>OU611788.1:15032852-16291065 GCA_914767645.1 Hydraecia micacea | reverse complement strand
CCCAGATTTGTTGCATTTTATAGTTCTGCAAGATCTTGAGAAAAATCTTCTCGCAGCAAACTAGCTTAGTTTATACGCTCGGCGAGGTCTGAAGACTCGTTGAGTGCTACCCGCCTAATGGGGATGCATTTTAAAGGCAGAACTTACATGGAGGTTGGCAGCGGGCCACGAATCCTAAGTTGTGGAAATCAGGATTCGGCGTAAATTGATTCTGTGTTAGCTGATTAAAGCAGATAATGTAGACTGGGGTTTATTGACTTGTTTTGAGGTAAGTATATTTTGGCGTTTCGATGGTGTTCGGTGCATAGTTATGTGAGATTTGTGTTTGGTAATGCACCTAACAACAGTTTCTTACTCGGATCGATTGAAGGTAACTACAATACGCTTGCTGAGGTCGGTCCGTGGATGAGTGACCATCCATTATAGGTAATAATATCGAGATTCGAGACCCCTCCGTGCCTTGGAAAGCATGTTAATCCGTTTGTCCTCCCATACCTACTGTAACTCGAAAACATTATAAAAGCCAATTATTTTTAAAAGAGTAACCATGGAGTTTCTTGCCGGTTCTTCTCCATAGGAAACGACCAATTGGAACCGTGCACCTAGCTTCTGACGTTTCATAAGTGCCCATGTTGGTTTATGTGAAATAAAAATATTTTGATTTTGATTTTGTCCCGGCTGTCGTTTGTAGATTTTTGACAGTCGTTACGGGGTAGTCAGAAGCTCGAAAGTAGGAAAGCCAGTCTTATCAAGAGGTATCGGATTATCCCGTAACTGGGTTTTGAAGGTTAGGCAGTCTCCATGTAAATCACTGGTTGGACTCCAACATAGTTGGGAAAAGGTTCGGCAGATGATGATGGCATAGGATAGATAGTTTTAAGCCTGGAATACAAGCCGTATTCCAGGAAAAACTCACTTTTTAATGATACAATAACGTTTTGTTAAGACTGCAACATATTTGTAGCAAAACGACATATTTCATTATCTCCAGTTTTGGAAAACAATTTCTGTAATTTCTGTGGCTGTCGCTGAAAACCAGCGCTGGGGCTCTGTCTTGCATAGGGTCGCAGCATAATGCTGAGCGATAGCCGTTTTGCGTGGATGTGACGCATGTTACCCTTGTCTTCTTTTTATTTTTTTACTTTTGTGTCATATGTATTTTTGCGTCATGTTCACCGCAAATAAACGTATTTTCTTTCTTTCTTTCTTTCTTTCTTTCTAATCTCGTAAGAAGTTCTAAGTAGAATATGGTTTTCCATGTTAAAACAATTCCATTTTCACGTCTGTCTATATGCAGAAGGCAGCTACCGCTGTCTAAGTTTTCTAGAACAAGTTACTTTACTTTGGTATGTATTTCACTTAACTTACCTAGGTACTTATTAATTTAATGTTAAAGTATCTATTACCTGATGTTGTCTTAACGTTTATTAATTACATGATGTTAAAGGAGACAGGATTATTGAGCACGGGAGTACTTAACTTTGCTATAGGTACTTACAATATATACCAATCAAAAAGTAGGTACTCTGTGCAATATACATATTATACGAGCGGAGTAGGTAACTTCCTCGTTAGTCAAGTTGAGACTGCGACAACTGATCCTGGGTCTTGCAAGGTATTTTGCGTAATACACTAACAGTAGCAATGGCTTTTGTTTTCACAGTTCAACAACAATCATTGCGTTACTTATTTACGTTGCTGAGCAGACAAATTTTTCGAATATATGAAGCAATGGATTAGCAAATCCTTCAAAATGATTCAGATTGTTTTTGAGTGTGTTACGCAATTAGGGTGCTATAGGTTCGATTTCCAAGTCGGGCAGAGCGTTAAATTACTGGGTGTATCCATTGGGGCATATATAATATACCTACGTAGTTTTTTGTTATCGGAATATTGTAAGTTGGTATGACAATATTTATTTATGTAGGATCTCCAACAAAAGATGTAGGTACACAATACATGACACATAAATTAAAGTAATACTATTACCGACCAGCAAACGTTGTCGGCAATTTTTTCCTTCCAGAAAGACATCGACGGCTCTTTGCTCAATTTACAAGAAACTTTTATTCAACAGTTAGCAGCAAGGTAGTTTCACTGTCCGCCATTACTTTCGCGTACGGAACAATCAAAATCTCGTTGTCTTATCATGTGTCTCGTGAAAGAGTGTAGGTAACCTTAGCTGGTGTTATCACGAGCTGGGTGTAAGCCAACCACTGCAAGTTATCTGGGAGAGAATAACGACTGTGTTAATGCTAAGTTAAGAGTAAAGTTAGAGGTTTAAAAATTACTCCGGATTTAAATATTTTTTGGCTTAAAGTTAGGAAGCTTCAGGTTTCCAATAAAATCATTACCTAGATAATTAAATGATAAATGGTTTTATTTCTGTACGTAGGTGTACACGTCTATCATATTTTAAAAATTAGATGAGGTCGGGGTTTCGTATCTCAGTAGTCTGAGAAGAAAGGCCGAAACCAACTCAGAGGTCACAGTCTCTTCTATATAAAGTCCAGACATAATATTGGTAAGATTATGAGAAGTTTTTGAGTGGAATGTTAACATAATGTAACTTTGTTTTGAAATAAATACTTAAATGCTTCTTTTTGATTAAAATCAAGGTGTATCTATAGGAGAACTGTTATTAGATTAACAAACACAGCAGTATAGCGTTTATTTTTAAATTATCAACAAGTTCGTGGTGCAGTGATAACATTTGCAGGGCCAACATGGCCAGAGATCGCGCAAGACATCGGTTTAGAAGGAAGAAGGAGACGCCTTTGCCCAGCAGTGGGACAAAATATAAGCTAATAAAAACAAGATAATGTTAAGAAACCCTCTGCTAAATACATAAATTTTTCCCTATAGATCCTGTAGATATCAATCAGGTTATAGAAATGTTTGCTATTCATATACCTAAGGTCTTAGAAATTTTTGCTCAGCTTTTTCGGACCTAGGTGAATCTGCTTTATCCTAGGTCTCTACTTAATTTTCGTAAAATAAACTCCAAAAACTCACATAGCTTCATACCACAATTTTATAGCGAAACTCAGATCCGGTCAGCATAGTCCCGATGAATAATAACAACATATTTATCAGAACCGCTCGCATTTATCACCAAATGATATTTATTTCAAGGGTTCGTTACGTGCCGGCTAATTGCCGCGTCCCCGGACCGGCTTCCGTCCATAAATTATTATGTGGCGCAAGTAGTGGGGGCTTAGCGTGTGGTGGGTTGACTTTTGACCATCATCAAGAGTGCCCCTCATAGTATTCTGGGCTTCTTAAAAGGAAGGAATGCAAGACCGATGATCTTGCAAGAATGACGGAGACACTGGGCGACTACGTGACCGTTTATTTTGGTCTTCCTTTGTTATGTTCTCCTGGTAGCAGCATTGCGTTGCGCTGGGTGCAGATGAAATGATGATAGTGGATGTTGGGATATTGACCACTTTAATGCGTCTATCTCTAGACTAATATTTAGTCAGTCACCAAGATCCTGATTGATGACCATTTACATGTCCGAACTCCATCAGGGATTAGCGGCTCGTTTAAAATCGCTGACGGCCACTAACCCGCTCCAACCACATCTTACGGCACACGCCCCCGCGACAGCTCCAGGCTCTCGTGTTGCCGACGCCATTAGTTTTGTTTCTTGCAGACTACTCCCGGATAACCGGGACTTTCTCAAGAATAAATTAGTTAATGAACCGGAGGAATATTACTCTAGTGGTTGCGCAGTGGTTATTTGATAAAGGTGTTGTTATTTATGCTCTGTTGGACCCATGTTATACTTATATTACAGCCGCCTGGCTTGAGTAACTCAATCATTTTGGTGCGTAGATACTTACGGCTTGTGTAATCGGCGAGATTAACCTTCGGCCGTGTTCTGTTATCCTGGTACTTTGTTCTGCTGATAACCTGCGGATTATGCCTATATTTCTAACGTAAATTAAGGTGAAAAATTCTCTTAAATCTTGTTGAAACGCCTAGCATAGTAAGCAATACACTCAAAATCACAATTTATTACCATTCGAGGAGTGGTACTTCAAAGAAACGATGGATGGTCTGTGTGTAAGATGATTTGGTTAGAAAGGTGGTGACTACCAGGATGACATCTAATAGAGAAGTATAGAAGAAGAAGACATGTTGCAACGACCTCAAATAAATTGAGATAAGAGCAAGACAAAGAATACGAGTACAATAAGATGACAAATATGCAAAGTAAGTTTAAGAATGATGATGATAGTTACTATAAGCTGCTTATCAGCAAATTCATCCGCTTTATTTTAGTCATGAGGTGTTCTGGAGCCCACGAGGACCGTGACCTCGCTCTGGTGACTAAATACAAAGGCTATGTATATTATGGGCAAAGGACCTGTTAGGTAGGGGCTGGTTTTTATCATAATAACCTTTCAGAATCTTTCTTAATTATTATCTTTACTCCCTAGAACAGATCAAATTTTTTTGTAACAAAAGTTAAATTGAAACAGAACCAAGTTTTATGTATAATTTCCCGTTGATTGTTTAAATTTTATTAAACCGTCGTCGTTCCAACTCTTTTGTGACCACGACCGTAACTCGTAAACTTGGTTTTATTCGAATGAATAGAAGTCTACAAAATATTTGGGATACACCTTTTTTTTTTTTTCGTTTTCGGGGGAAACCTTCAAAAGGCACTCGACCTCCGGGGAGGGAAGGTCGGGGAGTGTGGGATTTTCACCTCACTAAAACCACCCCGGTGTTCACCATCAGCACATAGGATTTGGGGTACACCTACGATGTTTTTGTTGTTATGGGTAGTCAGAAGCCCGAAAGTCTGACAACCAGACTTATCAAGGGGGATTGTGTTAGGTACCCAAATACCCAATAACTGGGTTGTGGAGGTCAGATAGACAGTCGCTCCATGTAAAATACTGGTATTCAGCTGCATCCGGTTGGACTGGAAGCTGACCTCAATAATAGTTGGGGAAAGGCTAGGCAGATGATGACCTACGGTGTTTTTGTTTAGTTTTCTAAAAGAAAACTCATATATTGAAGAGAAATATTACAAACGCCCGCACAGAAAAGATTAAGACATAGTTTCCTATAAAAATAAAACTAAACTCCGTTCTCGTGCAACTTAAGTTTTTAAAAGACGCAATTCAAGTTAGTCTTTTAAATGTTTAAGGAGCAGTCTACTGTTAAAAATAAATTAAACTTTTAATAGGACTGAAGAGGTTTCGCTTGCAATACCGTTGTAAATGAGTAATTATTATTTTTAAGTTTCAGGTTTGACGTCAAAAGGAAAGTACTTAGGCAGATTAACTTTTGATTTGCTTGTTGGCGAGAGCTTCATTTACCTTTAGCGGTTTTGTCGGCTCCATATTCCAGTTAAGTGTTTTCTATCTGTCGTCATTATTATCATCTTTAGCCCTTGTCAACTCACTACAGGGTATAAACTTTCTCCCTTTCACATTATTCTGTGGCGTGACATGACATTTAATTTCTGCATTATTAAACTTGATTTTATCAACCACACAAGTTAATTTAACACTCAAGTCCCGACAATCACCTGACAACTTAAACAATTCTTTTAAATTAAGAATGAGCCACCAAAAGCGTCTTTCCGTATCAAAAAAATCTGCAATCTGACCATCTCTTTACATAAAACAACAAAAAAATAATTAAAAAGTCGTATACAGCAGACGAAAGCCTTCTCTTAGTAATTACATTCCTTGACGCCAAGATTTCACGCAGGGGTGATTTAAAAATAAAAGGCTCCCAAGTTGCCTCTTCCAGGTCTATTTAGTTGTCAACAAAATTGTCTTGTCTAGTGTAAAAAGCGGTTTGTTTGTTTAAAAAATAAACAGCTTTGTGCCTCGGGGTGGACGGTGGACGTCATCAGTAAGTTGTGCTGTGAGATGAGATTAGCGGGGTGAGATTGCCAGTATGAAGTAAAATAATGATTAACTTAAGGCGAAATAAGCGCCAGGGTAGCCCGCGAAAACATTTTTTTTACGTTTTTTGCAATTTGCTGGTCAGTATTAAGTTGTAAGTTTGATTAAAATATGATTCGCAACCGTAACAAATATATATTTACAGAATTATAATAGGTAAAAAAAAGGAAAGATCAAAGGAATGATTTAAGGGTTAATGGAAGGCTATCAATGCCGATGATTAGCAGCAATGAATAAATAAACATGGTTGGAAGAATCGTCTAATACCAATAAAAAAAAAAACACTGACGGACATCGCTCAGCCTAAACCACTGGGTGTAGAACTGTAGAAACATGAAACTGTGCACAAGAGTTCCTTAAGCTATAAGGAAGCATTTATTTTTTCCCTAAAGGGGTTAAATAGGGTCACAACGTCATTATTGCTGACTAGCTTCTGCCCGCGACTTCGTCTGCGTGAAATTTCACCCTCCCACCATTCACCCTCTTAGTGGGTACCTACTCTTCACAAAGAACACACCCTCCAAATTTCATGTCTCTAGGACCAGCGGTTTAGGCTGTGCATTAATATATCAGTCAGTCAGGACTTTGAATTTTATGTAAATAGATGGGAATGCCGCCGAGCACACGGCTTGTTGAACTAAGAAATGCTAATCTTGATCGAACAAGAAATGCTTTAATTTTGTTAAAAAAGACTTTCACGACTGCCACGTTATGTTCTTCGCAATTTCTCACGGATTATTTATGAGACAAATGTCACCGTTGAAGACACATTTATTCTTAGCTGACATCAAGATGACGTATATAAAAGTAAGTACTCAACATATCCCCCATTTTCCGCTTTAACTGTAGTTTGAAGTAATTTTTTTCAGGATTCAGTTTTTTTTAGCCTATGTTGTCCCACGGCAAGGCAAAGGCCTCCATTTCTTCTTTTCACTCCTGTCTATCTTGAGCTATTGTGGACCAATCCTGTCTGAAGGCTTCAATCTCATCCCAATTTTCATAAATGCATATTTTTTATATATATTTCTTACTAATTAAAACTACGACTAAATGAACCACTGTCTCCGTTCTCCCCATAACTTGTGTTTGCGTTCATTCTTTGCTTCAAAAGTTCTGTTCTCGAAGTTATCTCGCTAACATTGTTGTCGTTCAACTATGTAATCAGATTTCATGTTCACCGCATCTTAATTGCATGACGTTGGTCCGTGTAAGAAAGGATTTAATCGTGGGTTCCATTTTTTGCGTTGTAGATCAGAGGAGAATCTTGAGTGATAGATTATAGTGATTGCTTTCATAATGTTTTCATTTGGCATTTTTTCAATCTGTACCTATTGTCTCACTCACGATGGTCTCCTTGTGCGTTGCTTTCTCCTGTAGCGGCATCTACACCGCCAGATGCGAATTACGCAACGTACTGACGTCACGCAAAAAAAAAATCCTGCATCGCGCAAGCAGAGTTTACCGCGCAACTAGCATATAAGTATATACAAGGCCCGTCTCGTAGGGTAGTTGCCCACCAGACACATCACTCGTCTGGTCGGAGGATCCTCCCTTTTTGGAGTTGGAGGTTGAGTGAACTATACCCCCTGTTCCTCATACCAGTCCGACCAATCTTCCGTAAACACATCTAAGTTGCCACGCCAGCGTTTTCTAGGCATTTCTTGGCGACGTCTGACGGCCGTCTTTTGCTTCTGCAAAAAAATACCAAACAAACAATCCTTATTTAAGCTACCTTGTCTGTTGAACTTTTAATTACCTACTTTGGTGCTGTAATGAATTTCTAGGACTACCTCGAACGGCAACAAATTCTATTTCTGAAGTGTATTATTGAAAAAGACATCATTTAAACTTTTCTGTAAACCTGCAAACCAATATATAATATTTATGTATTGACACAAGCTCTGTATATAGGTAATACTAGCTGTGCCACACGGTTTCACCCGCATAAGTCTCGATCCGGTGGGAATAGCGGGATAAAAAGTATCATAGGTCCTAATCCAGGTCTATGTCTAACCATGTGCTAAAGAAGACTGGTCAAAATTGGCCCAAAATTTTCATAATGTCCAGCGCTTAAGAAATGTCATTATCATGAGTAAAAAATAACTGCATATTTTTTAATTTAATTTCGATGGCTATCATGTAAATATTACTATTTCTTTTTTTAAGGGTGTCCAATTTTTTTTTAATTTGCAAATAAATACTTATGTACTCTTATTTAGATTTAGCTATTAGTAAATAAATGTGATATTGCTAAGCATTTTAGATCAGGAAAACAATTATAATTTCACTTTAAATCTTTATCTACTTACTAGCTGCGCCCACGGTTTCACCCGCATAAGTTTCGATCCCGTGCGAATATCGGGATAAAAAGTAACCTATATGTTAATCCAGAGTGTCAGCTACCTCCATACAAAATTTTATCAAAATTGGTCCAGCCGTTTGAGCGTGAAGAAGTAACAAACATATAAACACACCCTCACAAACTTTCGCCTTTATAATATTAGTGTGATATATTTTTTAATGAATCATGCATGCATGCGTGAACTTAGTGCCATGCGTTTAAAAATAGTGAAGAAATAACTTATAAAAACAACAGAAATCAGAAAACCATTAAATCTAATAGAAAAGAACAAATGGCATTATCATATTGATTTTATTAATTTTCATTATCTACAGTATTATCAAGTCTGCATGCAGGGTAACTAAATGTGTCCTCGTGTATAGCTCATCCCAAATAATAAACGATGCTCACGACATGTGCGCAGCTGCCTAGAGTTCTTCGGCCTTGTATAAAAGAACAGTAGTATTGTCTTATGGCGTTTGTTCCCTGCACTTCTGGTTCCGGATCGTGAAGCACGTATGTGTAATACATTTTACTTTGTACATCATAATTTCAGCCGAAAGACGTCCACTGCTGGACATAGGCCTCCCCCAAGCACCTCCACTTCGACCGGTTCTGTGCTTCTCGCATCCAATGGGTTCCTGCAGCCTTCACAAGGTCGTCGGTCCACCTTGGGCCTTCCAACGCTACGTCTTCCGGTACGCAGTCGCCACTCAAGAACCTTTCGGCTCCACTTTGTACGTGTCTGGATTGTTCTGCACCTTAGCAAAATGTATTTTTTTAATCTTCATTATAAATATTATATTCATTATTATGTTCTTCGTTCCAGAGCCAGCGTGTACATATTTATAATGTCAAGAACACTCTCTTCAGTCAAATCATCCAGCCGCGTCTGGACATTTTCAGGAATGTCCTCTATAGTTGTGTGCAACAAATGCTCGTTGCAGATACGAGCGAGAGGTGGTATATAAAACTGGTAGTAGCTTAGTAGACGCACTTTCATACTATTAGGCACTTGTCGGAGTTGGGTCTTGTTGCAGTTATTGAACATGCACCTCCGTGCTGTATTTGCAGCTCGGGATAATCCAGCGGGTCGTATTACTGCAGCTAGTGGTTCAGGAGTTGGTGGTGCAGGAGCTGATGTTTGATTTATGTTAGCGTAGATTTTGTGCCAACAAGCATGACATATAGCTCTAGTGCCATCAAAGGGAACCTGTAACAAAACGATTTAAGAGTTAGAATTCACCCAGTTATAGGAATTATAGGTTTATATCCTGTTAAGCTACGGTGTTCACGGCTTTTTTTCAACCATTGATCCTAATCTGTAATGAGTAATACCAAAGAATAGCTGAACTCTCGGATTTACTTAGGAACAAATTTTGACCTTCATTGTGTGTCAAAGAACAGCATTTTTTGAAACGTTTTTTCTTTCTTTCTTTTTATTTCATCAGAATTCTTATGAAATGAGCAAACCAACATTGCTCACAGAACAGATGGCCGATGGGGCCGAATGGTTCTGGAGTGGCGACCGCGTACCGGAAGACGTAGCGTTGGAAGACCTCCCACAAGGTGGACCGATGACCTTGTGAAGGCCGCAGAAACTCGTTGGATGCGAGAAGCACAAAACTGGTCGAAGTGGAGGTGCTTGGGGGAGGCCTATGTCCTGCAGTAGACGTCTTTCGGCTGAAATGATGATGATGATGACATGCACATTAGTGTAGAAACTCAACCTCAACTCAGAAATGAACAACGATTGTATAGATATTCTTCGATTTAATTATCACAGCAAAATATCAACGCTCTGTTCGACGGTTCAATCACCAGTGCCGTTCAAACACGTGCAAATGTCAAACACTGTCACAATTGGTGGCAAAGGTCTCAACTCTCAACAGCCAAACAATCGATTACATAACATAATCAGCCTATAATGTTCCCACTGCTGGGATACAGGCCTCCTCTTTGTGACAGGGAGTGGGCCGTAATCCACCACGCGGGCCCAGTGCGGGTTGGTAGATGTCACATGTCTTCGAATTTTTGGTTCTAGGACATGCCGGTTTCCTCACGATGTTTTCCTTCACCGTTTTGAGAGCAGTGGTGATGAAATAATTTACACAAAGTAAAGCGCCTGTCTGGGTTCGAACCTATGATCTACAACTCGTAAGTCGCGGCCGATACCACTGGGCCACCATTACTCTCGATCGATTACTAGTTAGGTATCTGACAATGTTACCAGACAAAAATACAAGACTGTTTACGTGTCTATGACAGATGAAAGATACTTGTCACTGGTATAAATAATAACAATTGGATAACCTAAATCGTGAATATAATAATACTTAGTTAGTCTTACAATAGTTGGAGTTTCCTTTGTGTAAAGTAAGTACCCCGACTATAACATCTTAATAATATGTAATAATGAATAATACATACCTCACGTGGTGGTTCCATAGCACGTAAGATGTGTTCAACAAAGTCTCGTCGTGTTTCCAAGAAACTTTCCGAGAGGTTGTGTCTGCGCCGGCGGCGAAGTGTTCGTTCACAAATAATACAGTTATTGTTTGCCATTTCAACAAACCAAACGTAAAGAGTTATCCAGTCCAATAGAGAAAAAGCCAAACCGTCGTTGTTATTCGAACAAAAAATTAAAAAACGCACAGATCTAAACTCAAGCAAAGAAAGCGAGGGACTGCGCCGCGCGCTGGTGCTTGTGCCCGTTGCATCAACGTGCCTAGCCTTAGACAAAGAAAAGTATAGACGGCGGGTAGCTCCATTTCATTCCCACAAGAAAGGGATATAGTATTGAGTTATTATAAGTACTAGAAAAGGACAAAGCTATACTATTTCAGTCTCTCAGTGCGTGTCAGTTTTTCAAGGCCAGCGACTTGTTCAACAAACTTTGACAGTTATTTCGTCTTTGTGAAATTGTGATGTTTATTTTGGCACTTTTCTACGTCATTTACTTTTGCTCGCATAGATTGTTTTAAAACCGAGATGAACCTATAGGTAATAATACAATGCGGTGTAGTATACTTAACGATAAATAAAGCGATAGTGCGGAAATATATACATAATAAATATACTTACATTAGGTATGGTTTATGTTAGTATTTTTCTCATGTGTGGCCACGCTACCCGATGCAGTATAGCTTTCTTACTCTAAGTGCCTAGCTCGATCAGGTAGATAGTCGTGACGTCAATCTTCTTTATCGCCTTTGAATGAGTGCGAGTGAGACCGCAATATAGGTTTAAACACGCTCGAGCTGCGCCTGTAGCAAAGTGAAACAAAAACCACATAAATATGCGGCGCGCCGCACGCTTACGTACTTTGTGAATCTTAACACAAAATAATCCTTATATTTAATTATTGGTTGTAGTATCATCGGTAGAAATGAGACATAAATCGCTCTTAGGTTTGATAAACAATTGTTGGTGTGATTATTTTTTATCAGCCTACTGAAATCTCTACATTTTTATTATTTTGCTAAGCAATATTCAATGACAGCTAAGATAATAGAAGATAGAATATACAATTGTGTGCAAATTCTAAACATTTTATAATGAAATAAATATATTTTTAATATTTTTCCTGACAAAATTATAATTATAGCAATATTACAATGATAGCCACGATTTTGGGTAATGGTGACTACCTAATAATAATTAATTTTACTAAAAATGTACTAAAATGTGAGATACCTAACTTTTTGTTTCGCCGGACCTGAGTAAATTTTGTATAGGCCGGTGACTTCTTTCATCCAAATCGGTTCAACCGTTTAAGCGTGAAAGCGTAACGAACAAAAATACAAAAAAAAAGAGTGTGCTTATGACCACAAGACTGAAGTGAAACTTCTTAGATATACGGAACGTATTTGGCTATGAGAGGAAGAGAGAAAGAAAATGTGCGCGCGCACTGCTGTCTCTTGCTTATATCCCCCACTCAACTCTCGTTCGCCTCACCCGATCACACTTTTCGTAACGCTTACGTCACGCGTTCGCCAGCTTACTCCCCAAGTCAAGCGTGCGTAAAGAAGTTTGACTTCAAAAATACAAAATTTCTTGTTCCCCCGACTCACCCCGTCGGCGTCGCATCACATCGCCTATCCGCGCTATTACTTCGTTTTTACTTAGCGTTCTTTCTTACATTTTTTCCCTTTTACACGGCTCGTAAGGGCCCTAGCGTGATTTTAAATAGCCTATAGGCTTCCTCAAGAATTGTGCTATCAAATGCAAAAAGAATTTTTCAAATCCGACCGCTAGTTCTAGAGATTAGCCCGTTGAAACAAACAAACTCTTCCAGCTTTATTATTGTATATAGATTAAGTCCCTAGCTCCTGCGTTACTATTAACCTGTAGCTAGTATTAACAACTATTTTTAATTTCTTTTTATGGCATTATTTTTACATTCTGTGACTACAGTAACTCACACACTTGTTAAAATTATTTTTATTTTATTTATTTATTAATAACCAACTTATATTGGCAGTTTGCACCACACATACAAGCTATTAGTCAATATTAGTAAAATACACATGTCATACAATCATAAAATTAGGTTAAATCACATAATAAAAAGATGAAATTATATAAAGTGAAACAAAATTGGTCAAAATTAGATAAATATATATTAGATAGAAATTAGGATAAATTGGAATAGAATTATTTATAACAGATAACTATTTTATATAAATTTAATTAATATAAATAAATTAATATAACATTAATTAATTTATTTAAGTACTCCAAAGAGATTGTACTGGGAGTGGCAATGGACTCCAGGTATCGAGTGGCAGTGTTCAGGAAACTCAGTTCAGTACTCGCGAATTATATGAAAATCATATAGTTTTACAATATTTGTAAATATGTGAGCACCATGTATCTGTCATTGCTTTATTTATATTTATTTTTTTACCTTTTGTAGGTAGACTAATTTTATTGTAGGTGCATCGTCTTCACATATAATTAATGTATACAAAACATTTTAAAAGAGTAACGATTGAGTTTCTTGCCCATTCTTCTCGATACGAAAACTACCTTTTGGAAGGGGCGACTAGAATCAATTTCGTTTTATTGTAATTGACGTTCAAAAGTGCCTATTATAAATAAATGATTTGACTTTGACTTTGACAACAGGAGGCAGTTTTTCCCCATAAATATAAATGACAATCTACACGATACAAAGTAAAATCGAACTCAGTACATCAAAACAAATAACACACGTTCAACTAACCATCGTTTTCCAGCACTCTTATCAGTAACCTGTCAGTGGGAAGGTGGCAACAAAACATGTGAATAACGGAAAAGGGAACGTTCCCATTAAGTATTGACGGCGTGACGCACACGCAGCGTTAGGTTCCAATTAAATACGAGTAACAAATCAGTGGTTGGCGACGCTTTCCTTCTGTGACGCCCTTCATTTGTGTGAGTTGCCGTCAAATATTGTGGTTACGTTAAGGCGGGGTCGATGGATTGATATTTATCGGAGAAATTTGTTTTGAACTGGCGAGGGCGAGTTGGAATCTTTCTTCTTTAACGTATTTTTTCTGTTTTTGATTCCCGGGTCGGGAAAAGTGTTATTGAGGTTTTTGCATCTGGAATTTCTCAATGGCAGCCCGGAGGCTGAATTTGTGCCCGGTTGGTGGCAATAGGCTCGCCCCGTATTACATGGGACTTCAACATAACTGGCGAAATGTGTGTGCACTATAGATACACCTCTACATAATCCTTCAGGGATTACAGGCGTTATGTTATAATTCGGCTTCTTCTGCTCTTTCGTGTCGGCAAGACTACAACATCTATTCAGGAATAGTTCATTAAAAGATTATCTACCTATGGCTAGCAAGGTTGCTTACCAGCAACCTTGCTAAACCTTGCTTGGAAAAGACCTCCGCTATAAAGACTGAACTTTAACTGTTTCTAAAACTCACCATCTATCTAATAATAAACTTATAATACTCGTAAAGCTGAAGAGTTTGAAACGTTTGAACGCGGTAATCTCTGGAACTCCCAGTCGGATTGTACCATTACCACCTTGTGAAGGCCGCAGGAACCTGTTGGATGCGAGAAGCATAGAACCAGATGAAGTGGAGGTGCTTGGGGAAGGCCTATGTCCAGCTGTGGACGTCTTTCGGCTGAAATGATGATGATGATGACCAGTCCGATTTGAAAAAATATTTTTCCATTTGTTAGCCCATTTCTTGAAGAAGGCTATAGGCTGTTTAAGATCACGTTACAACTTTTAGGAGCTGAGCGAAAGAAACAAAGTCAGAAAGAATGTTAAGCAAACACGAAGTCATAGTACGCGCGGGCGATGCGATGCGGCGGGGGAACAATAAATTACACGCAGACGAAGTCGCGGGCAGAAGCTAGTTTACGTTAATAAACCTACACGAGTACGAGCTTATTACTTAGGAGGTCATTTATTTATTTTTTGTGATTATCATGTTTAGATGGACAGCATATTAATTTAACACACTAGCTTCTGCCCCCGACTTCGTCCTCGTGAAATATCACCCTCTCTCATTTAGCCTCTTCGAGGTGGAATTTCGAGAAAACCCTTCCTCAGTGGATACCTACTCTTCACAAAGAACACACCCCCCAAATTTCATGTCTCTAGGACCAGCGGTTTAGGCTGTGCGTTGATATCAGTCCGTCAGGACTTTGAATAAAAGTTAATTTTAGTAAAAAAAGTTATAGGTTAAAACAACTCATTCTTTCAAACCTGCTCCAACCCGTAAAATATTTCCAAACCACGAATCTGAATTTTAAATTCCTTTGAGTGGCTTCTCCTTAACTCGCAATTCCTATGGGAGAATTGGTGGGCACAATCTAACGTGTCACTGGGGGCCGTATCTCACACCATCGAGAATTGACGGCTATGTGTACCTATGTAGCTAGGTGAACTGCTTTGAATATCTTGGGGATGGGTTAATAGTAACTTTTATTCGTTGTACCGTTGTATAATGTAGATAAATTTGGTAGTAATGCCTAATTTGAATGAGTATCTAGGTATCATAATTATGGAGTTTATTGCCCGTTCTTCTCCATAGGTACCTATGCTTTGGAATGGGCAACTAGCTACATATTTTTCTGCTAAAGTGCCTGACTTTTGAATTGTCAAGAAGTCGGTCAGTAAATGGTTTAATTGAAAATAAATGGTTTGAGTTTATTATTTTAATAACTTATTTTTAGTGTCCGACCGTAACACCCCATTACTAACGGCCGAAGCCAATTACCTATCTATCACCAGTTTTGGCATTGGAGGTAGAAAAACCTATCTATATCTGGTTTTAACGTCCCAATAATATATCAGTATCAATTTGTATGATTATATTATACGGACATTTATAATAATACTGGCTCCCATCAGTACAGTAGCTATCTCTCAATAGGTTATTGGGTTCGGCCGTTCGTCTACGCTGTCCTGTCTATCAGTCAGTCGTTCGTGTTTCATCTAAACCTGCAGCTCACAAACGCCATACGACAGTTTCGGTCGGGACGAAGATTCGGCCACTTTAACCTTCGGTCTGATTCTGATACTAAGTACTTATTTTATGATCTTACAATTAAAACTATTTTATAGGTAAAAATTAAAATGAAAATTGAATTTGAATTTTTTGCTCACCGAAGCTAAGCTTGTAATCCAGATGGAAAATGTTGACGGACCCGGAAATATGATTCGCGACTATCATTAATATATTAACCCTTCGTAGCCGGAACGTAGATCTACGCGAGACACAATGGCTTTTTAATTGTGTCTGTAATTACGACATTCAACCGGTTAATGATTCTAATGACTATAATTCTGTAAATACATATCTGTTCTAGTCGCGAATCATATTTTGATCAAGAGACAACCTGATACTGACCTGCAAATTGCAAAAAACGTAAGAAAATTTGAATTTCGCGATCTACCACTGCGCATTCACCTTTTTTTATACGATACCTCTATCAACTGCGAGTCAAAAGAAAAATTCCAGAAACCGCACAATAATCCCCGCCAATAACCACTAAACATATAAAAAGTAACGAGTGGTGGTGTCGTTAATTACCTCTCGTGGATCCCAGCTCAGCGTGACGTCACCACTTCGCGGAGCCGATGAGCTTAAGTTTGTACTTTGTGGTTACAACGATAATACTCAATGGAAGTGACCTCTTAATTGACATTAAATAAAGTTAAATACTTAATAAATGAAGGTGTTCAGAAACATTAAGAATAATTTATCCCCCCAAAAACATTTTCATGTAAAATGTTGCCAAGGCAAGACCATTTATGGCTCGCACTGTCAAAAGTTATCAGATCTCATGTAGAAAAAAGGGAGCCAAGCTTCTAACTACACGCCTTAACTCTACAAGCCCTAACTTCACAAACCCTACACCTTAGTCAAAATATGAGGCTTGGCCGTTTCGTTACTACAATAACTATATTTTATAACAGAAAAGTAATGAACAGTGAATACATTTTTCACCTTACTCCCATGTGATGGTAGCGAAACGGCCAAGCGAAGAGGACAGGGTGTTCTAGCGCAATATGGAAGAGGCCTATGTCCAGCAGTGTACTGCGATAGGCTGAATTCTGCTGTGATTGACTGTCATTCAATCAATCGAGAGCAGTTTATGCGCGCTTGATTTTTGACATTAATTTTGCGATAATTTTCATTCGAGAAACTGGTCCATAACCACATATCGCTTCCAGCAGCTTTAGCCAATGTCTTGTTGATTAACGAAAGCGAACAAAGTTAGATCAATAGCTGTTGCTATATGTTGCCCTAGTTGTGTTCAGGTAAACTTTTAATTGCTACTGTTTGAGACGTTTTGGTGGGTCTTCGGGGAGGTAGGTAGGAAGGAACTGTCGTGATAGGGAAATGTAGCGTTCATTATAAATTTTGTAAAGGATTTGTTTCTGGTTCAGAATTTAAATGCAGCTGTCAATGATGTCAGTAAGGATTAAAGAGATGGTGGTAAAATAATCCGCCTATGCGCTATAGTCCGCGCGGAACTAGTTGGCCGCGCCTTAGATACGTGAGCGGTGGGACGGAGGGGCGGGGGCGTATTACTCAGTACGTGCGTTGCGAACCGCTGTTCCCACTCAGCGGCCAACTAGTTCCGCTCGGGCTATAATTATCACTTTTTTTAACAAAAAAAAAAGCGCAACCGTTTCTTATGGTGAGTGCGCAAAATATTTGTGTAAAACATTTTAGCTATGAGAATAAAATCACAGTCTAAACTTTACTACAAATAAAAATTTAGAGATCAACTTTTAAATTACTTTATGGTGACTTCGTGATTGATTATTGATGTTTTTCCCCATTGATGGGGATTGTTAATGGGGATTAGTGGAATGACTCCTGAAAAATATCCACTGCTGTACATAGGCCTTCCCCAAGCACCGCAATTTAACCGCATAACTGTATGGTGGGAAATAAATAAATAAATTTCGACCGGTTCTGTACTTCTCGCAACCAGCGGACTTCTGCAGCTTTCAGAAGGTCATCTGTCCACCTTGTGGGAGGATGGTTAATTACCTACAAACTTCTCCGAACCGGGGGCCAGTCTCGCAGGCCCAGTTGCACCACAAATCATTAAATGCGTTTAGCGCTAAACATATTTAAATCATCAGTCTGTCTTCAAACTAACTACCAAAATACTTCTTAAACTTAAGATTAATAACATTAGGGAAAATAAAATTACAAGACGAACAATATTGCCAACAAATATTTTAAATACGTGAAGCGTTAAACGCTAAGACTTGTGGTGTAAGCAGGGTTTAGACAAACATCTCTGACCCTAACTAGTCTTCATTCATCCCTCAAGCTAAATAAACAAAACTCTCAAACACCCTCCCCTCAGTGTTAACGTGCGAGGCAACACAATATGCCTCACGTGTTAAGAGCCTTCCATCTTCATCCCAACATATCTTCCCATTGCTGATTCTAGTCATGACAGAAGATTTATCCGTATGTATCGATACGGGGACTGACCCCCCTTTGGGAGCTGTTTTTGGGACCTCAAGGGGACATGGGGAATTTATTGATGCGACTTTGAGTTTCTGATTTCATTAAGATTTTGTAATTAATATGTTACGGATTCCTAACAATACTGACGTTGATTTTTGACATGTAAGAGCTGAGGGGCAATTCCCGTAATTAAAAACATTCAAAATCTAGTCGCAATCTCATCTCGGCGACAATCAATGTCAAAAATGTAGGGAAATAAGACGCATTTTGATAGATTGACACTGAGATAGGCGGGGCAATTGCGTAACATATTATCAATCGGAATCGGTTTCATTTTGACAGTTCAACAACATTCATTACGTCATTTACGTGTTGAGCAGACAAATTTTTCGAACTTATGAAGCAATGGATTAGCAATTTGCTTCTAAATGATTCAGATTCCGATTGATAGTGTGTTACGCAATTAGGGTGCAGACTGTGAACGTTCATAAAATTACGAGAATTGTCATTCAGATCTTAAAGTAGGAGTTTCAGGGTCACTTTTAGTTCGTAGTAAAGGAGACAGGAAATTGATTTTTAAATTGATCAGTGCCTTTTGTAAAGTTGCCTTTTACAACCTCTACAAGAAAATAGTAGCAATACAAGTTGCATCTTTTGCACAGAAAGGCTGGAAGCAAGCCAAAAAATAATGAAAAACGAAACGAAACGAAATTAACATCAACATGATTACGTTCGCAGTGAAAATAATTTTCAATGCGCGGAACGATTTCCTTTCAAAGTTAACACAGTTGATTGGTTAGTTATCGGAAAAATGTTGAAAGCGACAGATGAATGATTTTACATTATTAATCCGTCAACAGCCTGCAGTTTTTCCAATAAGGTTAATGTATAAACGGTCTAAAGCTATTTGTTTATTTATTTGTATTTGTTATTTGACAGGCCTGATGGTCTAGTGACAGGCCTGATGGTCTAGTGGTTAGTGACCCTGACTGCTATGCCGGAGGTCGTGGGTTCGATTCCCACCCAGGACAAATGTTTGTGTGATGAGCTCGATCATTTGTTCTGTGTCTGGTTGTAATTTATCTATAATATGTATGTATTTAGAAATATATAAGTATGTTTATCAGTTGTCTAGTACCCATAACACAAGCTCTGCTTAGCTTGGGACTAGATGGCGTTAGACTGACTGGTTGTCAGACTGAAACCGATAAAACTGAAACCATGAATTCAGTTCATGATTCTAGGCATTTTCGTCAGTTATAAAAAAAACAGTTTTTTCATAGAAAAGGGGGGGGGGGGGGTCTAAATGTAAGGATTAGCGATAAAAAAAAAAAATAACCGATGTAAAATTTCAACACAGGGGTGTTCAGAATCAGTTCAGTTTGTGCGTTGATGTTCCGTCCCACCCTGTATTATTCATAAGTTGACTATCCTTTTCAACACAAACGTTGACTAAAGAAGGAAAAGTGGCTTTCATGGCCACTTTTACATGTCAGTCTAGGAAATTAGTGTCTACAGCGACAACGTTTTCTTCACGCTGGCGGCAGGCGCTTCAAATGAGTACAACATTCTAAATAACCCAAACCAATGTAAGATCAATACACAAATGCGCCACAAAACATAAGATATTTGCGTCACATAATTTATTAACCCTCAAGCACGTTCACGTCGCGTCACGTTGTCACGGCGTCATTGCGTCACGGCGTCACGTAGTCAGCTCGGATGACCGGGCGGCTTTAACGACCCAAACTTAGAATTGTGAGCGCCAAACATTTATTATTTAAACACAATCGCGACTAGCCCCTACTAACGAATTTAAAGCAGTTTTCTATTGTGACGCAATGTGTACGGTTTCTTGATGCCCATTGGGGTTATTTCTTGAATGAGAACTTCAGAAGTTATCCGAGGGTGTCGAAGCGAAAGGATGTGGGATTCGAGCGTGTTCTTCGCGTATTGTTCCGAATTTTCTTCGTCAAATGTGAAAATTACGTTTTAGTGAGCTATCATGACATTTAGTGTTTTTTTTTCTGGCTAAAATTAATAGTATCAAATAAATATTATAAGCAACTAAAAAGTTAGCAGTAAAATTACAACCAGCCCAAATAAATTAGTTTCAAGAATGCCACAATGTTGAATAAACTACAATCTTCTAACACCTCTGCCGCCCTAGTACTCCCATGTGTAACGATTCTTCTATTACACTGATACGTCGAGAACTACCACGTACAACTAGTTCTCAACTGAAATCTATGGCTCTTCTCATTGTGGCAGACGATAAAACTGTCCCGAAACTGCAGCCTCTAATGTTTTTGTTTCAAACGTCTGATCAAATCGACGGATTATACGGCTAAGTTGTTGCCAATACTTTTTGATTGAAATACAGTATTCTTCGGTAGCTAGATTTTAGAGGAAATGTTTATATTAACTACTTTGGAAGTATGAATGCAGGCAGTTTGAGGATAAGAATGATTCATTTATCTTTTTATGGATTTAAAATCAACGTTGCCAAGCAAGCAGGAGGACCTTATGGAAATTTGGAAAGTCCATCAGTGATCAACGCTGCGTATAACACCATTTTTGCGTCATATGTACGAAAACAAGAAACTACTAAATTACGTTTAGAAAATTAAACGTGCTAAATGAGCCCAAAGCGTATCTTCTTATACTTTGATTTAATGACAAGAAATTTTCACAGATTTCACGGCTTTATATAGCGTTGTACGATATCGTAAGTCTGTACAGTAGTATCATCAATCTCCGCACCACCACGGCTCGGACGGGTTGTCGCGAAACAAGCCCCCATAGTAGGGTCACATTCCATGGAACAAATTTCACAAACAACGGGGACCCCAAACTTTGTTGTTATTAATTAAGAGTTCTACTAAAAATAGTTAAACCGTTTAGGTACTTTGGTATTTTTCATGTCCTCGTTTGTAATATTTTTTACAGATTTTGTTACTAAGCACTGGTATTTTTATATTTAGTGTTGAATTATTATTATTATGAGCCTGTTATGTCCCACTGCAGGGCAAAGGCCTCCCTTCCGTCTTTCCATTTTCTCATGTCTCTTGCTACTTCTGGCCAATCCTTTAGATAGGCGTCCAATTCGTCACGCCATCTCTTTCTGGGCCTACCGCGTCGCCGATTCCTGTTGTTCGGAATCCAGTCAGTGGCTACTTTTGCCCAATTCCGTTGCGACATGCGGCAGATGTAGCCTGCCCAGTTCCACTTTAGTTTGGCGGCTGTGTTGCCCACGTCTGCGATTTGTGTTTTGGAACGAAGTATACTGTTCCGAATGCGGTCCGTGACTTTGACTCCAAGAATACTTCGTTCCATTGCTCGCTGGCAGACCCCGAGTGCGGACTTTTGACGTTTCGTTAACGACCATGTTTGCGCTCCGTAGGTGAGGGTGGGGAGGATGCACATGTCCATGAGTTTCCTTTTTAGGGAAAGTGGAAGTGATCCTTTCATTAGGTGTTTCATGGACCAATAGCTCTTCCAGGCGTTTTCAGTGCGTCGAGCAACCTCTTTATCTTGCCTCGCCTGGAAGGAGACTATTTGGCCGAGGTATATGTACTCATGGACATATTCAACCTCCACACACTAGTAGTTATTTTTTTTTAAACTACAATTGTTTGTTAGCTGTTCTGTAAACTAGAGTTTTCCGTCTAGTTTAACTGCACAGGTTAACCAAACCTTAAAAGTCAGCTAAACTGTTAAGGTAATTGAGTTAAATGGTTGTTTATTCCGTTAACATGTTATTTTTAAAGATACTGACACGTATGTTTTGAAACTATACTTGAAACGTAAGTAGATGATACGAAATCTCTTGCTAACACTAATTAGTATCAACCCAGGATCTAGACCCAGGCGTATCGTCTTACAAGCCAGTTCATTGATAACAGTGTTAGGTCTCTACGATGGAGGGTCATACGTTTGTAATTAGATAAGGTATGACAAAGGTAGCCTTCCCACCTGTGGATTTTGAAGAAAAGGACTAATATCCGATTTCTGAGGTCTTCAATCAACTCTCAATAGTTATTGATTCAGAAAGGGGTTGACTTGACTACCGAGATGACGACGAATATGGAAGTAAAATATATGTTGCGCCGACCACAAATAAATCGTGATAAGGATAGGAGAATGATAATGAGTTATTGTTATTGATTCGACTAAGTATTTTATTTAAGCTAGATTTTACCTAAGAAGTATCTACGATATCTCAAAAAAGGAAAAGTTCCTTATTCCAATCTTTTCAAGCTTTTGAGATATTCTTAACCGGAGTTTATCTATTCTGTAGTACTTTTACACACACAAAGCCCCACTCTCTTTCACACTCTCCGTCTCGCCTTTTTGTACTCCAACCCCCACAATACAAGCCCTGCTTAGTTTGGGGGTCAACGGACAAAACAAAAAAATATGATGTACAGACGTAACTGTGTTTATGTAAAATTACTGTCTGTCATCACCTTTTCTTTTTGCCAATAAATCTTGTTGTATTTTTTTCTTATGTTTTGTTTTTTCTTTATTCTGTAGTTTTAATCGATCAGCACTCTAGCAGGGCTGATCGCTCAGGAGGTTCTAGACTAGACGTACTAAAGAAAAAGTTTCAAAACACTTGTAACAATCCTCATTGAGCAGACTGTCTAAATGTTCTTTCTCCGCATAAATATTAACTTTAAAAAATTTCCCAAATGTTTTTCTTGGGAACCGACAGACAAAGTTTAATCGGGCGCTTAAACCAAGAATTTATTTTCATCTGTAATGCGTTTTTTGTAAACTAAAACTATTACATTTTACTATCGGATCGGAATATTGGAACAGAGCCAACTCCGTACGGAATAATTTTTCTAAGATGGTTCAAGTTATTCTTAATATTTTGCCTCGTAAGATGTACTGGAGATAACGTTTGTTAGTTTTGAACAAAAATATACCTACTTTATATTGACTGTAACTTGTAGACCAAATACAAAGTTATGCGAATCCTATTTCATATATCAGCCTATAATGTTCCCACTGCTAGGACACAGGCCTCCGCTCTGTGAGAGGGAGTCGGCCGTAATACACCACACAGGCCCACTGCGGGTAGGTTGGTAGATGTCACAACATGCCTTCGAATTTTTGGTTCTAGGACACGCCGGTTTCCTCACGATGTTCTCCTTCACCGTTTTGAGAGCAGTACTAACTTCAAATCCAATTCGACTCTTCCAACTTCCAATCCTACTTACATTTATATATGTATATTAATATCAGAAATGTGAAAGTTTGTTTGTTTGGAATTTTGGATGTTTGTTCCTTAATCACGCAAAACGGATTAGGATAAAATTTGGCATACAGATAATATGTAACTTGGATTAACACATAGGATATAACGACACTTTTTTATTCTGGTAAATGACAACCACGCGGGTTAAGCTGCGGGCAAAAGATAGTTTTATGTCTTTACTAGCAGCGCCCCGCGATTTCACCCGCGTAAGTGTCGATCCCGTAGGAATATCGGGATAAAAAGTATTCTATGTGTTAATCCTGTTTATAAACTATCTGTGTGCCAAATTTCATCCAAATCCGTTCAACGGTTTACGTGTGATTGAGGAACAAACATTCAAACATCTTCACAAACTTTCACATTTATAATATTAAGTAGGATTTCACGTATACGAGTACATCTTATGAATAAAAAAATAAGAGTCTCATTCAAAAGATTGTCTATGTAAATTTATGCACACTTCCATTCATCTTCCTTTAATTTTATTACAAAGACATTCCTTGTACAGTCAACAAACGAGATAAGTAACCAGAGTCGTCGGATATACTTAGTTGAAATTTAATAAGAAACCGATGGATGTTTTCGAATAAAATTTAATTAATAGAAACAAACAGTTAATTTATCAAACTAAATTTCATTCGACAATATCAATAGGTTTCTTACTAAACTTCAACCATATCCGACGACCCTGGTTACTTATCTCCTTTGGTGACTGTACATGTCGCATATTTCAGTCGCTCGTATAGAATCGTAAATTTACTGATCGCATATTCAGTGTTCAATAAAACTGATGGCGATGTGATGCCAAAGTATCAATAATATTGAAATGGGAACTTTTAAAATATTACACTGTATCGAATAAAGACGACTTTGTGACGTAATAAAGCGTCGCGGTTTTTGAATTTATGTGTGTTTGGTGACGTCATGTCACATAAATTTCTGAACGCAGCCTGCGGCTATTGAGTTTTCGTAGCCCTGTAGATTAAAACTTAATAACCTACGGGGCTACGAAAACTCGTAGCACGTACGTAGCAAGTGTGCGTAGGCCGTAGTGCGTAGGCGGGCTCCGTTTTCTTTTAAGGGGATTACAGGACCTAAACGCAAAAAACGCAAGTTTTATAGTACCTAAAAGTATGTGATTGACTACAGTAAACAAAATCAGAAATATATATGATATTCTTCAGGATAATGCTAGGTAGATAGTGTGTTGAAAACGATACCTAAAACTAATATGATACGATAGAAAAAAATCACGAATATACCTCTACAAACTTTCTTTTTTACAAAAAAGAAAACATACTAATATACATACATATAATCATTCTGATTTTTTGTCAGATTATTCTACAAGCAACACACTAAAGCACTAGTGTTTTATTTTTTTAGTCCAAACAATAGATTTGTTGTAAATAGATAGTTGCTTCATATTTTGCAATAAATTACCAGCGCGAGCGTTGTGTCATCGCGCTTCTCTTTCGTTTCTTTGCAGTCCGACAGTGACCTTGCTTTAGGTCACGTAGTCCCCTTAAGAATTGATTATCTTGAAATGCATAAGGATCATCTGATACATTTTGAAAGATGGATTTTAAACAAAATTATTTGAACAAAAATTTCGCCCAACTTGTTATTTTTTGTGTTCTTTCTCTGCGTCATTTTTACCGAAAATAAAAATATTTTCTTTCTTTATTCTTAAACTTCAATATCTTGTTTACTGGCTTGTTTAAGACTTCCTCACTCCCTGCCTTCCCCTAAAAAGAGCCTAATAAAGTAAGACTTTATAATATTAGACGAAGATCATGACATCAAAAGCATTCCGTTATAAATAAGCACAAAAGACACTGTAATACATACCTACGAACTCAAGTCGACACTTGCAAAGGCCCAAATGAAAAGATCTCCTTTACAAAATGCGACTACAAAGAAATGTGACACAATCCCAAATAGGTCTAAAAGCGTCAGAGAGAAGGCAATAGAGTAATTACGTTTGACACAAAACTTTAGTTGCAATTGCTGAGAGAAGAACGGAAATGCCGGCGCTCGTTTGCCGCTTCCTTCCGTTAGGGGGCTCTCCAAGAGCTAGCGTCCGAAAAAAGTATCGATAGTAAAGTAGGAAGTATCGATGCTTCTGACTTTTTAAGTGATATTCGAGTGAGAATCGATCAACGGCCCAATGCCAGTAAGTTTAAATTGAAACAACAGTGAATTGACCAAATGTTTTAGTTGATACTAACTAATTGGTTATATTTATTTTATTTTGTAAGGGAAATCGAACAGTAGTATATTAATAACTAGTTTCTGCCCGCGACTTCGTCAGCGTGAAATTTCTTATTCCCCGACTCACACCGTCGCGCATCGCATCGCATCACCTGCCTGCGCTAGTACTTACTTCGTTTTCGACTAGCGTTCTTTCTGACTTTTTTTTTCTTTTTGCTCGGCTCCTAAGTTTCATAGCGTGATGTTAAATAGCCTGCCTATATAGCCTTGCTCAAGGACTGGGCTATCAAATGCAAAAATATTTTTTATAGATTAGCGCGTTCAAACAAACAAACCATTCAGCTTTATTATTAATATAGATAAATGGAAGTAACAATAAACAACCAATATAATACCCGCCACATTATAAAATAATGAGATTTTCTAGAAATAACTTTTATTTCAATATGCTTGTAACTGTTATGAGTAAAACATTGATATTTTTGACTCAAAACCATATCCCTACTAACTGAAATGTACTACATATAATAACGAACGGGAAATATGTGATAGAAGAAATTTTATGTGCGACTGTGCGCCTACAGTTTTTGTATATGTATGTATTCCTAACGGCTCATGTCGTCCTAGTACCTCGGATTAGATAACATTTTATTGGTTGTTTTTATGTTGTGTGTACAAGAATTATTTGAGGATAGGCTTTTGTGGTCCTCGTAGACTATTTCGAGTAGGAATGTGTTGCTGAGGGTCACAGGTTTGGTAGACGACCTTGTAAGGGTTGTCAAAGCGTTATTTTATCGCCAAACTGCCCCGTAATAACCAATTATTAAGTGACTAGCAGCGCCCCGCGACTTCACCCACAGAAGTCTTAATCCCGTGGGAATATCGGGATAAAAACTTTCCTATGTCCTTTACCGGGGCTCAAAGTATTTCTATACCAAATTTCATCTAAATCGATTCAGAGGTAACAGACAGACACAGTTTCGCATTTATAATTTAGTATGGATTTATGAATACAATAAACATTATAGACACTTGATAAACATCTTATCCTAAGGACTGATTTTTCCAACGTCAGATAACTTTATCAGAGGAATAATACTTTTTATATACTTGTACATATTATCATTATTTTAACATTGCTAGCTTTTAAAATTATGTAAATATTAAGTAGTTTACTATCTAAAATATAATAGGTATTATAACTTAACTATAACTATTAATTAATCATTGTAAGTTAAATTCAAAATGAAACATATACCTCAAGCAGATCGTTAACCAGGTAAACGTTCACATGAAAAACTGATTTTTATTTATATATTTATTTATCTTTAACTCAGGACATTGATAGTATTACTTAAACTATGTTAGTATAATTAACTAAAACACATGCATAAAAAAATTAAGAACAATAACTATACCAATTTGTGGAAACAATTAATGTAGGTAAATATATATTATGTACCTACCTGTAACTTGATTTTTTATTTTTTACTGTGTTTAGTTTAGTTTGTAATCTTCCTGTACGAGTCGCAATAAATACTTTTCTTTCTTTCTTTATAATTGACAGGTAACTTTACACGTAGTTAATGTTTGTTAAACTATAAAAATCGATTACCAATGATATTTAAGTAGGAAAAGTTTCACCGCTTTTAATCACATAAAGTTATTCTAAAACATACCACATTATACAGAATTGCCACCCGCACTTCTGTTTGGCAAGCCCTCGATGGATTTTAAAAGAGAATTTCATTCATATCTGCATTCTCATGCAATCCCAGTCAACTTGTTGAGCAAAATATTTTTCAATATGAAACGAGTGTTACGCATTACTCGGATTGAATTCCAATTGAAAGCGATTCGGAATATGTCAGACAATCCAGTAATAAATATGCTTATTGTATATGCATTCACATTTTTATTATTCGTATTTTCTAGAGTGCATTTTGAGTGCTTAGTATGGAGGATTGTAAAGCCTGGATTTTGTGTGTATTAAGATTTTATTTAAATGCAACAACTGCGGAGTATGCGCAGAATAACTTTTTCACATGGCTTGTGTGTTCTTCTATAATCAGTAACCCATATTGCGTTACACACTAGGTATCAATCAGAATCTGAAACATTTTGAAGGATATTGCTAATCCATTTTTCTTCATAGGTTTGAAAAATATGTTTGCTCAACAACGTTAATGACGCAATGAATGTTGTTGAACTGTCAAAATGAGAGCCATTCCTACTGTTAGCGTGTTACGCAATGAATCCGTAGTCAGCTATATTAGACATAGGCAAACTTCCCAAGATGCGCCTAATATTTATGTATTTTAGGCTCTTTGAATGCAAACTAATTGTCAATAATGTTTATGAAACTTTATCTAAGTATTAGCAGTACCTAATCAAGTGCCTGACTACCAGTGTCCTACGGGCGTATCAGTATGTGCCTACCTAAAAATCTCGTAAAACAATGAACACCTCAAAAATTACATTCACCCCCTAAATTATCCGGTTTAAATTCCTTTCAAGAGTGCTTAAAAGCGACTAGATTTCTAAGACACAGGGCGGTATTCAGGCATTCAGTGTAAATCTTGTGAGCGCGGGAATGCGGGCCTGTGTCGGCGCCATGACAGTTTTGCAATTAGGCGTCCCGCAAAATGGCGGAGCCGCGAAATTATCGCGCGGTTCGTAATGCTACGTGCAGACTTTGGGAAGGATTTCAACCAATATTGGATGTAATTTCGAGTTATATTGGTTTTCCACTATATTGGTTGATTTACATGAAATTAATTTACTGGGCGATGTTGGTTTAGGTTTGACTTAATATATTGCTGTTGGCTGTTTTAAATATACATACCTACATTTGAATAATTTAAGTTCTATTGGTGCTAAGAATTTATTACAGCCAGAACTTTTAACAAAAATTATCTGCCTATGTGTTGGTCAATTTTATTATTACTCTCCTAGCAAACAAAAAACCTACTGATACACTTTTCAGTTCAACTTCCTTCAACTCCAAACGTATGTCACAAATATGGTCCCAACATTGGCCAATGTGTAATAGCCGCGGCACATCTGCAGTGACTTGTAACTTAGTTTCAGCTGAAGTATCAGGCCCCTGATTAAGTGACTTGCATTAGACAGTGCGGCTGATTTTGTCACAGCAAATCGCCTGCCAAATATTTACTTACTTTGTAAACTAAGTTTAGGCAGCTTTTCAATATCGAGAGGGTTTTGTCTTGTCGTCGAGTCTGCTATATAAGAAAACGATTACATTTAAGAATAGGCAGCACATTTTCCGATTTATTTTTGTAAAAGTTAGGGGTTTACTTGTTCCTTTATTCTATTAGGAGATGATAAACTTTAGAGTTCGGGTCCAGACTCAATCTCAACCGTTTTTAACCCCCAAAATCCTAAAAGCGAAAAAATGTAAATTACATTTCCTTGGGTCACAAGAGGTTCGCAATAGGCGTAAATTGCTCCTTATTCGTTCCGAGTCGATCCCGTTTCGTGGCTAATGGCATCAGAGTGTAGGTAAATACTGGGTAAATATATACTGCGGGCTTTTACCGTATTTGAATAAGATCTGCCGCGCTCCGATCGACGTGTTGCGAACAGTTCTTGTGAGCTCCTCGTTTTGATGGTGTCCTGGTACTCATGGATCAATATTAGTAGGTAACCCAAAAAATCCTTAAAAATCATTTATTCACTGACAGACTACGCATAGCTTAAACCGCTGGATGTAGAAGCATGATATTTTGCGCAAGGGTTCCTTACATGACAGCATAGGAATGTGAGATATTAAGATTTTTTTTTAAAGTCCTTCTTTTTTACGGATGGGAAATCCCATTGGGCACCGGCTTGTCCATAAAAGAAAAAAAATAAATGTCCAGCAGATGACAGTGGTAGATATTATTACCTACCTTACTTATTTTGGTTATTTTTTTTCAACATAGACATATTTTTCGACTTGGAATTTATTTAGGAATTTTTCTCAGAAAAAATGCCACGTAGGTAAACTTCTGTAAAGATAAATGACCCTTTCATTGACCAAATCAGTTCTAATGAAACTCATGAATGGTTGACGTAATAGCTGTTTAGAAGTAGTTTCACGGTCGAGTTAACGTCAACGTGTCTCTTTGGCGGTTCACGAAACCGCAGCCGATGGCCGATGCCGATGATACAGCCTGTCCTGCGGTTTTACGGCTATAACGCTCTTAAATGGAGTTTATGTGGGCTATGTCAGAACTTTAGAGGGTGGGATCAATGATAGAAACCCCGCTGTTTCTATAATTCATCCCATCCTCTAAACTTCTAATTAGTCATTAGTTGCGTATCACACTATCAGTAGCAATGGCTTTCATTTTGACAGTTCAACAACACCCATTGCGTTATTTACGTTGTTGAGCAGACAATTTTAACGAGCATAAGAAGCAATGGATTAATAATATCCTTCAAAATGAACCAGAATGTGTTATGCAATTAGGGTGCTATAAGGTAATACTTTTATGAAAATGTCTATAGAAAAAAATAAAAATATTAAGAGGACTACATGACCTAAAGCGCGGTCTTTGTCGGAATGCGTAGAAAAGAAAGAGAAGCGCGATGCCACAACGCTGGTAATTTATTGCAAAATATGAAGCAATTATCGATTTTCGAAAAATCTAGTGTTTGGACAAAAAAACTAAAACACTATAGTTTTAGTATGTTGCTTGTAGAATAATCTGACAAAAAATCATAATGATTGTATGTATATTAGTATGAATTTTGTTGTAAAAAAAAAGTTTTTAGAGGTATGTTCATGATTTTTTTCTATCGTACCAAATAAGTTGTATTATGTTTTCAACACACTATCATCCTAGCATTTATCTTGAAGAATATCATATATTTTTTTGATTTTTTTTTACTGTAGTCTATCATATACTTTTATTGTTTCTAAAACTTGCGTTTTTTGCGTTTAGGTCTTGTAAGCCCCTTAAAATGTTACGGTACAGATGAATGCTGAAATATCAAGTGTACCTATTTGTATTCATTTTCTATACCTACACGATGTGCACTAAAAAGTAGGTATAATATACTGTTAATTTATTCCGTATTTCTATTCTTAAACTTCCTGCAAAAAGAAAAGAGAAGAGAATAGCCAAACTCTTTTTTTAGCTGAACGGAAAATTTTGCGTTTACGCTTTTTCAGTAGGATATCTTTCGTAAATAATTCTCAAGCACTGTATGTAATAATTCGTAATATGCGAAAACATACATTTAAAACGAAATTATTACAGTTCGGCTAAGCAACTTGAGATTAAAACAAAAGAGAGCCTTCTTTATAACTGCAGTATGAATATAAACGACGTTATGAATCGTTTTAATTGTAACTAAACTCATAAACTGTACGAAAGTGCGTACTATGTCCACAAATTTCTACAAATTCCGGAACATTTTGCAGAGAAGCGGTTTTAATGCAAATCAAAGCGGGTATGGTGACTATGTCGTAAGGCTGAGTAGGAAAAAAAACTAAGCCTTTGTTTGAGCCAATTATTTTTTAGCTTCGGTGTTTTCAAGCTGTTTTCTTTACAACAGTTTTGCTTTTGTTCGGGTGTACCTATGTTATGTGTAATATTAGTTATTCTGTCGTTAAAAACAGTGGATCATAAAAAAAAGCTATCTCAAGCATGACCCACGTCTCCTTCTAGCTATTGTGTTGGAAAAACATCTGATTTACATTTTACACAGAATTAATAGATTGCTTATTCTAATAAAATATAATGTCAACATCAAACAAACGACCCAATGGGTCCCTATTAATGGCAAACGACATCGTGGCGGCCCAGACAGAGATGGCGGGATGAGCTGGAATCCTTCAACAAGAACTGGTCCTTAGCAGCTTTGAACAGAGAGAAGTGGAAAGAGAGTAGGGAGGCCTTTGCCCTGCTGTGGGACATCACAGGCTAATAATAAATAATAATATCAAACAAACAAGTGCGCAGTTTATCTTCAATAGTTTCCATAGTGTGGCGAACACATTTGGCTGGATTTGTTGCATTCAAAACACAGTTCTGCGGCGTTGTACTACTAAGGTATTCGCAGTTTGAGCTAAACTTGCTGCCGTAAAGTGAAGCTTGGTGTAAAACATAAGAGGAGGCGAGACCTATATAGTACAGTAGAAAAATATAGAGATTTCTAAGGTACAGACGCCAAGCACATCAAGCTACTACAATCTGTCAAATTTCTTTAATAGATTTTTAACTTTATCCCTAAAGTATAAGGTTCAAAGTTGATTGGGAAAAATTTACAGTTTCGGGTAGCTTGATGTGCTGGCGTTTGTACCACCACCGTATGGTACCATCTTAATTTAAAGAAAAAAATCGTTTGTGCACAAACTAGTCGATCTTTTTGTCAGTTAATCACGACTGTAAATTCTGGCGTATCAGAATTGCAGTGGTTGGGAAAGTGTAAAGGGATTGTCCCAAAATGCGAAGTTTTCGACTGGTTTTGTTGTTTTAATTTTATCAGTCAATTTACAGAACATTGTTGGTGAGTAGCAACAACTGCAGCAGTAACTGGGTTGTGGAGGTCAGATAGGCAGTCGCTCCATGTAAAATACTGGTATTCAGCTGCATCCGGTTGGACTGGAAGCCGACCCCAACATTGTTGGGAAAAGGCTAGGCAGATGATGATGATGTTGGTGAGTAGTAGTAAAAGGTACACCTCTGCCCTACCCATGGGAGAATACAGGCTTGATGCTATGTTATGTAGGTGAGGATAGACAGTTTGAGGAACCGCACTATACAGTACCTACCCTAGTTGCATTTTGAAGCACATTGCTAATCCATTGCTTCATATGTTCCAAAAAAATTGTCAGCTCACCTACGTAAATAACGCAATGAATGTTGTTGAATTGTCTAAATGAAAGCCATTCCTACTGTTAGTTTGTTACGCAATTACCCCGGTTATATCTGTATTACTACTACCATAAGGAAGTCTGCGGTAGTTGCACGCTACCAGCTCCTATCTTGGTGTTCTACTACACATTTGTCAGGTGACACAGTGTGTATGTTGTGGCACTCGACTGGTAATGAGGTTCACATCGCACGCTATTGATATTTGTTACATTCGAACGGAGCCACGAGTGTAAATGGAAACTGTGTACAAGCAACGGCTTTTCCAAAAGTCAACCTTCCTTGTAAAGGAAATAACTTCAAAACCCGGTGGGTGGGGGTAGGGGGGTAATTTAGGCAGTTGTTCCATGTAAAATACTGGCGTTCAGTTGCATCTGATTGGACTGGAAACCGACCCAACAGAGTTGGGAAAAGGCTGGGCATATAATGATGACTTGCATACAAAGTAACTTGCTCATCGACCCACTACGCGTTGACGAAGAAATGTTAATGATTAGCATGGCTACAAAGACATTAATTTTCGCTTGGGAGGCTTTGGTATTTAAGCCTGTCCATATTCACTGCCAACAGTCAAGAATTTCTATAATGAAATCAAGATATTTCTAAATTATAATCTCTTGCTTTATCGACAAAATCAAAAGTCATTTATTCAAACTAGGCTGAGAATCAGCAGTTTTTTAACCGACTTCTAAAAAAGGAGGAGGTTCTCAATTCAAATGTTTGTATTTTTTTTATTTTTTTTGAACATCGAAATTACATAAGACAGCCCCCCGAAACGCCCGTCCTTTACAGACCTAACCAATACATCTAGGTCTCTGACCTCACAGCAGCTACAGTTAACAATTAGATCAAACCTTACTATAAAGCATACCATAGATACCTAGTATAGATAGGTTCATTTCCAGGATTGAGAACCTTGTGGTCAGACATACAGCCTATATAGATCGTTACTGAACTCTACAACTTGATTATGACACGACCACATCAAATATTCTGAACGCCTAGTATGTCTTGTGTCAACTCTCTCGCCTTTGACTTTGTCTTTGATGACATATCCGTCGTGCGTTGCATACCGCTGCTAATTATAAGCGATGTTATTGGGTAAGTCCCTGTCTCGCCTCTTTTGATAGTCAGGAAGAGGCGAGACAGGGATTTTGCAATTACTTACTCTATCAATAGTATACCAATGCAATATTATAACTGATAGATTTCGCGATTCATGCTTACAACCTGTAAGCATGAATTGGGAGCTAGGTTTGATGAGTTAGAATCATTAGTATCAAAATGTTAATCCATACTATCCATACTAATATTATAAATGCGAAAGTGTGTCTGTCTGTCTGTTACCTCTTCACGCTTAAACCGCTGATCCGATTTAGATAAAATTTGGAATAGAGATAGTTTGAGTCCCGGGAAAGGACATAGAATAGTTTTAGATCCCAATAATCCCACGGGATCGGCACTTATGCGGGTGAAACCGCGGGGCACTGCTAGTTGCCTATAAAGCTTTCTAGTTTGAATCTTAAATGGAATTAATATTCATTCAATCTATCCCCAATCTACTTAAAAATAGAAAGACTGCCTTTTTAGTTCTGTGAGAAGAAATACCTGTATGAGGACCTTCTTGCTAGTTAATGCCCCTGTAAAGTCTACAACATTGTACAGTAGAATTATAAAACTACGCAATTTTTCCGTACTCCGCACGTGCACGCCGCATGCGCCAAATGACATTAGTATTCCTTCCCCATTCGACGCAGATAAATATCCAGTAACAGCCTATAACTGTCCTATTAACTACACTTGTTATTGAACTAACATTATGCCCTCTCAAATTCCTATACAAAACACATTGTATTGTTATAGCAATAATTCCGGCCTTAGTTGTCATTACTGAAGTATCACGGGAAGTGCAGTATGCTGTGCCGAGGCTGCTGATGAGGCTGAGGGTGTTGACCTGTTCATACTCGTGGTCACCAGTATAGAGGTATGAGGAACAGGGTGTAAGGTTCATTCAACCTCCATAGAAAAGGGAGGATCCTCCGACCAGACGGGTGTTGTGTCTGGCGGACAACTGCCCAATGATTCATGTCGGTCCGTTGTACCTATGCTAGTTGCGCGGCAAACTCTGCTTGCGAGATGCAGGATTTTTCGTGACGTCAGTATGACGCGTTGTTCGCTTGTGGCGTTGTAAATACCGCTACATTACAATACCTACCATCGGTCCTCTAATTTGTGTCTTTCAAAATGTATGTGGCTTCCTCAGTCTTTTCTTGTAAATTATGTAACCAGTACATAGTATTCTCTCGTTCCAACATTGACCTGTCAAATGAGTATCCAATTTTATACTCTTAATAGTGGGGTCAAGGTCCAATGCTCCACTTTTCTTCTTCGATCCTAATGCTGTTAGCCCAGACACTGCATATTCGTTTGTAGTACTTCAGTCCCTATTCAGCTCTGAAATAAAGACAGAAAGCTTTAAAAAGAAACTATGAAAAAATCTCATCAAGCCCCAATATGTAAAACGAGGAAGAATGGCAGCATCCCCAGAATTTCATTAGAAAACGGAGTCACTAATTACTTCGGCACTCCAATCGAGACGCGCTCGGGAAAGGGCCAATTCATCGGATTCTAATTAGAAAAAACTTATTCTGATCCTGCTACGGAAGTTTCGGCATCATTGTTTTAGTCGCATTCATCCTCACTGTTTTATATCTTGCGCCATTATCACCCTTATTTCATTAGCAATAAGGAACTTTCAGGTGGGAACGTTTTATTGGCTCCAATTTTAAATGAGCTGAGATAAAGTGAAACTTAGTAAGTTTACGGTTGACTGCGCATCAAGTGGTGGTTTCAGTTAGTTAATAGTTTAAATCAATCAGCAATGACTGTTTAATAAATAACTATACTCGGAATTTTAATTCGATTCCAGATTTGACAATTTCAGTGTTGCAACGTTATGACAAGTACTAAATAGTGACGTTGCGAAATTATTCGATATGGAAATGGAATATTTCCGGATCGATTCTTCTCGTTTATAATTTTACTCTCGTAAACTAAGTATATCAGGAAATTAAATATTTCTGAACCGATAATTTAGTTTTGACGATTAATTAACGATCTGAGACTTTTCTTTTATAATTGTGTGTGAAATAAATAAAAAAATGTGATCATGAAGGAACAAAAAGAACAAAAAAAACAAAAAAGGAAGGAAAAATTGATTATAAGTTTTGTTTTTAATATAAAAACAAAAATATTAACTTTTTATAAAATAGAGCAGCGATTACTAATTAATAAATAATTATTATGAATAATTATGTATTTATTTAAATAAAAATCAATAATTTAGTCTTTAATTGGCACACTGATGGCACACACACTGATTGTTTATCGATTTTTGTGTTCATCACTACACTATTATATGTGGTATCATTATTTCACAAAATGACAGTAGCTAATGTCAAATCTGGAATCGAATTAAAATTCTGAGTATAGTTCTTGTTTTTGTTGTGTCGACGTTAACCGTGCCCTATAATTGCGTAACACACTATCAATCTGAATCATTTTGAAGGATATTGCTTATCTATTGCTTCATATGTTTGAATATTTTGTCTGCGCAATGAATGTTGTTGAATTGTCAAAATGAAAGCCATTGCTACTGATAGTGTATTTTATGGCTTAATACACACACACAGAACACATTCACCACACACTCAGACATTACACATACTGTGAAGGGTTGATGAGCCCGTCTAAGAAATCAAACAACGTTACGATGTCTTCATGTTTATTTTGAATGCAAGTCTTTACATACCTATTGCCAACTAAACTAGCACTGTTTTTTTCCTAAACAAAAAAAACCTAGTAAAATATTTGACACCCGCTTCTAAACTTGCTTGACTGTTCGAAAGGAACCCGCGCTAAATTATAGCCAGCCTGCACTACATAAGGTTGACTTTAGTAAGTAAGTAATTATTTATTTACTAAAAGACTTAGCCTAGGTAACATCAGTGTTAATTCAAAAAGGGATGGGTATGGCTATTACATTTGAGAAGACACCTGCCCGTCAAACTAGGAAAATCCTGTATCTTGAAGGACAGTGTTAGCGGACAACCTTTACATGAGCTACGCCCACCCTTGAATATAAGGTTTGGCATACTCCTGCTTCCAAACAAGACTTTTATTCATAACATTCGAACACTCAGGCCCTTCCTGCCTATCCTAATATACCTAATTACCTAATAGCAGATATTGAATACAATATGAGGCATGTCTCTTGAAAGACATTGCAGTCAGGACGAACGTCTCGTGATAATCTGACGCTATGACAACTGTCAGACAAGTTAAAAATTAAAGTGCACCCACCCAAACTAACGTCATCATGCTTGAGCCTCGTTGCGCCAAAGCTGGCGGAAACGAGGCAGCGCATCCTCCCCAGTCAAAACAAATTGACGTGATAGTTCACATCAGCCGAGAAGAGGCTTAAAAAATGATCATAACATCAAACTCTTTTACCCCATCGGACGGTATTGAGCCAGAGGGAGGGAAAGGCTAAGAGGTCAGGGTTCATCGAAAAAACCTATTTTATGCCCATACTCCAGAGGAAAAATCCGAGGGGTCCGTGGCTAAATAATAACAGCCGCACAGGTCGATCGATCAGGTTAAGCTACGCTTGCCGCGGTTGGTCTGTGGATGGGTGACCATCTTTACATACTGAGACCCCTCCGTGCCTCGGAAAGCACGTTAAGCCGTTGGTCCCGGCTGTCATTCGTGGATCTTTGACAGTCGTTACGGGTAGTCAGAAGCCCGAAAGTCTGACAACCAGTCTTACCAAGGGGTATCGTATTACCCAGTAACTGGGTTGTGGAGGTCAGATAGGCAGTCGCTCCATGTAAAATACTGGTATTCAGCTGCATCCGGTTAGACTGGAAGCCGACCCCAACATAGTTGGGAAAAGGCTAGGCAGATGATGATGACTCCAGAGGAAAAATCCAAAAATCTACTCCGTTCTCATTAAACTCAAACTCCATGAAACACCAGTCAATACTGATTGAACCATGGGTCCTCAATCATAAGTTGAACCAATTGTGTCAACCAAACACACTTTGCGAAGGTTAGCCTCGTTAGCAAAGTTTCAGCTTGAGCTGAGTGAGACACACATATCACATACTTACCTGAAATCACCTCTCCAGTCTCCACTCTATGGGGCCTTTAGTGTCCCTATTTGAAATAAATGATTTGACTTTGTTAGTTCCCCGACCTCCAAGATGTCTAGTTTGTGGCTCACTGAAAAATAAAGTATTGTAAAGTAGCTGTAATGTCGTCTCAACTTGCTGTTAACCTGTGAACCTGCTTACTGTATTACCTGGACATTAAAAATATATTATATTTCTTTTCTATTTCTATTGACTTCTGTTAAATCCAACAAACTGCGATTACCTACCTACCAATGCTGAAGGTTTTGACCATCATTGGCATTCCCGTAATTAAAAAAAAATGTCCAAGATCTAAACGCAATCTCATGTCAGCAACCGTCATTGTCAAAAATTTTCAAAAATGTAGGGATTTTAGAGGTATTTTTGACAGATTGAGACGAAGATCAGACTGTGAACGTTCTTAAAATTATGAGAATCGCCTCTCATTCAGCAGTGGCAGACTTACGAGCATCTCCACAATGACAAGCACGTATTTAACAAAACAACGTAGTAACGTAGTTAGTTTCTACTTTTCTAGTAAAGTCTGCGTGTATCTTGAATACGCGATGAGGGAGGATGAGGGTTATAAAGCTAGTTACACATGCAATGGTCTAAACAAGCTGGCTTTGCGGCAGATCAACTGTGCTTGCTTACTTGCGAACGAGCCTTAGATTATGTTGGAAAATCGAATGTGGCATTGAGAGTTATAGGTTCTCTTATAATAAAACATCTAAGTACTAAATACCCATATTTGTTTTGATTTAATTTTGGTATGAGTAAGTTTTCAGATGAAAGAATTTCAGATGAAAGAAGATATTTTTTTTTCAGGGGTTGTTCTATCGAGCAATTCTTTTTAATAGCACAAAGGTATACATAACATCAGACGTGATGTATTTCCCGAAGGCTTGGGCAGAGGTGTACACATTTTACACCCATATTCCGCCAGATATGGCTGAGTTCCATGTAATAGGGGGCGAGCCATCGACCATTTAAGATTTGAAATGTAGAATAGGGTTTTACCATCTGCTGCTTAAACATAACATTATCTGTTGCAAATAGAGGCGCAATTCTCGAGAAGGTTCACAACTTCACAGTCTACGCTGTCTTCCCATACCTACTGTAATTTGAAAACATTGTAAAAGTCAATTATTTTTAAAAGAGTAACCATGGAGTTTCTTGCCGGTTCTTCTCCATAGGAAACTACCAATTGGAACCGTGCACCTAGCTTCTGACGTTTCATAAGTGCCCATGTTGGTTTATGTGAAATAAAAATATTTTGATATTGAATACTTCTATTTTCCCTACATTTTTGACATTTGTTTGTCAACGAGATGCGACTGCGACTAGATTTTGAACGTTTTAGATTACGAGAATTGGTCTTCTGACCTAATCAAGGTCAGAAAGCCAATTATCGTAATTTAAAACCATGAACCCATTTTGTAAATCATGCATGCAAGTGGAACTAACTTTTCGTGGTTATGACTTCAACTGAAGTAAAAACAAAAAAAAGTGGTCATTACAAAAGTCATCAGACTGAATTTTTGTTGCGCATAAAAACCACATCTACAATTCCATTGTTTTTCATTTTCATACATCATCTACAGCAAGCGAAACACGTAGCGGCCGTTTGTTTTCATACACGCGGACCACTTTCGGGCCCCGTCCGAATTGTCGGCCCGACAATATGACCACGTCCTCACGAATAAACCTCGGACGGTTTCCGAGAAATATTGGATTAATATAGGTATTTTTTGTTGTTGATATTCTGCTCATTTTTTGGACACTCGTTCCCTGTAGCGGTGTCAGCTGGATGATTTGGTTCAGCACTTTATACTACACAGCGATATCATACAATATTTGGGAAGATGGCATTCTTACTCTGCCGAAGCAGAGTATTCGATAGTAGGTATATACTCATTTGAGTGTGGGGCCCCCTCCACTAAAATCTTTAGTAGGAGGCGAAATATTTATGCGTTTTGGAGGGAAACCAGAGATAACAATGTATGGGTCGCCTGAGATTATAATAAAATAGTCCATCGCGCGATTCAGAAATGAGCACGAACGTACAACGACATCTATCGATCCGCCTGGAAACTTTAGATAGCTATTTGTGAGATCGATATTCAGGTGTGGCTATTAATATTTTTTATTGTTAATATTATTTATTAGCTTTTAATTTTTATATAAAAACTATGACATAATTAGTATCTGACCGGACAGTTTTAAAATATAAGTTCTCAGAAGATTATTTTGTTTCCAGGATTTGGAATTGAGGAGTATAATTTACAACCATGACGTACTCTCAATATTCTACAACTAAAATGCCTGACGTATGGACGCGACGAATTTATAAGTGTTCTGTGTTTGCCATTTAACTAGCAATAGCTACGTTCCCAAGTTCCACTCATGACCCCAATCAAACAATTTGAAAGGAACCTTTCATTCCTTTTTAATGTAAAAAACAAATATGTGCCCAATGAGGAAGTTTCTAAGTTGGCCGCAGTCAAAGAGGCATCGAATTGAAGTTAGGAGGCGAAAGGAGAAAAACTGGAATCTATATTTGATGATGAAAGTCTGTAAGTTATTCATTTCGGTACCGATTGAGGAATAATTCTCGTGGGTCGGTTACGGTACAATGTGCTATGGCGATGACGTGTGCATCACCTTATTATAAGTGAGTTTGTTTTTATGGGGTGCGGAGTGGGAAAAAAGTGAGTGAGTTTTTTATGGGTCTGCAGATATTTGATTTTTTGGTAAGTACCCCATATTTGAAGCCACAAAATGTGACAAATTTGTGGTCCTTTAATAAAAGTCGCGATAAAGCTTGAGGCAGCTCTTGCGGAAGTCGAGCGAATGCGTTCTTAACCTATCAAGTGCAACAATTCTAGTACTTAAATAATGAAGCTCAAATTCGCAAAACACGAAACACGAAATTGACAGGTGTAAAGACAGCATTCTCTCGACGGCTGGGCTGTAACACTTTATTAAATACCTAAGATAGGAAATACAAACAAGTTTTTTAAAAGGGGTGATACAATGAGTGGTCTTTCCTCAATCAACGATCTCGGTCAAACAACCTTCGGATGAACAATCATATTATGTATTATCAAAATGCAATCACTTAGTTCCCTAATATAGTTTTGTTTTAAAAGCATATCTGATTCAACCTAGATAATATGTTATCTAGGTTGAATCAGATATGCTTTTAAAACAAAACTATATTAGGGCACTCGCCTGATTTAGTTTCTTGGACTAAGTAGGATGGAGAATAACAAGATAAGAGTATGGCAATAAAATGTCATTATGATAGTGATTGAGATTGATCAAACCATCAGTGTAAAGTTGCCGCATAGCGTAATCAACCTATAATGTTCCCACTGCTGGAACACAGGCCTCATTTCGGTGAGTGGGCCGTAATCCACCAAGCGCGCCCAGTGCCGTTTGGTAGATGTCACATGTCTTCGAATTTTTGGTCCTAGGACATGCCGGTTTCCTCACGATGTTTTCCTTCACCGTTTTGAGACCAGTGATGATGAAACAAAGCGCTTGTCTGTGTTCGAACCTACACTCGTAAGTCATGGCCATTGCTACTGGGCCACCACTGCTCACATGTTGCCGGCATCATGAACAAAATATCAAACAAGCTAAAACAGAGGGTCTGAGGTGTCATAACATAACTGTGCAATTAATTGCTCTGTTAAGTAATCATTAAATAATCAATCAATTTACTATCGACATCGTTTTAAATCTGTTTTATTGTCACGACAAAGTGTAGGCTAGTTAATGGCTATTTCGTGTAGGTGATAATATAAATATATTTTATTATTATTTTTATGATAAGGGTTTATAAACTCTGCCGAAGCAAAGTAATTCAAAAATATCATAGACTCATTTGAGTGTCCCCCTCCACGGAAATCTTTAGTAAAAGGCGAAAGATTTATGCGTTTTGAAGGGAAACCAGAGATACCACCGACTTTTTCGCCCGAGATTATATACTCCGCATGGTAACGAAACCATAGCGCGATTCAGAAATGAGCACGAATTCTACAACGCCATCTATCGAGGCACTTCGCAACTATTGATGATTAATTGATTTGTGATATCGATATTCTGAAAATATTATGTTTAGGTTGTGAATTTATTTTAATTTTCGAATTAACTACTGAACTCAATAAATCAAAACAGAGTACGGGATAAACGTCACAATACCTGTTTACTTCAATCAGCTATTAAATCAGCGGCAAGCGGGGTAATTATAGTTCACAGTTATCAAAATGCTTTTGTTAATTAAGACAAATACATACGCACAGGAATGCCCGTTTATTTTTTCCAAGTAAATATTACAATGACGAATCAAATCGATGAATTTATTTCGTTCTAAAGACAGGTTCGGTCGTTAAAATATTTCTCAGTCATATGCGAAACGGTAACTGAGATGGACATATCATGTAATTTTTGTGCAAAATATATAAGGTAACTCAGTATTTATGAAAAAAATAGTGCGATAATGTGGAAATCTGTGTTATTAAGATTATTTTTAATCGGTAAGGCAGTTTGAATATTGTTAGTGAGATAACAGTAATAAGTTTTGAGATAAATGATAATTAACATAACATGACGTACATAAAATTATGCATATATAATCTATTGCAGTGTTATCGATTCATGTTTCAACCGGGCAACGAAATGAGTCAACAAACTCTCAGGTAAATAATATTTTTATACATAGATAACTGTAATATAAACATCTTAAATTCATAAATTCACTGACAGACAACGCACAACCACCTTGGTCTAGAAGCCTACAATTTTACACAACAGTTCCTTAATAACGAAAATGAACACTAAGGAAGGATTTTAGAAAATGTACCTCCTAAATAAAAGTTAGTAAGTATGGAATTTCGTCATTTTTGCCAATGGGATATCCCAACTGGCACACGGATTATAATCTAATACTAATGCTAACTTAATATAGTAAAATTCGTGCTATACGATAAAACATAAGTAGGTAATAGTCACAGGTACTTATGTAACGTTAGGGTATAATAGAGATAATAACGAAAAAGGAGTCTGGGGTAGACATTTATGGATCGAAATTACCACTAGAGTAGCCAATGAGTGTAGTCCTACGACCAGAGGCTCCGAAAATAGTGGGCATAACTAGATAAAAAAAATGACATACCATACCTAACAAGAAGTGTCCTGTATTAGTTCTAGAGCGAAACGTCGCGAAATCACAGTAGAACTTACCTACAAGTATCAATTATATATCCTAGTACAATAAACCTTCTGGTTTCAGCCTCCTGGGAGTTTGCCATTGCCACTGTTGCCTCCTCTGCCTTCAATGGGTGACCCTCTCCCAGAAATCTCACGTCCTAATGAAGCTTTAATAGATCCTAATAGTCCATGCGCACCGTACAATCCACCTGTTCCAGACTTCAGGGCTCCTGGTAGAAAGATCAGCGAAGTCAGTAAGTATTAAGTCACTTGCACCACCATTCACTAAACTAATTTAGTTCTGTTTCTATCAATCGTTTGAAGATGATAGACAAATATAGAATAGAATAATGTTTTAAATATATTGTCCAGCACCTTTGTTCCCGTGGCTGTTGTAAAACCAAAGAAATATGTCACGAGGAAGAGCAGTAGTTACACCATGCACCCGACAAAATGCCATACATTGGAGATATCTTGCCTCTATCACCGAAAACCAATGTAGTACCTACTGTTTAATGGCGCCATATTAGTTTATTTGGAACTATTAAGGGCGGAAATAATGCCTTAATGTATATATTTATTTCTATAATTTAAGATAACATATAAACTATAATAATATGTACATTTATTAAAAAAATAAGTAAAATAATCATAGGGCATCAAAGAATTCGTCCGCATCGCTGTCAACAGGAACAGTGCCCAAAAGGCTGGCAGCATTGCCACGTTGTATGGCAATGCTAATTCTTTGGCCAAGAAATAGGCCAGCCCTCTGGTCACGTGAAGAGTCGACTAACCGCTTGGCGATATCTCGAAAAACCAAGTGGGCACTCGGACCCCATGGCCCTAGTGTTTCAACCCCAAACGGCTCGAACATATAACTCCCAATTAGGTTGCAATATTTTCGCCGTTTGAGGTTTTCTGCACCTGCAGCAGCCGCCCCAGCACAGCCCACCGTACTAGGAAGATGGGATGGCGCAAGGGTGTCGACACATGTTGCATCCCATACCAAAGGTCTGCCTAACTTCCAGGGCATTATGGTCATTCCGTCTGGTCTCTTTCCATCGTCGCGTGCCAGACCGTTGGGTTCTAAAACAGCTGGCACCCCGGCGGTGACAAGAGCACGACGGATGATGTCATTAATGCTGGCGTGCCGTGCTATCCGGCCTGCGCTCCTACTGCAGGATAGGCCATGGTGCCCGAGGCAGTCGACAGCTTCACCGCACTGACAGTGATGCGGAGCCCCGCAAGGAGCGCCCAAACGCAGACAGTTAGCGAGCCGAAAGGTGGTGTCACCCAGCATAGTGCCTATGTTGGGTGACGGGAGTGCTTGAAGCCAGAGCCCCGACTCCCACTCACCCACAGCCAACAGGCGGGCACGCTCAGCAGAATTGGTGGACGTATTGATAAGATTATTCCGTACCAACCTGCAGAGCGGCTCATCCCACTGTCTCTGGGAAGATGGGTTTATAGGGCGATCTGTATCCGGGCAAGCCGCTTTCCAGGCGTTCTCCGCGTCGGTCAAGCACGGCACTTCACAGTCAACCAGGCAGGGAGCTAAAATTTTGCTAAAAAATGCCTTAATTAAGCGTTTTCTATAGACCTTTTATGGTGATGAGACTATACTATTAGGGGACCATATTTTGTCTCATCATTATAAAAGGTAACTTGAAACTATTCGTTTTTACCAATATACCTATTTGCCAAGCGTGGCTATTATAGACTTCTATTGTACACCAATGTTGTTATTCAGAATTACCTATCAATGTAAATAATTATAATACCTAATTTATAGACACTCATGAATTTGAATTACCTTTACGTTTTATGTTAATGTGCGGTTTGTTACCGGTGTGAACTTATCTTAAAATAGCCTTGCTGCCTTGCCATTTGCCTATAATGGATTTTATTTAGTAGTATTTTAGTTTTTTCATTTCTTTCTGCCGCAATGTCAAAAAGGAACAAACATATTTATACTTCTTTTTATTTGTATATTAAAATTATGCGATCTTCTAATCCAAAGCAGAACAATCCTAATACAAATTAACCAAGTCCTCTCCGTTAGCTTTGTTCATATTCATCATCATCATGGTCCTGCCCTTATACCAATTTATTTGGGGTCGGCGTAATATGTCTTTTTCTTCCATACTTCTTTTTCTTTTCTCTATTAGTCGTCATCTTTGTTCATATTATAAATAGAAAATTAATTGATTTTCCCGATTTATCTTAAAGGAATATGAAGAGAGTAATATTACAATACTATTTTGAATGTTTCAGAATGTTACGAGTACATCTGGCAAGTGAAACTTCGAGATGAAAAAGCGAAAAGGCTGGATAAGTGTGAGTTTTTTAACCGACTTAATTTTGAATTCTATTTCAATATGTACGGACAAATAGGTTTCAAATAACTAAAGTTCAGTGTTTTGGAACGGTACTCAAGCAATGGAAGGATTCCTATTAATCATAAATATTACTTTTTTCAGGTCGTGAAATTATGCCCGTCCCTGGCATCATGGGAGGTCATAAGACAAAACGAGGAGAGTTTCCAAACATGGTGAGAGTTGTTTAAATTCATACTTCTTATTTTTGGCAATATCTCATGTAGCCCAGCCAGACAGAAAATGTTATTCCCCAGTAACGTTGTTCTACCAGGGTCCCATAAGTCTGCAAACTATTTGTAGGTAAATGGAAGATTTCCAGTATTCCAGAAATTGCATTTTTTTTTTTTGTTGTCTATACATTATATTATTTCATCTACCAGGGCGCCATAGGCTGGAAGCTTGTGATTGGCACATGGAAGTTCATGTGTGGCAGTAGTCTCATCAGCTCCAAGTTCGTGCTGACGGCTGCTCACTGCTCCAGGGCATCAGAACTGGATACCACCATTGCCGATACTGTCCCCAAGATCGTCAGATTAGGTTCTAGAAGTATTTTGGACTTCGTAAGTTACTGTTATTTACATTTTCCATGAGCTTAAGTTTGGACATTTACAAGTGACATTTTCTTAAGGTCTTTTAAAATAAAGTTCGCCCCTTCTTAGGCTTATGACCAAAACTGGACATTTCTTTCCCATAAAAGCCCCGTCATCATGATTGAAACTCCTGATAGGATTCATTATTTGATGGATAGTAATTTGTAAAGGCTTATCTGAATACTTCAGTTTTATAGTACAATTACTGGAACAAAATTTATCGCTGCTCTGAGGGAGATAATAAAATGGTACCATTTATAGATTCATAAAAAGTTGAGTTTTGGCGTAAGAAGACCAGACTGTATTTTTAATAAAACCTTTTTGCTTCACGAACGTATCAAGTATTGGAGAATTTTGAATAAAAATTACTTGTGTAGGAACAGCTATTGACACCAAACTGCCTACCTACCTATCCTAATTATAATTATGTTTATATACCTGTCCAATTTCAGCCAAATAGCTCATTAAATTTAGCTTCTTGAGCAATAATAATAATAGGTATTTATTGAAATAAAGGAATAATAATAAGATAAGTAAATAGATAAATAAATGAAATAATAATAAATAATTTATTTTGGATCAAACACTTGCATAAACCTGCAAAAAGTGCGTGACAGTAATTTGTCGGCAGGATTAGCGCTCGTCTTAAAACAATTGGTATCAACAATCTAGTATGTAGATACTATAATAGATACTTTAAATGGACGGTAAGAAGGTTATAATTACAGTAACGCAACTAATTTTATTATTGTCGCATGTTGCGACAATTTCATTAAGCAGTTCAGTTTTTAATTTAATCTTTAGTGTTCGCTAATTCCACTATTATTTTTTCTTAGCCAGTCGATAGTATTGAAAAGTGTAGGGGTCAAAATTGGTTCTTTTGCCATACCTAGTATTTTTTTACTGGTGCTCGAACGAATTTATGTTCTCTAATGCTTCTAGTATTGTAAGTGTTTTGCACATGTACTTTAAATTGATCGATAGACAGACAAACTGACCAATGCCTTTACATAACTTTTATTTATATAATTTCTCCCTCCCTATTTCTCCAGGACAAAGACGGCTTGGCAGCTTTTGACGTGAAAATAATCAAAGTGGTAGTCCATCCTAACTACAAATCTCCGAAGCAGTACTTCGACGTAGCCCTGATGGAGCTGGACCAGGAGCTGCTGTTCTCTGCAGACATACAACCTGCTTGTCTGTGGACCAAGCATGATATTGGCATGTTCAGTAAAAGGGCTGACGTTACTGGTTGGGGGGTTGTGGAGTCTGGTGAGGAGAATTTGAAGACTAATTCTGGTTTTAATTTCCTCTTCTAGCAAATTTTTGTGTTCCACTTCCATTGCGTGTTCCACTGTTATTTTAAGAATGAGTATTTTTTTGTTTATTCAGTAGTACACATACATTTATGTCGGTGTACAGACGACAGCACATCAACCTACTGCAATCTGTCAAATTTCTTTAATACATTTTCAACTTTATCGGTAAAGCATAAGGTTCAATGTTGATTTTGAAAAGCTTGATGTGCTGGCGTCTGTACATAAACTTATTAGAGTTTTACCGTGCACCAAAAACATCGACTACTTGATTTAGGGCTGATTTTTCCAACGCCAAATAATTTTATCCGACGAATAATTTTGTATATTCTTTAATGATTTCTTGCCGTGTAAATTCATGCATAGACGCCAGCACATCAAGTTACTACAATCTGTCAAATTTCTTTAATAGATTTTCAACTTTATCGCTCAAGCATAAGGCTCAAAGTTAATTGGGAAAATTTGACAGTTTCGGGTAGCTTGATGTGCTGGCGTCTGTACTTAGGAAGTAACTGCTTAGCATTGATGATACACACAAACGTGTACATTACATTGGTGATTTGAGTTAATAACACGTTACTTTTGACTAGCGTCGTGGACGATCCTACTGTCAATTTTATAGTTTTACACCTAAAAGTTAAAGTAAACTTACGGAGACTCATCAGTTAAACGTAGGTAGGCCCTCCGTCCAAAAAGGTCGTGTAACTTTTTGTTCCTGATATTCTTACTAGCATTTGACTCATATTGATTATTTCTTGTTCTTTTTGTTTATATCATTTTCATCTGTAAAAACCAGACCATTTGTATTTGCACGCTTGCCAAGAAGTTTAACCTCACTCGAGTCTCTTTCCTTCTCTAGGAAGTATACAGACATCTCCTGAGCTCCTAACAGCAGAAGTGGACATCATAGACTCAGATACTTGCAATGGCCAGCTCCAAACATCATGCAACAGGAACTGGTGTGGGCTGAAGGAGCATCAGCTCTGCGCCGGCAAGTTGAGAGGAGGAGTGGATGCTTGTCAGGTAAATTATAGATGAAGATATCAAACTGGCAGTCGAGATTACTAGCTTGACTCCCATTGTTAAATAATTGTATTTGGAAAATTAATCCGTGATAATCTCTAATTAATTTTAAGGTTTTAGTGGATGATTGCGAAACTATGGCGGTACTAACAAAAATGCAAGGACGGTACAAAGTGCTGCCATATTGTTATAGCCCGCGTTTATCTTTACACCCACACCTAAAATACTGTGTTTAAAACACACACACACACATAACAACATATTGTGTTTGCATGTATGGACGTTGTTTCAGACATTCATAACAATTTTGTTCACCTTTTTGAATTTTTTTACAAGTTTTGTATACAACTAGTCTGCACCATGCTTTAGGGGTAAACGATGAACGAAATTGTAAATAATCAACATGTAGAATACAAGTTTGGTATAAAAGCGGGATCATAACTACAAAATGTTTGTCAGGCATGCATCATCTGATTTCCTTTTGACAGATGCATCTTCAAGACGTCATCATCGTCTTTTGGCCATCTTAAGTTACTGATGACCATGACAAAATTAGGGATTAGTTAATAGTAGGTACTTATATTTATTTCACCTTTTTTGCCCAGGGTGATTCCGGAGGACCTCTACAAGTGAAAATTCCTCTTCCGATCACGACGCAAGGCAACATGAACTACGTGGTCGGCATCACCTCTTTCGGCATAGGCTGCGGATTGCCAGGGCTACCAGGAGTGTATACTAGAGTAGCTAGTTTTGTTGACTGGATTGAGAGCCAAGTGTGGCCCGGGCAGTCTTAATCATGATTATTTATTAAAAGCCTGTGATGTCCCACTACAGGGCAAAAGCCTCCATACTTTCTTTCCACTTCTCTTTGTTTAAAGTTGCTAAGGACCAGTTCTTGTTGAAGGAGTCCAGCTCCTCCCGCCATATCCGTCTGGGCCTGCCGCGATGTCGCTTGCCATTAAGAGGGACCTATTGGGTTGTAAGTTAGGCCCATTGGTCGTCTGATATATATGCGGCAGATGTGCCCAGCCCAATTCCATTTTAGCGTGGCAACTTTTACATTAATAAATATTTCTTACTTTAGTATTAAAAATGTGGTAAACGCTGCTATTGCACTGCCACGTGAATCTCTTTCTCATATTTGATTTTGTTTTATGCGTCTACCAGTATAAATAGTACATTTGATACAATATATTAATATTTCAACGTTTTTATGTTTGGGGTTCCTCATTTTCTTTTTTTTGCTTTGCTCAGAATACAATTTATTTTGGGATAAGTTAGAAAACTTTTTTCAAGTTTTTTTATGTTTAATAAACAAGTAATAAATTGATTGCTTTTCTGAAAACTTCACTGTCTTCACTAAATACATACGTTATTAAATATCTTTATCTAAATAATAACAATTACGATTTTTAGAAAGTTTTTAATTGATTCAAATATTAAGATAACTTTACTGTTAAATTGACTGACTAATAACTATTCAATTAATTTCTTTCTAGCGACAGTAATGGTCGTTTACATTTGTGTTCTTTTTTTATTTATTAGATAAACGTTCGTGAGTAAGATGAAATGTGTTTGTGTTATTATTTTGTTCTTCTTTATAGGTAAGCACTTTGAAAAATAAAATTTGAGTTTACTTTTAAGTGGTGTTAAAATAAAAAACCAAAATAATTGGGGTTTTAAAAGTGTGCTAATAAGTACCTACCTCTAACCAAATTACAGTATCTGCAAGAGGAGAATCAAAAGTACGAAAGGATTCCGAGGTAAACAAATATTTTATTTCCAAAATTATACGTAACTTAGCTGATTATCTCGATTTATTACTCAACTGGATTTTTTAAATTCAGTTTAGTATAATTGTCTTACAGCCTCAAAAAAGTGGAGCAAAACCTAAGCCTCTTCCTTCTATTCCATCGTTACGGCCTCACCCAGAGCCATTTATACCTTATTCTCCCTTCAAGCCAGATACGTCGAAGCTTAGGCTAACTGGATTGCCTCCTATGCCAAGTCCTCCTCTTGTTCAAGAAACCAAAACTCCTAAACCCACTAAAGTCAAGTTTAACCCACCTATTGCACGATCTACACCACCTCACATGACAAATGAAACAGAAACGAAGACTCCTGAACCAGCTAATCTCCTGGTTACAACACCTCGCGCATCCCCAACGACGACCAGACCACCTGTCACTTCAACTAAAATACCATATTGGAAAGCAAAGTCTGCACCACCTACGTCATCTGGGCCTCTAGTTCTAGTCCCTAAGCAATCCTCTGCTCGAAAGAGAGCTCCAACACTTTTGCAAAAACCTTATAATCCTTGCGCACCTTTAAAAAAACCACCATTGCCAGACTTCAGGGCTCCTGGTAGAAGGATCAGTGAAGTCAGTAAGTGATATCTTTCTTTTGTTTAGTTGGGTTGATTCTGTTTTCTTTTAATTTTGTCTGACCCGCTACCTGCGTGTTGGTAATGGTATAATAATATATTTAATCTCGGAAATGGAATCCAAGAAGATCAAAAATGTAAACAAAGGTGTTGCCAATTTTAAATAATAACCTCAATAATTGTGTAGTTTGTCGGAAAGTACTATTCTATAATATGTTTAATATTGAGATGCCGCTTCAGTGTGATTTCAAAAGCACGAATAAAATTAAATAATTATATTGACTTGGGAAATGTTGAGTACCCCCTGAAACGTCACTTTGGCAATGATATTTCTTTGTTTACATTTTTGATCTGGAATTCCATTTCCGAGATTAGTTAACTAAGTAGCTCTCTTGAAACATAGTACTTTATTTATGTTTTAGAATGCTTCGACTATATTTGGGAGCTGAAAGTTCGAAATGATGAAGCGGAACAGGAAAATGAGTGCAAGTATCAGTTTCCATTGATTACATTGACTACTGTTCTTAGATTCTCTCTTCAATGTCTTTATTTTAATAATAAACTGGTGTTTCTTTAGGTGATACATGGAGAGCGAGAGGGGGAATATCCTCGTATATCGTTGGAGGCTATTATACATTTTCGGGAGACTACCCTAATATGGTAAGATTTGCCGTAACAAAGATTAAATCAATTCTAAAAACTTGCTATGCAAAAAATTAATTGCTTTAACCTTTTACATTACCAGGGCGCCATAGGATGGAAAGCTGTGGTCGGAACGTGGAAGTTCATGTGTGGATGTACGTTGATCAGCCACAAATTTGTACTGACAGCTGCCCACTGCTCTAGTGCATCAGAACTGGATACAACCATTGCGGATGTTAAACCCAAGATCATCAGACTAGGAGACAAGAACATTCAAGATGTGGTATGTATGAAACCAAGTCTCGTGCAGAAGTGACGGAGCCTATTTTGACCACCATCCATGCAACAGTTCGGATAAGTATTTGGTTGCAATTTCCCTAGATCAATGGTACACACGATGCGAAAATCATAAGGATCATAAACCATCCGAAGTACAAATCCCCAAAAAAGTACTTCGACATAGCCTTGATGGAACTGGGCAAAGTGCTGAAGTTCACTATGGACATACAGCCTGCTTGCTTGTGGACTAAGGACAGTATCACCAGGTACGGTAATGAGGCACAGGTCACTGGATGGGGTGTTGTGGAGTCAGGTTGGTTGTTTTTTTTTTACTAAATAATTTATAATTAATTAAAAGGATACTGTATTATTATTTAATACTAGCTTTTGCCAGCTACTTCATACGCGTGATATTTTTTGCTTTTCCAACCCACCCCGTCGCATCGCATCGCCTGCGTGTGCTATTATTTAATTTTCGCTCAGGGACCTTTCTGATTTTTTTTTTGCTCGGCTCCTCAGGGTCCTAGTCTCCCTAAAGAATTGGGCTAGCAAATGCAACAAGAATTTTTCAAATCCGAAAATTCTAGAGATTAGCGCGTTCAAACACACTCTTTAGCTTTATTATTAGTATACTCGTATAAGTCACGATATATAGATTTTACCTGACTGCTGATTATGTTGAATTAACAAAATGAGCTAAAACCGAGTGTTCTCAAATATCTGCTAGAATTAATGTGAAGGGCAGAGGATGGATTGCATTGAGCTAGTTCCAAGCTCACCAAATAGATTTAAGTGCAGTTAAAAATAACAGCCACTATGTGCAACTGACCTGCTGGGCTCAAATAAAGGCAAAGTACCATGGACACGACAAGAAGAAGAACTCACCTACGATAGTGTGAATGTGGTAACTCTTCTTTCTCTTTAAGCTCCTGGTATTATATTAGCTTTGTCACTGATCATTTTGTCCGTATAATGTCTTTGTCTGCGGCATTAATTTTATTTTATCCACTTCACAGGTAGTCTAAAAACATCTCCAGAGCTCCTAGCAGCGAATGTAGACATCATAGACTTCAACAAATGCAACAGACTGTTACATCTGTCGTGCAACCGGAATTGGTGTGGTTTGCAGCCGGACCAGCTTTGTGCCGGCAAGATAGGTGGAGGAGCTGACGCGTGTCAGGTAATTTAGGTGTTTCAATACATCGCTATGTTTTTATGTGAACCTGGTACTGTTCGCAGTTATAATAGTTATATTATGGATAGTTTTTCGAAATTTGATTTTGACTGATTGATCCATATGGCCAAAATTTAATTTTACTTCCAGCTCTATAACACATGTTCATATGAAAATAGGTACACCAAATACATATATTTGAATGAGGGACTAGTTTTCATAAAGTAGTTTTCAAGACATTGACGTTCGAATATTTGGTGCCCAGGTGAATCAGAATTTGTTAAAGATGAATCATTATTCATTTGTACCAATAATCTCGCAGCATGCTAGTCTTTTTTGCAGGTTATTTTACCATTTGTTAATAATAATAAATAATAAATCATTTATTTGCCTGAAATATGGTGGGTACACAAGATGTTAAATTAAATTATAGCACTGGACATATTTCACCCTCATTACGGGCATGCAAAATTATAGTTAATTTAAATTACAACAATAATATGAATAAAATTACAAGTATTAGAACTGGTTAAATAAGAAAATTTGAATTACAATTATTACAATCATTTAAATTACAATTATTAGATTTCAATTACTTAAATTATTGAACCAGTATCTTAGTGGACACCAAATCGGCATGTGCTTTTATTCAAAAAATCTTTGACATTATAGAAGCTCTCCTGTTCCTCCCATTCTTGCTCATTGAGTCCAAGGTGAAGCTTTACTAAAACATGTTTATAATTCTATCTCTGTTCAGGGCGATTCCGGAGGCCCTCTCCAAGTAAAGATTCCGCTTCCAATCGTAACTCAAGGGACAATGCATTACGTCCTCGGAGTGACGTCATTCGGCGTAGGATGTGCTTTACCAGGATTACCAGGAGTCTACACCAAGGTGTCCCGCTTCCTCGACTGGATCGAGGGCATCGTGTGGCCTGGCCAAAATGGAACAGCTCCTGTGAAAGACGATCGACCTGATTTGGAGAGATACGAACGATCAATTCGATTTTAGATCTGATTTTTTAACGATTTGTAGTATTATTTTTGTATTGTTGCAATTTCTGTTACGTTTTATTTGATTAAATGAGACTAATGAAGGCTGTGAAATTACCATTTTTTATTTTCATGTAAATTACCTTTAGGTGCATTAAGCAGGCGGCAAAAAGGGGCTCTTTTGTGCTAGTTGGAGGCCTACGTCATTCAGTGCACGTCTTTTGGCTAAAATATGATTATATATTTTGTTAGAATAATAGAAACTGCATCCATAAAATAGGCAATCCTTTCTATGCTTTGTGCACTGTTATTGAATCCTGTTATTTTATTGTAATTTAAAAACACAAAATCCCCAAAAAGCAGTCTTAAAACGTCGTTAAGCTACATCATCCTCTTCCATCCAACTTATTCTAACTTAGTTTAACTTGCCTCTAATACTCAGCGTGCGACGCATTTCTTTTAAAAGAACCGACAAGTAAGTTAAGCATTCTTTCAAGTGTTCCCGGTAATTTTTCAGTTCCGGGATAGTACCGGGACACTACTGCAATATTCACGGGCAATGTTTCAACGAGTACCAATAGATAGCTTGGAGTCGTTGTTCGTTAACTGTTGTTTGTTTTGGTGATTTGTATCTAGGTCCTGCAGAACGAATTGCAATAAAGAAAGTAGTAATTGCAGTTTGTGTTGTATTAATTTTATTCTGAATGCTAAAAGTAAAATAGTAGATCAGCCGGCCTATTCTGTAAACGTAGATGAAGTGAGCTTGGAGTGAGCTGTCAATAGTGTCAATCCCTAACATCAGGCTGGAGATGTTAAAATACTAGATCAGCTGCTTTATTAAATCAATGCTAGTATCATTCTTAGAATACGGGGTTTAAAAACAACACTCTAATGCCCGACATACATGAGGCTAGTTTAACAAGCCAAGATAGTAAGCTAGTAACTCTGACTTTGTGTATACAAAACTAGCTTCTAGTGAGAAAGCTAGTAAGCTAGCATCTCAATGTAGGATAGAAACAATAGGATGGGATTCTATTTTTTGAGCTAGAGCCCCTCCCATCATTGATTTCACTATCCTGACTTGTGTACTAGTTTCATGTGGCTGGCGAGCTAGTATTACATTTTTATGAATGAAGTTCATTTTACTTCACGGACGTGTCTTTATGTAAACAGCATTAGCATGTGCCAAGCCAGGACAGCGAGCTAGGATAGTATTATTCTGCAATTATTTTATGGTGAAGTTTATTGAGCAATAATTTGAATTGAAGGGTAATTTTATTGAACTTTGTTTTGATTGGAACTTGACATAAAGTCAAGGCGAGAAAATCGTTTGACTTGATAAAGAAACCTTTAAGTTCATGCTGGCATGATCTAACGGCTACAGCTAATGGTCGTATTTGCGTAATTTATACCTAATTACTTATCAAACTCAAAAGAAAAGATAATATGCGCTCTGATACATTGAAGTTGAATGCGTTACTAACGGAATCAACGCCCATCCTCTACTTGAGACTAGCGCGAAGAAGTTTTTAAAACTGTTTTTCACTCAAGTTTGTTCTTGCTAAAACAATGTCTTAAACATCGCAAAACTTGACTACTGCTTGTAAACTTCACTTTTATTTAAACTTTTAGTAATAATGTGATTCCTACAAAATCCTACTTGTAATTCCTGAATTTAGTAGTTTTAAAAAGTCTGCGTAGTTAATGCCTAACTGCCCACACAATGGAAAGAGAAAGAAGATGATTATGTGAGAGGTAAATTCCTACATTTATTTATAGTTATGTTTTTCCAGTTGGAAGTAGACAAGGCAAAAAAGTTATCACTACTAAAACTAAATGAGAAGCCAAAAATATCGCAATTTTTCAAATAAGTAGGTATTTGATAGATAATTAAACTCTCGAGAAACATGATATACAAGAATGACCCAGGAAGAAGACGTACAAAAATTCAAAATACATTATGAAAGCGAGGGTTTGGTTGTAAGGTAATAGATAGATGCTACGAAAATTAAATTCAATAGAAATTAAACTCAATACACCCATAGTACTAGGAAAACATGAAATAAGAAGAGGTAAATTTAAAATAACATTGTTGAAAGGAGCGGGTATTAGTGACCCTGTTATAGGTATGTCAGGGTCAGGACAGCGGCGCGGCGTCCCGGAAATTTAGGACACACAGTTGACATGGAAAGATGGGACGAATGATTGTCGCCATATATTATGATAATACTATTAATGGAATCGGGGAAATTATGGGCGAAAATCTTGCTTAATTTGGTATCTTATTGACTCAACTGTCTTCGATGTTAATGGAATATATTTAGGATTATATACCAAAATACCAATATACTATACTTTGTGATAAACTTAAATTGCCACCAGAATTTCTTTTGGAGACTGCTTTGTATAACCTGCGTTGATAAAAGCATTGGCTGTAGCTTAAAATACCTATAAATCACACGCACACACATAAAACACAAATTGCTGAGACATTCTATGCTAATATTTCAGCATAAAACTCAACACGCCAACCATTTTCTTACACCTCAAGACATATTGATGGAAAACACCAAAGAGCTCAAACATGGCGACAGTTTCCTTTTACAAATTAACGACTTCGCCCGCCATTATGACGTCACCTGACATGCCTGTCCAATCAGAGGATCCCAATGAAAAATGGCTGCCAGCATTAAATACGGAAAGTTTTCTTGATAAATGGGCGCGTAATAAGAAAGGAATTGGATATGAATTCGTAAAAGTGTAATGGTTGAAGAGCAAATTGATTTTTTATATTCAATTTTATTGGCATTAGTGAGTTCAAACTCCATTTTGTCAAGAGACCCAACGGTTTCCATCTAATATTCTGGGGCCGTCAGTTGCAAAGTCTCTGCTATTAGACATTTTAGTTTGAATTTTGTTGTAAGTTTTAGTCGTGAGCCGTGATTTAGGTCGCGTTACCTCTCGTCGGCAGGAGCTGATCGCTAGTTTATATGGAAACTAGCTTTTGCCCGCGGCTTCGCCCGCGTGGAGGTCGGAAATTATCCCACGGGAACGTACTATCGGGATAAAAAGTATCCTATGTTGAAAATAGTTACACAAAAATGTCAACATTACACGTGAATTTTAAAATCATCCCCTATTTTACCCTCTTGAGGGATAATTTTAGAAAAACGATGAAATACGTAATTCATTATTTGTTAGCAAAAGCATAAATTTGAATTTTCATATCCCTAACTTAAGAAATAACAGTTTTCCCATACAAACTTTCATCCCAATAACAAAATATTTTAAATCAAATATACTAATGCTAGACTCTCACTGCCTTTATCTCTAACCAAGCACATTTTATCCCGGATAAAACTTTTTCAAAGTGTAACTCTCTTTTGACACAACGTATTACACTTCAACACTACAAAAGGATAGTTCCTATCGAACACATCGCACGTATATCGACTAAAATAATCTCGTTCCTCTTCCAAAGGCTCTCTGAACAAAACAGTCACTACTCTAAGTGCATTTTATTCTGTCAGACCCTTTGAGAAAGTCCTGAAATCGCGACCATTTTGTTAGACCCCTCTAAAGAGGGTCTAGGAGACATTTTGTCATATTTTGTGGAGATGGATGGGAGGTCTTTTCATACTGGATTGTTCCTAGTACACAGTCGTTCGCGAGAATTGGTTAAAATTCAATTATTCGTCCCATTATTCGCGTACTCAAAGTTTGGAGTAGGGCCGGACCACTTAGGACGATTCGTTCATGTCGAGTGCCTTGCGCTGATTTGGTTTAATCTAACTTTAATACAGGCTTTTATGCTATAAGTTATACAACAGAAGGAAGGTTAAGTATTTATGTGTAGGATAAGAAATATCTACAAATGATTCCCTTAGATTCGGTGGAAATTTTCCTCTAGTGCTATCACTGCGTCATAACATAATCAGTCTATATTGTTCCCACTGCTGGGACACAGGCCTCTTCTCGGTGAGAGGGAGTGGGCCGTAATCCACCACGCAGGCCCAGTGCGGGTTGGTAGATGTCACATGTCTTCGAATTTTGTGGGTCTAAGACATGCCGATTTTTTCTTCAGACCGATTTTTTATGCCAAACTTTTCTTGCGATGATTTCTGTTACCGTTTTGAGAACAGCGGTGATGAAAACATTGACACAAAGTAAAGCGTCTGTCTGGGTTCGTACCTACGACCAACAACTCGTAAGTCGCGGCCGTTACCACTAGGCTACCATTGCTCGCTGCGTCAGTACTACCAAAATGTTCCTCATCATTTTGTACTAAATATTAGACACATAATATATATTTTTCCCATGTTAACGTCACATCCTATTTCCTCTATATTCACGCTGTTCTCCCTCTGGTGTCTAACACGGTCACACGCGTGGTTTCATTTTGTCACTAACAATTTTCCTCTTCCAAGAAACATAAGGCTTTGAGGTGTCTTGTTGTATGTACGAGTATGATACATTTATACGAAGATAAGTGAATAGAAAAAACGTGTACGGTCGGGCATACTCGCACGCACATACACTCGTATATATTAGAAAGAGACAGAGTGAGAGAAAGTGTGAATTAAAAACGCGTGTTTAATATATGTAGAGCAATCTAATAAAAGTTTTTTTTTTAGAGGCTCTCAATAAGTACGCCCGGGGCGTCGGGAATCAATAGCCGATTCCCGGCCACCGCAGGCGCGGGATTGCGGACGGCGAGCAATGCTCAGCTCGCCGTCCGGTAAGGACCAGGCCCGGGTCGACGGCGCGTTGTGTTCCACGCGCGCCTCAAAGAGATGTCAGCACTAACTGACGGGGTCCGCTAGGGCCGACGCCTGCCGGGGTCGCGGGTTGTTCGAAAGAGATACCGTGGCCCCTGGCACAGGCAACTGAAGGAACACGGGTGGGTTTTAGTCAGTAAGAGTCTGACACGCCCTCTCGCTCCACCCAGAGCGGGAGAAGTTATTTGATAATTTCCCACCCAAAAAAAAAGGCTCTCAATAAGTGGTCGCCGTCTTGGATTTTCATTTTGACACTCACTATCGGCTTTAGCACCCTCGAAAACTATGAAAACTACACCCATGATGAAAAATTTGAGAATTTTCGCAGCCGCCCTCTTGGTTTTTCATTTTGTCGTCACTATTGGCTTCAGCACCATCGAAAACCATGAAAACTTTCTCTCTATGTAAGTGCATGGAGGACGCTTTTTGATTTCTACCAATTTACTAAAGAACTTTGTTCCAATAATATTAACCGGATGGAGGTTTTTTGTCTACTTACTTTAATACACTTAATTTCAGCAAGGAGTAGAATCAAGAAAGAAAGATACACTCAACAGATGACTGCTACGTACATAGGAACTCACTCAATTATCTCATCTCCTAATTCAGTAGCTGTAAACATAATAACATAATAATAATATTCACTTATTACGTGAACGCTGGCTTTATAAACAGAACGCCAACTAGGCGGCTTGAGTGCCGAACTTACACAAAAGACTTGAAGTTTTGACTCAAATACCAACTTGGGATCTTAGCGTCGGAAGCAGTGGATCTGTAGTCTTGTCGCAAGTACCAACTGTAGTCGGTTTTTTAATAGAATGTTCGAAGTAAGTAAACAAATAATAAGGAAAAAAATAGGGATATTTTTTAAAGAACTTTGCTCTAGTTTTTGGTATTTTATATTCTAATACTAAATTATAACCTCCTTACTAATAAACGTTGTGGGTATAGCGTCAGTATAGTTACACAACGCTTTGTCTTCTTGCTCAACGGATTTGGATGAAATTTGGCACATGGGTAGACCTTGACCTGTAGGACATTGGATACTCTTTTCCCATCGAGACTATGCGGGTGAAACCGCGGAGATCAGATATGCTTTTATAAACGTAAAAACATGCACAAATGTAATGATCTGGCACAACTCGAGAATCTGAATATAATTTGAGATTGCAGAAATCACTGAAAGGTTTTTTAAGCACATTTCATTTTTCATAACCATTTTCTAAATTGTAGTGTTTTTATATAGAGAAAAGCTAATTCATACCTAGTTGGTCGTTTATAATAATTCTTGTTGACAGTGTGATATAACGAGCTAGCTGAGAAAGTTCCTGTAAGATCTTTATTAAAATACAAGTCATGTTTTGCACAAGAACTCATTTGCGTTGTCGCAGCATTTTCCTGTTACATATAAAATTTTTCCCTAAACAAAGAATGATCAATTACTGATATTTAATCTCTTATTCCTCCACAATCCCCAGAGTACTCGCCCTTACAACACGTACATACGTACCTACAAAGCGGCCATAACAGATCAAGACGCACATTCACATAATCATAATACATCTTGGGATACAGGCCTGCACCCCTCTTCAAAGACCAAGCCGTATAGAAGCGAAACTCATGTACAGACGCCAGCACATCAAGCTACTACAATCTGTCAAATTTCTTTAATTGATTTTCAACTTTAGCGCTAAAACATAAGGTTCAAAGTTGATTGGGAAAATTTAACAGTTTCGGGTAGCATGATGTGCTGGCGTCTGTACTTACCTACTTTCTTAGATCAACTGCCCCATTGGTATCGTGGCCGCAAGCGCGGCGGATGAGTGGGGGGTCCTGGGTTCGATTCCCAGATCAGGCAAATTTTATTGGGTTTTTCCTTTAGGAATTTCTTAGTAACTGGCCGGAGTTTGTAAGTTGGCGGTGTGATACCCAGTGCCTCGGAAAGCACTTGAAGCCGTTGGTCCTGCGCCTGATCTCTCTCCAGTCGTGCCGTGAAGGGAGAGTGCACCTGTGTCTGCGCACATACTTGCGCCGCATATCCGCGTATCCAATATACGTATTGCCAAAATGCGGTCAGGACTATTTTAATATTTTACTTCCAAATTCTGGGTCGCCTCTATATCGTTTGGCATTGACAAGCTAAGAAGACTAATGAACAATGAAAAATCATGGCTTTACCACGCCATAGTATGGTGGCAGGAGTTTCGCTTCTAAAGTAAAAGTGCACAGTGCTGCACACCCTTACCCTATTTCAAGTTAAACAAATATCAACTTTATTTAAATGAAAATTAAGTTGATTTCAGAGTGACTAGCACTATTGACAAAGTCATAAAAATGTTTGAAGTTGTAGCGTAAACTGAACTTTATTGTGTAGGTATTAAAGTTATTTTTCATTAATTCATATTTGTTAACATTTTTGGCAAATAAATCGCGAATGCACAGTAGGTACACAATCTTATTCTTTGACCTCTTTTACGATTAGCCTCATCTCTCGTAATTATTTTCCGAGGGTGTCGCGCCACTGAATTATCAATGTTCCTTGCGTTACTCATCTTATGTGATATTTTGTATAATAGACATGTATGTTAAGGGAATTATTGAACCCGTGGATGTGTTAATAAGAATATGTATGGATTTATGGCGAAAAGTAACTCAATACTTTGATTAATTATCATTTAATCCAGAGAGCGCAGATTCAATGGTTTCACATCGACATACCTTGACAGAGAGAGATGTTATAAACTTCAAACTCAAATGACATTTATTTGACAGTTGACAGAATTGCATTCGTTTACTAAGATCGCTCCAATATAGATAACGTTACGTTTTGATATAGATTTGATAATTTTATGGATAAAAAGGTATTGTAAATTCTGCCTTTTTGTTTTTTCAAAGCTTATGCCGTAATTTTTGTAATAAGCAGTGCATTTCTTAAATATGAGATAAATGTCTTTTTTTCTGTAAGTTTGTACAATTACTTTTACACGACAATCATATTTTTTCAAAGTAAATGAGGTCGGCCTTTCCTATATGATTACTCTGAGAAGAAAGGCCGAAACAAACTCCAAGATCAAAACTTACCTATAGTCATACATGTTATTATCAAAGTTTGAGTTCTTGCGGTAAGTACATGGTTACAGTAGGTAAGCGTTCTGTTTCACCCCCCAGATGATAAAGAACATCTACAACCTCTGATTTCCAAACTAAAGTAGATGCCGTCAGTCACCAAAGCACACAAACCAACTCAGCATCCCCCTCATACATCACAAATATTAAGTCGTCACTAAATAAAAACCCTCTATGTTTCTTGCAAGTCAGTTACTTCTATAGAATTACGTTGTTATATTCTTCGGAGAGGCTCAAATAGCCTCATTTTGTTGCGAGAGGGAATTAACGAGCAGCCGCCGAGAAAAAAAAAAAAAGAAATATGACGTCACTTGACGCCTAGCGATAATCAGCCTGTACTTTATCGCCCAGTTTGAAGGATTCCTTAGATATTGTTTTTGTTATTACATTTTTCTCGGTAAAATATTCTTGGTCGGGCAGTATTTTTAAGGTCAGACTTTTTGTCAGATTAGCGCAATTTTAGCGTGCCGTAAATTGCGCTGAATAATTATGATGAGTTAACTTTGGTGTGCGATATTAAAATTTTGGCGAGGTGCCTTGATAACATTGAGTTTTGGATGGCCGAGATTTGTTCTCCCGCTTCATTGTGTTACGGGGCTAAAATAATTATAATTATTATCTAATTGGGAAGAGTAGGATATTCAGAAGATGCTCAAATGTTATGCCTAGAGCGACTCTGAATAAAATGTAACCGGCTTTCGTAAAAATATAAAGTTAAACATATACCTAAATGGAATATAGAAGGTCTATCCTGTCAACATTTTGTATTGCATTTACAATGTACGACATGTTTTCTGGCATTCTCATTTGACTGTGCAAGTGCAGTGCATTGTTTTAGTGACTAAGGATAACGTTAAACATCACGAAATACCTACCATCATTATCATTTCAGCCGAAAGACGTCCACAACTGGACATAGGCCGACCCCAAGCACCGCCACTTAGACCGGTTTTGTGTGCATCCAGCGGATTCCTGCGCCCTTCACAAGGTCATCGGTCCACCTTGTGCGAGACCTTCTAACGCTACGTCTTCCGGTACGCGGTCGCCACTCCAGAACCTTTCGGTCCCATCGGCCATCTGTTCTGCGATCAATGTGCCCTGCCCCCTGCCACTTAATTTTGGAAATATACCGTACCATAATCCCCAATACTTTAGTTACATAAACTGCCACCATCACAGTTTAATCTAATAATACCTGAAATATAACCATTGCGAGCAGCCCCAAAACTCGAGTGAGACGTATATTTTTCTAAAACTCACATCAACTTAATTCCGTTTCAGAACTTTATGTTAAGAACTTTGGCGATAATTTCCAAAAGTTCTTTAGACTTTGGGTCCTTTACTTTATAAATTGTGTTGCAGTCCCTCTAAATTGTTTTCGTATGTTTCAAAACGTTGAGATAATTATATTGAAATTAAACTTTATTGTTTTAAAGTTTGAACAATGTTTTGTTTGCATTGTCTTCGTCGGAGTTAACGAAAACCTGGTGTTTTGGTTCATCCTTTGTAGTAACTTGTCCTTATAAAATCGGCCAAACGACTCTCTTCTCGGGGGCGTCGCGTCGTTAAGCCACTTAAGATATATATCAAAGAGATGTGTAGTAGTACAATAATGTTAATATATGTTTTCTCATAAGTAGGTATGTAAAAAGTTGATAAACTGATTTATTCCTCATCATTGACAGCCATGCCTGAGTTTCCTGTCTCCTCTCTTTTGTGCTTCCCTGATCTACCCGAGTCTCAATCCGCGGTCTACAACAAAATTAGTCAGCAAAAAACGGCTAGCTAGATTCGATTCAATATAAACAGAATAACGTAACTAACTTTACCCCCTAAAAAATTCTCCAGATCCACCGACTAATTGACAATAAAGTTCAATTAAAGTATTAATTGAATTTAACATACACCTGCGTCCTTCAGTGTCGCAATAAAGAAACTTGCTACCATTACGGATATTGATTATGTCTATAACGGCATCGTAATGGAAGGTTTTGTTCGAGCCCAATGTTCTATGCGTGACTGCTTCCATGTTCATAATTTTATGTCATCTGTATTACTTGAGTGGCTATTTTGACGGCATTTGTGGTAAAAATCGAATATTCTTTATCGTTTTTCGCACATTCATGCAATATTCTTCTTAAATGTGAAGAAAAGATTAGCTAAAAAGGTTGGCAGCAGGATTAAATATCCAGGATTCCCCTTGGACATTATAAAAACATCTTCAGCAGTGTCTCTTTACCCACTAAATTAGACAAAATGTCAGTCAGTTTTTGTATAAATAGAATTTTGTAAAATTATTGTATTTTCACCCCACAAAAAAACTACACCATAAACTAGATACTAGGAACGCATATAACGAAAGGTACTTCACCCAAACCACCCAGTATCACTGCCTAAGCCCCTCCCTTGAATGCCAGTATAGTCGACAAGCGAAATTAACAGCAGCCGGACATGGCTGTCGACCCATGTCAGGACGCGCAATCCAAACGATATTGCGCGCACCTATTTATTTATACCGCATACTTACTGTACTGCGTGTGATTCGCTTTTGTTAGCGCTTTGGGATCGGTCAGACGTTTTATGAATGGAATGTTGGTAAGAATGTTTTTTTTTTTTTAATTGTCGATTAAAATACTTACCTGCCTAAGAACTTTTTGCATTAAAAATAAGCTTGAAAAACCTAGAAGCCCAAGCAAAACCCTTTTTTAAACGACGCCAATTCCTGTTTCATTTTTTTTTCTTATTTTCTTCTGTTATCAGTCCCTGGACTAAGAGCAGATTTGCTGTTGGTTTTGATGGTGCGGAGTGGTTTCTCCAGCAAGAGTCTTTATATTTCATGACAGCACGTCCAGTGGTTCATTTAAAGTCATTAGATATTCAATTACTCGTACAAATTGAATTATTCATCGGTAATTTGTAATATAAACATTGAGATCAACCCGTCATTATCGGCCGGGTCTACCGCAACGCTATTACGTTTTCTGGATACCACTTTGACTTTAATCCTCTTGATATTCCAATCATTGTAACTAAGCTTTAAATTCAATCCTAAAAAAAGGGATCCCTAGTGAATTAAATGCGATGAAAGCACCAATAATATCGGACAAACGCGCAATCAATATCCACTCAATGCTTAGTGCGAGCATGAATATGTCCGATACAAGCGGTGTAACGAGAGCAGTGGTGGCCAAGTGGTAACGGCCGCGACTTACGAGTAGTAGGTCGTAGGTTCGAATCCAGGCAGGCGCTTTACTTTGTGTAAATTATTTCATCACCACTGCTCTCAAAACGGTGAAGGAAAACATCGTGAAGAAACCGGCATGTCCTAGAACCAAGAATTCGAAGACATGTGACATTTGCCAACCCGCACTGGGCCCGCGTGGTGGATTACGGCCCACTTCCTCTCACTGAGAGGAGGCCTGTGTCCCAGCAGTGGGAACATTATAGGCTGATTATGAAGCGGTCTAATGCGTTATTGCTGTGTCTGTCTTTATGTATGTATAGGCTATGTATAGCGGCATTATAGCTGTGTGTATGTAGAGTGGTTATGTGGTAAGGTCGTGATGTTTCGTTAGATCTGGTTCAGGCAAAAAATGAGGAAATACAGAAAGAAAGTTAGTATGACTCATGATTACTGGATTCCAGGAAACAAGAAATATCTTGCCATATTTTAAAGTCAACTTATACGCTTGGTTTATTGTTGATCAATCTATCATAAAGCTAACCAACTAATCAGTTAATATCGAAACTACTTACATTTTAGAAGGGGCAACTAGTATCAAGTCTTCTTTTTTATTGTAATTTGTGACGTTCAAAAGTGCCTTTTAATGATCTAATTGAAATATACGATTTGATTATAAGCATATTTTCTGAAGTGGCGATGTTAGTGTCTATCTTTTTCCCACCGTGTCAGGTCAAAAAATTAAAAGCTATTGTACGGTTTTATTATTTGCGATTTTATAATGCGCGACGGAGGCTCGTGGCTAAATAATAACAGCGGAACGAGTCAATCGATCTAGTTAAGATACGCTTGCCGCAGTTGGTCCGTGGATGGGATATTTACATACCAATACCCTTCCGTGCCTAGCACAGCACGTTAAGCCGCTGTCATTCATGGATTTTTGACTGTTGCTACGGGTCGTCAGAAGCCTGAAAGTCTGACAACCAGTCTTACCAAGAGGTATCGTATTACCCAGTTACTGGATTGTTGAGGTCAGATCGGCAGTCGCTCCATGTAAAATACTGGTATTCAGCTGCATTCGTTTAGATTGGAAGCCGAATAGTTGGGAAAAGGCGAAGCAGATGATGTCCACTTTTATAATTTCTAACTATAGTGGAAGTCGACCAAATCCACGTCCATAAAATATATGGAAATATGCACGTTACAACTTTATCTTGGACCAAAATTTAAAAGCGTCTTTATAATCTTCTGTGTTATCGTGATGACCTGGAAGTCCACGATATTATCGTCCGTTAGAAATTATAAAAGCGCCCAATTTCATCAATAAATCAATATATCAGACAAATGTCTTATAATTAGTGGAAAAAAGAGCTGTCGGATAACATTCTTTAAAACACAACTAACGCTCGTATAAGCAATACGTTGCAAAAGCTACACCAAGAAATACACATGAATCACATAGATTAATCTTAACACATATAACTTACATCTTGCCTACATCTACCAACTAATGGCAACCAGTCTACCGAGACCCCCCATCGTTCTTAATCTTAACAAATTTTCGACCAATGCGACTATGATGGAGTAATTAAAGAGGTCAGAGTGGATTGGTCGCCCTGTAGCCGCAGTTTTCTCGATTAGGTCCTAATGGTGTGGAAAGAAAGATTAAAGTTTGTGAAGGCTCTTGGATGACAAAATTCTTGGGACATGTGTAGGTCTGTGAAAGATGGGACTTATTTGTTTTAGAGATATAATTTGGTTTTAATCTGTCAGTATGATGTGTTGTAATCTTCTGTGCTCATCGGAATTTTAGGCCTTATCAGCCATTTTCAGCTTCTGTTATATTCTACTTCGACTGTAATATAAATAAATATTGAAAAGCATTTTTTTAACCAGCCAAGTGTGAGTCGGACACGAAGGGTTCCGTAACACAAGCCAAAACTCGCCGAAAAAATAACTTTCTTTAATTTTTTTATTTTATTTTATGTTTTTATTATTTGTTGTTATAGCGGCAGTAGAAATACACACTCTGTGAAAATTTCAACTGTCTATCTATTACGGTACATGAGATACAGCCCGCTGACAGACAGACGGACTGACGGACGGACAGGTGGACAGATGGACGGACGTACCGACAGACGGATGGACTGATGGACGGACGTTGGCAATAGGGTTCTGTTGGCACCCTTTGGGTACGCAACCCCTAGATAAGGTAGTTCAAAGTGTATTATGGATAAATAAAACATACATTTTGAGTCAAATGAACATCGAAACTACAATAAATTCCCAAATATTATTTAAATAAAAACTTCAAACAAGCATAATTTGCTTCATTATAAACTAGCTTCTTACAGAGTTTGCAAAGTCTTTGTTGGATTACGAGAATAAATCTTACAATGGAACACTATTATGACTAGAAAATTATTATTTTTGTGAACTTTTTACCTAGAGTTGCAGAATTATTCTTCAAGACTTTGTAAGACAGTTTTTTCTGCTATCTAGGCAGATTATCAGCATTATAAGCTTATGCATAATTTTTGTGCTTTTTCTACACGATTTTTCTGTATTTCAGATGACAAATTTATTATTTTAGGTCCTTTGATTTTCGGTGAGTGTTTCTCGTATTTTGAAAAAGATTTTCCACTTCATTTCAAATACATACATGGCAACGCCTAAGTTTTTCAACATGCAAAAACATTCTTGCACACCAAATAAACAAACTGTCACACCAACTCAGCTACCAGGAGATAATAAACACATGAGTCATAATTGCCCTGAAGGTATTCATCTGCTAAACAAAGTGAGCCAGCTAAGAATCCCATTATGAACGTCGGTCGTGCTGGCGGCCGCAGAACTTTCGTATGCAAAGGCTTTTAGCCGATGCTGTATAATGTCTACGAAATATGAGGATGTACCTTCAGAAGTGGTACATACGGAATAGTTGGTTGGTAAATAAATTCTTTATGATACTGCTGTCTCTAGGCAGGCGTAGTTAACTCTTTATGAACTACCAACAACTAGCTTCCTATCGACGCGAGCCGAAAGTTCCTGAGAATCCATAGTTTGACGTAAATAAGCCATAATTACTACACGGCTAAGGATGACTTTATTATGAAGCGCAAGAAAGGATTTTTATTAGGTAAACACATTACCTATCACCAATCTTGGCAAGAGGTTACTTCTGAGGTCAGTCAGCACACAACAGTACTTCTTCTTATTCCCTTATCACAATTATCTGATGTCTGATCGTATTTGATGACAGCCATAATACTTCTGTAATCAGAGGTCTTACCCTTGTTTGTGCTACCAAATAAATCCACCCGTGTGTCAGCACAACGAGGCAATATGTCTTGATAAGTGCAGAGAGCAAAGTTTGGGTCGCGCGGTTGCACATCTTTTATGAGCGTTTCGCCCTACCACCTCATATTCTCTGTCGCCCTGGTCATGTCGTGCGGTGATGTTTATTTACTTCGTAGTTTTGTAAGTGCTTTTGCAGTTTTCGCGTCGACATTGACACGAAATGAGTTTACTGGGACAAGAAATTACTCAGGCTGTTGTGAAATTCTACTGAAAAGCAGTTTGATGTCGTTTTTTACGTCATGCATTTTCTTTACAGCCCCGCATTCTTTACTATCCTGGGGATTACCATAACTAAACTCTTACCCCCTTATTAATAAACTTGTTGTAAAGTTATGCCAGACTTAATGTATGGTTAAACAGTCGCTAATCACTACTTAACTTTAAGCAACGTTTATTAATAACGCCATTATAGCCGGTCAATATTACACAGAAAGTGAAGTGTCATTCGATTTTGTACATACCATGTTTGATTCATTAAATTGGATTTGAGGTGCATAGCACCTGACCTGCAAATGGTTATGGCAGGTAAGGAAGGCCCATAATTATGTAATTTTATTGCATTCTGGTTCATCAAACCAACCCGCCACTATATGCAATTCATTGTAAGTGCGTTTACAGTAAAATTACAACCAATAGGTATGTTTCATAACTATTACTGCAGCGGCAGCAGTCAAAGCGATACGCAACTAGTTGGTTGAAAGCTCACGCTTGTGCTTATACAGTCTGTTTGTGAACAGTAAGCGCTTGCAGACAAAAGCCGTGTGACAACAGTTGATGTCGCTTTTGATGACAATCGCACAAAGTAGTCAACGATTACCGGTGTTGATTGCCTGTTGTCATGGTTACGTTCTTTTATTTTGAATTCAGTAAAGAATCACTATAGAAGAGTTCAATTTGCGCTCTCTTCATTCATAATTTCGACTGACTTTTTTAAAAGCTAACAGTGTTATAGTAATAATAATAGTAACATGCACAATTATAAAAAGGAAACAATCGTATGGAATAAAAAAAATCGTCCGTATCGTTGCCAACAGGAAAAGTGCCCATAAGGCTGGCAACATGGCCACGTTGTATGCGGATCCCGATTCTTTGGCCAAAAATGAGGCCAGCCCTCTGTTTACGTAAATTGTCGACCAATCGCTTGGTCGACCAATATCTCGAAAAACTAAGTTAGCAGTCGGACCCCATGGCCCTAGACCCCAAATGGAACATATAAATTCCAATAAGATTGGAATCATCGATTGTGGGATATGGGTGTATAGCATTTTGTCTTTCTCTTTATCTGGTAGCAAAATATCCCAAAACACTGAAAATTGAAAATCAAAACCAGAGCATAATGTTTGTCAGTAAGTAAATAAAGCCAAGCACACACATACGTTTGTATACGTATGCCTATGTAAGTGAATGGTGCGTGTGTACCTCGCATTAGCTAGACAAACAATGATTGTGTCTTGTCTGCTCCGTCACTTGTGCAAATATTACCATTTGTATGTATGAGGGGGTAAAAATCAGGACAAAGTAATGCTTTTTGTTTTTGAATTTAGGTCAATTGAATTTAGGTCAATGAATCTTGCACGGGTTGGTAACGTGAAAATAGTTTTGGAAGTGTAACTTTACAAGAAAATGTCTATTCTGACTTGCAGCTTTACTGAAGATGAGTGTGAATCAAAAGGAAGGAGAGCTCAACCATTGTTGAGCTCTCCTCCAGAAAAAATACAAGTTTTGGCGAATTCCATTGAATTCGCCAAAACTTGTATTTTTTCTGGTGAAAAGGAAAATAATCCAACTATATCGCTACCTTTCTACCGATTGCTTCGAAATCTCTTCAGCAGTTTAGCCGTACAAATGTAACAAACACATAAATGAAGATAGCCCTTACTTACCTGTGTTTTTTAACTGACTTCATTTAATCAGTATTGTGAATATAAATATTTACAGAATGCACAACCAGCGAATTCATATTCATTTTCTCTATGACTACCCTCAGATCAGCCACAATAAAATTCCCAGAGCAAATACATCAGTAACACTAATAAGATAATACCGTATAATAGTTCCCCACAAAGGAACTGCGTTTTTATTCATCTAAGCCATAATAATTAATAGTCCCCAAGGAAGAACATTATCATAGCGAGATCTCAAAGGAAAATGAACGGAAATATGTTTCTTAACGATTTCCTGCTACCAGGATAGCATAAAGGGTGCAGAGTATTTTTTGTCTTTAATAAGGACGACGTTTTTTTTTAAAAAAATGTTTTTAGGAAAAATTATTATAGTAATGATGGTGGATACAAGTAGGTCAGCTTTTTTCTACTAAACATATCTAACAGATCATTAAAAAACGGTCATGTTGCTGAAGGTTAAGCTGAGTTTGTTAAGGTCAAATCATCAGATGGGTGATTATTCTTTATACTTTACGACCGGTCCGCTTTGCACCGTTATTACGACTTGTCAAAACCACGAGATTTCTTAGTTAAATGTGAACTTCATATTATGTTGTAGTTATGAATATTAACCTTCCAGAATAGATTCTCTAAATGATGGATGAAAACGACATCAAAATCCGTTGCGAAGCTTAGAAGAACCACGCGCTCACGCGCAGAAATGAATATCGGGATAAAAACTATCCTATGTCCTTTCCCGGGTTTCAAACTATCTCTATACCAAATTTCATCTAAATCGGTTCAGCGGTTTAAGCGTGAAGAGGTAACAGACAGATAGACACGTTTTCGCATTTATAATATTAGTATGGATAGATACTCGTATATAGAATAGATACTATGGCTTGGTTTCTATAAACTAAAGGCTAGGAAAGATATTCATTCATTGTTTTAAAATAACAATAAAAACACTATTAAAGGTTTTCTTACACCTAGCTTACTTTAAATTCAGTGCCAAAGAAAATGGGCAATTAGGCCGTGGACAATTATAATTTTAATTGCTAATTGACGACATCTTTACAGACCGTCCTATTTATTAAAACGTTAACTTGCAATTTGAAACATTTTCAATTGACCTAATTATAAAAAATCATCTATTGAAATGAGATATTATTTGCGAGTAAATATTTTAATAATTAACCGCTTAAAAATGTATTTAAACTTGTCTTTTAATAATAATAATAAAAAATATTATATAGTCGGCTGTCATTGTGCCGATTGTCGTATCGGCCAATGGCCTTATGGCCGAAGGTCTCGATGAACATCTATCGAGGCTTTCGTTAGGCGGTTGGATCAAGAGCCTGATTCAGAAGGCAGTACTCCTCGATACGGCTCGCATTGTGAGGAGGTTCCTGTCTCTGGAGCCCTAACCACCGGTAGCTTGGACCCTGTTCCCGATACCGGTGGGCTACTATTTTTTATATTTTTAAATGTTTTTCTATATTTTATATGCTAATATGTAAAAATATAATTTATATGTAAATAATGAAATAAAAAAACATAAAACATTTATTTCAGGCTACAATGGCCCTTATACATATCCCCTTACTAATAAACATATTATATTAGATGAATAGTTACACACCGATTTCTCTCTTCCAGTCGTCAGTAATGACTTTCGAAAGAAGAAGACAAAGCGTTATACAGACGCTATACAACGTTTATTAGTAAAGAGGATACATTACAAACTAACACATATAAAGTATAAAACAAAACGTGTTAATAAATATATATAGCTTAAAATTATGTTAGTAGCTCTTCACTAGCTTGTCCTCGTCCCGTGGTACTTGTCCGCGGAAGCGACAGAATACCACGTCCTGCGGCTAAAAGTCTTCTTCCATTCTATGACGACGGGCAGATAACAATTTGGTACGCGCATCACGAACGCCTTAAAGTTGACGTTGCGGTGCGACTCCAGTGTACCTTCGGCTCCCTCACTTTTATGCAAGTTCACCTTCTAAGTAGTATGCAATGAGACGAATGCTGAAAACAAAGTCTGTTACTCTGTCTTTGCCTATTCTCCTTCTGTTTATTAATATAATACAGAAATATCTAATCAGCAACCTAATTACGTAACACGCTATCAACCTCTATCTGAATCACTTTCCTAATCCATCACACTAATATTATAAAGGCGAAAGTTTGTGTGTGTGTTTATATGTTTGTTACTTCTTCACGCTCAAACGGCTGGACCAATATTGATAAAATTTTGTATGGAGGTAGCTGACACACTGAATTAACATATAGGCTACGTTTTATCCCGATATTCCCACGGGATCGACACTTATGCAGCAGCTAGTTGCTTCATATATTGGAAAAATTTGTTTGCTCACAACGTAAATAACGTGATGAATGTTGTTGAACTGTTAAAATTAGAGCCATTCATCTGTTACTGTGTTACACAACTACCCCGCAGGAGCTAGGTTACTACCGGAATCTATACGAGGTATTCGCTAATATGAAGATAAGAAGCAACTATTGGCTTTTCACTATTTATTTCAAGAGGACATGCCCACTTTTACGCGCAAACAATTGTTGCAAATAAAATTTTAAAAATGATTCTTGAGTGATCGAATATAACCAGAGTATTTTTTTTACTAGCCTTCATGATGTAAGGTTCCCTTTTTCAGACAACTTTTACAGTACCTACCTACTTACACAAAAAAAAAAGTGGCACACCGGGAGTGCCGACAGAAGTGAAACAAAACACAAACAGAATACTTTGCCATCACTCCATAGAAATATATCTATGCATCACTCACTAACACATCGGATATATATTAAAACCGAGTACATCCCGAGGACAGCCGAACACATCCGAAGCGGTGTCGTTACGGTAAAAGTGGCGCGAATTCAATGGTTTTTTTCCATCTCAAAAAATGCCCAACGCGCATAAAGAAGTTTTCACTTCAAAAATCAATGCCCTCTTTATGTAAACTAAAAATGATGTAAACTATTTACATCCCGAAGTGTTATTTAAAGGTGCTCGTCCCCGGTCTGTAATCTCCATTGAATTAACACATGAAAGGGGGACCCCGCTTCGTTTTCCATCAATCTAGATTTTATTAAGATTCCCAGTTATAAAACTTTTTGTACTTACAATAGAGTTTTTGAATTTTAAATATGTTTCTAGAACAAGATTGGGGTCTAATAATAAAAGGAGTTTTGTTTTTAACAGTTTTGACGAAAAATAAAGCTTCTTTGCTTTGAACAGTGGTGGGCGTGGTGGCCTAGTGGTAATGGCCTCGACTTACGTGTTGTAGGTCTTGGGTTCAAACCCACTTCACTTCTGGGACACAGGCCTCCTCTTAGTGAGAGGAAGTGGGCCGTATTCCACCACGCGGGCCCAGTGCGGGTTGGTAGATGTCACATGTCTTCGAATTTTTGGTTTTAGGACATGCCGGTTTCCTCGCGATGTTTTCCTTCACCGTTTTGAGAGCAGTGGTGATGAAATAATTTACACAAAGTTAAGTGCCTGTCTAGGTTCGAACCTACGACCTAGAACTCGTAAGTCGTGTCCGTTTAACCCACTGCGCCACAACTGCTCTCATATGATATGATTTAGATTTTTTTTTCCGGAAGGTTTATGTGCAGAACACAATAATGTAACTCACAACACTAACCCATATCATCTAATAATAAAGCTGGAGAGTTTGTTTGAACGCGCTTATTTATGTCTGGAACTACAAGTCGGATTCAAAAAAATATGTTTCTATTTGATGGCCCAATTCTCGAGGAAGGCTATAGGCTATTTAACATCAAGCTAGGATCCTCAGGAGTCGCGGGCAGGCGATGCGATGCGACGGTGTGGATCGGGGGAACAGGAAATTTCACGCGGACGAAGTCGCGGGTAGAAATACCGCGAAGCAGGGGCGAGTCGGTAACTACCTGTTTACCTTCTCCTTAGGGTTTATATCTCATTACATTTAATTTTCATGAGTCTGCATAATAGTCGTTTAAAATTGAATAAGTACCTAAATAAGTGCGTATCAAACATCTACAAGCAATAAACGCCAGTGAAACGTCAGTATGTGACGTTATTGCGTTATTATGTGATTTACGAGCTTTTGTCAGATTAAAGTTAACGTTAACGCGCGCGTTATGTCGCGTTCATGCGTGTAAAGTTACATTTGAATAGCTTTTTTATGTTAATAGTTTTTGCAGATAGTTTTCATTTTGAATACAGAAGTCAGTTATAACAATGCTTAGGTGTCAAAGTAAGACATATTTATAAAATTACCTGTCTCCTGGGTATTCGCGGCAATCGGGTAAATATATAAATAAAAGTTGGTAAGTAATGTTTTTTCTTTTGATTACTAGCTTTTGCCCGGGGCTTAACCCGTGTGGATGTCGGAAAATATAATCCAGATTTTAAACTATCTGTGTGCCAAAATTTTATCCAAATCCGTTCAACCGTTTTTTCGCCAATCCGGAAAATACATCCAGACTAACAGACAATTGCACAAAAATTCAAAAAACTATATTTTCGGCAGCAGACTCTTTTACACACCTTGTAATAATTACTTTTTTCTTTAAATATTCAATGTGCAGTTTTGACTTCGTTACTATTTAAATAATACAAGAATCACAAGATTAAACCATAAACCGCGGAACATAGCTATACCTCAATAAAACGATTCAAAATTGATTATAATTGGAGGAAGTAAGTAACCTCCAATATTTTCTTTTTTAACAAAGTCATAAAATAAAAGAAGTACATTCTTTTAAATGAAATCAAAGTATTGTTAAATAGAGGACGTTTTCCCTAGTAAAAAGAAACTCCCTACAAAAATAATATATTTATTCGCAACAAAAATAAAGCTAGCAATAAAGGGAGCGACACGTCGCCGGACAACCGCACTCTTCCATTTGGTCGGCAAATTGCGGTTTTACGTGACCCACGACAAACTGAACGCGTGATGTACGCGCATTGGCGTACTAGATGGGGGGTTTTATTACCGTAAATATGTACTGGCTAGCCGCTGATGTATGTTGCGCAAATGTTGATCCGGGAATCCTTATTTATGTACTAGGCATACATAGGCTTGAAGAGGCTTCTAGAAAATAGGAGCTTCCTCTATTTTCGTGTGCTTACAGTTTATTATCATGGCTTCGGTTTTAGATATGAAGGAAAAGGAAATAGGTCACGGTGTTTTGTAGAAAGCTGATTATGTAATTTCCTAGTTTCGTGTGATTCTTTTAATAAAAGTTGTTTAATAATATCTTGCCATTGTGTATCTTCGTCGTCATCGTTACCATTATCAGTCAGCCAAAATGATAAATGATTTATTCTTTTATTTCTGTAAGTAGGTTTGTAAAAACACTTTTACATGTCAATCATATTTTTCAAACTAGATGAGGTCGGCGTTACCTATCTGACTAATCTGAGAAGAAAGATCGAAACAAACTCAGAGGTCCCAGTCTCTTTTAAAGTCCAACCATAATTTTGGTCAGATCATGTGAAGGCCATGTGAATTGGTGTCTGAAATAATCTTTGGAGGGAAGAACCACACAGATTGAGTGGACCTGTCCAGTGTCCACTAAATCTGTGTGTCCGCATTTATCAACCATCGTGCAGCTCAACTTAGAGCATCAGGCAAAGAAAGAACTCCACTGCTGGCATCTAGCGGATTCTCGCAACCTTCACCAGGCCATCGGTGCACATTATTGGAGGGCCTACCCACACTGCGTCCACGCCGTACGCGCTCTCCACTTCAGAACCTTTCGGACCATCACCATCCAGTGCCTTAGTTTTCCATAAGTTCACTTGTCAAATAAGAAACTTATGGCAAAAAGCATCTTGAAAACGTGTCGACAGGTCCATAAAAAATGCAATACTTACGGAATGGACTAAACATAAAATTCATACCACGTTCTCGATGTAAACAAATTGCAATAAACTTATACAAAAATATTTTCTCACGTACTTGAAATAAAGTCCACGTCCGGTCCAGTGGCAAATAGCAACGTTCGCAGTTGACACTCGGAACAAGTTCCAAGTTGTCGAGACCATGCTATCAAGTATTTAATAAGTTTCCCTGAAAGAATAGTCAACAGGTGCCCTCGGGGAGCGCGCAACTAGAAAATATTAACAATAGTTGCGACTACTACTTTATTGTTATGGGCGCCTAGTACATTGCATTTTAAATGGTTAGAGGAAATTAATGGTTTATCAGTTGCTGGAGATGTTTGCTTAGGTAGTCCGTCTACCCTATATTTCCTAAAAGGCCATTACAACTTTTGATTGGTGAATGTCACAATGGCATGCAAGCTACTTGCATACTTTGTGCAAGTTCTTCTAGCACATAATTCACATGCCTATGTATGTTTAATACCTGCTTGAAGGAACAATCTAAGCTTCACAACATGTTAGAAAGCATGCAAGTTAAAAACTTCAAGTGTGTTTATATACTCATGCAATACAGTCGTGGCTTATCCTGTAACCCGCCGGGCTAAACTGTAGTCAAACGCAATATAATCGACACTGTCATTGAATATTAATTCCTAGTAATATTTAGATGCATCTCTTGAATGATTAACGACGAGAATGTCGTTACGATGTGGAAAAGATTGGCTGCTCAAAGTTGGTAATTGAATAGACTGCCCCAGATTTCCACATAATGTCCTTTTATATAAAACTTGACGTTATAAACACAAAAAAATGCCTATTAAAAGATTTTCCATACAGTTCTGAATCTTCAAATATTAATACCTGAAATAATACCAAACTAACCCATACATCAGAACAGTCGTAAGTCACAGACGTAGTACCTACCCACCCACACAAGTTTATACGAGAGATTTTAGTGTCGGCGCGTATAATAAAGCCTTGAACACATTCAAAAAGTTTCCTCGCAGCACTTACCTTAACTTTGAACGCATGATACGCGTTAAGTAGTAAGTAACTCATTGGCTTGTTCGTATGGATGGCTGTCACACCGAGCCGAATAGCATAACCAGCCTCCCACTGCTGAGACACAGGCCTCCTCTCTTCGAGAGTGAGTGAGCTGTAATCTACCACGCGGGCCTAGTGCGGGTTGTTAGATGTCACATGTCTTCGAATTTTTGGTTCTAGTACATGCCGGTTTCCTCTCGATGTTATCCTTCACCATTTTGAGAGCAGTGGTGATTAAATTATTTACACTAAGTAAAGCCTGGGTTCGAACCAACGATCTACAACTCGTAAGTCGGGGCCGTTACCGCTGGGCCACCACTGCTCAGCTCACCGAGCTGAATGATGAAAGTGAAAGAACAGAGACTGTGTAGTGTATCGTGTAGAGCCTCTATTCGCAATATTGATAGTTATAGTTTTTTTTCTAAAATCTACTTCAATGTGACGCCGTAAACAGCCTAATACAGTCTGGGAGAGGCTCGTGGCTAAGTAATAACAGCCGCACGGGTCGATCGACTAGGTCAAGATATGCTTGCTGCGGTTGGTCTGTTGATGACTCACCATCTTTTCATACCGAGGCACGGAGGGCACCTTTGGTCCCGGCTATCATTCGTGGACAGTCGCTACGTGTCGTCAGAAGCCCGAAAGTCTGAAAACCAATCTTACCAAGGGGTATCGTATTATCCAGTAACTGAATTGTAAAGATCCGACAGGCAGTCGCAGAAAAAATGGTATTCAGCTGCATCCTGTTAGACTGGAAGCTGACCCTAGTATAGTTGGGAATAGGTCACAGGACTCTTCTCTGCGAGAGACATGCATACTATATGGTTGTTATCAATAGCTTTCAGAAAAATTTACCTGAACTTGCTGAATAACCTAAATAAATATCTTTTCACCGCGGTACGAGTATAAACCATTCTCGTATAGCTACATAAATAGTACCTAAACAAGAGAGGAGGAGATTCATTTTTTTTCTTCGAAAAGTTTTGCAAATCTTAAATCGATCAATACAGCATCATGTTACACTCCGGTGTAACTTACCCCCGCATGTACCCAATCCGTACAGTGCGCGACCCGTGACGTCGCATACATTAGCGCCCTCCGACGCCAGTTGTGCGCAACTCGGATTAAATATTAACCCCCGCTTAACTTTAATAAGCCGACGAACAACATGGATACCGTTTGATAATTTGCCCTAGTTATAATTACGAGTATGTGCTTTTTCGTAGATGCGTGTTTGTTTTATTGCTTTCTCGGAATAGCTCGAACTTGCACGAAGAAGCACGAGACTTGAACTTTGCCAGATGAACATAAGACTTCGCACTATAAATGTCGCGGGTAGTTTTTGTTTTCAAGCGGCCTAGAACTAATCCTTGAGGAAATCTAGTACTTGATCAGCGGCAGATTTAAGAATGACGGTCCGAAACTCTTGTTAGACAAAGGAAATGATGAGGAAAATATGAGTCTGCGATGATAAATCCTTTTCAAGCGCTACGCTTTGACATTGTTTTAGAAGGTCTACAATAAGCAATAGACCAGTAAGCATTCGCAAAGATTAGCAACGATTTGGAATTTGTAAAAAATATAAAATACGCAAGCACATATTTGCCATGCGAGAAATCTGAGTACCTAGGTAGTCAGAAATACAAATTCGGGCTCAAAGAAGTGGTCTTAATGCACTACCTTTACAGTAGTATGTGCCCCTAGTACTTTTCAGAAATACTTTAGTCCTCAAAGTTGTGGCCATTGGCGAACGGAACGGGCGCAGTTCTTTCCGTTTGCTGTAATACGTTTTAAAGTTTATCCATTTTTAAACGGAACTTTTAAACTATTGTATGTGTTACTTTACTGGACTTTCTCTTAAAGACTGGTTGGATTGTCGCTTTTACGGTATTATGAACAAGGAGGTGAATTAGACTGTTGCAAGCCAGTTTGATCTAGATGAAGTCATTGAGGTGACTGCTGAGATGAGCCATTTCTGACATAATTATTTCTTTTTCTTATCAGTATCGACGTCCACTGCTGAGCATTGGACTCCCCCAAGCACCGCCACTTCGACCGGTTTTGTGCGCATCCAGCGGATTCCTGCGGTCTTCAAAAGGTCATCGGTCCACCTTGTAGGTATACCTATTTTCTCTACTCAATTCAGACCGAGAACGTTTTAAGATAAAGCTCTTCGAACCTCACTTTCAAACTTGAACAATAAATAAAACTGTGTCCTCATCAATGTTATTTCCAAGGTCCCAATAATTTATAAAAGCCGCTTTCCACGACTCTACTATACCGCCCCCCCACTCCTCCCCCTGTTCACTTGCAATCACACAAAACGTCAACACACGTCTTTTTACGTCTCTGTACAATAAAGGACTTTCCTCTTGTTATTGTGTTTTGGAGTTGACAGCCAATCAATGGCTCGCCCACGAAATATGGGTGAGTCGAGATGAAAAAAATACTTTGTTTTATTGCTGTGGTGAGGCCGTAGTAAATAGGGAACAGTAGCGTAACTGCGAATAGGTGATCGTATTTGCGGACGTCACTGAAACATGGGTAAAAGTGCGCGTGTCGAACTCATAAGTCATTACTATGGGCCCGAGTTCTTGAACAACCAATAACTAAAACACGTTTATTCAAACTAGGCTGAGAATCAGCACTTTTTAAACGTCAAAATAACATAAGACAGTCCTACAAAATGCCCGGCCTTCACCACTTCCTAGTCCATCATGGAACAAACTGTGACTTTCTCAGCTTTGTTGATTTAATCATCGTGCATGTTCGGTCAAGAGATTTAGCTGCTGTGCAAATCGAGTGCAACTTCATCGGTCCTGACTCAATTCCACAATGGAATACACTCCCTCGTTTTAGCTCTGTCTCTGATTACTAAATATACCTGCAGATGCACTTCAATACAGTGCATACTTTGATACAACTATCAGTCAACGACTGCAATAATACTTCAAAAGCCCATTTCAGACACCAATCTAGGTAGATTGGTGTCTGAAATGGGCTTTTGTCTTCACATGATCTGACAAAGATTATGATTGTCTGGGCTTTAAAAGAAACTGTGACCTATGAGTTTCTTTCGGCCTTTCTTCTCAGAGTAGACAGATAGAAAACGCGAACCTTATCTAGTTTTTTTTAAACATGACTGACGTGTAAAAGTGTTTGTACAGATATAAAATAATTAACTACAACCTAGTTACATTACTGTTTATACTGTGGTCTCTTTGACGTATTTGCTTGCAGCGATCAGCGAATGTGAATAAAAAACTAAGTAAGGGTATGTTAGGACTCAGGGTAGCGCGGTTTGTATATGTATTAGATATTGTGATTGTGAACCGCGTAGTTTGTCATGAGTTCGGAAGTTGGGTCCAAGGGTTAGGGTTATCAGCGAGAAAAGGTTCTTACGTAAACTATGAATGAGAATTTGTTGTGTGGTCAAAACATTCGACAAATAGGAACGTTTTCATAATTTCAAAGTAATATTGCGAGTTGGGTTTTAATTTTTATCGTGTTTCGAAACAATTACAGTGTACAGTCAACAAAAGAGATAAGTATGCAGGATCGTCGGATATAGTTGAAGTTTAGTAAGAAACCGATGGATGTTCTCGAATAAAATGTAATTTTATTAATAGAAAACAAACAGCTCTTTTATCAAATTAGAATAGAATAGAATAGAATACTCTTTATTATGTACACCATATGAATTACAGACATAAATATAGAAATTAGATAGAAAGATGAGAGATTAGATTTCAGTATATTTTATCTCTTTTTGTTAACTGTACATACGCTAGTGGGCAAGTTTATTTAATCAGTCAGCATGATTTAATTGAAATATTAGATTTATTCGTATCACATTCAGCATTATTATTTAGGATTTATTTGAACTTCATGTAGGTACAATAGTGATACATATATTTTTTTTTGTCAGTCATTTCTGTCCCTCTGCAGGGCAAAGGTCTCCCTTGATACATAAGCGGATTTAATGCCACAGGGCATTCTCTACCAGTCAACCTTACCCGATTACAGCTATAGCCCACACACAAAGCAACAGCAACTTTCACCTGGTCTCCTGCCACTACTTTCTTCAGAAAAGCAATCCCAAAAAAGCCCATTGAAAAAACCCTGTGACGTAGACCTTCCAGTCCCTTAATTTGCAAGTGAACAGCTTAAAAAGCACATTTCGCCAAAATTATTAGCAGTTACGTACCAGGTAACCATAAACCTGACATACTAAATGAAAAAATATCACCAATAAAGACGCAGCTCTCCAATAACGTTACAATTGTAACATGGTATTTTAAAACCCTAATCGGAACTTACTAGGACCATTTATTACTTTTACTTTAATCGAAGAGGACTCTTTTATGAACCTCGTTACACAGGCTTTATTACTGGTTGGCACATAAAAGAGCCAGCCATGTGAAATTAAACTTTAACACGTGAAGCTTAAAGTTCAAAATGTGTTATCAGTTAACAAGGTGTTCAAGTTAGTAAATTCGACGTTTATTATGTAAGACATCTTGATTAGATCGTCGCTAGATTATTATTTTGTTGGATATTTAATTAATTAACATGTGGCAGTGAAGGGCCTTTATTCATGGGGTTTATTTCTGAAATGCAGTGTTCAACTTAATTGAGCCTCCCTTTATTGTAAGGATAAGTAATACTTAAGACTTAAGAGGCCATATAACATACTATTACTTAAAACAAGTAATTTGAACTTATATGTGCGCCTAAAGTCGTCTTAAGAACAATTTAGTGATGTTAGTAAATTATTAATTAAAATAAAGATTCCTGATATTTTTGTCAACCTATGATATCCGCTAACTTGAGATTTAAAAATATTTCGACAAATTGAGAACCTCTTTTTTTAGAAGTCGGTTAAAAGCAGACATTCAAAGATCTCGTTTAGAGAAACCAGGTACCAATTGAATACGGAATAGGTACTTGTCGAATATAATGATCAAAAGAGTGGAGTAATTACGTAACATACTTACAATGGCAATGCCTTTAATTGAGTTATCTACGTTGCCAAGAAGACGAATTTTTCAAATATTTGAAGCAATGGTGCAGCAATTTCCTTCGAAATCCTTCAGATTGTAATTGAAAGTCGCTTACGCAATTGGCGCGTAGGTACCAAAAGGATCATAAGGAATGATTTTAGAGACAAGATTTGTCCAACTCAAGCTCAACTCAGACGTGTGTCAACATCGTGAGGAAAGCAGCATGTCCTAGAACCAAAAAATCGAAGACATGTGACATCTGCCAACCCGCACTGGGCCCGCGTGGTGGATTACGGCTCACTCCCTCTCACAGAGAGGAGGCCTGTGTCCCAGCAGTGGGAACATTATAGGCTGATTATGATTTATGAAACTCAACTCAAACTCAAAGCATTTATTTCAAATAAACCAATTACAGGCACTTTTGAATTGTCAAGGGGTCGGTCAGTCAGAAAGAAGAAACCAGTGAAATATAATCATCAAAATAGGTCCATCATCGTATCTATGAGGTTCATAATCTCGTGGTAAAAACCCACAGCGAGTCGCCCTTTCCAACTTTGATCAATGTATTATTCTCTATGAGAAGACGTAATGAGAAAAAAATTAGTATTTGACAGAGCGTGTTATGAAAAACTCCTGTTTCTGCATTAGTCTTCATTAGTTTGATTAATTAAAAGTACGGGAATTGAGTTGCTTCTTTTGTTTTTTTAAGGATTTTAATATATTAGAGCTAGCAATGATATTGTTTTCTAAAAATTGGGATAAGTTTTTTTATTAAAATATTTTGTATCCCACTTCTGGGCAAAGGCCTGCCCTTTTTTCTTCCAAACCTCCGTCTTGTGTGATCTCTGGCCATGTTGGCCCGGCAGATGATATTAGATCGTCACACCACCTTCGCCTTGGTCTACCTCGACGGCGATGTCCTGCCTCAGGCGTCCAGCGAGCGAAGATCTTTGCCCATTTCTCTGGGTGCATTCGTGCCTACTCCCACTTCAGCCTGACTGTTTCTGGGATAAAATTGCTTAGGTATATTCTGAGAGCGTTTCGTGTTTTTAGACATTATTTATTTTGTGTGTATATGCTGTGAGTGCCGTACATGGACATCCTGATCTCGATTTTAATGTCGCAGTTACTTTAAACTGGCTATGTAGTTGAATCCTGCGGGGCGATTGCGTAACACACTATCAGTAGCAATGATTTTCATTTTGACAATTCAACAACATTCACTGCGCTATTTACGTTGTTGAGCAGATATTTTTTTCGAATATAAGAAGCAATGGATTAGCATTATCCTTCAAAATAATTCAGTTTGTGATTGATTGTGTGTTACATAATTAGGCTGCAGGTTAGTATACCATGCTTGTGTAGCTTAGAGTACACCGAAATGCAATAATCATATTAACATGATTTCTACAAAAATATGTAAACCTTCAAAAATCCTTTCAGCCTCGGATACTTAAAAAAATTACTGTAGACCCTTCTTACATGAATAAACATGTTCTGTAAGGTAGAAAAAAATGTTTGCCTCAAAGTTAGCGGGGTACCATGTGTAATAGCAATGTTTATGTCCCGGCTTCGCTCGCCCTCTGTAATTTACGAGTCGCCATAAAAGCGAGTTTTAGGTCGCTTTACTTGCCATGATTTGCATTTTTTTCTTTGGAACACGTGTTGATGGTCGTATTTGCATATCAGAAAACTTTTTTTTATGTATTTTTCTGTTTTTTCGTTAGCATAATATTAACATGTCGGATGGCTGCATGGCGGCTTTCTCTTGTTTATTTGCGAGGTCTTTTTATTTGCTTTTGAAGTTCCTAAATTAATTTAAGTGGTCGATGTTGTGTGCTTTCTCATTCAGACTTGCCGTGGATGAACGAACTTCTTTCTTTTATCCTTTTCATACATGCTTCAAGCATTTTACAGTACAAGACTATTCAAGATCTATCGAGGTTACTATTTTGGTTTGGTATCACAAACACGAGACACACGTTTGACAGCACAACATGTCATGGTTTGACAGTAGGAACCTAGACCTATTTTCAGTCACATCACTATTTACCTACATCAGTCTATATCTATCTATATATAAATAAAACATAGTCGGGTTAGTTACACCATTTATAACTCAAGAACGCCTGGACCGATTTTTATGATCTCTGGTTTTTTGGATTTGTCTCCGCCCCGAATAGCAGAATAACTAAGTATTAGAACATGGGAAAATTCACGAAAAGTTCCACTTCGTCATTTAAAGTGAGCCGCTAGTGGCGCGGTGCTATTAAACATGAAAATCATGCATCTGTTAAGTGCTGGGCTGAATTAGATTAGGAATACACCTGTATTTATTGAAGAAAAGTTATAAGTGAATGATGAACGAGGAAATAATAGTCAAAAAAAGGTTCAATAATAACAAATACCTTGCAATGTAAAAAGGATAGAGGTATGTTTTCTTTTCTTTAGTTTTTCTTAACTTTGTATATTTTAATAAATTTTGCAAGTGCATTCTTCAAGATCTTTGGTGATTGACAAAACAATCTCATCATATTTTTTTTTAAATTTTTTGTTTCGGCGGCCGCCGGCCGGTTCATGTTTTTTGGGATTTTATCACGAAGATCATCATCATCTGCCTAGCCTTTTCCCAACTATGTTGGGGTCGGCTTCCAGTCTAACCGGATGCAGCTGAATATTTTAATTTAATTTTACCACGGAGATAACAGTACAATATACAATATTTCGCTAACAAGAAATCCTAATTACTCTATAAATGACCCCATAAACTTCTGACCAAACCATAGGAACATAGGGGCTGCATCTCAATAAACCACTGTCGCTTGAAGTGGCATCCCAATGCCACATCTAGCGACGATGATTGCTAGCCGTGACGTTACTTTAAGGGTGGGTTCTCATTTATTATTCTTTTTTATGGCGCATAAATTCCACCGCGCGCTGTAATCGGACCTTGTCTTTCACAGATCTGCATATTTTTTACGTGGTTCCCATTGGATTTCGGTGTGTTATGAGGAAAAGTGAGAAAGTTGGTAAATAACAAAGGAGACTTTTGGTTTGTGTAAAGTAGGGTTGCCCTAGTTTTGGTTGAGAATTCTTTTGAAAATAAATTGAATTTATTCTTGAAATTGTTGGAGTTATTGCAGTATTCAGTCATTAGGCACGAAGATGATTTTTCAATAACACAAAAATGGCATTTAATAAATTATTGGCGAAATGGATATCAGACGGCAGTTCCCGTAGTTTTAAGAACGTTCGAATTTTGATCGCAGCCTTTCATCATCTGCCTAGCCTTTTCCCAACTATGTTGGGGTTGGCTTCCAGTCTAACCGGATGCAGCTGAATACCAGTATTTTACATGGAGCGACTGCCTATCTGATCTCCACAACCCAGTTACTGGGTAATACGATACCCCTTGGTAAGACTGGTTGTCAGACTTTCGGCCTACTGACTACCCGTAACGACTGTCAAAGATCCACGAATGACAGCCGGGACCAACGGCTTAACGTGCTTTTCCGAGGCACGGAGGGATCTCAGCCTTTATCCGTCAAAAATACCTTGAATTCACTGACATTTGGACAAAATGTTGACATTAATTGTCCCAATAACAATAACAATAGCAATAACAATAGCAATTTTATTTATTTCTAGCCACTAATGTCCCACTACTGGGCAAAAGCCTCCCACTCTCTTTCCACCTTAATGGCATACGACATAGCGGCAAGCCGAGACGGACATGGCGGGATGAGCTGGACTCTTTTGATTGGCAGCTCTGGACAGAGAATAGCAATAGAACATAGGAAATAGATACTTAGAGGCCTGATTGAGACTGTTGTTTTTTTGTCGCTGGGATGAGATCTAGACTAGATTTTGAACATTTTTAATTAAGGGAATTGTCCTTCTGTTGTGCCTACAGATTAATTGATTTCCAGTTAATCAGTAGCAGCATAATTATTTGCCTTTATCTAATTCTTTTCAGGCAAAAACTCTGCCTAGCCTTTTCCCAATGATTTTTGGGGTCGGCTTCCAGTATAAACAGATGCAGCTGAATACCAGTACGTACGTACGTAAAATTCCTTCTGCACATGTGGCTTCCCTGGCACCTCATTAACGGCATAACTACGTAAATGTCTATTAACTGTTCTCAAATTACGATGTTTATTTTTTATTTGTACATACTTCTTTGACATAATCTTTTTATTATTTGACATTATATACAGACAATTTTAATTTTTCACCTATTTATTAGTTGAAATGGCAATCATATCTCTTGGTTTTAGTAGTTTTTTATATTTTATTTATCCTTTTGATACATTCTTATTTTGTAAATGTGAGGACTTTGTAAGCCTTGTACCTAGACTTTAGATCTGTAGACCATTTTTTATTGTATCAAGTACTTACCTGTACTTGTTGACAGGCCTACGTTGTCCTCCCATACCTACTGTAACTTGAAAACATTGTAAAAGCCAATTATTTTTTAAAAGAGTAACCATGGAGTTTCTTGCCGGTTCTTCTCCATAGGAAACGACCAATTGGAACCGTGCACCTAGCATCTGACGTTTCATAAGTGCCCATGTTGGTTTATGTGAAATAAAAATATTTTGATTTTGATTTTACGACTTTACCTAGAGCGACTGCCTATCTGACGTCCACAACCCAGTTACTGGGTACTACGATACCCCGACAGTAAGACTGGTTGTACGACTTTCGGGTTTCTGACGACCCGTAACGACTGTCGAAGATCCACGAATGACAGCCGCGACTAACAGGTTAACGTGCTTTCCGCACGGAGTCTTGATATGTAAAGATCGTCACCCATCCACGGACCAACCGCGGCAAGCGTAGCTTAACTTGATCGTTCGACCCGTGTTGCTGTTACTGCCTACACACTGCTTCACCGCCACAAGCCCTTCTTCTTCAGGCAAGAAGTATACATTTTAATTGATAGTCATTTGACTATATTTTTCTTTATAACTCTATCTATCCTCCCATTTTCCCTCTTGATCTATATCCTATCTATATTCTTTTATTCCTATATCAAATTGAAATGCCAGTAGCTCAGCAGCGTAGAGAACAGTCGATTGCATCGTGCAGAGTGTAATGTCTGTCTGCTGTGTGAGAAACTACCGCCGCTGTACGTCTGGTAGACAAATCGCTCCCTCAAATGGAAGATTACTGTAAAGCCGAGGTGCTATTACACCGGAGTGTATTGGTCCTGGTTGATTTTTGATCCTGGTTGATTTGGGTCCTGGTTGATTTTTGGTTCTGGTTGATTTTTGGTCCTGCTTGATTTTTGGTCCTGGTTGATTTTTGGTCCTGGTTGATTTTTGGTCCTGGTTGATTTTTGGTCCTGGTAGATTTTTGTTTTAACAGTGTGCAGGGCGATCGAAAGAGCAAGAACATAGAAAAGAGCCGAGAAAACAGTTGAACCCCGCCAAAAGATTCACGGGTAACGCTCGACCTGAACCACCTGGCCGCGACGTCGTTAAAAGATGTCCATCGATAGATAAATATATCATACATCTCTCCATTAGTCCAATGCCTACTCTAGGATACATATCCGGTATGGCTCTTAAATCATTCCCTATCCTAAAGGCACATTTTCCCTACCATTACAGTGCCCCCCAGTCTACTCCTTGACATGCAATAGCCTTTGTAGCAACATGAAACATGAGGTTCATGTTTCGATCATATACTTTTAGGCATTGTAAAACTTGTAAAACTTTCACTCCAACTCTATAATTCAATTACGCTCGTCCCGTAACTACGGTGTGATAGTCAGCCCAGTTAAGCCTACGTCCTTAGATATCCTACCGCGCACAGTGAGGCTAGTTTTATTGTTTGTACTGCTCGTTTTATGAGCAATTCATGAGCAATTTACTTGACAGTGCCGACGAAATAAGGTGCCGAATAGCTAATGGATGGTGCCAAGCTTAAAGCTTTTTTGAGGCTTTTAAATTTGACTTGAGCACTTTGAATTTGTGATTTCATTCAGGATACGACCTGAATTAATGTTTATTGGTGCTTGAGGTAAGAAGAGTGAAATGGTTTTGCTTAGTTTGTAAATATTTTTACTTTGAAAACCTCCACGACTAAAACAGAGATGCCAACGTAAGTGGGCAGTCAACCTTTCTGAATGAGCTCTTTTGTTATTTCTAACGTGACGTTTTAATCTCGTGGACGTCCACGTCCATAAAATGTATGGAAACACATGCACGCTATAACGTTATCGTGGGCGGAGTTTTGAAAGCGTCATCATATATTTCCATAAGTAGCAAACAAGAAAAAAAATGTTTATTTCTCACCATTAAAAAGTTACAATTATACAGAAAGGTACATGACAAGTATTTCGACATTTTTGTGGTGACCATAATAAGGTGCACATAGTATTGACCCTAGCCCCTGAACTAGGCGGGAACCTGTTACATCTCAGGGGATAGTGTTCAGCTATTGACATTCTAATATTTATGTTAGGACATAATTATGTGTGTCACTACTATAAGGTGTTTAAAAATTAACCCGACAAACTTTAAGAGGTGCTTTAGACCATCAAACTGAACAACTTTCACTATGGGATGATCTTGTAGCGGTGTCTGCAACGCCACATGCGAAGAACGCATGAACGTCATGTTGACGTCACGAAATCCTGCATCTCGCAAGCAGAGTTTACCGCGTAACTAGCATAGATACAATGGCCCGACTTGAATCATCGGGCAGTTGCCCGCCAGACACAACACCCGTCTGGTCGGAGGATCCTCCCTTTTCTATAGAGTATGAGTGAACTTTACACCCTGTTCCTCATACCTCTATAAGCTCCTTAAGTTTTGAGTTGAGCTGCACGATTTCTGACAAATGTGTGCACTGATTGGACAGGGACCTGCCCAGTCCCTGTCCAGTCAGCCACTCAATCATGCATGATTGAGTGGACACTCAATCTGCGTGGTTCTTTCCTCAAAAGACCATCTCAGACATCGATCTACATGGTCTTCATATAACCTGACCAAGATTATGTCTGGACTTTAAAAGAGACTGTGACCTCTGAGTTTGTTTGGGCCTTTCTTCTCAGAGTAGACAGATAGGAAATGCCGACCTCATCTAGCTTTTAAAAATATGATTGACGTGTAAAAGTGTTTGTGCAAACCTACTTACAAACAAAAATAAAATGATTTATCATTTAACTCTGAAATCACGAAATAAAATCTACTGTTTAATACAAAAGTTCAATACCTACTTGATCAAAATGTATGAAACATTTTTTTTTGTCGTGATTTCAGAGTTGATCTTACAGTGAAAGTTATTCAGTTCGATGGTCTAAAGCACCTCTTAAAGTTTTTTGGGTTAATTTTGAAACACCTTATATATAATTCGTCTTAGTAAGTACCATTAGAGAATGCTAGGTCAAGAAAAGGAAGAGATAGTCCTATGCACAAAAACAATTGAACAGCTAAGGCAGCATAGGCCAAACAACAGACTCGATCCAGTCCAGATACATGGACACTCTAGAGTAGATCCCGGGCAGGTTGGGCAGCGCGCAGCCGATGCCGAATGACGTCACGCCGACGATGTAGTGCATGTTGCCTTCCGTGGTGACCGGGAGAGGAATCTGTACTTGGAGAGGTCCGCCGGAGTCACCCTGAAAAGGAAATTGATTAGCGTTAAGAGCTAGTTAAAAATAAGACATGACAAATCTGGGTTGGTGAATTGAAATTAAATGAAAAGATATTGTTTATTCTGTAAATAGGATACCGGAATCATTTTTACACGCTACATATAAAAAATAAGCTAGATGGAGTCGACATTTCCTATCTGACTACCCCTGAGAAGAAATGGCGAAACAAACTCAATGGTCAAAGTCTCTTTTAAAGTCCAGACATAATCTTGGTCAGATCATGTGAAATTGAGGAAAGAATCGGGCAGATTGGAGAGGACCTGTCCAGTCAGTGTAAGCACTTATCAGCAATCGTGTAACACCATTCAGAACTTAAGGAGCTCAATAAATGACACTATAGTCACCACCAGAGTGCACAGAGTGCAGAGGAGGGCAGTGGTGCCCAGAGGTACCGGCCCTGACTTACGAGATGTAGGTTGTGGATTCGAACCCAGCCAGGTGCTTTGTCTAATTTTCATCACCGTTGCTCAACACGTGAAGGAAAACATCGCGAGGAAACGGGGATGGCGTAGAACCAAAAATTCGAAGACATGTGACATCTTCCAACCCGCACTGGGCCCGCATGGTGGATTACAGCCTACTCTCCTCTCTAGAGGGGAGGCCTGTATCCCATCAGTGGGAACATTACAGGCTGATTCCTTATATTCACCACTCTGGTGATAGACATAATGTGTGTGACAAAAAGTTACATAGCCTAACTTTTCGTTCTAAACTTTGACGCTGCGTCATTATAATTATGAATATTCAAAAAGTTACAGTGTCTGCGTGGTTTGAAGTTCTTTGGTTAACTTTCATCGGTTATTATTGCTATTCAACCCATTATCCCTCATCCTTTACATAACTCACCCTTAGAGATAAACGCGTTAATTTTTTTTTCTAAAATTGCCATAGTTACCTCATTATCATCATTATCATCAGCCTACAGCAGTCCACTGCTGGACATAAGCCTCTCCTATTGCACGCCATTAAATTCAACACAATTTTTGGCAACTCACAACCAGCTGCTACCAGCTGTTCTCCGAAGATCGTCGTTACAATTACCTGACAAGCATCAACTCCTCCCTCCAGCTTGCCAGCACAGATCTGGTTATCTCTGACGCCGCACCAGTTCCTGTTACAGGATGGCCTTAGCAGCTTGTCGCAGACTGTGGTGTCTATAAAGTCTACCACTGCGGCTTGTAGTTCGGGAGAGGTCGTTCGGCCAACTGTAACATAGGGAGTTACTTGAAATCATAAAAGCTGTTGATGTAAAACTGAAATTATCCTAATACCTATATTATACTAATATCATAAAGCCGAAGAGGTTGTTCGTTTGAACACGCTAATATCTGGAACTCTCAGTCGGATTTGATTAATTCTATTATGTTTTGATATGATTATTTTTGCATTTGATAGCCCAATTCTTGAGGAAGGTTGTCATCGCATTACGACCCTTAGGAGCCAAGCAAAAAGAAAAACCTCTGAAAGAACGCTAAGCGAAAACGAAGTAACAGGGCGGATCGCCGGGCGATGCGATGCGACGCGGTGGGTCGGGGGAACAAGAAATTTCACACGGGCAGAACCCAGTCAAATATCGACCCGACTGTCAAACGACTGTCAAAGATCCACGAATAAGAGCCGGGACCAACGGCTTAACGTGCTTTCCGAGACACGGAGGGGTCCTGGTATGTAAAGATCACCCATCCACAGACCAATCGCGGCAATCATTGCTTAACCTGATCGATCGACCTGTGCGGCTGTTATTATAGGTACCTACGCGGTCAAAATGTATGGAACAGCTGATTTGTTTTTTAATAACCGACGAAAAGTTTCAACCCTGGGGGTTCAGGATCATGTACTGAATCCATGGTAACTGGTTGTGCCTCAATGTCCTTGCCAGCCTGTATGTATAGTTAACTAGCAGCGCCCCGCGGTTTTATCCGCATAAGTGTCGATCCCGTTGGAATATCGGAATAAAAACTACCTTATGTCCTTTCCCGGGACTCAAAACTATCTATATACCAAATTTCATTTAAATCGGTTCAGCGGTTTAAGCGTGAAGAGGTAACAGATAGACAGACACTTTCGCATTTATAATATTATTATAGTATATTATAGTATGTATGGATTTGGACAAACGAGAGACAATCATATCACTTTTTGGGTCTCTATGTAAAAGTAAGTACGAAATATTAACCGCCACGAATATTTGAAAGTTTATCAAATCAATTGGAAATGGTGATTATTTTTTATAAAATAAAATAGGTATGTTCTGATGATCTTGCTAATGCATAAAATCGATCTAACTTAATGACCACTAAATGAAGATAAACACATTGTAACGAGGCAATTGGTAGGAAAAACAGTATCAATTGCTATGTTATTAGACACACACGATTATTATTACGAGTATTAGACTTCCATGCAAATTGAAAAACTGGAGCAAAGAAATCAATTTTCAACAGAACGTAGGATGACTGCTAAAATACTTTAGCCTTCTTTATCATCATTCTCCTGCCCATATCCCAATTTATGTAGGGTCGGCGCAGCATAATTATAGAGGTATTAGGAACAGGGTGTAAAGTTCACTCATACTCTAAAGGGAGGATCCTCCGACCAGACGGGTGTTGTGTCTGGCGGGCAACAGCCTTATGATTATTGCTTTCGAGATGCAGGATTTTGCGTGACGTCAGTATGACGCGTTGTTCGCACGTGGCGTTGTAGATACCGCTACATAATTATTTTTTTCGTCCATACTTTATTAGTCGTCATCTCAGTAGTTACCCCCTTTCAATAGCAGAAAGTTTAAAAGGCAGCTTATGTCCTTGCCCAGGTCATGGTCTATCTGTGTGCCAATCCGTTTAGACATTTTAGCGTAAAAGCGTAAGAAACTTACAAACAAAAGTTAGGATAGTTAGGATATACGGCCATGTACAGTACTTGCGAGATTATACTAGTACAAAACAAACCAAACCACTTCTTACTAGTTTCCACAACGCCCCATCCAGTGAGGGTAGCCTCAGTCCCCAGACTGCTGGTATTGAACCTCGTCCACAAACACGCTGGCTGGACGTATTTGCTGAACTCCACATGGTCTTGTAGCTCCATCAGAGCTATGTCGTAGTACTTCTTTGGAGGATGGTACTTCGGGTGCACTAGTATGTTGATGATCTTGGCGTCTGTAGGTAGGACGCCGTTTGTGTACTATAACAGAAAAATAACGACTTAAATCTCTGGGAAAACGTACCTACATGTGAAATGAAAGGTACCGTGATCAAAGAGAATCAGAGAGATCTGCTTCGCTACAGAAAAGACTTGAAAAAATTAACGAAATGAAAGAATGCCAGATTTATCCCAAAAGTAAAGTGGAGATGGTGCGATAGATCAGTATAGTATATATGGATTTAGTATGTAAATATGGATGGAAGGATGGTTTGAAATATTTATACGACTAACCACATCAATAATATTCTTGTCCCCCAACCTGATGATCTTCGGCACAGGATCGGCAATAGTCGTGTCTCTGTCAGATGCGCGAGAGCAATGACCCGCCGTCAGCACAAACTTGGAGCTGATGAGGGAGCTGCCGCATTTAAACACCCATGTGCCTGTTGATGCCTGCCAACCTACGGCTCCCTGAGGGGTAATTCCCGTAATTTTAAGAACGTTCGCAGTCTGATCTCAGTCTCAATTTGTATAAAACATTTTCACCTATATGAATATAAGATACTTACCATGTGTGGAAACTCGCCTGGTTCAGCTTCCCGCCCTCCAACAGCGCCAAGAACGATAAATTGTGTGTTTTTATCCAGTGCTAAACTACCTGCCAAAAAAGTTGTACAACATTATTAACAAACCCGCAAAGCACCGTGTGTCCGATGGGATTTGTCATCGAAAGAAATGACGAACTTTCATCCTCTTTTTAACCAAATAGGGTAAGAAAGTTCGTCATTTTTGTGGCGATAAAATCATTTACACAAGATACCACTGAGCCACCACTGCTCTCAAACTCTACTAAACAGGTTCCGGCGCGGTGAACGAGACATATAGAGGTATGAGGAACAGGGTGTAAAGTTCACTCATACTTCATAGGAAAGGGAGGATCCTTCGACCAGACGGGTGTTGTGTCTGGCGGGCAACTGCCCGATGATTCATGTCGGGCCATAGTATCTATGCTAGTTGCGCGGTAAACTCTTCTTGCGAGATGCAGGATTTTGCGTGACGTCATTATGACGCGATGTTCGCATGTGGCGTTGTAGATAGCGCTACAGACACAATAGAAGTTTTATTGTTATGACGATGACGGCTACAGCTATGTAGTGCCCTTGAAAGTTTTAAGGATTTTTTGAATATTCTTCCTTAGTGCTCACTTTCGCTATTATAAAGAACTCTTGTCTAAAATTCCATGCTTCTAGACCTAGCGGTCTGTCAGAGAATGATTTTAAGATTTTTATTAAGTACATAGATGAAAACAAAATGAATGTAAATACACCAGCACATCAAGCTACTACAATCTGTCAAATTTCTTTAATAGATTTTCAACTTTATCACTAAAGCATAAGGGTCGAAGTTGATTGGGGAAATTTTACAGTTTCGGGTAGCTTGATGTGCTGGCGTCTGTACGTACTAGTTTATATATAAGTTATTTCGCACTTACATTCTTGTGATCTCAGTTGCCTCTCATGTCTAATTTGTAATTTCCAAATGTATTCGTAGCATTCTGAAAGTTTAAATACGGATTGAAGTAATTAATTCCGGGTATATATGTATAGAGGTATGAAAATGAGGAACAGGGTGTTACGTTCTTAATCCTCCATTGAAAAGGGCGGATCCTCCGAAAGGGTGTTGTGTCTACTGGCTACTGCCCGACGATTGATGTGGGACGCTGCACGATAGTCGCGCGCCGAACTTTGCTTGCGCGATGTAGGATTCTGAGTGACGTCAGTGTGTTGCATAGTTCACATTTGGCATTGTAGATGCCGCCACAACACATTCCTGCTTTTAAATAGGGATAGAGAACTGTCTTACTTCTTTCACTGATCCGTCGTCCCGTAGCACTAAACTTAGGCTTTGGTGGGTTGTAGGGTGAGCAGAGTTCCTGAATTCTATCATCTGTGACTGTAGGGTTCATTGTAGGGGCTGGAACAGTCTGGAAGTGTTTTATATGAAATGGAATGTAGTTCTATGCGCATATGGATCTTGATGCCAGAAAGTTAGAAACCAAGCTTAATGTGACATGTTGCATATTAGTAATACTATAAACAATTACTTACAGTTGGCTCGGGAACTTCGTATCCCCAAACCCATTCTTCACTCTGCTGAAGAAAATACAATAGATAAACACTGGATATTTTTTGCAACTTCCTTCGTTAAGTTTCATATATGATTAGTTATCATATCATGTATATTATAGTGAATGTACGGTTCGCTAAAATAACATTTTATAATTAATATTTTAAAGGATTGGCCCTAAATTGTCGAAGACCGGGAAAAGTGGAAAGAGGGTAGGAAGGCCTTTGTCCTGCATTGGGACAGGCTCATAATAAATAATAATTAAACTTACAATTCTATTCTCAGGATTTGCATATCCCCAAACCCATTCATCGTTTTCCTGAAAAAAAAACATAAAAAAGTTAGTATTAATTGTCCAATTCCCATATGACTTAACTCAGTCAGTCCACTCAACTTAACCTAACCAGCCCACCTAACTTTAGTAATGGCTCTAAGAAAGGTAATCTAACCTAGAATTTCGTTCATCATTCACAATACATTTGTGTTATTTGTTGAAGTTCCATAATAATATTACAAAATCCGTTGCTAACTACACACATCAAAAGTGTCTAGGGATCAACATATATTTTTGCAATAACTTTTCTCCTGATTGATATTAATTAAAATTTTCTTTAAGGATTCATCAAATAAAGTGTTTTCGTTTGTCACAGTAACGATAAACCAAGTCACCTTTGCATTAATAAAGAAATTTGCCATTTTCCTAATAAAGGGATTTTTGACATTTGAACCACTAACACAAAAGTTCGAAAAAAAGACTGAAATAACAGTTTTCTTTAAAATTTTATTGGGTAACTTAAACAATTAATAATCCGTGTTTCTACCGCGAACACTAACAACACAAGAACATCGGTTTGGCATACTCAAAATGAGTTCATCCAAATCACGCTGTGGAATGGCAGCCCATGTTCGTTGCAACAACAAAAAAAGGTCTTCTTGCGACTGGATACCCTCCATATTCGGCAGAGCTCTTCTCTGTAGCATATCCCATGCATGCTCAATCGGGTTCAAGTCTGGCGACTGAGCAGGCCAGGGCAGGACATTGATGTTAGCTGCGGCGAGAGTCTGTCTTACAACTCTTGCGGTGTGCGGTCGTGCATTATCATGCATTAACTGAAATAAGGGACCGATTTGCACTTGTAGAGGAACGATGACGTCTGATACAATCGTCTCAGCATAAATTTGAGCGTTGAGGTTGCCTCTGATCCAAATCAACTCAGTTCTTCCGCCGATCCAAATACCCGCCCATACCATGATGGTTCCACCACTATAAGGATGGACTTCCTGGCAGGATTTTAATCACTGTTGGCGTCCAGGGGTTCTCCAGTGTCGTATACGTCTTGTATCCGGTCTCATACCAAAACGAGACTCATCAGAAAAGCACACGAAACGCCATTGTTCTTCTGCCCAATTTCTGTGTTCAAGAGCCCATTGATATCGAATCCTACGATTGTGCATTGCTATAGGTGGTACCCGTAGCGGTCTTCGGGAATGAAGGTTCACTTCATGCAAGCGGTTTCTGACTGTTTGGTCGCTAATTAAGTTCCCTGAAGAGTGATGAAGCCTCACGGCTAACATCATGGCGGTTATTGTTGGAGCTCTTCGAGTTAAGATTTGAATGTATCGGTCTTGTCTCCGTGTGGTGCAGCGATACCGTCCTCCATGGCGCTCAGCCACGGTACCAGTGCTTCGGTAACGTGTCCAAAGTCGACTGATAACACTCTGACTTGTATTCAGAGCTAAAGCCACAGTACGTTGCCGGGAACCAGCTCCTATCATTCCCACGGCTCTGAGCATTTCTTCCCTGCTTAAATGACGTCGCCGCTCCATAATAACGTTGGTTTTAATCAGTAGTAGGGAAACAGTAGCACTAATAATGTCTTCAATGCGTTGTATGTTTTTATAGGGAAAATATTGACACCTGATTTTCATCTTTTACTCGAATTTGATTCACAGTTCCTGATTCAAATTATGAAATGCACCAAAAAGGATCCATATAAATTTATAAAATCATAAATTTATTACAAAGCCACATCTCAATCTCAAGAAATCCGCATAAAAATGCTTGATCCCTAGACACTTTTGATGTGTGTATATACTTAAATTTAATTTTTATATTATTTCTCGATTTATTTATATTAAATATATATCTTGTATTAATATGATAACTTTACTTCAAATAAGTAATAATATTTATTGATGAGTTAATTTTATTCCAGGTGTTAAAAAAAAGAAAGTAAAAAAAGTTAGCCGGTATGTACAAACGCCAGCACATCAAGCTACCCGAAACTGTCCCATTCAACCTTGAACCTACTGCTTTAACGATAAAGTTGAAAATAATTTACAGAAATTTGACAGATTGTAGTAGCTTGATGTGCAAGAACTACACATACCTAAATGCAGAACGTCTTATATACATTTGTATTTGCCAAGACGGTTTCAAGAATACCGACGTCATTCATACAATGCAGTACCTAAAAGATGCTATAGGGTTAGGGCAAACCCCTTCTCAGTTCTGAGGTATACAATCCGGTATGAGTCAGTCTATTCATATGTACAGACAACCTACTACAATCTGTCAAATTTCTTTAATAGATTTTCAACTTTTTCGCTAAGCATAAGGCTTAAAGTTGATTGGGAAAATTTGACAGTTTCGGGTAGCTTGATGTGCTGGCGTCTGTACACGTTGCGGTATTTACATACTTGCGACAAATGTCAAAAATATCTAATAAGATCAGAGGGGCAATTCTGGTAATTTCAAGAACATTCAGTCTGATCTCAGTCTCAATCTGTCAAAAATACCTCTATTATCCGCTATATTTTTTACAAGTTTTTGACATTGATTGTCGCTGAGATGAGATTGCGACTAGATTTTGAACGTTTTTAATTACGAGTATTCGCCTTCTGAAATGGAGATTCCTCATTTTGAACAATGTCTACACTGTTTAAGAACTTGTAGAACTATAATGTCAGAACTTACGTTTAATTCAGCGGCGTTTTTAATGTTACTTCGAAACTGAAGTTGGGCCGAAGATACTGCAACATCAAATTAGTTTTACACACACCACAAATCACGACCACAAATTATATAAGAATAAAAGCGAGATAAATTAAAGAACACATTCTTTCCACTTCGTCATAGTTGCATGTATTTATTATTTTAATGTAGGGTAGGGCATTATAAGCGTGCGGGCGTGAGGAGAGTTTTGAGTATGAATGTCGATGGCTATAAGCGTAGGGGAAGACCAAAAAAACGATGGATGGAATGTGTGAATGTTGATATGATTAGAAAGGGGGTGACTACCGAGATGACGTCTAATAGAGAAGTATGGAAGAAAAAGATATGTTGCGCTGACCCCAAATAAATTGGGATAAGGGCAGGAGAATGATGGTAGGGCATTATAATTATATGTAGGGTGACTGGTAATTAGTGACTGATATTTAAACACATGATTGTACTCATCATAACAAACAACTTTCCCAAAGAAATGTTTTTTTTATTTATTTACCAAGTGCATGAACAAAGCACCCCAATAGAATATTAAGTCATCATCATCAAAATCATTTCAGCCGAAAGACGTCCACTGGTGGACATAGGCCTCCCCCAAGCACCTCCCTTCGAGTGGTACTGTGCTTGTCGCATCCAATATAAAGTATCTAAAAAGAATAATACACCATCAGCAGCTGTAGGTATGTATCGGTCACTATAATTTCCAGTCACCCTATATATTTTAGTGATATTTCAGAAGTATTATATTTAAGGATACAGGTTGTTTGGCGCAGGGACCGTCACAATTTTTTGGGGATTGGGAGGGTCCTTTGCGAGGATTGACCCAAAGACCCCATGACCTAAGTAATGAATTAAATAATTAATTTAGAAGCTGTAATTTTTCATACATTAAAAAAAATACTTTGGAAGCACATAAGTATTTTTTTACAGACCAATTGCATCGAATAATGATTTATTTAGAATAAAAATACATTGCAGAATACAATAAAAGTTATTTCGTGCAATTACAACAATAAACAAAAAAGTAATGACGATTTAAAGGCGAGATTTCGGGTATTTCATGGAAAAGCCTAAAAAAATCATATCTCAATAACCGTGACCTTTAGGACATGGGATCTTTAGGTGAAACCTCGCAAATGACCGACACAATTTTTGGGGTGGTTGGGAGGGCCCAATCTCCCAAAAAATTGTGTCGTACCATGCGCCAAACACCCTGTATTCTCATATTGTATGTTTAAATTAAACTAGCTGCGCCCCGCGGTTTAACCCGCATAAATGTCGATCCCGTCGGAATATCGGGATAAAAAGTACCTATCCTATATCTTAATCCTGGTTAGGGACTATCTGTCTGCCAAATTTCTTTCAAATCCGTTCAGCCGTTTGTGCGTGAAGAAGTAACAAAGATACAAACACACTCACAAACTTTAGCCTTTATAATATTAGTGTGATTTGCAAAATTGTTTTTTATTTTATGTACACACGGCTACACATCAAGCTATACATAACCAGTATAAGCTGACTTCTGATTGTACGAAAAACCTATACAATGCGAGGTCAGGGAAAACTGGAAATGTATAGCTTGATGTGTAGCCGTGTGTACTACCCTTTTGTTTTCCCTTTACTCTTACACACGTTGTCTACATCTCTTTATAATTATACTTTACTGTTGTAGGTATACTGGAAGATATTTCTATAGAAATAAGCGTCATCTTTGTACGTATATTTCTGTTTTATTCTTCTTGTTTGTTTTGTACAACGTGACAGGGAAATTGACGCACAACCTGAGGAGCAATAATTCTCGTAATTTTAAGAACGTTCACAGTCTGATCTCAATCTCAATCTGTCAAAAATACCTCTAATTTCCCTAAATTTTGGCAAGTTTTTGATGTTTGTTTGTTTGTCGCCGAGATGAGACTGTGTCTAGATTTTGAACGTTTTAAATTACGAGAATGGGCCTTTTGTTAAGATGAATTCAATACAGGATTCTGAGCCACAACGCATTAAAATGTATCGTCGATTATTAAAAAAAAATTAGCTGTTCCATAAATTTTTATCGCGTAGGTTCTCCTTTCCACTTTTTTATGAAACAGCAGATATTTTTTTTGATAATCGATGATAATCTTCTTCTTCTTAGCGTGTCGATTGCAATCCACCAGCGTCCATCAGTTCCTGTAACGTGCAGCTGACAGGACACGCAGGACAGGAGGTTTGTGGAACAGCATAACATTTACTCTCCAAGGCGGAGTCGCCTATGAATTTTCACCTGAACAGGTTTTCCTTGCTTCGGCCAACCTGGGTCTTGCGTAAGCATACTATCCACCAAGGAAATCATCACCGTTGATGTTGGTAACTGCACTATCACTTCCGTTTACAAACCACCGATGACAATATTCTACGCTAAGTCTAGAATCATATGCTGAATTCATGGTTTCAGTTTGCACGTTGATGACCCTAACCCCACTATGTGTGTGCATAAAAGATTAAATTTAAGAAATAAAATACATAACTCTATGTAAGCACTATTCATTGAAGAAAATTAATTGAATTGAAATTTAATCAAACTAAAGTGTAATTTAATAAACACAATTACCTGTAATAAATAAACTTAATATCACTATGTAGCACTTGATACGTTTTTTACTTTCACTCATGTTGTATAATACACTACACTTTCTGATAATTATTATAATAATGGTATTAAAATGTGTGTTCACACATTAGAGTCTCGTCAACACGACGTCAACTTGACGTTTTAATTTAATTTATTATAGAATAAATAAAATATATATTTAAAATCGCGGGTAGGTATACGTTTGTATATCACGAACAACCCTTTAAGAATACGCACTCTACGTCATGACAGGTGTTTTAATGCTAATTTGACCGATGATGACGGGTAACTCGCCACAAATGTCACCACAAAATAATAGTGTATAGTTATCTCAATAAAGTCTCTTTCGCTTGAATTTATATATGTATATACTAGCTGACCCAGTGAACTTCATATCGCCTCAGAATCAATAAGCCATTCCATACAAAATGTATTAGAAAATGAATTATCTTCATTATTTATTTTTTCGTGAATTTTTATTCTGCTATTCCGGGTCGAGATCCAACAAATTAAAGATCATAAAAATCGGTCCAGCCGTTCTAGAGTTATAAATGGTGTAACTAACCCGACTTTGTTTTATGTTTATATAGATAGATATTTAAATTGAATACCTACATTGATGTAGATATATATTATAGTCAATATGTATGTATGTGCATTATGAGTTTATAACATATGTATGTTCTTGTGTACCTACCTATTTTATTTATAATTCACTATGTTATCATGTATTATAATTCATTCATTCACTTTGTATCAGATGGGCGGGCCATCGGATGGCTTTTCATCCAAAAACATAAAATATAAGTAACAGCAATAATTTAGGTTTTTTCTTAAATAGTTTATTATAAACATACAAAAACGACTGATGAACTAGCTATACTAATATAAATAGTACAGTCAACAAAAGAGATAAGTATGCAGGATCGTCGGATATAGTTGAAGTTTAGTAAGAAACCGATGGGTGTTGTCAAGTGAAAAAATTGATAAACGAACTGCTTGTTTTCTATTAATAAAATTAAATTTTATTCGAGAACATCCATCGGTTTCTTACTAAGCTTCAACTATATCCGACAATCCTGCATACTTATCTCTTTTGTTGACTGTACAATTTTTAACAACACATAAATTGTTACACTCGGATGTTTTGATTTTCCACATCTTTAGCTTGAAGTCGGAAGCGATAAATCTTTTAATCACACAAAAGTCATTATCGCCAAACAACAGACTCGATCCAGTCCAGATACATGGACACTCTGGAGTAGATCCCGGGCAGGTTGGGCAGCGCGCAGCCGATGCCGAATGACGTCACGCCGACGATGTAGTGCATGTTGCCTTCCGTAGTGACCGGGAGAGGAATCTGTACTTGGAGAGGTCCGCCAGAGTCACCCTGAAGAAGAAAGTAATCAGGAAAGTGTCTATTTCAAGTTCAGTCTCTAACTTGCTAGTCCAATCAACGTACACTGAATTTTGGCTTCGGTATCCGGACAGCAGGCTGATGAAGGCGGTTACTTTGTTAAAAAACGGTAAGTTAATCATGGAGACAAGTCAATTATTATTATTTTTTTTCTCATTTATAATTTTATTTCAACACATTACTTCAAAACTCTGATGTATTTTACAATCTAAAATATATTAAAAAAAAAACTAAAATATATAAAAATTCGTCCGCATCGCTGTCAATGGGATAAGTGCCCAAAAGACTGGCAGCATTACCACGTTGGGTGGCAATGCTTATTCTTTGGGCTAAAATAGTCAATTATTAGGTTATTAGGCATTTTTAAATAATTTCAGCGTTGTTAGGAAGGAGCTGGAATGATTTCATACTAGTTATTTCATACCAAATTTCTTTTTTGCTTCATAATTTAGAACTTTTGGGAGATAAGTATTGCCAACATAACGTCGTGATAATATTGATTCTCCCGATGGTTGGACTGTTAAAAATTGTTAACTACCACACTGCGGAGACTACCATTGAATATCACATGAAAATAAGCCTAGATCTCAAGTCAGATAAAAGTTTTATTACATACATACATAATCAGCGTATAATATTCACACTGCTGGGACATAGGCCTCCTCTCAGCGAGAGGGAGTGGGCCGTAATCCACCACGCGGGCCCAGTGCGGGTTGGCAGATGTCACATGTCTTCGAATTTTTGGTTCTTGAACATGCCGGTTTCCTCACGATGTTTTCCTTCACCGTTTTGAGAGCAGTGGTGATGAAATAATTTACACATTGTAAAGCGCCTGTCTGGATTCGAACCTGCGGCCTACAACTCGTAAGTCGCGGCCGTTACCACTTGGCCACCATTGCTCTCTGCAACTGCAAAAGTTTTAATGCATGCCGATAATCTACCTGACAAGCATCGACTCCTCCCGCCAGCTTGCCAGCACAGATCTGGTTATCTCTGACGCCGCACCAGTTCCTGTTACAGGATGGCCTCAGCAGCTTGTCGCAGACTGTGGTATCTATCAAGTCTACTACTGCGGCTTGCAGTTCGGGGGAGGTTGTTCGGCCAACTGTAACAATCTGGGTTTGTAATACCTGATCAAATTTAGCAAAAAATACATAAAAATTGCCTCTACGAATGTTGAGCCGTTGAGGTCAAAATAGTCAAAGCCTGTAATATTTTGAACACGGGAGAAAAAGATAACGTTTGTGCCCGTAGTAATGTACAGTCAACAAAAGAGATAAGTATGCAGGGTCGTCAATATAGTTGAAGTTTAGTAAGAAACCGATGGTGTTCTCGAATAAAATTTAATTTTATTAATAGAAAACAAACGGTTAATTTATCAAATTAAATTTCAGTCGACAACATCCATCGGTTTCTAACTAAACCTCAACTATATCCGACAATCCTGCATACTTATCTCTATTGTTGACTGTACATATACAGGGTGGCGATTTAATCACTTGCATACGTCAAGGGTATGATTTTACCCGTCATTTTAAACAACTTTCGCTAGGAAACACTTATCCGCATAGTAAAAAAAAAATCAAATTCATACAGTAGACACACTATTTCGATGCATATATGATTTTTTTCTTTTTACAATGCAGATGACTAAATCGACATCCCCATTTAACAGGCAAATTATAAATAAGAACAAATCACGCTACAGTAAGAATAACTGAAGAATAACATGTAATGATCTTGTTAATGCATAACATCAATATAACTTAAATGAGCAAGAAATAATGATGAACATTTATTGAAACAAGGCAATTGAGGAAAAAAAACAGCCAAGTGCGAGTCGGACGTGCACACGAAGGGGTCCGTACCACAAGGCAAACGCCAAATAAAACACTTTTCTTGTTTGGAGACCCCGTTAAATCTTAAATTTTAGTTTATTGGTTGTTATAGCGGCAATAGAAATACATACTATGTGAAAATTTCAACTGTCTACTTATTACAGTTCATGAGGTACAGCCTGCTGACAAACAGACGAACGTATTCAGACTGATGGACAGATGGACGGACAGCGGAGGGTTAGTAATAGGGTCCCGATGGCACCATTCGGGTATGGAACCCTATAAACAGCATCATTAGGTAGGTTATTAGACACGCATGGTCATCATTAGACTTTCACACAAATTGCAAAACTGCAGTAAGGAAATCAATTTTCAACGGAGCATAGAATTACTGCAAAAATACTAGTAACTTCAATTTGTGTCTTAAACTAGTGGATAGTACAGACTCCAGCACATCAAGCTACCCGAATCTGTCAAATTTTCCCAATCAACTTTGAACCTTATGCTTTAGCGATAAAGTTGAAAATCTATTAAAGAAATTTGACAGATTGTAGTAGCTTGATGTGCTGTCGTCTGTATAAAACAAACAGGATATGAATAGGACATAAGAAATACCCAGGCATGAATATGACAGGACCATAAAAAGAGACATCGACACAGGTATGAATACTAATATAGGTAGTCTTCCAGGCTGTATTTCGGCCATGGTGGCCAATCTCAACAAAGACTAGCCTTCTTGAGATATTAAAGTGCACAAACGGCCGCAACACGGGTGCACTCTCGTCCCTCACTCTCATATTACACGACCGGAGAGAGATCAGGCGCAAGACCAACGGCTTAACGTGCTTTCCGAAGCACGAGGGTATCACACCGCCAACTTCCAAACTCGGGCTGTTACTGAAAAGTAACCCAATAACACATTTTGCTCAACCTGGAAATCGAACCCAGGACTCAGCAGTCGCACTCGTGATCACGAGACTAAGAGGGCAAGTTATACAGAGTAAACGAAGCAAATTCTTACTAGTTTCCACAACGCCCCACCCAGTGAGGGTAGCCTCAGTCCCCAGGCTGCTGGTGTTGAACCTGGTCCACAAACACGCTGGCTGGATGAATTTGTTGAACCCTACATGGTTTTCTAACTCCATCAGAGCTATGTCGTAGTACTTCTTCGGAGGATGGTACTCTGGGTGCACTATAATGTTGATGATCTTGGCGTCTGTGGGTAGGACGCCGTTTGTGTACTACAACAGGAATGAATACTCGTATAATAGCATAATCAGCCTTTAATGTTTCCACTGTTGGGACACACGCCTCCTCACTTCGAGAGGCAGTGGGCTGTAATCTACCACGCGGGCCCAGTGCGGGTTGGTAGATGTCACATGTCTTCGATTTTTTGAGTCTAGGACATGCCGGTGTCCTCATAATGTTTTCCTTAACCATTTTGAGAGCAGCGGTGATGAAATTATTTACACAAAGTAAAGCGCCCTACATCTCGTAAGTTGAGGCCGTTACCTCTGGGCCACCACTGCTCAATGCATATAATGTTCTCGTGAAAATATAAAAATGTTTAGATATTTTGTTTTTTGGTACATAAAGTTAAAAATTCAAGACCAAAAGAGTCGGCAGGCATTTTTTATGCTTCGGAAAAAATATCTTAATGAAAGCGTACAAAATAAGTTAAAAACCAAATGGAGATGGTAGCATTAACTTCTATTTGGATAAGTAGGGCTGATTAAATAAGGCATAAAACTGACCACGTCAATAATATTCTTGTCTCCCAACCTGACGATCTTTGGCACAGGATCAGCAATAGTCGTGTCTCGGTCAGAAGCGCGAGAGCAATGACCCGCCGTCAGCACAAACTTGGAGCTGATGAGGGAGCTGCCGCATTTGAACACCCATTTGCCTGCTGACGCCTGCCATCCTATGGCTCCCTGGTATTTTGGTTAACACACGTAATAAGTTATAACACCAGAAAATTATGAAAATAAAATGAATGAAAATGAGAACTGCTCTATTTGTGCACCTGCTATTTTATGGCACCCTGGTATTTAGATAACAAGTAGGTAAATACATTGCAAATTATTATTTCTATCTTACTTTACCTTACCTTGCTTGAGTCAATAAAAATTACGTGCTGATGCTTTTGTCAAGTTAACAACCAAAGGATTCTCTCCAAGTAACTACACACATCAAAAGTGTCTAGGGATCAAGCATTTTTATGCGGATTTCTTGAGATTGAGATGTGGCTTTGTAATAAATTTATGATTTTATAAATTTATATGGATCCTTTTTGGTGCATTTCATAATTTGAATCAGGAACTGTGAATCAAATTCGAGTAAAAGATGAAAATCAGCTGTCAATATTTTCCCTATAAAAACATACAACGCATTGAAGACATTATTAGTGCTACTGTTTCCCTACTACTGATTAAAACCAACGTTATTATGGAGCGGCGACGTCATTTAAGCAGGGAAGAAATGCTCAGAGCCGTGGGAATGATAGAAGCTGGTTCCCGGCAACGTACTGTGGCTTTAGCTCTGAATACAAGTCAGAGTGTTATCAGTCGACTTTGGACACGTTACCGAAGCACTGGTACCGTGGCTGAGCGCCATGGAGGACGGTATCGCTGCACCACACGGAGACAAGACCGATACATTCAAATCTTAACTCGAAGAGCTCCAACAATAACCGCCATGATGTTAGCCGTGAGGCTTCATCACTCTTCAGGGAACTTAATTAGCGACCAAACAGTCAGAAACCGCTTGCATGAAGTGAACCTTCATTCCCGAAGACCGCTACGGGTACCACCTATAGCAATGCACAATCGTAGGATTCGATATCAATGGGCTCTTGAACACAGAAATTGGGCAGAAGAACAATGGCGTTTCGTGTGCTTTTCTGATGAGTCTCGTTTTGGTATGAGACCGGATACAAGACGTATACGACACTGGAGAACCCCTGGACGCCAACAGCGATTAAAATCCTGCCAGGAAGTCCATCCTTATAGTGGTGGAACCATCATGGTATGGGCGGGTATTTGGATCGGCGGAAGAACTGAGTTGATTTGGATCAGAGGCAACCTCAACGCTCAAATTTATGCTGAGACGATTGTATCAGACGTCATCGTTCCTCTACAAGTGCAAATCGGTCCCTTATTTCAGTTAATGCATGATAATGCACGACCGCACACCGCAAGAGTTGTAAGACAGACTCTCGCCGCAGCTAACATCAATGTCCTGCCCTGGCCTGCTCAGTCGCCAGACTTGAACCCGATTGAGCATGCATGGGATATGCTACAGAGAAGAGCTCTGCCGAATATGGAGGGTATCCAGTCGCAAGAAGACCTTTTTTTGTTGTTGCAACGAACATGGGCTGCCATTCCACAGCGTGATTTGGATGAACTCATTTTGAGTATGCCAAACCGATGTTCTTGTGTTGTTAGTGTTCGCGGTAGAAACACGGATTATTAATTGTTTAAGTTACCCAATAAAATTTTAAAGAAAACTGTTATTTCAGTCTTTTTTTCGAACTTTTGTGTTAGTGGTTCAAATGTCAAAAATCCCTTTATTAGGAAAATGGCAAATTTCTTTATTAATGCAAAGGTGACTTGGTTTATCGTTACTGTGACAAACGAAAACACTTTATTTGATGAATCCTTAAAGAAAATTTTAATTAATATCAATCAGGAGAAAAGTTATTGCAAAAATATATGTTGATCCCTAGACACTTTTGATGTGTGTGTTTATGAAGTAAAATAAGGGTCAGGCAGTAGATGAAGCAAGGAGCTAGAAGACACTCACCATGTGTGGAAACTCGCCAGGCTCAGTTATTCGTCCTCCTATTGCGCTTAACGGTGGGGTGTAGTTTGGATTAGCATTTTCCCATTTTCTCATACCTGCAAATATAATTAACAATCGCTCGTCACGGGTCCCTACTATACACTTGTACAGGTCGGCATAATTTAGCACAGCCAGGCGGCAAAATCGAATGTTCACGATCTAATCAGAAATGACTTAGGAGAACCAAGATAACCGACATAGCCCGAAGAATTGCCAAACTTAAGTGGCAGTGGGCAGGGCACATTGTTCGCAGAACAGATGGCTGATGGGGCCGTTCTGGAGTAGCGACCGCGTACCGGAAGGCGTAGCATTGGAAGATCTACCACAAAGTGGACAGATGAGCTGGTGAAGGCCGCAGGAATTTGCTGGATGCGAGAAGCACACATAAACTGAGAAAACCCCTTTCTTGCTACAAAATAAATGCGCTGTCGAAGTTAAATTGTTGCAATGGACGAGTTGACTATTGATGTTTAATTTTTTTTTTATACTAGGAGCGTCAATTTCATAAAAAGACAAAAATAATAGTTGTCACTTACATTCTTCTGATCTTACAGTTCTCTCGTGTCTAGTGTTTAATTCCCAAATGTATTCGTAGCATTCTGGAACAAGAACGAAATATTTAAACAAATCATTTTAGAAACTTCTATATTATGTAGCGGTATCTACAAACGCCACATGCGAACAACGTGTTATACTAACGTCACACAAAAACCTGCATCTCGCAAGCAGAGTTTATTGCGCAACTAGCATATATCCAAAGGCCCGATATGAATTATCGTTATTTTTTGTCTGTGCTTGTTATCCTGTCTGTATCCTATTACGTGTCTGTTTTTATATGAGTCTTTTTACTTGAATTAAACTAATTTTTATTTTATTTATTTGTTTATCGGGCAGTTGCCCGCCAGACACCCGTCTAGTCGGAGGATCGTCCCTTTTCTATAAAAGATGAGTGAACTTTACACAATCACGCCCTGTTCCTCATATCTCTCTATACCTAGCATCACGCTTGTGTTAGATATCGCAGCTACTGAAAATTTTTAGATGGAAAAACCCAATAACACCTTGCTCGACCCGGGAATCGACCCCAGAATGTCATACAGCAGTAGCGCTGGCGACTACTATACCAACGTGGCAGTCAAACATTTATTTCTTTTGGTTAAATTGTAACTCACATAATATATCTATATACTAATAATAAATCTAAATACCTACTAATTATAAAGCTGAAGAGTTTGTTTGTTAGTTTGAACGCGCTAATCTCTGGAACTAACAGTCGGATTTGAAATAAATATTTTTGCATTTGATAGCCCAATTGTTGAGGCAGGCTATTGGCTATTTACCATCCCGCTATGGCCTTTAGGAGCTGCGCAAAAAGAAAAGAAGTTAGAAAAAAACGCTAAGCGAAAACGAAGTAAAATGGCGAGCGGGCAATGCGACGGGGTGGGTCGGAGAAATAAGAAATTTCACGCGGAGGAAGTCGCAGGCAGAAGCTAGTCCTTCACACATGGCTTAGAAAGTCTTGTTTGAAAATATTCACTTACTTATATCACAGATCCGACGTCCAGGTCCACTGAAGTTAGGTTTCGGTGGATCGTAAGGCGCGCAGGGGTCCGTAATTTTATCATGTGTTCCGTCTGGATTAGCTGGAACATTCTGAAAAGTGTTTTTAAATGTAAGTTGGTACTTTTAAGTTTTAGGGCCAATCAATCAATCAACTCAGCCTATCGGAGTCCTCTGCTGGACGTAGGCCTCTCCCATGCTGTGCCACAACACCCTGTCCAATGTATCCCAGCCATTTGTCGGTCCATCTAGCTGGGAGGCGTCTCACGCTATGCTTGCGGATACGCGTTCTCCACTCCAGGACTCATCTGTTCCACCGGCAGTCGATCCTTCGAGAAAAATGGCCAGCCCACTGCCACTTCAGTTTGTTTACTCTGCAAGCTGTATCGTTAACTCCGGTTCTTTTCAGGATAATTTCGTTTTTGATAGTTTTTAGGGTGTTATCATTTAGATTGGGATATCCGTACTTATTATGTGTTTATCTATGTCCGTCATCTTGACGGAATAGCAGTATTGCTATTGTTTTATAGGACAAATTATACTGCTACTCACTGGTTTACTCGCTGGTTTAGTATATACTGTATATCCCCAAACCCATTCATCAGCCTGCTGCAAATATAACAATAACTATTAACGAAAACTTGAAACGGAACATTAAACATATAAATTGAGTTTTAGAATATACAAGCTAACAATAATATAAAATGAAAATAAAAAATAAAATAAAAAGGTTGGAGCTCATTGGGCAAAAAAAAATCGTCCGCATCGCTGTCAATGGAATAACTGCCCAAAAGGCTGGCAGTATTACTTACCACGTTGGATGGCAATGCTGATTCTTTGGGCTAAAAATAGGCCAGCCCTCACTTGTCACGTCGAAGTCAAATTGGATTAGTTAATTTTAATATTTCCTACATCGTTTAAGATTTTGCTAGTTATTTTCATCTAAGTCGCGTACTTAGATGAAAATAACTAGCTAAATCTTAAACGATGTAGGAAATATTAAAAGTGATTAAGTGATTAAGTCACGACTTCTTAATAAGATAATCAATGGTTACAATAACGTCATTATAATTTGTCTATAGTAGTCGTGCCGTGGAATAAATCTACATACTTATAAGGAAATTAGTTTCAACGACGCACGTGCTGCCATTAAATGTCTATACCATTGCCGAACTGTGACGTCAGAGTGTAGTACTCGGTACAAGGACTAGGGCAAGCCCCGTCTCAGGTGAATCCGGTATGATTCAATTTATTGACAATCATATACAATAGTTATGATGACTATAGAGGTATGAGGAACAGGGTGTAAAGTTCACTCATACTCTATAGAAAAGGGAGGATCCTCCGACCAGACGGGTGTTGTGTCTGGCGGGCAACTGCCCGATGTTTCATGTCGGGCCGTTGCCGACAGAGCTACTCGTAGTTAGTATTGTATGTTATTAAAACAACTTACGTTTCTATTGTTATAATCATTTTGAGACCAATGTTGGGCCGAAGATACTGTAACAACAAATAAAATTAGCTATTTTTTTTTCTTTCTGTACTTGGCCAAATAAAATTAGCTAGCGAAACTCTGCAGACGTGATTGGTATCGATATGTGAACACGATAAATTAAATATTTGATGTTTTTTTTTGGGGTCATCGACCGCTGGGACTGTTGTTACTTGAAGTATGAATTAAGGAAAAACACAAACTGACTTTCTGGTACAAAATTGTTAAAAACAAAGCAACATGAATTAATTTAATTATATCGGTAAAACAAATGACATTTAAGATAACATCAGCAGCTGTATACAGCACAATGTGTAACTCTACAGTATGTTATTCATTATAAATAAACAAAATACCTGTAATAAATAAACTTAAAATCACTAAATAGCACTTGATCATATCTTTTTCACTTTCACTCATTTTTCCTTTTAACACATTTCACAAATTTTAATACCACGATATATACCTATTAAATAGTTAGTAAACAGACTCTATAGCTCTAAAAATACGGATATATACGTTTGATTCACACGAAAAACCTATAAGAATACGTTTATTACGTCATGGTAGGGGTTTTTATGCGAACTTGACCGATGATGACCGGTTACTTGGTTCCCCATCAAGGTTACCGCAGAAGTTCAACTTTGAAAGTGAATTTTGACGTGACAGAATTTTTAAGTGGGCTATGTCATTGTTTTTGTATTGTACAGACGCCAGTACATCAAGCTACTACAATCTATCAAATTTCTTTAATAGATTTTCAACATTATCGCTAAAGCATGAGGTTCAAAGTTGATTGGGAAATTTGACAGTTTCGGATAGCTTGATGTGCTGGCGTCTGTACGTACAGAATTATAATTATTGGAATCAACAATATAACTCTCTAGGCTCATGTTACCCTATTGAATGACAAAGCACAATTTTAATTTAGGCAGTTGTATTGATGCATCTAACTGTTATATTTCTGAAAATACATATTTTCTACGGTCGCGAATCACATTTTGATTACCATATATACGACCTAATACTGAGTCAGTATAAGGTTGTATATATCTTAATTTAGGAAAATTTTAATGTCATGGGCACCTCTGGCGCTTTGGCCTTCATGATCATCATTTCAGCCGAAAGAACATAGGCCTGCTGGAAATAGGCCTCCTCCAAGCATCGCCACTATAAATATTCAACTTCTAATACAATCCCGACCGATTTCGGTCACGGTGGCCAATGTCGACGGAGAATAACCAGGTTTGCAGGAGATATTATAGTGTACAAGTGTGTGCGCAATCATAGTTGCACTCTCTGTTCCTTTACTCTTATAGTCCGATGGGACGGCATCCGACACAACCGGGGAGAGATCAGGCGCATGACCAACGGATTTACGTGATTTCCGAGGCACGGGGGTATTAAACCGCCAACTTCCCAATTCCGGACTATTACTAAGAAATGTCTAATGGAAAACCCAATAACACTTTGTCTGACACGGGAATTGAACCCAGGACCCCACGCTCTGCAGTCGCGCTTGCAACCACGAGACCAATGGGACAGTCAACTCCTAATAAGAGGTATGAGAAAAGTAGTCTCACTATTTTAATATGTAATAAGGAAGTATGAATTTATTAGTAACTAGAAGCGCCCCACGGTTTCACCTACATAAGTTTCGATCCCGTGGGAATATCAGGATAAAAACTATCCTATATCCTTTCCCGGGACTCAAACTATCTCTATACCAAATTTCATCTAAATCGGTTAAGCGGTTTAAGCGTGAAGAGGTAACAGACAGACACACTTTCGCATTTATAATATTAGTATGGCGATCTATGTCCAGCAGTGGACGTCTTTCGGCTGAAATGATGAGGATTACGTAAAGCGTAAAATTATATTAACATCAACTGAAATATCTGACAATCATTTTTGCTACTTGTTACATTAAAATTAAAATATAAAATCGTAAGAAACATTGTTAGTATCATATTAAATTATAACTTTATCATCTATTGTAATGCTAAGTTAATTAACATTTGTTTTGATTATTCAAAAACCACAACTCCTAAGTTATGCTCGAAAACCTGCTTTGGAATCGTTTTATTTGCGATGTAGTCTTTTACATCACAATTAAAACCATTTACATAAATTAAAAAGCTAACAGTCTTAAAATATGTACAAGTATAATATAAAAAGGAGAGGAAATAATCAAGGTCATCAAAAAATAATAATTAAATAATTATCTGAATTTTAGAACAATTAATAGAATCATACAGATTAGTTAAAAGAAATCTATGAAATCGGTATTTCATAGATTTCTCATCAAGGAAATATAAATTACATATATTTTTTTACATTACAAACTTTCTATTCATAAGACACTCATTTACGTTGAGTATTGTTGAAATGGAACGTCACTATACGTCAATGTCACTTGTCATCTGAAGATCCCTGTAGCAGTGTGTGACATTCAGCCTGTGAAAACGTGGTTTCAGTCCAGCACTAACCCTACAAGATCTACATTAAGTTCAAAATGTATCATCGAAGCTTTTTATCGTTTTTTTTTTTTATTTATAACAATGCAGACTTGCTTTTTCAATTCACTCTAGACATTGGCAGAATAGTCGACATCGGCTTTGCTTGCCATGATAAAAAATAGAACAGAATAGTATTTTTTATAGGACTTAACCTTCTGACACTCTCTCGTTGTGCCAGTAAGTCTCGCGGGACTGAGCCAGCCTTATTTGCGGTGTAGTTATCTCGCAATATGTCTCATTTCACACCTTAATGTCTACCTTTGCTTTTCGTAAGTAATTTTTTATGGAGTCATAAATTCCGAGTAGAGGCAACTTGGGAAACTTTTTTGGGGAAAAATGGGTAGTTATCTGTTAACATAGATCATGGCGATTTGCGCTTACAGTATTGTTTCGGGTTGTTGGCTTGGGAAGTTAAATTTTGTAATTGAAATTGGTTTTTTACGGCTAGGTTTTGTGATTGGTTAGGTTATCTTTACGCGTAGGTAATAAAGCATAATAACTAATAGCTGATTACGAGTACTATGATTTATGAACTGTTATTGGTTAAAATTAAGACACTTGTATCTTTACCAATAATTAAACAAAGCCCTCATAGCTTTCCATAGTGGACCCTCCCATATGGAAGTAGTCATAGGTAAAATTTGCTTACGAATCATCCAGTTTGTCAATAAAAAAGCTACCATTGGTAAGCAAAACGATTCATTTTTGGGTAAAGGAACCGAGCATAAGCAAACAATAATCACTTTTGGAGTAAACATTAAAATTGATTATTGTACAGTTTTTTGACAATTTAAAATAACTAGACATTTTTACTACGCTATTCTTGTGGATGTCGTTATAGGAATAACATAAACTGCCTGAGATAAAAATAAACCATTTCTTTTCACAATTGCAACCTTTGCAAAAATTAAAAAAAACCGAATTGAAATCGGTTCACCCGTTTAAGACCTACGGTGCCACAAACAGACACACACACACACAGCGGTCAAACTTATTAAAGAGCACAATATCAAATTACATGAAACAGATCACATACTCTGAATGCAAACCATTTGTTGAGTATTGCAATGGGCGATAAAAATTGCCCTATCGAAGGCAGATTAGCACAAATCCCCTTCACAGTAAATGGAATACCGAAGCTCGACGAAGCTCTCCGAAGGACATCGAAGTGTGCCGAAGTAATACGAATTGAGCCGAAGCCACGCTATCCACTTTACAGAAGTCCTCAAGGATTTTTTTTATTTAGATTTCGGTTTTAAGCTTTTTCGCTTCATGAGTGTTAGGAAAAATGGGGACTTTGTACAGCTACGGAAAACGGTTTTTTGAATTGATTTTTCTGGAAGCTTCTATTGAATCTGAATATAGGTGTTTTTGTCTAACGCTACTGCCCGTATTTTCTAAGGGAGACATTAGAAGAGCATTTACGAGTAATGATACTTTAGAAAAAAATATTTAGGCAGATCGAGTGGCTTATATTTATTTAGATCATGATGATGTTCTTTTACCATTCGGTATCGTGTTACCCAGTAACTGGGTTATGGTGGTCAGATATAGTAGCTTTATGTTAAATACTGGTATTCAGCTGTATCTGGTGAGACTGCAAGCCAACCCCAGCACAGTTGGAAAAGGCTTGACAGACGATGATGATGTTCTTTTACATAAAAAGGTTTTGCTCGTTTATCTAGATACTAGTTTCCGGAGTAGACTAGCTACGAAAGGACGGTAGAGTGCGAGTGGCACAAGTATGAATGCAGTTAGGGTGGCACGCGGCGCTAAGTTCTCCTTGGAATAGCTAGTGCTACGCCAGCAGCACTAAGGTTATGTAAGCGACGCAACTAGCGAACTTTTTGGTATAGACTTTTTTATAGAATGTCAAATACTTTTCTTTTTTTATCTATCAAATTGATGTGCACTTTTTTCATCTTTTCTGACGACGATTATTTTTTTCTGTTATTTTTGTTATTAAACTTTGTTTATTCGTTTTTGATATAAATCCGTCATTTTCTTTCACTTCGACCATTACAGTTGCTACGAATTGTGGCAGAATGATTCAGAATTTACGCCAAGCACCTGAGGGGACTGTTGAGCAGCCAAATAATATGGATTAGTCCTGCACCCATAGAGTTATAGTAGTACATAATTATATATTTGTGCCTGCACCCTAATTTCGTAACACATTTTCGATCACAATGCGAGAGTATTTAAGGACATTGCTAATCCATTGCTTCATAGGTTTGAAAAATTCGTCTGCTTAACAACGCAAATAACGTAATGAACGTGGGTGAACTGTCAAAATGAAACCCATTGTGATCAAAATTGCCATTTTATCTGTGTTACGCAATTACCCCGCTGTTACTGCTTTTCATTCACCAACCAAAATGGATGAACATTTGTCCATCCTCTATTTATAACCTCAAATTGATCGCGTCAGTATTTTAACAAAATATCACTACCAGTGATAAACGCCACAGCAAAACATCACATAATAGATCCACTCGGGCCGGGTAAGCTGGGCAATTTGTCCGGGTAGCGACTGAACATTTGTTCGATATCCTATCAAGTCCCCGGTTATATACGGATATAGCTGTAACAAAGAGAGATTACTTAGAATTTCTAGTAAAAGCCGGTAATGTTGCGTGATTAAATTGTTCCAAAGGGTTGCTTTTGTGAGTACTTCTAAGGTTTTTAGCTGTCTGTTAGTTTTGAAATTACTCTGCTCAACTAAGCCTGCCTTTGACAACGTTAAATCGAGATTTTAAGGCCCCATTGTCGTTTGTTTGGTCGATTACAATACATCCATTCATACTTAATTTTATACATTCGAAAGTAATTCTATCTGTTTGTTACCTTCCCACGCCTAAACTACTGAACGGATTTGGATAAAATTTGGCAAGGAGACTGATGGCATCCTGATGAAGGCACCTAGGCAACTTCGAGCCCCGGTTGCACGTTCCCGTGGAATACTTTCAGCTAGTCTTTAATATGGACATCCTGTATGGACTCTTTAGTTTTGGAACCATTTTCGATGAATGTTGCAACAAAAATTCGCTTACATAATGGTGAAGTGGGCTATGAAGTGCTTGTAACAGTGTATATTATTATGAAGAAGGTTCTTTAATGTTTTAAGCTGCAATTTATGCTCTGCATTTCAATCTTTCCAACAAAAAAATGCAAAATTTGATATAAAAAGGACTAACTCAATAAAAAAAACAGATAATACATCGAAGTACTAGAGACACATAACAACAGCAGAGCAGGTGTGTTCAATTATGGAAAGCACTTGTTGCGCGCCCATGAAACTGAGTGGACCGAGTTAAGTGTGGAACTTGGCTTGTAAAGCCTTCATAATGCAGGCAATGTGCCGGAGTTAGTTCTTTGAGAACCTGACGCCCTGGTACCTACGATTTAATCAGTGCATTAGAAATGTTAGAAATCTAAGTTTCGAAGTGATCGAATTTTAAAATTAACCTGTGTGTGGTAACTGTGTTATTTTTAATTCGTTTATAAACGCATAAATGCCTCTATTCCCGAACGTATTTAATAAATCAGCTGTGTTCATAGTAATTAGTTATGTTGGACATATTAATTTGTTGTGTTCAAGTGATAAATAAACAGATTCTGAAATTGTATCCTTTCAATAATTAATGTGACCAATTCTGGGAAATAAATGATTAAGTTATATTAAAAATAAAAAAAATCGCTATTGGCTTTTGGGCCCTGTTGTAAAACAAATATTATTGTTCAAATATTTTATCAAATATATTGGATTAAACTTGAACACCATGTTCAAACCATTAAAATAAAAAAACCCGACTAGAAACTTTATGTTTGATGCAACATAAAGTTCACTCCTGTACAGACCAAAAAATCATGCGCAAGATCTTCCACACTTAATAAATCAACAGAGTGCATAGGTAGGTATATGTTATTCACGCACGGACTGCGAAGTAATGAGCTCTCCAATTATGACCAATCATTTATTGGAAACGTGTCGAGACCGTATTTCAAGTGGGCAACGGGGATTCAGCTGTCGCGGGATTTAAAACCCCGGGGATAATCCCACCACGAGTGGACGGGGAATGCCCATCCCGCTTATTCCGCATCACTTTATCCCCCGGTTTCATTCGCAACGATGTTTATTTTGTGATATCAACAAGACTCTGAAAGGCACTGATTGGAGTCTTTCCGAAAATTATTGGTGTATTCATGTACCTAAATGAAAAGGTACTATTCCATGTTTTTAAAATTTATCTAGACCGAAGTGTTGCTAATACCATTACGACTAGTTCTCTCCAGTTTGTGTCGCTAAGTGTCTGTCAACTTGGGTTTTAGACCTACATTCCTAGTCTTCGAGTTAGGATGTAACTTTCACTGAAGATACTCTTGAACCTTAATGGCTCTTGAAATCGAAAGGTTCAGTAATGCCAGTCATAGTAAGGCACCTGTCTCAATGCCGGCGATTAACGAGAAGCGAGTGTGCGATGGCGACGAGTTACTCGCTGGTATGCGTGTCTCTCAGCGAGTGTTCTACTATATATCGCTGCAACAAATAAGCAACTACTATTAACACTTTGCAGGACACTAAACGCCCGCAGACGTAATAACAATATAACTTTAATTGTGTCTCGTTCAGTCTCCTTCAATGAGTTAATATGTATCTCTTGTACTTACTCTGGATCTAATATCTTTGTAAGTTTCTTGAGCCACAATATCGTCGATAAAAAAATCAAATCAAAAGTCATATATTTAAATTAGACTCAGAATCTGCACTTATCGGACGTCAAAATTACATAAGAAAGTTCCACAAGACACCCGGCCTTCACCACTTCCTAGTGTTTTCGCTGGAAAGAAGATGTGGCGCAACAGACTCCCTAGCAACACAGCTGTCTGTTCTGTTAGAAAAAGTTGCTTCTATACAGTACCTAATTAACATTCAGAGATACAGAACATTAAATTAAATTATTTGCCATATGATAGCTAGTCGCTTCCACGTCGACAGTGGGGCAGGTGTCTAAGAAAGACAACCTGGTGAAGGTCGAAAGAATTCTTAATGTGGGAAGCTTTGGACCAATCACCGTGGCGATACTTGGGGGAGGTCTATGTCCAGCAGTAAACGTCTTTCAGCTGAGTTAAGGCGAAAACAATGAAGAATGATGATCCTGGAAGCTTTAGGTCGAAAAGTAGAACATCTTCGAAGCCAGCGTGGCCTTAATTTTGATATCCGCGTTCGGCTAAAATATCAACAATCAATCATAAAAATTGACATAAGGTTCGACGGCTGATTTGAATTGATTAGTTTTCCAGAAACCGGGGTACGAAAGGGTCTTATACACTTATAAATAATTTATCCTTAAGTACATATAAATAATTTTCCAATCATGGCGTACTAGATTTCTATTTTAACAAACAATACTCGTTACAGATTTCCACAAAAGGATGGTAAAATTCGATTTGGAAGCTCTTTTTTTCATATTGAATACAATATGAAATAATAATCATCATCAACTTTTAATGTTAAGCACTCTTAAAAGTTCGAAACAGCGTAAAAATTGGTTCGTACATAAATTGGCTGGTTCATAACGTTTATTTGTTTTAATTGAATGGTTGATTACACTCTTTTACCATGCTATGATTGTAGTGTTGCATTTTCATTTTTGCATTCAGTGGGTCTGCCACACCGCGTGCAATATAATGATAGGGTTATTTACTATATTAACTAAAATATTATATGGAGGTAAATACGAGTTGTATGTAAGAGGGTAATCCTCGGAACTACTGATTCGATTCTGAAAATTATTTCACTAATGGGCTTTCATAAAGATCCTTGGCAACTCTGCCAGCCCAGCAGTCAGTGGCACATTAGTAGCTAATAAAAAAAATGGGAACCTACAGTATTGTCGAGTATCATAGGATATAGTTTAGGTTAATAAGTTTCATCATCATATAATAATATCATCATTTTAAGGATCTTCCATAGAACCCTTCGTATGCTGAGACACAATGGCTTTTTAATTGCTACTGTAATTACGGCATTCAACCGGTTAAAGGTCAGTGCTGCTGGACATTGGCCTCTCAAATCGAGCGTCATTTAGCTTGATTATCGGCTAATTCTCTAATCTATATATAAACCTACGTTTAAATTACTATTTCCCTTTTATTTACATAACTTTTACAATATTTAACACTAGGTACTAAATTGAATGACTAACCGCCTTACTAATAAACGTTGTATAGCGTCAGTATAGTTACACAACGCTTTGTCTTCTTCTTTCGAAAGTCAAATTACTGACGACTGAAAAAGAGAAATCGGTGTGTAACTATTCATCTGATATGATATCTTTATTAATAAGGGGGTAACTATACAAATAAGTACAAAAACAAAAGGACATTTAGGCTTCAAAGTACTCGTCCGCATCGCTGTCATGCGGAAACGTGCCCAGAAGGCTGGCAGAATTGCCACGTTGAATGGCTAATTCTTTGGCCAAAGAATGAGCCGGCCTTCTGGTCACGAAGTGTCGACCCGTCGTCGGCGAGAAATGTTTATCTTAGTTAAGAATGTTTGTTTGACTGACAACGCGGCTATCGGATCTTTTTTCGTAATATCAACTTGTGCATATGCATACGTGAATATGCACAAGTTGATGATATACCCGATTAAAATGAATCGCTCGCTCGAATCGTTATGAATTGGTTTCTGCAACGCCAATTGTGCGTCGAAAATGTAGCATTTATTACAGTTTATCTCATTTCCATACTTATGTAACGAAGCGATTTAATAATATTAAAATTTTAATGGATTTATTTTAATAAGCTTATGGGAAATTCGGGATTAACGTGAAATATGGTGTTGTTTACATGTTCCGTATGAACATTTCTGGAGTGTTTAAATATGTACACTACCTTTTATATAATTACGAACGATGTATGAACGTAAGTGAAGCAAAAGTATGTATGGGTATGTAAGGATTATAGCTGGTGGCTTTCTGTAATTTCTGTCTATCCCCGTGGGGAGAGGGAGGGTGTTTATGTATGTATATTTGATTACGTTTTCGACTTTTGTTTGTCCGTTTTCTAACAACTATGACTGAGGAGCATCGGAACAAAGAACGATATATCCAAGTTACCGTATTTTACACAAATTAGAAAAAAGTTTGTAACTTTTTTAATGTTACAGCTCCTTAGATATGTATGTGTCGGGTTTTGATTGGACCACTGTTTTGTGATATTTTTTTAAAGCTGGAAATGTCTGTTTTTGAATAGATTTCTTTCCTGAAGGGTATGTAATACAACATTTTGCAACGGAAAAAAAATATAAAAAAATAATGGCATAAATGCGACATATCGGTTTTTGTTCCGACGCTCCTCATGTGGGGTTAAATTAGAACAAGCTGAAGATGTAATAGTTAGAGGTACCTAAAGAGGCAATTGAGAATTGAGTTAAATGTACAGACGCCAGCACATCAAGCTACCCGAAACTGTCAAATTTTCCCAATCAAATATGAACCTAATGCTTTAGCGATAAAATTGAAAATCTATTAAAGAAATTTGACAAATTGTAGTAGCTTGATGTGCTGGCGTCTGTACCTTCTGTCATTCTCATTCTCCGAATCTCATTAAGCAATAGAAAAATAACGTGATATTGTAGGTCAACCGACATATTTGAGCTTCTAAAGCTCGAACAGCTTGAGCTTTCAAAACTCCAATACTTCAAGCAGAGGTTAGCAAAAACATTTTCTTCACTTCAAATTCATACTTAAAAATACCTTAAAAACTTCCCATATTTGGAAAAATCTTGCCAATGTATCACATATAATTTTTGTCATTCTCCGTTGTTTATTTAAGAAGCAAGTGGCCGCCTAACTCGTGCCCAATAGAGCCGGCTGAACTGAAACTATCGTCACAATTCGGCGTGAGATAACTGCGCAACTATGGCAACACTGTGTTGTACAAGATGCGGGTAGTATTGGATCAGGCAAGCTACTAATGCTTGCCTAGTACAGTAACGCTGGATTAGCAAAATATTTTAAGCTTTTTGAGCCTACGAAAGTGAAAATGAGTGTTTTCTTCCAACTTCTTGCATCTTACGGAAATCTAGGAGGGTTTTCAAGGGAATTGCTAATCCTATGCTTCGTTTGTTTGTATAATTCTTCTGCTTAATAACTTAAATGACCCAATTTGTAGTAATATTGATAGAAAGGCATTGCTATTGTAAGCGCGTTACGCAGTTACTCCGCAGGGCGGGCTTAGATTGATATAATATTATTATGCTTTATAGTCATAAGTAATTTGTAACTCAGGTCTTATACAATATCGTTAATAGCATTTCGCTTTGCATCAGAAAACTGTAAAATGGCCTTTGGATGCAAAAACGCGGTCAGGAAAATAACATTGTGGCGAGTTACTTAAAAATAGCTAATAGTTCTGGTTTTTTCGTATCAACATCGAACTTACGAACACGAACACTATAAGTATCTTCGTTATTATTTTAATAGTTATCCACTTTTTCGTACATCTACGTATAACCGTACGTTAAGTTTCGGATATTATAACGACCAAATTCGCGGCAGCGATTAGGAGTTAGACGTCAAGCAGCCCGACTAGTTGGCTTCAACTATTCCAATACTAGGATGTCGTGTTTGTGAGTAATTTATTGTATGTTTGGCAATAATTGCCGAATAGTTATCTAAAAGCTCTCGTTAATCAGTTCGATAAAGGGTTGAAAGAAGTGCTCTTTCTTTATTATGTAGGGTGTTTGGTAGCTGGATGCAAAGCCTTAGTAGTAATAGTTGACGCCATTGAGAGCATTTTGAGCCATACATGTCTTAGACGAAGTATGTTTTTTATTTTTTTCCCAGTTAAAGTTCGTATGTTATTTTTGACTAAAAGTTTGCAGTTAAAAATAAAATACACAAAATACATAATACATACCAAACACCCATCATATATCGTCGCTAATCTAACTAAGTGACGTAACGTTTTTATAGTTTTAAGGTGTATTTATTTTACTGTAATGCCAATAAACGCATTTTTTTTCCTTCTCTCTTTCTTTTAACAAGAAACGAGTTCTATGTGCGAAAGTCGGAACGAAACAACATTCCATTAGGTACCTACTTCTTTTAACTGCACCTACTTACATAGATACAGAGTGATAATATTTTCATTATTGTTGGAACAGTTTGAGGCGGCAGTTGGCAGTTGGCACGACTGTCGCGTCCCGACGCCGCAGGCGTTTGCTCTGCACTCGATTGAAACAAGTGCTATGTTGACTGGAAACGTGGCGATATTCACGTGCTATTACTAGTATAGAAAGTAGATATCAGTTTAAAGCAGTTTTAGATTATGTTACTGAGAGTGACGTCATGACCCTTTGCTTTTGCTTCAATCATCATAATCAGCCTATAATGTTCCCACTGCTAGGCACTGCTCTTCGAGATGGAGTGGGCTTATAATCTATCACGCGGGCCCAGTGCGGGTTGGTAGATGTCACTTGTCTTCGAATGCCGCCTTTTACCTGTCGGTTTTATTAAATAGGCGCCTGGTTTTAAACCTATATCAGAAAACCCCTCTCAACATCACAAAACCGTCATTAAAACAGTAAAATATTGTACCAAAATATGCACTCAAAACGTCCAACATTGTTTATTCCCTTGTTTATGCAGGCAACATTCTGTTACATTAGGATTCTGACCACCGACCCCATTCAGACGGCGGCGTTATTGGCAATGGTGGCTGATTTTACCATTGTGCTGACATACAATGATCACGGATTTCGAATATTAACGTTCCAAATACGTTGTAATTTTGCAATTAAGAATGTTAATTTTTGGGTTCGATGTGTGTGTGTGTGTATGTGTGTGTGTGTGTGTGTGTGTGTGTGTGTGTTGTGTGTGTGTGTGATGTGATGTGTGTGTGTGGGTATTTGTGAATTTAGTAAGTTCACGTGTGTTGTTTTGGATTTATGAGAATTTTGTTGGGTTGTTTTGTATGAGCAGTGGTGGGCCAGTCGTAAACGCCGCGACTTACGAGTTGTAGATCGTAGGTTCGAACCAAGACAGGCGCTTTACTTTCTGTAAATTATTGCATCACCAGTGCCCTCAAGGAAAACATCGTGAGGAAACCGGCATGTCCTAGAACCAAAAATTCGAGGACATGTGACATCTGCCAAGCCGCACTGGGCCCGCGTGATAGATTACTGCCCACTCCCTCTCACTGACAGGAGGCCTGTGTCCTAGCAGTGGGAACATTATAGGCTGACTGTGCTTATTATTCTGTTTAGTATATAAAATCAGGAACAATCATCTAAAAGTGTGAGGTTTAATGTTGTCAGCTCCATTTTATCTCGTGGTGCGAAGGGTCAGTAGCTAGTTTTTTTGCGATAAAACTTAAAGCATAGCATCACAAAACAGTTTAGCTCACCAAAAAACATTTACCTTGTAATTAACAATAAACTTATCACTCGCAAAGAGGACAGATAAACCATTATCACAAAGTCAACACGCGATTCTCAAGAAAAAGGGCCATCCAAAATTAATATCCTGAATAAAAAGCGAGGTAATCTACAGAAATGGCATTGTGGGCTCTCCGTGGAAAGCAAAGAAAACGAATTTATAACCAACACAAAGGCCGTAGATAAGCCGCGAGCGAAAACAATTCGAGATGTAGGAGAGATAACGCTGCTACGGGTTTTTGTTGAGATTTTCAAGTTTCGCACAAAGTGGAAATCTCTATAATCGCCTCGGATTGTGACGGCCGACGACGAACCAATGCAACTACGCTGATGGATTTTCGCTTTTATTGTGATTATTTTTGCAAAAAGGCTATGTTGTCATGCAAACCGATATGCCGATAGTCTGAGATTTATTTTAGTTGGTTCGTTTTCAAGGCTTTGTTAGATTCGTGTTGATTTTATTTTAGTTTAGACAAGCATGCTGCTTCTTTTAAAGAATAACGGTGGCTAAGTTATAACAACCGCACGGGTCGATCGATCAGATTAAACAACACTTGCCGCGGTCGGGCCGTAGATGGGTGACCATCTTTACATACCGAGACCCTTCTGTGCCTCGGAAAGCACGATAAGCTGTTAGTTCCGGTTGTCATTCTTGGATCTTTGACAGTAGTTACGGGTCGTCAGAAGCCCGAAAGTCTGACAACCAGTCTATATATATATACAACCTGTATAATAGGGGTATCGTGTAAAAAAAAACTACATTGTGGCGATTTACTAGCTTTGCATTCATCATATTCATGACCTTTCTTCTGATTCCATAGAGCATTTCTAGGGCAATGATAAATTACACCAAGTTGCTCTTACATCTTAATTTCATTAATACAATATGAGAACAACTTTGTTTATTGACCTTTTTAACGTTATCGTAACCTTGCGCAATTTTAATTCTTGTACTTATTAAAACTTTTTTACTTTACTTTAAATAATATAAAATCTCCATTAACACTTTTCTGAGGTACTAGGGAACCATGATAAGGCGGAGGTCCTGTTAAAAGTCCACTCTGGCAGTCGTCGGGCCTTAACAAGAAAAGTTTCGAGTTCAGTGGACTTGGCGAAGATATAACGAACAACGAACAACAAGTAAGTACATAATATGAGATGCATTGAGATGTAAACACGGACTAAAAGTCAAGTATTTATCATTATATACTATGTAGAATTTAATCGAGTGTTAGATAGGAATGTGGATAGTTTAACTCAAATAGCGTAACCTAAAGAAGAAACAGAATTCTATAATGGTGCGTATTGATGATTAAAATTGTTGTCCGACGGGCACCCTTATTGGGTAACACACTTTCAATCAAAAAATTTGAAGGAAAATGTTAATCCATTGCTTCATATTATGTTTAAAATTCAGCTCAACGTATTCAGGGTGGGTAAAAAATCGTAGATCAAACGAAACAGTTGGGGTTGTTTGCAGTAAAAAAAACAAGTATCATTACTACAAAAGTGCTTGATAGTAGGTACACACGGCTACACATCAAGCTATACATAACCAGTATAAGCTGACTTCGGATTGTACGAAAAACCTATACAGTGCGAGGTCAACTCAAACTGGAAATGTATAGCTTGATGTGTAGCCGTGTGTACCATGATTTATCAGTATTGGCACTTTTTACAATATCTTTTAAGTCTCACGAAAAATTATTTGTAACTTTAGAACCTTACTGTAAACACTCAAATTGTCATAACTTTTAAGGAGATCAAGTTAGGGTTCTGCCACAGAGATATTTTTTACTGCAAATAACCCCAAGTATCGCCCTGTTTCGTTTGATCCACGATTTTTTGCCCAGCCTGTATAAAGCAATGATTGTTGTTGAACTGTCAAAATGAAAAGCATTGTAGGTGTGTTACGTAATTACCCCGCAGTACTTTTCAAATTGGTCATCACGCTTAGCAGAGGATTTGGTTGATTGTTTTGTTTATTAGGTAGGCAGAAAAGTGATAAACGGCATAACATTATATTATAAATATTGAACTATGTATGCTGCATACTGCATGGTGGATTACGGCCCACTCCCTCTTACAGAGAGGAGGCCTGTGTCCCAGCAGTCGGAACATTATAGGCTGATTATGTACATAGTAGGTAGACTCATATTTCGCCAGTTATGTTTAAGTCCGATGTAATAGGGGGCGAGTCTATTGCTAAACGGGGACAAATCCAGACTCCGGGCTGCTACTAAAAAACCCAGATTAAACACCCAATAACATTTTGACCGGCCTGGGAATCGAACCCAGGACCGCTCAACAGTAGCGCTTGTCAACACAACCAACAAGGCAGTCTAAATAAAAAACCACTTGTAATCATAGCCTCCCATTTCTACCTAATAACAGTTTATGATAGCACCTTTACATATTTTTAGTACACAAGAAAAATGCAGAGCGAGCGTCCGCCATTTGTCAGGTAGGGAAAGTTTGAAGACTTGTTCACACGGCAGGAGTAAGTGAGATAAGTTTCAAGCGTTCCTGATGTCAACTTATTTGCATTCGTGTTTCACTTGACGCGTGTGGACAAGTTCTAAGTGGTACTTAGTATTGGTGTAACTTTGAATTGTCAGTTGGAAATGGTAGTTAGAGATTTGGTTGTGATTTTCGAGATATTTGAAATGGAGTTTATTTAGATTACTAGCTGCTGCCCGCGACGTCGTCTGCGTGAAGGCTCTACAGCACCAAAAATACCTAAGATGCCAGTGTCGCTATAGCATTATAAGTAAACAACTTTTAAAATAGCATTAAAATATAAGTTTTTTTTGCAAGTGAAGCAAGTGAAGAGAGTTATATGGGAATCCTGCTAAGTTCAGTCATAAGATGTGACTTAAGGAAATAGAGAAAATAATGCAGGAATACATTGAGTAAAAATACGTGCAAAGGTATCATACCTTACAACACTTTCCTATAAACTACGTTGGTAGTTATGCTGCCAGGAGCCAAAATGTAAAGAGAGTCAGGACTGGTGACGCGGGAGCAAGCGACGTACAATTGCCCGTGTGAGAAGCAAATCGTCCTGAGGTCGACACCCGCTGCCTTCAGTGTCTGCCCCTGCGACTTATTGATGGTCATCGCGAAGCAAACACTCACGGGGAACTGTACGCGCTTGAACTGGAACGGGAAGTTATGAGGTATGAGGGGAATGCGTGGTATAAATACTGCCTCGCCGACGCCACAACCCGTAAGAATTTGCGCCTCAATGGTGTATCTGTGGAGCGAGATGACTTTAAGGCGGGTCCCGTTACAAAACTTCGGAGGAGATAGGTTCCGAAGAAGCATAATCGGGCCGACCTTTAGCTTGATGGTATGCGCTAGAAGTCAACTTGCTGACAGGGAGTTCAGAAATCCCACGGGATAATGTGTGGCGTCATCTTGCTCGATAACAGTGTTTATCGAGGTGTAGACCACTTCATTCCCCTCAATTTCCGAGAGAATGCATTCGTTAATTGCTGCAGCCTGATCATTTTTGGGCGTCAAAATGGCCCGCTCACACACCCAAGAATTCTGCTGGTGCGGTATACGACTGATGTACACACAGCGAATGAGTTCTTCTAAGCTGGATACCACTCTACCGAGAGACTCTGGAAGCACCACCTGTCCACCTCCCTCTTCTGGTAGAGTGCCTTCGCCAAGACTTAGAAGGACATCGAAGAATTCTTGAGCACGTGCATTGCCGCCGAGTCGAGCTCTCATATTAATGGTCAAACGCAGCGTACGAACTCGTGACCACAACGTAGATCGTTTCAACGACGCATTCACCTCGTCAGCCCTCGATTCCCGCGTCACCACGGGAAGCTTTTGCCGGAAATCGCCACTGAACAGAACTGTGACACCACCCATCAAATGTTCGTTCCTGCACATGTCCTGCAGGATTCTGTCCACGGCCTCAACTGCCTTCCTATTGGCCATCGTACACTCATCCCATACGATCAGAGAGCAATCCTTGAGCACGTATCCCTTGTCGCTGTTACGTGACACACCACAAACAGGCGTTTCGGCGCTCTCTAAATCGATGGGAATTTTAAACATGGCATGTGCTGTCTTGCCACTCGGAAGCAGTGTGGCAGCGATTCCCGACGACGCTACAGCAATAGCAATTTTGCCTTACCTACTGACCTCTGCAAGTATGCCAGTGGTAACAAATGTTTTTCCTGTTCCACCAGGAGCATCCAAGAAAAACATTTTACCCTGGTTTTGCCCAATGCTTTCAAGGACGGTGTCATAAATTTGTTTTTGCTCTGAAAAGAACAAAGCAAAATGGTCATTTCGTATGGTGTTCATTTTGCCCGGATCGTAATTTGTCTCTGCGTTATACTCCCGATTTCCACGGTCTTGATGCGGTGATGATTGGGGAGCTGGTAACCCATATTCGATCAGTGGATTGCCGCCGATAGAAATGACCACATCTTGAAGTGAACTGAGACAGGTGTTCAGCACGCGTTCATCAGTTACTTCGACTTCGTCTCCAGTAGCACGCCTCAAAGCTCGTAGAAAATCTTCAGACAGATGATGGCGATACTTCTCCCACAAAGCTACCGGGTTCGCGACTCCGCAAAACACCAAGATGACGGCGAACAGATGACGCATGCGGCTGGGACTGTCACTGACGCTCGCCTCCGCGAGGGTGTCATCCCAATTTTGGTCACCGTCGAGAAAGTGACGTTTTACATCACATTTAAGTTTATAATTAGGTATACGACATGAAAATATATTAATTACCAAGCAATAATCACACAGATAAATACCGAACAAAAGTATTAACAGTCAATGTTTATTTTGTACTAACAACATGAAATTGATGAAGAAATGATCATCATCAATGAACATAACTTTTTTGTAATACTTAACACCGCATTTTTTTTTTATTGTCTTCCTCAACTCTGCTCAAGATTTTGAGGGTTTTGTTGGACCTTGAATTTGTCAAAACGAACTATACGATACAACTTTTATGAAGAAAATGCACATTACCATCTATGAATTTTAAGAATAACTAACTACTAACCTCGCCAACATGATCAAATTTAAATTATTAATTTCCAAAAATTGTTAACATGTAACTTGATTTGATTTTTATGAAATCTCATAGATGGCGCTGCTTCTAAATTTTCTTTGTACTACTAACATTAATTAAACTATGTTTCTCTGCCCAAGTTACTTAAATGGCGTAGTTTTTATAGTGTTAAGCTAGATAATAGCATGGCTTACTCAAAAACAAAATTTAAATATGCGTCGTTAGATTACACGCTGTCACAGAATGCGTAAGAAAAATAAAGATTCACAGCTCCTCCCCCGTAGGTGATAGCGTGATAATATGTAGCCTATATGTTGACCCGACCTCTTAGTAATATTCATGCAAAATTTGATGTAAATCCATGCAGCACTTTTTGAGATTAGCCCGGACATACATACAGACAATCAGACAAACAGACAAAAATTCTAAAAACTATATTTTCGGCTTCGAAATCGATTGTAGATCACGCCCCAAGTATTCTTTTTAAAAAATATTCAATGTACAGTTTTGACTTTCCTACGATTTTATTATATGTATAGATTATTGAAATGAGATTGAAATCTTCTGTAGTTTCGATAATGGGTAATTCGGGTGGATGAAGAAGTTTGTGGTAATTAAAGTAGGGAGCTATAAAGTCGGGGGAGCGGTGAATGCTTATGCAAATCCCGCACCCCCGGCCATAGGTAGAGGTGGAACAACGCGGTGGTTTTAGCCGGTAAGAGTCCGGCATGACAACTCTGTTGCCAACTCTTGTTCTGTCAACCCCGCGATGGAGGAAGTCCATGAGCACATTTATTTAAAGAACGAAACTGAAACTTTTAGATATGTACTCGAAAAAGCTATAAAGCCTTACCTTCTTGGGTAAACTATTCTTTTAATGACTACCTACACTAGTATATTACTTGGTACTTAGGCATATTTTGGTTCAGTAAATTTTGTATCTGGTAGATATTGTCAAGGTTATACGTCGTTTCATTATGAATAGCGACTACAATTATTGCCCATTGACACATGTATCAACCTTCCTACCTCGCGTTTCTTACACCAATGTAATACATGATTGTTGTATACAAACGAAACAAGTCGTATAGACTAGTTCTATACAAAACTTGTCAATAATTTTAATAGGTGAACAATAGTTAACAATACACCATCTCTTGACTGTACTTACCTGTCAAAAAGAGTAACCTAGCATAAAGTGGATAAGACAAAGTATAAAACAGAAGACGAAGTAGCAGGGGATCGAGGAGGGGGGGGGGGGGGGGTGGAGGGGGGGCTCAGGGGATCAGACTGGAATAAATCGAAATAACGACTTATACATGTAGGTTGATAAATGTCATATTTTATGCACATTAGTAGTTTACATTTCTTATACTTTGCCCTGCAGTCCCTTGTCAGAAACTCACCCTGTTTGTTTGTAAGCAGACTTTGTTTCAGAAGTAGCTTCTCGTAGTTGTGCGTAAGTAAACATTAATCTTAAGCACTTGTTAGGCTAGCCAGAGTCCGGCAGCCGGCAGCAGGCAGCCGCGCTAACGTACAAAACTTAGCGAGTCATTAAGGCACTGTGCCGAACTGAAATCACTCTAAGTAATAGTTGAGATTATCTTAAAAAAATACAGAAGGCCCACTTCGTACCTATAACCAGTACAATTAAAGAAACGAATTGTGAACGGCGACGATGTAGCGCCTCATGCGAACAACGCGTCATACTCACGTCGCGCAGAATCCTGCATCTCGCAAGCAGAGTTTACCGCGTATCTAGCATATATGTATATGTACAACGGCCCGCATGAATCATCGGGTAGTTGCCCGCCAGACACAGCACCCGTCTGGTCGGAGGATCTTCCGTTTTCTGTAGAGTATAAGTGAAATTTACACCCTGTTTCTCATACTTCTATAACGCTAACTATGCCTTGTCACTTGCTCGCTATATTGTGTGTGTGAAAGGGCACGAAAGCCTCCTTTTTTGCCGCCATTTTTATTTAGTTAAACAGTGTAGACTATCCGAAGCCAAATGAAGCAGCGATTACTTTTATAACCAAGTTGTCTACCGGTCGTACGTAACCTCATTGATTGAGTTGGCACTTGGCTGAAACTTTGAAGTTGTGTGTTGGTAGAGATAGACCATTGGAGATGGTTTGGTTGCTCTTTGGAGGTTCTTTCAATAAATCAACACAATCATCGGGAAGAGAGAGACAATCTATTGCCTCAAAACGGCTTAGTGGGCGTTTCGGCCGCTGAGTTTCGTCCGATCCGGTCGAAACAGCGTAGGTAGGTACATCAAATACAAATTTTCTACTTCTTCATAATTCCGACTTTATATCGTCAGATGTTTTTAATGTGATGAATAAATATGGAGTTTGACAGCTTTTGCAAAAAAAAAAAAATATGTGTATAACTATTGAAACATTAGCAATCTTGTAATAATGTTGGCTATCATTTTGTGTAGTTTAAGATAACGAGTACGCCAGTGGAACTTCTGCAAAGCCTGTTGGATGATGAAGGGAGCTTAATTGACTATACTATTAGTGAGAAAACCAGTCCCCACTATTGTTAACTTAACAAATTAATCTTAGATCTGAAAAGCTTTTGTGTTGTTTGACAGTTGAGGTGCAATTAAGATGTCTACCAGGGTATCAGATCTGTTTAGAGGTCAGTGGACAATAGGTTTGAGAAATAGAGTAGCAACAATAATTATTGTTGTGAGTTGTTGTTTTAGGAGCATTGTTCTATACTTTAGAAGTAAGAGTAAAAGAGTTATTTAAGGGCTGATTTGATCAAAGTCAGATAAATCTTTTTTTCGTGGAATAAAATTGACGTCTGACAGTTCTAGTATGGAAAAACTGTCAAAGATTATTCTAGGTGTTAAAGTTTGGTGAAATTCGCTGTTAGTCTTAATCTAGCCTCCTTAATATCCCATGGTAGGTTAGCATTTCTATTTAAAAGTAGCTGACCCGGCGAACTTCGTACCGCCATCGAAATAAGTCAATCCGTTCTTCAGATATCATAAAAAAGCCGTTCCATGCAAAATGTGTGAGAAAATGAATTATCTTTTTTTTTTTTTTTCGTGAATTTATTTTTATAGTTATTCTGCTATTCGAGACGGAGACAAATCCAACAAATCTAAGATCATAAAAATCCCTCCAGCTGTTCTTGAGTTATAAATTAATGGTGTAACTAACCCGACTTTCTTTTACGTACAGTCAGCAAAAGAGATAAGTATGCAGGATCGTTGGATATAGTTGAAGTTTAGTAAGGAACCGATGGATGATGTCGACTGAAATTTAATTTGATAAATGAACTGTTTATTTTCTATTAATAAAAATAAATTTTATTCGAGAACATCCATCGGTTTCTTACTAAACTTCAACCATATCCGACGATCCTGCATACTTATCTCTTTTGTTGACTGTACATAGATTTAACCATTCCAATGTGATCCCCATATTATTTTATTATGTAACACAATAAGCTACAGTGTTACGCAATCATTATTTATTCTGATAAGTTTAGACAGTCAACAATTGGTAAACAATACGTAACATAAGTCACGCCTGTTTTTCAAGAGCTAGGCAGAGGTGTACATAGTACAGTCAGCAACAAAAGTCGATTAACACTGTCATTTTTACATGTTATTGAACTGACAACAATTTTTTTCAATAAACTGCTTTTTAGCTTTTCACATAATAGCAGAGTTTATATTCTAAAAAAAAATCTCTTGCTGCAATCTTGAACAAATATTTTGCTCAATAACTAAGATTAAAAAACTGAAGTGGTAATCGACTTTTTTTGCTGACCGTACCTAAATTCAGATTTTGTCAGTAATGTTTAAGTCCCTTGTAATAGAGGGAGAGTTTATTGCCATCAACTACACACAAATTCAGATTCCAGGCTACTATAGAGAAATTCCAGATAGAAAACCAAATAACATTTTGCTCGACCCGGGAATCTAACCTCGGTCTCATGCTCGGTGCTGCTCAAGTAGTAACGCTTGCGATCACTAGACCCACGAGGCAGTCCGTCAGTCAGTAGGTTAATTCTTGGTTTTGATGGTTTTTATTTATCGACTTATTATAGAAAACTAAACAATTTCTCAGTTGCTTTACAACGATGATAAAAATATGTCTTAAATGATTATGGTCTACAATAAACTATCATTGTCAAAAAAGGCCAAAAAATCTTACAAAACCCCAACACGTTTATCCATCTCCTAAACTAAAAGTGCCATTATTGTAAGTTATGACGTCACTCACATCTCGATGCGTCATACAAAGGATGTCGGACAAATCCTGCTATCAATTTTATGAGCGACCATCAGCCTCTGGTTCGAGCCTACTACGGAACGGTGGAGAGTTTAAAACGGCGCGAGGAAAAAAGTCGGACCACTTTTGTTCAAAATAGGATAGGGTAATCAAGACAAGCTACTCGTAGCATGGTTATTGTGTGATAGGCTGAAAATCTGTTATTTTTAAGAAAAACATTCACCGTTTTCTAGTGCTTAAACTGTTCTTGTCATGGGATTTCATGATGGAAAATTGTGTCATCTATATAAATAAAAGGAGAACTGACTGACTGACATATCAACGCACAGCCCAAACCGCTGGGTCTAGAGATTCCAAATTTGGCACGTACGTTCCTTATGAGGTCTAGGGGTGCACTAAAGAAAGGATTTTTCAAAATTTACCCCCTAAGGGGGTGAATGAGGGGGGGGTGAAATTTCACGCGGACGAAGTCGCGGGAAGAAGCTAGTAATATAATAGGCGAATAACAAACAGCTCAAAAATTGTTCCGATGATAAGAAAAAGCAGGAGGTATTCCCAAAACGATCGAGTTACCATAGTTACCAAAACCGTTTGAAAATCTATGCCGCACTATTCATCTTTGGCGTTTCGAGTTGAGTCTAGATTTATGTCTATATCTAAGCAACAACCCCCGAGTCAGTGATTAATTGTAACATCTTTATTTTACGACAATATGTCGGTAGTATGAGATTTTACAGCTTTTGTAATATGCAATGTCAGTCTTCTGTAATACTCATTTTATTGGATCGCTTTAGGAAGATTTTACTAGGCTTCATCTCTCTTGATTTGTTAGTTAGACTTTTCGTCGCATTTTTTGGATGTTTTAGTAGGTAATTCACTATTTTAAGTGTAATATTCCTATTATTATGAGATGCATAAGAGACTTCCATCCTTCTTACGAAATCATATTTGGGAGATTGATTGATTTATTAGAGGTTGCCCATCATAATTTGCCTAGCCTTTTCCCACCTATGTTGGGGTCGGCTTCCATTCTTACCAAGCGCAACTGAATACCAGTATTTTGTATGGAGCAACTGCCTATCTGACCTTCACAACCCATTTACTGGATAACACGAAACCCCTTGGTAAGACTGGCTGTCAGACTTACATGGAGGGACTCAACGTAACGGTTTTCTCCAGAAATCGAATATAAAGAAAAAAAACCAAGAAAAAAAAGATTTGCCTCAAATGATTTTTCTATGAGTGTAGTCATGAGAGGAAATGGGACAGACTGGATGTGGAAGGCGGAGGACAGGGTGCTATGGCGCAGCATGGGAGAGGCCTCTGTCCAGCATGGGAGAGGCTATGACTGTAGTCATGAGGTTTAAAAGTATCACATTTGATAGTAACCGCAAAAGTAGGTACTTGTTTTTAATGGAACGGAATGGAAAACATGATATTTGGAGCATTGTCTAGTTTCGAAGTCATTTCTCTTCAAGGTTCAAAACTAAAACGTTGTCTTTAAGAAGTCTATATTGATATTATATTGCTCCTACCTAATTCAATAGTTTGTTAAATATAGCTAAATACCAAGTTTGCATGTGTGCAAGAATAAAAAATACAGAAATATTTATACTGGAAAAGGTATATTCATTTCAATATTTTTCCCGAACACAAATAGGATTATTCCCTCTAGATTCGTAAAGCAACCAATACCTTATTCTTTATATATTGAGTTCATTAGTTGTTCCTGATAAAGCAGCTAGACGTCATTGCGGGGTATAGCCCCCGGCTGATTAGGGGCGGTTTTTCTCCGCTGAAATAAGTATATTATGCTGTAACGTGTGGGTTACTCTGAGGGTAATATGTTTGCCTGGTAACTGTGTTGTTTGTAGGTGGAGCGAAGTTTTTAAGTTTCCGTTGTAAATTGAAGGTGATGATAAATAATATTGGGCAGTGAGGGTAGGGAAGGGAAATATGAATTTAATATTACGTTGTTATTATAATATTACATTGATAACCCATCAAAACATTGTTGACTGGATAACGCTTATCAGCAAAGTGTTTTTGTTTTTCATGAGAAAAGAAGATTATTAAAAGTTATGTGCTATTTCAAAATTCCAATGGTGCATTGAATAAGGAGTCTTTGGTCAACTGGACCCACACGAACTGGACCCGCGGGTCCAGTCGATTAAATCAAATTTTGAATAGGTCGACTGGACCCAATGCCAAATTAAGCACGAGACGGTTAAAAGAACGAATGCTTGTCATATGTATATTTTTTTACAAACAAAAATATATTACTGCCCTAATAATGCCTAAATATTGTTTGTAATGTGCGTTTTGATTGTACAGAACAAACATTTTTTTTCTTTTCCTTTCTTTTAATAAACAAAACAACAATATTTAACACTAAAACAATAACGTCAATGACGTACACAAAACCGGTAAAAGGCGGTAAAAACCGGTAAACGAAGCGTAATAACTGAACGCTTGTGGCACAAAGGGAGACGCCGCCGCTACATGCCCTTTATGAAACCGCTCTAGGCGAACTGTTTATAATGAAGAAAATATAAATTGTCGGATTATAACTAGAGAGAGACTTCTGACGTCATTTCGAATCGGAGTTTACGTAAATATACGGCTTAGGGAAATTTGGGGCGTCATATGTGTGGTATTGTCGACCTCGTTAATGCTTTACCAGTTCAGCCAAAAACTCCCAGTAAGGGAAACTTTACTATGGTTAAAACTATCTGAGCAAATTTCACCAATGTGACTGAACGCAATTGACACATCTAAACGCTTTCAAGAGTTCAGTGTCAATATTACTCAACAATAGCAACCGCACCGCACCGCACCGCGCACCGTCGCGTCGCGCCTGTCTGCGGGAGCTTTTATTATCCTGGTACAAGTCACATTTATGAATTAAAAATTGGATGCAACCTCTTGCCTTAAATATGAATTTCAAACCAATTTCTCTACCTTCTTTAAAAATCTTAAAACTATCCGTAGAAATGAGAATGTCAAACCGGCCCAAGACTCCCATTGAAACCATGTGTTTCGATTGTATCCTTATAAAAAGGAATTTTACGTGTGCTTAATATGAAAGAGGCAGTGAATCGGTTCCCTAATCGAAGGACTCTGTCGTCATTTCACGCGGAGCCGGTATGAATACGAATATCTTGTGATTACGTCACGTTGCGCTGATAGAGAATGTGTGTACCTCCTTGGGTTTTATGCAGTCCTGGTACCGTATCGCGTACGTGAAATAGTTACGCAGGATGCCAAATTATAGTGTCTATCGTGAAGTTTGTGTCAGATTCCGCAGTCGCTCCATGTAAAATACTGGTATTTAGTTAGACTGGAAGCTGACCCCGACATCGTTGATATCAGGTTATTCAGATTGATTGGGTCTTCTCTCATATTAGCATGAGCTATTCATCATTTCAGCCGAAAGACGTCCGTCCGTCCACTGTTGGAGATAGGCCTCCCCCAAGCGTCGCGACTTGGACCGGTTTTGTGCGATCTTGTCTAAAAAGGTCACAAAGAAATTGCTACACCAAGTAAGTAATCTGTGCCTTCCTTTGTTCACCACAAATAGAAACACTAGATCAATATACTACTAGGTATGTAATTCAAATAAAATAAAATTGTTTTTTTTATTTCTGTGAGCTATTTATTTGGTCCTGATTGGGTACTGTTGAAACCTAGGCGATAAGGGGGCAGACCTAGACGAAGATAAATGGACGAACTTGACTCCTACCGAACGGACTAGCCAACAATAGCAGAGGACAGAAGTTTGTGGAATAGGGAGAGGGGCAAACAGGTCTTTGCCCGGCAGTGGGACAATACAGGGGCAGAGAGATGGACAGTGTGTTATCCTAAAACTCTGATTGATTCATCTAATCCATAGGTTCTCAACCTTATTTTGCCCACCGTCCAGTTTGAGACTATAGTTTTTTCTAGAGCCCCTATTTTTTTTACATACCATCTGTCCCGAATCTGAAACAGCTACTGCCACGATTATAATTAAACGTGTAATATTATTATAGTCGTAAGATAGGATATATAATTTTGTCTGGGTCTTCTACTGCCCCCCTGAAAGTCTCAAACGCCCACGAGGGGGCGTTATCACCCACGTTGAGAAACTATGATCTAATCCGTAAAACTTGGAAACATTTAAATCTCTTTAGATCTGTCTAACAAACAATTTGTGGTAACTGACCTTACCTTTACACACCTTTCAGAAATTACATTAGCAGGTCCTAAAAGGCTGTTTATACCGCAAGGGATAATTGCTCCACACATAATAATCATAAAAGATAAAGGGCTAATACACATGCGTCACTTATCCTTAGTAAAATGGAGCAGTAGGTGGGAGGGACATACAACAATAGGTATTGCTTGCCGGTCGTGTGTCTGTGAATAAGGAAAAGAGGAGACTAACAATAGTACATTACTGCACCGGCCAGCAAAAGAGGCATTGATGGACGAACGTGTAAATCGTATACGTAAGTCCATCAATGCCTAGTTGTGACCAAGGCTTGTATAGTACTTTTCTCAAATACCTAATGCGCGGAAATTAGTCAAACACAATTACTTTTCAAAATCAATGACGAACAACGAACAACAATAATTTTTCCTACGCGTTAAAGTGTTCATTTGTTTTTCAATAAACAACTTTCTATTTGCAAGCCAGTTCGAAATTTAAATAAAAACTTTGATAAGTTACCTCCTTGGTTGCCTTTTTTTGGAGTAAAAGATCGTTCCATTTTTAAATTACACGACAGATATGAGTTAACTATGTAATTTATTTGGCCGCTAAACACGACAGATATGGATTTTCATACAACTTTTGCTGGTCGCTGCTCGCATGTATTTGGCCAGTACAGCAATTTCGATTTATCTCGAAGAAGGTTGTCAAAATAATGCTCAAATTTCCAAGCATGTTTGAGAAAAAACTATTTATGAATTGTTTGTCCTAATGAACCCATCATTAGGACTAACAATTCGTAAATAGTTCCAAGTACCGTAACGCTACCGGGACTGCATAAAACTCAAGGAGGTACACACATTCTCTATCAGCGCAATTGTGACGAAATCACAAGATATTCGTATTCATACCGGCTTCGCCTGAAATGACGACAGAGTCCTTCGATTAGGGAACCGATTCACTGCCTCTTTCATATTAAGCACACGTAAAATTCCTTTTTATAAGGATACAATCGAAACACATGGTTTGAATGGGTCTCTTGGGCTGGTTTGACATTCTCATTTCTATGGATAACTTAATGATTTTTAAAGAGGGTGTAAAAATTGGTTTGATAATTCACATTTCCGGTTTAAAGACATTTATTTCTCAAAAAAAGAACAATAAGGTTCACTTACAAATTGAGAAATGTATAGAAGATATAAAATAAAAATAGATACAGTCTCTGTGATCACATAAAATTATACAAAACAGCATAATTAAAAGATTTTATAGGTGACAAGAGCAGTGGAGGCCAAGCGGTAATGGCCGCGACTTACGAGTTGTAGGTCGTAGGTTCGAATCCAGACAGGCGCTTTACTTTGTGTAAATTATTTCATCACCACTGTTCTCAAAACGGTGAAGGAAAACATCATGAGGAAACAGGCATGTCCTAGAACCAAAAATTCGAAGACATGTGACATCTGCCGACCCGCACTGGGCCCGCGTGGTGGATTACGGCCCACTCCCTCTCACTGAGAGGAGGCCTGTGTCCCAGCAGTGGGAACATTATAGGCTGATTACGGGTATGTATAGGTGACATTCAGGTGTTAGTACTTCGTCCTAACGTATTCTTCTAGGGCTTTTTTATATGTATAACATTTAATATTTAAGGAATCCATCTAGGAATCAGGCAGATTGAAATGAGGCTCCTTTTAGCTAAGGCCTGTAAAATAAAGTTAGTAAAAACTATTCTACGAACGAACCAAACGGATTGTGTGTTTTACGTGTTTTATGAATTTTCCTGTGAATATTGTTCTCTATCCGCTTCCGTAATCCAATTGAACTGAAATGTGGCACACCCGTGTTGTTTTGATGACAGTATAAATAGCTATAGTGTCATTTATTTGATCTAGTAATGTATACAAAAACTGTTTCATTGGGTCTAAAACTTCGATGAGAGCAGAATATTCATCTGCCTAAACCTTTCCCAACTATATTTTTGGTCGGCAGCTAATAATTACCAGTATTTTACGTGGAGCGACTGCATACCTGACCTCCACAACCCAGTTACTGGGTAACACTATACCCCTTGGTAAGACTGGTTGTCAGACGTTCGGGCTTCTGACGACCCGTAACGACTGTCAAATATCCGCAAATAACAGCTGGGACCAATAACTTTGCGTGCTTTCCGCGGCACGGAGAGGTCTCAGTATGTAAAGATGGTCTTGGTCATCCATCCACGGACCGACCGCGACAAGCGTAGCTTAACCTGATCGATCGACCCGTGTGGCTGTTATCACGTAGCCATGAGCCCCTTATGAGGAAAAACATTATTTTCTTTTTTATTGCCATATTTAGCACTATTGTATTAATTTAGTATTCAAATCTATTCCGAGCTAGCGACTGAATCACACCGACACCCCCGATTAGCCTAGCTTTGTCCTCTTAAGTCGAATGGACAGTTCAATCGCCGAGGTGCACACACGAATAATTTCCAGTTCACTATACAGGGGGATCCTTGTCTGCACTAGTTGTGAACTATTGACACCACTGAGCATTGCTAACGAATCGACTAAGCTGTCGATCAAGGCGCGACTGTCGTTTGTTTCATGGTCTTCGTGTCATGTTTGGAACTGACCAGTGAGTCTAGCACGAACGCACGTTACGTAAGCTCGAACGATTTTGAAATTGAAAACACTCGTATTGCTCATAATATTCATTTAGTTTTAAAACTGTATTCATTTATATGGGTGATGATATTAATTGTGCTTGTTGCACTAATCTCTGGAACTACTAGTCGGATTTGAAAAAATATTTTTGAATTTGATAGCTTATTTCTTGAGAAAGGCTATTTAACATCACGCCACGATCTTTAGAAGGAAAAGGAAAAAAGTCTGAAAGAACGCTAGGATGCGACACAGTGGATCGGGGGCCAAATTTTCACTCGGACGAAGTCGCGGGCAGAAGTTAGTTTAAAATAAAATAAGTACTATAACATAGTTGTATTTTCGATTCAAAAAGTTACGTTTACGTCGCGCGTGATATGGCCTAGGGACACAGGAAAACGGTTACGTTTTGTGGTTGTCTCGTCATTCTAGATGGTGAGAATGATAAGTAAGTGGAGAGAGTATATTTGGCAGATTTGTACTCGTAGCTATTCACTACAACATGAAAAACATTTTCACTGTCTTCCGCTTGATATAATTGTGCTTAGTAGGTACTTTGTGAAGGCTAAGCGCGCACTGCGATGCGATTGTTCATTTTTTTTTGCGCATGTTCAAGCGAAATAAGATCGCGAACGCTAATATAATTTTTCAAACAATTATTTACTGCAATGCACGGACGATAGTATATTGGTATTGTTTACAGATTGGCGATTATTTTCTGCAACGATTAAATTTCGTGATGCGCGCTTAGCCTAAAAAAAATTACCAAATACGATGTTAGGTAATGCACCATGTAGGCACTGCATTGGCTGGGTTAATTTTAGTGAAAAACGTAAGATTCATTGCACAAAACAAAGACGTTTATTTTAAAATATTACGAACATACAACTTGTAATAAAGGTCCTTAGCAAAACAACATTTATACCACTTATAGTTATGACATCAAATATTATAAAGAGAAAAAAGATTTGATTTTTAACATGTTTTTGTTTGTTACGCTTTCACGCTAAAACAGCTGAACGAATTTGGATGAATTTTGGCACGACGGTAAACCATGACCTGGATTAGGACATAGGGTACTTTTTATCCCGATATTCCCACGGGATCGAGACTTATGTAGGTAAAACCGCGTGGAGCAGCTAGTATTTTATATTTGGTGGGGGCAAACGAGAGTCAAGCGAAGACATGTGACTTCTACCAACCCGCACTGGGCCCGCGTTGTAGATAACAGCCCACTCCATCTTGAAGAGAGGAGGCTTGTGTCCCAGCAATGGGGACATTAAGTATAGGATGATTATGCTAAGCGAAGTCGCAGGAGGAATGAAAACATGCTTTGGGAGGACTATCTTGACGTAAACCAAGACTATGGCCACCCTTGCTTATAGCGCATAAACCACGCCAAGACGATAATAGTAGCTAAAGCAACTATTCCAACATAATTTGCTCTAAAATTCAGGGTATTCTGAAAATTCGTGGTGCGTTCACATCAAAGAAATAGTCGAGGAGCTCGCAACTTTGCCCGTTTGATATATTGTTGTCGGGCGACATTTTCGGGCACGGCTCCACAATGAATATTTTGTTAAGTACATAGCATTATTGTTTAAAAATGTTGTTGGTACAGGATTTATATAAGAAGCTGTATTTCCTTAGGCTGTAGGTAGTGTTTTTAGTTAATAGCTTAACTGAAGACGGCTGCAAAGAAAATACACGAAACAAAAATTCATAGTAGTCTAGAATCTAAATAAAAATTGTTCTGACTGAAGACAAACAGCTTCTTGATTATGACGTTTTAATGTCATCAAGATGTCAGTGCGAGAGAGAGACAGAGTTATACCTGAAAAATTTTTTTTAGGACTGGATTCGTGATGGCATGAATTCTTCATAATATGAAGTAAGTATGATCCAACCACCTAACAAGAGCCTCGAGAGATGGTGATCGAGGCTTTCGACCATCAAGGCTTTGGTCGATACGACGACCACCACGATGCCACTGTTACAATTTATAAATTGTACTCTGTGGTTTGGTATGGAAATATAAATAAACATCAACTCTCTCAATCACCGTATAATTTTATTATGCAAGCAGATTAAATCAATACAAACACACCCGGTGGACAATAGAGGTCCACCGGTATAAAAGGTAAAATCTTAATAATCTACAATATAAATTATAAATTAGGTAGGTAATTGTGATTATATTTTATTAATGAAAGCCAGCTATAAGTTCAGCATAAAGAGCTATGGTCGTGGGGAGTTGGAGATAAACCCGGTACTGTTCCTTATTAAAGTTAAATGTTATCAGTTACAAAATTAAAGTAAAACCCTCCTCTTTCTCATAATGTGAAATCGTAACATCGACAATCATTGCGCGGCGCGCTAATCGGTTTATCACTACAATAACATAAACTATAATTAAGTACAATGTATATACACTAGATACTAACTTACTATAAAAAAAAAAACAAAAAAAACAAAGGACGCTTAGGCATCGAAGTACTCGTCCGCATCGCTGTCACTATTTATATTTATCACTACTATATTATCAGGCTTATTGAAATTTTCCTGTCCTGTATTTACAGAATGTTTTGATTCTGCTGTGCATTTTGACCGTTTTTTTTTTGACATTCTTTGGGGACAGTGAAAAAAAAACCTCTACAGTCCATCCTTTCCATTTTCAACGGATCTCAAAAACCAACAATATCCGAACCAAATTCAGTACAGTATTTTCCACATCGAATAGATCCGTCTAATCCAAAGTTTTGTATTTTTATTCCGGTTCGAAATAGCTGAACGGATTTCGAAAGTTTAGTTTATTTGGAAAGATAGGCTTATGTTTAAAAATGTTTTACGTTTTGACTCGTAGCACAGTTTTATACATTATATAAAACATTCCGAAGACTAGATCATTATCAACAAATATTGCAGTCCAGTGTTGGACACATATAGATAAAGAAAGGACTCCCAATTGCACCTGTCCTGGACCACATCCCAGCCACTCTGTGAAAACCTTTGCTTCCGATTATCATAATAAGTTTTCAATAAAAAAAATCTCGATATTTCGTCAAGTCAATCAATTAGATATCTACCTGGAATACTAGGACTTCATCCCCAAATAAGAGTAAGTACAAAAAAGTTACACAAAAATTTTTTAACAAATAAAGCTCCACGAACTTGAAGTGAAAGATATTCGTCAAGTGCATCAGCTGTTTGTAATCACCTTCTTCCAAGTTGTAAAATTTTACCGACGACCGGCAGTGCAAACAAGGTTTCCGTAGTCGGTAGAGAAGTGCATGACGAAAGAAAATGCGGATATCCATGATAAATGTGCTATTTAAAATGCGGAAGAATGATAAATGTAACTATTCAAATAGCTAGCTCCAGGCAAATTCTTAGTGGTATTTTTGATATTAATAAACAAAAAACCAGTAAAATGATGATAAAGACATCGGACTCTGATGTCTTCTGCATCATTTTACTCTGTTGATTAGAGTATCTAACCTGATATGGCTTCTGACAAAGGGATTTGGCCATTACTTACACATTTAATTAAACAAAGTACTCGTGCGACAACAGTTCGAAAGTAAACTATCCGTCGTTCGTTTATACAGGACGCCGCATTGTCTTCTATTGAAAATCAAATTCGTCCCGTCCGGACCCCGAACAAAATTAAACGCGAAACGCATAAATTAAGAGGAGTTAAGATAAACTTTCCCCTCACAAGTTTCATTGAAAGAGGTGAGCTCTTTTGAGGGATTGTTCCTATTCAACTTAGGAATAACCTTGACAAATTCTGTATTGCTGGAAAAAAATACTAGGAGCTTCAAGAGTTCAGAAGGTATAAGGCGCGATTTTCCAAAGCAGTTGAGTTTAGCAAGGTCAAAGTTGTTCGGGTTGTATGCTAATGCACAGCTCCCATCGGAAAGATTTTGTAGTCGGCCGAATTGGATGGCAAATCATTGGCATATTTATTAGGCTTGGGATTTGATCCTGGTTTCTGAAGCACTTGGGTTTGTTATTGTGGTATCAAAAGATCTTGTAAACATATCCCGTGTCGGTGTAATGTCCTCGTTTTGACGTTTAGCGTTAAGTAATTAATAATATTTTGGGACACCTTTTTGGATTATAGTGACTAGAATACCTGCTCGTATATGCAGTTATTTAGTTGTAAATACTTAGCTCATATTTATATGCCAGGATAGATCTACCTACAACGTTAGGTTTTGTTATTGAATAAAAATCAGCAAAAAAATTGTTTTGTTATGATGAAGAAGTATTAAGCAACTAATTGTCAATAAATAACACTTAATACCAGTTTATTGAGTCGAACACTCCAACCGGGTAAGGAACTATCACAAAATAAATACACAATTCTGAACCGAACCGAGGAATTTATGCATAAATAAATCTGTCGTTTAATATGGTTTATGGGCAGTTTATAACAGCTGGCAAATAATTCAATGTTGCCACTACAAAGCTAGAAGCAATTTAACTTGGAATTTAATTGAATTGCAGATGTGGTTGCCATGTTTGCGACGCCACCGGCCCCTAGTTAATACGTTATAATTTTTGCCCTTCGGTGTTTGAACATAGAAACTATACGGCTAATTGGAGTGGTGGTCTGTAGGCTCCTGGGATTTATTTTCGCCTGGTACTTGGTCCTTATGTGTAGCATTATCATATTCCTGTGTTGTGGTTATATGATGAGCAGAAACTTAGTCTTACATAAGACCATGATCCCGTACTCAAAGATCGATTAACCTTAATGACACCTTACGATCACTTAACGGTGCACATACATCGTGTTTAAGGCCTTCTTAGACAAATGTGTGGTTTGGTGGAGGCCTGCGCATAGTACTTCGATAGTAAACTAATTGCTTAGTCTTGAACATTTATAGAGAGGCTGATGTTGGATGCTCTGTAAGGTATGTAGTAAGAGGGACTCTTGGGCCTTAGTGTGACATCTTTGTAATAAAGAGAAAATAGTCATGAAAGTGAGTAGTGCTGAATAAATCTATTCAGAAGCGTAAATACTCAAATTTTCTTATGCCAAGTAGGTGCCTACTTATTCACAGGGACACATTAATCTGAAATCACAGTAATATTTCATGCAATAGGAACAATTGTCGAGTTTAATCAGTTCGTTTTGACAATTTATGGCGTCTATACGTCATAGCCGAGTCTATGGTTGGCGATGAACTAAAACTTAGCAGATTATTCTCGGCCGTGCCTGTCACTCGAGCAAGTTTGCGAGGCGGGCGCTCGAGTTATTCACACTTTATCGCTAACTTAGCGATAGTGGGTTGGAGACCAGCCGTTGTCGCTTATGTACTTCTAGTAGTTTTATAACGATGATATTTTGCTGTCGTAAATACATTTTGTTTTGGGGGTTGATGTTTTTATCGGTTTTTTCACAACGATAACTGGGTAAACTGATGATCGCAAACGTCTGTATTTACTATTTTGTGTGACTTGTGATCATGCCGTCTAGACAGAAGATATAGAATGATATTAATTAACCTAATTAGAGCAAGAGCAAGGCCAGAATGAAAATAAGCAACAAGCTTTTTAAAAGCAGCAGACGGTGTAGCAATCTAAACTATACCATATTCAGTTTGGCTTGAGACAAAACGTAAACAACATTTATTTTACTACTCTTAATAAAAAAATATTCTGTAAAATATATCAAAACTATTCAAAACATTAATTTCTAACAAAAAAAAAAAAAATGTGTGATCTATTTTGTGTAACAATTTTTTTTTTTGTTAGAAATTAAAGTTTTGATACATTTTACAGAATATATTTTTATGAAGAGTAGTCAAATGTTGTTTACGTTTTGTCTCAAGCCAAACTAAATAAGATATAGATAATTAGGTAAATATCAGTATCAGAGAGTACTTATAAGTACTCTCTGATACTGATATTATTTACGACTAGCTGTGCCCCGCGGTTTCACCCGCATAAGTGTCGATCCCATGGGAATTTCGGGATAAAAAGTAGCCTATATATTAATCCAGGGTATCAGCTACCTCCATACAAAATTTTATCAAAATTGATCCAGCCGTTTGAGCGTGAAGAAGTAACAAACATATAAACACACACAAACACATACACACACTCACAAACTTTCGCCTTTATAATATTAGTGTGATGTACTTCTTGCCAATTTTGCTAACTAATGTAAGAGAAATATGATCTTGATTGTATACACACGACTTTTAAATACACAATAGGTATACAGTCTACATAAAAAGTCAAAAAAGTTTACATTATTCTACCCCTTTCGTAACTAAAATTAATGAACAAAGTGAAATACAACACAACATGCATTAATCACACCATACAGAAGCCGCGTCAGTAACATATTCAATTCATACAGCTCTTTGTTATCATTTCAACGCGAACAGTCATGGTCACCTAATCACAGAAAAAATACAACAAAAACTTTCGACCCACAACTTTGAGCTCTGTGAATTTGTAATAAAACTTCCAAGGGAATTTTACTAAGCGAATATATTATTCAGAACATGATATTACACATAGATTTGTCAAATTACATTTACGCCAAACTCGCGCTGGTCTTCCGAAGTTCTCGCATTGCAAAGATAAAACTTTCAAGATGATCGTACTCTAGAAACTAGTGGAAAATTGCCACCGGCGCAAGTAGACCTGCTTCGTCTCCTCCCAATCCTTGAATTTTGAAGGAGTTAGCGGATTAATGGCAAGGACTGGGAGCTCAGAGCTTGATGGTACCTCCGCAATGTTTATTAACGTCAAGTGGCCTGGCAGCTAATTCGCGCTTGGACTGACAAATTTAATAACAAGTAATGAAGTACATAGAATCGAACCGCGCCTGCTAGCGTGCTATGATCCCTTGGGAGCTCTAGTTCAGTTACTTTAAAGAAATATAGATCCGGCATCGGTTGAGATTAGATTTTGATTAACCATTAAAATTGAGGTAGAGTTTATTTTATGCTCATAGTATTACTATCATGAATTTAGGATAAAAAAGAGTGAAGAAAAAGCCGAACTACATTAATATGAGCATTGTTTCTCATGAAAACCATGTAATTTTCAAAGTAACTTCTGAAATAAAAATCAATTTATTTATTTCTTCCTGACTCCCCGCTACATAAAGCATCATTTGCCTGCATCCTCAAGACATTTTCTCCCCAATGATGGTTAAAAATCCATAACAAATGCGTTACGTGATTCCTGTACAATCTCTTTCGACAATTGTACATTTAAAAATACTTAGATTCCAACTTACGATTCAGCACACGTTCCGAGGAGATATTAATGGAGTCTCAGTGTTTGCACTTGACGCGGCCCGCGGCCCGATGGGCCGCCATTTTAAAAATCCTACTACCACGCAGACACTAAAATGATCGCTGCGGTGCAAATTCTCGCTCCATTTGCTTTTACAATTAGGTTATATTTTTCCGATCTGATAGCAATGTGCAAGAGAAAGGGTTATTAAATAAATAAGGAAACAATACTGATTAGTTGTAATTTTAAAGTAGGCGGAATAAAAAATGACTGGCTCTGCCAATAAATAAAGATTACGTATTTATATGAAAAATCACTACTCTTGTCCCCCCCACAAGCAAAAATATTCCAAAAACTTATATAGTTAAACAAACCATTATCCTGTCTTTGATCATAAGTATATTCGAGAATTCTCTCTCAAATTTTCCTTTTTCCTTCCAAATCTGATAAGGAGCTCCATTTCCATCTGACAAGATTACGTGAACCGTTAACAATGCTATTAGAATTAAAATCCTATGAGTGGAATGTACAAAAACCATGGAACAGTCGGTGTCAGTTTGGAACGCAGCCTGTCTCATGTACTAGGGGCACATAGCCGGGCGCCGTGTTTTTAATCACCACTGCCTCTGACGGGTTGACATTGAAAAATATTTCTGTTTAGATTTCATACGTACGCTGCGAGGGTTCGGGATTGTAAATAATTAGGATTTTTGAGAGGTTTTTAGGAGAGGCTAAAAAGTATTCGAGTTTTTTACCTGATACAGGAAAGTGGTTGTGGTGTTTTTGGTACACTAGAGCCACTTGATAAGTTCCCTTCAACAAACTGAGACCTTAGTACTCGTAGAACGCGCGACGTAAACATAACGTAAGTTGGAACGATTTTTTTACTGAAATTATGTACAACTATCCTATAGTATTTTGACTCCTATAGATATAAATAGGAAAGTCCTAAAACCAAGTAAAATTTTCGTACCAGCGAAACGAGAATTTTCAATTTTAAAATCGTTCGGATTTACGTAACGTTAACTCCGCGCGTTTATGCTAGGCTCACAGGAAGTTACGAATATACTTAATGGCAAATATAAAAAGAGGGTGACTGCCTATTCTGGACCGTAAAGTTTAGGTACATGAAGGAAGAAAAGAAAGAAGTAAAAACGTTAATTTGCGGTAAACATGACACAGGAAAAAAACACAAAAAAAGACAACTTGTAAAAATAAAAATAACATTTTAAGATCATTTGGTTAACTGCACACGTTAAGAAAGACAATATTTATTGTTTAGGTAATACAGTAAGCAGGTTGACAGTTTAACAGCAAGTTGAAACGATGAATAGCTTAAAATATTACCAGACCTACTGCTCTATACTTTGCGTTGATCTAAACTTTCGAAGTTTTGAACAAACAAAGTATTTTGTAAAAGCTTTATTTCTCTCTAAGTAATGGGAGAAAGAAATTACACTTTTTTAATATACCGAACAGTATTTTTCTCGCCTCAGTGACTAAGCTCAATTGGCTATCTGTTAAAAGGTCTTTAACAGATTATTCTGTCTTAGACAAAGCCACAATCCCATTGCGAACTCATTAGTATGAATTTCTTTGCATGTTGATTACCACGATTTTAGCAGTAAAGCGTATTAAGGATTCAATCCATTCTCTGAGAAGGAACCGGGAAAACAAAACTCGGAAGACTGTATTAAATTAAATTGATATTGTTTTAATTAATAATATTAATAAGACCAACGCCATTGGAATTTGCACAACGTGCAGATTACACTAGTCTCACCAGTTCTCTTTTTATGGAACAATTCCATATTTACGGAAAGCGAAGTTCCAGTTTTAATTTCATCGTTATGGGAAAAAGCACTCAGGTTGATCAAATGTAATTTTAGATTACATGTTAGTTGGAACTGTCATTATCAAACTTAATTTTATTTTGTTGAAAGTTTTCAGTAGCTTCCTTTGTACAAAGATACAATATAGAAGGTTTTCACTTAAATTAAGCTATATTATTTGGGTCAATACTTGGTCGAGGACGTTGCTAAAGTTTTAAATTAAATAGATTACTATATACAATATATCATACATACATACATGTACATATATACATCTTTTTTACCTTGTGGAACGCAAAATAAATGAATATGAATATTGTTTAAACAAATCCACTTTGTAAAAACAATGAAAGTATATTACTTATATGGTAGGCAAAACTACCTACCTACAGTGGTGCTTCACAAACGAAGGGACACTTTAAATCGTGTTCTGCGTGCCCTGATGCGTGGACGCTACAGGAATTGATGGACGCTACTGATGACGCCAAACTCGAAGCTGAATTCTAGCTTCTGCGTCAACTCAATATGTACACCATGTATGTACACGCGAAGACAAAGAACTGGTGCAGTCTCAATAAGCTGGATGAAACTGTTAGGCTGAAATACAAAATAAGCCCTATACCTACCGAAAGAAAACGGAGTGCCTTTCATTTCTCTTACACAAGTAACAACCATCACACTATTTCCCGCCATCCCATTCTCTTTACACCCCATCTTAAATGTTAATTTTACGAGCAGATAAACGCGACTGAGTCTCACAACACTTCAAAAGCTGTAATTCCAGAGACTTTTATAAAACTCGTAGCTAATTGAATTGCTAAATTACTTATTGGGAAGTCGAAGCCAGCCAGAATCGAACGGTGATCGGTCAGTGCCTATGAATAATTCAGCAAAGAGTAAATAGCTGCTAAACTCGGAAGCTAATGTCGGTGAAGTGGAAAAACGTCGTTGAAATTTTGTAGTTTGGAAAACGAAGCAAAATTTGCTAGTATTTTTAGTTTCGTATGTCGATATGGCAGCGAAAATAAATAGAAATAGGGTATGGGTTGAAGAAGGCATTGATTTGTTTGTAATAGCAACTTGCAGTAGCTTTTATGTAATCTGGAATATGTAAGAAAACAAAAGCGCTTTATCACAAAACATGAAGAATGCTCGGCGGCCGCTACAGTCCGTTTGTAGCTATTTTACCTCCGAAAGCAGCCACCCAACAGCCGCTTTATTGTGACGAGAATACAGATCACAGTGATTTTGACAGACCTGTCAATGGCAGCAACTCAACAGCAACCTTATTAAAGATTCTCGCCTCGGTGTTCTGAGTTAGCACGTGTGTCTAGAATTTTTTAGTTGTTTTTGTGTTATTGTTGATACTTTTGTGACTTGTGTTATTGTTAAAGTGTGTCGTTATTGTGTTCGTAACTAGGTTTGTATTGTGATTGTCTTGTTTTAACTCTCGTTTTATTCAAGATGGATGAGAATAAACCCCCTGATCCTGACCCCCCAGATATTCCAGGTCCTTCAACTCCTTTTTCTCCGTTCTCTCCGAATCCGCTATCCCAATTCGCGGATGTTGTTTGTAGTGTTACAGAAATGGATGTAACACAATCCCAACAAAATTCACGCAAACGTCCTGGTAGCGAAGAAATCTTGACACCTACCCCTCCAAGCAAGCAACCAAAAAGCCAAATTGGTCGTACCAAGTACTCCGTAATGGATAAGGCTCCCTATATTGTCCACGTTTCTCGTATTGAGAATCAACCAAATGCTGGCACCACCCTACATCCTGTTAATTTTGGTAAATTTCTTATCAATAACAACATTGCGAACATTGTTCGTGGTGGTGTTAACAGAGTCGGTAGAAACCGTGTGTCAGTGGAGTTTGCTTCCCCCCAGGACGCTAACTCTTTCCTGGTAAACAGTCTGTTGTCCAAATATAGTTATACCGCATCAATCCCTACATTTAATGTCACAAGGATGGGTGTTGTTACTGGTGTTCCCTCAGATATTACGGAAGAAGAAGCCATAACTTACTTGACAGTGCCCTCAGGCTGCGGGCAAATACTGAAAGTCCGCCGTATTAATAGAAAAAACCAACGTGACGGGATTAATGAGTGGAAACCCACTGAGACATGTGTTCTGACGTTTGATGGACAAGTTTTGCCAAATAGGATTTACTGTTGTTACACATCCCTCCCTGTTGAGCAGTACATATACCCGACAATTCAATGCCGCAAGTGTTGCAGATTTGGACATGTGTCGAATCTATGCAGATCTAAACCACGCTGCAGTAAATGTGGCCACGATCACCCTGGTGATGGTTGCAACATTTCTGAGGGCGAAGCCTTCTGTGTGCTTTGTTCGGGTAATCACTTTGCTGATAGCAAGTCATGCCCCGAGTATGGTAGACAAAGGGCTATTAAGACTGTCATGGCTGAGAAATCCATTCCCTATGCCGAGGCTAGTAAGATTATCCCAACAGCTTCCCGCAATTATGCCAACATCGCCAAAACTCCGATTTCACAGTCCTACCGCAAAACTGTAACACTTAAACCCAGGACCCATGCCCCTCTTTCCCCATCTTATGACAAAGTTGCTCATCAGCAGATAGTTAGTTCTCCCCCACCTTCTCAGCCTAATGGCTGCGCTCTTAATTACAATAATGTGTCTCCTAATAATACCGGTTCTATTATGGAACTCCTTATAAAACTATTACCTATTGTTATTTCTTCTTCTACTTCTAATACCCAATCACCGTCCAACGTTGCCGACCAACTTATTACTCTTCTTTTAGATATTAGAAATGGCGTCTCGCCAAGTATTCCTTCAGTGGAATGTGAGGAGCGTGTGGCATAAAAAGCACGACCTCATATTCCTTTTAAATAAATACAAGCCATTGGCTTGTTCCATAGCTGAGACTTGGCTTACCCCAAGTCTTAGCTTTCGTATGCCACACTTTAACATTCTCAGATGTGACAGATCTGATGGCTATGGAGGATCGGCTCTCCTTGTCAATAATCGGGTCACGCTTTTGCCCTTCTCTTTACCTTCGCTCACAGGTGATATGAGTATTGTAGCAGGAAAGGTGGAAGGCATTACAGTGTTTTCGATTTACATTGCTCATCCTCATCAAGATTTTTTGGCTATTTTAAAAAACATTTTTTCTAATATTCATGGACCAATTTTGGTCATGGGTGATTTTAACTGTCACCATTTCAGATGGGGATCCGAACGCTGTGATGCCTTTGGTGTAGCTTTGGTTGAGATCTTGGACGATCTGGATCTTTGCATTCTTAATAATGGTTGCCCGACTCGCAGATCTCCTCCTGGTCAACAAAAGAGTTGTGTGGATTTAACTTTTTGTTCGGTTGAGTTGGCAGCCTCGACCCATTGGGAATGTACGACCTTGTCGCATGGTAGTGACCATTACCCTATTATCACATCTTTGGTTAATAAGACTTATTTAGAGAAATCTTCCCCTCCACTTTTGAAATATAACCTGTCCAATCCAGATTGGGCAAAATTTGTATCATTATTGGAGGGCAAAATTGATGTTCTTCCAAATTTAAATTCAAGTTTATTAGATCCTTCTGGTCACTGCCATGCCAAAATCTGTTATGAGGGACTTGTTACGGCCATTACCTCCAGTGCGGATTCCTGCTTTCCGCTGAAAAACAGTGCCCGTGGCAAAATACCTTCTCCCCCGTGGTGGGATCCAGAGTGCACTTTGGCAGTCAGGGATAGAAATGAGGCCGAGCAGTGTTATAATGCAGATATGAGTACCGAAAACCTATTGACATATTTGAGGATAAATGCCAGATCCAAGCGTCATCTTCGCAAGAAAAAACGTGTGGGATGGGTTAAGTTCTGTACCTCCTTATCTCCCTCTACTCCAGTCTCGTTAGTTTGGAAAAGCATCAACAGGTTTAGACGTGGGTGCTCTCCGTCAGTCTCTTCACCGATCACTAGGGAAACAGCTGACCTTTTTTTTGACAAAATAGCTTCACCATATGTTCCTCACTCTTCTGAATGTTCCATTAATATGTCCCTGCAAGGTGCTTCAGAGGATCCTTTTGATGTGCCTTTTACTTTGAAAGAATTGAATGTGGTGCTCAAGCATGTTCGGGACTCAGCCCCCGGTATTGACGGTGTGCCATATTCTTTTATTGTTCATTCTGGAGACAAGGCTAAACTGTACTTCCTTGATATCATTAATTTTTGTTACAGTAATGGTTGGGTTCCTGATCAGTGGAAATTACAAATTATTATTCCCCTATTGAAGCCAGGCAAACATGTAGATGATCCGAATGGCTTTAGACCAATTGCTTTATCCTCAGTCTTGGCCAAACTATTGGAACACCTTATTAAGAATCGACTAGAATGGATAGTCGAATCGAGAGACTTACTGCCGAATTACCAATTTGGTTTCAGGAAAGGGCTCGGCACTATGGATAGTGTTGGCGTTTTAATTGCGGATATTCGCTTAGCGTTTTCTAAAAATAAATCCGTTGTTGCCGCCTTCCTAGACATCTCCTCCGCATACGACAACGTTCTTCTTCCCGTACTCAGGCAGAAACTGCACCAGCTGAGTCTCCCGGTTAAGATGATCGAATGTATCTGTGCTCTTCTCTTGTCTCGATCCTTGGTTCTGAGGGTCCAGGGCGAGGATTTCGATGAAAGGCAGACTTGGAAGGGATTACCGCAAGGCTCCGTGCTGAGCCCCCTTCTTTATAATTTATATACAGTGGACATTGGCTCCTGCCTAAATAATAACTGTCACATCCTCCAATATGCCGACGACTTAGTCTTGTATGTGACAGATTCCTCCATCGTAGACGCTGCGTCATCTCTATGCCTCTCTCTGGACTCTCTGAACCAGTGGCTTTTAAGCCATGGTATGCTGTTATCTGCACCAAAAAGTTCGGCAGTAATTTTCTCGCGTAAAAGATTGATCCCACATATCTCAGTGGACATTTCGGGTTATAATATTCCGTTAGTTAATAAAGTAAAATTTTTAGGCGTTTTTCTAGATTCAAAATTAAATGGTAAGCATCATATTAACTTATTAATTAAAAAATGTGAAAAAATTGTTCCGATTTTAAAAGCTCTCGCGGGTGTATGGTGGGGTGCCCATCCTTACACTATGAAATTGGTCTATAACGCTTTAATTCGTAGTGTTTTAGACTACGGTACGTTCCATTTAGTTCCATGCAACAAGGGTGCTTTGGCTGGGCTGGATAGGATTCAGTCAAAATGTCTTCGGATTATCTCTGGTTGTATGAAGTCCTCTCCCATTAACGCATTGCAGGTTGAGTGTGCTGAACCTCCCCTGGCCTTAAGACGGCAGTATCTGGCCTCCCGTTTTCTGGCTAGGTTAATATCTAGATCTTCACACCCCCTTTTAACAAGACTGAATGAGTTAGATGCCTTATGTAGAAGCTCAAATTTTTGGAAAAACAAAGAGACTCCCTTAATTATAAAAGCATTTCGCCAAATTTATAATTTAAGATGTCCAATAGAACAGAATCCCCGATTACCTCTTTTTAACTTTCCCTATGAAGTCTTATGTTTCACCCCAAAAATTTTCTTTGACATCGGTATTTCCAAAAAGTGCCCTTCAGCGAATTCAGCCTTCAATGCGGCGGTGGGAGAACGATGGACCGGGTTTCAAAGGTTTTTTACAGATGCCTCAAAATTTAATGATCTCAGTAACACTGGCGCTGCGGTTTATTACCAAAGCTCCAGAATTATTTTACAATACAAATGCCCTGAGGAGTCTTCTGTGTTTACGGGCGAGTGTGTGGCTTTATTGGCAGCTTGTCTTTTCATAGAGTCACACCACAATATTGACAAAGCCGTTATTTTCACTGACTCTCTTAGCTGTCTGCAAGCCTTAGTACAAAACTCATTCAAAAGTAAATTGCACAGTTCGCTTGTTTTAAAAATTAAAAATTCTTTATTTTCTTGTGCTAGTAGTCAAAAGGAAGTTCAGTTAGTTTGGATACCTAGTCATTGTGGCATTAAGGGCAATGAATGTGTTGATGCTTTGGCCAAAGATGCTTGCTCTTCAGCAACAGCTGATCTCACCTACAACACTCATCAGGGGTATGACTTACTGAGCCTTCCGAAAGCTAAGCTCCAATCCTCATGGCAGGAACAGTGGAATATCACTGGAAGGAAAAAGGGCAGATTTTACTATGCAGTACAACCAATAATAAAATCAAAACCTTGGTTCTATAGCTTCAAGAAAGCCTCCAAAACAATTATTTCTACCCTTTGTAGAATCCGCTTAGGTTTCTGTTGTACTCCGGTTTTTCTGCAAAAGATTCGTGTTCGAGACTCCTCTCTCTGTGAGTGCGGGTTGGAAGAGGGCACTCTGGACCACATCTTCTTTGAATGCTCGAACAACGTTCCACCTTTAGATTTATATAGGCGCCTCCCAAAATTTAAGATCCCTCTTCCGACTAGTTTCCCGTCTCTGCTAACATACTCCTCTCCAGATCTGTTTGTGGCGCTGATGACCTTCATCCGTCACAATAACATAAAATTATGAATTATTCAGTATGTTTGAGTGTGGTATGTGTATTTTTTATGTTTTAACAATTATTATATTTATTTATGTCTATTTTTTGTTTGTTTCAGTCCCGTACTAACCCAGCAAGATCTACATTGTATCAACTGGATCAATGAAATAATTTTATTCGCCTAAATTTTTTTTTTTTTTTTTTTCTCATGCACACTTGTTCTTGCAGCCCACTTTAGACATTGGCAGAATAGTCGACATCGGCTTTGCTTGCCATTTATTAAAAATAGAATAGAACCTTATTAAAATCAGAATAAAGGCGGAAACAGACTTATAACACCACGTTACGCGACATCAATGAAGCTTTCTCATTGGCCACATTTTTCATCTCATTGAGCTATTTTCGTCATTTGGCCAATAAGTAGGCGTGGGATGGCGTCGGGTGTTACAAGTGTGCTACGGCCTTAAAGGTCACAGCAATTTTGACAGTGATGCAAAATTAGAAGTAAAATAACTGCAAGGAGCTAATCCAGCAAGATCTACATTGTATCAACTGGATCAATCAAATAATTTTATTACTTTAAAACCTTTTTTCTCTTTTTTTTTCTTTCTCTCTTATGCACACTTGTTCTTCCAGCTCATTTTAGACATTGGCAGAATAGTCGACATCGGCTTTAGGCCATTTATTAAAAATAAAAAATAAAACTGTAAAAGGACTGTACAAAGTGACGGCAGTGTCAACACTTTCCATACAAACCAAGCGTGTTATCTTTTACTCGCACGACGTCACAAATGACGTATACATTTGAAGACAGTCCGTGACAGAAATTGTGCGTTCAACGGCCTTTCGGCGCCAGAAATCGTGTTATTAGGAACAGCTGATCTATTCTGTAAAAACTCACCGTGAAAACGTTGGTGAAGTGAGCTTGTAGTGAAGTAGAGTGCGCGCTAGATAAGTCTGCGCACGACGTTTGACACCGTACTCTGTGGGCTTGGAATCAGGTACGCCTCGTGAACGTCAGCTGTTTTTTTTTTTGCGCCAAGTGCACAGCCTAACCTCCTGGACCTAGAAGTATGAAATTTCGCAATAGAGCTCCTTATTCTTATAAACAAAGACATTTAAATAAAGAAAGCGAGAATTAAGAAAGGATTTTTTAAAAATCATCCCGTGCACGTACTTAATGCATACTTAATTCGTATGTGAACGCGTAATGACAAATAAATTTTCTTTAACAAGTTCGTTAATTTTACCGATGGGAAATTCTATCAAGCACACGGTTTGTTACTTTACAATTTCGCTTTAGAAAAGCTCCTACTTCTCACCTATTATGATAAAAGCAACGAAACTGAACTGCATGTAATATCATGCCGAGCCACGTCGAACCAAAGCGTCGATAGGTTTCGCGTCCGCCTCGCTTTCAGCATGATCTATTGCTGCTATTAGCATTCATCGAATACCAAACTGTATGAGAATTTCGTTATGTTCTGGACATACTCGTAGCTACAAAACCAGAAAGAAATTCATTTTTTTTTTAATATTTTGTTAAGTAATTGAAATGAAATTGTTTATTCTGTAAACAGGATATCGGAATCACTTTTAAAGTGATATATAAAAAAAAAACTAGCTGCGCCCCGCGGTTTTACCCGCATACTTAAGTCTCGATCCGAAATATCGGGATAAAAAGTATCCTATGTCCTTTCCCGGGACTCAAACTATCTCTTATACTAAATTTCATCTAAATCGGTTCAGCGGTTTAAGCGTGAAGAGGTAACAGACAGACAGACAGACACACTTTCCCATTTATAATATTAGGATGGATAAGCTAGATGACTGTTGAGAGGGGCCCGTGGCTAAATAATAACAGCCGCACAGGTCGATCGATCAGGTTAAGCTACGCTTGCCGCGGTTGGTCTGTGGATGGGTGACCATCTTTACATACCGAGACCCCTCCGTGCCTCGGAAAGCACGTTAAGCCGTTGGTCCCGGCTGTCATTCGTGGATCTTTGACAGTCGTTACGGGTCGTTAGAAGCCCGAAAGTCTGACAACCAGTCTTACCAAGGGGTATCGTATTACCCAGTAACTGGGTTGTGGAGGTCCGATAGGCAGTCGCTCCATGTAAAATACTGGTATTCAGCTGCATCCAGTTAGACTGGAAGCCGACCCCAACATAGTTGGGAAAAGGCTAGGCAGATAAAGATGACTGACTAAAGCCGAATATACCCGATTCAGCGTCACTGACCCGAGCGTGACGGTTCAGTTTCTTTCACTGCTCAGAAAGAGAAGCTAGATGACTGTTACAATTATCAGACAGGATTGCTTCACACTAGCTCGAGTTTGGTCTCGACAAAATGAAATTAAATGAAATTGTATAGTCTGTAAATAGCATATCAAAATCACTTTTACACGTCATAAGATTAATAAAAGTAAGCTAGATGATTGTTATCCGGGGTAGCGGGATCGTCCGAAAGGGTTACCGCTGCCCCGGAACATAAAGGGCTAAGGAAGGAACACGGGTGGGTTTTAGTCAGTAAGAGTCTGACACTCCCTTCCGCTCCACCCAGAGCGGGAGGAGTCATTAGATGATTTCCCATCCAAAAAAAAAAAAGAAAAAAAAAGATGATTGTTATCAAACAAGATTGGTTCACACTATCTCAAGTCTGGTGTCGACACACAACAGCAAATGATTTCCATCAATCGTGAGCGAAGTCAAGAGCAGGCCTAGTCAGCAATAAAAAAAACAGTGGCACTCCGGGAGTGCCGACAGAAGTGAAAAAAAAAAAACGTAAACAGAATAGTTTGCCATCACTCACTGACATGTCGGATATACATTATAACCGAGTACATCCCGAGGACAGCCGAACACATCCGAAGCGGTATCGTTACGGTAACAGTGGCGCGAATTCAATAGTTTTTTCCCCATCTCAAAAAATGCCCTACGCGCCTAAAGAAGTTTTCACTTCAAAAAAAAAAGATTCGATACTACCTTATTCGAAGGGGCACCTAGGATCAGTTCTATATTCTTGTAAATGTTGACTTTTAATAGTGCTTTTTTGATGGCCTTCTTGAAATAAATGATTTGACTTTGCCTTTCACCGTTTTAGGTGTTTCTGAATGTAAACAAAGAATAATCACTGAAACAAAACTGTAAACGAGCCTACGATACAGAAATAATTCTTCAGAAAGGTTCTCAAATACAGATCAAATATTGGTAAAGGGCAGAGGAAAGTAATTAAAACAAATAAAAACATACTTCGCCAATTTATTAAGTCAAAGTTTACATTATAAACACGGGTTTAATGCTAATAGCTACAAAGTCCGTTTAACTAAACTTACACGAGCTTAAGACTAATTTCACTAGATTGTTGATTTTGGCAAACTGCTATAGTGGTTCACTGCAGATAGTCCCAATTTGATATTACACAATAAATTATTGTTTGATAGGAAAGTGATTAAATTTTTTAATTAACTACAACCCGCTCTGCTTGGGCTTTGAAATTAACTTTACTGATTTTGTTTGTTTTTAAGAAATTTCTTGTGGAATAAGTTTTTGCGATTTTGAGAGCCCTGTGAAAGCTGGGTAATGTAGTTTTTGGATAGGTACCTACACTTCATCATCATCATTGGCAACCTTGTTTCAATTATAGGCCTCCTTCTTATCGTGCCAAGCTTTCCTGGTATAGGTATACTTACCACGACAAAGTAATGGTAAAATAATATCTATTTTGCAATATCAAATATAGGATTTACATGTTGTTCAAATAATTTATAAGGCATATATTACGGCATTCTACAACAATATGATACTTTAGTACATTCTTATTTCAAGATATTGATTATGTGTAGGTATTTTTGAGTACACGCAGACATTTTAATAGACGATTTTGATAGCAAAACGTTAAATAGATACGTATACGATAAAATTACGAGTTAGCAAAATAATGAATACATAATACATACATAATCGTACAGCAAAATATAATAATTCAAGCGCGAGTCCAAAACATTTTGAATTTATAATTTTAAATACTTTTTAAGTTATGAAACAACATATTGAATGTCACACTTAACAAAGTTCAAATTCCATCGCAACCGAAAAGCCAAAAACTTATTAGGACCTTTTTGTTACAAATGGTCACTCAACAATCAACTTAGAATACATTTCACTAAAGTAGATAACTGATTAAGTGGCGATGGAATATAAATTATCTGAGATTATGAACACTGCTATAGATGAAATCATACACTTATTTTGAGAGAAATGCCTCTAAATTACAAAATCCAATTTGCAAGACACTGAAATATATATCAACACGATAATAATCCTACAATATATAAAAAAACATAATACCCATTATTAATATCTACTAATCTTAAAAACACATAACATGACGCCTGTAATCCCCGAAAAGTGAGGCAGAGGTGTACCTATAGTACACCCACATTTAGCCAGTTATGTTAAACCCTAACAACAATGAGCATAATAATTCCTCATTACTACAAATATTAATTCTAACACAGCCATGTTTTGTCAAAGAATATGTTTACTTCCAAAACATTTGACATTCCTCCCATTTCACCCTCTTTGGCAACGAAAACTATTTTTACAATACGTAGATTACTTTACTAAAGTCTTTTTAGGAAATTTTCTAGGGGTGTCCCCAAGGGTGCTGTCTTGGGACCATTAGAACAAAGTTTGGTACTTTCAAATGAATTATTCGTTTTGCATTAAACTGGCAATTGCCTATTAAATCTTCACTAATTGAGGAAACATTAAATCATAACTAGCTTTTGCCCACGGCTTTGCCCGCGTGAAGATCGGACATTATCCCACGGAAACGTACTACCTTAATAAAAAGTATCTTAAGTCCTTACCCACTTCATTGTCTATTCGTGCGACCATTGACATCCGTTCAGCATTTAAGTCGTGAAAGGTAACGGACATACTCGTATAGAGTTACTTTCACACTTATAATATTAGTACGATTAGAAGAAATTTTTCTTTGTTTAAAATCAATATAATTTCCCCTTTCAATAATTCAGCGTCACCTCTCTCATCTATCGATGCAACATCTTCCCCAATTATTGTTCCTTTCTCTTTTAAAATGTTATCTAAAAGCGAGAAAAATAAGATAAGACAAGAATTTATTAGTGTACTGTATCAAACTGAGGGAAAGAACAATTTATTACCGTCCTCCTACTTCCAACTTAAACACTAACTTTTTAGTTGAAACCTTAAGTTACTTACATTATAATGTTACAATACAATTCACAGCCTATTTTGGCTTCACAACGTCTAATTAGGATAATGAATATTTTAGAGGAAAAGTCTTATTTTATTACTAAGATAATTTAGACATTGTCGAAAAAGCTGTCATTGTAATTTTAGGAGTTTTAGTACAGACTTAAGTTTCAAATTCTTTTTGGTAGTTCCGCTTGATTCTTAATTTTGAAAATAAGCTTAGTACTAAAGTAAGTAATAGCAAAGTTAATTCGATTTATTATAAAAGGCAAAGATTGGATACAATTTTCAAATAATTTTTTTTGAAAGATATATTAAAAATTCCAGAAGGCAGACATAGTACTGCTGTATCAAGTCAATCCTACTAAAATTACCAACAATTTATGAGAAATTCTATGAAAACAACCATTGACTATACCGCTCCAATTCTTATACCACTTGAGTTTCTATAATCTCACGCATCTTTACACAAACCTTCTTCATCCTGATGAAAACCTTCATCACGTTTCCTGATGAAATCCTTTACCAGCTTTAAATCTTCACCTAGGGATCTCCACTGTCAACGGGCAAGAATTGCTGCTGGGCGACTGAAGACAACATCATGTCAATGGGTTTGGTGTCATCATAGAGCGATGGTGCTTCACAAAGGATGGCAAAGGTACCGACGATAGAGGCGATGGTGAAGATCCAAAGGAACAGACGGTCGAGCACCATGGCCACAAAACCCCAGTCTTGATCTTCCTGTTAGAGTAAACAAAAGAAGAAGTTATGAAATTGGACAAAATCGAAGAGGTTTTCGGAGGTCGTATTTTATGGTGTTGACTTCTGGGCCTTTTTAAAAGATGTCCAAAGTTATGTTACAGAAATACAGAGAATTTGGTATTTTTTTTGCGAAAAGCACAATAAGTTATGAACGTACGTTCGTTCGTGCTAGGTACATTGAATATAGTTATCCTGATGTCCTAAGAAGCTGAAAAAAGACACTGATTTAATACATGATGCTTCTAAAATTCATCACTTTGATTATAACTATACTCACAGCATTAAACTCATCCTGCCGCTGCATGTGATGCTGTATAAACATGACGTTATGAATCGCCTTCTCCAGTTCAAATGGGTACTTCTTTCGAGGAGCTACATCACTGAGAGAGTCATCGAGTCCTGACATCACTGATGGAAGACCGTTGTAGCCAGCACCAAGACTGCCTAGAGCACCAACAAGGCCGCTGAACCTATTAAAAAGTATTAAAATATTTTTCATCAAAACTCCATGTGTCCAATGATAGTCGAACTGGCTGGTATCTAATAATTTCGTTTAATTAGGACAACAGGTCAAATAATGTTAATGAAAGTATTCAAGTTATTAAGATGGCAGTGTTTTCACTAACCTATTAGTTGCTGTAGTTGAATGTAACCCATTACATCCTCCAGGCAAATGATGACGTAGCGAATCAGGGCTAGATGCATTAGAATTCGTTTGTTCAGCGGCTGCCAGAGCATCTTTAAACTTATTCTTATTCTTCATACTTCTCCCAGCTATCTTCTGTGCTGCCAAGTCCCTTAATAAGTCTTTTGGCACTCTCATCAGTAACAGCTTCGGAAGTTTCGTTATGAAGAATTTCCGAACCCAAGGCGCCATCTTGTGCGTACTAGGCTTGCGGTAGTGAACGTTCAGTATTATTATAGTGATTACTACTGACAATCCTACCAGTAACATAGTAAATAGTAGGTACTTTCCCAGCAATGGTAAAGCAAGTGAGGTAGAAGGTATAATTTCAGATATCAGTAAGAAGAACATGGTTTGGGATAGTAATATGGAAATGCTTAAAGCAATCTTCTCTCCTGAATCAGCTGGTAAGTAGAATACTAGGACTGAGAGGTATGAAATCCCAACACAGGGGACGATTAGGTTGACCGTGTAAAACAGGGTTTTTCTTCTGAGCGTGATGTTGAAGAAGATATCTGAAACAAATCGCGTTGTTAAGTATTTCAAGTCTAACAAAAGAGGACAAAACAAGAAAATACCCTGTTAAAACCTGAAGCAGTTGAATAAGAAAACACGATTTCAACCAAACAGCTAATTAATATATTGTGATCTTGAGTTCAAGGACAAATAAAATGAAAGCTTTGATAATATAGATAAAGAAACAAAGAAATAAAACACCGATTCTTAAGCAATAAATGTGACAAACTGGAATTATTCTGTCTTAAATTCTAATAGGATTGCGTAACGGTCAAGAGTCGCGATATTTGGAAGTAAACAGTCCTTATTCTAACATATTTCAAGTTGATGGTGTCTTTATATCCATTTGGCTGCCATCGGCGACTTACGAGAAATAAATACCATAAAAATCCTACTATTATTGTGGTTTTTAACGACATACAAAAATTTATACCGATGGTGTTTTAGCGAAATTATCAGTACAGAAGAATGTGATGATCATGGACGATTAATGTTGTGTTCTAGTACTTTTGTAATTTTGAGCTTTAACAAATGCTAATTTAACTATAAAACCACGTACGTAACCATCCTCTAAAGAAAAAGAAAACGAAATGGAAGAAAAGGAGAACCAAAACAATGCATCAAATGAAATATTAAAAGTAAGGAGTAAAATTCAGGTACGTGAACCAAAAATATTTCAAAACAAACCTTAAGATTTACAACAACAAAATGTCTTAATAAAAACTTCTATTTGTAAAGTCTAGAAGACATAGAAACGGACAAAGGATTTAATTTCAGTCTTTGTGAAGAATCTTATTGTCTAGACTTGTACACGTTACGGTCCGTTACTGTACTGAATGAGGTTTTCTCTAAGAATATCCAGTGTTACAGAAAGATAAACTCCTCCATCTGACCGATTTGTTTGTTCACGTTCTCCAAGTTTCACAGGATCCCGGATTTATCTTTAATGCTACGCTTAATAGATTAAGGGCAAATTTTTCCGACGCCAGTTAACTTTTATTCGACGAATAAGATTGACGTTTGACAGTTTTTGTATGAAATAACTGTCAAAATTTCAAAATTATTTCTCGAATAAAGTTATCAGATGATTGAAAAAACAGCCTTAAATGATAAAGTTTTACCGAGTTTTTACCGCAGAGTACCGTAAAACGGGGTGAATAGGGACGCAGGGCTGAATCGGGACGAAATTTTAAAATGGATTTTAACATTGAAATATATTTTTTTTGCCAAAAAGGACTAATGTGTTTATTATATTATAATAGGTATACCAGGCTCCATGTAAATCTTCAATCCCCTTTGCTATTGCAAAGGGGATTGAAGATTTATATGGAATTCAAAATGAAAATTATAACAATAGGTATTATATTTATATTATACTCTTTCACTCTTGCTCTTGCTTCTCTTGCTCTTGCTTTCTTTCTCTTCTTTTTTCTTTCTTGTTATTCCAACTTCATTACTAGAAATAAGCTAATCACACAAACACAAATTCTCCCTAAGTCCTCTAAGCTCTCTGTCTATCGCTGTCTAGCTACAAACATCAGTTTCCCAGTAAAACACCAACAATTATCATCAAAGAATCGAAAGGGGATTTCTAAATTGACGGCAGTAAGTCTTCCGAAGAGCCGGTAGTAATTACAGACTACTCCGAGCAAATTGCTTAGATTTAACTAGTCATTGAAGATGTTACAATTAACTTGGAAATTGGTGGGTCATAATATCCTATGATTACTATTGTAATTCTAGATGGTTTTTGACGGCATTCTCTTGGTTGGTATTACTTGTTAATTTTTTAATAAAATCTTCTACTTTTACAATGTTTGTAAATGTGTGAGCATCATGTATCTATCACATAAATAATTTATCTGTCATGGCTTTATTTGAATCATTCCACTTTGCCCCACCAAGCCGCCCCACTGGTGGGGCAAAGTGGAATGCCTAAAATTTTGCAGTGGAATTTTAAATCTTTTACCTATGGTACAGTAATTTTATCGTGCATATAGGTGCATCGTCTTTACATATAATTATATAATTAATGTATACAAAATATTGTAAAAGATTTTAAAAGAGTAACGGTGGAACTTCTTGCCCATTCTTCTCCATACGAAAACTGCTATTTGGAAGAAGAGACTAGAATCAACTTCTATTTTATTATAAATTTTGCCGTTCAAAAGTGCCTTTTATGTGCTTATTTGAAATAAATGCTCGACATTGATTTTGTTGTTTATTTTGAGAGAATGGAAGAATGAAATCGTTGTTACAAAATATAACACAGGTTGTACACGATTGTATCAAAAACAAATTTAAAAAACCTCTTCTGCTTATTAATAGCAATCCGTTAAAACTTGATCATAACCATTACTCTTCAAAATTAAAACCATTTGACCTCATAATGAAAAAAATAATCAAACAAGCCGCGAAAGGTGTGGAACGTAAAATTGTATCAACGAAAAAAGGTTGAAAATCTCCAGAGGGCCGTTAAGCTGAAATGAAAGTGGTGTCATTATGAACTTCCAAATGTGTTTATCTAAACGTGAAATATACGGTTGTTAAATGGCGAGCTTCGTAAACGAAATTACGTATGCTCTGTAAGGACGGGCGTGTCATCATCCGACAGATGGGCATCTGTCACACGTGAATAACAACGACTGGACCCAGAGAATATGGGCTGTTAAATCGTTGAGATGTACGAGGACTGCGAAAGTGGAGGAGAAAAATATGTTGGGACTCTTTGGGTATAATCTCGTCTTTGTAATATGGAGACATATGTCAGTTAAAGATATGAGTCTCATTTTGTTTGGGGTTTGGTCAGTAGGGACTGGTCATCTTTTAGCCGCCACGGCTTATTTTAGTTTATTTTCATTTCTGAAAATTGTTTTTTTTTTTCTGTTTTTATCTTTTTTATTACGGACGCTTTAAACGTGCACGTTCTTCTACATCGTTATCACATGTATAATTTCAACATGAATCATGTAACCAATATTTTGTAACAATGTTATGATTTAAAAGAGTGTCCGTGGAGTTTCTTGCCAGTTCTTCTCCATAGATACCTAGGTACTACGCTTTGGAATGGGGAACTAGCTTCATCTTTCTTGTCTAACTGACTGACCCCTTGACAATTCAAAAGTGCCTGTAATTGGTTTATTTGAAATAAATGCTTTGAGTTTGAGTTTTGTGCTTACTCATCTTTGGCTGTTTACGTTTTTCTCTGAAGAGTATAATTTCAAACAGAAAATGAGATGACCAGTAACGGTCGATATAGTAATTATAAGTGATTTTTTTGTCTAACTTCATCATTTGTATTCTTGTTTTAAATATTAAACCAAAGGTGTCGAAAAAATCTTCCATAAAAAATATCAGAAAACTCAAAAAGAAATTCATCGAAGTTTATTTCCTTTACACCAAAGAATATTCGTAAGTAGAAATAAAAACATTTACTTTAAGCGAAGTTTTCCTCGTTGAAGTGTCAGTGTATTTTGTTCACGTAAGTGGCTCGTGGCTTCGTAAACTGCTTGATTCTCTAACAATTGACTGTAAGTGCATAAAGACGGGGTTTCTATAGGCATCAAGTGGTCCACTCGAAGGCCCTTTGTACGTACAAGCTCCTTTATATCTCTCGCGATTCTGACACTTGAGGCTTTTTTTAATGAGGTTGTTTATCTTGTTAGATGTATGATTTTATTAAAGTTAAATCGTGTATATAGTTTTGATTTCATTTAAGGTTTAATTCCTTGAGAATTGGATTTTGTCATTATCAGATTTGATTTCTACTCTTCCTACTTTTGATTTTTATTACAGCCTTTACCTGCCTTTATTGGAGTCGGCCTCCAGTCGAATGGAATGCAGCTGAATATTTCTATAGAGCGACTGCTGGCTGCTAGGATTAGTTGATTGTACTAAGATTTATTCTATTTTCTTATGAGGACAATTTATTCAGTACAAGCGGCCCGCCCCAGCTTCGCAGAGGTGCAATTTTTTTCGAATTTCCTAAATTTTATTTCATACAAACCTTGTCCTGACAATACCAAACACAACAAAAAAAGAATTATCCAATTTGGTGCAGTCATTCGGAAGTTATGTGCTTACAGACATTTCGGCGACTTTGTTTTATACTATGTAAGGATCATGTTTGTACTGCTAACCCTATCACATGCACTGTCTCTGAAGTATCATCCCCAATACACTATCAGTCTCCCTCCTCCCAAAACACAATAAATAAACAGCGATACCACTTAACATGATAAATTAGAGAAATCAAGCGCTGATCTGCATTCAGTACCCGTACTCGAGGACATTACCAAAACAACCGTTTAACCTGGTTCAAGGCGACATAGCGGCAGTAAAACTCACTAATTTTGCATAGATAAGAGTTTTCGCCGTTCTACGGTAATTTACAACGTACCCCAGATTAGCGTCGTACGACGTCTCTGGGAAATAAAAGGATTGTCTGAAAAGATGGCGGTTTTAGTTAAGATTTTGTGGGTTTGGATGCCAAGATCTTGATTGGGGTTGATAAGGATGTCTTGGTTTTTATTGCTTTTATGTTCTTTGATTGTGAGGGCTTTTGTTTTGGGACAAGCCTGCTAACTCTCTCAACCACTGCAACTTCTGTCAGTCAGAATCTGTAGTGCCGACCAATTAGAAATCGTCGTCATTGAGTCCCAGAATGTAAGTGTATCTGACTTTTGAACCGAGAGAGATAGAGAACTTGTTAGTAGAAATACAAAATTCGATAAGAGCTCCACTCATTCTAATTATATGTCAAAAAGTTATAATTAATTCATACCGTGACATTTCAGTCTTCATTATCTAATATACAACACATATTCTCCATTGACTCAATATAATAAACATTATAAACTAGTTCAGGCCACACAGAATCTCTTGTATCAACAAAGGTTAACTCTACAAGATTTAATACAAATATTTGTTATATTTTCTCAAGAAGTTTCTATTCATAGGAGAAATAACACTATACTGAAGTTGGTAACCCATATTTGCGAGTTTGTAAGCATATTATCCAATCAAACTTGGAAACAAGTAATTTGTTTAGTTCGAAACTTTGACTAGATTTATATTGAAGCGTCGTTGTGTTAAATCCTTTTCGATTTTTGTTTTAAGTTATTTTTTATGGAGCTTTGTAGCAACAGGTATTGAGAAAGTTTGTTGGGGCAGTTAGCGGTGTCATACATATTTTCTGGGTTAAACGATACGCTATGATACTATTTTATTTATATTTTTGGGTCATCCCACCATGGTACTGAACTGAAGGTGAATTCTCGTAATTAAATATGTTCAAAATCTAGTCGCTATCTCGTCTCAGCCACTATCAATGTCAAAAACTTAGGGAAATTAGAGGTATTTTTGACAGAATGAGACTGACATCAGACTGTGAACGCTGTTAAAACTACGAGAATTGCGCCTCTGGTATGTGACATTAGTATGCTATAGCAAAATAATGTGTCGATACCTAAATACTCAAGATTAGTGTAATTAAAATTCTCACAAAGTTGTTTGACCAATTTGACCAATGAATAAGTAACATTTCAAGATACACAATTTCTTTCAAAACTTGGAGAGTGACCCTTAAAAGCGATCTTAGACTTTCTTTTACAGCTTCTGCTTATTGGACACATTTTCCCAAATATGAAGACGGATCGTTTTTTTTAAATATTTCAGTTAAAGATATATATACAGAAGCGGTCTCCAACTTACCAGGATACGGTTCTTGGCAGCAAGGGTAGTACCGCTCATGTCTCTCTGCTGGTACCCCAAGGATGTCCCATTCTACTGAAGGATAGTACTCTCGAAGATCGATGCCGACGTCCACCATGTCACCCTTCTTTTGGTTGATGTGCTTCAAGTCAATCTGTAGGAAAAAATTTAGTTGTCAATATGGGATTACTAGGCGCATCCAAGCGAAGGACCTCAAATGGGAATACATTTGGTGCTCCATGCATAGATGCTCTAAAAATAGGTGCTCAATCGGGAATACTCCGTCTGTACGGGGCAGTGTTAAAGTTATCATCATTGGTGCGTTTCGAAAAAAGGAAGGTGCTAGCTGTTATGTATAGCTCTGTTTCTCTTTTTCACGGGAACAATGGTGGTGATTTTGACACTTTTCTATACAGCATAAGCATAATCAGCATATTATGTTGACACAGGCCTCCTCTCTGCGAGAGGGAATGCGCCGTAATCCACCACACGGGCCCAGTACGGGTTGGTAGATGTCACATGTCTTCGTTTTTTTTATTCTAGGACATGTCGGTTTCCTCATGATGTTTTCCTTCACCATTTTGAGAGCGATAGTGATGAAATAATTTTCACAAAAATACGACCTGCAACTCGTAAGTCGCGACCGTTACCACTGAGCCATCGCTGCTCTGTCTATACGTCCCTAGGACTAATAAGACAAAAATATAGAATAACTAAAAATATAGGTAACAGATGGTATAAAAAGATGGCAGCAATATAGACTTTCTAGAATTCAGTGTAGATCAGCACACAAATGAAGACTTAAAAGATACAAAGTACTTACAATATTTTATGGCGTGACCGAAATTCTGTTTTCACAACTTAATGATTAATTCCTAATGTAAAAGAATTCTTAAACGAAAAAGGAACCTCCATTAAATTTCTTTGATCTGACATAAATTATAAGTAATGCCAATTAGCTAATTGCGTTAGGATAATTTACATTAGGACGCTTATAATGTCTTTTATAGACGCTATAACGATGGAAATGTTAACCTTTATAAAAAAATACCGTTTTGAAATGCACGCAATTTTGCGCAAATGATTTATAGAATTCTTTATTTTCAGTAATTGACTACCGCTAACATATTTTAAATAGTCGGCCTAGATTTAGTTCATTCTTAAAAAAAAAGTTAGATGTTAATGTCCCACTGCTGAGCAAAGGCCTCCTACTCTCTTTCCATCTCTCTCTGACCAGAGCTTCCAAGGACCAATCATTATTAAAGAAGTCCAGCTCATCCCGCCATCTCCGTCTGGGCCTGCCGCCTTGTCGCTTGCCATTAAGCGGGATACACTAGGTCGTAAGTTTGGCCCATTGATCGTCTGACATGCGGCAGATGTGTTCAGCCCAATTCCATTTAAGCGTGGCAGCGAGGCAGCATTATTTCGATTGCTTGACAATTACATCCTATTCCTACAATTACTATCTGTTAAGCATTTGTCTTACCTGATCACCATCATAGCTCCAAGAACCGAACTTCAAGAAGCAAGTCTGTTGGTCGAACGGGAAGTATCTCACGTCGATCTCACACGAAGACTTGAAGATGGCTGGAGGAGTCCAAAGCACCTTCCCGGTGTGATGCAGGACTGCCTTTGTCATTGTTGTCACCACGTATTCGCCGTCAGCACTGGTGGAACAGAAGAATTATTAGTTTTCCAACATCTAGGCTAAATAATAAAGCTGAAAAGTTTGTTTGTTTGGACGCACTAATCTCTGGAACTACCGGTCGGGTTTGAAAAATTATGTTTGCATTTGATAGCCCTATTTTTGAGGAAGGCTATAGACTATACTAATATATATATATTTAGCATCATGCTCGGACCCTTGTGCCGAGCAAAAAGAAAAAAAGCGATGCGATGCGACGGGGTGCGAAAGTCGCGGGCAGAAGCTAGCTTGCTTAACTTTATGCAGTGTTTATGAATAAACTCCTAACTGTCTCTGTATGCGCATATTTCTTGACACGTGAAAAAGAAATCAATGTATTTGTATAAAAAGTACTTAGTTGTATGTAAATACTTGTATGTCTAGACGTATCGCGCGATTAACTTTCGGAGCTAAGATCGTTTTATGTTGAAGTGTTTGCGCAAAATAAGCAATCATTAATGTGTTAACTACGAGTTTGTCTTACTGAGAGGTTTTTTATAGATAAAGGACAGATAAAAGGATTTGTAATAGAATTTTATTGTTGTTTTTATTGCAGCTGCACGGGCCGATCGATTTAAGCGACGCTTGCCACGGTTGGTTTGTGGATGGGTGACCATCTTTACATACCGAGACCCCTCCGTGCATCGGAAAACACGTTAAGCTGTTGGACCCGGCTGTCATTTCTAGATCTTTGACAGAAATTCTGACAACCATCCTTAACAAGGGGTATCGTGGAGGTCAGATAGGCAGTCGCTTCAAGTAAAATACTGTTATTCAGCTGCATCCGGTTAGACTGTAAGCCAACACAAAATAGTTGGGAAAAGACTAGGCAGATGATGACTGATCAGCTTCTACAAACGGCGAACACGATGAACAAGAGCTTGAAAACATTGATTAACAGATAAGATATAAAGGGTGAATTTTTCAAGTGGGCGTGGAAGGCCAAATCCAAAACTATGAGGAAAAGCGAAAAGTACTCAAAGGAGTCATGGGCTCGATTTTGATGAAAACTAAAACTGCATCATTAGATTTTTGAAAAACCAATATTTCTAGCCAGGAATGGAACCCGTTGATTTTGGAAAAAAAAAACACTATATTGTTACACCATTCGATAGTGTCGCTTATAAGGATCGAATTCTGGGAAGTAATGACATACGGCAACGTTGGATTTTAATAAACAATACCAATATAACAGCAACCATGTAAACAAAGCACCCATCTATCCACCGTACGTACTCTGCAACGACCACATATTCATATATTATGGCACATTATACTCCAGTATAGTACGTTGCCCAATTTATGACAGCCACCATAAACCTATCAAAAGGCAGCTGATACGTGAAGGGACGGTACGGTCCAAAGAAGATAAGGTACAAGGTATGGGAGATTAGCGAGGTTTGATAAGTATCAATAATCTTGCTTAGAGCAGTGGTGGCCCAGTGGTAACGGCTGCCACTTACAAATTGTAGGTCCTAGGTTCGAACCCAGTCAGGCGCTTTACTTTATGTAAATCATTTCATCACCGCTCTCAAAACGTTGAAGGAAAAGATCGTGAGGAAACCGGCTTGTCCTAGAAACAAAAATTCTAAGACATGTGACATCTACCAACCCGCACTGGGCCCGCGAGAAGATCTGTGTCCCAGCAGTGGGAATATTATGGGGTGATTATGTAATAATCATACAACAACTTACCGTGTCATTCATGAAATCAAACTCGAAACAGACCAACTTTTACTAGGGAAGCAAAACTATATTAGCTGATTTTTGATGCTGATCTTCGATCAATAATAGTGCTATTATTGATCGAAGATGCTGATATAAAATGTAGATACCACAGTAGATTTACTTTCACAGCTTTGAAACCTGCCCCCAAACAACCAGTTTTTCATAATATATAATACTGATTATTAAAAGAACAGACAAGAATATCATTCTTGTTTTATCCTTAATCATTCAGGTCACTATTCCTCAACACATTGTAGAATGTATTTATCAGTTAGCAGACTGAAGCTCTGTCGACCAGTGACAGACACTTGTTATGGGAGGAACATTACATCGGTCGTCTACATCCAAAGATCTGTTGGCTTATCTACCGCAAGTATATCCTCCATTCTCTCAAGACTTAAGCCGCTTACACAGGGTCGACACAGCGTAAGATTAGTCGCACGTGCGTCTCTCATTCGCCGGCCATGATTAATCGTTCGCCGGCCTGTTTTGACACACCATGATGTATCATTCGCGAACGCTTTCTTGTCGATATTTCGTGCAATCAATTAGGTTAAGGATACATCGCCAACTTTGTTCGAAGTCGCAACTTGTGAACACAAACTTATTGTTTACTTTCGTGGGCCGTTCTTGTTTCTTTTGGCTGTCAAGTTTTATTTAGGATTTGTTAGAAACCATAGATAGACAGTGCATTATCTACGCTTTTAGAACTTTATCATTATTTTGCCATATTTTAATATTGATAACAATTCAAAATTTACTTACTTTCAGACTACAAATAACTTCAAACACGACGCCAACTTACCCTTCCAAGATTACACTTTTGGCACACCCATCGCAAAACAAACGCTATGGCAAGAAGCTATCAAGATCCCTGTATCTAAGTGGAATGCATGAACCGCATGATTTATGGGCTCCCGGTACCGAGGCGACGGAACACCATGCATCATGGGATGGGAATGTACTGTCCATAACAACTGACTCGTTAAATCTCAGCGTTTCCCCGTCTTGAGAGGTTTGCTTCGTTGATTTTATGGGGCCCTATAGTTTTTGTTGCGTTAAGACTGGTAAGATGTTTTGTGACTTGAGGATTTACTGCATATTCAACACAAAGCATACTTTCAACAGCAGGTATACTGCATGTATACGCATATCTTGAGAAATATTCCCGATTAAGGCTCCGACTAGTAAACTATGCCTGATAATCTTGCTAACTTTATCTAGTTTTTTTTTTTTTTTTTTTTATAAAATATAATATCTATGTATATCTAATACTAAAAATAACAAAATTAAATCCTAACTTAACTAAAACTATACAGAAACTAAAATATAGCGTCGAAAAATTCATCCGCATCGCTGTCGACTGGTAATGTTCCCAAGAGACTGGCGGCATTGCCACGTTGTATGGCAATGCTTAGCCTTTGGCCAAGGTAAAAGCCAGCTCTTGGGTCACGGGAAGTGTCAACCAGCCGTTTTGAAATTTCTTTAAAAAGACCATGAGCACTCGGACCCCACGGCCCGAGGGTTTCAACCCCAAACGGCTCGAAAATATAATTTCCGATAAGGTTATTATATTTTCGCCGCTTGAGGTTTTCAGCAGCCGCAGCAGCAGCGCCAGCATAGCATGCCGAGCCAGGAAGATGGGATGGCGCAAGAGTATCGACACACGTTGCGTCCCACACTAAAGGCCTACCCACCTTCCATGGAAATAAAGACATACCGTCCGGTCTCTTGCCATCGTCGCGTGCCAAGCCATTGGGTTCTAATACAGCTGGAACGCCGACGGTAACAAGAGCTCGTCGGATGATGTCATTGATGTTCGCGTGGCGCGCTAAGCGACCCGCACTGCGGCTGCAAGACAGGCCATGATGTCCGAGGCTGTTGACATCTTCGCCACAGTGACAGCGATGAGGAGAACAGCAAGGAGTTCCTAGTCTTAGGGAAGCAGCGAGGCGAAAAGTAGTGTCGTCGAACAAAGTGCCTATGTTCGACGAAGGTAGTGCATGAAGCCAAAGACCCGACTCCCACCTACCCACAGCCAGCAGGCGCGCACGTTCCGCAGTAGTAGCAGACGAGTCAAGTAAATTATTCTGTACTACTCTGCAGAGCGGCTCATCCCACCGTCTCTGGGAAGATGGATTGTCGGGTAGATCTGTATTCGGGCAAGCGAGTCTCCAAGCATCCATAGCCTCGGTGAAACACGGCACATCAGAATTAATCAGTGTGGGGGCTAGGATTTTCCTGATTAATTTATCAGTGCCGTGGACCGAGGATATGAAAGCCGGTAAACTAATACTAGAAATTTTGCGGACGCCGAGGCCCCCCATACGAATAGGAAGAGTAGCTTGTGCCCAAGCTCGGTCGTCCATAGCCACATTTAAAATAGAAGTTAATGTATTCCTGATAATTTGGTCCATTTTGTCCAAGAGGTGAGTGTGCTTCCATAGATGGGAAGCACGAAGGAAATATGTTAATTTAGGGCCGAAACAGCAGTAGCGGATTAAGGTTATGGCCGAATGCATATTAATTTGGAACAATCTTTCCGAAACATCATTGAAATTTTGGATTTTTTCCTCAATAAAAACGGGAAAGGAATTGTCAAAGATTGGAGACCCAAGGAGGCGAAGAGAGCTTTTTTCAATAATTTTGATTTCTGGAGCTATTGCGTTAAATTTGGGAAGTGTCAGGTGTCTGTCAGTACCGTCCGCTAAGTATAATTCACACTTCGAAAGATTGAGATCAAGGCCAATGGAATGAAGTTCATTTTTAAAAAATTTAAGGTCATCTAATACAGTTTCTGAATCGCCTCCCAAGGTTCCATCATCGAGATACCAAACGTTAAATTTGGAATTTAGCTGTCGAATAATTGGGTGAATGGCTAAACTAAAAATCACTGGCCCGAGGGGGTCACCTTTATCTAGTTATTTTTAGAGGAACGAAGTAACAACTTAATCGAACCAAAATACACGAAATTTAGTTTTGTTTTTAAGTGGATTGAGGAATTTACAGTCTCGCGACAGTTAAGTAGATGCTGTAAAATATCAAATTCCAACTCAAAATCAACACGACAAAAAGTCTCTTTAAATTATAACTCGTACATAACTCCTGAGCGAAATATTTTAATCAGCAAGCACGAGCATAAAGCCTCTGCAATTATGGCATCTACAGACAAGTTCGGTGGTACAACAATGCAATTTGGTGCAAGCTAATGTCCGAATGTTGGACGTGCAAGTTCGGCGCTGTGAAATTAATTTGCTAAACGTATTCGAACGAGGCGTATCGGATGTCGCTTGTTTTGTAGTTAGGGGCACCTATGAGTTCTGTAATGCGGGTTTCGAGTGTTGTTGTTGATGAATGTTGTTTTATATTTGAAGTGGAATTTAAATTGAGTCTAAATGGTGTGTGTTCTCGCAGTTTACTACTGCTGCCGTAGCTAGACTCAATTTTGTATCTGCTCTGTCAGTTGCCTGTATAAATTAATATTCATCTCAGAGTTACATGGGTTTACTCGTGGCTACCCATCACGTTTCAATGCGGTGGTCAATCAATATCGAAGAATTTACCTAAAAGGGACTACAGAGGGAGATTGATTGAACTGTGTTACTAGCTTCATCTTTCTCTGACCGACCCCTAGAAAATTCAAAAGCGCCTGTAATTGGCTTATTTTTAACAATTGCTTTGAGTTTGAGTTTGTATGTGCTAGATATTCTTATTTACTTACTTGTTATAAAGCACGATGTCAGGCAACCAGATGTGTTCCGATGGCACATACAACTCCTTCACTCCACCATACTCCAAGGGGTCCCATTTGAACTTGTGGTCTTCCCATTCCTGAAAATATAGCTCTGGTAAATATGCTAATAATATTTTCTTTTGGCACACATTTTCCAAAACATTTATTTTTTTCAATGTGAAATAGTGTTTAGTTTTCGGTAATTTTTACTTCGGTCCTTTACTAGAGGTAATTTACTTAGGTGTGACTTTTGAGGTCGTTAGATAAAGCCTACTTAGAATAACTATTTGTACGAGCATCACCACATGAAATGTACTGTTTTAATTACTACATACATACCTACTACATCAAAATGTGCGGGCAGTTTGTCCGTACACGGAGACTGTTGATGAATACGGATCACACGGGATGTATACAGGAAATAAAATCACTGTTTTGTGCCCGTTACTGATTGATCGATTTATTAGGAAAAACATTAAAATATATTGTACATAAAATAGGTTACCTGTGGTGGGCGCGATAGCTTATTCAGCGAATGTAAACAAGTAATCTGTGAATAAGCAAAAGCTTGTTAAGGTAAAAACTAAAACAATACATTTCATGTGACGATGCTCGTACACTAAGGATTAAACCAAGTTATCGATATAATAGTATAGGCGAACTTCTTTCTCTGAAAACCACAATAAAGATACCGCACTAGTGGTACCTATACTACTCAAAAACAATAAAACTCCAGAGTTAAGAACACCACAGAAACCGGACATTAAGAGGACTACATGACCTAAAGCGCGGTCACTGTCGGACTGCATAGAAAAGAAAGAGAAGCGCGATGACAAAACGCTGGTAATTTATTGCAAAATATGAAGCAATTATCTTTTTACGAAAAATCTATTGTTTGGACTAAAAAATTAAAACACTAGAGTTTTAGTATGTGGCTTGTAGAATAATCTGACAAAAAATCATAATGATTGTATGTATATTAGTATGGTTTTTATTGTAAAAAGAAAGTTTTAGAGGTATCTTCATGATTTTTTTCTATCGTACCAAATAAGTTGTATTATGTTTTCAACAAACTGTCTAACTAGCATATATCCTGAACTTCTTCTTCTTAGCGTGTCGATAGCAATCTAAATGTACTCGGCCCAGAATTCAGCTACTTGTTTGGCGCCATCATTAGCGTCCATCAGTTCCTGTAACGTGCAGCTGACAGGACACGCAGGGCACGATATTAAGTGTCCCATTGTTTGTGGAACAGTACCACATTTATACTCCAACGCGGAGTCGTCTATAAATCTCCACCTAAACAGGTTTTCTTTGCTTCGGCCAACCTGGGTCCGGAGTCTGTTTAAAGAGTTATCCACGCTGATTGGCTAATCCTTTCACCACGACGGTAATCCATCCTGAACAATATCATATATATTTTTTTGATTTTGTTTACTGTAGTCGATCATATACTTTTATTACTATTTATTAATGTAAGCCCCTTAATATACCTATTTTCAGCAATTCCATTTCTGAACACAGGCCTCTCGCAAATTATGTCACTTCGTTAGGTCTGCAGCGTGGCGCATGCAGTCCGTCAAGAATTTGCATGCATCTAAATAATTTAATACAAAGTTACTCACGTGCTCCAGCCAGACGTTGGTCGTTAGAATCTGATCTTTGAGGTTCTGTAACAAGGAGAAAAGCAAAGTTTTGTACCCAGTACGTAACAGTATTTGTTGGATAATGAAATAGGAGCCGATGAAGATGATTAAACACATTTTGTAAGCAGTATCAAATCACGTGTTATTTCATTTATGAAGTTATGAATCTTGCATAACCCGGTAAAGTAATTCTCACAGATAATACCATCATCTTTATTGGCTATACTTTACGTTAATTGAATGGGAATGGAATGATTTTACAATGACCGGCGAAAAAATGTACCAAAATCGCCTCGCTTGGTAGATGCGATTGGTACTGAACTATACTGCCAACACCCTTGATTATTATTTGATTATTGCGATAGTGACCCACATAACTTAAAACTTTGGAAATATTAAAAAAAAAAAAAGTATAAGGCAGGTATTAACATAATAATGTTTTTTTTTTTAAATAGAGTCATCAACAATGTCTATATTAAAGTCCGCCTTTGTACAGTTATTTTTACTTGTGCAAAAAAAAAACACGACCATGCTGTTGTTAAAAAATACATATTGCGCTGTATTATAACCACAGAATATAATGTGCAGAGCTAAAACTATTTTGTTTATCCTCCATAAAAACGCCACTACCGCGTTAAAATGCACCAGGAGCCCATAAACACGTCGTAGCCACGCAAAAACTAAATCAAACAATATAAATAGATTTTTGATCCTTTGTACAAGTTATGTAAATCGATTGTCGTATCTTGGCCCACTGCCAACGCGCGGCCATCAAACTGAATAGCTCACGGTGCTACATTGGAATACCAACTTTGCACCGTTTAGCCCCTGATTCATGGCTATGTGATACAAGGCTATTTTGTTGGGGTTAGAATTTTTTGTGTGGCCGTTTGTGGTTGAATGTCATTAAAGTTTGAAACTGTTTTGAAATTGGGTTGGTTGTTTTAGGTGTTGGATAAGCTGTGTTTGTGTTGTTCGGGTGTGGATGTGCGTTTACGGCTTGAAAAGATAGTAAAGATTGGGTTAGATTTAAAATGTGTATGAGATTTTTTTTGTAAAAAAAAACATTTAGGAACTGCCGAAATATACACGATTGAAAATATATGTATGTGTGCATACTAGCATAGCTTGTTTTATCGTGAATAGTCCAAGTTGACGCCCAAGCCAAACTATTCGAACGTGTTAATACCATCATCATCATCTGCCTAGCCTTTTCCCAACTATGTTGGGGTCGGCTTCCAGTCTTGCCGGATGCAGCTGAATACCAGTATTTTACATGGAGTGACTGCGAACGTGTCAATACCACGAACATTAATTTATGGACACAACTGTAGGTCAGTGGGTGCTTCGTAATGTTGTATTTTGGAACCATCCACGTCAGTGGCTCGAACATTGGACCTCACTAAGACCTGATACCTAACCATGTGAAAAATTTTGAGACAAAATGGCAGCTCAATGATTACTGGCATCTACTCGTAGTTTTAAAATATGATTAAACACTAACGTTAATGTCTCAGATCTACTTAAAACATTTTATTTTATTTCACTGGATTTTTATAATCAACGGAGCAACGATTGTTAAACGCTCAAAATGTTAGATAAGAGAGCGATGAGAGTATTACACAAAAGGGCAGCTGACAGAAGATTGTAGTATGCTTGTAGTATATATTGCTGCCCATCTTCTAAGAATTCTAACTACTAATCTCTCCACAGTCAAGATGTACAAACCTGTGTCTAAAATAACACTACATACGAAATAATCGAATTAAAAACGACACTCATTTAAAAATTCAAGCCTACAATATTCCATCAGCGTCTTCTATTCTAAAACTCAATTCTCCTCATAATAACTAAGGAAATTCCTGAAAATTCGCACTTCTCCCAGAATCCCTTGGACCGAATTCAGCTAATATTTCAAGATCTAAATCTCGGCGTAGCGTCCTAAAGCCGTGCGCACATATCCTGCTTTAGCTAATCGTTATGAATGTTATTCTACTAAGGGACCCGATGTTAGGGCTTAAGGAATCAGGCAAGGTAAGATTTGTGCGAAGGTACCTTAGTGTTAGGGGGTGGAATGACCTTTGCTTTTATGAGGTCAAAGCAAAGTAAAAATAAACGGCCTTATTTAAAAATCCTGTATATTTTGTAAGAGCTATCAAATTTTGTCGACTAAAAAAACTTTTTCTTTTTTTATTGCTGAATGGGCCTGCTCTTGACCTCGATTACATACATACATACATAATCAGCCTCTAATTTTCCCACTGCTGGGACACAGGCCTCCTCTCTGTGAGTGGAAGTTGGCGGTAATCCACCACGCGGGCCCAGTGCGGTTTGGTAGATGTCACATGTCTTCGAATTTTTGGTTCTAGGACATGCCGGTTACACATATCTTGTTTTTTTTGGTGCGCGGTGGAAATCCTCATAAACTTCCTCCATCGTGGGGGTGACAGAGGGGCATGCCGGACTCTTACCGGTTAAAACCACCGCGGTGTTCCACCTCTACCTATGGCCGGGGGTGCGGGATTCGCATAAGCATTCACCGCTTCCGACCTCGATCACACCTGATGGAAAGCGATGGATGAAATCTATGATGAAACGAGCGTGCCCAGAAGATGCCTGTTCACTCTTGCTTTGAAGGCAGACGCGTTTAAATGTGGAAGGATACAGACGCTGGCAGAAACTTCCACATTTTGACTGTGCGTATAATAAGTGTGGTGTCAGTTATTTTTATTTATTTGTTATTTACTTGAAGTGCCCCGCGGTTTCACCCGCGTAAGTTTCGATCCCGTGGGAATATCCGGATAAAAACTATCCTATTATCAAATCCTGAGTATTTGATATTAATTGCCGCTGCAATCAAACAGTGAAAAAATCAAACTTCTAACTCAACGCAATCAAAAGATATGGGCGTTTATGTTCCGTTTATGCCGCATATTTTGTTACTCGCAAGGGAATCAAAACCTATAGGGTACTTCACGTTGACCTAGAATCATAAAATTTGGCAAAAAGCATTGTCATGTAGCACAAGTAAAGGAAAAAACCTCAAAACCGTGTTACATAGGTACCTACAAATTTGTACGAAACTCTCGGTGCGCGAGTCCGACTGGCACTTGACTGGTTTTTTTTTTATAAACAACGTAAAATTTCCATGCTAGGGGGGGATCTAGAATCATGAGCTTGAATTCTTGGTTACACTTTATGCCTCGATGTCTCCGCCACCCTATAGGTATACTACTGATACACAAAACAAAATGTTACATAAGTGTTCTGAGACAATAGTGTTGTAATACGCCCAATTTCTATTAACCTATGGCCATCCACTAAATGGAATTAGCTGAAATGGCCGTCTTAGCACCGTAATGTTCTACGGATCAAGTAATATGTTACACATATGAATTTAAGCAAGTCGGGCCTAATTGTACACACCTATTGAATAACTTTGACATCATTTACATACAAATATCATCATGAGGGGCTTGTGGCTAAGTAATAACAGCCTTGCCGCGGTTGGTCCGTGTATGGGCGACCATCTTTACATATCAAGTCCCCCTCCTTGCCTTGCAAAGCACGTTAAGCCGTTGGTCCTGGCTGTCATTCGTGGATCTTTGACAGTCGTTACGGGTCGTCAGAAACCCGAAAGTCTGACAACCAGTCTTATCAAGGGGTATCATATTACCCAGTAACTGGGTTGTGGAGGTGAGATAGGTAGTCGCTTCATGTAAAATACTGGTATTCAGCTGCATCCGGTTAGACTGGAAGCCGACCCTAACATAGTTGGTGGGAAAAGGCTAGGTAGATGATGAACAGCATAATCAGCGTATAATGTTCCCACTGCTGGAACACATAACATATAAACTTATACAACAAAATAATCACTTGTAATTATTTAACAGTTCGTAAATGAGACTACAATAAACATTTGAAATAAAATGTGTATTGGCTTCGAAAGTATTTATTTATATTACGATTCGTTTGGCTTTTGTTTGGAATACAATGTTATTTATTTTGTTAACAATTATTGCATTTATTTGTTTTACATAATAAATATTTTGAAACAAGAAACGTACAAATATTTGACTTTTTTCTGTCATGTGAGAGAAGTGAAGTGAGAAAATATGAACAAAAATACGAGTATTTAAGAAAAAGGAGGATGTAGACATCGATACAATGTATTGGAATCGGTCAGCTCTTTTTCGAGAGAAAACTGTCTCAGAACCAAAAATTCGATGACAAGTGACTTCTATCAACCCGCACTGGGCCCCAGTGGTGGATTATGATCCACTCCCTGTCACAGAGAGGAAGCCAGTGTCCCATCAGTGGGCACAGTATAGGCTGATGATGCATCTCTTTTCTAAAATTCTGCCCTCAGGCACTAAATTAATATTAGTTAATCAATTCAGAAACTCAATCAAGCATCTCATAACCCAGGGAATATTACCCCGAATATTGCTCATTACACCGAAGTCAATCCTTACACAACGTCTCCACCAGTTAAATTGCTCAATGAATATTCCACAGCATCCCAAACTAAGGAGATGACACACAGATCAAGCGCGGAATCATGCATGAAGTAGAATGGACAAGACTCAATACAAGTTGAGTAAACCTGCTGGATAATAATGAACTTTATCATCAAGAGATAAGGTTAGGTTTACGGTGTTGCTTAGAGAGGAAAGTTGGGTAACATTTGTGTAATTTCATTATACGTATTTGTCACTTGAGTGTTACCCAGTGTGTGGTAAATGTATATGTTTGTTGTGTGAAGGATCTGGGAATAAAATAATGATCCAATGAGAGAGTGCGACCTAATTTGAGGTTTACATGCTCGTGAATCGAGTTTTAAAGATAAAATTGAAGGCAGCAAACTAAAACCTAGAAGAAAAGTAGAAGTGGTTAAAAGAACCATGGATGATCTCGACACAGTAAAAAAAAAATTGAAAAACTGGAACTTGGTGTTACAGACAAAGAGAAACTTATAATCGCAGCCACTCAAAACCACCCATCTCTAGCGACGAGAAACAGTTTTAGTTAATAAAAGAAGGCACAAAAATCGAGAAAAGACATTTCAACCTACAAAGACAAAGTTGACAACGATAGACCAACACAAGGTCTAAGACTTAATTAAAGGAAACGTACCTCTGTAGTGTATGTATGCGACGAGCTGTTCGCTTGTTACCGCACCGGTAATTAACATCTGACTTGTAATCACCGGTAGCTAAGCCACTATATAGCTACTATCGTCACTATCGCTGCTATCAACTATCATAGACAGGTCTGGGTATAATTGCGAACTGTCGTATATCCTAAGTTCAAGGTATTGTACTGTTTATCAGACGATATTACAATTTCTGGGAGGAAGATTTTGATTTAGATTATTGGCATATTCCTGTAGTGTTTAGTCTGTGAGAATGGTAATAATGCAATTAATGTTTGTTATAGTGATTATTTATTTATTAAGATTTATGCATAAGTAAAAAAAATACTTTACAAAGCCCGACTTCATGCATGAAACAGTTTTTACCAGTCAACCTTAGGGTGATGCAGAGACAAAACATGGCAGGTGCAACATACGGGATCAATAGCTAGGAAATGATTCTAAAATACAAGAATTAATAACTAATACATAGATAGATACATAAATATAAACAAAATGAACTGCCCTTCACAAGATAACCGACTGGTTGCTATCCTGATGTTCAGAGGGAGCGCATTCCAATGAAAGACCGCCTGGACCAAGAAAGAAAAAATGAATGAAGTCAGAACGATTATGATGATTTTACTAACCAAGGCGCAGAAAGATGAACGGTATATGATGAATTGAGGATAGATCAATTCTCACAAGTTTATTTGGCGATTAGCAATGCAGCTGTTTGAAAGAAAAGAAAGGATAAACTTAACTCAAACTTTTTAATTGTTAAGGGGTCGGTCATTCAGAGAGCTGAATCTATTAAATCTCAAATATAAACTACCCAAAGAACATAGGTATTAGGAGAAAGTAATGTATATTTGGAGATTATAGAAATATAACAGAAGCAAAGGCAACAATAGTCAGCACACATTAGTAGCTGCAAGCTGCAAATCCGCATTACTGCTGATCGTATGTAGCACCGACGTTAAAAGCATTTTGTTCAACTTTTCTTCATAATAAAAGTGAACGAGAATTCTGTTTCATGTTGACCTAATGTTTCATTTTAAAATAAGCATGTAGGTATACAAGGTTGAAAATGTAGCTCCGTGTTTTGAAGAAGTTTTGGCTAGTGGTCTGTCCCCTCGGGAAATAACAGAGCTAGCTGTACCGATTTATTTCTCGATTTCTAAAATCGCACAAAATGCAATAATGCTGCTAACAGCATTGGTCGTATGTTTTCAAAAGGGGATGTAATTTACGACTGGCTTTTGGGTTTTATGTACAAGATGTATCGTATGTTAGAGATAATTGAGCTTCGAATGCATTTGGATTGCGAACATTTCTCAAGCTATATGGGAACAGACGACATACTGAGTCTTTTTGACCTCGTAAAGGTAATTTTTCTCAACTCAATTTTTTTTTAAATTTTGTTTGTTTTAAATTTTCTTTTTTTATTGTTTGTATTTAATGTGCGTGTCCCAAATAAAACATTCTTCTTTCAAAAGTTCATTAGTGAAGAGAAATCTTAGTTTAGCATTGAGCAGAACCAGGTTACAGAAGATAATATGATGATGAGCAGGATAATAATATACTCGTATGCAACAACCAGAGTAAGAGTAAGCAAATTAATAAACATAAAGGAAGAAGATTTAAACGTAATCAAATCAACACCTAGTGCTTTTGAGGATTTTGAAATGAAACTAAAGTTAAATAATATCATCATACTAAGACCCAATGTAAAGAAAGTCGTTAAAAAAATCAGAACCTAACCATATAATATGGATGGTTGAAGAAACTGTTTCTGCAGTCACTAATGAGCTTTGCCTATAAGCTAAGCACTCTGGCAGTGAGCCAGAGGACACTGCCGAAGAAAAATCTTTTCATCAGTACTTATTTTGATCAGTTTGGAAGTTACTTTACTTGGGAAACATTAAATTATTGGAGGAAATGTTGTTTTTAAAAAGAGTATTGTAAGTTAAAATTGATGATACGTCAGCATAACTTCAAGAATGCTAAATGATGATAAATATATATATAAATGCAGTGGTAGATATAACGTGGAAATCAATGAAATATATATTATATTTTTAAAATTTTATTTGTACATTTATATCTTAAATCCATATGGTGTACGGTGTGTGGTGGTGTGGTGTACAATGCTCTTTACATATAAATAGCAATAAATTCTATTCTATTCTATATATTCATGATAAGTCTGCACTTTTGAGTTTAATACCTCTTTTACTTAAATAGAAGTACCTAATTCAGTGTATTAAAAATGCCTTTCTTACTGGGGCTAATGTGAGTCGCAATGTTCTTCTCAGACTTTTTCTTCTCATAAGTTCATCATTACCATTATCATTGGCAGCCTTCTGCCACTGCTGAGTAAAGGCCTCTTCCCGTTTTGTGCCATGCTTCCCTGGTCTACGCGAGTCTCATCCAGGTCTTCCCGACAATCTTCTGTAGGTCGTCCACCCACCTGGCTCTTCTCCCAAGTTACAGTTAGTTAAATCAATCGTGATCGCTGTGAACAACCCGTAAGTCTCCGAGGTGATTTGTCTGTAACTAGGTATTTTACAACACGACATCCAGACATCGTTTAACGTTTTACTGTTGTCATTTCTGTAAAACGTGTTTCGCTTACACAAAATTGAACAAGAGTTTTGTATTGTCAGCAATTTCGTCTGTTTTGTATTGCGACGACGAAAATACGATAGCTGTGACGTCAGCGAGGATATCAAGTTGTGGATGGAGAGTGCTTATTATAGTATCGTTTTTTATTGTGAGCGTAGTATCAAGTGTACGTTCGCCTTTTTTGAGCTTTGTTGGGTCACCTTTTTCAGGTTCAATGTATTTGGGTCCTTTTTATTATTGTTTGTTTTATGAATTATTCATGTACAGTCAACAAAAGATATAAGTATACAGGGTCGTCGGATATAGTTGAAGTTTAATAAGAAACCGATGTATGTTGTCGACTGAAATTTAATTTGATAAATGAGCTGTTTGTTTTCATTTAATTAAATTTTATTTGAGAACATCAATCCAATTCTTACTAAACTTCAAGTATATCCGACGATCCTGCATACTTATCTCTTTTGTTGACTGTACTTATTGCTTGGTCTATTTTGCCATTCATGAAAAACTACAACATTTCTATGTTCGGTACATTCTTTTGGTAAGTCTTAAAGTTTTTCTTTGTCAAGGCTAGTTGATTTGTTTCCTTAGTTTACTTTTAGTGCGCCTGCCTCGTTTACGATTCTCTCGAAAAACTAAACTAGAAATATAAAACCGTAAAGAACGCCTCTACACAGAATAAACAAGTACTACCGCATTCGGTTTATTCGCTACTTTTAAAACCCACAACATTCCCAGCAGCGTTTATCCACGTTATTCCATCCAGTACACAACATTCTCGCACATATTAAACTTTCACGAAAACCAAAAATACTCCGAACGAGGAGATCAAACCAATTTCGAAAACATTTCAGGCACGCAAACTCCGGCTCTGAATGGCTGAGTCATAAAAACGACATAAAACCGGCTCAAACCGGCCACGAACCGAGAAGACCCGAGAGCTGCCGAGGATTGCCGAGACCATGCAGACCAATCGAGAACAGCTTACGTGGCCGACTGCATAGCAATTAAGAGTCCCCCGCGCAGAATGTAAACGTCAATTTTATTTCAATTAAGGACCCTTTACAACTGAAGTCGTTAGCGACTAGGTTATGCGCAAATAAAATTTTCTTTGCAACAGCTCGCTGTTTGTAGTTCCGGATTGGAAGGGATTTATTTAGATACATGCATTTTTTTGCAATCTGTTTTGGTGCTGACTAGTTCAGTTTTATTTAACCGAATATATTCGTCTAGATCTCCATGTTCTAAAGCCTTTGGGCGATGACTCATTTCTGCAATTATACTGAAGTGAAGAGACCTGTATTGTCATAATTAAACTACAATACTGTCTACAGTAACCATGTTGCAATCATGAACGAAGAATTTTGAATTGATTGGTTGATTAATTAATTGATATTCAGTCATATCTTGATGTGACTGAATATCAATAATATTACATAGAATGACTATTCATTTACTCAACAGTAAACTAGTAGTAATCTTTAGGACACCGTTTTGCACTAGTAAATAATCTTTAGGACACTTTTTTGCAAAATGGCGGAGTCCGGATTGCCAATTCGATAAGACATGAAGAACGAAAATGTATCATCAAGGATTCCAAACCTAAAATTGTTTAAACAAAGACGACATATTATGACACATTTTCAAGCACTAAAAATACACAATTCATCGTGAGAGACTCTCTTTGTACCCATAGTTAACATTCCAACAACGAGTAACTGTTAAGGCTACGCTAGGAATTCTCCCGCTCACTAACTTTCCACGTAGTTTAAATGAATAGTTCGGTCCTTACCTTTTATCCTGTTATACCTTCATTCTTTGGAATACATTTTTAATGAGACATTTAAATGTTTTTTTAATTGTAACTAGAGTTTAGTAAGTACTCGACCTCTTTGAGGGGCTTGTGGCTATGTATAAATAAAACCGCACGGGTCGATCTATCAGTCTGTGCATGGGTGACCATCTTTCCATACTAAGACCCCTCCATGCCTCGGAAAGCACGTTAAGCCGTTGATTCCGGCTATCATTCCTGGATCTTTGACAGTCGTTACGGGTCGTCAGAAGCCCGAAAATCTGACAACCAGTTTTACCAAGTATCATATTACCCAGTAACTGGGTTTTGGAGGTCAGATAGGCAGTCGCTTCATGTAAAATACTAGTATTCAGCTGGATCCGGTTAGACTGGAAGCCAACCACAACATAGTTGGGAAAGGCTAGCTAGGCAGATGATGATGAAGAAGTAGTGTTTAGTAAGTTTTTGTGTGAACTATAGCGAGCGATGTTGGAGCGTCGGGTGTGGGTCGATCAAATCAAATCATTTATTTGCATAACACAGGTTTAAAATGTTATAAAAGGTTCACAAGCTAGACTGTATTATAACCATCTGAGGTTGTGGTGAGGTGTGCATATGTATTAGGAACATTATGACACAATTATTCTTATTCAGTTTTCTTATTAAATTACATTGTTATTGAAAATATACATAGATAGTCTATTTCGTTACACATTATATTCGCTAATCGTAATAATTATTTATTGTTTAATTATATTACTTTTGTATTTTTATTGTTTGTTTTATTTTACTCCTCTAGTGGGATTTATTTTGTGTCCATAGGTGTGCCCGTGGCATCAAGCGGGCCCTAACAAAATTCCAGCGCTGCGGTATTTGTTTTTTTTTTATCAAATTTCGCAGCATCATGCTGAGATACGAACCTTTTTGGCCTCGCACAGGTCTGGTCTTCCTTTTATTTTAAATTGTTGTAATGATTTTGTTAGATGTATTGTTCTTTTTTAAGGTTTGTATTTCCTGTGCGTGTGCTAAATAAAATATTTTTCTTGCTTTCTAACTTTATAGAAATCATTTTTCATTTAGAAACGTTTGAATGTAACAGATGGATTTTATTCACTTAAAGGATTTATTCCAAGCTTAATACACACGTATGATCTGAGGTGCATACTGTTTCTCAAATCAAATCAAATCAAATCATTTATTTCAATTAAACCATGTACAGGCACTTTTGAATTGTCAAAATTAAATAGTCAGTCAGTTACTCAGAAAGTTGAAGCTAGTTGCCCATTCCAAAACGTAGATCTCTATGGAGAAGAACGGGCAAGAAACTCCATGGACACTCTTTTATATCAAGATATTACAAAATCCTGTGTACATTATTCTTGATGCTTCTATATGTGAGAACAATGTAAAAAAAAAAACAATTGAAGAAAAAATTCAAAATATAAGATTAAACATAAGCCTTGGCAGTTAAGAGATGACCAGTCTCAACCGACGGCGCCCGTTCACGAACATGACGCGTGGATCAGCACCGTCCAGCTCAACCATTTTGTAGGGAACCGAACGATCCAACACACGCGCCACCATCAGTGAGACATTTAAGTGAGCATGACACATTCTCAACTGCCCTGCTCTTTCAAGTCAACATCAAAAAATCATAATAAACGGATCCATGGTTCTTACATTTACAAAATTGAAAAAAATGCATCTAAATTATACAAAACTATAGATTGCAATTTATTTAAAAGATGATTAAAATTGTTTACTACCAAACAGCAAAAGGTGTTTAGTATTGATGTATTAAACAAATTAAACTTGATTGAATAAAAAATAAAAATTAACATTGAGATCGTAATGTCAGAAACAAAAAAAAAAAGTGAAAAAGGGAAGCACCTCTTCCAAATATTGAAAATTTTAACTAGTGAGCCCAGGTGCCTGTGGAGCAGGACCAGCATTTAGCCATGCATTTTTATCTACAATATAATCATCCAACTTATAATATGCTTGTCTACATAGTGTGCGTTTAATGCATGTTTTAAATTTCTTCTCATTTAGTTGAAGAATATCGAGTGGTATTTTATTATAACATTTTACACAGTAACCCATAAAAGAAGTTTTTACTTTAGACAATCTGAAACGCGGTTGATCTAATTTGTTACTATTTCTAGTGTTAAAATTATGCCTGTCACTTATCTTATTAAAAAGATGTAGATTTTTTCGAACGTACATAATGTTTTCATATAGGTATATATTGACAAGGAACCGTCATGATGTTAATTTTTTTGAACAGTTCCCTTAGAGATTCGCGTCTGCCGAGCTTGTAGATGGCTCTGACAGCCCTCTTTTGCAGAATGAAGATAGTATCAATTATCTGCAGCCCGTCCCCACAACAAAAACAAATTCTCATAAACAAATTTTATACATACACACACATTTTATTATTTCTTTACTCTTTTCTATTCTGCATTCCGTCTCTGATATAACTTAAACATCTGTATAAAGGTCAATCTATGTTTGATGAAGACACAGTAGGTAGCTTTTCACAACATACACAAGTATTCTATTCAAGATATTCATAGTCACGATAGCATCTGCATACTCTGCTTATAATGTTCCAACTGCTGGGACACAGGCCTCTGTGAGAGGAACTGCGCCGTAATCCACCGCAGGCTCAGTGCGATTTGATGGATGTCACATGTCTTCGAATATTTGGCACTTGAACATGCTGGTTTCCTCACGATGTTTTCCGAGCAGTGGTAATGAAATAATTTACATAAAGTACTTCACATGCTCTCAAATCTCATCAGACAAAAAACGCAAATTACAAAGGAAATCTTTAACACATAGGTACTGAACAGAATAAAAGAGAAACCAGGTAAGTGAGCAAGGAGGCTGTAACTCTGTGCTCGTTTCATTACACGCTAGTAATTAAACTTGCCTTACTTGTTTGACCTGCTAACGAACTGACACTGACTGAACACTTGTGAATATACACGGTACTGAGAAAATTGATTATGAAGAGGTTAATTATAAACTGGGGTATATTTTCGATATAATAAAATATGATAATAATTTAATACTTACAATATTTGATAACGACGTCAAGATTTCAATGGTGAAATCATGTGAGTGAAAGGATGACGTGCCTTTGAAATTTCAACACGGCTTTAGAAATAATTACGTTTGTAAAATAATTTCGCAGGGTTACCAGCCATACCTACGTCATTTTGGAAGCTCAGAACCGGTCGAAGTGGAGGTGCTTGGGGAACGCCTATGTCCAGCAGTCAGAATCAGAATCAGAATATAATTTGCTCTAAATGTAGGTACAGTACATGATTAATAACATAAATAAATGAGATCAGCTACATTTTACCTTACGGCGTGATTACATTAATTATCAAAAAAAAAACATGTCAATAATACAAATAGAATTAATAATGAGAGAGAAAAAAAACAAAACAGATAGTCAGGAAATTATAAGAAACATTAATAATTTATTTCATGTCATTTAGCTAATAGATTTGCAATAATTATGTACTAGGTAACGGCAGTGGACGTCTTTCGGCTGAAATGATGATGATGATGCTACGTCATTGAAAACCATAATATAAATAATCGTATCGGTTGTCAGGTTGTCGTCGGCGAAATTGTCTTTTTGTCAAATTACGCACATATACGCATTATTCTTTTTCTCGCTTTCCAGCGTGATTGAGGTCAAAAAATCAAATCATGATCCGAAGGAGGATTAATACTAATATTATTTTAATACTAGTACTCAACTGCATCCGGTTAGATTGGAAGCCGATCCCAACATAGTTGGAAAAAGGCTAGGCAGATTGATTTTGGTCAGAAGGAGGATTAGGTAATAATATAGTTATAAAAAAAAATCGTGTGATTTTTTGGTTTAGTCACGGAATAGAATACCGTCTTTTTACAAGTACAAGTTTAACTATTCATCTCTCCGTAGTTTTTAACTTAGAGACTAACCTAATGTATCCAATTAAAAACCTAGTAACCCCTACAGACTTAGAATGCGGTGTAATCTTCAAGATCAGGTTGGAACTTCTACAATTTATTACTGTAATAAATATTAGCGAACTCAACTTGAGAACTAGACAATCGATACGTTTTAGTGTTCCTTGGCTTGCATTTATGTGTGCAACGAATGCCAAAATGAGTGGCTTTTTCAATTACCTTATCTAACTACGAAGTGTAGTTTAGGTTTACGCGGAGTACAGGAAAATGAAGAGTTTGTTTTTTTTTGTTGAACGCGCTTTTTGGAACTCCCAGTCACATTCAAAATTATTTCTTTGTATTTAGTAGCCCAATTCTTGAGGAACGTTATGCATATTTAACATCACGGTACGACGACCCTTGGGAGACGAGCAGGAAGAAAGAGAGTCAGAAAGAACGCTAAGCGTAAACGAAGTTATAGCGCGGACGGGCTATGCGATGCTATATTTTATGTTATAACGAGTTTCACACGGACGAAGTCGCGGGCCGAAGCTAGTTTTTGTGGTAAAATTTACCAGGATCTAGTTCATACTGACTTGCTTATATCTATCTAATATTAACATTGCCTGTATTCCACGAAGGGTCGGGCAGAGGCACCCACATTTCGCCCCATAATATTTAATAGTTTTTTAATCAGCCAGGTTTCCAAACCTATCCCAATGGTCTCTACGGTGACATGATGGCGACAGATTATATCCATCAGGTTTGGAAGGTATATATGACAAAATTAATAGCTATAGTAAAAGTGCTCCGTGCTGCACAGCCCTATTTCAAGTTAAACAAATATCAACTTTATTTCCATGACTATTAAGTTGATTTCAAGTAAGACTATTGAAAAAGTAACAAAAATGTTTGAAGTTGTAGTGTAAACTGAACTTTATTGTCTAGGAATTAAAGTTATTTTTCCATTAATTCGTATTTTGTTTACATTTTTGGCAAATAAATAGCGAACGCAGATTAATTACGTTTGTGGTTTAACTTAAGTGCATTGTTACTTTGTTCCTGTTCCCAAAGTGTTGCTAATGGCAGTCATTCTCCGTCATCATTCGCTCTACAGTAATTAAAGGTATATAGAAGTTTATGAAGGAAAATAAAGAAAAGCATCCGGCCATGAAACGAACCGAGTCGTAAAGCGCAGTGGGTGCTTTAATTGGAAACTGTTTATAATTGGGTCGTTAGTCATTACCCACTAAGCTGTTGCGATACTACCTACATAGAGTATTTTTTCAAAAATATAGAACAAAAATTTCTTCTGAGTTCTCTTGCTTTTGGCCCATATTCGCATTAGCGCTTCTTTCCGTGATGTTTTTTTTCCCACGCACTGGATTTTGAACGCTCGGCCTAGAGCTGAGAGTTAAAATTCCAACGGTACGCGTTTTTAACGTGCAAGTAATGCGTTCTGTTGAATTCTCAACTCTCGGCTTAACGTCGAGAGTTGAAAATCCGGAGCGTGATTAAAATAATCGCCGCGTTTAAAAAGTTTGGTTTAAATGTCAGGAACAGAGATATCATAAAGGCACGAAGTCTTGAACCCTTTTCCTTATCGACCTTTAATTACCATCAAACATCTGAAGAAATAAATATTATTTTCCTTTTTTACTTTAAACAACCATTCATTACTTGTCAATGCGTTAGTTTTTAGAGCCTTCTATTTTGTGTGGCATGAACTTCTATTCGATCGATTTGACACGCCAAGGACGAAATACTCGTTTCTAATTCTATCAAATACAATAGGTAGGTATATCGTAAAGCTTTGCAAATACCTATACGAAAATATGTTGAAATCCCACAAAGGAAAGCCGACACTTAACACCATTTTCTTAATTCTGAACCGGATTGAACCGGTTAAATCCCAAACAAACAAGATTCTTAAATTCGTCTGTCTGTGCGGTTAATCCCTTTTCAAATGTTTAATTAGGCCCGTGAGGGTTATCCATATACGAAGCACCTGTAGGGCTGTTGCCATGGATACCAGCTATCATGCTGAGTTGTTTGCATAGGTAATTAGAATTAATTGATTGATGATGCTGTAAACTGAATTTATGGTTTTGCAAAAATCGCAAACCCGACGTAATTACTTGATAAGTTTCATTTCTGAATGCCAATACAATTTATACCGTTGTCTTTATTTTGTGGGGTGAACTATAACATTATAGGAATTTAGAGTAAAATAAGTCATTTAAGTAACTTATTTTATAACAACATAGTTATATTGTGTTGAAAAAAAAAATCATTATACAATTGCAATTAAAATAAAATTCATTAAATACCTTTAGAAAAGTCAATAAAATACAATATAATACTTTTTATTATGTACTTATACCATATAGATTACAGATATAAATGTAGAAAGGACATTGCCCAAAATCAAAACCACTTTAAAGCAATAGAGTATGGCGGTATGGCCATAAAAATATACACATCAATTATAAAATATTTTTTTAACTTTTCTGAGTTCACTATATCGAAATCGTATTTGGGGTTAATATTTTGTATTTAATTATTTTGTATTTAATAATTTAACTATTTAAAACATGGGAAAAATTGACGAAAAAAAAAGACAATTCATTTCCTCATAAATTTTGTATGGAACGGTATGAAGTTCGCCGGGTCAGCTAGTTTGAAATAAATACTTTTGTTAATAAGTTTGAGAATTAATATAGTATTTTACAAAACCAGGATAGTCTCGCTCACATCGCTCTATTCGCTTCAAGTAATAGTGTCGAATATTGATTACAGTAGAAGCAGCGCCTTTCATCTTATTGCATTCTACCCGTAACCAAGAGACAAAGTTGACAAGTTTCATTGACAAGTAACTTCAGAAACTGCTGTCTGTGTCCTTCAAACTGGAACACACAACAACGCGTGTCGCTCGTGTATTTGATGGTACACACAATACTTACAGCTGTACGGTGCTCAAATACATAAACGGCATGTTGTCGATAGCAGCTGCCGACGCGTCAACGGCTATCGACCAAACGCGTCAAAGGTTGCAGTTGCCTCTGTCCTCGACGCGTGTCGCTCGTGTGTATGCACACTTAGATACTCAGATCGCGTTGAGTTTCATTGATGAAATTGGCACTTAGCAGCCCATTAATGTGACCTCCCACAAGGTGGACCGACGACCTTGTGAAGGCCGCAGGAACCCGTTGGAGGCGAGAAGCACAGAACAGGTCGAAGTGGAGGTGCTTGGGGGAGGCCTATGTCCAGCAGTGGACGTCTTTCGACTGAAATGATGATGATGATGAGTCGCTTAATGTAGGTAGTATTTGACAAACCGGGGAAAGTCTCGCTCACATCGTTCAATGCGCTTCAAGTAATATTGTCGAATATTGATTACAGTCCAAAGAAGCGCCTTTAACCTTTAGCGTCTTATTACATTCCACCCGTAACCAATAAACAAAGTTGAGAAGTTTCATTGACAAGTAACTTCAGAAGCACCTGTATCCTTCAATTTGGAACACACAACGTTCACTGGCAACAGAAATAAGTACGGTGGTTGAACTTCGTCGAAATCTCTCACAAGGAGCTTCAATACTTACTGCTATTACTGTAATTGGGCTGTGCCTCAAAATATTTATTTACTATTATCACTTACATTTATGTTTACAGGCGGGAACCCAACACAACAACGAAGTCACAATTTCCACACTAGGAGACATCACCCAAAAACCAATTTGATACCACCACTAACAAAACTGAAATGTTTTTAAACTGTGCTACTTTGACTGACAGGGTTCAAATTTATAGCTATCGATTATCGTGGATACCAATTAACAAGTCCCAAGTAACGACTCCAAGTACGGACACAATTCATACAGAGGACAACAAGTTAAGTGTTAATATGGAAAGTTAACTCAAACCTTCATAAGTTCAAGAGGTTTCAGATAAAGCCCACATTCGAAGACAGTGTCATAGTATTTAGGGCTCATTTTTCAATGGTCAGATTTCTTTTATCTGAAGTGTACATACGGGGATTTGACATATTTTCTAAACAAAAGCATTATCTATCTATCTTTATCAATACTAATAATAAACCTGAAGAGTTTTTGTGTTTGAACGCGACAATCTCTGGAACTACCAGTCGCATTTGAACATTTCTTTTTGCATTTGATAGCTCAATTCGCGAAATAACGCTAGGACCCTTAGGGTCCGAGCAAAAAGTTAAGCGAAAACGTAGAAATAGTGCTGGCAGGCGACGCGATGCAGGCAGGGGAGCGTTGAATGCTGGGATCGGTGAACGCTTATGCGAATCCCGCAACCCCGGCCACAGGTAGAGGTGGAACACCGCGGTGGTTTTATCACCCCCACGATGGAGGAAGTTCATGAGGATTTCCACCGCTCACCAAAAAAAAAACCAGTGGCACTCCGGGAGTGCCGACAGAAGTGAAATCAAAACACAAACAGAATACTTTGCCATCATTCACTGACATATCGGATATACATTAAAACCGAGTACATTTCGAGGACAGCCGAACACATCCGAAGCGGTGTCGGTTATACATTTTCGCCGCGCCGTAGAAAGAGAGGGGGATACTCCTACGCCGCGCCGGTTGTCTACTTTCCATCTGTCTTACGAATTTTCGATCAGGGTCACTAGTCCTGACGCGAGTTTAACATCTTTTACCAATTACAAAAAAAGTGTACAACGCCGCTAAAGAAGTTTTCACTTCAAAAAAAGGCGACGCGATGCAACGGGGTGGGTTGGGTGAACAAGAAATTTCACGCGGACGAAGTCGCACGCAGAAGCTAATATGCATGATACAAGCGATCTGACGATTAAAAATTAAATAATTATTTTTGTACTGTCAAGCAATCGGTCAGTTTAGCAGAGAATAATCGTCATGGAATATCCAACCGTCGTGTAATGAAGTAAATTAACAGATTTCTCAAATTAACTAAAATATACCAGCTATCCTAACAAGAGCAATTTTCCATACCCATACATTATTATTTGAAGATATTTACTAAATATTTGATTAGGCCCATGAGGGCAGTCCACATCGCACCTGTGGAACCCTCCGGTTGCTATGGCAACCGCAGGTAAGGTTGTTTGCGGTAATCAATACACCATAGACATTCGCGCCATTTTTTCTGTGATGGATGAATAGATTTTTGTACGATATGAAGATAATTATTATTGGGAGATTGTGTGGTTTCTTTTTATTACAAAGTAGGTAACGAAGTATGATAATGTGCGCCTTTTGATCAACAATGTTGTCACGCCATGTATGATGGACATAATTCCTAAATAATTTATTTAAGCAGGCCCAGACGGAGATGGCGGGATGAGCTGGACTCCTTCAACTAGAACTGGTCCTTAGCAGCTATAAACAGAGAGAAGTGGAAAGAGAGTAGGGAGGCTTTTGCCCTGTAATGGGACATTACAGGCTTTTAATAATAAATCCTAATAAAGGAGTGGGCTGTAATCTACCACGTGGGCCCAGTGCAGGTTGGTAGATGTCACATGCCTTCTAATTTTTGGTACTAGGACGTGCCGGTTTCGCCGTTTTGAGAGCAGTGGTGATGAAAATATTTACATAAAGTATAACGCCTATGAGGGTTCGAACCTACGACTTACAACTCGTAAGTCAGGGCCAGTTCACACCACTACACAGCTCAGTTGTGATCGTGTTTTGTTTGGAGCTAAAATTCTTTAATTCTACAGCATCTTACGCAGCTGAAAATCCGTCCTTATTCAACATGCAGTATAGTTTGCAAGTACAGACGCCAGCACATCAAGCTATCAGAAAATGTCAAATTCAAAATCAACCTTGAACCTAATGCTTGTTGTAAGTTGAAAATCTATTAAAGTTTGACAGATTGTAGTAGCTTAATGTGCGGCCGTCTGTACAATGATTAACCACGAGCCATGTAGCTGTCACTGGTCCTTATAAACTTTGTAATCATGATTAGGTTAGTATGTACGTTATAGTTAAGTATAGCACCTCACTGTGTATAAATAAATGTAGGTGAGAACAACGTCAGGGGTCACGGGATGTTGTGTTGCTCCCTCTCACCCCATAAACTTTTCATTAGTAGGTACCACATAGTGGTCAGTCGTGTACCTATATGTAACGAGTTTTGTAGTAAAAACTTGTACTACTGAAAGAACAAATAATACCTAGGCGTGTCCTTTTTAGCATATATTTAATCATTTTATTCAATGAGGTATTCTTTGTAGGTTATTGCTTGTCATGTGCGATTTGAAAAAACTAAAATTGGTAAAATCCTCTCCTCTCTTTTTGTCTTCCGGGTCTACTAGTTTCCATCTAAGCATATCGGCATTTATAATAATGCGAAAGAAAATTTTTGCTTGTGATAAAAAAGTAAGAATATATCAAATAATACAATTATATGTATTGTATTTATCTAAGTGCAATCGTGGTCGCAGGTATTAGTAATATTATAAGTCTTGTATATAATCATTGCTTAATGTTTTCGATCATTCGTTTTGATAAAGCACATGCACCTGTTGTTCTAATCCAAAAATAAATTAAGGGTATTTCTTGGGTAGTTCAAGCTACATACAAACTCTCTAGGTTTCAGTATACAGAAATTATGAGCCAAACAATACCCTAAGCATTCATGTCGTCTTCCAATAGGTAATTCATCATCCTTCTTTGTCACAATAAATTAATAAACGAGTGAAAGAATCAGATACCTCAAACTTTATCACGAGGTTTGTTTTTCTTCGATGTTTCGAAGAATTGAGGTTTATACAAAAAATAACTTGAAGTACTTACCAGATCAATCAGCTGTGACAGCCTCAGCCCAAGTTTCACCAACACAGTATTATTGTTTTTATCAACAGGACGTATCAACCTATTGTAGTTACTCAGAAGATCGTCGTAAAGGCGTTTCGCATCAGGATTACAATAACAAACGCCGAAAATAAACAGAAAGATAAGAAGAAATGTCCGGGACATTTCGCAATAACACTCAAAATTATTGTCACCATATACCACCGACGCTGACCGAACCTAAATAGGTTAGGTTTTAAACGACCTCAGAATCCTGAATACAATATTTAGAACTCAAACTTGATCATTGTTATTCAGTTATTTCGATTATGACGATTGGTTATCGTCAATAAGTGAAAGAAAAGCGATTTTTTCGTAAACGTAACTTTGACAGCTACGCCCGAGAGGCTGCAGCGATCGTGGCGCCCCTACTGGCGGGAAAACGGTGTAAACATGGCGTCACTGCGCCGACTCCGAATAAAATTTTATTGGAGGAATGAAATATTCGGTATCGCCGAAGCGACGGCTCATAGACGTTTAATAATAACATTTTCTTTGTAATTTCTGTTTCAAAGTTCGAATTTCTCTGTTTTTATACGTTCCATCGTTAAGGAATTCCACTTTTTTTATTATCTCCTAGCTATAATTATTATTATTATATTTTATTCGAGAACTTTTGAAAGATTTAATTTGGAATTTCATGAACTAGGTAGATTTGAGAAATATTACATGGTCCACGAATTTTTTGTCGCGGAATAGATTATTTACAAAGTTGGTATCCCGGATCGATGCGTAGTACGCATGCGTGCTGTTCCATTCATACCTTGTACATGTTTAGTGCCTCGCTAGTAATAATAGATGGCGCTGCGACCAATTAAATTTCAAATGTTACGGCGGCCTGCGTGTTTAGATAGGCCGGGTTGACGGAAGTTACGCAGCTGTAATAAATGTAGGCCTTTCAGGGGGAAAGTACTTACGTGGCGTTGAATGACTTAGTAGAGCTCTTGACACGAATATACGAACATTGCAAACGTATTCATGGATGTACTTGGAAGTAGGGTAAGTCCAGGTTAGTTTACAATTTCTGGCTAGACTAGATATTAAACCAAAATCCTTGAATAATAAAAAAGCTTGATGGTTTAAATGAAGCGCTAACCAAAAAAGGCATCTAGTAGGAAATTACTTCAATTCAAACATTGGGTATGTCTACTAGGCTGGCAGGATTGAAGAGGCGAACTAAAAACGAACCAGTCGCCCTCAAGATTAAAAATTTTATAGTTGAACCGTATAAAATACGTAGTAACTGAAAGTGAGATCGCCTGAAGTATATACCGGGTTTCGAGCACCAAAAAGGTTTGTCGGTAATGTGAACATAAAACGCGGGAGTTTCCAAACTTAAACGAAAAAGTTTTCGCATTTTTCAAATGTAGAATTGTCGTTACGTTTTTGTCGCGACGAAATTGACTCGACAGTGTAGACTTTATAGACTTGCTGAGTTTAGTGTGTTTTCGAATTTCGAGATTATGTTTTGATTGCGTAGTAAATATAGGATTTATTTTTATTTGTTGTGGAGACCGGGATTGAGGCAAAGGCGGCGGCTCTTCGAGCCTTTATTTTGTATTCGACAGTTTATCCCCATAAATCTCGAAAAAATACGATTATAAGTAATACACACATCAAAAGTGTCTAGGGATCAACATATATTTTTGCAATAACTTTTCTCCTGATTGATATTAATTAAAATTTTCTTTAAGGATTCATCAAATAAAGTGTTTTCGTTTGTCACAGTAACGATAAACCAAGTCACCTTTGCATTAATAAAGAAATTTGCCATTTTCCTAATAAAGGGATTTTTGACATTTGAACCACTAACACAAAAGTTCGAAAAAAAGACTGAAATAACAGTTTTCTTTAAAATTTTATTGGGTAACTTAGACAATTAATAATCCGTGTTTCTACCGCGAACACTAACAACACAAGAACATCGGTTTGGCATACTCAAAATGAGTTCATCCAAATCACGCTGTGGAATGGCAGCCCATGTTCGTTGCAACAACAAAAAAAGGTCTTCTTGCGACTGGATACCCTCCATATTCGGCAGAGCTCTTCTCTGTAGCATATCCCATGCATGCTCAATCGGGTTCAAGTCTGGCGACTGAGCAGGCCAGGGCAGGACATTGATGTTAGCTGCGGCGAGAGTCTGTCTTACAACTCTTGCGGTGTGCGGTCGTGCATTATCATGCATTAACTGAAATAAGGGACCGATTTGCACTTGTAGAGGAACGATGACGTCTGATACAATCGTCTCAGCATAAATTTGAGCGTTGAGGTTGCCTCTGATCCAAATCAACTCAGTTCTTCCGCCGATTCAAATACCCGCCCATACCATGATGGTTCCACCACTATAAGGATGGACTTCCTGGCAGGATTTTAATCGCTGTTGGCGTCCAGGGGTTCTCCAGTGTCGTATACGTCTTGTATCCGGTCTCATACCAATACGAGACTCATCAGAAAAGCACACGAAACGCCATTGTTCTTCTGCCCAATTTCTGTGTTCAAGAGCCCATTGATATCGAATCCTACGATTGTGCATTGCTATAGGTGGTACCCGTAGCGGTCTTCGGGAATGAAGGTTCACTTCATGCAAGCGGTTTCTGACTGTTTGGTCGCTAATTAAGTTCCCTGAAGAGTGATGAAGCCTCACGGCTAACATCATGGCGGTTATTGTTGGAGCTCTTCGAGTTAAGATTTGAATGTATCGGTCTTGTCTCCGTGTGGTGCAGCGATACCGTCCTCCATGGCGCTCAGCCACGGTACCAGTGCTTCGGTAACGTGTCCAAAGTCGACTGATAACACTCTGACTTGTATTCAGAGCTAAAGCCACAGTACGTTGCCGGGAACCAGCTTCTATCATTCCCACGGCTCTGAGCATTTCTTCCCTGCTTAAATGACGTCGCCGCTCTATAATAACGTTGGTTTTAATCAGTAGTAGGGAAACAGTAGCACTAATAATGTCTTCAATGCGTTGTATGTTTTTATAGGGAAAATATTGACAGCGGATTTTCATCTTTTACTCGAATTTGATTCACAGTTCCTGATTCAAATTATGAAATGCACCAAAAAGGATCCATATAAATTTATAAAATCATAAATTTATTACAAAGCCACATCTCAATCTCAAGAAATCCGCATAAAAATGCTTGATCCCTAGACACTTTTGATGTGTGTATTTATTGTGTTTTATTTTTGAAACGCTGACCCAGCTGTCACTTTATCAACCTACCAAAGATACAAAATCTAACTTTTTCTACAATTAAATTCATAATAAAATATTTGACACAAATGAGGTTATCTAAAAGCAGTGCGTAATGTCAATTTGGGCAAAATTAACTGAATCAGTTGAACACTAAAATTAAACGAAACTTAAAATATTGTGCTAAAATACCACCCACAGTCAAAATAATTCATAAAAAATATTTTCCTTCTTAAAATTTTAATGTACTTCAAGATACAATCAATTACCACAATGGTCCCCGTGGGTAAGCAGCATTGTACCTAAGTTTGAGGGTAGGTACTGCATTGCGGTACCAGTGTCTGTTCCTACGTACATTTTGAATTATGTATAACAAGAATATCCTATGTCTGTGAGCCAGAAATTGTGACAGATGCAGTTATTTGAATTTGGAACATAAGAACTTTGGGACGATCGGGTGTTGTTTCTTTGAAGTTCTTTTTCCCTGGTAGTTTTGTGGTGATAGGTTGGATAGGTTGGATGGATAGGATACCATGGCGGGAAAATAAGCCAGTCAGGGAGGCGAGAGACTAATGAATACTAATAATATTTATTTAATCAAATTACAACGAGGTCCACAGTGTTAGTAACAAAATAACTTAGCCTATATTAGTAGGTACTTAATAACTAAAGCTTGAGGGGTTATTGGCTAAGTAATAGCAGACGCACGGCTCGATCGATCAGGTTAAGCTACGCTAGCCGCGGTTGGTCCGTGGCTGGGCGAGCTTCTTTAAATACCAAGACTCCACCGTGGCTCGGAAAGCACGTTAAGCCGTTGGTCCCGCCTGTCATTCGTGGATCTTTTACAGTCGTTACGAGTCGTCAGGGGTATCGTATATCACCCAGTAACTGGGTTGTGGAGGTCAGATCGCTCCATGTAAAATACTGGTATTCAGCTGTATCTGGTTAGACTGGAGGCCGACCCCAACATAGTCGGGAAAAGGCTTGGCAGATAAATAAAACTTTATAACTAAGGAAGATCGGCTCCGGGTTATAATTGCTCAGATGGTAAATATTATGTGAAATCTTGAGCAGTGGTGGCCCAGTGGTAACAGCCCCGACTAACGAGTTGTAGTTCGTGGGTTCGAACCCGAGCGGGCACTTTACTTTGTGTAAATTGTGCCATCATCACTACTCACAAAACAGTGAAGGAAAACCTTGTGAGGAAACCGACATGTCCTAGAACCAAAAAAATCAAAGACATGTGACATCCACCAACCCGCACTGGGCCCGCGTGGTGAATTATGGCCCACGCCCTCTCACTATATAGGCTGATTATGCTTATGAGAAATCAATCATACCAGCAGTATTAAAACTCACTCCGTTCAGTTTTTTGTATTAAAGTCGAAGTTAATGTTTTATTTTCTTTACTTAGGTAGAAATTGAAGTGACAAGATGAATGTGATATTGATAGTAAATCTTTTTTTGATTTTGAACCTGTTTTAAGTTTTCCTGAAAGTTGTTATTGTAAGAACGGTCTTCAATTGCTTGGTGAGACTTAAATCTATACATCTATACAAATAAATAAAATTGGAGCGTCTGTTTGTAATATTAAAATAACCGCTTTTTACTAAATGCATATGGATGTGTACACGGTATATATACCAAAATAACATTTTTTACAATTTTTGTCTGTCTGTCTGTCTGTCTGTCTGTTTGTTTCGGCTAATCTCTGAAACCGCTGGACCGATTTTGACGGAACTTTCACTAGCAGATAGCTGATGTAATAAGGAGTAACTTAGGTAACTTTAATTTTAGAAAAAAAAATAGTTAGGATAGGATTTCACGCGGACGAAGTCGCGGGCAGCAGCTAGTATAATCTATACTAATAATAAAGTTGAAGAATTTGTTTGTTTGGACTCGCTAATCTCTGGAACTACCAGTTGGATTTGCAAAATTCTTTTTGCATTTAATAGTTCAATTCTAGAGGAGGCTACTTCACGCTAGGGCTCTTAGAAGCCGGGCAAAAACAAATAGAAACGTCGCTGAGCGAAAACGAAGTAATAGCGCGGCCAGGCGATGCGATGCAACGAGGTGGAACGAGAAATTTCATGCGGACGAAGTCGCCAGCTAGTCTTTTATAACTTAATTTTTAGGGGACTACACCTAAAGCGCGGTCACTGTCAGACTGCATAGAAAAGAAAGAGACACAACGCTGGTAATTTATTGCAAAATATGAAGCAATTATCTATTTACAAAAAATCTATTGTTTGGATTAAAAAAATTAAAACACTAGTGCTTTAGTATGTTGCTTGTAGAATAATCTGACAAAAAATCATAATGATTGTATGTATTTTCATGATTTTTTTCTATCGTATCAAATTAGTTGTATTATGTTTTTAACACACTACACTACCTAGCATATATCCTGAATAATATCATATATTTTTCTGATTTTGTTTACTGTAGTCGATCATATAGGTTATTTCATTGTTTCTAAAACTTGCGTTTTTTGCGGTTAGGTCCTATAAGCCCTAAACATGTCCATTCTTACGTCACAGCCTTGATTAACAACAAGTTGGTCTGACAAAAGTTTATTTCGTAAATGTAAATAGTTTAGAAATGAGCAGTGTTGCGACATTTCGCGTTGGGTCCCTTAGGGAACCTTGGGTCCAGAACTCCGGAGTCTGCTTGTTAATGAGCGGAATGTAATTAATGCAATGTGATTTGGTTGGCTTTGTCTAAGAATAGGCAAGTAAGGAACTCTTTATTTTAAATTCTTTCAAGATTTCTGTTTTTTATTGGAACGAAGTTCTTTAACGGAGCCTGTGGTAGGAGTAAACTTGGAGAAATTGTCACGTAATGAAAAAGCATTATGCCCCCTCCATACGACTTTTTATTACATAATAATAGAGAGAGTCTGGGAGAGAAAGATAAAGTTTTTCTGGTTTTTGAGGGTGCTGATCCGATAGTGAGGTCAAAATGAAATTTATCCATGATGGCGGCTGCAAAAATTTTAAAATTTTCGCAGCCGCCATCTTAGATTTTCATTTTGGACTTCGTTCCCCGACCCCAGGCGTTTTTTAATACAGGGTTTGGGTATTTATACAGGGTGGCAGGGACGTCGATGGGCAAACTGTAATCATACATTCAGAACATGGTTCCAGACCCATAGCGTAGAAAATATTTTCGTCCGTTGTCAAAAATAAAAATCAGCTGTTACATACAAAAGTAACCTACGCGATCAAAATGTATGGAACACTATTATGTTTTTTTTACCTAATAACCAGCGAAAATTTTAACGCAGGCCCGAATCATGTTCTGAATTAATGGTAACAGAGGGGCAATTCTAGTAATTTTAAGAACGTTCACAGTCTGATCTTTGTCTAAATCTGTCAAAAATACCTCTAATTTCGCTACATTTTTGACAAGTTTTTGACATTTATTGTCGCTGAGATGAGATTGCGACAAGTTTTTGACTACGAGAATTCGCCTTTAGGTTGCCCGTCGATGTCCCTGCCAGCCTGTAAATCTTCCTAAATGCTAGCTGCCCTCTGAGCAACCAGTCAATTCTGGTAAGGTAAACGATTCGTTCTCTGAAATAGTAACTGTGCGTAGTAGGTAAGCGATTACACATTGATAGCAAACCTGTGTATTATTCCGGTCAGTCCCAACCTTACATACCTTAATCATTGAACAGGGTCCTACCTAAAAGCATCAAAGTACAAAAATAAAGCACATTTTTATTACTATCCGTCTCCCTGACCTTAGGCATAGAATAACAAACTGTACAGAAGCGATAACTCATGTACTTGCTTTCCTCGTATACCTACAAATGACAGATGCTGTTGAAATCATCACGTAACATTCCCCACCAGCCTTTGAGGACAGACTTCTGCTCAATCCTTGTCAGTTTTGTCCAGAAAAAAATACACCTTATCAATTTTGTCGATGATTGAGAAAGGAGCAAGAGGTATCGTGTTACCCAGTAACGGGGTTGTGGAGGTCAGACAGGCAGTCGCTCCATGTAAAACACTGGTATTGAGATGTATTCGCTTAGACTGGAAGTCGACCTCAACATACTCGTATATATTATTATATGTATGTAGTAATTTATTTAGAGATATTTATTTAATTTAAAACTTAAAATAATAATATGTAAAAATTTATAAAAAGGAGGGGAAATAATCAAAGGGCATCAAAAAATTCGTCGCATCGCTATCAAAAGGAAAGGTGCCCAAAAGGCTGGCAGGAGGTAGTTGATAAGAGAATAGGCTGACGATGATCGTTGGGATCGGAGGACATACCTTGAGCAGCAAGCACCTATACAGCCCTGTATTAAACGTATCTAAATGTGTTTTACCAACTCGATCGCTTATCCGATCTTTCAAAATGTAAGCATGTTGATAACATTCCGTATCTCGGACTAGTGGGTCCTCGACGATATAGCACTGCACGAAGTCCATAGTATCGGCCGAAGCTTCGAGCGCTTCCTACACTTCGGACATACAATTAGTTCGGTTCCCGAACAAAGAATAAATGACAACACAATTTAACAGTTATCCCTACGCCAGACAGGTGTTTGCCCGTCCGAAAAATTGAATTTGACATTTGTTTTCACGGATCATCTACATTCAAATGGGCCCGTATCTTCGTGGACGGACAAAACACCTTATTACACTACGTGTTGTTCTTTCCCTAAATCGGGATAGTGTAATAAGAGAAAGGTGGGAAGGGAACCTATTAAAAAACACATCACCTAAATATCGGACCCTAAATATTGTGTAGTGTTATAGGGGTTTTAGAGAGCCCGAGGCATGGCCGGTTACCCAGGGCAATCAAGTCCGATCGAGTAGGCGGGGAAGCACCTTTAAAAGACGAAACTGTGGGCATTTAGAATGCGTCCTTAACTTCGCGTCTTCCCATTCTTATTCTATGTCCAGGGTTTAATATTTCAGAGCGATTCGGCCCCCTGTGTGAGTATCGTGTTGTAACTCGTCCCTACACTTGTTGGATACACGATACTATCAACGAGATCGTCTTCTGATATTTTAAGTAGTACACTTTTTGAATTTTGTGGTTGAGAATTTTTGGTATATAATTTTGACGGTGTTACTGGGCAATTTTAAGATGTAGTAAGATGATGATGATAAAACTTGCTAATCTCATGTCCTCTAGACATGGTATAGAAAACTGATTTCATTTCATTGATTTATATTAGTTGCTAGCTGTTGCTCGCGACTTCGTCTGCAATTCAGGATAAAAGTAGCCTATGTCCTTCTGTGTAGGTCATGTGACATCCATATTTTTGGAACTTGCTTACATCTTGTTGCATAGATGTTTGAAATAATCACTCTGAACGTTTAAATTAATTAAACGTCAATGTAACAAGATATTGCGTAGGTATAGGTTAATTATTTTCAAAAAAATGGCTTTATTGATGTCAAAACAAAAAATTAAATCTTTTCTTTTTATAATATTAGTTTAGCTTATTGTAAAGAAAGAAAGTTTCACACTTCATTCGTATGATATTCGCCAATCATTATTTACATAATATATTGTGGCAACCGAGCAATAGTCTCTTCATTATTTTTACCCATTCAAGTTCTTTAAAAACCTATTTCCACATTTTTACAACCCCAACGTCATCAGTGTCAACACTGTGTCTGACTGGCACCAAATAAAACTGCACTGGAATGTTTAAAATGGAAAACGAAATTGCGTGTTCGGGACTGACATGACTGCCACTGAAGATACTCGAAATAGAAGCAATAATGGAGTCGTGAAAAACGAAATATATTATGGATGGGGTTTATAAACGAGCTGCAGATGCATTATTAATTAAACTTAAACAGATTTATTCTTAAATTACGTTTGTAATGGTATCGATTTTAGGAAGAATTCTGAGGTAAAGAGTTGTATGTTTGCTGAGCTAGTATTTATCCAACCAAGATGAATATGCTAGAACTTGGTCTGGAATCATATTTGTATTGAAAGATGGAAGAATTGGAGGAAGGCCTTTGCCCAGGAGTGGAACAGCATAGGCTAATAAAAAAAAAGTGAAAATTTGTATATTTGGGTATTGTAATGGATGTTTGTTACTCAATCAAGCAAAAACGGCTGAACGGATTTGAATGAAATTTGGCACACACATAGTTTTACCTGGATTCACACATAAGACTTTTTATCTTGGTAATACAATCCCGTGGGATAATTTCCGACATCCACGCGGGCGAAGCCGTGGGCATAAGCTACTACGTAATAATCTGGATGTAATTTAGTAGCTACTAAGTTACATCCAGATTATTACGTACTAGCTACCTTTTCTAATAATAATTAAATGTCTATCTTCTTTTTAATTCCTATCAACCTCAGACATATACTAAAATATCTTACCCGTTGCCAAAACCAATCTTCCCACCTGATACTTACTACATCTCCAACCAAAATCCAATATCTTGAAGAGATGACAGCACGTCAATATTTTTATTTATGTCCTCCTCAAATTCATTCACGAACGTTTCGCGATATATTATTCAACTTTTAATCTGCACCTACGATAGTTTCACTGCGAACGTGGGTTGGTCTAAGAGCAACGAATATTCTAATAAGTTTGACTTGAATTTATTTTGAGAAGAAACTTTTTTTATTTGCATTTGGGGAATTAAAGAAGTGGCTTTCTTCTTCCATTTAGTTTTTCTTAGTAAAAGGTTTTAAAGGAAACTCGCTGTATGTTTGTATAGCTATTGTTTTAGCAGTCGTTTTCATTACAATATAGGACATCTGTTGCATTAATTTTGTTTTATATCTTCGTGATTTTTTCGTATGATGCTATTTAATTAACTCATTCGTAGTTGGCACCTTTTGACGAAGGCAAAGTTAGGTTCGAAGTATAGTGCCTACCTACAGTAAAATCCGCGTTGCTGATAGTGCACAGCTGAATGGTTTTCGTTTAGTTTGTTTTAGTTTTATGAGCATTATCTTAAATTCGTGCCTATCTCTTTTGATGGTATATCCTCTATGATATCGCTCATTTGGAGAAACAAAACATCGACGTGACTGCTACTAAATAAAGTAGCAGTTACTTTTTTGACGTCTTTACTTTCCTAACGTAAATACGCTTTCTATGTGCTTTGTCATATTTAACTCATTTTTGGGAAAAAATACATTTACGTCGATGTTCTCCAAATGAGCGATGATAGGTATATTTAATTTAATCATTTCTTTAATTTTTGTGAAATCTCTCCATCAACAACATCATTCTAAATAGTTAACGTAGGTTTATCCTTTAAGAGTTTATTCAAAATACCTCACGATATTCTACCATATCCAATGCGCACGATTCGCATAACATGTTTCGCTTCAAGTCCCTGACGAGGGTTCTCTATTTATCATAATATCAAGCGGCGTTGTCAAGGTGCCTACTACTGTTATTAGTTTTTGGCTACTGTTTTATGCATGAAAGAGTGTTGTAATAAACGCGATACTTCTATCGATATATTTACATTATGTTGAACGGAACCTTTTCGAGAATTTGGTATTAAAATGATGTTGAGCGATTTTGGAGATTGGGTTGTTGTTGCTGTTTGTTTAATGGTTGTTTGATTTTTGGGAATTTAACACACGAAGCAGGCACTATAGTGAAACAACCACCATATATACTTCAATATTTTCATCTCACGAAGCGACGCGCGTTTGATGTGGTAACTAAGTTTACAAAGACGCTGTGAATGTGTGCGTGGAGACGAGTAGCGTCAGCACATAACACACACACATACACACTTCCGACTTCGCCATTTTCACGGACGGTACCGGGAGCTCCGGCGCTTACACACACATTCATGGCGTGTTTGTACACTGGGTAAACACAACTAAAAGCGCGCTCCTTTGTGAGATAAAAATACTATACCTACATGTGAGGAACTGGACCGCATACTCAAAACAAGATAATCTTCAACCTTTTTCCCCAATCTTAGCTAGTTTGAATTCGGCGCAGCAATAATACGTCTACATACATCTCTTTCATTCGCCAATCTAGTCACCCTTTCTGATTATAATATAAACTTTTACGCCATTGTTTCTTTTGTCTAACTCTCTCATAGCTATCACCATTCATGCCCAAAACTTTCTTCACGACATGTCGCTCATTCCCTCGCATCACATGCCCCGTGTAACATACTAAAAGCAAAAACATTTACCCATTTTCAAAACATCTCCATAACCGCAACAAAAAGGCAGCAACCAAAAACTTCAAACTAGCGAATATAAACACGAAATTATAATGAATCCAAAACATATACTAAACAAAATATACGCTCATTTAAATACGGCGAAATTACACTCGCGAGCAGGCGTAAAGTAAAATTATACATACAAAAAGTGTAGCATAGAAGGCACCTGGCTCATGAATAACACACGACTTTGTTAAGGAGCTAAGGACTCGTTCATACGTGGTGGCTGAAGAATGCAATGCGTCTGAATGGTTGGTGATGGTTCGTTGGTTTTGTAATTGCTGTGGACTGCATGTGGATGGCGGTAAGCTGGGAGTATTGGCAATTATGTTGCTGGTTTAACGGCTTTTAAGGATTTTGGGATTATTTTGCCCGTGAATAGTTATTGCATCCATGCTTTCGGTCGCACGAGACAATACTATACTGTAGACTAACTACCATGTCTTCCGGGAAAATCTCAGATATAGGTACTTAACGACAGTGTTGTGAAGTTATAATACTTTTCGTTGGTTTCCTATTAGGTTAGTTCCGTGTTCAAGTAAACAATAAAATGATACCGCAAATTTCGGATATTGACTATTTCTTCCTATACACATGAACTGCACTCCGAGAAACCTTTGATTCCTGTTCAAACACAACCACAAGCAGCGTTTAATGCATTTCATGAGTAATTAATTCGATATACAAGCAAGCCTGTAATTCAAAGTTCCTCGTTGCAGTAAAGTTTGATACTCAAATAGCGTCAAACGCTGTGTTTGTGCCAGTCTTTAGCGTTTGCCTAATTACGGCTAAGGAGCGGTTCGATCTTCGACTTGTAGAATCGAGTTTCGCAAAATTCCCGAGTTGGTAATTGGCCAAAACTTTTGCTCGCCAGTGTATTTAAGGATGTTTGCTGAGTTCACTTCGTGTGTTACCGTTTTATTGGCAGTTTGTGCATGTATTTGGGTGAGTGATGTAGCGCTCTATCGTCAAGTAGTTTCTTTTAGTTTTACCAGTGCTAATCAGAACTTTGGCGAGTTCGTTAGGAGCACTTAAGATGTTTTTGTAGCAAATTGAGACATAAAGTGAATACCTAATGGACCTGCATAAAATAAAAAAAAAACAGACTAGTCGCACTATGCTTGTCAGGGGGACTAGTCTTCATGCGGGCCAACACCTGGCCGGGGGAGCGTGACGAAATGCGCAAGCACTCCAGCACCCTGGCTAAAGGTAGCAGCAGGACAACGTGTGGTTTTAGTCAGTAAGAGTCTGACAGACCCCTCCACCCACCCCATGGTGGTGGACATCCATGAGGATTTCCACACGGAAAAAAAAAAGGGTGACTGTACTTCAAACAAATATGTTATTAGTTTACCGCTTTAAAAGATTCGGAGTAGTAAGAATGAAAGGTTTTGTATATAGGTAATCTGTCTCGGTGAGATAGTTCACAATTCCATATAATGGAAGGAACACTGCGTTGGATTGCTAAATGTCTCATTTTGAACATTAAATTGGCCAAATTATCCAAAACACAAAAAATCGTCGTGCTTTCTTCATATCGTGAAGAAAGAACGATGACACAGAACGAAAGACCAAAAACATCAACGAAATATCAACAAAAAAACAAGAACAATAACCTCATATTATACCTATCAGATGAATAGTTACACACCGATTTCTCCCTTTCGGTCGTCAGTAATTTGACTTTAGAAAGAAGAAGACAAAGCGTTGTGTAACTATACAGACGCTATACCTACAACTTTTATTAGTAAGGGGGTTAGTAGGTAACCTCCCACAGAACTGACCAGACAATAACATCCAGCTAATATAATTGACAGGATCCACCGTATATTAAGTGATTACATCGCATTAGTCGACCTGTCAACTAAATAAATTTGCTCGGCCCGCTGAAACGTACATCAATTATTAATTGCGACAAAGATAATTAGTTATTTAACGAATAACATATGTCTGTGTAGTGTAGAGCTAATTAATGTAATTGATTGTTTAGATGATTAGGTTTAGCAGCTAGTAATTAATTGAATGGATGCTAGAAAGACACGGCAATTGCAGCTGTTGACGAAAGTTATAAAATTATGCCCTTTTAAGACGAAAGCGTTAGGGTAGCGAAATTCCAATTTTCTTACGTTTTTTAGGGTTCTGTACCCAAAGGGTAAAAACGGGACCCTATTACTAAGACTTCGCTGTCTGTCCGTCCGTCTGTCTGTCACCAGGCTGTATACTCAAGAACCGCGATAGCTAAACAGTTGAAATTTTCACAAATTATGTACCTATTTATGTTGCCGCTATAACAACAAATACTAAAAACAAAATAAAATAAATATTTAAGGGGGCTCCCATACAACAAACGCGATTTTTTTGCCCTTTTTTGCTCGATATCAATAATGGCAACAGGTAGGCACTTGAAATATTCACAAAATATTCAGTTGTATTTTTACTTTATTAATAAAAAATTAAATAAAAATAAAATAAATATTTAAGGGGAACTCCCATACAACAAACGTGATGTTTTTATAATTATATGTAGTGTTAAATATTGTACGATGGTACGGAACCCTTCGTGTGCGAGTCCGACACGCACTTGGCCGGTTTTCTTGTAATTTGCAGGTCAGTGACAGGTTGTATGTTGATCTACATAGTGTACTAGATTCGCGGCAGTAAAAAATATTTATTTATAGAATTATAATCATAAAAATTATCAATACGACTGTCTAAGTTCATATTACCCTATGGAATGACAATTTTATGAAATCACTAGCTGCGCCCCGCGGTTCCACCTGCATAAGTTTCGATTCCGTGGGAATATTGGGATAAAAACTAGCCTATATGTTAATCCAGGGTGTCAGCTACCTCCATACAAAATTTTATCAAAGTTGTTCCAGCCGTTTGAGCGTGAAGAAGTAACAAACATATAAACACACACACAAACTTTCTCCTTTATAATATTATAGTGTGATGACATTTGAGGCCAATTCTAACTCAAGAAGATTGTAATTCTGTAAAGCCATGTTTGTTACGGACTTACGGTTGTCCTGTTAGACTGGAAGCCGATCCCAACACAGTAGGGAAAAGGCTAGGCTAGATTATCGAAGGCACATGAAAAGTTCTTTAGGGCAAAACATAAGTCTTAATTATTTAAAAAACTGCTGACTGTCTAAAGCTAGTTTTAGTCAAGTACCTATAACAACATCCACTACAGGATTGGGAGCACACAGTATAGAGATAAAAAAGATGCGTTTAAAAATCCTATGATAGCAGTTCCTCCTCGCATTCAAAATCCTGTGCATTACTTGGCAAAGAACATGTTTTATAAGCTGAATAAATCACATATATTCCATCAAACCCATAAACGAATCCTGTGGTTAATTTTAATACCATTCGAGCTTGGATGTTGCCGCTAGAAAATGAAATTAAAAAGCAGAGGGCTGTGGTGAATAATTTCAAAATGCTGTTTAAAAGTTTTTGTGACGTAACGTTGCGATGTGCCGCGAACTTTATAAGTGAATCAATGTAGTCTTTTTGCATAGCAAATTAGTTTCTTTATTTCTCGTGAGTGTTGTGTAATAGGATTTTGTATATATTATGAGCAACACAGTCTATCTGTCTTCCAACTTACAAGTTCTTTGATCATATCTTATATTACGTCAGCTATAACTACCCTTCAATGTGTCAAAAATCTTCATCTCTGTAGCTTTTTCCCAACTGGATCTGGATCTCGCTGAATACTATTTAGTATTTTACATGATTCGACAGCCTTGATTGATCTAAATAAAAATTACTGATTATAAAATACTAGCTGCGCCCCGCGGTTTCACCCGCATAAGTCTCGATCCCGTGAGAATATTGGGATAAAAAGTATCCTATGTCCTTTCCCGGGACTCAAGCTATCTCTATACCAAATTTCATCCAAATCGGTTCAGCGGTTTAGGCGTGAAAAGGTAACATACAGACAGACAGACAGACAGACCGACAAAGTTACTTTCGAATTTGATTATCGAAAAGCTAGAAACGAAATGAGGTCGATATGCTACACTAGCGTGCAATAAAATTGGCCCACCCCGTGCTCTCCATTTGAGAGACGATATCTCTAAAATCTTATTGAATATAATTTATTATTTTATATTGTCTGAAGGTAGGTAAGGTACAGTTTATTTGCACATACACTATATTTTGATAAAAGCAATATTTTCGACAAGATCGACTAGATTCTTCAGATGTCCTAATCACTCACTTTTGCACTGAAAAAGTGTGTAACTCGTTTGTCAATGAAATTGACAAAAGTTTTGTTTATTTTATTTATTTCTGATCGTTTAATAAACATTGAACTTGATTTTTTAACGGACTTTAAAAAGGAGGTTCTTTATTCGACCCCCATGTTTGTAAGTTCGCGATTTTCTCAATAACGAATGAATCAGTTTTGATAATTCTTTCACTAACGTAATCTACATCTTTCAGGAAGGCTTTAGTAAAAAATATATTGGTTATTGTTAGTAAAACTTGTTTCAAATCGAAGAAAACGGGGTGGGTCGATTTTTGCATGCAAGTGTATTTACCCAGTAAATGGGTTGTGGAGGTCAGATAGGCAGTCACTCCATGTAAGATACTGGTACACACGACTACACATCAAGCTTTACATAACCAGTATAAGCTGACTTCTGATTGTACGAAAAACCTATACAATGCGAGGACAGCGAATACTGGAAATGTACCTATAGCTTGATGTGTAGCCGTGTGTACTCAACTGCATCCGGGTAGACCGGAAGCCGACCCCAACATAGTTGGGAAAAGGCTCGGCAGATGATGAAGTGTATTTTGAAACCGACAAATGGAGCGTTACAATACTTTAAAAAAATCTTTTGGTTTTTTAGTCGAATCTTTGTTTGCACGTTCCACCTTCTTTGCTGATAAATGATAAATGATTTTATTTCTGTAAGTAGGTTTGTACAAACACTTTTACACGTCAATCATATTTTTTTAAAGCTAGATGAGGTCGGCGTTTCCTATCTGACTACTCTGAGAAGAAAGGCCGAAACAAACTCAGAGGTCACAGTCTCTTTTAAAGTCCAGACAAAATCTTGGTCAGATCATGTGAAGACCATGTAGATTGGTGTCTGAAATGGTCTTCTGAGGAAAGAACCACACAGATTGAGCGGACCTGTCCAGTCAGTGCACGCATTTGTCAAAAATCCTGCAGCTCAACTCAGAACTTGAGGAGCTCAACGATTCGACGAACAATACCAAAGAAAGGACATTTGGGTAGGCCGCGTAAATTACTCAAACTGCCAGATCATGATTAAAACTAACTAAGAAGGAAAACAGAAAAAAGAAATGACCCACATAGTCCTCACATTCACAATAATTAAATAAAATAAAAATACTTTACAAAGTAAATATTCATGTCATTGTATATATAAAATGAATAAATGTCAATGTTTATATAAAAATCCAGACATAATCTTTGAGGACCATGTAGATTGGTGACTGAAATGGTCTTTTGAGGAAAGAACCACACAGATTGAGTGGACCTGTCCAGTCAGTGCACGCATTTGTCAGTAACCGTGCAGCTCAACTCAGAACTTAAGGAGCTCAACGATTTGACGAACAATACCAAAGACCAGACATTCGGGTAGGCCGCATAAACTACTCAAACTGCCAAACCATGATTAAAACGGAAACAATGACCCACATAGTCCTCACATTCAAAATAATTAAAATATATAATATTTGATACAGTAAATGTACATGTCATTGTTTAAGTACATAGATATTAAGAAAAATAAAGTGTAAAATAGCAAAAAAAAAAAAAACTACATTCACTGTCTAAACATATTGGAGCAGCTCAGTCCCAAGCCTTTTTGTCCTCAATATAGTCTTTTACAGTATAATAAGCTTTCTGGCATAGTTTTCGCTTTATAAAAGATTTGAATTTATTAAGGCTTAGTTCTTGAATGTGGCTAGGAAGTTTATTATAAAAACGTATACATTGGCATCTAAACGAGCAACCTATTTTCTTGAGCCTTGTTGTAGGAACAACAAATTTGTGCTGTCCATCCTTCCCTCTCGTATGTCATAGTAGTTAGTTGCATTCTCCTGATGATAATATATATGCAGTGCTACCACTGACACGTTATGTTTGCAATTTAAGCCGTGAGACCGCATTGCGGGTCTGCCGTACTTAAAACTCGCTATGCGAGATGTTTTCACTGATTTATGTCTGGTACACGGATTTTTGACTATTTATAGTAGCTGGTTGGTTTGTTTTGTCGTGGTTGCAGGGAACCGTATTTGGTTGGTGAAGGAAACTGAAACTGTTCCTGGTTTTCATAGTGTTACGGGTGTTGTTAGTTTTGTTTGAGGAAATAGATTGCGGAGTCTTGGTTTGTTGTCTGTGGTAATGTTGAAAATTGTCTTTCTAAAATTTATTCTTGTTGACCAAACGTAAAAAGATCAGGGATGACCTAATGTGAATAGAAAGTGCAACTTTTTAAGAATAAATCATCATCAGTCGCTCCATGTAAAATACTGTTGCTCAGCTGCATCCGGTTAGACTGGAAGCCGACCGCAACATAGTTGGGAAAAGGCTAGGCAGATGATGAGACGTCAAACTTAAGCCTCCTATAACCCTTATTACATAGAACCTTCTCCACCAAACTGTAACACCTACCCTTTCCCGTGTTCCAGTCTCAAACATTTATGTAACGTAAGTTCTACACCCCAAACGTAGTTGAGTTCCCTTTCTTAAACAACTTCCCGACGGATAAGCATCTGACAATGTTTATCAACTGTTCACGAAGTTCAGAACTTTCTAGCATAATTATATCTCATAATTTGAAAATCAGAGCATACAACATTTTAGCATATTCAAGTTTGTTCTCGTAAATAGGTGCTTATATGAAAAATAATGTGAAATTTTATGAAATATACGCTGTATATATAATTAAGTGCGAGTCGGATTCGCACACGAAGGACCTAACCGAACCTCTGAACCTACTTATGAGGACAAAAATGAGAACACACCAGGAATAACTAATAAAGACCCACCTTATCTTTGTTTTTATTATTTGTTGTTATAGCGGCAATAGAAACACACCATATCGTTCATGAGACACAGCCCGCTGACGGATGGACGGACACCGAAGGCTTAGTAATAGGGTTCCGTTGGCATCCTTTGGGTGCAGAACCCTAAAAAGAAATGCCCTTTGTACAGATGCATAATTTTGGTAGGCAGCAGAAACCATATGTTATTTGCAGACGTATACTAAAAAGACCTGAACCCATTTGAGTAAGACACTTGTCTTCTTTTCCAACCGAAGGATTTTGAAGGAACTTCCTAATCCATTGCTTCATATTTTTGAAAAGCTCGTATGCTCGACAACGTATATCACGTAATGAATATTGTCGAATTGTCAAAAATAATGGCATTACAATAGTTAGTGTGTTATTTCGGCGACAAACAAATCTCAAAAGCTTGTCAAAATGTAGGAAAATTAGAGGTATTTTTGACAGATTGACACTGAGATCAGACTGTGAACGTTCCTAAAATTATGAGAATTGCCCCTCTGGTCATACATGCACGCCGGTTGCGACTACTACACACCTGACCGTCCCTTCGCTTATTCTTTTTCCCCTACTTTTATGCATTATTTGCACTATCCCATAATACAGACGTCCCTTAAACCAGCCCACAATATATAATTAAGCTATTGCATAGCTTTTATCTTGGGCTTTGAGCGCGGCGACCGAATGAAGAAATTCCGTAACGAAAATAAACCTAAGCATCGTCTAACGTCGTATCAGTTCGGCAGACTTCGGCACGGTGTTTGTGTGCGTTGCTATGCAATAGCTTTACCGCGGCAGTCCCCGAGTGCCACACGTATTTTTTTATCTACAACTTCCTCCACCGAATGATATATGGAAATAGTAGGAGGGGAAGATAGTATTTATGAACCATACAAAAGTCACCGAGACTTTACCTTATCGATAGTAATAAAGACATCAAAATGACTTTGTCCTCCATTAAACTGATTGGTTTGTTGTAATGTCATTTGTTCCTATTTCTTGCAATTTATAAGTGGTGTTACTAGCCAGACATGTGACATTACGAACCCGCAGTGGGCTCTCGAAGAGAGGAGGCCTGTGTCCCAGCAGTGGGACTATTACAGGCTGATTATGTGTTACTAGCCATCCAGTATAAGAAATCTAAAATTATTACTGAAACTTAAAAGATAACTTGATAATTTTATAATGACGATTTTTCGTTTTAGTCTACTAATAATAATCAGCCTGTATTGTCCCACTGCGGGAGAAAGACCTCCTTTTAATTTCTCCACTCAACTCGATCTTGTGCCAATATGGACCAATTCCGCCTATAAACGCAATTTTTTTACTAATAATTCTGTTATTGGATTTAAAATGCTGATTATCGCTATTATCTCATTATTCTTATAAGTGACATACTGACTACGTAATCACCATATATAGCAAAAGTTTTAGTGATTTCAGTAAGATTCCATAGGCCCATATTTAAACGAATGCCCAAATACGTCATTCATTTCTATGCGACAACCATAGCAAGAAGGGAAGTACCAATTCCACTGTTTCAACCCTTTACTCTACAAAAAATATAATTCTTTCAAATAAAACGTTATTATTCAAACAGAAAAATCATAGCAACAAATATCGAGGGACATCTTGGATTGAAAGTAATTCAATTTGTTAAGGATAGGAGTCGGTGGGTCGCGTAATGACACTTCCGAGGCAGGCGGGCTGCACATGCAACCTGCACTCGCAGTTACGAGAAATAACTGAAATATTTACAAACTTGACGGATTTTTATTTAGTTTTGTAATGGGTGAATTTTTGTTTTGACTTGTGTTTATTTTTATTTATTTATTTAATACTTTAAGCACAAATGTACAGAGGCGGACTTAATGCCATAGGCATTTTCTACCAGTCAACCTTTGGATGATGCAGAGACAAACAGTGGTAGGTGCAATCATGAACATTGAGGAATAAATATTTTAAACATAAACATACGCATAAAGTTATTAAAACTATGAATATAATATATACTTAATTACATATAAATATAAGCATAAATAAATATACATAAATACACGAATATACTTATTAAAAAGAAATAAGACAAACAATGAGAAAATATTACCGTTGTGATGATACTGCCAGTTTCTTGCGAATGTGCTCATGAACCTTAACTTATTGCTAACATCTACAATTACTCCAGTAGTAAATAGCATTATGTATCACGACTCTGGTCGCCAAGATATAGGAGCCGCCTAGTTTGGGGTCCGCCGTAAAGATCAAAATGTAGATCGCTAACAGTTACAGACCGACATTAAGTTTAGTTAATTACAAGGTAATAATTATAGATGGCCGACGGAGCCGATAGGTTTTGGAGTGGCGACCGCGTACCGGAAGACGTAGCTTTGGAAGGTCTCGCACAAGGTGGACAGATGACCTTGTGGAGGCCGCAGGAAACCGTTGGATGCGAGAACGAGAAGCACAGAACCGGCCGAAGCGGAGGTGCTTGAGGGATGCCTATGTCCAGCAGTGGAAGTCTTTCGGCTGAAATAATGATGATTTGTAACATTGGTTCAATAAAATTGATTATTATTTATTATCTAAAACACTGGCTAGTAGGTATGAATAAAAATTTCACGACAAAGTATTTATTCGTGCACCCTGTAAGAACACTGCAAATATAAGTCAAATTATTTTTTACTAGCTGCACCCGCAGTTTCACCCGCATAAGTCTCGATCACTTGGGAATATCGGGATAAAAGTTAAAATAAGTACCTAGTTGTAATTTATAGTTAAGTATGTATATCTTAGTGATTAATAGTGAATATTTAAAATCGTTTGTACGTGCAACGAGATCGTTAATATGCAGCTTGCGTATGGGTTATATAATGTTGCTTTCGAAGCAGATGCCAGGCAGCTATTATATCTTACACACGACTCTGAGGCTTTCAAAGCTAGCAGAAGAAATTTACAAATTAAAGGATGATAAGTGTTACCTTTGAAAGAGTTACGTACATACATAAGTCTAATTTATTATCATAACTGCTCTAAAGTTAATAATAATTTTTGAACGTGTAGTTGCTTAAACTATCACAGTGAATTATGATTAGGTTATGATCAATGTGATGTTATGTGAATCACTAGGTTATGATCGTATTTCTCAGTATTCCCGTTAGACGAAGTATAATTATTACTGCCAATGTAATCTAGAGATTATAAGGAACAAATCAACATGCGTTTCATTAATATACGCCACAATTTTTGGTGGGCCTAACTGTTGAACAAAAACAACTGCCTCCGTTCAATAGTATACTTAATTACAGTTACACTGTCAGCGGATATTCTGACGGATAAACCGGTATTATCATCGCCAGCACTGTGTGTAGCCTACGTTTAGGGAACCAGATTAGCCAAAAACTACAGCAGCTAAAACATCAACCCGATCCCCATTTATCACACTTAACAGCAAGAATTAGACACTAGCGAAACACCGACGAACCATTACAAGAAAATGCAGAAGGACAGACGTCCTTCATACACACATACACCTATAAAAATTTGCATGTGTGGGCGACAAAAAGTATCTCCTGATACGTCTGCTCGCCTAGTACCATGCTTCAGAAAATGTTAATTTGGTCTGTGTAATTTTTTTCTAACTACAAGCAGTTCTGGCGTTGAGCGTACTTTTAGGCAGAACGGCTGTAATGCGACTGACACGAGAAAAAATCACCTTCAAGAATACAATATGGACGTTACGCGTAACGGACATAACGCGACTCCGTCATATTGAAGCATGGTTGAGGCTCACACAGAATTAAACACAGATTTTTTGGATTTCATTGGGAAAATATGTAATAATTAATTCCATTGAAATAAAAATAGGTTTTGAGTTAACCGAATTCCATTTAATCACAGATCAATTCTAATTAAAAAAAAAAACACATATCCTTTATTTTATAAAGGATCGCCTGTACACGACTGATTTTTTTCGGACGCACAAGTTACTTAAATAGTTGCTCAAAAGTCATTGAAATAAAGATGAAATTTTCTTTTTAGATCACAAAAAGATGCCCAGTTAAGTATTTAATTAACGTATCGATTAGTAATTTTGGGTAATCAAAATGGAAATCATTGTTTAATTGAATTATTTAAAATGAGATTTTTCATGCCACACTACGATGACATCAGCTAATAGGTGAGAAAGTGACCCATTTTATTGTTTGTATGATCTCTTGCTTTTCAGTTTTTATGCTGTGGACCTTTTGCAGTATCCTCTACTATACCGCACTATAGTTTAATTTTATGCTAATCTGCTGCTATCTATTTGATTTGCGAGTGCCAGCGCAGCGCGGGGCTTTGAAATCAATTAGTAACCGTTGACTTTGTGTGTTTTCTCATCAATTGCATTTTAATTGGTCATTACAATTGATTTCCTGTTATCGGTAGGTAATTTAGAATAGATTGAAGTTACAGATTTTTAGCTAGTTTACTGTTTTAGCTATATAAATGTGTGACGTTTCTTAACAGCATTTAAAGCAGTGATATATTCGTAAGTAGATATTATCATCGGCTAAAACACTTTCAAAGCTGAATTAGAAACTATCACAGCAACTGTAAACTTGAGCTAATTATGAATAACGGAACCGTTCGTGTATTATTTTTTTTTACACCGCTTTCCATTAGGCAAGCCCGAGCTTCTCAGACTTCAAAACATATAAATCATATAAGTATACATATTATGTAAAGCATACTGTTATTTACGACGCCATTAAGTTTTCTAGTCATCGTCGGTCGGCCTGAACCTAAGCTATAAAAATATCCCGTACTTAGCGATTTGCTCAAGTCTTCAAAATGAGGATTTATCCTAACCGTCTCTGATACACACTCAGAATTTTAAATCAAGCCAAGTCATGCTTATCTAGGAGTGGGAGTAAATATAGAATAAGTCGGCTTTCCTTAAACTGTGGCAGGCTATTTAGGGAAATTATAATGTAGGGAACCCTAGGAAAAATATAGTGGAATAACGTTTATGATATTGATAGTCGATAATAATCGGTAATAAACCCTTTAGTTGACTGCATTGCTGTTGTACACAGGATCTGGTACCCTTGAGTGAAAGAACTTTCCGCGAAAGACACTTGGGCGAATTCACTTGCACGAAAGGACATTTCAAGTGTCTTTTGCAGAAATGTCTTTCGAGCAAGTGTCCTGCTACTCTGTAGGTATAGACGCTAGCACATCAAGCTACCCGAAACTGTCAAATTTTCCCAATCAACTTTGAACCTTATTCTTTAGCTATAAAGTTGAAAATCTATTAAAGAAATTTGACAGATTGTAGTAGGTCGATGTGCTGGCGTCTGTACACAGAAACCAGTAAGATTTTTTCTTTGGAATGAAATGCAATCCTGCACGATTGTAACATCAAGTTATAATGTCTAATTTTGCCAATGAACTTTATCAAACCTGCCATCCCGTAATAGTTAACAGTAGAATATGAGATTCACGATATTTTTTGTTTTATTTTAACGTCTGGATTTTAAAATAGACTTTGACACCTGAGTTTGATTCTCCATTTCTTCTCTAGTCAGATAGGGAATGTCAACTCCATCTAGCTTATTTAATTTTTTTAATTATTTATGGCGCGTAAAAGTGATTCCGTTATCCCATTCACTGAACAAACCATTTCATTACCACTTAGCAAAATCCATGGAGGAGATTGCTAAAGTTACTCTGTGCACACCATAAATATTACAGATTTAAATTTTAGAAATTTTACATAGGGTGACCCGAAGGGCGGTCTTATCACTGTGATATTTAAAAGACAAGTGCTGTAGATGGATTAAGGGGCTTACACGACCTAAACGCAAAAAAACTAAAGTTTTAGAAACAATAAAAGTATATGATTGACTACAGTAAACAAAATCAGAAAAATATATGGTATTCTTCAGGATATATACCAGGTAGATCGTGTGTTGAAAACATAATACAACTAATTTGATATGATAGAAAAAAATCATGAAGATATCTCTAAAAACTTTCTTTTTACAATAAAAACCATACTAATATGCATACAATCATTATGATTTTTTTGTTGTCTGATTATTCTAAAAGTAACATACTAAAGCAGTAGTGTTTTAATTTTTTAGTCCAGACAATAGATTTTTTGTAAATAGATAATTGCTTCATATTTTGCAATAAATTACCAGCGTTGTGTCATCGCGCTTCTCTTTCTTTTCTATGCAGTCCGACAAAGACCGTGCTTTAGGTCATGTAGTCGCTTTGAGAGAGAAGCAGAGAGGGATCGAACCCAAAACCCCACGATTCATAGAAAAATTACGTACTGCTGGAAGCTCAAAGGAGGAGGAGGAGCTTAAACGAGGCCTCAGCAGTAGCTGAGGCCTCGTTTTTCCTCGATCTATTCGGCGCTCTAATTTCTATCGTAGATGTACTCAAATCCCATAAAAAGCCCGCCATGACCAATACCGAAAAAACCTACCAATTCTACCAGATGCAATAAATATTGTGCTCACTCCCGCAGTAGGTTAAATCGTCCTTAAGGATAATTTATCTCTCAGACAGAGCCCTACGGCCCTGAAGCCTTGGTCCCAATGCTTCAGCCTGTGTTTGCGACGACATAATCTGGGATCTTGAGAAATTCGCGTAATTCACGTAATTCCTTCCCATTTTAACATATGCGTTGTAAAGCTGCAATTGGTCTGCGAAGATATATGGTGTGTAATTTGTCTGTGTATATACCTATATCTTGCTTGTTTGGTAACCGAAGGATGTTAGTTTTTGTTATGTCATGTTTATGTCATAGCTACGTATTTTATTAATGTCTTTGTAGCGTGATTACAAATAAATATTATGAGTACTGTTTGAGTATGTGTGTTTTTCCCACAAGTGTTTTAGAAGAAGTGAAGTGTAGAAGTTGCCTCCTCTTCTAAACTTAATATAATAAAGAGAAAAGATTTGATTTTTAACGACATAACGTCTTATAAATCCATGAACGCCCGCTGCACGCACGAAAAAGGATGACTCATTGTCACGTTCCGTCTGAGCCGAGTGTGCAAGCGATAGAGAGGCACGATCGGATGTTTTCTTCTGACGTTATCATATAAGATTATCGTCCGTAAACCGACTTTACAGACAACCAATGTTTATAAATGTTTGTATTTTTGTTTGTAACGCTTTCACGCTAAAACGGCTGAACGAATTTGGATGAAATTTGGCTCATGGGTAGTCTAGATAGTAGTTGGATCCCGATATTCTCACGTGATCAAGACCGATGCGAGTTAAACCGTGGGGCACAGCTAGTTGGTAATAAAGCAGAAAATCTGTCATAATGCGAAAGTTAAGTCCGGATGTCATTTTGGGATGCATGAAGAAGCCTCCTCGAGTAGCGCAGTTTGTTCCGCCAGTTACTCAACTGAACCGAGCGCTCGGCGCATCCTGGACAGTTACACCCAACACCTTATTTGACTGGCCAATTCTTCCCTTGCGGAGATAGCGCTACCTATACGCCTGGTTTGCGACCATCCTCCCACCGGACTCGGGCGTCAAGCAGACTGCTGTATTTCATCGATGCGTGGAAGTTCCAGTGCCTTAAGCATCTTATTGGCATGCTCTTTCCATCATAAATCTCATCCATCGCTTTCCATCAGGCGTGATCAAGAGCGGACGCATTCAGCAATAAAAAAAATAAAAAAAATTAGATACACACCTATGGTTAATGGTGGATTTTATCAGCAAATATGTCTTCCAGGAAAAACAAGAACATCAAGTTTATTTCCCCCGAAGAGTTAGGCAGAGGTGTACCTACAGTATATCCACAAAACCTGGAAAAACCACAGATATAGAAAGACCTAGATAACGCAAGTATCACGATCTGTATGAAAACCAAGCGTGCCATTTTTTGACTACCTACTATGATTTCATAAGCACTATTTAGTGATGGAAAAATAAAATCGATTTAAAGACGCCGCGTGCAGCACCCGTCTTGACCCACAGTCAAGCGCCAGCGCTCACGCTCACCCAGCCAACAGTAAACAGGACTGAGCGCGAAAGTGGCGACTTACGATTTTTGTACGTAAGCTGGTGCGATTTTTGGCACGCGAAGTAGTTGCTCTTGGGTTATCTAGGTGTATCTATATCTGTGGGAAAAAATCATTCACTTATTACTTACTTTGTTTACGTCCACCTCTCAAAAAACTACGTCACACCGAAGCCTGTATATAATGTATGCCGGTCCGCTTGGGAGGTCCTGTTTATCATAATTTCTGGCACTACAGCGCTTCTGTCAAACAATACACGATATTATTGGGTTCGTAGCATCGCATGTATTATGTATGAAGATTCGGAACGCACTTCTGAGGATGTGCCTCTAGCTGGGTCTCGTGTGACTGTGATGAAAGGTTTTTGAGGGACTAATATTGTTTGGGACTTGCATAGAATAGAATCTATCTATACCTACTAATAATAAACCTGAAGGGTTTGTTTGTTTGAACGCGCTAGTCTTTGGAACTAACAGTTGGATTTGAAAAAATATTTTTGCATTTGATAGCCCAATTCTTGAGGCTATATAAAAACACGCTGAGACTCTTAGGAGCCGAAAAAGAAAAAAGTAATAGCGCGGGCAGACGATGCGATGCGACGGGGTGGGTTGGGGAACAAGAAGTTTAGCTTCCTTGAATTTATTTAAAGTACAGGTACCAGGGTACCAGGGAACAATAGTAGATTGTTATACGAGGGTTGAAAAGAATCTATTCCCATACGAGGTATTTAGACGCCCGAGGGCGGCTATAGTCCGAGTAGGAATTGATGACTTTCACCCATTTTAAACACTCTAGTTTTCTTTTCGACTATAAGGAAAATAAAAAATAGTGGTTTTTCTAAAATATTTATTGATAATAATATCATGAATTATTATTTATCAATACAAAATTAATTACGTATTTAAAATTAATTGAGATGTTAGAACTATTTGTGTACTATTTTAAATATGGAACACACCACGTCACCGCCGCGGGCCGTCCCGCTTAATAGGTATTTTTTTTAATTCACACTGGCTGTTACACTCACAAGACCGCAACATTTTTCTTAATTATTTAAAAAATTTCGTAGCTGACTACCAAACCAAATAAGTTCTATTTTTTAAATTAATTCCCGCCCTAGAGATAGAAGCAATTACTATGAGTCTTTCCCGCCCTAAGGTGGGAAGCAACGTCTTCCACCCGCTATTCGGATCAAACAAACACTACTTACCGAGTATGAGAAATAAAAAAAATATTGCTGTATTAAAGTTCAATTTTCTCGACATTGATTAGACTTGACATTTGCCGGAATGATTACTAAACTGCGGGTCTACCTAAGAAGACTGTAACCCTGAAACTATATCCCTGTACCCTTTCGTGAAGAGGGTACATTGAGGAACACTTTTTAGTTATACGGGGTATTACGGTATTACCCAATCTTATTACGCTGAAATCTGAGACAATCGTCGATGAAGCTCTAAACGTTTTTAAACCTTGTTGATTAATATTAAATTACTATAAGGGTCAAATCAAAGGGTCAAGCAAACCCTTATAGTAATTTGTTTTGTGTTTGTGGTATCTCATAGTTTTGTATCTATAAATTGATGGCTTGAAATTTTGACTATTAAATTAACTGATAATGCAAAACTGCAGCAGCTAAGACCTGGGATGACACAATTTAGAAGAAGAAAGAGTATACGAGTAACCTGCCGTACGGCATTTCATAAATTAAATAATTGGAAATAGAAGGAACTATATTTAAAGTACCAGCACATCAAGCTACTACAATCTGTAAAATTTCTTTAATAGATTTTCAACTTTATCACTAAAGCATTAAGTTCAAAGTTGATTGACCGGGAAAACAATTTGACAGTTTCGGGTAGCTTGATGTGCTGGCGTCTGTAGGTACTTGATACAATAATTATGATGTTAGATAATTGTTTTAACCATGCAATGAATCAATTCATTATAATATTAATTATTTACAACTAGCTTTTATCCGCAGCTTCGCCCATGAAACAAGGTAACCGACATACCCCCGAAGAATTGTCAAACTTAAGTGGCAGTGGGCAGGGCCCATTGATCGCAGAACAGATGGCCGATGGGGCCGAAAGGTTCTGGAGTGGCAACCGCGTACCGGATTCTAATACTAGTTTACATAAAATTATGGACTGAACTGTAGCCAAACTGAACATGTTACATACGTCATGGCGGTAGGTATTGTTGGCACTGGCTCCGGGCAGGTCATTAGGTACCTTTCGGCTTTAGTTCATCTATCTTGAGCCTGGTTTCAAACGCCTGCGCCTTAGGTAATGGTTTTAGCTGTAACTAGTGTGTTTACAAATTGCTTTTCCAGTTGAATTGGGTAACAGGAATAGTATAGGAATTAATGAACAACACTACACTTCGCTACAAAACACAGATTTCTTGATGTTGCTCAAAAAGCCGCTAAGCTGAACTGGGACTAAGCTGGCCCTGAACGCCGGTAGCTTGGACCTGTTCCCGATACCGGTGGGCACTATTTTTTATATTTTTAAATGTTTTTATATTTTTTATATTCTATATTTAAAAATATAATTTATATGTATTTATTTGAATAAAGGAAATAATAAATAATTTATCATAGTATAGCAGTATTTGTGTACAACGCCACATGCGAACAACGCGTCATACTGACGTCACGAAATCTTGCATCTCGCAAGCAGAGTTTACCGCGCAACTAGCATAGATACAACGGCCCGACAGGAATCATCGAGCAGTTGCCCGCCAGACGCAACACCCGTCTGGTCGGAGGATCCTCCCTTTTCTATAGAGTAAGAGTGAACTTTACACCCTGTTCCTCCTAATTTATATTATTTAATTAACTAGTAACAGTAATAGACTCATATATGTTATTTCTTAACAGTTATGTTAGTAAACTTAACCTAACACTGCCATATAGGTAATGAGAATCCCTGCTACAAGCTCAACACCGACGTGGAAAGCTTGTAGCAGCGATTCACTCACAAGCAGTTCAGTCTGCTTGCGATGCACCGTGGCGTAATTACTCTAAACTGTAGCTTATTAAGAGGGGCTTGTGGCTAATTTTTAACAGCCGCACGGGTCGAGCGATCAGGTTAAGCTACGCTTGCCGTGGTTAGTCTTTGGATGGGTGACTATCTTAATATACCAAGACCCCTCCTTGCTTCGGAAAGCATGTTAAGCCGTTGGTCCCGGCTGTCATTCGTGGATCTTTGGCAGTCGTTACGGGTCATAAGAAGCCAGAAAATCTGACAACCAGTCTAACCAAGGGGTATCGTATTACCGAGTAACTGGGCTGTGAAGGTCAGATAGGCAGTCGCTCCATGTAAAATACTGTTATTCAGCTACGTCCGGTTAAACTGGAAGCCGAGCGACCCCTCCATAGTTGGGAAAAAGGTTAGGCAGATGATGACTGTGATAGCCAAAAAAAAACCAACTAATCCCGTGAATACATAAGAAAAAATTAATATTAATTTATTTCTTATTAATTTAACTAACATAACCAAAACTGTCTTGATAAATCTTAGCAGCTTACTTTAAATAACTTTTCAGCTTTTAACCGATACTTGAAATGTAGCACCATTTTGCTCCTTCATTAGCGTTTTCTCTTAAAACTAGTCAAAGGCGACTACTAAGAGAAACAAGACTCAGGTTATGTTTAATTAGAACCAACTGACGGAAACTGTATTTACTGAGTCGTTCCGGATTTTGTGGATATATTTTAAAATGGTGACGTGAGGAATATGAAAGTCTTATTTTATTAGCTATAAAGTTTACTAGCAGCGCCCCGTGGTTTCACCCGCATAAGTTTCCCGTGGGAATATCGGGATAAAAACTATCCTATGTCCTTTCCCGGGACTCAAATTATCTCTATACCAAATTTCATCTAAATTGGTTCAGCGGTTTAAGCGTGAAGATTTAACAGACAGACACACTTTCGCATTTATAATATTACTAGCTTTTGCCCGCGACTTCGTCCGCGTATATGTCGGTTATCGCGGACGCAGACGAAGTCGAAGTCGAATAAAAAGTAGCCTATGTCCTTTGTTGGGGTTCACACTTACCCTGTACCAAATTTCACACAAATCGGTTCAGTAGTTTAGGCGTGAAGAAAAGACAGACAGACAGACAGACAGAGTTACTTTCGCATTTATAATATTAGTTAGGAAGTATGGATATGGTAAAAGCCACTGAATGTTAAAAGGTGTGTTAGTGTTGTGGTATTATTATGATGATCATTTATGCATTTATGCAATGCTCAACATAAACATTGATTGATTGATAACACGCAAGGGATACAACCAGTGTTATAACAAATTAGGCCCGGCGTTAGTGTTACAAAACCTATTATTAATGAAAATTGTCAAAACTCGAAACTCATAGCATTTATTTCAATTAAACTAATTACAGGCACTTTTGAATTGTCAAGGAGTCGGTCGGTCAGTCAGAAAGATGAAGCTAGTTGCCCATTCCAAAGCGTAGGTAACTATGGAGAAGAACGGACAAGAAACTCCATGGACACTCTATTAAACAAAATTGTATTGTTTCAAGACTACAGCTCTCAAAACGGAGAAGGAAAACATCGTGAGGAAACCGTCATGTCCTAACACCAAACTAACACCAAAAATTCGAAGACATGTGACATCTGCCAACCCGCACTTCCTCTTACCGAGAGGAGGCCTGTCTCCCAGCAGTATGTATTACTGAAACTAGCTTTTTAAGTGATTTCTATGTAGTAATACATCTAACGTATGTCACTGGTCCCGATCTTAAGCCACATTCGACATCCTCTCCACACCTTCCAGTTAACCTTCTTGTCACAGCTGCCGACTATTTCTTTTGATTATAATTCTATTTAAATTATATTTTTTTAAAGCACGTGTTTCTGGGATAATAAAACAATTTTTCTTACTTTCCATCCCACAAAACGGTCACTTTACCAATCCTGAGGACGTCCTACACTGCCTTGTTTGGTCAAACAGATAGCTTAGCCATAGCCCCTCTTCATAAGACACCCAAGTATCCAAGGATGGTGTTGGTATTCGGATTACATAAACAGCCTATAATGTTCCCACTGCTGGGACACATGCCTCTTCTCTGTGAGAGGGAGTGGGCCGTAATCCACCACGCGGGCCCAGTGCGGGTTGGTAGATGTCACATGTCTTCGAATTTTTGGTTCTAGGACATGCCGGTTTCTCACGATGTTTTCCTTCACCGTTTTGATAGCAGTGATGATGAAATAATTTACACAAAGTAAAGTGCCTGTCTGGGTTCGAACTTACGACCTACAACTCGTAAGTCGCGGCCTTTACCACTGGGCCACCACTGCTTAACATATTCGGATTAATATTCTATTAATATCACAAAACGATGGTCACCTCAAATACTACTCGTTACGTCTCCAGTGTTGTATGCTCATAGAATCGATGCTTTCGTATAAACTTGGCGATTTCGCGAGGATCCCGCCCCGGAGAGTTTTAACGGGATCACCCCGCGAAAGTTGCTGAATATCATGTTTATCTATACGAGGTATTAGAATTATTATGGATTTGTTTATCGGAATGTTTAGAAGTTTTGGGTACGTTTATAATTTGAATTTAATTATGATAATAGCGGACTGTGATTCTCGTAGTGGTCTCTCTCACTCAAAGGACAAAATTTACAGCAATTTCATAAGTCAGTAAGAAATAAAGTCAAAGTCAAATCATTTATTTCAAATGGGTACAGAAAAGGCACTTTTGAACATCAAAATAAAAAAAATATATAATTGATTGTAGTCGCCCCTTCCAAAAGGTAGTTTTGCATGGAGAAGAATGGGCAAGAAACTTCACCGTTACTCGCATTTTTTTTAATTTTATTAATTTTGTATTTTGTGTTTCACGAACTGTGTCCAAAAAACTTTTTTTTTCTTTTCTTCTTAAAAATATTTTACATATTTTGTATACATTAATTAAGTTTATAATTATATTTGAAGACGATTCAGCTGCATCCGGTTACATTGGAAGCCGAGCCCAACATATTTGGGAAAAGACTAGGCAGATGATGATGATGATTTGAAGACGATTCACCTAGAATAAAATTACTATACTACATTAAGTAAAAATAATTAAATATAAAGCAATGACAGGTAAACTACTTATGTGATAGATACATGGGCTGCCCACATATTTACATAATGTAAAAGTAGATGATTTTCCAAAAATTTTAACATGTAATAATTTAGTGTGAATTAAAGTTATCACAGAACGTAAATCAATGTCATATAAAAATAATTTTGCAAATCGGCTTATAAATAACGGAGTTCTGAGGTAACAAATATAAAAAAATATTCAGCCGAATTGATAACCTCCTCTTTTTTTTTAAGTCGGTTAAAATGATTCATTATACAATTAAATTAACAAACAATTTGATTTTGTCTAGACTCTAGATTTTCCTATAGAGCAGGACCAGAATGTTTCCAAGCGTTCTTATCTTGGATATAATCCTCTAATTTGTAATAATATGCTTGTTTACAAAAAGCTGGGGAAAGTATAATTCAAGGTCATTGTTTCGTTGTCTCAAGCATAGCTAAGGGTAAATAAAAACAAAATAATTTGAAAACTAAACCGCCTGAAAATGCCCTATTTCTGTAATGGACATCGGATAGACATTCATTGGCGGGCACAAGCGTCGTGTCATCATTATCGGTAAATCCATTGGCTAGCCTTCCATCTTTATTAAGGTCAAAACACTGAAAAGCCAACAAATAAATAACAAAGACACACGTTGCATAACTAAGCAATTTTCAATCTGCCTAGCCTTTTCCCAACTGTGTTGGGGTCGACTTCCAGTCTAACTGGATGCAGCTGAATACCAGTATTTTACATAGAGCGACTGCTAATCTGACCTCCACAACCCAGTTACTGGGTAACACGATACCCCTTGGTAAGACTGTTTGCTACACACTCTGCTGTCTGGACTTTAAAAGAGACTGTGACCTCTGAGTTTGTTTCGGCCTTTCTTCTCAGAGTAGTCAGATATGAAACGCCGACCTCATCTAGCTTTGAAAAAATATGATTGACGTGTAAAAGTGTTTGTACAAACCTACTTACAGAAATAAAATCATTTATCATTTATCATTTACACTTTCGGGCTTCTGGCGACCAATAACGACTGTCAAAGATCCAAGAATAACAGCCGGGACTAACGGCTCAACGTGTTTCCGAGGCACGGAGGGGTCTTGGTATGTAATGATGGTCACCCATCTAGGGACTGACCGCGGCAAGCGTGGCTTAACCTGGTCGACCGACCCGTGCGGTTTTTCTCACTTAGACATCAGCAATAAGCAAATAATACTCAAATACGTCGCCTTATTTCTCACAAAATGTGACAAGAAAGTCCCATAATCCTACACGACGCACAGGCAGAACTTTCTTAAGCGCCGCCATCTTGAATTAGGTAACGCGAGCGCAAGTAACAGTATTTTAATTAGATTTATTACTAAATTAAAAACAAAAATATCTCCCCTAAATGTAAAACTTTGGAACCATCCGAGCCTCTTGAAGCTGTAAGAACTCTTGGAACATTCATCTGTAGTTAAATAAAAAAAAAAGTTTTTCCTCCCGTATTAATCTGCAGGCAAATCAGATTCATACCCGGGAGGCTGAGCCACATCTGGCCAGTTAAAAGTTGCCAGTAAACTGGTATGAATACACCGCGTAACTTTGTTAACAATGTAGTGTCGGTTATAGGAAGGAGCGGGTACGCAAAGTTAGTTATTGATAGTGGTTGACCTCTTAATTTAAATTCATAATCTTTAGTTCGAGCGAAGACTCATATAGAGTAGGTACCTGCTTCATCGTAACAATTTCCAGTAAATTGAAGCTTCACCAAGGTCGAAACTTTATAACCGTTACCTATGTAACGGTTATAAAGTTTCGACCTTAGTACACAAGACCAACTATACAAATAGACCTTGTTGTTTTAAAACGTGCAAGCGACATTCATTCTTAAGCTGATAAAATCATTACGAGGTCGACTATATTTAAAGTCTTGCAGCACTATACTAATATGGCACTTGTGAGCAAATTCACCAGAATAGTGTTTTGTCTATAAGTTTAGTCTTATTTGTAGCCCATGATTAAACAGAAATTGATTGTTTCCTGAATCAAGTTTAAACAATTAAAAATATAACGTTACACTCAACATGACATGATTTTTATGGGTTGTAATGATAACTTAGATTACATGAATATGGTTATTGACTGATTTTAAAAGCACGAGAATAAGTTAAATAATTAAATAACCTTCTCAAATCGCTGTCGCTCATCACTTAGGCCACATTCCAAGTGTATCCAAGTCCGAGACTTCATACTTTGTACCCGTGGCATCATTCCGCGTTGTTAGTGCGAGGAAATACGAAAATATCATGTTATTATAAAGTTAGTTTGCTTATATTTAACCGTGAATTACAGTTGACGTGAGACGTTTAATTATTTACTTTACTACCATAGTTTTGGGAATTTCCATTTTTAAGGAAAATTGTTTTGTTTTTTTGTTCGCATTAGTGTTTAAGTACTCTTGTAGTAGCCTAGTAATAGTATCCTGAATAGATTGTTGTCTGATATCTGCACAAACTGAACGCTAGATGATCCTTTATTATCCTGAAATACTTTGAGAAACTAGATAGAAAAGAGAGGGGACATGCGAGTGTGGTGGTCTACCTTACCTAGCCTAACTGTGTATAATAATTTCTAACATCGCCCTAAACATATTTCTCTTCTCTTCAAGGAATTTCTCAGATTCATCAACCATAATAACAGGAATACAGACACTCAAAAGATCCACATCAACTTCAAACAAATTGCTTCAAAATCAAGGGAAGCACTCGTATTTACAAACCAACAGATTTGATCCACACAAGAACTTCAGAATATGAAGTCATTATTATGTACATATCTTTGAAATATTCCAAGTTTTAAACCAGGAGTATTAGCTCATTAATTCTGATATCTAAAGCGTGTAATTCCTTTTGTAATGTGTCTTATGAGTAGATATGCGACAGAGACCGACCTTGTGTTCTCACTGCGAAAGGTACACTACTGCATGCCATGGGTATGTTTGTGTGTGTGTTTGTATCAAAACAATATGCCTGTATTTCCCCCTAAGCGGTAGGCAGATGTTTATAGTTAGTATGCTAAGAGGGATGTGTGGTGTCACACGAATGAAAAATCAGTACATATGAGGAATTCTGAAAGTGGCATCGGTGACTGAAAAATTGTGTGGAAATCGGTTGCCGTGGTATGGGCGTGTGATGCGGAAGAAGGAGGAAATTGTCGTAAGTGAAAGTTTTGAATATAAATGTGGATAGCTATAAGAGTATGGGAAGATCAAAGAAACGATGGATGGACTGTGTTAAAGATGATATGGCTAGAAAGGGGGTCATCATCTGCCTAGCCTTTTCCCAACTATGTTGGGGTCAGCTTCCAGTCTAACCGGATGCAGCTGAGTACCAGTATTTTACATGGAGCGACTGCCTATCTGACCTCCACAACCCAGTTACTGGGTAATACGAAACCCCTTGGTAAGACTGGTTGTCAGACTTTCGGTCTTCTGACGACCCGTAACGACTGTCAAAGATCTACGAATGACAGCCGGGACCAACGGCTTAATATGCTTTCCAAGGCACGGAGGGGTCTCGGTATGTAAAGATGGTCACCCATCAAAGTCAAAGTCAAAGTCAAATCATTTATTTCAATTAGGCACAGTAAAGGCACTTTTGAACGTCAAAAATTATAGTAAAAACAATTGATTCTAGTCGCCCATTCCAAAAGGTAGTTTTCGTATGGAGAAGAATGGGCAAGAAACTCCACCGTTACTCTTTTAAAATGTTTTACAAGTTCTGTATAGGTACATTAATTATATAATTATATGTGAAGACGATGCATCTAGAATAAAAATTAGTCTGCCAACAAAAGGTAAAAAGAATTAAAAATAAAGCAATGACAGGTAAATCAATTATGTGATAGATACATGGTGCTCACATATTTACAACTATTGTTAAAGTAGATTATTTTTATATAATTTTAACAAGTGTGTGAGTTACTGTAGCCACAAAAAGTAAAACTAATGTCATAAAAAAAATATATAAATTAAATTAGCGACCAGTTTGATTTTGTCTAGACTCTAGATTGTCCTATGGAGCAGGACCAGCATGTTTCCAAGCATTCTTATCTTGGATGTAATCTTCTAATTTGTAATATCCTTGTTTACAAAGTGTACTTTTAATATGAGTTTTAAATTTTCTTTCATTTAATTGCAATATGTCACAAGGTATTTTGTTGTAACATTTAACACAGTACCCCATAAAAGATGTCTGTACTTTAGATAATCTGAAAAAAGGTTGATCTAATTTATCTTTATTTCTAGTATTAAAATTATGTCTATCACTTATTTTATTAAAAAGATGTTGATTTTTTCTAACGTACATAATATTTTCATAAATGAATTGGCAAGGTACCGTCATGATATTAACCTTTTTAAATAGTTCCCTAAGAGATTCGCGGCGACGTAGATTGTAAATGGCTCTGACAGCTCTCTTTTGTAAAATAAAAATGGATTCAATGTCAGCAGCCCGACCCCATAGTAAAATACCATATGACATAATACTGTGGAAGTAACTAAAATAGACCAAACGTGCGGTTTCTACATCTGTTAACTGTCTTATCTTTCTAACAGCATAAGCGGCCGAGCTGAGCCGCCCCGCAATAGATGTTATATGAGGTCCCCATTGTAATTTCTCGTCTAGCGTGATTCCTAGGAAAACTGCCTGATGAATAAATTCTAGTTTTTGGCCATTCAATATGACGTCACATTCATTACTTTTAACATTCGGTAATTTAAATCTAATGCATTTGGTTTTTTTTTCATTTAGTACTAAATTATTTACCGTAAACCAATCTTGGACCTGAAGAATAGAGTTATTCACGTCGTCAAGATTTTGTGACCGTCGGTCTATTTTAAAGATCAGCGATGTGTCATCAGCAAATAACACCATCTTCGGTTGATTTTGAAGTAATTGGGGTAAATCATTAATGTAAACTAAAAAAAGGAATGGACCCAATATCGAACCTTGAGGAACGCCCATTGTCATTTCAGACCCCAACGAGTTTACGCCGTTTACTTGAACTTTAACCTTTCTATCTTTCAGGTATGATCTTAGCAAATCAAGTGCTGTTTTTCTAATCCCATAGTGCTCCAGTTTCATCAGAAGTGTCTCATGGTTTACGCAATCGAACGCCTTAGAGAGGTCGCAAAAGATTCCAATGGCATCTTGTGCTTCTTCCCAGGCGTTAAAAATGTTCTTTATTAGGGTAACACCGGCGTCAGTAGTGCAACGCCCTTTGGTGAAACCGTACTGGTGTTCATGAAAGATGGAATTTTTATTAAAGTGACGTAACATTTGATTGAGCATCAACTTTTCAAACACCTTACTGAGAACTGGCAGAATTGACACAGGCCTATAATTGTTGGGTTCTTTACTATCACCGGATTTGAACAGTGGTACTACTTTACTATGTTTCATAAGATCTGGAAAGACTCCTTGGTCAACACTGGTGTTAAATATGAAAGCTAAATAGGGTGCAATGGTTTCGATAAAAGATCTACATACTTTTACAGACATTCCCCAGAGATCTTCTGTTGATTTAATTTTAAGATCTTTAAAAGCTTTTATAACAGCCTGGGGGTTTGTATGCTGAAACCTAAACTCCAAAGGGCATGCCTTTACATTCTTTTTAAGTAAGGCAGCAGAAAGCGTGGGGGATGAATTTAAAGCTTCAGTAGTTTTAATGGGAATATTAGCAAAAAAGTTTTCAAATTCCTGAGCTATTTCTACATCTGAGTTGATGGGGCCATGTGCAGTCTCTAAATTAAATTCAGTATTACGCTGTTTTTTCCTACCTGTTTCATTATTTATTATTTGCCAGGTAGTTTTTATTTTATCATCAGCTGATTTTATTTTATTGCTAATATAAAGAGCTTTAGCTATTTGGCACACACTTTTAAAAGTTTTTGAATATTTTGCAACATACTGATGAAAGTTTGTATTATTCATATGTTGCTTTAAGCCATAAAGTTCAAAAAGTTTTTCCCTGCTTTTACGAATACCTGGAGTCGCCCAGTCACTAAATAAAAACTTTGTGTAAATACTTTTAGTTTTTAGTGGAAAAATATCATTAAACTGCGCGTTCAACAGTGAAAAGAATTCGGCGTAGAACTCATTTGGGTCACCTATATTATTAAAGTTCTGATCACATAATTTACTGGCCAAAGAATTATTTAATTTTTCCAAATTTTTACATGTAATTGTCCTAAACCTTATTTGAATTTTTTGTAAAGGCATGTAGGAGCTAAATGTTATTGTTTGTCCACTGTGATCAGATGGCAACTTATTTACAATTTGTTTGTGTAAGTAATCACAATTACAAAAAACGTTATCTATACAAGTGGCAGAAGAAGCTGTCACTCGGGTTGGTTCAATAAAAACATTCGACAAATCAAATGTCCTAAAAAGACTTACGGAATCCACGAACCAACCGCGGCAAGCGTAGCTTAACCTGATTGATCGACCCGTGCGGCTGTTATTACTTAGCCACAAGCCCCTCGATGGCTAGAAAGGGGGTGACTACCGAAATGACGACTAAAAGAGAAGTAAAAAGGCATGGCGCGCCGACCGCGACCCCAATCGATTTAACTACGACACTTTTTCCATGGTATTCTGGCCCACGCATTCGGCCAACGTTTCCACTACAGCCACTACTGTTCCTACTCCGTGTGACGTGGGCCGCGGACCAGAGGCGAGTTGCCCCCTAACCCAAATAAATTAGGACAAAGGTAAGGTGATGATGACCAACATTCGCCAGGTATGTTAAAGTTCCATGTATTAGGGGTTAGCCTATCATGAAGCGGGTACAAATGCAGACCAGGGGCTGCTACTCAGAAATTCCTGATAGAAAAAGCCAATGACAATGTCCTACGTGGGAATCAAACTCAGGGCTCACACGCTAGGCTTGCAACCAATAGTCGCAGTCAAAGTTGCATACAGTTAAGCCTCTGTCAGCTATATCCCCATGTGACATTAGTACGAACAAATACAGCAGAATTTGATATTTTATATCTAAACTTATTCATGACAGCTTAAAATGATGGAGGCGTACTTTGGCTTCATTTGTCAAAGCTAGGCTTGTTACATTTTGTGTGCGAGTTTAAATACACACATCAAAAGTGTCTAGGGATCAAGCATTTTTATGCGGATTTCTTGAGATTGAGATGTGGCTTTGTAATAAATTTATGATTTTATAAATTTATATGGATCCTTTTTGGTGCATTTCATAATTTGAATCAGGAACTGTGAATCAAATTCGAGTAAAAGATGAAAATCAGCTGTCAATATTTTCCCTATAAAAACATACAACGCATTGAAGACATTATTAGTGCTACTGTTTCCCTACTACTGATTAAAACCAACGTTATTATGGAGCGGCGACGTCATTTAAGCAGGGAAGAAATGCTCAGAGCCGTGGGAATGATAGAAGCTGGTTCCCGGCAACGTACTGTGGCTTTAGCTCTGAATACAAGTCAGAGTGTTATCAGTCGACTTTGGACACGTTACCGAAGCACTGGTACCGTGGCTGAGCGCCATGGAGGACGGTATCGCTGCACCACACGGAGACAAGACCGATACATTCAAATCTTAACTCGAAGAGCTCCAACAATAACCGCCATGATGTTAGCCGTGAGGCTTCATCACTCTTCAGGGAACTTAATTAGCGACCAAACAGTCAGAAACCGCTTGCATGAAGTGAACCTTCATTCCCGAAGACCGCTACGGGTACCACCTATAGCAATGCACAATCGTAGGATTCGATATCAATGGGCTCTTGAACACAGAAATTGGGCAGAAGAACAATGGCGTTTCGTGTGCTTTTCTGATGAGTCTCGTTTTGGTATGAGACCGGATACAAGACGTATACGACACTGGAGAAACCCTGGACGCCAACAGCGATTAAAATCCTGCCAGGAAGTCCATCCTTATAGTGGTGGAACCATCATGGTATGGGCGGGTATTTGGATCGGCGGAAGAACTGAGTTGATTTGGATCAGAGGCAACCTCAACGCTCAAATTTATGCTGAGACGATTGTATCAGACGTCATCGTTCCTCTACAAGTGCAAATCGGTCCCTTATTTCAGTTAATGCATGATAATGCACGACCGCACACCGCAAGAGTTGTAAGATAGACTCTCGCCGCAGCTAACATCAATGTCCTGCCCTGGCCTGCTCAGTCGCCAGACTTGAACCCGATTGAGCATGCATGGGATATGCTACAGAGAAGAGCTCTGCCGAATATGGAGGGTATCCAGTCGCAAGAAGACCTTTTTTTGTTGTTGCAACGAACATGGGCTGCCATTCCACAGCGTGATTTGGATGAACTCATTTTGAGTATGCCAAACCGATGTTCTTGTGTTGTTAGTGTTCGCGGTAGAAACACGGATTATTAATTGTTTAAGTTACCCAATAAAATTTTAAAGAAAACTGTTATTTCAGTCTTTTTTTCGAACTTTTGTGTTAGTGGTTCAAATGTCAAAAATCCCTTTATTAGGAAAATGGCAAATTTCTTTATTAATGCAAAGGTGACTTGGTTTATCGTTACTGTGACAAACGAAAACACTTTATTTGATGAATCCTTAAAGAAAATTTTAATTAATATCAATCAGGAGAAAAGTTATTGCAAAAATATATGTTGATCCCTAGACACTTTTGATGTGTGTAGATGTTCTTGGATATATGTTCGTAATTCGGTCGTAATATTTTCGCATATTTTCAGTCATTTGTTGTAATTATGTACTTAGCTTTTATTAGGCCACGATTACTCCACATACAGACGCCAGCACATCAAGCTACCCGAAACTGTCAAATTTTCCCAGTCAATTTTGAACCTTATGCTGTAGTGATAAAGTTGAAAATTTATTAAAGAAATTTGACAGATTGTAGTAGCTTGATGTGCTGGCGTCTGTACCTATTAATAACGTGGAGTTTCTTGACCGTTCTTCTCCATAGGAACCTAAAACGCTTTGGAATGGGCAACTAGTTTCATCTTTCTTCCTCACCGACTTCTTGACAATTCAAAAGTACCTATAATTGGTTCATTTGAAATAAATGCTGTGGAGTATGAGTTTGACAGGATGTAGTCTCTTATTGGAAATAATATTTTGTGGACCAGGCAGACAGCCCACTAGGAGTTTTGATCATTCGTCAATCCTTTAAAATCGGTTTATTGTTAGATTCGCACGGGTACAATATTTTTTTTCGAATTTCCGAATTTTTCTTTCGTACAACGTTGTCCTGGCAATACCGGACACAACAAAAAAAGAAATTATGTGCAGTCATGTTCAATTTGGTACAGTCATTCGGAAGTTATGCACGTATAGACATTTTGGCGACTTTATTTTATTATACTACTATGCAAGGATTTTGCTAAAACCTACCCTTAGCGGGGTTAAGGCTCTCCCGAACGACAATTCTAGATCCACCACTGTTCCTGGTATTTAAATATTAAAATGTTTCCACAATTTTCTTTAGGTAATGTAAAAGGCGCCATTTTCCCGATCGATATTATTTAAAATCGTAGGCATCGCCATTGATTGAGATTGTTTCAAAAGTTCGTATCTTTGTTATAGCGCTGACAGTTTCATTTAATTCACATACACAACATCCGAGAAGGGTGGAGGCACCTGATATTGACTGTTGGGGTATATTCATTTAAGGGTAGGGTATATTTGACGTTTGCACTTTATATTTGAGATTGACAACCTAACAGTTACAGTACTTTTTGGAGTCGTATAGGTGGTGGTATCCACTTTTCACGAAAACTATGGTTTCCTAGAGCGATGGCTGCCATAGAACGGCCGAAGTGAAAATGAAGGCACCAGGTTTTGACAATACGGTGAAAAAAAACTTTTGTGTAGTCACGTCATTTGCCGGTAAATAGCGGACGCTTTGCTAGTCCATCCTACCTATCCTAACTAGTAATATTATAAATGCGAAAGTGAGTTTGTTTGTTTCTTACGCTTCCACGCTAAAACGGCTGAACGGATTTGGATGAAATTGGCACATAGACCGGGTACCTGGGTTGACCATGGCGTGGAGAAGAACATAAGTCGCAGACAACAGCTAGCACAAAATAATCATGTGTACCGGTTGCTGCACAGCAACCTAACATTGACAATCTTTGGCGAGCAAGGTTGTCTGAAATCCAGCGCTGGGACTGTCTCACATAGGGTCAGAGCATTATGCTAACCGATGTGACGTATATTTTCCCACAACTTTTATTTTTATTTTTGAGTCTTTTCTTTGCGTCATGTTTTACCGCACATAAACGTAATTTTGTTATTTTTCTTCTTTCTACAAAGGCACTAGGACGTGGTAAAGGGCGGGCGTTTTGGAGGACTGTCTTACGTAAGTTTGACGTTCGAAAAGTGCTGATTTTCAGCCTAATTTAAATAAATGATTTTAATAAAAGATTTTGATATGGAAATAATGACACCACCTAACGTCTTGTATTTATCCGAAACTTTTAATTCACAAAATCAACACAGCATAAATAGATGTGTCTGTATTTTGAGTCGACGTCGAGACTACGAGGAAAGTTTTCATCCTAGAAAATATATTGTGCCCATGAGATAATGGAAAAGCCAAGTTTCGCGAGCACAAAATCATAAGGCCTTGGTAGTTTTGTTACTTATTTATTTTTACAGTGTTTTACTTAAAAAGGTAAGCTAAACACTGAGGTATTGATACTAGTTTTGTCTTGTAAAGGTCAAGTCAAGAATCTTTTAAAAATATAAGCTGGTTGTTTTTGACTGGTGATCAAAATTTCCAATGTAAGCTTTGCTTTTCATAGCTAAGAATGAACATCAATCTCAATGAAAAGACTTGTTTATTTCTCTAATAAATCCTCAAGGATCATACCTACACAAATGAAAGGTACGTCAGTTCCCTAATTTAAAATAACACATAAATAAGTTGAAACACTAGGGCCTTGGGGTCCGAATGCTCATCGAGTATTTCGGGTCATCGAGTTGGTTGACTCTTCATTTTTAGCCTAAAGAATCAGCATTGCCATCCATCGTGGTAATGCTGCCAGCCTTTTGGGCACTTATCCCATTGACAGCGATGCGGACAAATTTATTGATGCCCTATGAGCTCGTCCCTCTCATAATTATTACTACCACTGTAATCCAGGGATTATAATAAACGCTACATATTTTGGTGGGCCTAAGCTGAAATATGGTCTGGACGACTATTATTATATAATATCTCAGCCTAATTACATGACATACATACATAATCAGCCTATAATTTTCCCACTGCTGGGACACAGGCCTCCTCTCAGTGAGAGGGAGTGGGCCGTAATCCACCACGCGGGCCCAGTGCGGGTTGGCAGATGTCACATGTCTTTGAATTTTTGGTTCATGCCGGTTTCCTCACAATGTTTTCCTTCACAGTTTTGAAAGCAGTGGTGATGAAATAATTTACACAAAGTAAAGCACCTGTCTGGATCCGAACTTACGCGTAAGCCTAATTAAATGAGACAAAATAAATACCCATATATACCGTTCACTCATACATTAATAGTCACTCCCACCACAGCTGCTGTTAACTCCACATAAGTACTTATATCCTTGAAACTTCACAACTCATCAAAGTCGGGCTTTGTGCGTGAGTTATATTCGCATTTTATGCTAAACAGGTAAATAGGCAGGATTTGCCATTAAATACGTAGATGTATAATGAGGTCTTTAAAGGTTCAATAGAAGCAACGGGATTTTGTATGGAATTAAATAGCTGTAAATTATGATTTTTTAATATTTTCTGTATCAAAGCTAAAGTTGTGTTCATTAAACGAATGTTCAGGTAGCCGATTTCCATCTGCAATATAAAGAAAAAATAGTACTATTTAGTACCCAATAAATATTAAAAAGTACCGGATCATAGTCCCATTTTGTCAAAATTAACGATACCATAAATCACTTTAAAAATATTGAATCGGGAGCATTCAGCGTTACAATTGGGACCAAAAAAAACTACACACACAAGTTTTCGCGACACGACACGCGTTAGCCCGAAAAATACGAAACGTATCGCTTGTCGTATTTTTCAAATGTGAATACGCAACGCCCGAGATTAACAAATGGATCGCGTGAAAAAGTTTCAGCAATAAATTTAGGTAAAGTCACAAAACTCGGCAACGACACGTTAAATTTTATTACTGCCTCGAGCCTGTGGAACGTTGCTATTAAACTTGGGATATTATTGAAATGATCTCAGACAAAGGTTGTTATTGCACGAAAATATATGCGAACTTGTGAGTGAGAAGTTTAAGCGCCCGATCAGTACTTCGTTCGGTAATGCCCTCAGAAGTTAGTGCGTGAGAATTGAATTATTACTCTCTGTATTGGCCCGCAGTGTATTAAAACGGTAATGTTAGAAGTTAGAAAAATTGTTTATATTATTTTTATAGGAGTTGTAAAACCGTGTCGCTTTGAGTTTAAAAACGGTTGCCGGCTCGCTTCCCGGGGGGTGACGTCAGAGATGACGTAGTAAAATATAACAGATCAGGAGCACTTGCTGCATTATTGTCGCGTAAAAATGTTATGCCGTAATCGGTTTTAAAGGAATAGGTCTACAGATAGCTTTTAAAACGGCCTAACGTATTGCCCGTAATGTCTACATTTGCTGCTGCAAATAGACATCAATCAACAATCGTGCATCCTCTTCACATATAATTAATGTACAGACGCCAGCACATCAAGCTACCCCAATATGTCAAATTTCTTTGATAGATTTTCAACTTTACCACAAAGGAATAAGGTTCATATTCCATTGGGAAATTTTGTCAGATTGGGGTAGCTTGATGTGCTGGCCTCTGTACCTATGCAAAATATTGTAAAACATTTTTAAAAGAGTAACGGTGGAGTTTCTTGTCCATTTTCCCCATACGAAGCTACCTTTTGGAAGGGGCGACTAGAATCAATTCGATTTTTTTGTAAATTTTGAAGTTCAATAGTGTCTTTTACGAGTATGTGCCTATTTGAAATAAATGATTAGACTGACTTTGACGATCCGTATTAAATAGTAATTCTTCCTTTGGTCGGTCTTTGACAGCGTAATTATTAGCTACTATATTAAAAAGTAAATTTATTACCAATGTAATTGTGGCATTCGATTGTGAACCTTATTCATGATTAGTTAACAAACGACTTAAACCCACAGGATACTAAATTGACCATAAGATTTCACGGGAATACATAAAGTTGTTAATTATAATTACATAGACCCAATCAAACGTTCTCCTCAATTTATGAACCCGATAAGAAGAATCATCCAATGAATTTACAGCATAAAGGTGTATAGCTCCTTCAGATAATATTTCGGCTATTTAATGCTTTAAAACGTTGCAAGAAAGGAGTTTCTTGCCCGGGGATGTCCGTAAATTTATATTTATTATGGGGACGGCAGGATACGGAAGGTTACAAGGGTTACTAAGCCTCCAATTGTTTTATCTTTCTATAAAGAGTTTAAAATTAATTTTAGGAGAAGGTTTCTCCGATACATGTTGCTGAAAGACGTGATAAAAAATATTATGTGCATTAATTATTATCAATTATTGTATTAACCAAAAGTTAGAAAACAGGAACGTTTTTTTATTATTATTTATAAGCTGTGTCAATTATTTGTCACGCAAGTGTACACTATTATGCATACAAATGATTATGTTCGAAGAAAAATCGACTCGACTCATAGCGGATCTTTAACCTTTCGTAGCCTTAGCTACGTCGTAGCTGCGTAGTCTCGCAGCGTAGGCGTACACGACGTCATGTTTTAAGAATTATTTTACCCGCACCACTTTGTTCGTAAGAACTGATTGGTCTTTTCTCCAACCAATCAAATATGCAAGCTAGAAATTATTTAACAACCAGAGCCTAGTAATATTGGCTCTCAAAACACAAAAATATAATAACAGCCCGCTCCCGGGAGACAACCGCAACACTACCAAATTACCTCAAAAAGCTTTGTATAAATTCTCAACAAAATGCTCTTGGAAATTTACTTTTATATATTTACAATCAAGTGGAAGTTGGTCAACTATTTCGTGTTCCGTTTGAGAAAAACAAAGAGAAAATTAACGATTAAGAATTCCATTTTATTCGATGTTCTGTTGCTTTGCGGTGAGGCTTACTGTTTGTGTTTGTAGTTTTATATTTATACAGTTCCTTCAAGCTTATGAAAGCCTGGTAACATGCGCTATGGGTCTTGGGAAGAAGAGATTAGTCGGGATGTTTTGCTCAGATAGTGTAAAAAAATATTTAATGTTAGTGCCTTTTCACACGTCTCGGCAACCGGATAGCCGGTGCCGACTATCCGGTAACACTTGCTAAGCAAACTACGCCGGTACGTGTGAAAGCTAACGTACAGACGCCAGCACATCAAAATACTACAATCTGTCAAATTTCTTTAATAGATTTTCAACTTTATAGCTAAATTAAAAGGTTCAATGTTGATTGGAAATTTTTTACAGTTTCGGGTAGATTGATGTGCTGGCGTCTGTACATGGCTAGACACTTCGCCACCGGGTACCCGACACCGGCTACCCGGTTGCCGGGACGTGTGAAAAGGCACTAACATTAAATATTTACTACTATTCTTGAGGCCTTCTGAACTACATTTATAATTGCTCGAATAAAAGAAAACCTCTTAGGAGAAAAGCTGCCTATCCTTCCGCACTTTGTAGACAGTCAATCAGGACTACTAGGAGCACATCATAAATAAAGAGTACATTTCAAAACTACAATGTTACGTGGTTGTGTTCCGGTGTAAGCTGCTTGTGCACATTCCTCCGCAGCGCTTGGCTGTACCGCATTTAATCAGATTTATTTTCTGTGTTATTTTCACAATTGTGTGTTTGTTATATGTATGAACTGTTGTGTTATTCTCTAAAAGTCACTTCGAACATTGTGTCGAGGTGTGAATCTGCGAGGATTTACTTAGAAAAAGTCACCCAAAGGGCAATGAGAGGGCTATGCTTGGAGTTTTTATTTGTGATAGAATCAGAAATGAAGGGATCTGTAGGGAAACCAAGTTAACCGCCCGAAGAATTACCAAACTTGAGTGGCAGTGGGACATTGCTCACATAACAGATGGCCGATGGGGCGGAAAGGTTCTGGAGTGGTGACCGCGTACCGGAAGACGTAGCGTTAGAAGGCAAGGACAAGGTGGTCCGATAACCTTGTGAAGGCTGCAGGAATCCACTGGATACGGGAAGCACAGAACCGGTCGAAGTAAGGTCCTTGGGGTATGCTATATCGAGCTGTGGATGTCTTTCGGCTGAAATGATGATGATAATGCGAATATCAATCCTTTCGTGGTATATCATGTTATTATACTATTGTTAAAAGTCGCAACCAGAGAAAAAAAAACAACACCCAAAAAAATGAAGTCTGACAACCAGTTTTACCAAGAGGTATCGTATTACCCAGTAACTGGGTTGTGGAGGTCAGATAGGCAGTCGCTCCATGTTAAATACTGGTATTCAACTGCATCTGGTTAGTCTGGAAGCCGATCCCAACCTATGTTGGGATGGGAAAAGGCTAGTCAGATGATGAGATGATGATACTATTGATAAACCGAGATATCTCTGACACCTCTTACTTGTGGTGAAGGAAAACGTTGTATTGAAAACTGGACTTAACATTCTGAAACCTTCAATGTGAACCGATCAAGCGTGGTAGGTAATCCTTTTCGGTTTGAGACATTCTCGGGACAAAATGCACGATATCCATGATTTTACGATGTTGATAAATTGTGATACCCCCAAAATGCAGGAACGTAAACACAGCGATGAAAAGTGCATCTCTAAAACCATTTTCCAAACACAGAATCGACGGCGCAGTAATTTCAAAAATGTACGTATGTATTCCTTACTCTGAAAATTGGAGGTGGATAAAGCAAAACACACGGGGGATAAGTTTGAGAGGGGACGCTTGTAGCGTCTGCTATTACATAACTTGGTGTTCAGGTTTAGGTATAGATTGTATTTAGTGAAACAAGTAATTTTCATATAGTTTGAATGATGAGCTTTTTAAATAATTATGACGACTAAGGGCTGATTTTACCAAAGTCAGATATCTTTTATTTGTGGAATATAATTGACGTCTGATAGTTCTAGTACGTAAAAAACTGCCAAAAATCCAAAATTTATTATTCTCTCTAGTTATAAAACTTTGGAGTAATTCGCCCTTAAGCAGTTTTGAGTAAGTAGTCATTTTGAGATTTTTCATGTAGCTAATAAAGATGAAATTCGCAAAACACATATTCGTTTGTATGACAGGTGTCAGGATCGCATTCTCTCAACAGTCAGACCGTAGTGGTCTAACTATCGTCTGATGCCATTAAAGCACGCTGTACGACATTTTTAAAACTTGAATGAGCACTAAGATTTTTTCTTTTAGTGATTAATGATATTTTGAGAATCCTACTAAATCTATAGTAACCTAACACTACTTAATATACTTAATATAAGTTAAGGTTCGTGAGCACATTCGTAAGAAGCTGGCAGTATCATCACAACGGTAATATTTTCTCATTGTTTGTCTTATTTCTTTTTAGTAAGTATATTCGTGTATTTATGTATATTTATTTATGCTTATATTTATATGTAATATGTAGGTATATATTATATTCATAGTTTTAATAAGTTTATGCGTATCTTTATATTTAAAATATTTATTCTTCAATGTTCATGATTGCATCCACTGTTTGTCTCTGCATCACCCAAAGGTTGACTGGTAGAAAATGCCTATGGCATTAAGTCCGCCTCTGTACATTTGTGCTTAAAGTATTAAATAAATAAATAAATATCGCAACGTCGGTCCAGAACTCTTACCCCTACATTCCACGTTACTCCGAAAATTGTCGTCGTAATTCTCAAAAATTCAATTTAAAATCGCTCTGAGTTGGGTCACTCTGGAATATTCCGCGGAGGCCGGCCGCACGAGTAATTGGTACAGTCGTGCACACGATGCATTCAAAAATCGTTCGAGACGACTTGTTTGTATTTGCTGTACACTGTTGTGGAATTTTGGTGAACCTTTTAGTTTTTTAAGAGTTTGAGCGATGAATTCTTTGGGGATATTGAGTGAAACTGGCTGCGGTTCAATCACAGTCTAATGCTGAGTAGAGGCAAACATTTACCTACAGAAACATTAAGCAACAAAGTAAAGGTTGCCATACAAGGTAGGGATTACAATGGAAAAAAACGGACAAGAAACTCCTTGGTCACGGTTTATACAATATTTCTGATTATTAAGTCGTATCATTAATAAAGAATATAAAGTTGTATCATTTAATAGCGCCGTAGAACATTAATTACAGTACCAACAGCATATTTTCCACTACAGTGGACGGTAAGCTTAAATCTGTCAAAGGTCCAGCTGCGGCAAATTTGTTGATTGTTTTGTAAGAGCCTTCTGTGCGTGAAATACAGTTTTTCCATAGACATGGTAAACGATGACAGGACGATAACCCATTTGGTTTATGGCAATCAACCAATTCAATATAATATTATTATGCTGGTTTAGTCTGTCTATGTTATTGAGTTGAAAATTGCATTTACAGTCCTTTCATAGTTATATAGTTATTTTATGTCTGACAGCTGCAATCCAAGAGCAACCTTATTACAAGAATAATAAAGGTCACTGTGATTTTGGCAGACTTGACAGTTGCAGCAACCCACCAACAACCTTATTGTGGGGAGATTAAAGATCACTATGATATTGACAGTGATGCAAAATCAGAGGTATAACCGTGTAGTGTATTTTTTTTTTTTTTGATAAAGTAATACTAAGACGACCCACTGACCATAAAGTCTTAAGTCCAAACCCTTGCTCATGTTAGGCACCGTAAGTACTTTATGATTTTAGCACTCGAAAATCATTGGAATTTTATTTCCTTTATTAAACCGAGATCCTAGTGATCCGTATTTATCATTATTTTTTCCGTCCACAATAACCTTCAGAAGGCAAATTCCTGTAATTAAAACCGTTCAAAATCTAGTCGCAATCTCATCTCAGCGACATGAAATGTCAAAAACTTGTCATAAATATAGGGAGATGTTTTTGACGGATTGAGACCGAGATCAGACTGTGAACGCTCTTAAAATTACGAGAATTGCCCCTCTGATAACTTCATCCTCAATTTAAATAATTCATGACATCCACACTTAACCCCTACATTTCACCTCTCATTTTTCCAATAACCCTTACAATTCTGCACTACTCAGTGCATAAAGCTTGGTTCACACACGGGTGGGCGCCATCCATGGGCTACATCGCAATCAATGGGGCCAACCATTGCGTTAACGAGTCCGTACGGTGTAAACCAGGGGTGAATGACGGGCCCCCTGTAATAGATATTGCAAGTAAAGGGGCAGCTGGGTACTGGAAATAGTATAATATTTAAGGTCGAGTGCAAATAATCAGGTTTTGTTTAGAACAAGATTTGGTCCGCGACTCCGTCCGCGCGTTTTACCACAAAACATAGCCTGTGGCGAAAGAAAACCGGAGAAGGAAAATATTGTGAGGAAACCGGCATGTCCTAGAACCAAAAATTCGAAGACATGTGACATCTACTAACCCGCACTGCGCCCGCGTGATTGATTACGGCCCACTCCCTCTCACTAGAAGAGGCCTGTTTGAACATTATAGGCTCATTATGCTTATGCATTATGTAGCCTATGGCACTTGGCAACAGCATAGTTTTCTACCAGTGAAATAATTTTTGAAACAGGATGAGTAGTTTCGGAGATTACCTGCAACATACAAACTAACTATACTTCTTTATAATACATACTACATACATACATGAACTCGGTGCGAGTTTATTTATGTGTTCTTCCAATGGGAGTAGGTAGAAACGCCACCTGCAGGCTGCAATCCTCACGTATCTTAGTTTTTCACAAATTTTGTATCAGAGATTTTTTCTAGAACCCTTGAAAGAGACATGGGTCCTAAGATAGTTGGTTCTCTCTCGCTCGAGTACTCTAAGTGCTTGCTCTCTCGCCGTAAAAGCGAACTAGCCAACAGAAATTTCCTTGAAAAAGACCTAAACAATTTACTGGTGTCTTTTTATTTAACTTGTTACTCTTTGTAAACTCGGAGACGCTTTTTTCTCAAAGAAAGGGTGTTTGATACATGCTAAACCGTTTTAAGATGGACGTTTTCGTATATCTATACTGCCTCGTTGGTGTAGTGGTCGCAAGCGATACTGCTGAGCGTGAGGTGTTGGGTTGGATTCCCGGGTCAGGCAAAGTGTTATTGGGTTTTTCCATCTGGAATTTCTCAGTACCAGCCCGGAGTCTGGATTCGCGCTTAGTTGATAGCAATAAGGTCCCACCATGTTACAAGGGACTTAACATAACTGGCGAAATGTGGATGCACTATAGGTACACCTCTGTATAACCCTTTGGGAATACAGGTTTATGTTATGTTATACAGGGCCACTTCCGACGGCGCCTCACGACGCTCACACGACAGAGTACATGCCTGCCTCGTCTACTCGACCGCTACCAAGAGCTGCCCTGGCAGCGTCTACTGCGCCGCCAGAGTCAACACAGGACATGGATACGAGTGAGGCAGGCATGGGCAGTTCTGGTTCTAGTGACAGTACAGCTCAACCTTCAACACATTCAACACAGGGCCACTTGTAATTTGACCTTTCTTCTCAGAGTAGTCAGATAGGAAACGCCGACCTCATCTCGTTTTTAAAAATTGACGTGTAAAAGTGTTTGTGCAAACCTACTTACAGAAATAAAATCATTTATCATTTATCCATCAGGAGCTGATAGGGGGGCCAAAATGCAACAAATTGAACCCCCATATGTATGGCCGAAATTCAATAGTTTTCGAGATATTCATTAGAGGGCCTATCAGCTGCTTCTGACGGATATACGTCGAACCACAATTAACCCTGTATTTCTATACAATATTATAAATTAAAGTCACGTTTCGTTTTTGTCTGTATGGCGGCCACTACACAACCGCACAGTGGATTTTGTTGCAGTTTTCACCATTATTTAGAGAATTTGATGGCGCCAAACAAGTAGTCAAATTCTGGGCAGAGTACATTTAGATTGCTATCGACACGCTAAGAAGAAGATAACAATAGCTAGGAATATTCCATTATACATTTTACAACATTGTCATTATTGGCCATATTATTACATTTATAGAAACGATAGTTATATATAATAATAGTATCAATTAACTTACATGACTTCTGGTCGATCTATTCCACATAATAACATCACTAGTACTAATCAACTGACTGTAGGCCGGAGCTCCGTTCTGGTTGATGTCTCGAACAAGAATGATCCCCGCCACTCGGAGCTCCCCCTTTTATAGTCGTGAACAAACAACTTTGACGTTTAGAAGATCGACCAGATGTCATGTAAGTTAATTGATATTATCTTGATTATTACTGATATATGGTTTCTGTAAATGTAATAATATGCCCAATAATGCCAATGTTGTAAAGTGTATAATGGAACATTCCTGACTATTGTTATTATGTTGCTATTATTCTGAGTTCTCTTGGACCATTCTCCAAGAGGTATAATTAATTGTTTTTAAAATAATTATAATTTATGGCAATATAAGGTTGATAGAATACTTTAATATGGTTTCCATGGAGCTTTTGGTTCTTCTTCTCCTCGATGACCTAGATTTGGACCGGACAACTGGTTTTCTGATTAATTACTGACAAGCCTAAATTGAAATAAAGGTCTAGCTTGTCTTTCTGTGCTTTATTTCATAAAATCCTTTCCCTACATACCATATTCATAGTTACTTTTACACATATTAAATAACTATTAACTATTCTGATATTCAAAGCTTTATATTTGGGTAACTCGTATATTTATACGAGTACATATAGACTTTTATAGATAGATTATACTTAATTTTCTAACAAGCGCGTTCAAACAAACAAAATCTTAGCTTTATTATTAGTTTAGATTAGACAATAATATCGAGATATCTTTATCTAAGGTCCGGCCGCGCGAAATTTGCCAAAGATGTAAACAACAAGGGCTGCTCGAAATTGAATTAAACCGATATACAAGAACATTTATTTTGATTTAATCCGTTCTAATACCAACAACTAATACCACTGAAGTAATGTTTGTTTTCGTCTAAATCTCCGAGCTAACTAGACGAAAACAACGACCATTGTTGTTTACATCTTTGGCAAATTTAGCGCGGCTGGACTTTAGATAAAGATATCTCGATATTTTGTCAAGTCGTAAAAAACTTGGCGGATCGCTAGTATAATATAATAAAATCCATTTTGTAAAAAGGGCTATCCCTTAACGCAACTCCTTTCTACCTCTCTAGATGGACAAGTTTAATATCTAGATGTGTCCAATACATACGCACCACTAGTTTATAGTTGCTAGTGTAATCTTTTTTTGTTTTGTTTTGGCGTTATACCTTCATAAATAAATAGGTTATTACTTATTAGTTACATTAGTAGTGCATATTATGTTTCTCTGATATTTGGATTGATTTAAGGGGCTTAATATGGCTAAGTAATAACAGCCGCACGGGTCAAACTACTAGGTTAAGCTACGCTTGCCGCGGTTGGTCCGTGGATGGGTGACCATCTTTACATACCAAGACCCCCTTCGTGCCCCGGAAAGCATGTTAAGCCGTTGGTCCCAGCTGTCATTCGTGGATCTTTGACAGTAATTACGGGTCGTCAGAATCTCGAAAGTCTGACAACTAGTCTTACCAAGGGGTACCCAGTAACTGGGTTGTGGAGGTCAGATAGGCAATCGCTCCATGTAAAATACTGGGATTCAGCTGCATCCACTTAGACTGGAAGCCGACCCCAACATTGTTGAGAAAATGCTAGGCAGATAATGAGTAGTTACATTAGTAGTGAATTTGTTTACATTTCCAACAGATACTTTTGGAACAGACCATAGATATTATGTCATTCATCCAAGTGCTTATTTACTACATAAAAAAAAAATCCGGCAATCAAGTGTGAAACCTGAAAACATTGTAGCTTGCGAAAAATTCAATTAATTATGGAGTAAAATTTTTTTTATAGGTTCGTTTCACCCTTGAGAGGAACCCTATCATCTGCCTAGCCTTTTCCCAACTATTTTAGGGGTCGGCTTCCAGTCTAACCAGATGCAGCTGAATACCAGTATTTTACATGGAGCGACTGCCTGTCTGACCACTATAGACTAGTTTAATTTATAATTAATAAAAAGCTTACTAACTTACTAATATAATATCTATATCCATGGTTTTTTATAAGATCAAATTTTAATGAACATTATGAGTCGTGCACTTTTGGATATTCCAATTTTTTTTAAAACTATTTATGTAAACACATAATATTAACAAACAAGAAGAAGGGAACAGAAAAAAGTACGTGCAAAGGTGGTGCTTATTTACTAGTATCTTCCAGTATACCTGCGATAGGAGAGTAGATAAAAAAAGATGTAGACGTCGTGTGAAAGAGTAGAAGGGAAAACAAAATAGGTACGTAACGTTATTTCTCGTGATTTTGGCTTTTCCATCAGAAAATTATACAGCACAACTGCAGACAGACACCTAACTATCTAGCCACTGTCTAGGTTCTAGCAAAACAAGATTCTTTAAAGGTGTTTCACCTTGTTACAATATTCATAGTGCAATTCTCTGGAGTATATCGAGACGCCATTTTCTATTCGTAGACAAGTACATCATAAAGTTACGTAAGAGAAAATTGAATTACTCGGACATTGCTAGTGTTTTTGAACAGTTGCTTATTAGCATAATGTTGGGAGATGGGTATGTTCTATGTTATAGGGTTTGGTTTCCGTACTGAGTCCTTTAAGTGGACCATTGTGCATGGGCCATGGTGGCCGTCGGTGGTTAATCCAACCAGCCCGCCCACCTCCCTCCAGAAGCTGATTACGTCTCCTGGCCTGTTGAGAACATCTGAGTAAGATGATGGGTGTCCCGAGGGTCTCTGACCTAATCTGAGTGACACCTGTGCACTCAAAGAGAACATGCGCAACGGTTTCCTCCATGCAAGCCCTGCACAGGGGACTGTTCGTTATGCCTATTGTGTGGAAGTGTCTGCTTAGAGAGCAGTATCCCATGATGTTCCCCGTCATCAGGCGCAGGCGTAGTAAACGTCTAGTTAGCGAGAGATAGGTATACTATAGCTGACCATTAATGATAAATGATAATGATAAATGATTTATTTCTGTAAGTAGGTTTGTACAAACACTTACACTTTTTTTCTGACAAAATGAAGTGTTTGAATACAAGTTCAAATACATGTGATGTGGAAAAGTATAACAAGTACCATTGCTGTGTTGAGTTTTGAAAATATTTAATGGAAACGAGATTAACAAGCATATCTAATAAAAAATTTTTGACACACTAAGATAGTCCCCTGAATAAGCTATGTAATCTTTAAGTTGGTGTCTAACTAACAATAGTTTTAGTTTATACCGTATCATTTCAGTCCCCCTAAATAGCTGTACACGTCTGATAAGCTGTTCCCCACAATCGTGAAGGAGTTTCCTGGAAAATGTCCTCATGAAGTATTGAAATTAGAACACTGAAAACTTGCTGAACATTTAGAACTAGGTTTTATTTTATTTTGATACTAGCCCCGCGGTTTCACCCGCATAAGTTTCGATCCCGTGGGAATATCGGTATAAAAACTACCCTATGTCCTTTCCCGGGACTCAAACTATGTCTATACCAAATTTTATCTAAATCGGTTCAGCGCGAAGAGGTAACAGACAGAGAGACAGACATACACATTCGCATTTATAATATTTGTATATATTTTTATCTTCTCGTATGCTGCACCGGTTGACGTCATCACGTCAACCTCTCCGCGTCGGCTGTCGCTGAAAACCAGCGCTGGGGCTCTATCACGCGTAAGATTTTGCGGAGTCATGACTGTTTTGCATGAATGTGATGCATATTTTCCCCGAACTTTATCTTTTTTGTGTATGTGTTCTTTCTTTGCGTCATGTTCACCGCAATAAACGTATTGTCTTTCTTTTTCTATATCAAAGTTTTCTCCCTTTCTGTCCTCGAAGCCATTACTTTTATCTACCCACCTAGCTAACATATTGACTCCGCATATTACGTTTGTCTGTCTGTAATTCAACCCAAAGCTACTACTTGTGGATCAAATCAAATTTTTGAACGCATTATTGATCTCTTGAACGTAGGGCGTTGTAATTCGAATAAGCCTTCACAAAGTTAACTTTACCATTCGCTCATAGCAAAATGTACTTTATTTTTAACCTCCTAAGGTTTATAGATGTATTATTTTTATCTTGTTATTCAAGCAAGGGAGTTGTATTTTGTCAACAAGAGCGCGACAAGGCTGACATACCTATTTTAATAAAGTATGAGCAGAGATCAGAGCTCCTTTTTATTTATTTGGCGTGTACATGAACGATTACAAAGATTTGTAAATAAATGATACTTTAGATTTGTTTATGGATGTTTAGAGAGATGTTTAAGAAAATTAAGTAACAATAGCTCAACTGTTCAGTAAATCTACTATTTAAACCCCACTTGTTACACTCAATCAACTCAGCCTACCGCAGTCCACTGCTGGACTTGGCCTCTCCCAGGCAGCGCTACAACACCTTGTCCTACACATTTCGCATCCAGTCTGTACTAGCTACGTTCTTAAGGTCGTCCTCCCATCTAGGGAGCGTCCCACACTATGTGATGTGCGGTTTCTCAGTCTAGGATTCGTTTGCTGCACGGACCATCGGTCCTTCGACAAACATGGTCAGCCCGCTGCCACTTCAGCTTGCTTACTTTGCAAGCAATGTAGGTTACTCCGGTTCTTTACCGGATAACTTCATTCCTGATTTTATCCATCAAAGAAACTTCAAGCATAACCCGCTCCATAGCGTGCTGTGTGGCCTTCAATTTGTGGACCAGTCGCACTGTCAGTGTCCGTTGTTCGTTGCACTATTGGTGTGAAACTATCACTAGCTCATTTTGGAGGACAGTTCTTTAGACGCTTTACCAAATCTAAACAGCATATGACTTTGATGTAAATGTAACTGGTTATTGGGAGAGTTTTTAAAACTAAATCATATGTTGCAGTAGAATGTTGCTTGCAATTTATTGCATTTACCTACCAATCCGTAAAAATATTTTATTTCACACTAGCTGCGCCCCGCGGTTTCATCCACATAAGTCTCGATCCCGAAAGAATATCCAGATGAAAGTATTTTATGTGCAAATCCATGTCATAGTCTACCCTTTTGCCAACTTTCATCCAAATAAGTTCAACCGTTTTAGCGTGAAAGCGAAACAAATAAACATACAAAAAAAAATCAATATTTTCTGTATATAATATTAGTTTAAATAAACCTAAATGGGCACTTATAAAACGTCAGAAGCTAGGTGCATGGTTCCTATTGGTCGATTCCTATGGAGAAGAGCCGGCAAGAACCTCCACGGTTACGCTTAAAAAAATATTGTTTTGAACGTTCAGTAGAACTCCCATATTCAGCTGGTTTAGATATATTAGTTGAAGTATACCTACGAGATGATAAAGAATCAGTTTGCCAAACTTGGCAATTATTGGTCACAAAGCTGTTAACGACTACCCCCAACGTGCAACACTGGTATTTATCAGGGATTAACGATGATGATAACACAATAAACTGAAAAAATAAACCCAGAGCACTTTGCAGTGAAAATTTTCCAGCACTTCGTGTTGAAATGCATTTACAGCATGCGCCATGTCATGTCAATAGACCGAGGCTTACTTTTTGACCAAAATTGTATTTTAAACCGGCAGCTATTAAAGATACGGTTTTAGAGTGATCTTTTATCGGCGAATTTTTTGTGGTGAGGCGGATTTTGGAGGCGTAAAAGGTTCTCTGTGATATTTCTACTGCTTTTTCTGATAAACCGAAAGATTTTACGTTAAAGTTTTTTCGTGGAAGTAATACCTCTATACCTGAGCTACAGTGAAGTATTCTTGTTTGAAAGGTATGGTATCATAAGCCACTTGGGATTTCTCAGTACTTTATCTTTCATGTCGGTTACGTACCGTGGCTATCCCCCTGATGTTGCTCGTAAGTCACTACTTAGCGGATAGCCCACTGGCTATCCGCTTTTCATTTGTTTGTTTGCCATCTGCAATTCCCGTATTTTTGAGAACGGTCGTATTCTAATTTCAGTTTCAATCTGTCAAACATACCTCAAATTTTAATAAATTGTTGCTGAGATCAGAAAGTCAATTGTAAACGTTCAAAATCTAGTCGCAATCTCATCTCAGCGACAATCAATGTAAAAAAACATGTCAAAAATATTGGAAAATTAGAGGTATTTTTGACAGATTGAGACTGAGATCAGACTGTGAACGTTCTTAAAATAACGAGAATTGCCCCTCTGATCGCGACTATATTTCGAACGTTTTTAATTACGGAAACAACCCTTCTGATACGCAATTTGTAAGAACTAAAAAATAAAATAAACATTTAACCATCTCCCAAACACGTAACCCTCATTCTACACTTTCCTACCTCACCAAGCTGTAGCTCATAAAAATTTTCGACGTTCCCAAGCTGTTTGCCCAAGATGCGCCGCTAACACAATTTACTGGGAACGCCTCAGCTGTCGCTAAACAGTTTATACTCAACTTTGGCCCACAACGCTAGAAAGCATGCAACATTGCTGTCTCGAACCTGGTAAATACTTTTACATAATTAGCCTATAATGTTCCCACTGCTGAGACACAGGCATCCTCTCTGTGAGAGGGAGTGGGCCGTAATCCACCACGTGGGCCCAGTGCGGGTTGTGTGATGTCACATGTCTTCGAATTTTGGATTCTAAGACATGCTGGTTTCCTGAGGATGTTTTCCTTTACCGGTTTGATGAAATAATTTACACAACGTAAAGCGCCTGTAATAATACCTAACCGAAGAAGAACCGGAGTTACCGACATAGCTTGCAAAGTAAGCAAACTGAAGTGGCAGTGGGCTGGCCATGTTTGTCGAAGGACCGATGGCCGGTGGAGCAGACGAGTCCTGAAGTGGAGACCGCGTATCGGCAAGCGTAGTGTGGGACGCCCCCCAGCTAGATGGACGGACGACCTAAAGGTGTTGTGGTGCAGCCTGGGAGAGGCCTATGTCTAGTAGGTCCTCTACTACAATACTACAATAGGCTGACTTGAAAGCGCCTGTCTGGGTTCGAACCTACAATCTGCACTGGTAAGTCGCGGCTGATATCACATAGCCACCACTGCTCAATATGCTCTGATAAAGACTGTTTCATACCATTTTGTTTACACTTTGAATAAACTACGTCCTAAGAGAGAAACCATATTTCTTAGATATCAAAAACTGTTTCCAGGATGGAATTTTCAAGTGGCGAGTTTTAAGAAATGGGGACGTTTTATGTTTGGGAGTAATCGGTCATTATTTTCCCTAGAGACTTGAAAACTATCTGTCTTTCTGGGTTTGTCCTTGGGGTAGTAATAGTATCAGCCGGCAATTGTTTCACTGCAGGTATGTTCTAAACAGGAAGAGTAGTAGTGGCTCAGTAGTAACTGACGCGACTTACAATGCCGTAGGTTCAAACCCAGACAAGCGCGGTTTATTTAGTGTAAATTTTTCATCACGTGTGCTCTTAAAACGGTGAAAGAAAACATTGTGAGGAAACGGCATGTCCTAGAATCAACAAATCGAAGACATGTGACATCTACCAAACCGCACTGGACCTGCGTGGTGGATTACGGCCCACTTCCTCACACAGAGTGGAGGCCTGTGTCCCAGCAGTGGGAAAATTATGGGCTGATTATGCTATGTTCTAAACCAAAAAAGGAATAGGTAAAGTATTAATTCTTTATTAACACCGTTTGCTAACTAATGCCACTTAAAATTATGTACTTAAGATAATTTGGTGCGTGAAAATTCTAACAGGATTATGATTCTAACCTGTAAATGTGCTCGTCGTTACTACACACATAAGCCCGTATTTGGAACACAGTTTTGAAGAACTGCCAAAATGACAACTAATAAAATTCATACATTAGAGAAAAATGCCCGTTGAAAACCCGTCTCCCGTGGCGGCTGGGACGTGAGGCTTTGTCCCTCAACCATCCTGCCACCTCCTTCGCTAGCATGACTGCTTCGCAGAAGGAGGTGACTGCCTCACACTCCTTCTCGCTCTGGACCATGGCTTGAACCAAGGCCCTATGGTAGACTTTCGAGCTTCATACTACCCGTAACGACTGTCAAAGATCTACAAATCGGAGGGGTTTGATGGTCACCCATCCACGGACCAACCACGGCAAGAGTAGATTATCCTGATCGATCGACCCGTGCGGCTGTTATTACTTCGCCACAAGCCCCCTAAACCAATTCAAATATCAGAGCCATATGTTAAGTAAATATAACCCAGTATTTCCCGTATCTTAGCAGCTGCTTTACAATTTTAATGGCCCACCAAATTTCAGTAATGGTGGTGCGGTCGATTCTAGCTCATACATTATGAACGCTGCCCGTATATCGGTGAAGTTAAAATATAAGTTGGGTCAACCCTATCTGTTACCAGTATTTTACATGGAGCGACTGCATATCTGACCTCCACAACCCAGTTACTGGGTAAGACGATACCCCTGGGTAAGACTGGTTGTCAGACTTTCGGGCTTCTGACGACCCGTAGCGACTGTCAAAGATCCACGAATGACAGCCGAGACCAACGGCTTAACGAGGCACGGAGGGGTCTTGGTATGTAAAGATGGTCACTCATCCACGGACCAACCGCAGCAAGCGTAGCTTAACTTGATCGATCGACCCGTGCGGCTGTTATTACTTGGCCACAAGCCCCTCTCCCCAATTCCAAATGTATGTATCAAAAATTATAGACAGAACAGACACATACGTGATGCAACTATTTAATTCGTAAAACTACCAAAGCCACTCCCTTCTCACTAGCCAATCAAACGAAACTGTTCAAAAACTCAGTACTTTATCCTCTGGTCTGTATCTACAGCGCTACCCGCATTACCGTGCAGAGAACCGGCTTGGCAGCCCAACCTCCTGCCATTGGCTCTCGGCCAGTGAAATCTGTTCGCGGTTCATGCGACCCTGGTACATTTTTATACATTTCCATATTAAAAATAAATTTTATTACTTAAATATGTATGTTGTGGTTTAAAGTAGGTTAGTTACAATTTATTGGTTGTATTTTGGCCTAAAGTAGATTATGGTAAAGTTAATAAACTTTGTCTAGACATAACAAACTAAATGTTTTCCAATAACTTTCTGAGTTTAGGCCATTTAGGTTAATTAAAAAAACATTCTCATTGGTGATTTGTGCCTTTTTTTTATTTGTACCTTCAAAAAGCGCCCGTGCTTTGCACCCAAACCTAATTTTATTGTAGATCTGTAACTAAACTTTCCGAAAACAAACAATTACTTACAATGCAATGTCATTAAGCGTTATCACGAAGAGCCCCAATTACATTCACTAAATCATCATAAAGATGAACCCTACAAAATTAAATTACGAGATTCAACATTCTATCTATTCTAAAGTTACGTAAGTTTCTTCCACAATATCTTAACGGAAAAGCAACAAAACCATCAGTACGTCTTAATTCTCTCCCCGATATTACCGCCCGGAGGCCACTTTTCTAAAACCAATAAATATAATAGCATCGGATATCCTACGAAATAAAAAGCAATCGGTTGAGTTCCATTTCATCCAATATTTCGTATCGGACTTAAATTTTCTGGCGACGAACTTCGATTTATTTGAGACCAGAGGCCGATTTGGTTTTGGGCGAGCGATTTCGGGTTAGTTAACTAATTTTACTTTTATTATTATGCCTCAAAAGATAGTGGATGAAATAAAAGGAATATCTAACTGTGTGAGAGCTTATGCGCGTTAAAGTGGTTAGTAAAACGATATCTAATGAATATAGAAAGGTTTATTAAAGTAGCCATGAAAAACTTTAAAAGATTTTAAAACGAGATGACAATGCATGTATAATGTAAAGCTTATAAACTGTAAAAGTCAACGATGACAAACTGTTAAACTAATAATTTTTTCACAGTCACAGACACAGACAGTCACGACTATTAAACCTTATTAATTAGAGGTTTCCTGTTTTATAATCATTTCTGTAATAACACTAGTTTCTCAAAGTATGTAAAACAAGCCTACTTATTCACATTTGAACATCCATTGAATTAAAAAAATAAAAAACAAGCTACGTTTACCAAAACTCGCGATGCAACTTCAGAACTTCAAAAAAAATTAAAGTCATGCTATGTTGGTCAAAACTGATGCGACGTTAGGACTCGTAGTAAGATACTTTGTCCACTAAAATTGAAACTGTTCACTAAGATAGTCATACGCCAGAGCTCACGTGCCCCCGACATGGATATATCGCATGCCATGCCTTCATCACAATGACTGGCCTCCTAGTCTCCGGGGAACGGAGGCGTGAGGAGTAAACATGTATTCATTTGTTTTTCTTTTTGGCAGCACTGTTCGGTCACCTAGTTTTGTGGAGATCAACATGCAGCTCAGTTTTATACTGAGGCCAATATAATAAACGTTACTTAGTACGTATTTTGGCGTTATTATTTTCATTGTTGCACAAATTTAAAACTACAAATGCAAGATGTAGCCCAGCGATGACATAGATCTCGACCTTATTATCAACAGCGTTTGACAAAATTCAAGTCAACCCATGGCTCCATTATTTATCATTCCGATGCCGTTGGGCAATTTTTTATGTGGATTGATACCTTCAAGTAAGCCAAATAATTATGATCGCAATTGGAGCAGTGTTTCACGAGGGCACTCCCAGCACTGAACGATAAGAGGATCAGTTAGTCCAAAACCCAATTACCCGAAATCAATTTAACGTCATTTAATATTTTAAACCATAGAGTCCAGTCATTAATAAGAACAATGATTAATAACCACAATATCTTGTTGTAACATTAGATGTTTCACATCACATACAACAACCAGTTTTCTAGCTCCAGCTATATAAACCAGGCCACTTTGAAAGTAAACGAATAGTCTAAGAGACAGGCTTTTTAAAACTTGAAACACTTCACCACCGTTACTGAGAAATGCAAGAAGCTTCTAAATTAAGTTACTGCATCGCCGAAGCGTATGACCGGTATAGGATTACTATGTCAGTTTCTAGACTAATGCATTTCTTTTACTTTGGAGGAGAAAACTAGCAATGGAAAGTGGCGACATCTGTCGGCTAGTTACGTGTCGGGTTAAAATTTTAACAGACTGTTTTTAGAAAAAAAAACCGGGACTGGTTGAGTGGCTTTTGACAGGGTTTTGGGCTATTTTCGTATAAGGTAATGGCATTGCTCTTACTGCCGAGTTTAAATTTAAGTACCAGAGAAGAGGAAAATATTATTTTTAAAGGTACTTTAGCTTTTAGGTTCAAATCCTGCCATGTACTAATGTTTTTAATGGCAAAATGAAGTTCTGTTTTTGTAAATTTTTAAGTTCATTGATTGAGGAGGAAAATAAGAGGAAAGGTGAAGGTGCCTGGATTTATGGTTGTAAAGTAACCAAATGCGTTTTGATCAACGGTCCTTGATTCTTAATGGGAAAAACTTTTGGGCAGTAATATCAATAAATCTGCCTAGCTTTTTCCCTACTATGTTAGGTGCAGTTTCTAGTCTAACCAGATGCAGCTGAATACCAATGTTTTACATCTAGCGACTGCCTATCTGACCTCCACATCCTAGTAACTGGACAATACAATATCCCTTGGTAAAGACTGGTTGTCAGACTTTCGGGCTTCTGAGGACCCGTAACGTCTGTCAGAGATCCACAAATGACAGCAGGGACCAACGGCTTAACGTGCTTTCCGAGGCACAGAGGGGTCTTGGTATGTAAAGATGGTCACCCCATCCACGGACCCACCGCGGCAAGTGTACCTTTTTTATCAGCAATAAGAAAATTAAAATAAAAAACATTTTCCTGTGATGAGTTACCTAATAACTGCACAATGTAACTTAACTAAATAAAGGTAGGTACAGTCAACAAAAGAGATAAGTATGCAGGATCGTCGGATATAGTTGAAGTTTAGTAAGAAACCGATGGATGTTCTCGAATAAAATTTAATTTTATTAATAGAAAATAAAACAGCTCTTTTATCAAATTAAATTTCAGTTGACAACATCCATCGGTTTCTTACTAAACTTCAACTATATCTGACGATCCTGCATACTTATCTCTTTTGTTGACTGTATCTATCATAATCTTGTACCAATATCGACAAATGGTAGTACTACCCAATCTGAAAACTCGAAATGCTAACTCGAAATTTTTGTTTCCAAAATTTTGTAGTTTACAAAGTTTACTGATATTAGCTGAAACTCCAGGTAAAAGTGGAATTGCAAATTGTATTTAGTCAGGTAAGTAAGTTGATTAGCCTTTTTTATAGTCTTCAACTTAGGCAAGTACTCCAATATTCGACCAGTTTTTTTTAATTCAAGGGATGTAATTCAAACTGAGGGGCCCGTAGCTAAATAATAACAGCCGGACAGGTCGATCGATCAGGTTAAGCTACACTTGCCGCGGTTGTTCTGTGGATGGGTGACCGTCTTTACATATCGAGCGCCTCCGTGCCTCGGAAAGCACGTTAAGCCGTTGGTCCCGGCTGTCATTCTTAGATCGTTGACAGTCGTTACGAGTCAGAAGCCCGAAAGTCTGACAACCAGTCTTACCAAGGGATATTGTAACCCTGTAACTGGGTTGTGGAGGTCAGATAGGCAGTCGCTCCATGTAAAATACTGGTATTCAGCTGCATCCGGTTAGACTGGAAGCCGACCCCAACATAGTTGGGAAAAGGCAGGCAAATGATGATGGATGTAATTCAAACTCAAATTCAAAGCATTTATTTCAAATACACCAATTACAGGCACTTTTGAACTGTCAAGAGTCAGTCAGTCAAAAAGATGAAGCTAGTTGGGTTAGCTATGTTAAATAAAAGCTTTGAAATCAACAAAACATTATAAGAGTCCATGTTTAGGTATGTGAAACTAGCTTTTGCCCGCGGCTTCGCCCGCGTATATGTCGGTAAATATCCCACGGGAACGTACTACCGGGATTAAAAAAAAAAGTACCCTATGTGTTAATCCAGGTATACAATGTTTTCTCACACTGCTTATTATAGTATCCGAGGTGCGGCGCACGGATTGCTATATGATAAAATATTTTGAATTGAATTTGAAAGCATTCTTATTATCAAAACCTTCCTCGTTACAATTGTAAGCCACTACAAACTCCACTTGTTACGAAATCATTTTTCATTGCTCGCCCGGACACCATAAAACCGGTAATGGAAGGATCGAGTTACCGCGTGCAATGGAGGCGAATTGATTTCACAAATCAAATAACTGCCGCGCAGCCTTCGAACTAACTCTGTTGTAAGCAACGGTATTTTCACGACTGTTCTGTTTCGGAACTGAGCAGAGATAAGCGGGTCATACATAATTTGGTGAAATTTATTGCTTACCACCGTCATCATCATCATCATCTGCCTAGCCTTTTCCCAACTATGTTGCGGTCGGCTTCCAGTCTAACCGGCACCCTAATTGCGTAATACACTATTACTCTCAATTTGAATCATTTTGAAGCATATTGCTAATCCATTGCTCCATATGTTCGAAAAATGTGTCCGCTCAACAACGTAAGTAACGCAATGAATGTTGTTGAACTGTCAAAATGAAACCCATTGCTACTGATAGTGTGTTACGCAATTACCCTGCGGATGCAGCTGAATACCAGTATTTTACATGGAGTGACTGCCTATCTGACCTCCACAACCCAGTTATTGGGTAATACAATACCCCTTGGTAAGACTGGTTGTCAGATTTTCGGGCTTCTGACGACCGGTAACGACTGTCAAAGATCCACGAATGACAGCCGGGACCAACGGCTTAACGTGCTTTCCGAGGTACGGAGGGGTCTCGGTTTGTAAAGATGGTCACCCATCCACGGACCAACCACAGCAACCATAGCTTAACCTGATCGATCAAACCGTGCGGCTGTTATTTCTTAGCCACAAGTACCTCAAATATATTCCAATATTCTATATTAAAATAGATTATTCTATATTAGATTTTGGTATTCTTATATGTCAAAGGTGTTATCTATACTTATAGTAATAAAAAAGCTGAAGCGTATGTTAATTTGAACGCTACTTCTACAATCTACTACAAGCTACTACAATCTGTCAAATTTCTTTAATAGATTTTTAACTTTATCGCTAAAGAATAAAGTTCAAAGTTGACTGAGAAAATTTGACAGTTTCGGGTAGCTTCATATGCTGGCGTCTGTACTTAATAAGGTTATGCAACTAATAACCTATTTTACTATCTGGGGTTAAATCAAACTATCATTGGTAGATTACGACAAGATTCTAAGGAAACTGTTGCTATTATCTTTGTGATTAGCGAATTTTGAACATTTAATATGATAAATGATTTATTTCTGTAAGTAGGTTTGTACAAACACTTTTACACGTCAATCATTTTTTAAGCTAGATGAGGTCGGCGTTTCCTATCTGACTACTCTGAGAAGAAAGGCCGAAACAAACTCAGAGGTCACAGTCTCTTTTAAAGTCCTGACAAAATCTTGGTCAGATCATGTGAAGACCATGTAGATTGGTGTCTGAAATGGTCTTTTGACGAAAGAACCACACAGATTGAGCGGACCTGTCCAGTCAGTGCACGCATTTGTCAAAAATCGTGCAGCTCAACTCAGAACTCCTAACAGAAATCCTAATTGTTTAGGACTACGGATATCTATGTTTAGGACACACTGCTAGGATAAAATGCTCATGTTCTTTCATTATTTTTTGTTAATTAATTCCAATGAAATTCCTTATTTTTGTTTATATTTTCTAACTTATATTCAACAAAATACTAAATTTATTTTGTTCCACTTTAAGACTGTCACATCACATTTCATATTCAATATTTCAATATTGTGTGCTTCGGTAAACCACCAGCGTCTTCTCAGTTCGAAGTGACGCTTCCCCAGAGACTGTCAGCGTCAATATCAATAAGAAACTATTGAATAATAATATGCTACGAGACATTTTATAGTTTTAACGTTCCGAGACGAGATGCTTAGCTAAAAGCGTTGGTTGACGGAATCCAATCTGTAAGTATGCCAGTTAAGGGTATGGTGACAATGAATTTGAAAACCGTCATGGTTATGTAATTTTGTATAGGTAGGTAAGCGTTAATAATAATAGTCCTACAGGTCGTATTTCGGCTTTGGCGGCCAATCTCATTTTACCAAACAAAAAAATGCAATTATATTTGACAATTATATTTCTCCAGACCGTATTTCGGCTATGGCAGCCGACCTCTATGGAGACTATCTTTCGGCGCGGAATATATTATCGTGCACAAGTATCATCCCTCACTCTCATAGACCGATCCGACACGACCGGAGAGAGAATAGGCGCAAGACCAACGGGTTATTTTTTTATTAATTTATTTCAGGCGACGCAGGCCCATAGATAAATACCTTAACCTAAACATACATATTTTTATTATAACTTTTAGGGCAATTGAATTATGGAAATGACCTCCTTTATCTCCCTATTTCGTTTGATCCACGACTTTTTGGCAACTCTGTATAGATGAGGAATAAGGAGCAGGGTATAAAGTTCACTCATTCTCCATAGAAAAGGGAGGATCCTCCGACCAGACGGGTGTCGTGTTGTAGATACCGCCACACTCTCTTCTCTCCTGTCATAGCCACTAAGTGCAGCTGCCGACTATTTCTATTAGGTGCTTGTAATTATAGATATGTTTTATTTTAGGCACTTGAGTATCATATTCGAGTTAATTTATCTTTTTTTTGCGGGTATTTTGTGGCAATAAAACAATTTTTAATTTTTTCATCATACTGGACTTTCAGACTAAAGTAGCGAGGGAATAACATTGTCTAATGAATGGTTGAACTAACACAACATCCATTTGCTAAGCGTCGTAATGGATTAATGTTGTAAGAATGTATGTTAACATTAGTATATTTCTAGTTAGTGGTCAGAAAATTAATTATTGTAATCAAGAAAATGTTGATATTTAATGATATTTACTGAGCTCCTAAAGTTCTGAGTTAAGCTGCATGATTATTAACACATATATACACTGACTGGAAAGGTCCATTCAATCTGTGTGATTCTTTCCTCAAAAGAAACTTTCAGACACCAATCTACATGATCTTCACATGATCTGACCAAGATTATATCTAGACTTTAAAAGAGACTGGGAAACAAACTCAGAGGGAGTTTGTTTCGGCCTTTCTACTCCGAGTAGTCAGATAGAAAACGCCGACTTGATCTAGTTTTGAAAATAAAAGTGTTTGTACAAACCTACTTACAGAAATAAAATCATATCATTTATGTATTTATCACTTTAATGTTTTACGAAAGATCCTTCGTTTTACATGCCCTTATCAAATATTTTGATTTACTAGAACGATGTTAATTTATAAATCTAAAATGCATACATTCCTTAACTGCAGTTTAACAAACGACGACTGAGCTTGAACGTGATACAACAAAAATCATGGTCCCTCTACAAAGTAACCGGCTAATGTTTGACAGTGTATCGGTGACGTTAACGAGCTCTGAATGCGTCTACAAAGTAATGGAATATAAGCTTTATGGAGTCGCAATAAGAAATAATCTCATTCACAGGTAATGGGTGTTTTCTTGGAAAATATCAGAGTATGTGTTGAAGAATTTTGAATGGGAAAATGAGATGCTTTACCTTGATATTGATGCTAACATGTCGTATGTCTTGGTTCCTTTATGCAATATTACCGAGATATTTTTTACGTCATCTGCCTAGCCTTTTTCCAACTACGTTGAGGTCAATTTCCAGTCTAACCGGATGCAGCTGAATACCAGTATTTCACATGCAGCGGCCATTTTTGTATACCGAGACCCCTCCGTGCTTAGGAAAGCACGTTGAACCTTTAGTCCCGGCTGTCATTTGAGGATCTTTGAGAGTCGTTACGGGTACGAACGACTGAGGAACGACTATACCTAGTTAACACTGCCGAAGGTTTTTAAAAAGAAACAAAAGAGTCTAGTCGCGACAACGTTTTAATAGAGCCTGAATTAAAACTTATTTAGAGGTCGTTATTTCTACGTATTTGTAAGGCGTGTTGGCCATAACATCTTCACATGTAACTCTATTATGTAATATGCTGTGTAACATGTTATAATATAATATTAGGGGTCGATACAGCATTCAGCATCGAGAGCAGTGGTGGCCCAGCGGTTTCGGGCCCGACTTACGAGCTGTAGCTCGCATGTCGAACCCAGGCAGGCACTTTACTTTGCAAGTGTATTTAATTTCATCGCCACTGCTCTCAAAAACGGTGAAGGAAAACATCGTGAGTAAATATGTCCATGAACCAAAAATAAGAAGACATGTGACTTCTACCAACCCGCACTGGGCCCGCGTAGTGGATTATGGCCCAGAAGGCCTGTGTCCCAGCAGTAGTATCTAACAGTATAGACTGATTATAAATTAAAAAAAAAAACATTTAATTCAGACTATTTAAATGTCATATTTTGTTAGTTTTACATTATCGTAAAATTATAATAATATGTTAGTCATGTATGATCAAATAATGTATTTAAGTACATGACATAAAAACTGAAACAAATTATTAAATATAAATTAAAATTATATCTAAATAAATAATCGAAAATCAATTAAAATGATATCTAAATAAATAATTGAAAATTAATTAAAGTTAATACTAACTGATATTAAAGTTAATAGGTAAATTAAATGAACTTGAAATAAATTGTTTAATTATGCTGCAGCATTCATAACTACCTACTAAATTTGAAAATCAACAAGATGGCTGTCAAAAAAAGAATCAACTTTCATTCCTACCTACCTTATCATTTTGGCTGGCAATCCCGCTTCCGCGAAACCAATTTACTTATTTCTCCGAAGAAATAACGATATTTATCTCAAGTGGTTGTTTCCCAATGAGATATTGATTCACGATTAAGTTTAAATTGAGCATGATTGAACAACAAGACTCTTCAGTCAAATTAATATTTCTTATCGATATTAGTGAACATTTTGCCAAGTTAATTAAAAATATCTTTTGGTGAAAAAGAGATGGGTTTTAGTGCTATTTGAGGGTGACTTATTTATTTATCACTCACAGCAGACCCTGGGCAGTGAACCCCGGTACAGTTTTGCTCAATCGCATTATATACGTAGGCATACCACTCCATTATATATGTAGGCAATTCACTTGATTAATTTGTATTTAAGGTCCGACCGCGGCAGATTTGCCAAAGATGTAAACAACAATAGCCGCTCGAAATTTAATAAAATCGATAAACAAGAGTATTTATTTTAAGTAATGTTTGTTTTCGTCTAGTTAGCTCGGAGATATAGACGAAAATAAATATTAATTACTTGTGTTCGTCTAATTAGCTCCGATATTTAGACGAAAACTAACATTACTTAAAATAAAAATTCTTGTTTATCGATTTTATTCAATTTCGAGCGGCCATTGTTGTTTAAATCTTTGGCAAATCTGCCGCGGTCGGACTTTAGTTAGATTTAACGTTCAAACAACATGCGAGGCAAAATGGCAACACAGAAGCATAAGTAGATCATGCTTGCCTTGTATACCTTTTGAGTACGCGCGCTCAGCGGCCGACGGTTGGGGACGCTGCCGCGCCGCCGGCCGTGCCGCCCGCGCCGCGTCAGTCGAATTGACTAATTTAGTGCCCTTAAAATACCAGTGTGAGCGGTTTTTAGTAGTCCGTTTATAGTTACGCTAGTCTTTACTGTGTTCTAAATGTGCGAGTTTATTTGTGGAAATAAACTCGTGGATCGTCGTTTCCGACTTCGGTACGACTCTGACGGGTATCAGCTTATTACCTACCACTGAACATAACCACTGAGCATAATATTAGTGTTGCCGCACACGGGCCACACGCGACAGCCACAAACGCCGCCACAAGAGGCAAGAAACTGCCACAAAAGTAGCTGAAGCGCGCGACAGCCACTTGTGGCCGATGGTCGACACTTGCGGTCGGTGGTTGCTACTTTTTTTAACCCAGGCATGCAGTATCATAATGGACTCGGACGAAGAAGGTTTAGGGGTTAGGTTTTTTAGAAGAAGGTTTAGGTTTAGGTAAGGGAGAGAGGGGCGCGGAATCGCGCGAGTGGCGTGTGGCGGCTTTTTGTGTCGGCGTTTAGTGGCCGGTGCGGACCACAAGAAGCAAGCTGCGACGATTTGTAGCGTGTGGCCGCCACCGGCGCCAACCGTGTGCGGCGAGTCCATATAAAATGTATGAAAATTACAGGAAATATGCCAGTGGCGGCGTTTTGTGGTTGTGGCCCGTGGCCCGTGTGCGGGAGCCCTTAGTCATCGTAACCGGACCACCGCTGCTGCCAACCCTGCTACCACAGCCGCTGTGAACACTTCGCACACCCCGCGGTGATGCTTATACGGTGTGACCATTCGACAACCGGAACGTACGTACCGTATATGCATAATCGCGAGGAACTGCGTCATCGAGTATATCGACGAGAACGTCGTCGTCATCGAGTGTCCTCCGCTACGAGAAGTCGAGCTCCCCGGGCGTCGCCGGCGCTGGCGCCCCACTTGGAGTGGCGCGGCGCAGGCGGCTGCCGTACAACCACCATCGGACGCCGAGTCAGTGACGAGTATGGGTGAGCGATATCGAATCTCAAAAACATTATTAAAAATTGTGCCTGTTTGTTATTATGCACTAGCAGCGCCTCGCGGTTTCACCCGCGTAAGTGTCGATCCCGTGGGAATATCGAGGTAAAAACTATCCTATGTCCTTTCCCGGGACTCAAACTATCTCTATACCAAATTTCATCAAAGTCTTCAGCGGTTTACGCGTGAAGAGGTAACAGACAGACAGACACACTTTCGTATTAATAATATTAGTATGGAAGTATGGATTGCTTGATGTTAGCGCCACTGTGTCGTTAATTGATTCTAGTGTCTTTGTCTCTGTCACCTTTGACCTAGACTAGAGTCAAGAGCAAGTCCATTTCAAATAAAAAAAAAAAGTGTTTATAATTTTGGTTGACCATTATCCCTGTTGCACATTGTTAGTGCATGCGGTCATGTTGTTACTGATAAGAATTCTTGTAGGGTGACTGCACTAATACGTGGACGCAATGGTTTGTGTCATGATATCGCATTACATAGATACTATCGATAACTAAGACTTACCCACCCAAAGTATGCCCGGCAGAGTTTTAATTATGAATGAACATTTACGAGATTTATTTTTTATATTTCATATAGGTATGTAAGTACGAGAGATCAAAAATCAGAAGATGTGACATCAACTTTAGAATCACTCCTGTCGTATTATGGTATTGGCACTGTCCGGAGAATTTTAGTTGTTCTGTGTTTAGCAATAAGTGAGCATTCCTACACATTCAATTTACTGTAGCCAGTTCGTTACGTTAGCCAAGATTTTGAAGTGGATGAATGTGCAATCACATACATACTCGAATGTTACTGGGAGCTTCTTTTCTGCTTCAGGAGTTAAATCGTTTACCAAGGCGAAGACTGATTAATTTTAATCAATCTGCAACGAAAAATAAAATAATCCTCTAAGGGCTGTTTTCACCAAAATCAGATAACTTTTATCAGTGGAATAAATTGACCTCTGACAGTTCTAGTATGGATAATCTGTCAAAAATTCAAAATTTATTCTCAGTATAAGACCCCAGAGTAAACATTCGATCAGAATTTTGAGAAAATCACAGAAAAAGTTTAAATTTTCTCAAGTCTTAGGACTCCCCCATAGTTCAGTCACAGTACTATGAAGGTATATTTTGAGCAAATAAAGTAAAGGCTGACATCAATTCAATATTTTGTTCAAAAAGAGGTCCAAGTTACCTCGATGCTCCAGTGGTCGCAAGCACGACTGCTGAACATGACAAGGTTCCGATTCCAAGGTCGTGCAACGTATCATTGGGGATATCCATCAGGAATTTTCTCAATACAAGCCCGGGGTCTGGATTTGGGCCCGGTTGATAGCAATAGGCTCGCCCCCTATTACCGGGGCTTGAATATGACTGAAAAAATGTGGGTATTATGCGTTTTACTATACACTTCCGTCGAACCCTTTTGGGAATTCAATAGTGAAGTTATGTTAAGTCCAAGTCGATGAATTTAGTTGGATATTCGGCAATTGCATCTAGTCTAATCAACGCACAAAACTATTGCGTGACTCGTAATTCGAAACATTAGAGAGTGCTTTGCGATCGATATTTTTTTTGCCTCCTTTCTCCAACTGTTTTTATTGTTATAGTCCTGCTAGTATGTGTATACACATCAGCAGACAGCAGTAGGAGATAGAAGGAGATTCTGTGTTTTTTCAAAAAATTAACGGAAAAAACATCAAAATATTTCTAAAAAATTCCCGTCAATCAAGTGTTAAACCTTAAAACATTGTAGCTTGCAAAAAATTGAATTAATTGAGTCAATTTTTTTTAATATTTTCGTTTCACCCAATGAAAATGGCTCTTTTATTCAAAGTAGTTTTATTATAATTAATAAATAACTAACTAATATAATATCTATATCTATGGTTTTTATATGATCAAATGAGCATTATGAGTTTGCGCACTTTTCGATTTTCCAAGTTTTTGATGTTTTTAGAACGAAACAACAAAAAATATTGCTTAAAACTGCAAAACGATCTTTAAAACTACTTTCATTAATCTTCGTTTCCTGTTAGAGCGGAGTTTGTCGTCAAGAGCGATCTGGTATTGATGCACCGTTACATTTAAAATAGTCTTTCTCTGATGCGTTTTCAATCCCAAAGGCAAACGGTACATTGTGATCGTACGGCTCTGCTCCTTTTAAAAACGTTTTACTAGAATTAAATGGATGCATAGAAGCGCTACTTCGAAGTGGTATTTCGATAAACTTTCTTATGTCGTTGTGGGAATTGAAGAATAACTTGTTTAATATAAGCTTAGCTGCATAAACTTTTTTTTTCTATAAGGTCATCATCTGCCTAGCCTTTTTCCTTTGCCTTGACCCGTGCTGCTGTTATTACCTAGCCACAAGCCCCTTTTTTTTCTATAAGTTAAACTCGTCAAAAAAAATTATAACTTTTTTAAATGGTTAAGGAGCGGCCAAATCTTACGGTGACTTGCGAGTAATTGTAGGTCGTGCGTTTGAACCCAATCGCTTTACTTTGTGTACATTATTTCAACATCACTCAAATCAAATCTCATTGAAAACTTATGCATCGGTATTTCGATTTTATTTTACTGTTTATCAGCGGCCTTCAATTGAATATTTAAGAACACTGTATTATGTTACCTGTTTCCTGATCAGGATAACATAAAATAAAACACTGCATAAGCATAGCATAATCAGCCTATAATGTTCCCACTGCTGGGACATGACAGGCCTCCTCTCTTCGAGAGAGAGTAGGCAGCGCGTATTGGTAGATGTCACATGTCTTAAAATTGTTGGTTCTAGGAAATGCCGGTTTCCTAACGATGTTTTCCTTCACCGTTTTGAGAGCAGTGGTGATGAAATAATTGCCTGCCTGGGTTCGAACTCACTACTTACAACTCGTAAGTCGGGGTCATTACCACGGGGCCACCACCACTCTAAAGTAAAGACTGTTAAACACAAAATCGATAGCTGTACAACATTTCTTACTCGTACAATATACACGTGCAAAACTCCCAATAACCGCTGAAAGCGTTGGCGATTTTCGTCGCCGTTCTTAATCAAAGCAATTGTTGTGGTTCGAACCGAGCCAATATCCCATTAAATTCATGGGATTAGCGTACGAATTAAATACCAATTTAAACCCCATACGTTCTAACGGATGTCGGTACAAGCCTTTAAGTTGCTACTTTGATATTATGAAGCCCTTTTGAAGCTTCTTGCAGTTATAACTTACAACTAAAAATCCTGGCGCGGGAAAGAAGTTCTTGGAAGGACTTTGGGAGGCCTTTGCCCAGCAGTGGGACAGTATATGCTAACCAAAAAAAAAAAACATGTTTTCGTTATTAAAACCTTCTTAATTAAAATTTATTCACTGACAGGCAACACAGAGTCTGTCTAGAAGCATGAAATTTTAAACAAGAGTTCCTTAAGATTTTTGAAAATTCATCCCCTAAAGGGGTTAAGTAGACGATGAAAGTTTGCCATTTTTGCCGATGGGAAATCCCTTTCACGGCTTGTCAACAAAAATTTACATCATAAATAACCTGTACCCTTCAAATATATCTCTTGTATGAAGAAGAAAACAAAACACATCGCCCTTAGAGATAAGCCATGATCGATATATCCTACACGCTCCTGTAATCCTGGTACTCGTACATTATATTAAACCAAGTCTTTGATTCTATTGTTAGCCTCACCGTGTTAGAAAAATGTAACTTTTCAATACTTTAGGACGTAAATAGATCGCGTTAAAGAAAAATTCTTTGGAGTGTTGTAATCTTATGGTTTCCTAGTAGTTTACTTGTATTGAAGATGCTTTATTCTGCAGGAATAATAAATAGCATAATTATAAAAATTCAATAAATCTGCCTAGTCTTTTCCCAGTTATGTTGGGGTCGGCTGCCAGTCTAACTGTATACAACTGAATACCGAGTATTTTACATGGAACGACTATCTGTCCTCCACAACCCAGTTACTGGGTAACACAACACCTCTTAAAAAGACTGGTAGTCAGACTTTTTGGGCTTCCGACCACCCTTAACGACTGTTAAAGATCTACGAATGACAGCCGGGATCAACGGCTTTACGTTCTTTCCGAGGCACGGAGGGTCTCGATATGAAATGGATGGTCACCCAGACACGAACTGACCGAGTCAGGCGTGGCTAACCTTTGATTGACCCGCGTCTGTTAGTATGTGGCTGTTAGTATTTCAGCAATGAGCCTCTCTAAACAGTAAGTGTATAAGTATATGTTCTAAAATAGTCACATTATATTCTAGTACCATAATATACGTCTGCCTATCTTTTCGGGAAATACAGAGGTATCATTATGTTATTATGACTCTGCCAAAATATTACTAACATAATAAAAACAAAAACTAATTACGCCACTACTCCAAAGAAATAACCTCCAAAAAAACTAGAGTTTTCTTGTAAAAACTTTCATAATCTTATTCTGATTCAGTGGACGCCTTAGCTTATTCCTAAGCCAGTTTGAGACAACAAAATTTAGATATCATAGATATACAACATTTTATAACAAATCTACGAGGGTAAAAATGTTCTTAAAATGCCTGAAGAGAATCTCATGTAATTCTTTCAGTGTCATCACTAGGAATAGTACTTCAGGTTTCTATCCGATGATAAACTTGAACTTTATAAATATGAAAAAATACCTTTAAAACTAATTTGTTTAGCTTAGGAAGTCCTAAGTTCAAGCCAAAAATGCTCACGAAAGTGCTTCACAATATGGTCATGTACATACCGTGTGTGTTTTTAAAAAGACACCCCTTCGTTTCGTTATTATTGTAAAATATGATTAAATATTGTCAAGAATAATAATGGGTTTTAAGGAAACAATGTACCTGTCTGTGTATCTGTCAAATTTCTTTAATAGATTTTCAACTTTATCGCTATAACATAAGATTCAAATTTGATTGGGAAAATTTGACAGTTTCGGGTAGCTTGATGTGCAGGCTGGCGTCTGTACAAGTAATTTCCAAGCCTTTTTCTTCAGCTTCTAGATTCTGCTAAAAAACTACCACCTTTAGCAATAACCTCCTTTCCAAACTCAGCTAAAACAATATTAAACTTCATTCGTATCAATAAGACTAGAATGTAGAAAAAATCTTCGACCATTCAAAATGGCTGATTGAACTCTCCATAAAACAGTTCTAAAGAACAAATTTTGCAGCTCAATTAAAATGAACTTATTATAACTTCACAACCAGTTTGAGCACGTTTTCAAAAGTATCTACAACGTAGTCTGTACTGTTATTATTGAAATTGAAAAGAAAACTATTACTTTTTCTGAGCACTGATCGGAATAGTTATGAATGTTGAAGGAATCTTAGACAGTGTAATAATTATAGTATGTAAGCTTGTACAGAAATTCACACATCAACAAAAACAACAGAGGACGATTACCGAATTTTTATGAACGGTCGCATTATAATCTCAGTCTCAATTTGTCCAAAATAACTCTAATTTACCTACATTTTTGACAAGCTCTGTTTACAACTGAGGACTATTTCCCTACTTTGTAAGGGGCCCGTTGCAAACTGTGGCAGGATACTCTTCCCCCTCCTACTCATCACCTTTTTTTTTTTTGTTTTCGGGGGATACCTTCAAAACGCACTCGACCGGCCGGGGAGGGGAGGTCGGGGAGTGTGGGATTTTCACCTCACTAAAACCACACCACCAATAGAGCATCTCCCTGCAGGGTGTAACCTTCCGTTGCCCACTTGGAAGTCTCTGAACCGCCTCCGGACACAAATGTGGGAAAATGTAAGTCCAACATTGTAAAGTGGGGATACCTTGATGGAACGGCAGAAGGGTGTGACTGCGGAGTCACAAACCATACTCCACCTCCTATCCTGCCCTCTGTGTCCCAAAACATGCAGTCAAAGTTACCTCTACGCTGCCACCGACAACGCTGTGGAAGTGGCAAGGTTTTGGGAAAACAAGATTTAAAATAAAGTCGTGCTGGCAGAGAAACGACGAAGAAGATAAGGGGTCTATCTTGTGTCTACATCACCAGTACATGATTTTCACAGCTGAAAATGAGCCTCCCAGTGACTGCCACAACGGAGTTCTTTCTTACTAGACCTCATGGCAGAGACAAAGCTTTCCCGGATGTAATGAACGTTAACTATGGTTTTTAAAAGAATAGATTTTGATTGCAATTTCTTATTAGCCAACTTCTTATTTGAAATTTGTTTCTCACATTTTATCAAATCTACCAGGAACTGGTAGGGGGTCTGTATTTTTTAACAGATTTCATAATCCCATTTAAAACACCAGATTGGGAAAACCACTGACTAAGTGAAATAAAACTATGCATGGGAACATTGCCTCGAATTAAATACAGAACCAGGTGATCAGCCGGCCTATTCTGTAAAATCTCACGTGATCTCTCACTATCCCTTAAGTGAGTTCTCATTTCACCTCATGCTAGGGATTGGAGCTAATGACAGCTCAATTCACCTAAGTTTTCACGGTGATATTTTTAAAGAATACACTGGCTGTGGTATAGTATAGTCCTTCAAAGAAAACAACAAAAACGTCACAACTCTACTTCTCCGAAAAGTTCAGATTATTCTGAAATTCTGAACCAGATTACATCGGAACATACGGCAAAAATCCGTATGCAATCGTTTCCATCCGTTTTATATGGACTGTCGCACAGTTGACTTTGCGACCCGTCCGATCCATCATCGGTGAAATGTTGGCTTACATTTGTATTCTCAAAGCTTTGCCGGCTCGAAATATAACGTGCTGGTTATGGGGATTGAAAATTTTGAGTAACGGTGGAGTTTCTTGCCCATTCTTCTCCATACGAAAACTACCTTTTGCAATGGGCGACTAGAATCAATTCTTTTTATTATAATTTTTGACGTTCAAAAGTGCCTTTAGTGTGCCTAATTGAAATAAATGATTTGACTTTGACTTTGTCGAAATTAAAATCTATTTTAGATAATTATCTACGTTGATGTTAGGAAATATTTAGATATTACTCTTTGGCCCGCGAAATATCCTATGTCCTAACCTAACCCAGTGATTGTCTACCTGTGTGCCAAACATCGAAATCAGTTCAGTCGTTAAGGCATGAAAAGGTAACATGCAGAGTTACTTTCGCATTTATAATATTAAGTATCGATGGCCTGTTACAACATCTCTCGATATGTTACTGTTACTTTAACTAGTAGAAAGAGAAACATTGCTCATCGGAATTTAATTTACAGACGCCTATAATTATATTAGACCTACGTCTGTGCTAACCGCAGACTTATATTAACTCTGTGGTGCTAACTTATCCATACTAATTATAAATGCGAAAGTGTCTCTGTCTGTGTGTTACCTCTTCACGCTTAAGCCGCTGAATCGATTTAGATGAGGTGATGATGATGATGTACCTATACCTAGAGATAGTTTGAGTCCCGGGAAAGGACATAGGATAGTTTTTATCCCGATATTCCCTCGGGATCGAAACTTATGCGGGTGAAACCGCGGGGCGATGCTAGTACATAATAACTGCAAAACTTAACTTTGCTGACAGTCTTTAAAAACCAAAACGGTACTTTTGTCCTTCCATCCAGGCAAATAACAAAGATAAATCAATAACATCACAAGCAAAAACACAAATATAAATTATTCCAACAAAAAAAAAAAAAAAACTAATAAAAACTGAAAGAAAAACCACAGAACGTAAAGCACCAATTAAATGTCATTACAACACATATTATTATCTTTCACGAACCAATAATAAAAACGCGTCAATACGAATAAAAACGCAAAAGAAACGAGTAATAAAACGCATTCCATAAATAAAGCATCGAGTTTCACAACATACGCGTATCTATGGAGACGACTCATCACACAATACTGCACTAAGGACTCGGGCACTGCACAGGTGGGCTGACCGACCTCCGACTACCCGACAATAATAAATAATAAACAACCAGAAATTATATTGCTAGAATAAAATTATTGGAAAAATGTTTGTGGTGTAGAATATTTTCTGTATTTTTGCGGGTTCTTGTGACTATTAGTAATTATTATAGTGAGAGTTTTATCACAAACCTATGAATAGAACTACGGCACACGTGCGCGATAACCTAAACGACCACGTATAAAATAATTATGCTCTATCAAGTGTGAAATCTGGATGCTAACGCTGCAGCGATATGCTTATTATACAAAATAGTCCAGTTATCCTTAATTAAATGTAATTATTATAGGTTAGTGTCTTTGTTCGGCAAGTGGAGACGGCCTTATTGACTGGGCGGCGCCGCGGTCGCGCGCGTTCGGCCGCGCTCGGGCCTGCCGGTCGGACGAACTCGGCAAACTTCGCGCCCGCTCGTAACGTTTCACTAGAAATTTAAGGGCTGCGTTAGGGGTATTCCGACAGGCGCGCTGCGTCTGCGGGACGGCCATGGCAGCCGCACGGCGTTACATAACGCGCCGACCCCGATACATGACTGAAAACAATTCAAATATTATTCACCCGATCAGAAACTAAATAAAATAGCTTCTCTTATACAATAAGCGACTCGCTCTGGACCTCCGGTCAAAGAGAAAGCGCCGCCTAAAGCAGGGCCAATTGTCGTCACGACAAAAAGACGATAGTAGCAATTTCCCTTTGCCGACAACCCTTTGCGAGGCGAGAGGCTGAGCGCGCTCCGGGCACATGGCGGGCGGGGTGGCGCGGGGGGCGGCCGCGGGGGGATGGAAGGGCGCGGGGAGGCTTTCCCGGGCCGCCCCGCCTCAGTGGCGGCCTGCAGTGGCAACGACGCGCGTGTCGCCTCCGACACTTCCGCCCCGCGCACCTAATCCGCTCATTTAGCTAGCAAACGCCGCATACGGTGTGGTGGCGTGGCAGCCCTGCGGCGCCGAGCCCCGGGGCCCATGCTCTGACGAGCCGGGGTCTCGCCCGGGCTCCTTCGATCCGCGGCCCACCGGCATGTGATATCGCGCCGCGCCACTCGACAAAATGATTGTGTGTTCAATTGTTTACGTTAACGGTAGTTGATAACCGGGAGGCCGACGCTGGCATGCTAATGTGAGTATACACAAACCCGATCAATTTTAACGGCCGCAGACACCACGTCGCGTCCACGCGAGCACGCAATTATCCCCGTGAATAAATAAGCTAGCATGTAAAGTCGTATAAGACAAAGCGTAGTTAATGTCTCGGAGCGTTTTGGAGCGGTTTTTCTGCAATGCGACAATGTTGGGTTACGAAAAAGTTTTCATACATTATTAACGTGCGAGTGTGATGTACAGTCGACGCGGCGGCTGGTGGCGGCGGAGTAGCAGTCTGAGCATAGTGACGATGTTGTGAATTGTCGGCAGTCGGACTGTTGGTGGGGAGTCGTGGACTGGTTGTCGTGGTCGCGCGGGCGTTGGACGCGCGGTTTTGTCGCGCGCGGGCAGCTCATCGCGCGGTTCTGGCGTGCCGGCGCCATGCGGTAGCGCGGCGGCGCGGCCGAGCGGCGGGCGAGCACTCGTGCGCTCTCGGCTATGTGCCCCCCTTGCGCTACACTGTAAGTACCATTACAAATGCATTTTCATTAAAAAAATACACCAATACCACAAAAATACATTTTTCAAAAAATTTACCATAATCACCGCATTTGGCAGATTGAGTGGTGATTTCAGTGCGCGCGAGTCAAGTGCTAAAACATTCATGGTCCGTCTCATACACACGGCCGCTAGCTGATTAGTCGGCTCCCATTAGAATAAGCATAATCATTTTCACTAACCACGACCAATTGATAAACTCGTACATCCACATAACCTGCTAAAACCACCACGCAAAGTGGTACAATTACACTTAGTACTTTATAGGTACCTGCTAAAAATAATCCCTGTACCGCTACTTATGCGGATGACACCAACCACTAGCCATTCTCTCAAAAGGACCCATAACTTTATTCCCCATTGCCGTACTCCTGGCGTATATTTACGATTACATTGCGACGTAACTTGTACAGACGTCGTACATAAATTTCGTGCGTACGGTTGTTGCAATTTGCCGTCTCAAACCGAAAGTAGGTTAAGTCAAAAATTGCGAATTTCTCTAAAGTTGGACTGGATGCTCGTTTTAAGTTATGGTGATGAGATTTTCTGTGGGAAATGTCTGAGGTCTGCGTGAAAATACATTTGCATGTGAAAGATAAGAAGAAATATATTTTTTAAATCATGTTAATTGCCGCATTCCTTCTTCATTATTTATAAAACAGTTCCAGTTTTTAAATTTTCAGTAGGATTTTACATTATAGTATAAAAAACTTCCAAACTCAATAAAATACTATGTACTTAAAAATTAAGTTCAGCCAATCAGAATCGTGATTGAAATTCAATTCCGCGGATTGGAGAGCACTTACTTACTCTATGTCGTTGAGGGCCTGAACCGTGCACGGCTTTAGCCCTCCTTTCACGATAGGAATCCACGACTAAAAGTTTTCGTAAAATGCTTGAAATATTTTCAGCTTACTGCATTTCAACTGTAGAAAATTATATGCAACGCGACGAACTCGGATTTTTACGTACAAGTATTTTGGTCTTTTGGTGCAAGTCCATGTATACTCATAGAAGAAAAGCACGAATAATCATAGAAGAAAAGGATCGAAGTCTAAATTAAGGCCGTTGGATCAGTTTTGTACATTTTAATGTAATAAAAAGACACTCCCACACGCTCAATGCTTTTAAAATTACATATAAACGACTGGCTAGTTAATTACATTTTACAATACAAAAAACCTCGATTACAAAGTATCAAATATACCAAAATAAAACAGCTATTTCTGTAAATATGAATTGGTATAAAATTTGTTAAAAATTAATTAATTTAATTGCAATGTAAAGTGTTGTTACTATAAACGAGATGTGTATGTTAACGTTAGTCCCAAAAATTAAGAGTAGGAAATTTACAGGGTATATTAATGTATCTGCATATATACATATACAGATACATTTTGTATACACGCTTGTAAAAGTTTTAGTCATGAATAGAACGCGCGCCCCCTTATTTGTGCTATCCCATTTACCTCTGCTGCCGCAACTAAGTGTTGTGACGGAAAATATCGTGATTTTACATCAAAAGGGGCGAAAATAAATAATTTGAGGTAAAGGATAATGGAGAAAATGTTGTTTACAGAAAACTGTCCGTTATTTGTGATATGTGGATTACACAGATCAATATAAACCGGTAATACGTTTAATACTCACATTATTATATTTTCTTGGGTTTCTGTCAAAATATTCCCGTTTTAAGATATTTTTTTTTGATAGTTAGAGCTTTTATGAGCGTAGCTGAAAGTCTAGAAAAATCTCACAAAAAAAAAAAACGATACATTTTAAGTTAAAAATCTATCAGAATAAGCTTAAAACTGTTGATAAGCCCACTTTAAACACAAGAATAAAAAATGCTATAAAAATAATACCTTATGAATAAAATGGCAATTCCGACGACCCGAAGGTCATTTTTCGGTCACATTAGGAGATACAAAGTATAAGATTGTACCTTTTAATAAATATAAAGCAAGCAATATAAGCATATCTTGTTTCATTGCAAATCAGTTGTAAAGTAGTTACTTAAAACTGCCGCGATAGTCTGATTGCGAAATATCAAAATACCAAATAATACATGCTAGGAAATGGACGATATTTCTATGAATAATCTAATATAGTGAATGGTACACGCGAGGTAAATACAATAAAAATGAATAAATAGGTGAATATCTTAAACTCGACTAGACATGATTGTAAGAAAATAGTAACTAATTGGCTGCTAGATTTGGATTATTTGAAAACTGAATCACTATTGGCTGAATAAAAAAATAAACACACACAAATACGTCACAACACTTACTCTTTCACAACACTCTCATTTCACTTACACTACACACTATATTTAAGGGGCTTACAGGACCTAAACGCAAAAAACGCAAGTTTTAGAAACAATGAAAGTACCTATATGATCGACTACAGTAACCAAAATCAAAAATATATATGATATTCTTCAGGATATATGCTAGGTAGATAGTGTGTTGAAAACATAATACAACCAATTTGATACGATAGAAAAAAATTATGAAGATACCTCTAAAAACTTTCTTTTTACAATAAAAACCATACTAATATACATACAATCATTATGATTTTTTGACAGATTATTCTACAAGCAACATACTAAAACTCTAGTGCTTTAATTTTTTAGTTCATACAATTGATTTTTCGTAAATAGATAATTGCTTCATGTTTTGCCATAAATTACCAGCATTGTGTCATCACGCTTCTTTTTCTTTTCCATGCAGTCCGACAGTGACCGCGGTTTAGCTCATGTAGTCCTCAACATAAACACCCCTTAATTTTTTGTGTAACATACACACAACTATTTCCCTAAGTTTAATTTACCTATAACCTATGTACTTTATCTGTTAATTTCAATAAACTACAGCTAATACAAACCTTGTGATGAAAGAGACTGGACCTCACGACACAGGGTATCCTAGTGCGGTGTCCAGTGTTACTCGAAACCAGAATGTAATGTTTTTTGAGATTAAATAAATTATTATTTAAAAAAAAAATGGCAATTGGCATGTGAGTCAACAAGATCAATATTTACAGAGAGACTAGTACTTATTAGCGGTGTTAGTTGGTCTTAAATCAGCTGTTTGTCGGGACAGGTTAACTTAAAGCTGCAAAGGCTCTTCTGGATATGGCCCTGCATTGTTAGACTCACATATCCTAATTAATATTATAAATGCGTAAGTTTGTGAGGATGGATAGATATTTGTTACTCTTTCACGCAAAAACTACTGAACGGATTTTGATGAAACTTTACTGTAATATAGCTTATACATCAGAATAACACTTAGGATACTTTTTATCCCGATATTCCCACGGGATCAACACTTATGCGGGTGAAACCGCGGGGCGCTCCTAGTGTTATTATATTTTTTGTACTTTAAAAGAGACCATGACCTCTGCGTTTGTTTTGGGATTTCTTCTCAGGGATCAGTCAGCTGAGAAATGCCATCGACATCTAGGTTAAAAGAATTGAAGAGTAAAGCTTTTTAATTTTAAAGATCAGCATACAGAAATAAACATTTTATTTTAAAACTAGCAGCGCCCCGCTGTATAAGTTTCGATCCCATGGGAATATCGGGATAAAAACTATCCTATATCCTTTCCCGAGATTCAAGCTATCTATCTATACCAAATTTCATCTAAATCATTGCAGCGGGATCCCGAGATTATAGATCATATATGCAACTAGTAATCCCATACGCAAAATACGAGCTTTAACGTGGAGTTCCGAACACCAACCCATATCATCTAACCCACGTATCATATCGGAAACTCAAGAGGCATAGACACAGAGAGAGTTTCGAAATAGGTACTCATGATTTCTAAAAAATAAATCATAATTTCTATTTTCAAACTGATCATTCCTGACCAAAACTGAAAGCCATTGATTTCAATTTTGTTCTTGAAACGACCCGTTTCGTTTTCCTTTCCTGAATGTTAATACATAAGTACTTACTGCATTTAAGTCAAACAGTTATTTATTTAACTTCGTGTAAATAATTGCATCACCATGTTCTCACAACGGTGAAACCAGCATGTCCTAGAACCAAACATTCGAAGACATGTGACCTTTACTAACCCGCAGTGGGCCCGCGTGGTAGTTTTTAGCCTAATCGAAGAGAGGAGGCCTGTGTCGCAGCAGTGGAAACATTACAGGATGACTATGTGAGTTATTTATTTGCACCATTTTATCAATTACTGAGTTAGTCAGGGTATTGTCGCATCAATGTCAAAGTTATAGCTATTGATTCGTTGCCATTGCCTTGGGGAAATCAAGATCATTCTGAATTTCCAGAACTGGTAGGTTTTCAGTATTTATCATGTGCCCAATATTTTATACAGCTTTAAATAATTGAATTATTTCAATAAATAACTCATAATAATTATTATTTATTTTAAAAAATCACAGCCACATAAAATACATTAAACTTATGCTAGAAATAATCTTATCCTATTCTCTGTAGCATGAATCAAATATGATTGATGTTGATTGTTTAACTATTGTGTCTACTTTTTGGACAGTGAATCTGTAAATAACAATAGGACTAATTTTGATTGATTACAATATCTTGCTGCCCTGTAATGTAATAAACTAAACTAAAACAAAACAGACTAACGTAAATAAGACGGGTAACAAACAAAAACTGAAATAAAAAATAAGAATTGAAAATTAAATTAAAAACAATGTTTTTTGTGGACTTAAAAATAACTACGTAATGTAGGTGTACTAGCATGGGTACACCTCTGCCCAACTCTTCGGCGAAAACAGGCGTGAAGTTATGTCAAATAAAATGGAGTATGAGATAAACTGATATTGGTGCCGATTCTGGTTCGCAAATTAAACTAAATTTATGTTCAGTGCATCTTTTTCTTTCTATTTAATTAAGAAAAGGACAGAAGATAAATTTTAGTTTAGTCCTGTCAATTTAATCAGCGCCTGACGTAAATTGACGTACTTTTAGTAGGCAAGTTTTTAATCACGTCTAAACTTATATGGGGTAGTTTCAGGCGCTGATTAATTTGACAGGACTAAACTAAAATTTATCCTTCTGTCCTTTTCTTAATGAAATAGAAAGAGAAATTATACACTGAACATAAATTTAGTTTAGTTTGTGAACAAGGAAATCGCCACAATTGTTAATTTATTCGTTGTAATTTTCTATTTCATAAATATGTAATCTTTGTTTTTTTATGTTAACTAGAATGACAAACTCTAGAGACTTGCGTTTATAAAATATTCAAAAACCGTAATGTTAACGATATCTGAAAATGCGTAAAATCCTATTACCGTCTATTATTCATAAATATTTTCGGTGCGACGTAACCTTATCTCAAAAATGCTGAAACCCATCATCCCTAAGGACTGTTTGGCTGAGAACCTTCTCGACGAAATGATTCTTTAGGCGAAAGATGATGTCAATGGCTTATTAAGTACCAAAGAGAGGAGAAAAAATTATACGGTAGCCCAGGAATGGTAATTGGGCGACTGTCTATATCCTCATCTATTTTAGTTGATCTCGTTTCTTGAATTTATACTCATACGATACGAGGATGCAATACTGTAAGACACACTGCCCTAAAATGCTAGAGTTTCGTCTTTGAAATGCAGAAAAGTACAGACGCCAGCACATCAAGCTACTACAATCTGCCAAATTTCTTTAATAGATTTTCGACTTTAACGCTACAGTATAAGGTTCAAAGTTGATTGGAAATATTTGACAGTTTCGGGTAGCTTGATGTGCTGGCGTGTGTACCTATGTAAACTGAAAATATTATGATTGGTTATTGCATTTTTTTTTTGTAATAATTTTGGACTGTGTACTAAAATTAGAATAATACTTTAGTCAGTTATGGTATATATATTATGCAGGTCTTGATGAATCAAGAATCAAACTCAAAACATTTATTTCAAGGGCTGGTTCAAAACGCAGATGTCTATGGAAACTAATTATAAAAACCATGTCTGTAAAAAAAAAAACGCAGTTTCTGAAATCATATTGTTTTATCTAATCAGCTTTGGTTAACAACACTACCTTCTAGAAACCGAGATAGCACGAGACTTAAAGTATAAAGATAAAACTGACACTAAATCTAAAAGCTACACTCTAAACCAACATCCCTGCATCACAATTTAAAATCAGTTAAGCCGAAGCTTATCACGTTATCGTTAAGAGGCAGTTATTGCGTCGCCGACGCCAAAGTATCAAATATGAAGTTTTTTCAAGGGTCTCTATCTCCGGGATATTGTTTAGTCAGCGGTTAACGTTTATTGTTCGAGCGGCTATACAGGATGCACACTTGTGAAGACTTGATGGAGGAATATCTATAAAGTTGGTGTTTTTATGTTCACAGTTCTGTATCGATATTCATTTGTTTTTTTTTTTTTTGAGAAAAAGTAGGGTTTTAGTTTTAAATTGATTGAGATGTTGTATCGAGTAAATGAAACATTTTTTAATCCATGTTGTTCAATTGTGACGTCAAAGTGAAATCTAATACCAAAAAAAGGTTTTTTGAAGAGTTTTTAAAAACCCATTTTTTAATACAATAATTATTAAAAAAAAATATTCGACTAACCGATCAGTGTTACCAACAAAAGTCCTTTCAAAAAACTCAACCCTCTACAGTGCAGTGGTGGCCAAGTGGTAACTGCTGCGACTTACGAGTTGTAGGTCATAGGTTCGAAGCCAGACGGGTGCTTTACTTTGTGTAAATTATTTGATCACCACTGCTCTCAAAACGGTGAAAGAAAACATGGTGAGGAAACCGGCACGTCCAAGAACCAAAAATTCGAAAACATGTGACATCTGCCAACCCGCACTGGGCCCTCGTGGTGGATTGAGCCCACTCCCTCTCATTGAGAGGAGGCCTGTGTCCCAGCAGCGGGAACATTATAGGCTGATTATGTTATGTAACCCTCTACAGACGCCAATCAATATATATACTATTTTTTATATTTTGTTTACTTGAAAGCCGAAGTTACGTAAAAAAATAATGAACGGCCGATTTTTAGTTACAAAACCTTTCGACAAGCGTTAGAAAACCGGCCTTATTACTATTCGATTACGTCGTATTTTCGTCTGTTCGCCGTTCACCGCAGATCGACACATAATACAGAGTTCAGGGTGTGGGTCCGTCGTTGGAGCCCAATGGACCTCTTCCTTTATTTGAATATTTATTAAATCATCCCCCCTTTACCCCAAACGATCAGAATCCCCCCCCCTTAGTGTTGTGACAACGAGTTTTTCCTTAGCATTTCATTTGGCTTATCGAGAGAATGTTTGTGATGAAACGTTGTTTTTCGACTTGGGAGGTTCTACTTTTGGACCGTAATATTTTATAAATTGCCTTTTTACTTTTGTAGTAATTTTTTATTTTTCAAAACTTTTTTTTAAATTTTATAACAATTGCATGCAGAACTAGCCTATAATGGCATGATCTACAGAAATAATTGATTAACCTTTTTTAACCGGTCAAGCTCCGCGCGTCGCCTGTCGACGAAGAAACAATAGAAAATCAATTGTGTCTCATTAGCGGAACTTGACAGATTAAACATACAACTTTCCTAATTTTTTTTCACTAAAAATCTCTGCGAATGTTAGAATATTTTTTGTGAAAATTGAGTGCCATGCAAACGTCATTCAATCATCCTTTTCGAAAAAGCACTAACGTTAAGTAACATTCTCAAAATAAAAATGTCAAAATTATAAACACACACACTAAATTCATTGCTGTTATTCATGGAACTTTGTCAGTCGTTACGGGTCGTCACAAGCCCGAAAATCTGCCAACCTGTCTTACCAATGGTATAGTATTATCCAGTAACTGGGTTGTGGAGGTCAGATAGGCAGTCGCTCTTAGTAAAATAGATTAGACCGGGAGCCGACTCCAACATAGTTGGGAAAACGCTAGGCAGATGATGTTCATACTGCAGATAATGTTTACACTGCATTATCTACACCTGCAGTGCTAATCGGTGGGCTGTAACACCTAAGCAGCTTATCGCCCAGTCACTGGTTTCCACAATAACTTCACGCTAGGCTTCTTCGTGGTATAGATACATAGGGTGACGGGTCATTAGTGACCGATACTTAAACACGTGATTGTACTCATGATAACAAACAACTTTTACTATGGGACCAAACCTGAAATTGCGAAAAAAATTCTGCTGTTTACTCGTTTATGTTCGCCTAACGGGTCAAAATGTACTAAACAGCAGATTTTTTTTTTCACTAATTTGACTTTCGAAAGAAGAAGACAAAGCGTTGTGTAACTGTATAATGATAAATGATTTTATTTCTGTAATTAGGTTTGCACAAACACTTTTACACGTCAATCATATTTTTTAAAACTAGATAAGGTCGGCGTTTCCTATCTGACTACTCTGAGAAGAAAGGCCGAAACAAACTCAGAGGTCACAGTCTCTTTTAAAGTCCAGACATAATCTTGGTCAGGTTATATGAAGACCATGTAGATCGATGTCCGAGATGGTCTATTGAGGAAAGAACCACACAGATTGAGTGGACCTGTCCAGTCAGTGCACGCATTTGTCAGAAATCGTGCAGCTCAACTCAAAACTTAAGGAGCTCAACGATTCGACGAACAATACCAAAGAAAGGACATTTGGGTAGGCCACATAAATTACTCAAACTGCCAGACCATGACAAAAACTAACAGAACAAAGAAAATAATCAAAATAAAAAAAGTAAAAAATAAAATGACCCACATTGTCTTCACACTCACAATAATTAAAATAATATAATACTTTACAAAGACGCTATACAACGTTTATTAGTAAGGGGGTAACAGTTTTCCTCGAATTTTAAAACACATACGAGTATAGGCAACCTTCATCAATTATGAAATCATCGTCCAAACATACGAGTAAAATCAAACATAGTAGGTATGCAAACAAAAATACATTTCACATTTCCATATTATGTAAATAATTCTGAAGTAAAACAAGCCCAGACTCGGTTACAGTCTGTCAGCTGCTAATCAATTTTCATTTACCTACTTAGTTCAGCCGCTTCGCTGTTCCAGTGCTGAATATAGACGTTTCTGTGCTAAACAGTTTTAGTTTATAAAAGCGACGCGGATCGATATGGTTTAAATGTAGGCTTTTGTATGTTTTAAGTGTGCTACCTATCATATAATATGGGTCAGTGTCAGGTTGTATCTTGATCAAAATTTGATTCGCGACTATAAAAGGTACGTATTTATAGAATTATAATCATTAGAATCATTAATACATCTTTGTAAGTTAGATTTGTACCATTAAGCACTTTTCCATAAGATATTTTTTGTTATGGTACAAATCTAAGTGATCAAAATTTTATTCGCGACTATAAAAGGTACGTATTTATAGAATTATAATCATTACAATCATTAATACATCTTTCTAAGTTAGATTTGTACCATTAAGCACTTTTCCATAAGAGATTTGTTGTTATGTATGGTACAAATCTAAGTTAAAAAGATGTATTAATAATTCTAATGATTATAATTCTGTAAATACGTACCTGTTATAGTCGCGAATCAAATTTTGATCAAGATAAAACCTGATACTGACCTGAAAATGGCAAAAAAAAAGTAAGTAAAATTGTATTTCGCGGGCTACCACTGCGCATTCACCTTAATATGAAATCAATAAAAATGCTGACTGACTAATGTATGAGCAGTTTCATTCTTGCCAATTGCAATACCATAACAATTTTATTTTTATGATAGAATATACGGGAATATTATAGGGTTAGAATTAGAATTTACCTATAATATTGCCATATATTGTGAAGATATTCCCCCATTAATATTACAAAGTTACCTCAAAGCGCCATTTACGACATCCATAAAATAAATGTAAATGCAATTTTTGTTGCAACCGCGATAACGAGTGGCTACCGAGCTACGAGTGTCGTAGCACTTCTACGAAATTGCTACGCGCTACGGAGAATGCTACGGATAGTCTACGCCGTAGACACGCGTCTGTTTAAATTATAAATTGACAGTGAAATGTGATTTGTATTCATTTTGTATGTAAACATATAAATTATTTATGTGTTTTTTGTTAAAAATGTGCATATTTTCTCTGAACTACGTCAGCAAAGAAGGAGACGTATGGTGTGATTCATGTTTTCATGTGTCATCACTTATTTTGAATAAAAAAAAAAAACATAATTCACACTTGTAGCAAACACATATTTTTTTGGATCTCATTGGTCTAGTGGTAGCAAGCGCTACTGCTGAGAATGAGGTCCAGGCTTCGATTTCCACGTCGGGCAAAATATTATTGGGTTTTTCTATTTGGAATTTCTCCGTAGCAGCCCGGTCTCTGGAATTATGCCCAGTTGATGGCAATAGGGTCGCCCCTTACATGGGACTTAAACTTAACTGGTGAAATGTGGGTGTACTATAGGTATCCTCTGCCCAACCCCTTGGAGAAACAACGCGTGATGATGATGTTATGTCGTATTGATTTTCTTCATCATCATCATCATCATTTCAGCCGAAAGACGTCCACTGCTGGATATAGGTCTCCTTGATTTTCTTGCTACAATATAACTCTATCTCCAAAACCAAGAGATTTCAAATCACCTTTTACATCTCTTGTAAACGAACCAATATGTTGTCCTTTTTTCCACCATACCATTGGTTTTTTTTTTATTGCTGAATGGGCCCGCTTTTGACCTCGATCACGCCTGATGGAAAGCGATGGATAAGGTCTATGATGGAACGAGCGTGCCCAGAAGATGCCTAAGGCACTGGAACTCCCACGCATCGGCGAAACACAGCAGGCTGCTTGACGCCGGACTCCGGTGGGAGGGTGGTCGCAAACCAGGCGGGCGTTAGCCTTACCACCGCAACGGAAGAATTAGCCAGTCAAATAAGGTGTTGGGCGTGACCAGTATGCACCCGACGCTCGGTTCAGTTGAGTAGCTGGCGGAACAAACTGCGCTACACGAGGAGGCTTCTTCATGCATCCAAAAGTAATTCATCCTACTATTTGATTGGCATCATATACCCATCATACTAAAATCATACATATGTCTATGAATGAATGGTTCAAAATAGTCGAGACGGATTCACGGCGAAAGTGAAGAGGCCAAGGGAGGCGAGTTCGGCGAACCTGACGCACAGATGAAGGGTGCCGAGCGAATTGAAAATTGCTCGCTGTTCCAACCTCTAGTGTTCTTGATTATTTGTGTACGTCCGGGGAATTTCTGGTGCATATTTTGGCAGGAATCCAGAATTAATGGGGTATGTCGTTTGGCTTATTGGACACACTGATCTTATTTTTGGAAAGAAGTTCTTTAACTCAGCTTGTAGTAGGAGTAAAATAGTAGAAATCGTCACGTAACGAAAAAGCGTAATACGACTTTTTATTAAAAATAATGGAAAGAGTCAGAGATATAGTTTTCGTGGTTTTCGAGGGTTTTTTTTGTTTTTTTTTTTTTTTTCGTCAAAAAAACCGATAGCGGGGCTAAAATGAAAATCCAAGATGGATGGATAGACTGAAAAATTGTCGCAGCCGTCATCTTAGATTTACATCTTGAACTTCGTTCCTGGCGGGCGACCCCAAACGTATATTTTTTATGCAGAAGCTTTCAAGTGTGGATAGCAAATAATGTCATAGAATATTTTACAAATAGACACAGTAGTTAACCATCTTTCTACATCAAGTTTACGATTACCTTGGTGAGTAGATTTGTAAGATAATCTTGTTTACACAGTATTTTCAAAATAAATTACATGCGATGTTTTAAAGAAAACGAACAATACAATATCATATAGTTGCTAATAAGAACATCGTGCATGATTTCATACTAGAATCCTTATGTTTGTAACCTAAAACCATTTGAATAATTATTATAATTAACATCACACTTATATCTCACTAATATTATAAAAGCAAAAGTTTGTGTGTGTGTGCGTTTATATGTTTGTTACTTCTTCACGCTCAAACGGCTGGACGAATTTTGATAAATATTTGTATGGAGGTAGCTGACACGCTGGATTAACATATACGCTACTTTTTATCCCGTTATTCCCACAGGATCGATACTTATGCGGGTGAAACTGTGGGGTGCAGCTAGTACTACATATACGTAAATAAACAGAGCGGCAATTCCGGTATTTCTAAGGACGTTCGAATCGCTGGAGACTTGGTTGCACCACTCCTTCTTCCTAACTAAAGCATTAGCAAGACCACGTCCTCCAGCCTACCCTGCAGGGCGGGCGTTTTGGGGGACTGTCTTAAATACGTCATTTTGACGTTCAAAAAGTACTAAATATGACTTATGATTTTTTTTAAATCTCAGTCTTCATCAGTCAAAAAAAGATTGAATTTGTAAAATTGATAGAATTGGTCAGATTATTCATATTTTTGTAAACTAAAACAACAATTGTTATTTACTTCTTAAGAATTTTCAGTTAAAATCGACTGTACGTTACTCAGTTGACAAGAGACATATTATTATATAAATATTTTGTGAAAAATTTCAAAGAAATTGTGTTTGTTTAATGTATGAGTGTTTGAGCTATTCAAAGTTTACGTGACTAAAGGCGCGAGAGAGAAGCTTATCGTAAAAAGAATCACATATTTTGAAGAAAAAAAAAGCTTATTTTATTTAAAATAAAATATAAAATATTTTGCGTAGAATGCAAATATGAACGTGCAATATTACCTTCTAGAAGGTACAGACTCAAATTTTCTCGATCAACTTTGAACCTTATGCTTTAGCGATAATGTTGAAAATCTATTAAAGAAATTTGACAGATTGTAGTAGCCTTGATGTGCTGGCGTTCTGTACCAGTCTGGTACCTGTATGCTAAAGACCTCAAGGTTGCTACATAAAAAAGTCCTCCAGACCGAAAATCGGTCATGGTGACCAGTCTCAGCGGAGACCAGCCTTCGGCACGGGAGATATTGTAGTACACAAGTCAAGTCAGTATTATGATTTTATCCACAAAATCATCATACACACGCTCAAATATGCTTGCTCGAAATGATTATACTCTGTTCCAAAAGTATTGTATGAACCGTAAACAAATGGGGTCAGAAAACGTACCTGTGGATACTAATTTGTAGTACCACTTACAAATTGAGAGCTTTGATTTAATTATTTGAATACTTAAACCCGAAGTAATTTTTTTTAAGCACCTTAATGATGTTTTCCGTTTGACAACTGAGGTTAGTTTTATGAAGACATTTAAAAAAAATCACGTTATCCGAACAATTGTTAGAAAAAAGTGCTTCTAAATACAACAGAATATGTTACTACCCTTTAGTAAGTGATTGTATAAGAATTTAACCTAAACTAAAGGGTTTGTTTACACTTTTGTTTAAATGTTTTGGAACAGATTATTGGTAGGTACTCATGCAGGCTTGCCAAACTTGAAGTGATGTGTGTAGCCACCTTTACCAAAAAGAAACAGCGTCAATCAATCATCATCATCATCATCATCAGCCTATAGCAGTCCATTGCTGGACATAGGCCTCTCCTATTGCACGCCATTCAACTCGATTTTCGGCAACTCTCATCCAGCTGCTACCAGCCATCCTGCAAAGATCGTCGCTGCACCTAGCCTGAGGGCGTCCCACATTACGTTTACCGATTCGCGGTCTCCACTCAAGAACACGTCTACCCCAGCGGTCATCGGTTCTACGGCTAATATGGCCGGCCCATTGCCACTTCAGCTTGCTTATTCTGTACGTGAGCTATGTCAACAACTTTGGTTCTCTGCCAGATCACCTCGTTGCGGATTCGATCCCTCAGAGACACCCCAAGCATAGCCCGTTCCACAGCTCGCTGAGCGACCTTGTAAATTTATGGACCAGCCGTACCGTGAGTGTCCACGTTTCGGCTCCGTAAGTCATCAATCAATATGCTTTCACAATGCATGTTTGCAGCTATCTTTATCGTTAGAAGATATAAGTTTCTAGATTATCTTATATATATTTAAAACTAGCTGCCCGGCGCGACTTCGTTCGCGTGGTGTCCTACTAATACCCCCTACCCTACTCCTACCAATCCTACCCCTGCCCTTCTCCTACCTTACTCCTACCCCTTCCCTACCCCTTACTCCTACCCTACTCCTACCCTACTCCTACCGTACCCCTACCCTACTCCTACCCTAACCCTTCCCTACTCCTACTGTACCCCTACCCCTACCCTACTCCTACCGTACCCCTACCCTACTCCTACCCTACCCCTACTCCTACTCTACCCCTACTCCTACCCTACTCCTGCCCTACCCCGAGCCTACTCCTAGCCCTGTCATTTGCGTTTTGTTATTCCAAGTCTGATTCTTTTTTTTTTTTTTCTGTTTTTTTTTAGTATCTTATGTCCGTCTCCTGGCTCTAAGCTACCTCCCTACCAATTTTCACCCAAATCTGTTCTGCCGTTCTTGAGTTATAAGTGGTGTAACTAACACGACTTTCTTTTATATATATAGACTTTTATATATATAGATATTTATTCCTCAATGTTCATGATTGCACCTACCACTGTTTGTCTCTGCATCACCCAAAGGTTGACTGGTAGAAAATGCCTATGGCATTAAGTCCGCCTCTGTACATTTATGTGCTTAAAGTATTAAATAAATAAATAATTATGACACCGCAAAAGTTTGAAAACGTCTTGTTGTCTCAGCCAATTCCCGTAACTAAAAACTTTCAAAATCTAATGCAATCTCATCTCAGCGACTATCAATGTAAAAAATGTAGGAAAATTAGAACAATTTTTTGAGAGATTGAGATTCAGATCGTATGATCAGACTGTGAATGTTCTTAAAACTACGAGAATTGCCCCTCTGAACAATTAACTGAAGATTTTTAATCCTTATGCAAAATTGTCATCATCAGTTTTTATGAATCTGTTGAACCTTTTACTCAAAACCTCTAAGTGTTGTTTTTTACCAAAATCTTACACAAAGCCCTTAAAAAATCTCACTTTTTGCTCAACAGAACCACCAAAATAGATAAATACCAAGCATTCAAGCATTCAATATTAAGTGTAGTTGTAAATTGACACGCCAGACATGTGTCAGTGTTAATATCATTAGCCTAACGCTAGTTGTTACCCATCGAATAGTTACCGATGTGTGATACCTATTAGATTATCTGCAATGTTGTGAATTTACAGGTCATTATTTAAGTGGGCTGTCTGTGGATTGGTTGGTTTGGGACAGTTGTGTTACTATCTGTGTATCAATTGGTACAAACCAATTTTTGGTATAGAAAAGTTTTTGTTTGATATTTTTAATATCAACTACATATTATATGTGCAACATAAATTACTACTAAGCCTACAGTTCTTCCTCTTCGTATCGCTGGCAGGACTTTTCTCAGATCCTGTGGGCTCAAAATTTCGCTACTTCCACGGCGTAGTCGGTTGCAGCGCAGGGGTCACTTTGACTGCAAGTTTTGGGACACCGAAGGCTGGATAGGAGGTGGAGCATAGTTTGCGACATAGCTCCACATCCAAACTCTGCTGCCGTTCCGTCGAGGTAACCCTACTTTATCAGGTTACACCTATATTTTTATATTAAAATACAGCAGGGAGTATAAAAGATTTACCACACACTATGTTTGTATCTATCATAATAACTGATCCTACAAGTAGGTAGTTGATCTGGAGTTTTTCTAGAATCTATTTCTAGTAAAATATGTTCTTCTATAGTAAACTTACTTTCCCTTTATTTTTTTTATTTCCTAAAATCAAATCGTTTTGTTGATAAGAAAGATTCCTTGAACATTGTGATATAATAATCTTTTTTTTCACTTCAAGGCATAAACATTAGTGTAGCCCTGATTCTTATACAGTGTCTTGTATCTTGTAAATGAGGGGCAATTCCCCGTTGTACATTTTAAGAACGTTCACAAACAGAAGGCCAATTCTCGTAATTTAAAACGTTCAAAATCTAGTCGCAGTCTCATCTCAGCAACAATCTATGTCAAAAACTTATAAAAATGTAGGGAAATTAGAGGTATTACTTTGATAGATTGAGACCGAGATCAGACTGTGAACGTTCTTAAAATTACGAGAACTGCCCCTCTGATCTCAGTCTCAATCTGTCAAAGAAATACCTCTCATTTCCCTACATTTTTATAAGTTTTTGACATAGATTGTTGCTGAGATGAGATTGCGAATAGATTTTGAATGTTTTTCACTAAGAGAATTGGCCAATTTTTATCAATCCCCGTTAAATAAAGTATCGAAGCATTTTTTCCAATTTTCTGATCTTGTTGTCGCGAATGTTTATAAAGCCACAGGCTGACTGTTATCGCCACAATCGCAGTAGCTCAACGCCCCTAATTGACGCGAACGAACGAAACTTCCGTTCGACGGTTTACGATTTCCCTTCTCAAATGAACAGCGATACGTCATTTCCTTGCGCACCGATTGGTTTGATCGCGGGATCGACTTATCCGGTATTAATTTGTTCTGACGCAAACTCGTCATTGACGCGTCAATGGTTCCTTTATATGTGGTTCCGTTAGGCTGTGGTCTGTGGCGTGTGTGAGTTCGGATTATAGTTTTGTTTCTGTTCCATTGCTTGCTTTGTTTTTATTGTTTCGTTTTATTTTGTCAGTGTCCGGGCAATGGAAGAGTCGACAGACGAGTGTATAGTTTATTTTTTTTGAGTGATGGTTTTGTTTTTATAGAGTAGCATTTTATGCTAGGGGTGTAGATTGAAATCTTTCAGGCTCTTTTCATGACGCTGTAGTATCCGTTGTAAATGTCAGAATGGTCGACATAGTCAATCAAATATTTGCGCAGTTCTATGCAAATCTAAAATACATAGCAATATTATCTTCTCCTTTTAAGTGAACCCTTGGCCCAAGATAGAAATTCTTGAAACCCAATAGCCAAAGCGATTATTTTCATTGACGAATTCCACAAACAAAAACCCACGTTATCAAGCCATAGATAATCTAACACCATCCCTTCAAAACAAAGTAAAATCGATATGCTTTGCACCTTTTCTCCCCTAATACAAACATAACCACGGGATAAGACTATCTTTGTAATACAATAGTTATCTTTTGAACGATCTGTGCAAAGATTCTGTGAAATGAAAACAAGATTATAGAACGAACCAAGACGAAGGGTTTGGTAGATATTATTATACTGTTTCTTTCTATCAGAGGTGGAGTAAAAGAGAGAGGTAGTATTTTTATAACTGCGTTTGAATTTGGTATGTAATGTTTTTCACCTGACACGTGTTATGGAGCCATTAATTAAACTCATTAAATTAGATCAGTTGATAATGTAAATAGATTCAATGATAAAAAAGGGAACCTTCTGATCTACATACGCACACAAATGCTTGTGCATTTGTGTGCGTATGAGGCACTTGGGGTTCTGTGATTTCTGCTGATTAGGAATAAGGCGTCTTTTTCCCAAGCAGCAATCACACAAACCCATATGCTACGATTCCCTCAGACACTTTCATCACCCTTCTTAATCTAAACTCACACCGATATTGTAAAATTTTCCCAATACTCACAGGTAAGTAGCCTGACTGCCACCTAAAACCTCCAAAACCTATCCAAATCAGGATACTGATAGCAGACTTAGCCCCAATCCCGAGCACGCCGAGATTATCGCACGGCCCTCATGCTCTATGTACATTAGCTACGTCGATGTGCTTATGAAGTCACTTTAGATGCAAAATTCTGTTACTGAACGGCTTTCCGAAGGCTAGTGTGTCGATAGCCTTATGAATTTATGTGTGGCTTCTGCGGAGTTTACTAAATCGTGTATTGATAGCGGTTTTTGGTTGGCTCGCAAGTTTGTTAACCGTTTATAGAGAGGAGTTTGTGTTGAGCATTATTCTGAAGGCTTTTGTGTTGAGGCTGCTATTTGTATAGAAGATTAGATCGTAGTTTATTTCAAAGTTACTGTGTTGAAACATGTCAGTTAGAGTCAGGTAAATTATATGTTTATCGATTTGACACACTACGTCAATTTGCCGTGTTATAGCCACATCAAGACGAACAGCAACAATCGTGATTTGAATAACCGGACAATTTAAGTTGGTATTCAAAATAAACAATTAACTTTCTTAACTTTACATTGGTGACAATTTCGAGCTAATCGTTTTAATCGTTACGATGTTTGTTTTACAATTAATCATAATAACTTCAGTGGATTTCTGAAATGTTCGAATGTCTTTATCTATAGCTACATTTTGAGTTAAGTACCTACTATTTGCACTGAATAGCATATTTTCTTATCTATCTTTTACATACACATACACACATACATAATATAGGTAGGCAGAAACTACAGAACGCGACCTACCCGATCCTTAAATACTCCTTTTGCTTAGTTTTGCGTTCATAGATGTGAAAGCAATTCTCAAAATTTTAAGAACGTTCGCAGTTAGATCGCAGTCTCAATATGTCAAAAATATCTCTAAAATCCCTAAATTTATGACAAGTTTTTGACATTTGTATGTCGCCGAGATGAGACTGCGTCTAGATGTTGTATGTTTTAATTTATGAGAACTGGCTTTCTGGTCATCAACACATGCGTTACCAGTACTACGCACTTACTTTTTTGAAGAAAATCACCACCCAACATAATCTTATAACTTTCTTTTATTAACAATTAATTATGTGATGAAAACTAGAAAAAAAAACAGCAGAATATCTCTCAGACGACCATTATCGTCCATCCCCCCAGCCATCCGAATAATAAGGACAAAATTCAAAACCAATTAATTGAAAACTCGTGTAAGCATCGTTCGATAACATTTATCTCCCTCAATATTATTCCGAACAAAATTCTCGAACATAAAAAGGCCCATTAATGGACTAAACGTGTTTAAATGAGCGAAAACTTACCGCAATATTAATTCATGTTATATTTAATAGGTACATTTATTTTCACTGTAATTATTATGTTAGTATCTAACTAAAATTATTTAGGGTTGTTATTGTTCAAAAGCACTATTCCAAAAATATAAATTGCCATTAAAATATATTATTAGCTTGTAGGTACTATTGTATAGGCCGGCGGCGCACGAGTTGTTGCCCGGAATGTTAACATTTTATAGGTATTATGTTTATATAAACATTAAGAACTAAATATTGTGTATTTATTGTATTTATTATTGTGTTATTTGTATCTCTTCGTATCAGTATACGAAACACCGGTTGATGTACAGTCACGAGCACTAATATGTCAACACTTGGGAACTTTCAATTGCGATTGTTTCGAGAAATAACGAATGCAACGTTGAAATACGACACTTTACATAAGCCTATGGGTTTGAAAATACTATGTCCGCAATAACATAAAATTTCATTCAAAAATAAAGGAGAAAATCGCCTTTGAATAAAGCCAAGTGTATACATAGGTACTTATGCTCGTGACTGTACACGTCAACATCGGCTGTCGCTGAAAACCAGCGCTAGAACTCCGTGTCGCATAGGGTCGTAGCATTATGCTGAGCGATGGCCGTTTTGTGTAGTTGTGACGCATATTTTCCCCCAACTTTTTCTTTTTGTGTTTGTGTTCTGCGTCTTGTTTACCGAAAATAAGCTGTTTGCTTTTCTTTCTTTTCTTCAACAAGGCAAACAAAATTAGCTGTGAAATATCTAGGCAGTTACAAGTTCTTTGTAAAATTAGCATTGATTGCCACGTTTATTAACAGGGTTGCCGATTTCAGACGATTAGCTCCAGGCGCCTTACGATGCTTTCTTTAACCAAAAAGAAAATAAGACAAAAAAAAAACCACGTTCATGGCAAAACGGTTTTAACTCCGAGAAAAAATTGAAAGACAATGACCTCAACCGTAGATTAAATCTAAAGTTGGTTGGAAGCATGACAAATAAATCGCCAAGAATAATGAAGTTTAAAGCACTAATTTGTTGGTATCTATACCACTGTTAAAACTATAGACCTAATAGACATATTTAATGTACAGACGCCAGCACATCAAGCTACCCGAAACTGTAAAATTTTCCTAATCAACTTTGAACCTTATGCGCGATAAAGTTGAAAATCTATTAAAGAAATTTGACAAATTGTAGTAGCTTGATGTCGTCTGACGTCTGTACAAAAACACACGCATAAGAAACACAAGACCCTTCTTGTATAACGAGTCAATAATACCAACACCACCTCATATAACGTGCTCCGGCCATAAAAGTCACGACAAGAGTCGTAAAAAAAATCAAGAAATGTCATACATGTATGTAACATCGCCTAGTCAATATCAATAAGTTTTAGTGGGCTTACCAGTACCCATTACCAGAGAGGTTACACCATGGGCGGCTCATAAAATGCACGGCATAGTAAATGTTTCGGCTCCTTTAAGGTGCCAAAGGACAGGTCGTGTGGAAGAAATTAGAATTTCGATTATGGATGATATATGGGGGCCGGGGACGTGGGACCCGCTTGGGAATGGCACATCTATTTTTAACCTGTAGATATTGTAGGCTATCGATTATTCTGCGAAGGCTTTAGAGGAATATAAGACTTATGTATTCAATTTATCATAAGGCGACTACATGACGTAAAGCGCGGTCACTGTCGGACTGCATAGAAAAGAAAGAGAAGCGCGATGACACAACGCTGGTAATTTATTGCAAAATATCAAGCAATTATCTATTTAGAAAAAATCTGTTGTTTGGACTAAAAAATTAAAACACTAGTGCTTTAGTATGTTGCTTGTAGAATAATCTGACAAACAATCATAATGATTGTATGCATATTAGTATGGTTTTTATTGTAAAAAGAATGTTTTCAGAGATATATTCATGACTTTTTTCTATCGTATCAAATTATTTGTATTATATTTTCAACACACTATCTACCTAGCATATATCCTGAAGAATATCATATATTTTTCTGATTTTGTTTACTGTAGTCGATCATATACTTTTATCATTTCTAAAGCTTGCGTTTTTTGCGTTTAGGTCCTGTAAGTCCCTTAAAATAGGATTTTCAGTCTAAATGAGGCTTTATTTTTCCGGTGTTGACTCAAAATCAAAATATTTTATTTCACATAAACTTACTTGAGCACTTATGAAACGTCACAAGCTATGTGCACGGTTCCAATTGGTCGTTGCATATAGAGAAGAGCCGGCAAGAAATTACACGGTTAAACTTTTAAAAATAGTTGGCTTTTACAATGTTTTGAAATTACAGTGTTAATAGGTATGGGAGGACAGTCTAGGCCTGTCAACAAGTACCAGGTACTTAATAAAATAGAAAATGATCTCGAAATCTACAGTCTATAAGGCCTACAACGTTTTCACATTCACAAATTATAAAAGAATCTATTTAAAAGATAAATAAAATATAAAGACCTATTTAAACCAAATGATATGATTGCCATGATTGAAAATGCATTCGTAAAATGTTTGGATATATCGATTAACAAGTTTAAATAGCTTTGAGCCTGAAACCTGCAATAATCTCTAGTCTAATTAAAGGGTCATATATGGAACCCATTACATTGGGGCTTGTGGCTAAGTAATATAACAGCTGCACAGGTCGATCGATCAGGTTAAGCTTGCTGCGGTTGGTCCGTGGATCGGTGACCACCTTTACATATCAAGACCCCTCCGTGCCTCGGAAAGCACCTTAAGTCGTTGGTCCCGGCTGTTATTCGTGGATATTTGGTGGTCATCAGTATATCGAATTACCCAGTAACTGGGTTGTGGAGGTCAGATAGGCAGTCGCTTCGTGTAAAATACTGGTATTCAGCTGTATCCAGTTAGACTGGAAGCCGACCCCAATATTGTTGGGAAAAGGCTAGGCAGATGATGGTGATGATATAGAACCCATTACTATATCAAACTACAGCAGCATCAAACAACATTGACACAGTCTCATTTAATTTGTTACACCAACATTCGACGCTCGAAACTCGATACTGCAATGATTATTTAAATAAAACTGAACGTTTTCAATCAACAACGAGTAAAAGAAATCGTCAATATTTTGTATAATTAATTACTTTAATTGAATTCCGCCACATCCGAAGCCTTCAAAATGCGCTGAAAATTTTCAGTAACTGTTAATCTCGCCGATAAGCCTTGAGGAAGTACGGTTGAAAGACAAACACGGGATTAATAAATATGAAATTGGAAAATCCATTGAGATTTTTCAATTATTGGTTATGGTTGCTGGGACACAGGCCTCCTCTCTGTGAAAGGGAGTGGGCCGTACTTCACCACGCGAGCCCAGTGCGGATTGGCAGATGTCACATGTCTTCGAATGATTGGTTCTAAGACATGCCGGTTTCCTCACGGTGTTTTCCTTCACCGTTTTAAGAGCAGTGGTGACGAAATAATTGACACAAAGTGAAGCGCCTGTCAGAGTTCAAACCTACGACGCGTAAGGTGCGCCCGTTTCCACTGAGCCAGCACTGCTGCGTAGGATAAGTAGTTGGTTGCTTTTGTCCAAGGACTGGAAAACGTGGTGTCGACCAACACGTCATCTTCCGTCCATCTCGTCTGGCGGGATGGGCGGACGACATTGTTGCCATCGAAGTTAGAACCTGTATGAGGCTGGCAGAAGAGCATGGAGATTGGCACAAGAAAAAAGAGCCTTATGCCTAGCTTTGGGTGAAGTCGGGCTGTGTATGCTTTTGGGGTACTTAATGAATACATGCGTCAGTACAGACGCCAGCATATCAAGCTACTACAATCTGTCAAATTTATTTAATATATTTTTAAATTTATCGTTAAATCATAAGGTTCTAAGTTTATTGGGAAAATTTTACAGTTGCGGGTAGCTTGATGTGCTGGCGTCTGTACATACAATCATACATAATTCATCTCTGTTCTGGTTTTTACCTACTTCAAGGAAAATAATTTTAATAATTTATGAATGAGGAGTTAAACTGAAACACAAAGCATTTATTTTAATTTAACCATTTACAGGCACTTTTGAATTGTCAAAAAGTCGGTCAGTCAGAAAATATGAAGCTAGTTGCCTATTCCAAAGCAAAGTAGGTACCTACCTATGGAGAAGAACTGGCAAGAAACTCCATAGACACTCTCTTAAATTATATTTTTACAAAAATATTAGTTACATCACTAATGTTGAATTTATAATTATATGAGAGAATGATGTAAAAAAAAGATGTACTCTTTAAAAGCGTCCAGATTACGGTAAAACCAGTGAATATTTAAAAATCTCTGAAAAGAGGAAACAGATAACTTATTTACTGCTTGAAAGTTTTGTAAGATGTCTTTAGCGCAATCACTGAAAATGCAAACGAAAATTATATTCCATTTAGAAACAAAAAGCAGAATGCGTTACATACTGGTAGCTACAAGCATCAAATTATTTATCCGCGCCATTTTATAGTGTTTTCATTAGCTTGGCCATTTTCCATAGCAAAAAAAAAAACAAGAAAAAAATCAGCATTTTTTTGTTTAAAACATTATTTTGAAGTACAAAAGTGACGCGTTGTGTAGCATGTGGCACGAAAATTAGCGAATGCAGAGACAACGTAACTTGGGACGGAGTAATAATATATACACACTTGTGTGCTGAGTAAATTATACAAATGTACAACATTATACAATGTTTTTGTACAAAATGTCTATGAAATTATCCAAAAAAATTGTTGGAGTTGGTATGTACAGACGCCAGCACATCAAGCTACTACAATCTGTCAAATTTATTTAATAGATTTTCAACTTTATCGCTAAAGTATAAGGTTCAAAGTTGATTGGGAAAATTTGACAGTTTCGGGTAGCTTGATGTGCTGGCGTCTGTACTAGAATAATGCTGTATTAGGTCGACATTTTTGGTGAAGATGGAAACATACTTTTTAAATATCAGCATTTGTGTGGTTCTTGTTATCTTTTGGTTTAAAATCGTGTACAGACGGCACATCAAGCTATTACAATCTGTCAAATTTCTTTAATAGATGTTCAACTTTATCCCTAAAGTATAAGGTTAAAAGTTGATTGGGAAAATTTTACAGGTTCGGGTAGCTTGATGTGCTGGCGTCTGTAACCTGTACGACTTGTGTAGGCGTCAGAAGAAGAAATCTTATCCACACGTTGCCACACTAAACATAGTTCGACAAATAAGTACACTGAACACTGGTAATTGCTTAACACCCTAACAATTGCTATGCCTTTCATTTTGACAATTCGAAAACATTTATTGCGTTATTAACGTTGTCGAGCCGAAGAATTTTTCAAACATGAAGCAATAGATTAGGAATTTCTTTTAAAATACTTCGGATTGTGAACTGGTAAAGCTTTTCTTGGTTAAAATCCTATATTCGCTTAAAAAATCGTTTGATTTATTAGTCTGATAAGCCTATTATCATGGTTCTCTATATTCTATCTAATGTCAATTCATGACACGGTGTATGAACGTTGGTTATGACCAATTAACCGTCAAACGGACACCATTGTTCGATGATACATTTGAGCTCTCAGGCAGGCTTACATGACGGTCGATTAAGTTGTCTTTTGTCTATTGAAATCAGTCTGAAATATAGTGGTTAAGTTTGTAATTAGATAACATAAACATAACATCACGCATAAGAGGGGCTTGTGGCTAAGTAATAACAGCCGCACGGGTCGATAGATCTAGTTAAGCTACGCGTCCGTGGATGGGTGATCATCTTAGTACCTCCGTACCTCGGAAAGCACGTTAAGCCGTTGGTCCTGGCTGTCATTCGTAGATCTTTGACAGTCATTACGGGTCGTCAGAAGCCCTAAAGTCTGACAACCAGTCTTACCAAGGGGAAGCCGACCCTAACGAAGTTGGAAAAGGCTAGGCAGATGATGAAATATAACATGACGCCTATAATGCCCGAAGGATTAAGCATAGGTGTACCTATAGTACACCCACATATCGTCTATAGTGTATTCGTCAGTTATGTTTAAGTCCCATGTAATAAGGGACGAGCTTATTGCCAACAACCGGGCATAAATGCAGACTCTGACTCCTGAGAACTCCTTGAAAACCTAATAACACTATAGCCGAACAGGGAATTGAACCCAGGACCTGATGATCAGCTGCAGTAGCGTTTGCGACCATAGACCAACGAGGTAGTTGTAATTAGATATACTTGCTATTTTGTGTTACCTTAACTTTGAATGCCTTTGATGTACCTATCCATGTAAAACCTGGGATGCATGAAGAAGCCTCCTCGTGTTGCGCAATTTGTTCCACCAGTTACTCAACTGAACCGAGCGCTCGGCGCATCTTGGACAGTCACACTCAACACCTTATTTGACTGACCAATTCTTCCCATATGGTGGTAGGGCTAACTCCCGCCTGGTTTGCGACCACCCTTCCACCGGAGTCCGGCGTCAAGCAGCCTACTGTGTTTCGTAGATTCGATGGAGTTCCAGTGCCATAGGCATCTTCTGAGCACGCTCGTTCCATCATAGACCGCATCCATCGCTTTCCATCAGGCGTGATCGAGGTCAAGAGCGGGTCCATTCACCAATAAAAAAAAAATGTAAAACACGCAAAATCTTTTTGAGTGTGAAATTTTTTGTGACAAAAATACAAAATGATTTTCAAAAATACGCTGTTAATATCAGACCGATAAAATCAACAGCGGTATTTTTAAAGTTTTTAATTTTGAAATTGAGTTTGCTAAAACATTTTTTTATTTGTTTTAGCTTATACGAAATTCAAAAAACAAATTAGAATTGGGCTGAGAATCAACACTTTAAATCAAAAGTTACGAACGACAGCCCAACACGCTTAAACATCTCTCTCTTTGTTATTTGAACTGGCAAGAAGAAGTCTCTATGCTACTTCTCCTTGCCAGCCTTAATATTTTGTGCCAGTTAATATTAATAAAGTTTAAACCTCTTTCACACCGTTCTAACATCGTAACTTGCATGTAAAACATTTACCGTTTATGATAGTAGACAGTTTAACTCACGTGCATGTACCAGGATTGCATACGAGCTATAGCGGTCAAATTGCGTCACTAAAAATAATCAAATATGGGTGCTGTAAACCGTTGTGATGGATCGTAGTGCCGCGATAGTGATCGGATTTGTCGCGCTTTGTGGGACTGACATCCCTAAGATACATGGGTAGGATTTTTGTGAAACAAGTGCTGATATTGCTGAAATATATACCGTAGAAACTTGACTGCTATAAACGGTTTTAGAATACTGATAACTGAGCTTTTTACATTCATGATGATTGAATGCGAAAACAAGGTACGTACATACCCTTAGGTTAAAATTTCATGTACTTTTATTCCTTATACATATGTTAAAATATTGATAGTCTATGGTAAACTTCGCGCCTTTTTGTAAATTGTCTCTTGTCTACTATTCTTTGAACGTCACTGAATAATTTGTTATATTTGTGATAAACTATTTTAATAAGAAGCAATCTCCCTGTTTCATTGAACTAAAACTAATGCAATGTTATTACTAACATACAAAGCTTACCTCCTACCCATAACACGCTTTCAAATTTTGATAGTGTAATAATAAAAAATGCCCATCTCACTTTATTGATACAAAATGAGAGGGATAGCTAGTAATTTTAACAAGTTTTATATCTTTAATGGAATTTATGAATGAATAGAATGCGTATCATGGAGTTTTAATGTTTTACTTTAAATTAAAAACTACGTATTTGTATTTTCTGCAAATATCATCATCATCATCTCTTTTGGGCCACGCTTCCCATCTTCCTCCCGCGATCTTTTGTAGGTCGTCCACCCATCTGGCTGTTGGACTGCCAACGCCCCTTCTAAAGTCTTAGTATTTATATTAAAATGAGATAAAAAGAAACTTCATAAAAGTGCCTTGTATATATTAACTTTTCAGTTATCTAGACGAGCCTTATAAGGGGTTTCAGGAAACGCCGAGCGAAGTCCTGAAAACTCGGAATATACTCATTTATAACAAAGGGCGGTGTGAGAAATAAAATGTTTTAGTCTAACCATACCTAAAGAAGCTGTAGGGATGTGGTTCAAAGTTTTGAAACGAGTACTAACGTGGCCAGTTACTTAGATTAACGTATAGTTTATCCACTGAACTAGAGGGAAGCCTTCAGAGTTTCTTCCATTAAAACTGTGTTAATTATGTTTCTTGAAGCCAGGAGGTGTCTAAAGGATGATTTCCACCAAACGGCTGGTATCGCATCGGATCGGAAAGGATACGAATGGATGTGGCGACAGCCGATCCCGTCCGGCAGAATGTCAACGCATACGATCGGCTCCGTACGTCGCTTGCGAACGTATCCGTTTCTGCGCCTAGTGAAATAGTTTCATTCCTACCGTGTTGACGTGTTCTAATTATTGAAAATGGTTGAAGTTGACGTAGTATTGTTGGCTGTTGCATTACAAGAAGAAGAAAATAATCATAAAACACAGAAGAGGAAAAGAAAAATTTTGACGGCAGCCGAAAGGATTCGATCGGATACGACGACAGGCGTACGGAGCCGTACGCGCGTCGTCGCAGCATACTTTCGGCTACGATCGCGTGTCGCGGAAGACGCCCGCGTTAAAGTTGCTGTGCGCGGTTTGGTAATATTATAGACTTTAAATACTGTGTACACGATTTAATATCATTTAAAGATTGTAAAATCCGTTCCAATCCGATGCGGGGCGAGCCGTTTGGTGCAAATCATTCTTTAGTTTCACATTTATTCCAGAAGTCAAATTATTTGTTTAAAAGCTTTCTCGTGAACACTAAAGAGAGTTCTTTTTTGTATTTTCTGCAAATATTATCATCATCATCATCTCTTTTGAAAGAAAGAAAGAAAGAAAAAGTATTTATTGCGACTCGTATAGGATGATCACAAACTAAACTAAACACAGTAAAAAATATAAATAAAAAATCCAAGTTATATAAAACAAAGTAATAAAAAGAAAAATAAAATAAAAAGTCCTATACGAGGCCAAAAGGCTCCTATCTCAGCATGATGTTGCAACATTTAAAAAAAAAAAAATGTCACAGCGCTGGTATTCTGATAGGGCCCGCTGTGATGTCACGGGCAGTTACCTAAATAAATAAATTATAAAATAGGTGTAATAAATATGAAAAATATTAGCAAATACGATAAAATATTAATTTTTAATCCGCGCCAGACGTAACCTCATTACTTGTCTATGCCTTGAGTCTCAGAGGCACTCTTGTGTGTCTGTGGCATTTTGGGTCATGCTTCCTTTCTTCCTCCCGCGATCTTTTGTTTGTCCAGCCATCTGGCTGTTGGTCTGCCAACGCCCCTTCTACCATCTTAGTATTTAGTATACTTCTTGATTCTTTGATAAGGAGCTCTTCTGAGAATGTACCATCACTATATAATACCTGTTTCCGCACCCAAACAGTTTCAGTATTCCGATTTAAAAGATATGGGTGCCAGTGTAATGATGTATTTGTTTTTTTTAGGATGTACTTATATAAAAGTTATATTAATTACTAACATAGGATAAGTTTTTTACTAACAAATCAGTCATGGTTACTTGAAATAAAATTGAATCGAATGACAGCCATTAAAGAAACAGTCGATATTACAACTTTGTCTTTAAAGTTTTATTGGAACGAAGTTCTTTATCGGAGCTTGCGGTAGTAGTAAACTGGAAGAAATCGTCACATAATGAAAAAGCGTTATGCGAATTTTTATTAGGTACATATATTATAATAGAGAGAGTCAGAGAGAGAGAAATAGTTTTCATGGTTTTCGAGGGTGCCGAATGGGATCATGCTGAAGCCGATAGTGAGGTCAAAATGAAAATTCAAGATGGCGGCTGCGAATGTTTTCAATTTTCCGCAGCCGCCATCTTGGATTTTCATTTTGAACTTCGTTCTTGTCGGGGGTCCCCCGACCTCACACGTTTGTTATTTATATTATTATGCTCCAGTTGACAAAAAGGTTTTAGCCTTTGGAGCCGCCTGTGTTAGGAGACTCTGCTTTTCCATAGTACAGCACAATTACTTATCAAAACCGTAGGTACCTATTTAAAATATCAAATAAAAATAAGGAAGTTAGTGAGGATCTGGGATAATAGTCGCGCACCTGCGATGCCTCTAGTACCTATAGTAGACATCTATAGTCCGTGCTGACCATCAAGAGGTCAGCCTGCTTGTTAGCCAGTCAATTTGTTCATCACTCACAGAAAAAAAATGCATAAAAAGAAAAAAAAAAGACGATCAATTCTATTTCCACATACTTCTTGCACAATCCAAAAGTATTTTTTCCGTCAACGAGCCAACAATAATTGTGACAAGTTACCTTTGCATTGTGCCGTCAATTCGATGACAATGGGAGTATCCCACAGTCCCAAACAGGCCCAAATCATCTATTTGTCACGCACCGCTTTGTAAACGAAACCCTTTTGATGCCGAGTCGAACAGGTGGCCTTTAATAGTTGTGTCTGTTTGTTAACAGGACCTTTGTTGACTGTTTGTGTTCATTAAAAATGGCAGTAATTGTGGTAAGACTAGGGGTGTTCTGTTCAGAATAGTTAACGCTATTTCTAGCGCTACATTTAATGTTATATTTTTTGCATGTCCTATTGTAATTTTGATGTAGGGCTCCTTGGAGTTTGCTTCACCATTTCTTTGCAGCGGTAAAAAATCAGCAAATGCCGACTCCTTCTAGCTTTTTTTTAATATGACTTGTAAAGGCCTGCGCAGACGATGGTCTTTTCTCCGCGGCGGAAAAAATAATTACTTAGAAAATACGCGGTAGGTACATTTAATCCCTTGTTTGCGTTACTCGATACAGTTGTAAGCGATCTATTTTAGCGGACAAAAAAGTCCGCGAACAAAAATCCGTCGTCTGCACAGGCTATAAAGTGATTCCGATATCCTATTTACAGAATAAACAATTCCATTTCAATTAACGAAGAGTTACATATAGAAATCCTAAAACTATAAAGTCTTCATCAGTTCCCCAATTTCAAAAATCCGCCGCAGGATACCCCAAAATGTATTACTTGAACTATCCATACTAATAATATAAATGCGAATGTGTGTCTGTCTGTTGCCTCTTCACGCTTAAACCGCCTAACCGATTTAGATGAAATTTGGTATAGAGATAGTTTGAGTCCTGGGAACTTTTGCCTGGTCTGTCTGGATACTTTTTATCCCGATATTCCCACGGAATCGAAAACTTATGCGGTTGAAACCGCGGTTCGCTGCTAGTGACATATAAATATAACACCAAACATGATTCCCTGTAATCCCCTAGTTAGGCAGAGGTGTACCTACCCACAGTACACCCATATTTCGCCAGTTATGTTTTATGTTCCATGTAATGAGGGCCGAGGCTATTGCCATAAAAAAATATATACCATAGAAACTTAATACATACCAATATTGTAAATGTGAAAGTGTGTCTGTCTGTTACCTCTTCACGCTTAAACCGCTGAACCGATTTAGATGAAATTTGGTATAGATATAGTTTGAGTCCCGGGAAAGGATATAGGATAGTTTTTATCCCGATATTCTCAGGGGATCGACACTTATGCGTGTGAAACCGCGGGGCGCTGCTAGTATCAAATAATTCATTCTAAGCCTATTCATTTGTAGTGGTAGTCAGTGGTATCAGACTCGACTTACGAGTTGTAGATCGTGAGTTCGAACCCAGACAGGCACTTTACTTTGTGTATTTAATTACATCACCACTGCTCTTAAAACGGTGAAGGTAAACATCGTGAGAAAACCAGCATGTACTAGAACCAACATTTCGAAGAGATATGTTACATTTACCAACCCGCAGTGGGCCCGTGTGGTGGATTATAGCCCACTCCCTCTCACAGGGAGAAGGCCTGTGTCCTAGCAGTGGGAACATTATAGGCTGATTATTTTACTATTAATTTGACCTCTTGCTTGGTACACTCAGGGATAACACAGTCGTCAAACCGCTTACCAATACACCATTTAAGTCACCGATATCCGTAACATCAGGCTCACCTTACGAGTAATTTCAGTAATGGCGCCATAATCTGAGTAATTAAGTAATTATGCAGCTTCACAAGGTGTTTAATCTCATTAGGCCATAACTGTTATATCATTCCAGAGTTTATGGCGAAATAATTACATTGCTACCGCAGATAAATGTTATAATTATGAATTATGTTTGAAAGTATCCACTTAATATACCTTTAGCCCAATTTGAAGCTTGAAAATGTTCTTTTAGTAGATATCTAGGTATACAGAGAACGAAGACACTTATGGTCTGTTCTGAAAGTTTCTGATGAAATTGATAACAAACCTTTGTTCAGGTTCAATGCTTACTAAAGGATTACCTTAATAGCCTAGCCTGCCTAGCCTGCCTAGCCTTAATGCTGAGCGATAGCCGTTTTGCGTGGATGTGACGCTTGTTACCCTTATCTTCTTTTTATTTTTTTTTACTTTGTGTCATGTGTATTTTTGCGTCATGTTCACCGCAAATAAACGTATTTTCTTTCTTTCTTTAATCATTTCGTAAGCACCGAACAAAATAAAGAAAATAATTTTATTTATTTTATTTTGTTCGGGAAGCTTACAGCATTACAGTGTTCTTAATAAATATGAAATTGAAGGTTATTTTCAAGTTTCCGCTGACAAACACTAAAATAAAGCCGATAAAAGGTCGCCACAAAATACATATAACATAAAATAAAGCCGATAAAAGGTCGCCACAAAATACATATAACATAAAATAAAGCCGATAAAAGGTCGCCACAAAATACATATAACATAAAATAAAGCCGATAAAAGGTCGCCACAAAATACATATAACATAAAATAAAGCCGATAAAAGGTCGCCACAAAATACATATAACATAAAATAAAGCCGATAAAAGGTCGCCACAAAATACATATAACATAAAATAAAGCCGATAAAAGGTCGCCACAAAATACATATAACATAACATAATCAGTCTATAATGTTCCCACTGCTGGGACACAGGCCTCCTCTCAGTGAGAGGGAGTGGGCCGCGGGCCTAGTACGGGTTGGCAGATGTCACATGTCTTCGAATTTTTGGTTCTAGAACATGTCGATTTTCTCACGATGTTTTCCTTCACCCTTTTGAGAGCAGTGGTGATGAAATAATTTACACAAAGTAATGCACCTGTCTGGATTCGAACCTACCACCTACAACTCGTAAGTCACGGCCGTTACCACTTGGCCATCACTGCTCTACAAAAAAAATAAAATACCTATAACATAAATTAAAAAATTATTAGTACACGATCGATAAATACAAACTAATCTATATACTAATAATAAAGCTAAAGAGTTTGTTTGCTTGTTTGAATGCGCTAATCTCTGGAACTACGATAGTCGGATTATAAAAAAATATTTTTACATTTGACAGCCCAATTCTTGAGGAAGGCTATAGGCTACTAAACATTACGCTAGGGCCCTTAGGAGCCGTGCAAAAAAAAAAGTACGGTGTGGTGTCATAATAATTTTGCAGTAAAAATTTTAAACACACTGAAGAAACCTTAGCAGAAACCTTTCAAAAGTTATCTGGAAGCTTAAAACTAGGAAGTTCGTCAAATAAAGTAGGTAGATATCAAAGCAGGAATCCTATGTTGGGATTAGGTACTTACGTTTCATCGGGAGTTAGAGAGCAAATATAACATGCTTGAAAGAAAGTTTGTAACCATCAGAAAGTTTTAAATTCTAAGTGCTCGGCCAGACTGGCAACGCGGGCGCGGGGTGGGCGTGGCGCAACGAACTCAAATATAAGAACTTCATTTGAGTGTCCAGAGTGGGCACGCGGGCGCGGTGAGCGGCGCGGGCTGCTCGGCGCGGGGAGCGCGCGGGCAAATCACGCCATGGCTCGTTCATACAAGTGGCCGCAGTGAGGGCGCGGGGACCGGCAAACTCAAACTAGTTCAAGCTTTTTTCTATTAAACATTGACCACGACAACACGCAGAACGCAGCCCCGTTCGACTGCGGACAGGCAGATCGCGCAATTACCGCATCCGCGTCCGCCACGCGCCCGCGCTACCAGTCTGGCCAAACACTTTAAGAAGGTACAGACGCCAGTACATTAAGCTACTAAAATCTGTCAAATTTCTTTAATAGATTTTCAACTTTATCGCAAAAGCATAAGGTTCAAAGTTGATTGGGAAAATTTTACTGATTGGGGTAGCTTGATGTGCTGACGTCTCTGTACAAATACAGTTCTTAATGACTGATAGATACACGAGTAAATTATACATGTGCTCCCTTATAAGACATCGGTATTTTTCGCCCATGAATCACCCTCAAAGTTCGTCTATGTACCTACTTATTTCTTGTCCACTCATAAGCATAGGCCTTTTTTATCACTACTGTGGATATTAAACCAGCACCCTAATTGCGTAGCCCACTTTTAATTACAATCTGAAGGTTTTGAAGGAAATTCCTAATCCATTGGGTCATAACTCTGAAAATTTCGTCTGCTCAACAATGTAAATAATGCAATGAACGTTGCTGAACTGTCTTAATGAAAGGCGATCGATTGCCATTTAATGGGACTACATGAACTAAAGCGCGGTCACTGTCGGACTGCATAGAAAATAAAGAAAAGCGCGATGACACAACGCTGGTAATTTATTGCAAAATATGAAGCAATTATCTATTTACAAAAAATCTATTGTTTGGACTTCAAAATTAAAACACTAGTGCTTTAGTATGTTGCTTGTAGAATAATCTTACAAAAAATCAGAATGAGCCTTTTCCCAACTATATTTGGGTTGGCTTCCAGTCTAATCGAATTTAGCTGAATACTAGTATTTTACATGGAGCGACTGCCTATCTGACCTCCACAACCCAGTTAGTGGGTAATACGATACCCCTTGGTAAGACTGGTTGTCAGACTTTCCGGCTTCTGACTACCCGTAACGACTGTCAAAGATCCACGAATGACAGCCGGGACCAACGGCTTAACCTGCTTTCCGAGGTATACATGTATAGTACAATAATATTAAACTTTTATGTATTAAAGAAATCTCGATATTTTCGTTGTTGTAAAAATTGTACGAAGCAGGAGCAGCCCGCTAGTAACCAGTAAATAAATCCACAAAAAATAATACAAGAATCAGCAAATACTACAAAACAATACAAATAAAACTATAATACCTTCTTTGTCCACACAGCAATCAAGCGTATTAATATTCTTATGCCTAATGTTGGCATAGCATTGTGACCTCATTCGTCGTTCGCCAGTTATGTTCCGCCCCATATACAGAGCAGTAACTATGTTATCCGTATAGGTTATGGCTGGACCGCCACTAAATATGATAAACAGGGCGTATTTATACAAATGTTTTACAGACAAAGTAGGGTGATATGTGGGGGGGCTTTTCGGGGGCTAACGGTTGTCTTGAGTGAATAGTGAGTTTGGATGCGTGATGTTGTTCTGTTTCATTGAAGTGAAAACTTCTTTAGGCGCGTTGGGCATTTTTTGAGATGGGAACCATTGAATTCGCGCCATTGTTACCGTAACCGACACCGCTTCGGGTGTGTTCGGCTGTCCTCGGGATGTACTCGGTTTTAATGTATATCCGATATGTCAGTGAGTGATGGCAAAGTATTCTGTTTGTGTTTTGTTTTCACTTCTGTTGGCACTCCCGGAGTGCCAATGTTTTATCTTTTTTTTTTAAGTTTTAAATCTGTATGAAAACCAAGTGTGCCATTTTTTGACTACCTACTATGACGTCACAAGCACTATTTAGTGATGGGAAAATCAAATCGATTAAAAGACGCCGCCGCGTGCGGCACCCGTCTCGCCCCACCCCCGGGGCCGAGCGCCAGCGCTCACGCTCACCCAGCCAGCAGCACACAGGACTGAGCGCGAAAGTGCCAACTTACGATATTTGTACGAAAGCTGGTTCGATTTTTGGCACGCGAAGTAGTTGCTCTTGCGTTATCTATGTGTATCTATATCTGTGTAAAAAATAAGTTCCTGAACCTAATCTTAATGTCGACTTCACAAAACCAGCGACAGCCAAAATTTAAATCCATGAAAACTTCCACAAAAATTCTCAATCACCACAACATTTTTAAACGTCGTATCATTTTTGAAGCATTGACAATAAATAAAATAGGTGTTTAAAAAACGTACCCGCAAAGTGCAGAGGCTGGTGATGCCGAAAATAAACTTTAACGCTTAAGGTCGTATCGTAAAAATAAATGGGTTGTAGCCCTTGCGAATATTCTGTTTCGACCCTTGAAAATTAGCATAAACAGTACGCCCACTCGAAAGATTACGGTACAGGATGATGCGTAAGCATAATTAATATCAGGCTGTACCTACAGGGTGAAGTCCTCTTAGAGGTTAAGACGGTCATCTTTTCATGGGTGATCTTGTGAAAGTCGTTGTTGAATAAGTTACTATAAATAGCACTATCCAGTTGATTTGTTGGCAACGTTAGGCAAATTGTAAAATAATAAACCTAATCTACAAAAAATAATTTTCAAAATCGGTCCACAATTGACGGAGTAATCGATATACATAGGTACATAAAAAAAAATACGCGACGAATTGATGACCTCTTATAACATAACCTCTTAATTGATAACCTTTTTTTGAAGTCGGTAATTAAGACGGGTAACGTGGTTTTTGTACCTTTATAATTATTACTCTGTAGGTAATATTACTCATGTCGTCTCAATTTGGTGCTGCTTACTGAATTACGTGATCAATAAATAAATAGAAAGAAAGAAAGAAATACATTTATTTGCGGCCAACATGACGCAAATAAACGTATTTTATAAATTATATTATAATAATACAATTATTATTAATTGTAATTATATTCTTATTATTATATTATGTTATATTGTTATATATATTTTTTTACATTATTTTCTATTGCCCTAAGATTCACTTGTAGACTATTACGCAATAACCCAAAACATTAACGCACTTATAAACGCTGCTTAAAGTTAAGATACGCAACTTAAAAAAAATATGATTACTCTGACTTTAATAATAGGTAATTTTACTTAAATTAACAACGCTGTGTTTAATAATATTGTATTATATTTGAGAAGATTATGATAGTATTTCATAGTTATGCAGGCAAAGAAACAGGTGTGTTTTCTACCTTAAAATTCTTAACACTAATGTAGACAGTAATTATTATGTAATGTAATTAATTGTATTCCACACACTTTTCATCATCATCATCATCTGCCTAGCCTTTTCCCAACTATGTTGGGGTCGGCTTCCAGTCAAACCGGATGCAGCTGAATAGCAGTATTTTAAATGGAGCGTCTGCCTATCTGACCTCTACAACCCAGTTGCTGGGTAATACGAAACCCCTTGGTAAGACTGCTTTTCAGACTCGGGCTTCTGACTACCCATAACGATTGTCAAAGATTCACGAATGACAGCACGGACGAACGGCTTAACGTGCTTTCCGAGGCACGGAGGTGTCTCGGTATGTAAAGATGGTCACCCATCCACAGATCAACCGCGGCAAGCGTAGCTTAACCTGATCGATCGAGCTGTACGGCTGTTATTATTTTAGCCATGGAACACACTTTTATTCTAACGTATATTTATAAATTAAAGTCGCTAGGTATAGTTACACGTCTGCCTAACCCTTCTGAATACATGCGTGATATTATTTTATGTTTTAAAGTCGCTTTTCGTGACCACATTGTTCATCTAAACTCCGCAACGGATTTTGATACGGTTCTCAACCTCTTTTAGAGAATTTATTCCGGAAGGTCTTATTTGTATAATTCATTAATATTATGAAACTTACATAATTATAATGAAGAAAACGCAACGTTTTGTGAAGATGAAACTTGCGAAGCAGTTTAGTTATATTATAGTATAGTTATATTATAAAAAAACCACAACATCCAAATTCCAAAATCAAACATCTAAACACAACATAATGTACAAATGTACAAAATGTATAGACAACATTGCGTTTGCGCTGAGCAGCGACTTTCATCGCACAGAAGTAAATACGCGAATAAACATTAATAATTTAAGGTTATATCTGATACATCGGGGCTTGGACGATGCTGGCGAACGTTTTCTGTAACTAGGGTGTGGTGCAAGTGGATGAAATAGTGCGCAGAAGCGTCTAAATTCACGGCGTTGTTAAACTTTGGAATCAACTGACTTCTATCTAGGTTGTTAGAAGTCGGTAAACTATAGATATAGTTAATAATTATGTAACATACGATTCAGGGTGCCTAGTCTATATGTCCGTCAACGAAGATATGCATCGTCCGAAAATAGTTCGTTACTACGAAATTAACACTCCCGATTTATTAACTTTTTCCGTCGGGCTAAAGCACGTCGGGAATACGGACAACTGTCAAATCGTGTCGTCTTGTCAATCATTCTTAGTTCGGCCTCTGAACTAATCTTATGTCCGTAAGTGATACGGAGGTGCAAACGCCCGTTATTTCGGCCAGGACTACGGTGTTCGTGGTTAGAGAGTAGACCCCCAGCTGCATCCGCACCCTAATTGCGTAACACACTATCGATCTGAATCTGAATCATTTTGAAAGATATTGCTAATCCATTGCTTCATATGTTCGAAAAAATGTGTCTGCTCAACAATGTGAATAGCGCAATGAATGTTGTTGAACTGTCAAAATGAAACCCATTGCTACTGATGTATGTTACGCAATTACCCCGCTGGTTAGATTGGGAGATAACCCCAACATAGTTGGGAAAATGCTAGGCAAATGATGATGATAATTATATGATTTTATCATGTTATTTTAAGACGACCTAGTGGAAAGAAGTTAAAACAGCAACAGTAAAAAACAAACGGCAACAAATATAATATACAGACAGCTCCAATCTTCTGAATTCTTTTCATCCAAAATATGATCCAAAAGAATTCTGTCTCTTATAACTTGCACCACACTCCCTGTCGGCGTACGGTCACGAACTACAGCCCCCTCCCACACAACAATGGGCGCCAGAAAATGGCTACAATAAACTGATGGGGGGGGGGGGGGGAGTGGATAAATTTTGTCTTACACAGTTTTCGTGAACACTTTTGAGCGCGAAGTTTACTTGCGTCGGTTTTAGAGGATGTTGCTTAGGTACAGTCACCTGTGAAAATATATGTAGCGACTTTAGCAACACGTGTACGATGTTGTAAGTATAGAATAAATATTTATACGAATTTGCAGATGTGTTCAAAATAGGTCGTAAACGCTGTGTCTTATTTGTCAATAGAAGCAAAGATTACATGTAAGATTAAAATATCACAAAATCCGCTAAGGTTCATCGTGTTAACACCACAGAAAACAAAATGTTTTTCTTAAGGACCTGTACTATCTCAGATTGCAAAAATTGCCTTAGCATTAATGGCTGTAGTTTCAACAGTACTGCAGTATTCACTTTGAAATTAATATACAATAAAGACGAGGACTACTGCTAAGTGTTATCTGTTGCGAAAACACGATTGTATTTCCCGTTATCATAAACCAACACCTCCCCAGATATTCAACCCCATATTTAAAACAGGCTCATCACAGGCTAAACACACAGAACTAACCTACTTTCTGCGTTACAACTAGTCGTAAAACAATCCCATCCGACCCTAACTTCACAGCAATGGGCTCCCACGCCAAGAAAAAATAGAAAAAAAAAAGAAAACACATTCGCTCATTTATTTACGAGTGTGCCTTTGGCTCGCCTGCCCCAAGCCATTAGCAGGACCACTATATCTGTCTCCTTCTATCTCCAGCAAGCTTATATTAAGCTGTTTCGCCAAGATTTTCCAGCACTATTACTCCACGAGTTAAAACACTTAAACTTTGAACTAGAGAAAATTGTACGTAGGTTTTTTATCAGCGTTCAAGATTTTTATCACGTGTTCAATTGTGTTTTTTTTTTTTTGGGAATTTAGGTAACGTTGGAGCGGAGGTAACCCCAATATGGGTAGTATGGTTACCTGGTTTTTATAAATAGGCTTGCGGCGGAGAAGGTTTAATATTTTTGGTAGGCAACGTATGCGTCGTTTGCAAGTCGTTTAACCGTTATTAAGCGTGATGAATTTTATTTATTTTTGCGCTTGAATATTTCTCGTGTAGGTTGGTGGAATGAACAATTTTATGCAAACTCGCAGATTCATAGTGTTTGTGTTGGTTTTCTTAGTTGCGTTCATCCAAGTATTTGAGCATTTTAATGACGTCACCACTGTCTAGTATTCTCTCTACACAACGTTTTTCAAGTGAATAATAAATATTCATTTTACTGTACCTACAGTTTGTCCATTTCATTCGTGAATGCATCAAATATTGCTAACGGGGCAGTTTTAATAAAAGCACATCGCAACATAGTGGGTATTTTATTTTATTTTAGGCATTAGTAAATATCCACAAACAAATAGCGTTACTTTCTATCCAAAAACATGAAAGTTAATCACAGCTTTAACACTGCTGAATCGAATATCCGTACCCATACGTATTATTGGAGCAGTGGTGGCAAAGTGGTAACGGCCGCGACTTACGAGCTGCAGGCAGTGGGTTCAAACCCAAGCAGGCACTTTACTCATCTGCCTAGCCTTTTCCCAACTACGGTGGGGTCGGCTTCCAGTCTAACCGGATGCAGCTGAATACCAGTATTTTACATGGAGCGACTGCTTATCTGACCTTCACAACCCAGTTACTGGGTAATACGATACCCCTTGGTAAGACTGGTTGTCAGATTTTCGGGCTTCTGACGACCCGTAACGACTGTTAAAGATCCACGAATGACAGCCGGGACCAACGGCTTAACGTGCTTTCCGAGGCACGGAGGGGTCTTGGTATGTAAAGATGGTCACCCATCCACGGACCAACCGGAAGGTTTATGTGTTTATAACACTAATACTAAACTTACATATAATCATGTAACCTCGATGTTTTGTCAAGTCCTAAAACCGTGTGAAGCTGAACCGGGTCGCTAGAAGAGAATAAAATAGTCATACTCATGGTTCGGTACAAAACTGCATAGCAACAAATCTCCAGGGAAGTTTTAATTATAAATTAACGTCGTATTTCACTGTTTATAATAAACTTTACCTTTTAAAGGCTCGTCGTGGGATTAGCCTGACCTCGCCTTATTCAAATATTTGTTTTCCTTTTTTACTTCATTTCCTTTTCTGCTAATAAGATTTGATGATGAGGAACATCAAGATGAAGGTAAACAGTCACTAGAAAAACCTGTTACAGAAGGATTGTCTAGGTCCCACTTCACTTATGGTAGTAAAGTCTGAGGAAAACTATAGAAAATAATGATTATTCTGTTTGAAAAAGTAAAAGGTAGGGAGTCCACCAACTGAAATTGTTCGTGTATTCAGTTCATAACTGTTATTATTTGACAGTTGTTTGTAATGGCTATAATGCTGCAAATTAGCGTAGGTAGTGTGTAAATTTGATAAACTTATGATAAATTAGCAGCGCCCTGCGGTTTTACCCGCATAAGTTTCAATCCCGTGGAAATATTGGGATAAAAACTATCCTATGTCCCTTCCTGGGACTCAAACTATCTCTTTACCAAATTTCTTCTAAATTGGTTCAGTGGTTTAAGCGTGAAGCGTGACTTCTTCACTTTCGCATTTATAATATAAGGATGGATTTTCCTGACCGTACATAAATCCAACAAAACAAATCTACTCTACTCTTTAAGTCCGCCAACTTAAATAAAAATTTTCGAACGGTCAAATACACGTCATGCGAAGTGGCAACTGTCCAAATCCTGATGTCATTCATTCTTAGTTCGGAAACCGAACTAATCTAATGTCCGATGCGGAGTAGGAAACAACGGACTTCTTGGCTTGGGAGTAGACCCCCAGTCTCATAGCTAACTGTCCAAACTTACGCGGATGATCAAAATTTTCGAGCTTCATACTATTTACTAAAACACAGATGTCGCTAGTTGCCTGTGCACCCATCTCTTTTACCGACTGTACAGTTCCTACTTTAAGCTTATCGCAGTTATTACACACGGGGAAGTTTAATCAGTCTGCTTGATGCTCCGTCTCACTCTTGCAGTATAATATTTGTGAAGTGAGAAAAGGAGAGCGTGATGAGGATTAAAATGTTTTGTTTCAAGTTTGTGGTGGTAAAGTATTGGGTGTAAGAGTCATAATAACAACGGTTTTTTGTGGAAAGATAAAACTTAAAACAAATATAATTTACTAGGATATTATGAATTTTGGTGCCGTGCATTGATAATTTCTTGAAAGTTGCTTGTGTTCTTGGTGGCAACTGATTTCCAAAAAAAAGACCCATAGCTCCATAAAATAAAATCAAAAAACAAAAATCCATAAATAAATAATCCATTGAATAAAAAGCAGATAAAAAGATATTATGAAAAAACAACCCACACTTTTCTAAATCTGGAAACGTTTCAAAGAACCTTTCCGCATATCCGAATTCGCAGTAATATTTTTCTTTTGACCATCAGCAGGGAATAACAAAATCAAAGAAAAACTACCGTATAATTTTGTTTGGTAACAATAAAATATTCATCTCGTTTACCGTATCCGAAACGCTAACATTTTCAAGCGATCAATATTTTCATCACTCAAAAAGTTGGATACTTAAAACGGCCCAATACGTGTTAGAGCCCATTCCGTTGTATGAATAACAAGTACCTATGTATATTATCAACCTCGCCTATTATCTAATATAGTCAGGGAAATTAATTGTTAAGTAAATTGACACATTACAGTATTTATTACCGTTATTTTTCGTTATAACCATTTCATACAAGTACCTATCAAAGAATGACGTTTTGAATATACGAGCAATTTAGGTTGGTAGTTACTTTGTTAACGATTAATTTCTTAATTTCATTGACTTTACATTCAATGAAAGTTGGGGCCAACTTTATGGGTGATTTTATAACTTTAACGACATTGTTACAAAACAAGGTTAATCCCAGGTTTCAACCATCGAGCCATTTTTAAACTTCGAACAACTTATAATCCGACAAAGTTGAAGTTCTTATTACAAAAACTGACGTTATACCCGAGTCTAAGTAGTCAATTTTGCATTAGGAACTTTTTTTTCCGTTAGTCTGTACCATAGATATAGAATTCCGTAGATTGGGCATGAGAGTGAATGAGAGCTCCCGCTTTAACGGAACTTTGCTGTGTTAGAAAGAGAGACAAAGTGACGCTGTTAACAGGGCCAAACACGTATTTGCTACCGGCCCATACCGGCCCCGGTGACTGTTTACGTGAGCGTTTCGGCAATTATTTAAGCGAACTAGAGTGATAACCTGTGATTAAATAACCATAATACGATGGTTTCTTGTGCAGTACCAGGATGTGAATCTTCCAAAAAGAAAAACCCCCAGGATTACTCGTTTCACCAGTAAGTTTACAATGTGTTTTAATCGTTATTTCTGCATTAACAATGCACTAATAAGCCGGCTATAAGCAAAATATGATGAGAACATTATTATACTTACGATTTAGATGAATTAGCATGCCTAAAACCACCGTATTTAAGAAATAACAAATAGAGAAATACGAAGGAGTTATAACCTCATTTTTTAGTGATGCGATAGCCTAATTTTTGTTGATATCGACAGCTAAGATAGGTAGCTTCATACAAATGCATAATCTTAGAAAAATAGATTATATTTAAGTACTTATTGTAACAAACAAAATATACTTAGATCAATGGTTTTTGGTCTCGTTTGATATAGAATTCCGTAGATTGGTAATGTCAACACATTACCAATCTACGGAATTCTATATCTATGGTCTGTACTGTCTTACTGCTGGGCAAAGGCCTCCCCCATATTCTTCCACATTTCCTTGTGCTGGCGTCATCACCGAGGCAGGTCTAAGAAACGCTGGAGTGACGATTTGGACTCGTTCCGAACCGATTGAAAGGAGAAGGCACAGCACATTAAAAACTTTACGTTAATAATAAATAAAGGATAATAAAGTTTAAAATACAGTAACTGGCTCAAAGGTTTAGGCTAGGTCTAAAGTTAGAACCATTTTGTAATAAGATGGTTAGTGGTCAACACAAAATAAACCATTTCAGATAGACTTTTTGAATTCTTAATGACTGGCCGACCCCTTGACAATTCAGAAGTGCCTGTAATTGGTTTATTTGAAATAAATACTTTGAGTTTGGTAATACTCATAAAAAAAGATATAGAAGGTATACGTATCCACTATTTTAATTGAATTACACAATCCAAAAAATAGTCACGCTAAAAAAAAATAAGCCATGCACCTGGAAAAAAATTGCCTTCAAGACAATAATACAAGTCTGAGTGTACCAAAAAGAAGCCCTAGGAACAGCAAGATCGATGGATTCCGTCCACAGGTACATATCTAAGTTTTACCAAGATAAAATGACGGGGAATCAGTGAAAACCGTTCAGCGAGTATTTATAATAAATTATGAACTTTGAATTGTGTTTTGACGAGAGTTTTGGATGGACATATTAGGTTTGTAGTGTTTTGTAATTCGGGAGCGATTGATTTGGTAAAACTGATTTTTTTGCAATTCGTTTTTGTATATCCGTATCCATTATATCGGTTCATGACTATTGGTATCAAAGGTTCCATTTTTGTATGTTATTTGCATTGAAAAATTTAAATGGATGCCATACGTGGCTTGATGTTAAAGTTATTCATAAATCAAACTGTATGGCGACGGATCTGTCAATACTAAACCCACTTGACCTCATTGATACAAAAATATCATCTTAAGTCACTCCCTGGCCTACCATAAAAACAAAAATAAACAACACAATAAAACAAACCATAACACCGACCAAACACTTCCTTATCTGCTAATCTCTCATCGTTTACACCGTAATACCATTTATAAAGCGATTCTTACTTCCTGTTTGTTCGAATTCGGTGAGTAGCTGCCCTCAGACGGGATACATGTTGATAAAATAAATCTAAAACCAAATACTCTTCGATAGCAGTAATTACGATCCGTAAATACAGAATAACCGTTTTTTTTTACTTCTTTTGTTGACTCACCCAAGGTTTAGGAGGAGTAGGAGGGTAGTACAAGTTTAGTTTTGCTGACTGTACAAGATGGCGGCTGTTGTATGATACGGTTATTGTTATTGGAGTTAATTGTGTTTAGTCGAAGTTATTGTCAAATGAATTGTTATTGAGAAAAAGTAGGTTTTTTGTGAAGAAATATTTTCATGTGTTCTGTGAGAAGAAATTAATCGTTTGCTGATCGTGATACTTGATATAGGTATAGGCATTGTGGCATTACCAATCTTGAACGCAAATAAGATTTCTTTAATGACTATGTTTTTATCTGAATTGGCATTTATACGAATTCCTATAATTATTTTCTTTTGAAGGAATCTGCCGTTAACTCACGTGTTCACTTAATTATTTTTGCACGTGTCTGGTACTTTTTATGTGGTCAATGCAAGAAAATCTTTTTTATTCTATATTGTGTCCCACTACTAGGCAATGGCCTCCCCCATTTCTTTCCAAACCTCCCTGTCTTGTGCGATCTCTGGCCATGTTGGCCCTGCAAACCTTATTAGATCGTCACACCACCTACACTGGGGTCCACCTCGACGACGACGTCCTCCCTCAGGCGTCCAGTAAGTGACGATCTTTGCCCATCTCTCGGGGTGCATTCGTGAGACATGTCCGGCCCACTCTCAGTTCAGCCTGGCTGTTTTTTCTTCAACATTTTTCTTCTTGTATTAACGTATATCAGTAAACAGTAGGAGTGAAGCAGGCACCTCTACTTAATCTTTGAGTAAAACGTGGGTAGTGTTAAGTGTAGTTATCTTAGAAACTTCGCTAGTAAAGTTTATCCGATTTGTATGAAACATTCAACTGTCTAGTATCGTACGTACACAGGTCACAGGATAAATGCAAAGATTAGTGACTTTTATGGCAGTGACATAAGGTTGAAAATTTAATGTATTTTATTTTGTGTCTTTATCACTCGAAGCATTGGTGATAGTTAAATTTTGAGTTAAGTTTGCCTTGTAGAATATTACAGTGTTGTCAAATTTATATTTGTGCAATAAGGAAGAAATACAGCTACATTTCTTCCTTACAAAGAAAAAAGAGAAAAACAGCTGTCTTAACGATTAAATTGTGTATTTTTTCCACAAAATCCTTATTTAATTCATGTATTTAAGTAATACATACTACTATAATTATTTCATTACTAACTTTTGACCGCGGCTTCGCCTGCGTTCAGGTCGGAAATTATCCCACGGGAACGTACCACTAGGATAAAAAGTATTCTATGTATTAATTCAGTTTATAAACTACCTGTGTGCCATGCAAATCCGTTAAGCCGTTTTTGCATGATTGAGTATCGTCTAATCAACTTTCACATCCTAACTAATATTATAAATGCGAAAGTAAGTTTGCTTGTTTGTTTTTTACCTTTTCACGCCTAAACCACTGAACCGATCATCCTGAAGTTTTGCATATACGTTGTCAGGTGTACAGAAACGGACATATGGTACCTTTCATCCCGAAAAAAAGTGCTGTTCCCGAGGAAAACAACAATAACGTTATTATGATTATAGATGGCGCCATGTGTCTATTGAACTTTGTCACTTTATTTAATTCTGAGGCGGTTCGAAATTCGCCGGGTCTGCTAGTTTACAATATTACTAGCTTGTGCCCGCGACTTCGTCCGCATGTTTCTTGTTCCCCCGACCCACCCCGTCGCATCGCATCGTCTGCCCGCGCTTTTACTTCGTTTTCACTTAGCGTTCTTTAAGATTGTTTTTGCTAGACTCCTAAGGATCCATAGCGTGATGTTAAATAGCCTTTCTCAAGAATTGGGCTATCGTATGCAAAAATAATTTTTCAAATCCATCTGGTAGTTTCAGAGATATAGCGCGTTCAAACAAACAAACTCTTCAGTATTATTATTAGTATAGATAAGTAGGAAAGGATTTTTCAACTAATCACTGAATCAGAAGACGAGATGAGAATCTTAAGAGGAATGTATGATTTTACGCTAATGGATATAAGTAATAAAAAATTATTGACTCTTCACGTGATTAGAGTATTTATTCCGGTCTGATCCCCTGGGCCCCCCCTCCGTCCCCCCCTCCTCGTTCCCCTACTAGTTCGTCTTCTGTTTTGAACTTTGGCTTATCCACTTTATGCTAGGTTACTGTTATTTTTAGCCCAAAGAATCACCATTGCTATCCAACGTTGTAATGCTGCCAGCCTTTCGAGCACGTCTTATCCAGACAGCGATGCCAACGAATTTTTGATGTCCAATGAGCTCCTGCCTTTTCATATTTTTTTTATTATATACCTACTTGTATATGATATAATAAAAAATGAATATATGAAAGGAAATCTGATAAGGGCACCGGTGATTGACAAGTTGTGTGGAAATCGGTTGTCATGGTATGGGCATGTAATGCGGAGGAATGAGGAAAATGTCGTCTGGAAAGCTGTAAGGGTAGGGGAAGACCAAAAAAGTCGATCAAGTGCGAGTCGGACTCGCGCACCGAGGGTTCCGTACAAATTTGTAGGTATGTACACGGTTTTCGGATTTTTTCCTTTACTTGTGCTACATGACATTGCTTCTTGCCAAGTTTCATGATTGTAGGTCAACGGAAACGAAACATAAACGCCCGTATCTTTTGATTGCGTTGACTTAGAAGTTTGATTTTTTTACTGCTACAAGGGATTGTAGCCCTGAGTATTTGTTGATATTAATTTCAACTTGCTAACTCCACGCGTTCCTGAGAAAATGGCTCTGTCTTGACAGACGGACAACCAAGTGATCTTATAAGGGTTCCATTTTTCCTTTTGAGGTACAAAACCCTAAAAATGATGGATGGATTGTGTGAAAGATGATATGGCTAGAATGGTGGTGACTACTGATATGACGACTAATAGAGAAGTATGGAAGAAGATGTCATGCTGATAAGACCCCAAAAAAAATGTGATAAGAGCTAGAGGACGATGATGATCGAATTTGATATCCACAAGATCATTTTATAAAAAATTAGGTATCAGACGCCGTAATGCGGCTGTCTCAGAAAATTCTATTACATATGGATCAATCTGACTAGCTTTTTCCATCTATGTTTGGGCTGACTTCCAGTCTACCCGGATGCAGCTGAATACCAGTATTTTACATGGAGCGACTGCCTACCTGACCTCCACAACCCTGTTACTGGGTACCACGATACCCCTTGGTAAGACGACGTGCATAGTCAGATGCCTAAAAGTCTGAACTTTTGGGCTTCTGACTACCCGTAACGACTGTCAAAGATCTAGGAATGATAGCCGGGACCAACGGCTAACTCTGAGGCACGGAGAGGTGTCGATAACTTCGGTAACCTTCGGTCGATCCGTGCTGTTGTTATCATGTAGCGACGAGCCCCTCAAATACAAAATAAATTCTGTCATATGTGTAGGCAGGTACAGACGCCAGCACATCAAGCTACCCGAAACTATAACATTTTCCCAATCAACCTTGAAACTTATGCTGTAGCGATAAAGTTGAAAATCTATTATAGGAATTTGACAGATTCTAGTAGCTTGATGTGCTGGCGTCTGTATTTAATTAAAAAACCTTTCGTTCGATGAAAGACACGTAATATAATACTTCATAATTCTATGCGCGTACCTTACAAGGTTGGCATAGAGTACACACATATATGCCTCTTCAAACAAATGATCTGACGGTCTTTTTTGTTAAAATGTCACCGTGAAAACATACATAATGCTGTTGGGTTGCTGTCACTGACAAGGCTATCAAAATCACAATGACCTTTATTCTCTATTCGATAAGGTTGCTTTTGGGTTGCTGCCGCTGGCAAGTCTGTCAAAATCATTGTGATCTTTATTCTCGTCACAATAAGGTTGATGTTAGAGGCAAAATATGAAATAACTATGAACGGACTATACCACCTGTCTGACAGTCTCTTTCTACAGACCAATGTGTCAAATAAACGCCGAGAAACTGTACTTAAATCTCTGTTTAAGAGGAAATGCGGTCTTTTCTCCATAGAAACGCTCTCGCCTGTTTCCTTTCTGGTTATAGACCATAAAGCAATGATTTTTTTAAGAATAATAAATATTAACAACTTGTATGTTCCTGTGTTTTCCTTTTTGATGATACATTATTTTACAAGCACTAAAACCCTCAAAAAATGCTAAAAATTGCCGCTGTCAACAGAGGCCTAATGTACAAATTTGACAACTATTAACGAAAAAAAAAACATAAAGACACAGTGTATATCCTTCTTATTCAGTTTATGAAATATCTTTTAAATTGGCCCAATATTGGAGGAGGAAATAGGCGAGAGCCAAACCTCGAATTACGTCTTTTTACTTAGGCTTTTTCAAAAGTCTCTCCGACCGCATTTCCTCTTAATATGCTCTAGAAAATATTCAACAAACACAACCTTCCATGTGTCCTACACATAACCCTTTATCGCTAACACAAAACCGATATAAAGGGAAGCTGTGACCCTGAATACATATCATATCGAATATTATCCACATCGCGGAGCATACGGTTTACTGCGCCAGAAGCCAGTTAGTGAGTTGACACTGTTTACGCACCAGCAAACTTTAACCGAATGTGGATAAATAGTAGGTACTTATAGTTGAGCTTATATTGCCTTTTAATTTTGAACTTAATTTTATTTTTATACTAACTTGTCCTGGCGAACTTCGTACCGCCTCAAAATCAAGAAGAACGAACGAATGTATGAGATTCTTTAAAAATTTATTAAAATTTTCATAAATGTCATTCTGCTATTCAGAGCGGAGACAAATCCAACAAATCAAAGATCATAATAATCGGTCCAGCATTTCTTCAGTTATAAATGGTGTAACTAACCCGACTTTGCATTATTTACATGGATATATATATATATATATATAAAAAATGTGTTTTTTATGTAGTGTTAAATATTGTACGGTGCTACGGAATTCTTCGTGTGCGAGTCCGACTCGCAGTTGGGCGATTTTTTTTAATCATAAGCACTTATGGATAAAAAGTAACCAGTAGTTTAACTCTTAAAATCTACGATATTTCACAACAGTATTATATTCGTCTTTAACAAGCGTAGGGAGCATTGCATCATAATTTATCAGTCCACATTACGTCGGTACCGGTCCCAAAATAGACATTTTGAACTTTCCGTCAGTCCTACAGTCCTTTTTTGTTTTCATACTAAATTATTATCGTTATCGTAGAGGGGCTAGTGGCTAAGTAATAACAGCTGCACGGGTCGATCGATCAGGTTAAGCTACGCTTGCCGCGGCTGGTCCGTAAATGGGTGACCGTCTTCACATACCAAGACCCCTCCGTGGATTTTTGACAGTCGTTAAGGATCGTCAGTAGCCCAAAAGTCTGACAACCAGTCTTATCAAGGAGTATCGTATTACCTAGTAACTGGGTTGTGGAGGTCAGCTAGGCAGTCGCTCCATATAAAATACTCTGGTATTCAGTTGTATCCGGTTAGACTGGAAGCCGACCCCAAAATAATTGGGAAAAGGCAATCTAACCTAGTTGGAAAATGTCCTAGCTGGAAAATGACGTACATGGAATCTGACGTCCATTACCGCTTTCAGGCAGACGATGACTAAAATATGTTAAAAACAACGTTAAAACAAAAAAAATGTTAAATCTATTTTGATTAACTCGTAGCAAAACTGGGCATTTCTGCTTCAGTGGTACCTATTAAGTCTGCATCATTATTAATTATTAAAATATTACCTTTCATCATCATTGTTCTCTTGCAATTATCCTAATTTACTTAGGGTCAGAGCAAAATGCATTTTTCTTCCATACTTCTCTATAAAGAGTGTGGGCGAAAAAGACGACGAATAGTACCTATAGGCCGACCGCTTAACTGAGACGTTGCCTGAGGTAGCAACGCGGTGCGGGAGGGGTGTGGTGACGTGATGCGAGAGCTCAGTGATTCGTCAACTTGTGACAACGATCACTCCTCTCGCACCGCGCAGCTACCTCAGGCTACGTCTCAGATAAGCGGTCGGCCTATAGGTACTATTACCTATAGTCGTCATTCGCCTCCCTCATAAATTTTCTATACACTATACTAAATAATAAAGCTGAAGATTTTGTTTGTTTCAACTAGGTACCAGTCAGATTTGAAAAAAATCTTTTTGTGTTTGGTAGCCCAGATTTTGAGGAAGGCCTAGGCTATTCAACATCACCCTAGGACCCTTAGGAGCCTAGCAAAAGGAAACCCAGAAAGAACGCTAAGCGAAAACCAAGTAACAGCGTGGGCAGGCGATGCGATACAATGGAGTAAGTCGTGGGCAGAAGCTAGTAATAAACCTTTCTAAAAGACCAAACCAGTCTCTTTCAACCAAAAACTGCATTTCACATCTGAATTACCTAAAAATATAAAGCGTAGTCAGCGCTGTATCTAATATTTATCAAGCGCATTGCGTGCCTCCCCAGGGAATCTTACGTTGACCGCAATAGGTACGTCGGGCTTCTTTGCTCAATCCTCTGGAAGTCCGCTGCTGCGGTAATTATAAATGTGCTCGACTGAAATGAATGTTGTATTAGCGTTTTATGGCTGGGCTTGGCCTTTATTTGTCTATGGGCTGATTTTTCCATCGCCAGATAACTTTTATTCGAGGAATAAAATTGACGTTTGACAGGTTTTTTTATGAAATAACTGTCAAAATTTCAAAATTATTCCTCGGTTAAAATTATCAGTTGATTGAAAAAAAATCAGTGAAGTGCGAGTCGGACTCGCGCACTGAGGGTTCCGTACAAACTTGTAGGTATGTTAATAGTTTATCACGGGTTTTTTTTTAATGTAACTACAGATTTACGGTTTTCAGATTTTTTCCTTTACTTGTGCTACATGACCTTGCTTCTTGCCAAATTTCATTATTCTAGGTCGAAGGGAAGTATCCTATAAATTTTGATTCCCTTTGTGTTGAAATATACGTTTTTTGCGGCATAAACAGCCGTATCTGTTTTTAAGTTAACTTAGAAGTTTGATTTTTTAACACTTCAAGGGACTGTAAAACTGATTATATGGTTTTAATTTTATTTCAACTCTATCGAGAGACCGTTTATCGATAAACGGTCTTGACAGATAGACAGACAAATGGACAACAAAGTGATCCGATAAGGGTTCCGTTTTTTCCTTTTGAGGTACGGAACCCTAAAAATCAGCCCTTAGTCGTACCGACTGTTTGTTTTGTATTGATTTTTTGTACAGAGCAGATTTTTAGAGCAATTTGTCAGTGGATTAAAGAAAATATATGGTAGTATGCTAGCTTTTGCTCGCGGCTTCGCCCGCGTGGCTATCGGAAAATATCCCACGGCAACGTAACTACTACCGGAAGTAAAAGTACCCTGTGTTAATCCAGGTTATAAACTTTCTGTGTGCCAAATTACATCCAAATCCATTCAGACGGTTTTGCGCCAATCGCTATGTCACATAATAATATGTGCATCCAGACAAACGGACAAAAACTTAACAAATATCGGCATTATAGGTACTCCTTTCCATATCTCGTAACAATTACTTTTTACCAAAAATATAAAAAAAAATTGTAAAGTCAAACCAGTGGGTTTTTTTGGTTACTATTTTATATTGTAAAAAGTAAAACGATACCGCAGAAATAACATTGTTTAACATAGAAACATAAAATAAATAAATTAGAATAAGGGCAAGAGAATTATGATAAACATAGACACATAAAAAAGTATCTGCATAATGTTGAATCATAGAAGGACTTGAGGAATCATAGGAATCCGCTAGCTAGACTAAGAACCGTTTGAAAATGAGAGAGGAAGAAGTTAGGAGAATTTCTCATAAGATCATTAATGGCTGTAGCTGCATAAAAAGTACGCAGTAAATCAACAGTATTTGGAAAACCTTAGGGCCTGTGCACACCACGTTTTTTAACGCGCCGTTGACGCGCGTTTGTAGCGATACGCATGCGGCGGGTCTGACGCAGCCTGTAGACCTTCTGTAGGATAAAAGCGCGCCGTCGACGCACGATTCTAAAACGCGCGTTTAAAAAACGTGGTGTGTACAGGCCCTTATGAATAAAAATTACGAATTTCTGGACACGCAGTTCGATTTTCCAATTAACAATCATAATATTATGTATTTAATTTGACATCATTGAAATAAATATACAAACGGACACAACATACTCATATAGAAGACCCCATACCAAAGCATCATAGTAAGGCACACAGTCACACACCCCTAAAATCCAAAACGCACACTCACACACCCCCATTCACTCATGACCTATTGAAGCACGAAAAAGAATCCTCAAAGCATTTCTATATCGCCGTCATGCTGCCAAAACCGATTATCTGCAATTTGGTCAATTTTGTGTTAAAGATATCAATCGATTCAGTTTTTCAGTTCTGTCGTCTGCCAATATCGGTTAAACGCAGAAACCCATTAGTTGCAGAGATACTCTGTGCATAATAAAGGGTAATTGATCAATGTCTGTAAAAAGTCGCCACACAAAAACGATTAAATTTGTTTAATGATAGGTTTTTCGATATTACGCTTGCTAAATAATATTAAACTCGTTTAATTGATTTTCTCATTTACGCACTGGAGCAGGTCTACAGATGATTTATTCTGCCATAGTATTTCAAACGCCGTTAGCCGGTTTTGGAAAAATATTTACTTATTGAAAACTTTAATAACATACGTCAGCAAAAATTAAATTATTAACTTTAACTCATTTTGGCCCGCGCCCTTAACATGCAAGATGAAATAATGTTTTTGTGAAAAATATAATTATATGCATTTAATTGATTTCGGGTAAACTTACTACGGGTTCTATTAGATAAACGTCTCTGCAGCCAAAAGCGATTAAATGATGATACCTATAGTTGCCAGGGTTTCGCGTTGGCGCGCGGCGCAGTTAGTTCGTTCATTCATTCATTCAATTTTCATTACGACGCGACACATTCGGCTCGACGAAACTCAAACTCAAACCATTTATTTCAATTAAACCATTTACAGGCACTTTTGAATTGTCAAGAAGTCGGTCAGTCAGAAAAAATGAAGCTAAATTATGTTGTTACAAAAATATTAGTTACATCATTTATTTTGAATTTATAATCATATGTGAGAACGATGTAAAAAAAGAGACTTACGCGTTAAAAGCGTAAAGAGTACAGCAAATAGTAACAAAACAACAATCCAAAATAAAATAATTCAAAATAAGCCGAGGCAGCTAAGTGATGACCAGCCCAACTGACGGCGCCCGTTCACGAACATGACGCATAGATCAGCACCATTCAGCTCAACCATTTTGAAGGGAGCTAAATGATCCAACACACACGCCACCGTCAGCGAGACATTTGTGTGAGCATGACATACTATCAGCCGCCAGTGCTCATTCAAGCCAATGAAAAACATTACCCGGTAAACGGTAGCACTATAGTACATAGAACTCACATCTGTGCTATGCAATTATACAATACAAAGAAAATTGAGTTTATACAATGCAAAGATAGTCTTACAATCTTCAGCAGCTCCAACAGAATTTTCAAGTGTTACTCTATTAGTTGTGGTTGTGGAGCAGGACCAGCATTGAGCCAGGCATTTTTATCAGCGATGTAGTCCCCTAACTTATAATATGCCTGCCTGCATAGTGTGCGTTTTATACAAGACTTGAATTTTGTCTCATTCAGTTGAAGAATATGGGGAGGTATTTTATTATAACACTAGCTGTGCCCGCGACTTCGTCCACGTGGAATAGTGACTTTTTGGGACATATTTTGAATTACATATACCGTCGTTTGGGTAGCTAAAAATTTACTTTACAGTAATGCTTCTCTGTATACGATATTTGACGTATGGCCATCGGGGATGAAAGCATACAGGCTCCTAGGATTGCTAACCCGTGACAGAGCCACATACAACTGACCGTGCGAGAAACAGCTGATACTTAGATCTACACCCGCAACTTTCAGTGTCTGACCTTGGGCTTTATTAATTGTCATCGCAAAACATAGGCTGACTGGAAACTGGACTCGTTTAAAACTAAATGGAAAATTGTTTGGAATGAGAGGAATCCGAGGAATGAAAACACGTTCACCTTTTCCACACCCTGTTAAAATCTCTGCTTCTATCAGATTTCGTTGTAAATTGGTCACTTTTAACCTGGTGCCATTGCAAAGTTTTGGGAGCTTAAATTTCTAAGAAGCATTATGGGTAGGTACGCCTACTTTTAATTTTATTTTATGTGCTGGTAGTCCAGGAGCATTGAGGGATTCTAAAAATTCTACTGGGTAGCTTGTAGATTCTCCTTCTTCCATGACTCTGGCTTTATATAGCCACGGACGCGCAGGCGCGAGGCGTGTACGTACTCTGATAGAATACCTTATCAAATGTTCGCCGTGATTCTTTAAATTGACATAAGTTTTTTATTTATGAACCGATTGACATGAAATAAACACTAAATGTTAAGTGAAGCTTACTACAATATATTAGTGAAAACCGCATCTAAATCGAATAAGCCGTTTCTGATATTAGCGTGCACAAACACACAGACAAACAGACAAACCGACAAACAGACAAAAAAAATTTAATTACACTTTCGGGTTCGGCATCGATATAATAACAACCCCTGCTACTTTTTTTTTATATATTCATTGTACAGACACAACTTTTCTACAATTTTATTATATGTATAGATTTTAAACAGTACCCCATAAAATATGAGTCTACTTTAGCCAGTCTGAAACCTGGTTGAACTAATAGGTCCCTATTTCTAGTACTATAATTATGTCTTTCACCTCTTTTGTTAAAAAGATGTAAATTTGTCCTTACATACATTATGTTTTCGTAGATATATTGACAAGGCACCGTCATGATGTTAATTTCCTTAAACAATTCCCTTAGAGAATCACGCCTGCGGATATTATATATGGCTCTGATGGCTCTTTTCTGCAGAATAAAAATAGAATCGATGTCTGCAGCCCGTCCCCAAAGTAAAATACCGTAAGACGTGATACTATGAAAGTAACTAAAGTAGGCTAGTCTCGCGGTATCTATATCAGTGAATTGACGGATTTTTCTGACAGCATAAGCTGCTGAACTTAGCCGTCCTGCAAGAGATGTTAAATGAGGACCCCATTGTAGCCTTGAGTCGAGCGTGATCCCTAGGAAAACAGTTTTATCGACGAATTCTAGTTTCTCTTGATTCAATATTATCTCATAATCACTACCTTTGACATTTGGTAAAGAAAATCTTATGCACTTAGTTTTATTTCCATTTAATATTTAATTTCCATTTAATTAAACACCTCATAACAAACAAAAACTCGATTACCAAGTAATTATTTACATTGATCTTTTAAAATCAAGCTCAATAGCAATATCCAGCAGTGGGTTATAAAGTAGCCTGTGTTAATCCTGTGCCTTATCTATCCACCTACCAACTTTCATCTAAATCCGTTCAGCAGTTTCAGAGATTAATTTTGAAAGAGACCTGTGTCCAGCAGTGAGATACAAAGTAGCCTATGTGTTAATCCTTTGCCTTATCTATCTACTTACCGAATTTCATCCAAAACCGTTCTGTAGTTTCGGATATTAACATGTACAGACAAAATGTATAGACGAGTATAAAAAGAATAAATGAAAAATTCTGAATTTTTTCATCAGGTAAAACTAGCTAAAATTATGTCTAACTCTTTTTTTCTGTTCTTCTGTTAACATTCAATAGACACAACATTTTCTACATATGTATAATGGTACAATGAATATCTGCTTCTATGGATTATTAAAATTGTAAGACTTAAAGGTTCAAATTTAACAAAAAACTATTTTTGATAATTGGCAGCCAAAATTGATTAAAAGCAGTCCTCTCGGAGATATTTTTTTATTTTTATTCGTTTCTATAAGGATAATCGAATCAACTAGTCTTGCTTTCTACAGAAGGATAAATAATGCATCGGAAAAGAACTAAAAATATTAATGAAAGCTAGTATTTAACAAAACAATCTACAGTAAACTTTCAAATTGATTTATCTCTAATTGCATTATTATGCATTTAGCTAACTTTGGCAGCATGACGACGATATATAGTCGAACAATGCTAAATTTAAACCGTATGACATTAATTCTGGCCCGGGATGGCAGATACCTGACAAGACTGGCGCCGCACTGGCAATTTTGAATTGGTGCCAACGCCATACAATACGCATGTATTCTTGGTATGGCAGTCTTTGTAATCAATGCTTGGTCTTGCAGTATTGCTGGAACTAAAAGTAGAATGCTGGGAATATTTATGGTTTTAGAGCTATGGTATGTGTGTTTGTGTACACACACAAACAGACACAGTCTGTGATGTGTGTGTGTGGGTATGTGAGAGGAAAGAATATTTATTTATTTAATATTTCAAGCACAAAAATGTACAGAGGCGGACTTAATGCTTTCATACGACATTACATCCTTAGCCCTTTATGTTCCGGGGCAGCGGTAACCCTTTCGGACGATCCCGCTACCCCGGCAGGCTTCGGCCCTAGCTGGCCCCATCCATTATGCTGACATCTCTTTGAGGCGCGCGTGGAACACATACGCGCCGTCCGGCACGGGCCTGGTCCTGATCGGACGGAGAGCTACCCATTACTCTCCGTCCGCAGGCCCGCGCCTACGGTGGCCGGGAGTCGTCACGCGGCTCCCGACGCCCGTAGCGTCTCCCGCGGCGGCTGAGACGTGAGGCTCTCTCCCTGAGCCATCCCGCCACCTCCTTCGCTAGCATGACTGCTTCGCAGAAGGAGGTGACTGCCTCCCACTCCCTCTCGCTCCGGACCATGGCTTAAACCAGCCGGACGCGAGAGGTCGCCGCCGCTGCCGATTGCCTCTACGAGGACACGGCGATGCTCCGCCCAAGCGGGGCAGACCTCCACTTCCCCGAGGGCTCGGCAGAAGTGTACCTATAATACACCCACATTTCGCCAGTTATGTTTAAGTGAGACCTGTTGCCGGCAACCGGGCAGAAATCCCAACACTGGGCTGTTACTAAGAAAGTTGTAGATGGTATGCAACAAAAAAAAATCCGAACATTATATCTGTAGATTTTTCTCTTATAAAATATTAAGGTGTTCCTAATTAAACATGAATGTGAGCTCACCTTGGTTAACCTGCAGACAGTATCGCGTCGAATCAATAAGTATTCCGTTTTATGATTCTGTACGGAACCCTATAAACGTTATACTCAATTCAACGGAAAACATTTCGGTCCCTAATGTATACACGCTCCCTTTTTTCTCACACTCCAAACGTTCTTATTCGACATTTTTCTTTCCGTTACTTCTGTACTGGCATTTTATTTTTATAGCCGTGTCTCGGAATACATCCCGTTGCCTCACCCCTGTGCGATACCAAAGAATTTCCAAATACTTGCCGCTTCGTTACCAATAGTTCAGAAAAAAATTACACGAAAAAAATGAGGCAAAAATTTATTGGGAAAAGTATGCAATCACGTTAAGGTGGGATGGTTCGCGTCCAAGATATTAGTAAGCATGTTCTTCTCTTGACAGTAATCCACGCCAGTGATTATGCTTTTGAGTTTTTCTCTCAGTTCGTTGGTAAATAAAACGGTTTCGTGGGATATCGATCTCTTCAAGCGCAACAATTTAGGTAGAATGCTTTCATTAACCGCAGGTTTTTTGGATTTCGATTGAACTTGCACTGGGGGGAGCCTTTGATTTTTCGCGAACACAGTCAAGCTAGCAGTGTATTCTAATAGAGCTCTTACACCGTACATCACCACCACCAAGAACAAAGAAAAACCAGCAGTCGTGTAGTTCTTCTCGATCCTGTGCAGCAGACTCACCTTCTCGTGTTCGTATAGGTCCTCGGAGAAGATTAATGTGTGGATACTTTGAAGAGGCAGATACATGCCGAGGTATAGAACAGACGTGAAGTAAAATGCAATGAAGAAGAAATACGTTAGTTTGTAGCCCTGCGTTAAGTCATTGATAAACTTCGTCAGCTTCATGGCATCGTAGATAGGGTTAAGCATAACCAAAAGCGCGGCCATTTGGATTAGTAACAAGCATGATAGGACAATGCAGCCGAATGCCATCATCTTGATCTTACTAGAAATGGCTTGGAATGTACTGTTCCTATGGCATTTTACTTGTTTCTTTTTGTTTAACTTTTCCTGTTTTTCTATAATAGTATGATACGATACCACATCTTATGACAAGTGCATGACAACTTGACAATCATTCGTTTTGTGAATTTATTGTTTTACTCTTTTGTGGGTCGTGTCTATCTGTCAATCTGTTATTCGACTTTTTCGGCCCAAACTACATGTGTTAAATGTAAAATGTTCTTTGTTCATAGTATCCGGTCGAAAAGGCTTGTTGGCTTATTTATTGATTAAATGGACCCTTTTTATCATTTAATATATATGATTGACGTGTTTGAGTATTAACGTCTATTGAATTACTATCACTTGAATTGACATACCTATCAGAAGGGGCTAATTTTAATACATGTGTTATAACAGTTGCAGTGTAAGTGACCTGTGTGGTCTCGTCTTTAGTTAAAACGGCATGTCTGCACATAAGTTCGAACTCGAGCAGACGAGCAATCCTTATCGAGAAATGTACTAACCATTCAATCAAAAATAAAAGGTACGACTGCATAATGAATAAAGTATAGCATAGTGAAATTTTGGATGAATAAAATTCCAAAGCGAGATTTGTATTCACATCCTGAAGGAGGCGGTAATGGGCGTGACTTTCCGTAAAAATTTCAACAACAGTGCTTATAAACGAAATAGTTACAAGGAACGCAATGATTTTTGGTGGTTGAGGATATTTTTGTTTAAACTTAAACCAGTAATCTCTTAAATAACACGGCTGCTGAAAAGGTTTTAAAAGTGCTATTACTGCCACTAGTTCCACGAAGAGGAAGAATCCCAGAAGCATTTGGCATACACCTAACATTCTAAGATTTTTCCTTTTTCTTTCCTTGAATATCAGTTATGTCTGCTGCTTTTACCGAGCTCCTTATTTCTGGGTGTGTTGAAGTCTGTGTTTCGATTTCTTCGCCTACTTCAATCTGCTCAGGAATAATTAACAATGACTCGTGTTGTATCGTAGCATAGGCACGAGGTGTTTCTTCTAAAAATTGTTTTAGTAGTAGCGTCTCTTTTGAATTCAAATGAACTACTAAAGGCCAATGAGCAGGATCTTCATCTTCATCTTCCTCATCACTGTACTCTTCAAGTAGTCCTAGTGTGGGTTGAACAGAATCGTCATCTTCTTGAGAAATGGCTATATCGACCAAATTGTAGTGTCCCATCAAATCAGAAAATTCGTGAAGCCTCGCTGAAAATATGATTAATTCAAGTACTCTCCAAATTACTACAAGATAGAAAAGAGAGAAGCATGCGAGCAAGTAGTTTTTGTTTGCGTTTGTTATTGCTATAATGCGTTGTACACTCTCTGTTGGTGTTTCAACTGGTCTGATATGTTTTGGTATTCTAAGCCTAAATAATGTTTGCATTGGACTGTAAATACCAAATATCCCTATTATAAAAAAATACAGAATTGCTAAAGCGTAACAATAGGGATTTGTTAGATTTAATTTCAGAATTTCGTAGAATTCTTTTATATATTTGGATATGGTAACAATATCAGTAATTGGAAACATCAAACACGCAATTAGCGACATTTGCGTTAAATTAGTTACTAAGAGTAATACCGTAGAACTAAGCATTTTTTCTGTTAAATTTATCCCATATTTATTTTATGACCTAATGTTTTTGTCAGAATGCCACAGTGACAGAAATATTTACAGATTAAACATCAACCATAGATATTAAAGAAAACTCTGTCCTATAATCATTGCGATATTCCTTTTTGGTGCTATCGAGGGAAACAAAATCCCTTTACGATCGTTTCCTTGAGGCGTATGAACGCAAATTGCGTCACCTACTTCCCCGTGATTGAATTCGTTATCAAACGCCGCCTCACAATTGCGTATCGAAATCGAAACTTGTAACAAAAGCCTATTTACGTACGTACGTACCTATGAAACAAAATAACGGCACGGTATGCGGCATTTATTTGGATGTGGAACATAATTATGTTGCGCCAGACTCCTGGCACGGCACGCATAGCTCCCACGCTACCTGTAAGCACACGTATACGTCAGCCATTAGTGTGACCGAGAGAGCGTGTTGGCTCTCGCTCGCACAATTTCTGCACGTGGTTCCCCCCTTACAGGTGGCACCCGCCTTCCTTTATCACAGCCATTACCTATGTCGATTCAATTATGCTGAACTGTTGACTTTGCGGACACCGATATTTTCAAAAGTTGTGTAACAAGCTCTCGCTGAGGAGCCCAATCTGGTGTCGATAAATTATTTTAATTAATAACGTGGTATGATGAAATAATTTACACAGATTAATATTACATTATTTGCCACGTGATACGGGTCGATTGGTGCTCACTACCTTCGCTTGTAATTAGGAGTCTTTCAAAAATGATTTAAAAGCAAACGAATGAATATCCGATAATCTGTTGAAGGCCGCAGGAATCCGCTATATGCGACAAGCACAGAACCGGTCGAAGTGGAGGTGCTTGGGGGAGACCTATGTCCAGCAGTGGACGTCTTTCAGCTGAAATGATGTTGATGATTCAAATGTTGAGTGTCGTATTTTGATCTGGACCTGTACAATGGTATAGAACTAGATAAACATACGATTTATTTCGAGATAATATATGTGGTAAACGCACAAAATAAAAAAAAAAAAATAGGAACTAAGTGTTACAATATTGTTTTTCAATATAATATTATCTTGGGGTATCATAGATAATGCAGCAATCTTTTTATTTAACCTTAAGCAAGGGGCATACAGTAATTGTATTAAAAACGTTTTAAAAAAACGTTCTTAAAAACAACCATAATAAAAATGGGATAATTTAATAGTTTTCGCTGCAAGTACAAGCTAATCATTTTAATTATTTCGTAAAAGTAAAACGTCATTTGATTGGCTTTTCAACACGCAAACTGTGATTTGTTGACAAATTGATCCATTCACACAATGATATTATAAATGTAAAAAGGTGCATTCACACATTGAAGTATTTGACCCACAACATGACACCACGCCTGGTTACCTCAAACGGTTAGGCAGAGGTATACCGTCCTCTATAATATAGTACACCCTCATTTCGCCAGTTATGTTTAAGGGAATTACAGGGCTTAAACGCAAGTTTTAGAAGTACTAAAATTATGATCAACTACAGTAAACAAACTCGGAAAAATATATGTTATTCTTCAGGATATTATGCTAGGCAGTTGAAAACATAATACAACTAATTTCATACGATAGAAAAAATCACGAAGATACCTCTCAAAACTTTCTTTTTACAATAAAAACCATACTAATATACCTACCTACAATCATTCTGATTGTTTGTCAGATTATTAAAACAAGTAACATACTAAAGCACTAGTGTTTTAATTTTTTAGTCCAAACAATAGATTTTTTGTAAATATATAATTGCCAGCGTTTTTTCATCGCGCTTCTCTTTCTTTTCTATGCAGTCCGACAGTGACCGCGCTTTAGGTCATGTAGTCCCCTTAAGCCAGCGAGCTAGCCAACCAGCACCCTAGTTCCGTAACATACTTTCAGTCACAATTTGAATCATTTTGAATCTAATCCATTGCTTCATATGTTCGAAAACTTTGTCTGCTCGACAACGTACTCGTAAATACCGCAATCAATGTTGTTGAATAGTCAAAATGAAAGCCATTGCTACTGTTAGTGTGTTACGCAATTACCCCTACGTTATGTTCTTGCTGTATTCGGATGGTACCGGTAAAATGGGGTTAATTTGATACTACGGGTTTACTTTGATAACAACTTTCGACTTAAGAAAAACTTAACTTAACTTAAATTTTATTAGATTTAAATATATAGATTTGAACAAAAAAATCAGTTATAATTGTATTTATTAAAGAAACCCCATCATCTTAAAACAACTGCAACACAAAAAATTGTGGACCGATATTATTTAGTTTTCTTCTTGGGTAAGGGGTTACTATCAAATTACGTACCAAAAACTAGTGCGATCAAACTATCCCCGATGTCAGTATGAAGCTAATCACGATGATTATTATTTTTTATTTCTCAAAAAGGAGTGTCCAAAAATATTACTTTAATAAAACATATACAACACAAAAAACCGATGTTACATTTATTTTTGTTAATTTTTCAGCCTTCTTAGTACAGAAATATTTAACCTCGAATTTTAAAATTGATCAAAAATCAATGTAACCCAATTTTACGGTACTAAGTATAAATGCAACAGCTAGCTATACCTACTCCTAAAGCACTATATATTTTCCAATGAATTACCCCAGCAAACGATGTAGGTATTTAGTAAACTCCCAGTAGGTACTAACTCTCAAAGATTAACAAGCTATTTTAACTGTTATCTCTGTGGACTTGCAATTAACTGAATACTTCACTGGCAGAAAATGTTGTGCAAGTGTTTGTATACCGTGCAGCGTTGCTTTTAGGTCACTTCAATATAGCTAAGATTTTCAAAAGGAGTTCGTACTTAATATCCCAGTAGAATATTGATGACTGAGGAGTACCTAATTTAATACCATAGATTTTTATGCTAAGCTTGTGTAAAATGTGGTTTATTATAACGGGCTACGTACGTAATATTAAAAAAATTAAACAAGTACGATAAACATATGTTTTGTACAAAACTAGCCTCTGCCCGCGACTTTGTTCGCCGAGGAAGTCAAACCACAATAACCATATTATATAATTATATAAAAAAAATAACCTAGGATGATAAAATATTCGTTTTTCCTAATCATCTTAATATTCGTGTTAAGATCGGCTTCCTCTGTGGTAAATGGAACGTGCCGATCTTTACACTAATATTATCATAATTAGGAAAAACTAAAATTTCATCAGCCTAGGGATATTTGATATACTTTATATAAATACGTATTTATTTTATTATGTAAAGGGGAATTATAAAACGGTCGAATAAAAAAAAAACTTAGCGACTGATGATGAGATACTGTTTTAATGACTTGAGCGGTATGAATTTGAGTAAGCGAAAAATTAACTAAACTAACGACGAATATTGATTAATAATATAATCCAGAATGAGCTTACAAAAAGTGGGTTGTGATTAATCCATTTCAGATATTAAAATTCTAGCCGTGCGACTAAATTACTAAGTGAGCGACTAGAAATACAGAGAGTGCACCCCGAGGTTAGGTTTGGTTAGGTTACTTTAAACCCTTTATACAGAAATACCCCGCGAAGCGGGGCTCCGTCGACATACGATGCAAGAGCGAGCGAATGACAATACAAATACCTTCACCGTGCATCGTGTATTTTAAGTAACTCAAATTAATGTTTGTAAGTTGCTGTTCTATTGATTTCTCGTCACTCGCAGTCAGTCGCTCACTTAGTAATACTATAACGTAAATTAATTATTTTTGTCACTTAAAACTTTAATCTGCAGTCACTCGTTTAAATACTACCCTTATGTAAATAGTAAACCACAGCCTACCTACAGTATTTTTCTCTCCTTCCCCTTTTTATCCATCCAAAGGTTGTATTTAAAAGAGCGCTCTTAGCGATAAGACCATCCATTATGTCACCCTTTGTAAAATTTCTATATTTATGTCTGTAATTTATATGGTGTGTATAATAAAGAGTATTCTATTCTAGTAGAGAGGCGTGTGGCTATGTAATATCAGCCGCACGGGTAGATCGATCAGGTTAAGCAACGCTTGCCGCGGTTGGTCCGTGGATGGGTGACCATCTTTAAATACCATGACCCCTCCGTGCCTCGGAAAGCACGTTAAGCCGTTGGTCCCGGCTGTCATTCGTGGATCTTTGACAGTCGTTACGGGTTGTCAGAAATCCCGAAAGTCTCACAACCAGTCTTACCAAGGGGTATCGTATTACCCAGTAACTGGATTGTGGAGGTCAGATAGGCAGTCGATCCATGTAAAATACTGGTATTCTGCTGCATCTGGTTAGACTGGAAGCCGACCCCAACATAGTTGGGAAAAGGCTAGGTAGATGATGATGCATAAAGAGTATTCTATTGCACGACTCATATGAAGCATTAGAGAGTGCTTTACGATCGAAAACATTTTTTTGCCTCCTTTCTGCAATTATTGTTTCTATTGTTATACTCCTGCTAGTACACAGAACCTACTTAATTTATATAGGCATTGTGTAGATAAATGGAGATTAATTCTGTACTTTTCAAAAATTAATTTAATGCGGTAGAAACGAAAAAATAAAAACCAAAATATTTCTAAAAAAAATCCCGCCAATCAAGTGTGAAACCTGAAAACATTGTTTGTAGCTTGCGTAAAAATCTATTAATTGAGTAATTTTTTTTTAATAGATTATTTTTTCTCATAGGAGGAACCCTATTGAAAATGGCTCTTTTATTCAAAGTAGTTTAATTATAATTAATAAAAAACTAACTAATATAATATCTATATCTATGGTTTTTTATACTTACGACCAAATGAGCATTATACGTCGCGCACTTTTGGATTTTAATTTTTTTTTCCATTCTATTCTTTGCTATGGGTTGCTAGTTACTCAATACATTACTGAAATATTAGTATCTTATGTAAACTAGACACAAATTCACAAACATAACCAATTCACAAGACTTCAAGATCAAAACTCATGTCATTCAACTCCGATCTTGTTACTATTTTACAAGTTAATATTAACACATAACATACATAACTAAGCAGTCTATTTCTTTGTTTCAGGTAAGTTTGGACTTCCATCAAAACGGAACTGTGGACGTATGCTTTTATTTACCGTGATTATTTGCGTAATAGGATGTTTGCAGGGTGTGACCTCCTTAATCAGTATGTAAAGATATATACCTAAAGTCTATTCAAACGTATGTTTCAAATTAATATTATTTCAAGTTAAACAAATATCAACTTTATTTTAATTGTATTTAAGTTGATTTCAGAGTGACTAGCATTATTGAAAAAGTTATAAAAATGTTTGAAGTTGTAACGTAAACTCAGCATTATTGTGTAGGGTTTAAAGTAATTTTTTCATAAACTCATATTTGTTTACATTTTTGGCAAATAAACCGCGAATGCAGATTACACGTGTTAGCTACGGTGTGTTGCGTGGAATGTATGTCAGGATCAAACAATAGTAAGTAAGTAACTTATCAATACAGAAAATTACGCCAGCGATCCCCTAAGGGCAGAGAGAGGGCAGAGTATGCCCACATTTCACCAGTTATGTTTAAGTCTTATGTAATAGGGAACGAGCCTATTACCATTAACTGGGCACAAATCAAAACTCCGGGCTGCTACTGAGAAGTTATTGATAGAAAAACCCAATAACACTTTGCCCTACCTGGGAACCGAACCCAGGACCTCCTATTCTGCAGTAGCGCTTGCGACCACTACACCAACCAGTCAGTTTTTATAGTAAGTGTTTTGCAATTTATGGTATTACTAGCTGACCTGACAGACGTTGTCCTGTCCTATTCAATAATTCATAAAAAAAATCCCATAGAAAAAAGCACTTGCAAGCAAAGCAGGTTCCGTACCACTGTACAATATATTTAACACAACATATTAATTTTAATACTCTAGTTAAAATAAAACACGTTTCTTAAATGGGGACACATTCAATTTTTAACTTTATTTTATTTTTATTATTTTTTGTTAAAGCGACTATACTAGAATACTGAAAATTTAAATTGTCTACCTATTACGGATTAAATGATACAGCCCTGTGACAGACGGACGGACAGCGGAGCCTTCGTAATAGGGTCCTATTTTTTAGTCCTTTGGGTACGGAACACTAAAAAACAAATATTAAACTTGTCTATAGATACGTGGAACGACCATGTTTTCGAGGCTTTCTTGTTTTTAGTACTAACTCTGATATAATTAGAAGTCTGGGTCGCTAGAGGTTGTTTGTGAATAGTTGTTGGCTGTAGTTCGGCACCCTAATTGCTTAAAACACTATCAATCACAGTCTGAATAATTTTGAAAAGTATTGCTAATCCATTGCTTTATATGTTCGAATTTTTTTTTCTGTTTAGCAACGTAAATAACACGATGAATGTTGTGGAACTGTCAAAACGAAAGCCGTTCCTACTTTTAATGTGTTACGAAATTATCCCGCAAGTATTAGAAGTAGTTATGGTTTTAGTGAATATCGTCTCAGAGAAGAGAGTTTTTGAGTCATGTAGATGGTGTGTCCAGAGCGGCAATTCTCGTAATTCTAATAACATTCACAGTCTGATCGCAGTCTCAATCTGTCAACAATACTTATAATTTCCCTACATTTATGAAAATTAGTTTTTAGGGTTCCGTACCCAAAGGGTAAAAACGGGACCCTATTACTAAGACTCCACTGTCTGTCTGTCTGTCATCAGGCTGTATCTCATGAACCGTGATAGCTAGACACTTGAAATTTTCACAGATGATGTATTTCTGTTGCCGCTGTAACAAAAAATACTAAAAACAGAATAAAATAATTATTTAAGGGGGGCTCTCATACAACAAACATGATGTTTTTGCCGTTATTTGCTCGATATTAAGAACGGCAACAGGTAGACGCTTGAAATATTCACAGAATATTTAGTTGTATAAGTATTCACTTTAAAAATAAATAATTAAAATAAGATAAATATTTATAGAGGGCTCCCATACAACAGACGTGATTTTTTGCGGTTTTTTCAGCGTGTTTTGCCTTGTGGTACGGAACCCTTTGTGTGCGAGTCCAACTCGCAATAGGCCGGTTTTTACATTTATTGTCGCTGAGATGAGATTGCGACTAGATTTTGAACGTTTTAATTACGAGAATATTGGCCTTCAGATTGTTTTAGTACGTAGAAAATGTTAGTCTTTATTCGTCGCCGTCGTTACATACAACAATGGAAACTTTTTAATATCGTAATAATGTTTACAAGTAGTATGTAATGTATATAAAATAACAACAAAAGAAAACTAAATAAACTAAATTAATTTAAAGACTAAAAGTCGCGCTGATTATTTTAGTCGTTTTGTTTCCTACTATCATTATTATTTTCTTAAAGAGCTCCTCGTAATTTGATGTTATACAGGATGACTGGTAATTAGTGACCGATACTTAAACACGAGATTGTATCTACTCATGATAACAAACAACTTTTACTATGGAACCAAACCGGAAATTGCAAAAAATAATGTGCTGTTTAGTCGTTTATGTTCGCCTAACTGGTCAAAATGTACTGAACAGCAGTTTTTTTTTTACGCGTTTTCAGGTTTGGTCCCATAGTAAAAGTTGTTTGTTATCGTGAGTACAATCACGTGGTTAGGTATCGATCACTAATTACCAGTCACCCTATCTATATTCTGCAAAATGTTAAATCTGCTTTATACACAACTAGCTGCGCCCCACGGTTTCACCCGCATAAGTTTCGAACCCGTGGCAATATCGGAATAAAGTCAGTATGCTATGCCTAATACAGGTCATGGCCTACCCATGTGCAAAATTTGATCTAAATCCGTTCAGTCGTTTTAGCGTTAAAACGTAAAAAAACAAACAGAATTAATCAAAATATTTTCTCTTTATAGTTTAAACAAACATTGAATCTGCAGATTTTCATTAATAAAGTATACTGCTACATCCAAGTATTGTTATAAAAACACTATGCTTTATGCTTTTCAAATTGTTTTCACGAAATTACAACAATTTGCACAAATGCAAGCAACTATTAAGATACTAGAAAATGTGTAATAAAAGCGTCTAATAGCTCGCAATTTTCAAGCCGTTTATGTTTTACCTCCCATTATATTCCAAGGATAAAATGGCAAGAAACTGAAAGCAATTATTATTATCAACTATATACTTCTTTATTGAATACCCTATTTCCACGTTTGAGCTCTTTGCATTTTGATTTTTTGGTTAAAAAGTTGGAAAAGGACTCTGGGAAAGTAATATTTGAAGGACAGTTTGTTTTAATTAACCTGGGTCAAATAAACTTATTTTCTACTAGCTGCGTCCCGTGGTTTCACCCGCGTGAATGTCGATCCCGTGGGAATATCGGGACAAACAGTAGCCTATGATATGTCAATCCAGGGTTTCAGCTACCTCCATACAAAATTTTATCAAAATTGGTCCAGCCGTTTGAGCGTGAAGAAGTAACAAACATATAAACACACACACACACACCCTTACACCCTCAAACTTTCGCCTCTATAATATTAGTGTGATCTTTCTTTTTCCTTCTTTAAGGAAAGGTTAAATGAAAAATTAATAATAGGGTCAGGTGGTTCGATTTAGTTAATGATCAAGAGGGAAGTGCTAGGGTAGCCCGCAAAATTCAAATTTTCTTACTTTTTTGCATACGAGTATAACCCTATTGATTGATATTTAATGGAATAGTCATTCTTCAATAGGGTTATAGGAACTTCTCGCATCCAACGGTTTCCTGCGGCCTTCACAAGGTCGTCGGTCCACCTTGTTGGAGGCCTTCCAACGCTACGGCGTCTTCCGGTACGCGGATTCGTAACAATTTTTAAGTACTAATTCGTTTTTTATTACGAAAAATTCTATTGTTTTCGTAGAAATCTTTTATTGTACAGACGCCAGCACATCAAGCTACCCGAAACTGTCAAATTTTCCCAATCAACCTTGAACCTAATGCTTTAGCGATAGAGTTGAAAATCTATTAAATAAATTTGACAGATTGACAGCTTGATGGACTAGCGTTTGTACCTTATCTATAATATTTTTGCGGGATACTTACAATAAAGCGTATTCCATCTATATATTCATAAAATTATTCAGATTATCGGTAAATTTTCAGAAAGCTAAGAAAATTACTGGTATTCACAGTAGCGTAAAATAAAGCATAGTCACCCTAATCAATCTAATGTTCCCACTGCTGGGACACAGGCCTCCTCTCTGTGAGAGGGAGTGGGCTGTAATCCACTATCTAGGCCCGGTGCGGATTGGTAAATGTCACATCTCTTCGAATTTTTGGTTCTAGGATCTGCCGGTTTCCTCACGATGTTGCCCTTCACCATTTTGATAGCAGTGGTGATGAAATAATTTACACCAAGTAAAGCGCCTGTCTGGGTTCAAACCTACGACCTACAACTCGTAAGTCGCGGCCGTTACCACGTGGCCACTAATGCTCTCATTGATGGCAATGATGTTGCAAAATAAATTAAATAATGATGAACGACTCTGCTCATTAGCTGCAAAAAGAACTGTTTTTATAATTGCAAACATTTCTATTCGATATTACTCGTACCTTTTTCCGTTTCTGCCACCACTACTCCATATATTCACAGTCATCATCTGCCTAGCCTTTTCCCAACTATGTTGGGGTCGGCTTCCAGTTTGACCGGATGCAGCTGAATACCAGTATTTTACATGGAGCGACTGCCTATCTGACCTCCACAACCCAGTTACTGGGTAATACGATACCCCTTGGTAAGACTGGTTGTCAGACTTTCGGGCTTCTGACTACCCGTAACGACTGTCAAAGATCCACGAATGACAGCCGGGACCAACGGCTTAACGTGCTTTCCGAGGCACGGAGGGGTCTCAGTATGTAAAGATGGTCACCCATCCACAGACCAACCGCGGCAAGCGTAGCTTAACCTGATCGATCGACCTGTGCGGCTGTTATTATTTAGATTCACAGTATTCACGAGTAATTCTTTAAAAAACCCATTCCACGCATTGTAAACTCGACATAGTTACCTAAATAATAACGACCAGTTTGTCGCGACAGAAGCTAAACTAGTGTGTTTGTAACTAATTTAGCTGCTCATTTATTAGCAGATAATTAATTGGCGGCATGCGGGCTCTATCAGAGGGAAGCTAGTGTAAACGTATGATCAATTGGATAAGCCCTTTGTAATTGGGGAATTGATATTGTTCATATTGGAGTATGTCAACTGGAAGGATAATGATAGGTAATTCTCGTCTTGAGCGTTTTAGAGAGCTATGTATCTTTTGTGTTAAGATTTCGTCTATGTTTTGGTACTGGCTACTTGTATCGCATTGTTTTCAGCTTGAAATCGCCGTGTTTTTTTTTTTTGTTATTTACGTCTATACATATAAAAATTCAAAGTCCTGACTGTATATCAACACACAGCCTAAACCACTTGTCCTAGAGACATGACATTTGGAGGGTGTGTTCTTTGCGAAGAGTAGGTGTCCACTATGAAATGGTTTTCCGAAATTCCACCCCTAAAAGGATGAATGGGGGGAGGGTGAAATTTCACGCGGGCAGAAGGTAGTCTTTCATATTTTTAAAGAAAAATTATGTAGGTACCTGTTTCAAAGTTTATTAGATAGGTATAGTCTATAATTTTTTTTATAGCTAGTGCTGTAGCGGCAGACTGCAAAACTGGTACTTAGGTACAGTCAGCAAAAGAGATAGGAGTATGCAGGATCGTCGGATATAGTTAAAGTTTAGTAAGAAACCGATGGATATTCTCGAACAAAATTTAATTTTATTAATAGAAAACAAACAGCTCTTTTATCAAATTAAATTTCAGTGGACAACATCCATTGGTTTCTTACTAAACTTCAACTATATCCGACGATCCTGCATACCTATCTCTTTTGTTGACTGTACATAACAAGGTTCAGGATGGAGTATTTAGTTTACTATATATTTTATTCCTTCATCACAATATCACGATAACAATTTGCATCTTCCATTTTCACTCCATAAAAAACTCCACTAAAAGTAATGTCACCCGTGCCACCCGTAACTAAAAGGGTCAGCGTATGTACCTTCGCATGCAATAAGCACCTTAAAGGACCCGTATGAGGCCCAGCCATCTACACTTCTATAAATCACGGGTCTAAAGGTCAAAATCAATCGCTAAAGAAAAATAACCATAATCGGTACCTGCAAATTTTTCTCCAAGAACCTTTTACCAAAGGCTATTGAAAGTAATTTCGTGGGTACTAAAGGATAATAACAATTAAGCTAAATGAGTCACCATTACGGGTGCCTTTACCTTAGTCACAATTACGGGTGCCCTTACCTTAGTATCCCTGACCAATGGCGTGATCGGGTTACTCTTTGTACTTACATGTGTACCTCGTTATGGTCAATAAGTACACTATTTGTAGGTACGTAAGGTTTATTTTATCGTTCGAGAGTAGGGAAATGGTGGAGAATGTGACAGGTGAGGGGTAAGTAAGACGATTTGAGGGGGGAGGAGGTCCGAATAAGTCTTATTTTTTCTTACGTGGGGCCCGGGAGGAGTCTAGATTATTCTTACGTAAGATCACAAAAGTAAGTTTTATAAATTTTTGCTACTTTTTCTTTGCAATTTTGGTAGATACTGATCTTACGTAATATTAAATGGGGAGGGGGTTCATTCAAGGCTTAATTTTTCTTACGTAGGGGGGAGAGGGGTCAGAAATTGGTTGAAATTGTTTTACGTAATAAATGAACAGCCCCTTAGTTTTTGGTTATAAAATATGTAACATAATTAACGCAAGACCTCATACACCTCAATTAGAGTATAGAGCTTTAAGCATAAACAATTTTTCGTCTCTAAGCGCATACGTTCTTATATTTTCCGGACGGAAATATTTAAGAATGCATGCGCTTAGAGACGATTTTGTATGAAATCCGTACATTCAGGGTCTCCGAATCTGAATTCCTGATCAGGAAACCGTACGTATGCAAGCCTAAATTCTTTAAATGGCGGTTAAAAACGCTTTAAAATCCGTTGCGTAGTTTAGAAGGACAACGCGGTTATACAGACAGACACGAAAAGCGAATTTAATCCTTATCCTTACATACAATATACAACAAACTCGCCAAAATGTCTGTACGCACATAACTTCTGAATGACTGCACCAAATTGGATAATTCTTTTTTTGTTGTGTTCAGTATTGCCAGGACAAGGTGTGTATGAAAGAGTATTTCGGAAATTCGAAAAAAAATTGCACCCACGCTAAGCTGTGCCGGGCCGCTAGTTAATAATACTCACAGACACGTACACACAGACATTGATGTGATGATAGGACCCTTTTTGGCCTCGCACAGGTCTTTTTTTTTGTTTATTTATTTTTTGGTTATTTTTAATGTAACTTTAAACGCTCCTTTTTTACTATTTATATTTCCTGTGTGTGTGTCCCAATTAAAATATTTTTCTTTCTTTCTATTTGTTTCTAATTAGTCAGTTTTGGTAATTAGGCGTAAGAATCAACAAGTTTATGGAAATTGGTAATTTTATCACCCACAGCATATAAATAATGGCTACTTTAAAATGTAACTGACGATTCATCAAGGGTTATAACTTTTAATATGCTATATTCAACTATATGCCGTGTTTGATTTTAATGAAACATAATTTCAGTAGTGATGAACCTTGTCCTCTTCCATTGTAATTTAATTACAGAAATATTTGATGAGACAACAAAAGCAAACAAAAGCACAGCGCAAAAATATGTACGCAAAAAAGTATTCCATAATTACTAAATAAGTATCAGTATCTTCAAAAGCGAAGAAGATGAAAAATTTAATTAAAAAATAACACTGGCCCTGCGGCCGCGGCGTTAACAACCGCTATCAATTTTATTTTAAAAAGTTTTCGCTCGCAAATTCATCTGATTGCGACCTCCTTAGGTTTACAAGAGTTTTTAAACGCTTTAGGCTGCGTTCGTCTTGATGAGTTCAGTGTTGCCAATATAAAAAAAAATAATTTCAGAGAATTCGTTACCTTGAGTCGACGCTGTACAGGCCTATTTGAAATCGGAATATAAGTTCCTCGGCAGCATCACGATACTGGTTTGGTTTTATTCGAAAAGCTTGCAGTTTTCGATTATTTGAATTTGTAATACTCTTTTTGTAGGTAGGCGTAATTCGCAATGATAGGGCTGAACAAAACTGACACCGAACTGAGGGGCTTGTGGCTAAGTAATAAGAGCCGCACAGGTCGATTGATCAGGTTAAGCTACGCTTGCCACGGTTGGTCCGTGGATGGGTGACCATCTTTACATACCAAGCTTCATCCATTCATTCCTTCATGCCTCGGTAAGTACGTTAAGCCGTTGGTCCCGGCTGTCATTCGCGGATCTTTGACAGTCGTTGGGGTCATCAGAAGCCCGAAAGTCTGACAGCCAGTCTTACCAAGGGGTATCGTATTACCCAGTATCTGGGTTGTGGAGGTCAGATAGGCAGTCGCTTCATGTAAAATACTAGTATTCAGCTGCATCCAGTTAGACTGGAAGCCGATACCAACATAGTTGGGAAAAGGCTAGGCAGATGAGGTATCTTTTGTGTTAACATTTTGCATAGGGTTTTGGGTACTGGTTGGCTGGATCGCATTGTTTGCAGCTTTGAATCGTCATATTTTTTTTTGTCATTGATGTCTTTCATATTTGTAAAGAAAAATTATGTACGGTAGCGGTCAAAGTGGAGTAGCACCGTAAGGATTGTTTTTGATAGATTTTGTATTATTCTTTTTGTATATTTTGATTGTTCAGAGAATTAGTATGGAGCTATATTGAAGTGCACGAGTTTGATCAGCCGATTTTTAATCGCCAAATGCGTGCATTTCAATATAGGTCAATACCTTCCCTGAACGATCTAACTATCGGTCAAAAAAATTCGCTAGTGCGCGCTGGCTCTAAAAGGATTTTTCCTGAGATACGTTAAAAGAAGCGTTATTATTTTCGTTGCTTAGTTCGAGTGGGCTTTGTGATTTAGAAATACGTATGGGAGGCCCCTCCTTTTGTTGTGGTTATTACTCTTGGGGATCAAGTATCGGCAGTTATCAGTTGTTACGTCCTGAACCAAGAATTATTATAAAAAGGGTATGTTACTTATTTGAACAACAATGGCTTTTTGTGAATATTATGTATTGATAGCATTTTTTTTTCCATAAAGAGAGTTTAATCAAAAAACTGTTCGCAATATTCTTTTTTAGAGCGCAAAATTGACTCAAAGCGTGTTTGAAAAAAAGCGTAGCTCAAAAATACCTTACACTACACAGAAGTTTTATTTACTGCAAAAATAAAGCCACTATAACAGCTAAACTGTAGGCTCATAAATTCCGCCGACAAAGCCTTTGGAATCAACATATTTCACGTACTTACTTAACAAATTTTATGTATGTCACGTTCAGGCCGAATTCCAGCGCCGAGTTTACAGTGCCTACCAGGCTAATTCAGTTTCAGTTGCTTCCCTATACCCACTTCAATCCACTTCGTACTTTCGCTTTTTAGAAACATCTTTGAAATTTTGTTTAATGTTGGCCCAATGTTTTGACCAATTTGCCGGATTTAGTAATGTGTGTTACGGAATTGGATCTCATTTCGTTAAATTGTACAAATAAGTGGGTTGATTCGGAAATTGGTTGTGTTTCTGCTCTCGACCTTCTCGGTAACAAGGTTAAATAAATTATGGTAGTATCGAATTGGAGATGAAATAAATAAATTAATGTGTCAGGAATTTTTAATATATATTTTTGTACTATGATTAATTGGTTGAAGCTGAATGAGACACAATAGAAGTTTTATTGATATTACGTCTATGGGCGTTTAGTGCCCCCCAAAGTGTTAATCACAGGTGCTCCGGCACTTACATTTTGAATAATTTCAAAACCTCTACATTATTATTTATTTAATACCTAAAACTGTATTAAAAAAAACTCCGAGTGTGCCGACTAAAGTGAAAACAAAACACAAACAGAATACTTTGCCATCACTCACTGCCATATCGGATATACATTAAAACCGAGTACATCCCGAGGAAAGCCGAACACATCCGAAGCGGTGTCGGTTACGGTAATAGAGGCGCGAATTCAATGGGTTTTTCCCATCTCCAAAAATGCCAAACGCGCCTAAAGAAGTTTTCACTTCAAAAACTTTTCATTAAGAACCACACCACATACCTACCACATTTTTGAACTCAAATATGAAAATAATTGCACCTCTGACAGATTGAACTCCTTATGCTCTTTCCAACTCCAACTTATAACACACGTCACGAGTTTTACCAAAAGTATCTAACTACCACGCGAATCCTTCCCGATCCAGAGTTGACCTTTGTGCAAAGTTTTGTTGACCTTATCCTTTCTGGTTTCAAAGTTTAAGTTTATTTTTGGTAACTTCGGATATCGGCCCTCGAAATCCCGAAGGTACATATATATCGGTTTCGCTTTCAACCCTCAAGGGGTAAACCGAGCCTTTTGCCACCTTTAAAGACCCATTTATCAAGACCGGAGACAAATTATGTAATAATCTGCATATTTTATATGAAAATGCTGTTATGTTTAGCTTAAAGACATCGAATATGATGTGGATTTGTTTAGCTAAAAATAAATATTTTAACACAACTATTTACACTAGGTACTTACAAAATTAAATGACTAACTTATTAACTATACAAATAAATACAAAATCAAAAGTACAATTAGTCGTCAAAGTACTGGTCCGCATCGCTGTCATTCAGAAACGGAAGACCACGTTGAATATCAATGCTAATATTTTGGCCAAAGCATGACCCAGCCCTCTCACGCCATGTTCTAAAAGAGTTTAAAGGCAATTTTATTTAAGGACTTGTCACTGCAGGCTTTAAGCTAAAGGGTTGCCTAGGAACGTCATACTATAACGGCGGTCATAACAACCTGTCATACTCACCAGTATTTGACATTAGGGTGTCAAAAAACGCTCAGTATTTGGACAGCCGCTATTGTGTGACCAGTCACCGCGTTTTTAGGAATCCTTGGCTTAGTATTTATAGTTATTAAAAGGAACTTACCCTACCTATAACCATATAAACCCTAATACCAACCGTACCTATAACAATATAAAGTATCTAATGCGTAAAACTTAGCATTACGTTATTGTAAGTTTTAGTTTTTTTCTTATATTTACTAGCTGCGCTCCGCGGTTTCACCCGCATATGTCTCGATCCCGTGGGAATATCGGGATAAAAAGTAATGGTCTATGGCCTAATCCAGATCATGGTCTACCCATGAGCTAAATTTCATCCATATCCGTTCAGCCGTCTTAGCGCGGAAGCGTAACAAACAAACATTCAAACAGAACAAATCAAATATTTTCTCTTTTTATTATAATATTAGTTTAGATATAGGAGTTTCTTAATAAAATAGTTATATAATGACATTCGTTCGCCGTCGCAGAAAGGGTAATTGCATTTACCAAAGCAAACAACGTTTGCTCAGCGACTTTTGCCAAGATCGTACTTTTTTTCCTCTATAAATATTGAGTCGGTGTGTGGAAAGACAAAAAAACTGTGCTTGGCCAAAAGTCTTTTACGGAAATTGATTTTGATGTGGCTTTAACCTTTTATTGGTTGTGGAGCGAAGATTCATCATGTGGGTTATACTTCATCATCATCATCAGCCTGTAGCAGTCCACTGCTGGACATAGGCTTCTCCTATTCACGCCATTCAACTTGATTTTCGGCAACTCTCATCCAGCTGCTACCAGCCATCCTAACGATCTGCAATATCTTAACACTGTTTAAAAGTATGTCGATAAAATTAAAGTAAATTATTAATGAAGGCTTTGTTTAACGCTGTTTATATACGTACAAACTATATCTGAAATAATAAGGCCCTTAGGCCTTTTGTACACAATATGTTTTTCTTGCCGTGAAAAACTACAGTTTATTCGCCGTGTCTAGGCATGGTCGCCATTGTTGTATGGATCCCTATGGAAACTTGTTGACATACACGTTTTTATACGGCGCGGTTTATATGTACACCGAGTGTAGGCACGGTCATCAATGTTGTATGGATCACTATAGAAGCTCGTTGACAAACACGTTTTTTCTACGGCACGGTTTCATGCACCGTGCCATAAAGAAACCGTGCCGTGGTACAAAGGGCCTTAGGTCGTTCCCAAGCAGTTTATCTGAGTCTTTTCAAATAAACTTTATTTTAACATCACCAATTTTCCTGATTGTCTATTTTCTTCTCAATATCCAACTAACATACAGAATCCAATCTAACCGGAACCAACATAAAATCAATTCATTAATATCGTTATATTTAATAGAAATTTCCTGGGGACCCTCGACATCTAGTCGTTTAAAAGTAAATAAGAAGCTATTCTTAGCTAAATTAACCCAAGAAAACTGTTTACCTGGAACTAATCAAGGGCTTCAGGAGGGTCTTAAACTCAATAAATGTAGATAAGTTTCTAGGGTCGTGTACGTGCGTTTACGCGATGCAAATTGGCCTGTCGCGAAAGGGTTACAAACTTGTACTGACTTGCTTTTAAGCTGTTTTGTAAATAACATTTTACATGTAGCCTTGCTCTGTTTGGAACGAGTTGATTGGAGAAGGAAAGATTAGGGAGACTTGCTCAGTTGCCAAGCCTTTTCCCAACTATTTTTTGGGTTCGACTTCCAGTCTAACCGGATGACAGCGCCGGCTGTCGCTGAAAACCAGCGCTGGGGCTCTGTCGTGCATAGAGTCGCAGCATAATGCTGAGCGATAGCCCTTTTTGCGCGGATGCATGTTTCCCCAAACCATTTTTTTTTGTGTTTGTTCTTTTTTGCGTCATGTTTACCTGAAATAAACGTATTTTCTTTCTTTCTATGTAGCTGAATACCAGTACTTTACGTGGAGCGACTGCCTATCTGACTGTCAAAGCCATCCACTAAAGACAGCCGGGAGCTTAACATGCTTTCCGAAGCACCGAGGAGTTTCGATTTGTAAAGATGGTCACTCATCCGCGGACCGACCATGGCAAGCGTAACATAACCTGATCGATTGAACCGTGCGGATGTTATTACTTAGCCACGAGCCCTAAATGTGATCACATTAAAATCAATAAATAAGTTAAGGGGATTACAGGACCTAAACGCAAAAAATGCAAGTTTTATAATGCCGAAAATTATATGAGACTACAGTAAACAAAATCAGAAAAATATTTGATATTCATCAGGATATATGCTAGGTAGATAGTGTGTTGAAAACATAATATAAATAATTGGATTTGATAGAAAAAAAATCATGAAGATACCTCTAAAATCTTTCTTTTTACAATAAAAACCGTACTGAATTACATACAATCATTCTGATTTTTTGTTAGATTACTCTACAAGCAACATACTAAAGCACTATTGTTTTAATGTTTTAGTCCAAACAATTGATTTTTTTGTAAATAGATAATTGCTTAATATTTTGCAACAAATTACCAGCGTTGTGTCATCGCGCTTCTCTTTCTTTTCTATGCAGTCCGACAGTGACCGCGCTTTAAGTCATGTAGTCCCCAAGCATTTTTCTAGAAAAGTCATTTGTGATTACACGTAAGCACAATACACAAATCGAGCAAAATAAAGGTTGCATTTGCAACGCTTTCAAATAAATCGAATCACTGAGTAGCTTTTAGCATTTTACATACCTCTTTACCGTCCATTTGGTTTCGCTCCAACGGACAACCATTCACTCGCTATTACCAACATGACACCATTCTTCTCTCTCTACAAATCGTTGTACCTCCTCCCGCTGAAGGAGCCCTGGTAAAGCTATCTGCTATAGGTACCAGGGTTACATTTAAATGCTAGAAACGGTTCCACCACAATAATTAATTCAATCTTTGTACCGTCGGGTCACGGGAACCGCTTACTCCAACAGACATCCACGGATCAAGAATTCACTTTGCAACTTTTGCTTCCAAAATTTCTTAACTCGCAAAACCGTTTAGAATACAGTAACGAAGAGGAAAGTTTTCTTCTGTATCACATTGATATTCTAACGATATAAGAACTTTGGCTGGATAGACAGGAAAGTTACTTTTATTCGTGTTTTTTCTGGGTTTTTTGTTGGTGAGGTCAATAGGGGCTAACAGAGTGTTCTTCAGTATACTTTCTGTTAACCAAGTGGATTTGGTAAATAGGGGTCGATGGTAAATAAATTGTCGTGAATTTGCTAAAATGTTAGTAAATTAAGGTAAGTATTTTTATCATCTTCATAGATTTTTTTTTCTTGAGGTCTGGTTTTGTGACTATCAGGTTCAAATAGAAACGCTTTAGAGAAATAATTTAATTTTGGTTTTTTATCCACTCAATTCTGTAACTTAAAGGATACTCGTCGCTTACGTTATATCCAACTATGTGGTGCTATACGAAATGTTAAAAAAAAATCAATCCTCCACATTTAAAAAACAAAAAATACTTGTACAAAGCCGCACTCATACTGCCACAAAAAGCAGCTGTGTGCAAAAAATAACGCAAAAAAAAAAAAACGTTCGCAAAAACCGTACACGGACAAAAATGTCCAAGCCAATGTATCCTATTCCGCCCCACTAGTTATATTCTGATAAATGATTGTGGGTGATATACTGTTTTGTGGAAATTGTGCCTTTTTTGTTTCAACCTTTTCTGTTTTGTGTGACTACGCGTTTCGGTCGGGTTATACCGGTTGACTAGTGATTTTAGTGGGGTCGACTACGTGGCATTGAAAATCATTTTGGTATTACCTAATCTCACGTTTTGTTTTGTATGATTAACTATATAACTGTTTACACTGCGTGTTTCATCTTCGTGCTATTTTATTTTTATTGAAAGTTTCCCGTGCATTATCTTTTAACACAATATTTTCTCCATGGGGAAAGGATCAAACTACAAACGGAAATAATACATCCCCACATCCCAGGAGATTCGGGGTAAAAGAAACCCTCTTGTCCTTTTCGTGACGTACCGCTGAAAGTTTTGGCTCATTCTTACGTTGGATGACGAAAAGGAACGCATTACATTTATTCCAGTATGTTTATGTTTAACAATAGCAAACATCATCATCTACCTAGCCTTTTCCCAACTATGTTGGGGTCGGCTTCCAGTCTAACCGGATGCAGCTGAATACCAGTATTTTACATGGAGCGACTGCCTATCTGACCTCCACAACCCATTTACTGGGTAATACGATACCCCTTGGTAAAACTGGTTGTCAGACTTTCGGGCTTCTGACTACCCATAATGACTGTCAAAGATCCATGAATGATAGCTTTAACAATAGCAAACATGGTCGTCAAATTACGTCTCTAAAAGTAATTTTGGGTTACACTTAAAAGATTTTACTACCCTTGGGCTCTTCTTACCACATTACCTCCCTAATGTTTTTGGCCACACATAAGGAAGTATTAAATCCCTTCTTAGTCCTAATAGCTGTTTAACAACTTATGTAATATGACGAGACCATTTTAACCTTGTCACTCCCCCCCCCCCCCCTTAATCCGGTCTTTAAAACGCACATTAACCTGCAACCACGTCGTAAATATTAACTAGAACTTTTATTCAGTGCCATAAATTCGTCCGACATAATTTGTTACAACGACCATATAAAACTTGCGAATAATCGTACAATCTATTGAAACTACTTCCTTCTTAGCGTAGTTTAAATCGTTCGTATAACTTTAATAGATTCTTGAGTTAGAGTTAAAACGAGCAAGAAAGAAAGTCTGCGAGGAGTAAGGACTCGTTCAAACAAGACTTACTGTTGGACCACACGAAGCTACCACGTTATTGTGGTCTATAAGTAACAAACATATTAAATTGTTTGTGGTTTGCGTCTAAAACACCTTCAACTGACGTAAGATGTTAATTGATATTGACTAAAAGCTATTACAATACGAGAGAAGCTACAAGAATACGAGAGAAGCTACAAGAATACGAACAGTAGAAGTGACACTGCAATCGAGATTATTTAAAGCAGGTGTGTCATTAGTTTAGCAGTAACAATTCAGGCATTATAGTGGAATTCTGGTAGCGCTAAAAACTCGTATTCGTATGCACTGAAGCTATTAGACAACCAAAATGCATTTACTATAAAATCCGTTGAATTCACATGCCATCTTTCATCGTTATCAATTATCAGTTCGACATTATACACTTCAACATTTGAGATGTACCACAGTTTTGTGGTCCAAAAGAGTTGTATTAACGATTTTGTGGTCCAAAGATTTGTGTCCACAATGTTGTGGTTCAAAAGAGGTTGTGTCTAAACACGTCTTTAGGCTTTGCATGCAAGCACGAGCGTCTATACACGGTTGGCTAACTTCGCGTACACTCGGCAAAATTCAATTTCCTATTTACACTGCATCGGAAAAAGTGTATCACTTGAATAATGTAACGAATGTTCCAGAAGTACCTCTGTGACAAAGTTGTATCTTCGACTGCTTGGAAATGTTCACGGAGTTCTTAGTAGTAAATTTAATATGAACATCGTATGAATTGATGTAATTTTTCTATTGAAAATTGAACAAATGGAACTAATTGGCGTAAATACATTTTTGAGGTGGTTCGTGTAATATTCCCGTGGTTTGAACTCCGGTTCGATTGATTGCTGCATATTTCAGTGGAGCTGGCTCATAATCAACGAAATAAAATATTCCAAAAGGGACTTCGTTTTATAGTAGTACTAGCAGCGCCCCGCGGTTTCACCCTCGTAAGTTTCGAAAGACACGTGGCGCCATCTATTATCATAATAACGTTATTGTTGTTTTCCTCGGGAATAGCACTTTTTTTCGGAATTAAAAGTACCCTATGTCCGTTTCTGTATACCTGAGAACGTATACGAAACGTTTCAGGATGATCGGTTCAATGGTTTAGGCGTGAAAAGGTAACAAACTTATTTCGCATTTATAATATTAGTTAGGATAAAGTTCATGTAAATATTGCGACAAAATAAAGTTAGTCGAACGTTTTTTTTCTGGAAAAAGATTAAAGTTAACAAAATAACTCACCTGAGGGACAATTCTTGTAATGTTAAGAATGTTCACAGTTTTATCTCAGTCTTGATCTGTCAAAAATACCTCTAATTTCCCGACATTTTTGACATTGATTGTCACTGAGATGAGATTGCGGCTAGATTTCGAACGTTTTTTTTTTAATTTCGGGAATTGGTCTTCTGATCACTAAATAAAGTTTATAGGTGAAAAAAGCCAGCAAACATGTGATTCCAATACAAAGTGAAGCTACAAACATTCACCATTCAGCCACTCTTAACCACAAAGCCAAGCTACGCACTATTCGTCCAAGCTAACACAACAAACAGCACCCGATGTATCCGACAGTCCATTCTTTCCAGCCATCCATCTGTCAAACACATCTGCTTTTGACTTTGACTTTGCCATCAATTAACGGCCCAGCGATTTGTCAATTAATTCCCGTCAAGACGACAAAGAAGGCTATTGTAATTGCAAGATGTGTGGAGCGCCCTTATATTAATGGATCTTGAGGGCCGGACGCTGATGGATAATTGCTTAGGCTGGTATGTGATGATATAATTAGAGTCGGTAAGTGTAGGATTTGAGGTCTCGAGACCTATTTCAGATTGAGAGGTTCAGTGGAGGAGTATTCTATTATATTCTATCAGTGGATGCTAGATTTGGATATGTGGTTTCTTTTGCTTTACTGGAAGACTTGGAAAGTGGGGCATACAGTTTTGTTTGCTAAAGAACTATTATTTTGTCCTGAGTCAAAACAGTTTTATCAGTAAATCTTTGAAAGGTTTTACAATGAGACTGTTTTGCTGTCACTGTCCGCATTACAGTCTCTTCGCAGTTATTTTTTTTCTGACAACAGCTACCCATATCAACCTTATTGTAACATAAATAGAGATCACTGTCATTTTGACAGACGTGTCAGTGGCAACAATCAAATAGCAACCTTAACGAAACGAGAATAAAGACGACTGTGATTTTGACAGAGATGCAAAATCATAGTTAAATAAAATAAATATGAAAGGACTGTATCGTTGTTAACAGAGCTTGTCTTAAGGCAGTCTTGACGAGTTCTCTTTACAACAGCCTTATTGGTTTATTCATGTACCTCTTTGTTCATAAACTATGCTTAAAGTTAAGCAGTGATTAGTGACTGTTTAACCAAACATTTTTGACGTTTAAACGTTACTTAACTTTAATCATCGTTTCTAAATAAACCTCTAAATCTATTAGTTGCTCTTCATAATAAATTGATATTTAAAAGATGGAGCAGTTACTTGAAATTATTAATTAGTAGAAGCGATTTCCGCAAAAACACCGACCTAATAAGATCTTTATTACTAATAAAAGAGAGAGCTACCCGAAACCGTAAAATGTTCCCAATCAACTTTGAATCTTATACTTTAGCGTTAAAGTTGAAAATCTATTAAAGAAATTTGACAGATTGTAGTAGCTTGATGTGCTGGCGTCTGTACTATTATTTCTTAGTACAAGCCGTTGTTTAAATCTACAGGACTCTTTACTCGAACTTTTGCATTCGCTCCTTTATTTTTGCTCCCTTTTTGCATGAACTAAGGCGGAGTCTTCACATCCCGTATTCACTGTGAACGCGTCCTATTTGATTACTGGAAGTTATTTTTACTTTTCAGTTCGACCTCCTCTTTCTTTCCTTTTGCATCGTGACTATTTTACATGAGTTATTCTTGAATAACGTGTAAGATGGAAATTGGAAAGCGATTGGAACTTGGAACTCGATAGAACGCTGCAAACAAAAAGGAGTTGAAAATTATGAACAAGCAACTAATGAAAGACTTAATAAAACAATCCCTGCGGGGTAATTGTGTACCACACAATCAGTAGCAATGGCTTTAATTTTGACAGTTCCACAACATTCATTGCGTTATTTACGTTGTTGAGCAGATTAATTTTTGGAACATATGAAGCAATAGATTAGTAATATCCTTCAAAATGATTCAGATTAAAATTAATAGTGTGTTACGCAATATTAGGTTGCTGATTAGCAATAACAACGCCTTACTAATAAGGTTTTTAATTTTTTCAAAGGTTTTCAAAAAATTTAATCAAAGGTTTTCAGAAAAAAAATACACTACGGCGCGGCACTATGAAACTGGAAAAATCTATAAAAAAAAACTTGCAGTTTCTACATTTTGTTTTGTCGAACCAATCAAATAATTAGCAACAGATATAAATATAAAGCCCAAGCAAAACACCATAAACTGTCATTAAAACCATATAACCCCATAAAATCCTCGCACACCCTTAGAATATTCCTATTCATTGGAGTATGTGAGGATTTTCTAAAACTCGTTCTGGGTCAGTGATCAGTGACACCCGTGACTTGTGACACGTAAGATTGGATTCAAGATTGAGGCCAATCTTTTGACAAGTCTCGCGAGCAAACCCATTCAGCCGTACCATGGGGTAAAGGTTGCGAACAAATAAAATGTCTTCGACTATGAATGTATAAATATGACTCGAATATGAGGGAAACTGAAACAAAGGTAGGCGAGCGTGAAGACGGGGAATTTGTTTTTGAGATTGATGTATGGATGAGGGACGCACGCAACAGGGAAGTATGGCAGAAAAAAGAGGAGGCAGCATATCAAGCTACTACAATCTGTCAAATTTCTTTACTAGATGTTCAACTTCATTGCTAAAGCATAAGGTTCAAAGTTCATTGGGAAAATTTGACAGTTTCTGCTTGATGTGCTCTGTACCCAGCAGTGGGAGATCCTAGGCTGAAATGATGGTGATATAAATGATGTTTGGAAATGATAAGTACTTTCTGTTTATATCATCAATGATGATTATTTTATGTCCTTTTCTAAAAGAGAGTTTTTGTTAAATCTATTTTGAATAGCCTTCACAAGGTCGTCGGTCCACCTTTTGGGAGGCCTTCCAACGCTACGTCTTCCGTAATTAATTCTGTAATTCTCAGTCACTTAGATAAATATAATACAACAAAATACTTTCAAAAGCCCCAAAACAAATGTTTCTAGTAGCAATACCTAACGAATTCATTTGACTACAAAATGACTGGCTCTTACTTAACATTTTAATCCCTTTCAGTCCGATATCGAGAAAGACGAATTCATCATGATTTCACAAAGACTTGTCTTGTTGTTAGCGGACGAGGTAACTGGTTGTGGTGCAAGTTATGAGGTACTCCAGTTCCTGTTATTTATTAAATGGACAAACTTCTAATATATATATACATATATATAAAATTTAAAGTCCTGACTGACTGATATATCAACGCACACCCTAAACCGCTGGTCCTAGAGACATGAAATTTGAAGGGTGTGTTCTTTGTGAAGAGTAGGTATCCACTAAGATAGGGTTTTTCGAAATTCAACCCCTAACAGGGTGAATGGGGGGAGAATGAAATTTCACGCGGATGAAGTCGCGGGCAGAAGCTAGTACTAAATAAACTAACAAACTATTAAAAAATATAATGTCCTAACCTAACTAAAATATGTCGTCAAAATATTCCTCCGCATCGCTGTCGACTGGTAATGTACCCAAGAGACCATTGCCACATTTTATAGAAATACTTATCCTCTGGCCAAGGTAAAAGCCATCGTTTGGGTCACGGGAAGTGTCAACCAGCCATTTGGAAATTTCATTGAACAAGCCATGAGCATTCGGACACCACGGTTCGAGGATTTCAACCCCGAAAAAATGCCTCGAAAATATATATAATAAGGATGGAAATATATGAGGTTTTCTGCAGCCACAGTAGCAGCGCCATGGAGTATTAGATTCAGTATTTTGGTTTTGTTAATTCTTCTTCTTCATGTCGCTGTTACGACAGTTATCAGTTTTTGTTTTCTCCCAAATTGTTATTTTTTTATGCGTCATGTTTGCCGCAAATAAACGTATTTTCTTTATTTCTATTAAAATTTTCTTGGCCCAAAACTTCGCCACTTTCACAGCGTTATCGGTGGCATCGCAGAGGTCACTTTGGCTGCATGTTTTTGGGCACAAAGAGCAGGTTAGGAGGTGGAGCATAGATTGTGGCTCACTTCATATCCACACCCTGCTCCCGTTCCGTCGAGGTAGCCCCCACTTTATGACGTTCGACTTGCAGCTTGCCACTTGGGTTCGGAGACTGTTCTGGGACTTCCAAGTGGACCCTGGAAGGTTACACCCTGTAGGAAGATGCTCATATGGTGATAGATAGTGAGTAGGTGGGGGAAAGGTATGTATCGTGCCATAGTTTGCTACGGGCGTCAACTGGGTTACCTGGTAGAGATACCAGAAGGGGAATTCTCGTAATTTAAAACGCTCAAAATCCAGTCGCAGTCTCATCTCGGCGACATACAAATGTCAAAAACTTGTCAAAATGTAGGGAAATTAGAGGTATTTTTGACAGATTGAGACTGAGATTAGACTGTGAACGTTCATAAAATTACGAGAATTGCCCCTCTGGTAATTAGTTATCACTTAGGTCGTACGTAGATATTATTTTAGCAGTCATTGAAAGGAAATCGCAGGCTTCCGTGCCCAGTCCTGTAAAGTTTTATCCAAAAGGTAGGCGGTATTCGCTGCCGCTGTGGGTAGAGATACATACCCTGCGGGTTTCGCTCAGGTATTTAGTATCATGTTCCGCGGCTAGAGCGACCTGAGGGGTATTCGCTGCCGCTGTGGGTAGAAGTGCATACCGCGCGGGTTTCGCTCAGGTATTTAGTATCATGTTCCGCGGCTAGAGCGACCTGAGGGGTATTCGCTGACGCTGTGGGTAGAAGTGCATACCGCGCGGGTTTCGCTCAGGTATTTCGGTTTAAAGAAATTTATTTCTCATAAGAACATACAGTCCGCTTATAATGAGATACAAAGTAATAAGAGTATGATAATACAGTACAATACAATTTCCTCCAGAGTATTAGAAGTTATAATGTACGTACATGTTTCTTAAGTTTATTTTTAAATGTGTTCACGTTATCGCATTCTTTAATATCGTCCGGTAATTCATTGAACAGATTAACTCCTTCAAATAATATCGTCTTTCTACCGTAATTAGTGCGTGCGCTGATGACTTCAAGTTTGTTTTTATATCTATTTCTCAGGTTATGTGACATTGTTTTTTTCTTTAGTTGTATGTTAGTTTGTATTGAGTTTGTAGTTATGTTTTTAATAAGAATGCAGGTGTAGTAAATGTATAGCTGTCTAATATTTAATAGTTTAGTTCTTTCGTATATGGCCTTTGTTGAAGTAAGATAATGATAATGGAACAAAGTTTTAATTATTTTATTTTGAACTCTTTGAAGTGAATTTAAATTAGTTACTGCTGCGGAACCCCATATTTCAATTAAATATTCTAAATGCGATTTGACTAACGAGTTATAAATCAAAGTGCGCACTTTGCTTGGAATACAGTTTGCTACTTTCCGTAATGCTGCCAATAACGATGTTAGTTTACTTCTGAGATGGTCGATGTGTAATTTCCAATTTAGTTTCTCATCTAACCTTAATCCAAGATACTTTTCGTTGCTTGATCGTTTTATTATTTCGTTATTTATTATAAGGGGCGAGAAGTCAGGTATACGCTTGTTTTTAGTGGTGAAAATCATGAATGAGGTTTTCGACGTATTAATTGTAAGAAGGTTGTACTTTAACCACTCGTTTAATAAATCAAGGTCATGTTGAGCGTTCTTTATGATGTTATGAATTGATTTGTCAAAGTAAAAGAGACAGGTGTCGTCTGCATATAGTGTTAGGTGTCCTGTTAATCCTATTTTATTAATATTGTTAATATAAATTAGAAAAAGTAACGGACTGATAATTGAACCTTGAGGACAGCCGTATGACATAGTTTGAAACGAGCTAGTGTGGGTATTTCCTATTTTAACAACTTGGCGCCTGTTCTCCAAATATGAATTGAACATTTTGATTGATTGAGATTGAACATCATGTTCCGCGGCTAGAGCGACCTGAGGGGTATTCGCTGACGCTGTGGGTAGAAGTGCATACCGCGCGGGTTTCGCTCAGGTATTTAGTATCATGTTCCGCGGCTAGAGCGACCTGAGGGGTATTCGCTGACGCTGTGGGTAGAAGTGCATACCGCGCGGGTTTCGCTCAGGTATTTAGTATCATGTTCCGCGGCTAGAGCGACCTGAGGGGTATTCGCTGCCGCTGTGGGTAGAAGTGCATACCGCGCGGGTTTCGCTCAGGTATTTAGTATCAGTTCTGCGGCTATAGCGGAATACTTGGCGCCATAGTACCGCATAGGTATTTTTTCGCTTGTTGGGCGAAACAATAACTAAAAAAAACTTCTTTACCTTTTAAATGATCTATACTCATAATAAAGCTAAAGAGTTTGTTTGAACACGATAATCTCGGGAACTACCAATTGAATTTGAAAAAATCTTTTTGCATTTGAAAGCCCAATTCTTGAGGACACACTACGTTGGGACGCTTAGGAGCCGAATAAAACGAATAAAGGAGATGTTTCAAAATGGGCCAGGTCTATGTACAGTAACTCACTTCAAATTACCACTATGACCAACAAGGCTTTTCGCATGTTGGGATTCGTACTAAGAGTTGGTAAGGACTTCAAACATAAATCAACATTGATACTTCTTTATAAGACACTTGTAAGGCCGATTCTTGAATATGCTTCAGCGGCGTGGAATCCCCAGTATGCAGTTTATATTGAACAAATCCAAAAATTGCAAAATAAATTTACTAAGCACTTGAATTGGCGATTTAACTTTGGAACTGATTATACACCTAGACTTCAGAAATTGGAGGAACGTCGTGCAGAGCGAGATCTAGTTTATTTATATAAAATTATTAGAGGCCAATTGGACTCCCCTTATCTTCTCAGCAAAATAAGTTTTGGATGTCCACGCTTAAATGCACGCAAAAGAACTCTCTTCCAAATTGGTTTCTCCCGAACCAATTATGGCAAGAATACTTTTATTAAAAGAGCATGTCGTCTGTACAACGATACGATTTCATTAAAAGCAAATCAAGATTTAGATATTTTTCACCTTTCTCTACCCAAATTCAAATTTAGTATAAGAAATATTTTGGCATCGAAATTTAAATAAGAATAATAGTGTTATCTATACTAATATTATAAAGAGGTAAAATTGTTTGTAAGTTTGTAAGTTTGTATGTAGGGGGTAATCTCCGGAAGTAATGAACCAATTTTAAAAATTGTTTCACTGGTAGAAAGCTACATTATTCGGGAGTGCTATAGGCTATAAATTATAAAGATATCATGCATATTAGCTGAACTATCTCAATTTTTGTCTAGCCAGGCGGAAAAAAATTGCTCTTACAACAGAGTTATTTGCATGCGCTGCCTTAACAGTTGTATATAATTGAAAACAATGTATGGCAACCTGGTCCGCTTTGAATAGTTCTACAAAAAAGTCCGCGACACCATATTTCTATCTTTTATATTTTAGAAGATATAGTAGCTTTTATGTGTTAAAAAAGTATTTTTCGACGTACTTACCTTTGGACGATTTTTTAAACAACAAAATATTAAACCTTATCGAAAAAAATATTATTATGATCACAAGAACATCGTAGAGATGCGATTTGCCCAAAACAGTATGTCAATTGGTTAAATAGTTTCGAAGATAATATAAAATTACTAAATCGGAAAATGCCGCCGTCCATTCACGAACCGCATTAGAACATGCTTTGTACGGACGTTTTATCCATTTACCCATAGATGGCGTTGTGCATAATGACGCTCTCCAGTTATTATTTAACTTTCGTCGTTAGGTAGGTGAGTTGTACGCACTAAGTAGTTACTGTTGGTTGGATGTTGTTGGTCTTTAAAATTGTTTTGGTTGCTCGGTTTCTTAAAACACAAATACTACTTCGTTCTCATTCTTCGAGTTCGAAGCTGTGGTATTTCTGTTTTTGGGATATCGGACAGTTTCAGCGATTGTTTATCATATCATCACAACTTTCCCGTCAGACATCCCAGACAAGAGCAGCTCGAGTACGCCGTACGGAAGAGTCTGCTCTTGAAAATCATCAGCGCCTCTCGAGGAATAGAGAAAATATTTCGCAAGCACGCGCTGGGGAATCTAGCGTCTCAGTGATTTAAGGCAGCATGTCTCTGCAACAAGGGATAGGGAGTCTAGCGCTGAGCACTCGCAGCGGCTCGCTAGGCAAACTGTGAGAACATCGCAGGCCCGTGCTCGGGAATCTAGCGCTGAACTTGCGCAGCGTCTCAGTGATTTAAGGCAGCATGCCTCTGCAACAATGGATAGGGAGTCTAGCGCTGAGCGCTCGCAGAGGCTCGCTAGCCAAAGCGCGAGAACATCGCAGGACCGAACCACACTCATAATTTCATCACAAGTTAAAATGTTTACCGCCCAACGAAGTGGGCACGGGTCAGCTAGTATGTTATATAATATTAAATTGTATTTTCTGTAAGCTTTGCAGGTGTGAACTTCTGGTAGTTGTTACACTTAGTTACATATACTGTACTTGTCATAGTAATCTGTAAAAACTGTTTCTGGATTGTGTTAAACTAATTTTTATACTTATGTTTGTTATTGCATCTGTTTGCTTCCCAAATAAATTAAAATAAAATAAAAATAACTCAAAAAAAAGAGAAAAATCCGCAGAATTCGGGAAAAATACAGATAATTCAATTAAATGTATACTGTTGTGGTAGTGAATTGATATTTATTAATTATTTTTATCGACTTTCAACATGGCGTCTCACCGATTTAGTTACTCTGTGCTTAAAAACAATGACAGTAAACCATAGATCGACCATTGATCATAGAAACAGAACTGTCAGCTGTCACAACAGTGTCACTTCTTCAGAAATAAACATGTCAAACGTCATTAATCAATCAAAATGACAGCTTACCGCCATGACGGGTTTTTGTTGTGTGTTGCAATTTCAACTGTAATTTCTTGTGTTTACCAGCAAACCAAGCCATTTCAAAGTAATTGGACAGTTGAGAACTATTTTAAATGAATTTCCCTATTTTTAAGTATAGTGTACAAGGACCTGGCCCAGACTCCATACATTTTGAAACATCTCCTTTAAAAAGAACGCTAAGTAAAACGAAGTAATAACGCGGACAGGCGATGCTATGCGATACGGGTCGGTACACGCAGTCGAAATCGCGGGCAGAAGCTAGTTATGGAATAAAGCTCATTCACAGGAAAGTGACAAATAGAAAAAAATTCACAGATTTCGTGCCTCACACGACTATCGAGCACATTGGAAATTAATCTACGGAATTCGAAAAAATATTGTCGCTGAGCGAAGAGAAAGTCGGGATAAGGAAAAAGTTACATAATAAAACTACAACGTTGAATGATAATGTCGTTCTGACTTTTTCAAAAAGGTTAGGCTACAGGGCAAACCCTTAACCCGATCGTCTTTATTTTAGGCTCAAATTGTAGCTGACTAAATTGTCCAGAGGAGTTTTTCTCAAATTTTTGATATCATCCTTCGTTTCCAAAATGTCGAGCGCCAAAATAAAAAAATCGGAATAAATTGTTTTTTTTTTTTTCACTATTTCGGCCATTCCTTTTTTCTTTTTTAACTTTCTCGAATAATTATTTTTGAAACTTACAGCTCTCGTGAATATGCGTCTTTTGAGTCTTTTTTGAATATCATATCTTCACAACTCTCCGAGATATAAGGGGATCGCACTTTTTCGTGAAATCGGAGCCTATATTACGGTGCTATTCTGTAAAAAGATCACCGTGATAACTTCGGTGAAGTGAGCTTAAAGTGAGCTGTCATTCCAACTAATGCTAGGGATTAACACTTTTGACAGCTCACTGCACCTAAGTTTTCACGGTGAGATTTCTACAGAATAGCATGGCTGGAGCGAACGGAAAGAAATTTCCAATGTCAAAAGTAATTGCACGTGGGTAGTAGTTAAAACTGCACTATACGTATAATCAAAAATAGTAAAATTTAACATTTTTGGTCCAATCAACATACAACCCGAATCTCTTCAAAGTAAGAGTGAACAAGCTTCTTCTGGGTAAGCTCACTCCATCGTCGACTTTGTCTCTATCACCTGTGACTTAGACTACAGTCAAGAGCAAACCCATTTCAAATAAAATAAATCAGTAATTACAATCTATAATACAATTTTTTTTACAACTGCTGGGCAAAGGTCTCCCCAAGTCCTTCCAGGAACTATTTTCCTGCGCCACTTCGAACCAGCCCTCGCGGTACGCGTCCAGATCATCTCGGCACCGCTTTATTATTATATACATATACATAATAAAATAGTAACGAAGTCAAAACTTTACATTGAATATTTTTTTAAAAGTAATTGCTACGAGTGTGGAATCGAGTCTGATGCCGAAAAACAAGTTGCTAGAATTTTCGTGCGTTTGTTTGTTTAAAACACAGATAGGCACACATATTTGGCACATAGATAGTTTATAACCAGCACCCTAATTGCGTAACACACTATCAATCTCAATCTGAATAATTTTGAAATATATTGCTAATCCATTGCTTCATAATGTTCGAAAAATTTGTCTGCGCAACAATGTAAATAACGCAATGAATGTTGTTGAACTGTCAAAATTAAAGCCATTTCTACTGATAGTGTGTTACACAATTACCCCTCAGGATTAACACATAGGGTACTTTCAATCCCGGTAGTACATTCCCGTGGGATATTTTCCCGACATCCACACGGGCGAAATAGCGCCCAAAAGGTATTAAATAATACAAATTACTAACAATAATAATATAAATAAATACAAACTACAATTACCTAACTCAAACTCCAAGCATTTATTTCAATTAAACCATGTACAGGCACTTTTGAATTGTCAAAATTAAATAGTCGGTCAGTTATTCAGAAAGTTGAAGCTAGTTGCCCATTCCAAAACGTAGATCTCTATGGAGAAGAACGGGCAAGAAACTCCATGGACACTCTTTTAAATCAAGATATTACAAAATTCTGGGTACATTATTCTTGTTGCTTCCATATGTGAGAGCAATATGTAAAAAAACAAAAACGAAGAAACAATTCAAAATATAAGATTAAAAATAAGCCTTGGCAGTTAAGAGATGACCAGTCTCGACCGACGGCGCCCGTTCACGAACTTGACACGTGGATCAGCACCATCCAGCTCAACCATTTTATAGGGAACCGAATGATCTAACACATGCGCCACCATCAGTGAGACATTTAAGTGAACGTGACACATTCTCAACTGCCATGCTCTTTCAAGTCAACATCAAAAAATCATAATAAACAGATCCGTGGTTCTTAAGCTTACAAAATTTTAAAAATGCTTCGAAATTATACAACTCCTCTCAAAGCGCATCACAACATTAACACCAAGACTAACAATCACCTGCCGATTACTTGAACCTATTCCTATATTATCGAACACCGACCAACTCAAGCTTTCAAGGAAACTTGTCGGTTGCTAACTGGACGCATTATCTACACAGTGAACTTATCCCACGAGATTCAGTGAATCAGCTGGAAGTTAAGTGTTTCAGTTACATCTTGATAAGGATTAAATGGAAACACAGTTGACGGCTCTGCTGTTAAACAGCCAGTTACGAGTAGTTTTGTTGGGAGTGGATGTGACTTAAAGTGAGAGAGGATTTTCATTGAAAGGGGAGTAAAATAAGACATTATACGCTAGCTTCACGTAAATAGTTCCTATAACTATAACTGTGATTGTTTTTAAAACTTTTAACTTTATTTTTTAACTAACTGAAGGCTGGAAGCAGTTAAGTGATGTAGCGTTCACAAAGAAAGTCATACATTTTCTAGCAGATAAAGCTTATTATTATAATTCAAATGAGTTTTTAGATGAGAGATTTTGATTATGTTTTAGAAATATATTATTATAACATTTTTAAATAATATGACTCGTAGTAACATTGTAAATTATTGTATAAACATTTGAATGCTATAGTTTAAGGCAAACGTGATGATCTGTTTTTATCTTTACTTTTAACATCACTTGCATGCTGACAATTGTTGTTATATATATGTATTGTACTCATGTTTAAGCAAATATACGAGTATAAATGATTATCTTATCTTAAATTAGAATTGGCAATTAGCCTTTGTCCAGTTTTAAAGATTTTTGCATCATCTTGTTCGATTTAGAAATTATATTTCTACAATACGGTTTATTTCATGTTATTTACACATATGTGTATGTATCTCCCCACGCATTCCCATTGGGATAGGCAGTAACTACAGAACGCAACCTTCTACGATCCTTACATACCCCTTTTGCATCGTTTACGTTCATTCATCTGGTCAAACACATATTCATGTTATTTGAACAGTTTTTATTCTCGTTCTCTATAATTATTGTCCCTATCCATTTAGCCGACTTCATCCTCGTATTTTACATACTCCAGTACGAATTTCGCAGCTTAGTCAGTGAGGAAACTAGAAGCACTAACAAGACGCATTATCTATGCCGTAGACTCATTCCCACGAGTACTGTGTGTTGAATCAGCTGAATCAACCGTTTCTGTTCCATTTGTATAGAAATTGAACTTAGACTTGGTAGCTTTATCAAGCGCTCGTGCGAGTAGAATTCCTTTTCAATTGTTAGTTTGTTCGTCGGTATTCTTTTATAAATTTATTGTATTATTGATTCGTTCATTTCATTGTTTTATCATATTTTCATCTTCTAGACATAATTGTTCATCATCATCATCGTATCCTTCGTAGATTGCATTTCCACCTCCCATTTCTAGGAAAGTGGATATGCATCCATCAAACATATTGACAGAACTAAGTGAATAACAATAGAACCGATTTATGCCACTTTTGCTCTTTCCAAAAACGATAACGATGTAAACAGTAACACAACATCAACGATAAACCTTGATTCAAACACAATATCACTTGACACTGACGTCAACGCATATCTTTAGCCTTGGGAAGCCATTCTGTCACTAACGTGTTTAAATCGAGGGCTGCCCACTAGAACACGTTCTTCGGGAAACGTTATAGAACACTTGTTTGATCTTCAGTATAGTTTCTGTTTGGGTTAGTGGTTTCTATATTTTGGGTAGTTTCTAGTTTTGGATTGTTTTCTTTCAATTTGTTATCATTTTAATTGCTATCGTTATCATTACCCTTACGTGGCATAAACGCAACGTCTCTTTATCTAACGTATAAGTATAATAACCCTATCTTTAATTATATCTTCGAGCCGTTTGGGGTTGAAAGCCTCGGGCCGTGGGGTCCGAGAGTGCTCATGTCTTGTTCAATGAAATCTCCAAAAGGCTGGTTGACACTTTCCGTGACCCAAGGGCTGGCTTTTACCTTGGCCAGAGGCTAAGTATTGCCATACAACGTGGCTATGCCGCTTTAAATAGTTTGTTAAGTATTAGAAGTTTATCCAGTGTATATATTTTTATCCTCCTAATTATATTTCCATCTGATAGAAAGATAAATGTCGAGAATCACTTACTTATCCCATTTACATGACTTTTGTTTTAACTGGTTTGAATATATTCCAAATAATCCACAGTAGGTACCTAAATCATGAAACCTTTTTTCATTAGACCTAAAAATTATAAATAGATTTATATTTACTTAATTTCAGCACCGGTTATACATTGGTCCAACAAAATAAACAAACTCAGCAATAATTCAATATAACCCATCCAAAACCCTGAAATCAATCACAAAAATAAATTCATGCCTCCTACATAAACGACCAAAAATCAATTATTCTCTCTCGCAGCGTGCTGACCACAACTGGTCACAGTTGTGTGGTACCACACACGATCAGGGCACGGTCCGGTCATCGATACGGTGCGGGACCGCAACGAGAATGAAATGTTGTGATAACATAGGCACAGGTTGACAGGACACGCTATTGTTTTGAAAGGAGCGAGGTTGTATATTGGAAAAAAATGGAGGAAACGGTGCTTCTTTTACTTTAAAAGAACCATTATTGTTCGGGGTGACGATACCTTTTTATGAAACAATGAATTATTAGCAGTTTGAAATTTTAACACCAGCAAATAGCTCAGGTACACACAAAAGCAAAAATAAGAGTAGCTAGTCCAATCAAAACTTCACTAATAAGTACTAGCAAAAGTGATACAATATGGGAAAGCCAGAAAGAAGTAAACAGTGCATAACGTTTGTAGATAAGAAAATTTGTCAACTGCTAAACAATATACAATCTGATATTATATTCAAGGGTGATTACTATTTTATTAACCGACGAAAAAATGGAAAAGGTCTCAAGTCGACGCGTATATTTATTTTTAATTTTTATGTATGGTAACAAATTTTTTTATCCAAAAACCTCTTTTTAAATTATTAGCATTGCGTTCGTGCCCCCAATGGAATATTAACAATTTAAATGGAATAATTATTAAATCAAAACATGCAGAATGCACAAAACATAAAGAAGAGAAATACAATTATGTTGTTATGTTTAGGCATTTAGTTTAAAATTAAGCACTTATTGTTCTTAAAGAAACACCGTTGTATTTGAGGTAGATTTACGAAATGTCCATCCATGCAGAGTTGAGACAAAAATAAAAAATAACTTACAGGCTTCTGTTATCACACTATTAAATTTTATTTGTCTACAAAAATAGTTCATTGGATATTGCAGGCCGAGTATCCGTCGGGAAGGTGGGACCCTCAGCGGGTCGAGGCCTGTCGGGGGAGCGGTGAAAGCTTATGCGAATTCCGCTCCCCCGGCCATAGGTAAAGGTGGAACACCGCGGTGGTTTTTAGCCGGTAAGAGTCCGGCATGCCCCTCTGTCCCCCCCACGTTGGAGGAAGTCATGAGGATTTCCACCGCGCCACAAAAAAAAAAAAAAAAGGCCGTGTATCCCTAATAAAAACTTTTTTCTAAATCTAACTATAGGTAACTACTCTTACATTCTGACTGCGTTAGCGATCGTACTACTGATATACAACAGTGTTACTAAAAAGGGTTGCCGGGACGTTAAAAAACTATCGACCAAAACTTATCGCGGCTGAGAGGCCGCTAGATAAGTGTTACTTGAGCGACCGAGAAAGGCAAACATGTAGTGATGGGAAACCACTCCTGCTAAAATTATGGTAAATCGATTTAAAAAAAAATTGCATAATTTAATGAAAGAAAGAAAATACATTTATTTGCGGTAAACATGACGCGTCAAAAAGAAATACAAACAAAATAGCAATTAGGGTGAAAACATGCGTCACATCTACGCAAAACGGCTAATGTATTCACTTATGATCCCAATATTGATTTAATCCATGACCTTGGCATTCAAATTGATGAGCAAGTTCACCATTTCTTTACAGATGCATAGAAAAGAGTTGCTCTAGTTTAATCTCGCAGTAACATCATAAATACTCAGCTTCAACGCAGTCTATTGGTTTAGGCCATTTGTACACGGCACGACGTATAAACTGCGGCGTAGAAAAAACCTGTCCGTCACGTGCCTACACGCGGCGAATAAACCGAAGTTTTTCACGGCAAGAAAAACGTGTGTGTACAAGGCCTTAGCCTTTTACACATTGACAGTTATAAGCTACTAGCTGACCCGGCGAACTCGTACCGCCTCAGAATTAATTAATGTGACAAAGTTTAATAGACACGTGGCGCCATCTATTATCATAATAAAGTTATTGTTATTTTCCTCGGGAACAGTACTTTTTTTCGGGATGAAAGGTATCCTATGTCCGTTTCTGTACTCCTGACAACGTGTAATATGCAAAATTTCAGGATGATCGATCCAGTAGTTTAGGCGTGAAAAGGTAACAAACAAACTTCCTTTCCCATTTATTATATTAGTTAGGATAGCTGACCCGGCGAACTTCGTACCGAATCAGTATTACATAATGTGACAAAGTTTAATAGACACGTGGCGCCATCTATTATCATAATAAAGTTATTGTTCTTTTCCTCGGGAACAGCACTTTTTTTCGGGATGAAAGGTACCCTATGTCCGTTTCTGTACACCTGACAATATATATGCAAAATTTCAGGATGATCGGTTCAGTGGTTTGGCGTGAAAAGGTAACAAACAAACATACTTTTGCATTATTACCTACTGAAATATTGAAAATCAGAAATACAGCAATTTCCTACAAAATACCGCCGTAAAAGCCAATAATAACGTCACTGTGGTCAACTACAATGCTGGGTGAAATTGAAAACATGCGACAAATCGGAATGGGAGATTGTACTCATCATTATAAACAACTTTTACTATGGGACCAAACCTGAAATCGCGAAAAAAAATCAGCTGTTCCCTACATTTTGACGAGTTATGCGAACATAAATGTAGGGAACAGCTGATTTTTTTTTTCGCGATTTCAGGTTTGGTCCCATAGTAAAAGTTGTTCATAATGATGAGTACAATCTCCCATTTCGATTTGTCGCATGTTTTCAATTTCACACTGTATGATAAAACAGTTATTAATTAAATTCATACTTCACGGAATTGCGAATCGTATGCAGTAATCATGCGAATGCTGTTTTAATTACTACCGTAATGAATGTTTATTTAAATTCTCTCCGCAAAGCATTTCATGATTGTGTATCTTTCATTGAAAGAGTTCGTACATTCAGTTTTCCGGTCGCTACATTTTCAGGATTAGTAATGAATTAGCAAATAAACAGAACTTCAGTTCAGGTTCAGTTAAATATTAACATTAACAATTTCTGTTTTTGCGTTTTAGTATAAACATATTCAAGAGAGCTGTGGTGGCCAAGTGATGGTAACGACCGCAACTTACGAGTTGTAGGTCGTAGGTTCAAACCCAGACAGGCGCTTTACTTTGTGTAAATTGTTTCATCACCACTGCTCTCAAAGCGGTGAAGGAAAACATCGTGAGGAAACCGGCATGTCCTAGAACCAAAAATTCGAAAGCATGTGACTTCTACCAACCCGCACTGGGCCCGCGTGGTGGATTACGGCCCACTCCCTCTCACCGAGAGGAGGCCTGTGTCCCAGCAGTGGGAACATTATAGGCTGATTAAACATGCATTTTTGTGAACGTATTCATAATTACCAGTACTTTATCGTTTAAATAAAGCGTTTTCTGTGTACAAACCAGACATGATCAGGCATTATTTAATACCACTTTTCGAAACACTGCCGAGCAACCACGCTTCGTCAACTACGCTCAACAGATTTATTGCCACGTCACTAAACAGGCCGTTTTAGATTTCAATAACGCCACAAGGGGGCCAAGGACGTGTTTCACTGATCCCACACACACTCCACCATATACCCAGCTATTTTTATTAAGCTACTCCGTGTGAACTCATGTATAATGCATCCAGACTACAGCTATTATTCATAACGGTATCTTCCAAAACTTGTGATATTAAAGATTCGTGGACGTATTGGATTACGTAAAGTCTGATTCAGTCGCTGCCTAGTCATGTGTAGGTATGCCTGATTTGAGCGGCTTGAAATCTGATACAAGGACGGCATTATAGAAGTATTGAAAGAGCTTATTTTTGGGAGAGATATTTTATTCAGGCAATCCGTAGAGATTTCTGCTGTAAAATGTTTCTAAGCTTACACAAGTCCGATTGGATGGTGGAATATCATGAGGCGGTGTTTTAACAAACTATTCTTTAAGGTCGCAGTTAGACGGCGCGAAAAATTTCTTGCGGCGAACGCGCGGCGGCCGTACGGCGGCCGCGTGTTATGTGTTCAGTCATAGCAATTTATGTTTTATTAACTAGGACACAACGTTGAAATTCTTTGTAATTAACTAAACGCGCGGCGGCCGCGCGATGTCAACACGGTCGGCAGGCGGTCGATCTCGCCCGAATGTTCTCGATGTACGCCCCGCGCCCGCGTCCCCGCATTCTCCTTTCCTTCAATCAGTCACTTAAAATTTGCAGTCACTTACTTACTTACTTTGTGCAGTGAAGGCGCGAAATAATTCGTGTCATGTGTTATAGGTCTACAGGGTGTTACACAACCTGTATGGATTCAGTGCTTGATTCTGAACTTTGCGTTGAAATTTTTCGTCAGTTTAAAAAAAAACAAATAACTATTCAGTACATTTTGATCTCGTAGGTACTGACTAACGGCCGAATCCAATTACTTATCTATCAACAGTTTTAGCATACTGGAGGTAGAAAAACCTATCTATCTCTGGTTTTAACGTCCCAATAATGATAGTTAGTGATTATACTGGCTACCATCAGTAGCGATCTGTCTTTAACTGAAAATAGGTTATTGGGTTTGGCCGTTGTATACACTTTTCTATGAAACAGTATTTCTTGTTGATGACTGACGAAAAATGTCTAGCTAGGGGTTGATATCCCTGCTACCCTGTATAAGAAAATAGAGACAGGTGGGTATTGAAAAACACTGGCTTTCGATTCATATAACGTACCTAATAAAGGAACACAAGGGAATCATAAACATAAACGTTTTAGCAAGAACATTACCAACCCACATAACATTATGTACTACAAGCTCCAGTGTCCCTAAAAAGAAAATGCCACACAATGGCACACAGTAACAATAGTACAAACATTAGTTGAAATTCAAACAGGTAATGATTCCTACCTGAAACGGTCTATGCCCGAATGGTACGATAAAATTCAACATAAAAATTCTAAGCGTTCACCAAACTTAAAATACAATAAACAGAAGAGGCAGAATCGTTTTCATTCACCTCACAATAAAAATATCATAGGACGCTGGAATGGTCCACGTATATAAAATAAACAATGTCTGTACAGAAGTAAAAAGGTATGAGGAGATATTTAGGTTTCACGTCGAAAGTTTATGGGGTAATATCGTTATTCTCATGATTGCCAGTGAAATTGCCTTTTTGGAACGGTTAGTTTCTGTACGCGTTTTTTTCTTTCATTCTTTTTTTTTTCCCAATTATTTTTGGGCCACGGCAAGGAGTTATTTCATAGAAATAATTCAGGGGCTCATGAAGGCTCCCGGGAGTTACGGACAATTCTATCAAGAAAGGGACACGGGCTCAAAATGATTTTTGTGGAAACTGGCCGGTTATCGTTTTACTTTATCGCTGGCCTGTTACGTGGCTCTCGCAAGTTTCTGTTCGCCTGGTACTTTCTATTGAACTTGCCTTACTGCTTAAAATATAATTCGCTCGATTGAATTTCGCTATTTCGATTGGTTTACCTATCGATGACCTAGTTGGCTTGGTCTAAAACGATTTCGGAAACATACTTCGTTTTGCTTTTAGCTCAAAAGTGATGTTTGTAATTTTAGTTTATACTGATCCAGTTTGCTTCTCAGGTTACCTACTACATCATGTCTAGTTTATGATTTATCTGGAATATGAACAAGCAGTATTTGCGAATGCGAAACCTTCCGCGGCAATCCGTAGCATCTCATGGTATCCTTAAATCCCCATGCGACGATTACAACGAAATGTACGTGAAAATAAGGTTCATAATCAATTCCGCTTTGGAAAATCCGTTGCCGTGTCATGCCGCACCGTGCCGCCTGCCTTTAGTGTCTAGATTAGGGTAATATTAATGGATACCAGAACTAATCAAATTAGTCTTTGCTGGCGATGGAAAATTAATAACATTGTACTAACCATTATATTACATGTTTCAATAGCTCCATATAATACGTAGATAACGATATTAAACTCATTAAATCTACACGCAATCGTCGATGAAACCGCTTGTAAAACGAGATATTTCTATTAAACAATAATTACTAATGGAATGTGGTTTGTGGCCGACACTCTACTGTGGTACAACTGTCGTTAATTATACACGAAGTAAATTCGTCACTATCATTTGCTAGCTTTGAAATGTCAATCAGTGAGTTATGAAATTACGAGTAGGTATGTTGGTACCTTGATGGATTATTTTGGATAGTTGCTGCGAAATTAGCGGTTAGAAATCAGTTTTTGCATAATTTTAGAGCAGATTTATAATTCAGAATTGATTTTATACATACCTTACTTACTAGATTTAGATGACATGATAAAATTGGCTGAATAGCTGTTTTAAAAAGAAAACGTTTTAGATTGATTGATCGTGAGGAAACCAACATGTCCTAGAAAAAATTTGAAGACATGTGACATCAATCAACCCGCACTTGGCCCGCGTGGTGTATTTACGGCCCACTCCCTCTCACTGAGAGGAGGCCTGTGTCCCAGCAGTGGGAACATTATAGGCTGATTATGTTTTTATATTATGTTTGGATTGATTTAGTTTATTTTAAATCATTTTTTTAAACGGTTTTGTCATGTTTTCTATTACTAAAAGAAGTAATATTTAAGCCTAGCTTCGTTGGAACACAGCAGAATGAATGCAAACATGAAAAAAAAAACTTGTAACTAGAAATTAAATAAAAAAATTCATGTAACAATGTCGTCTAAATTTTTCCATGAAAGTATCATTATCAATTCACTCTACCGTTCCCTTCAAACTTTAAACATTAGATCCAAATTTTCCGATATACTTTTTTTATGTCTTAAAAGAATCAGAACTTGCGAACCACCAAGTTTGCCTCAAGTAACTTTGCCTCAAAGTCTTGCCTCTGTGTCTCATGATCGATGGACTGTCAATCAAGGGCGGTGCTGTGACAAATATTTTGCGATACTAAGCTTAGGTACTTGCGGTTTAAAGAATCTGGCCTTCTCCTTTGTGATACAGATTTGCTGATATTTTATTTATTAATGTTTTTCAGCAGTTTTTTCGGGTTAATGATGCGGAAATATTTGGACAATGTGCTTTTTGGTGTAATTAGTGTTGGTTCCTTTGATTTTTAGGGACCCGTAACCAAAGGGTGCCAACGGAACCCTATTACTAAGCCTCCGCTGTCCGTCCGCCCGTCTGTCTGTCAGCGAGCTGTATCTCATGAACCATAATAGGTACACAGATGAAATTTTACAGAATGTGTATTTCTATTGCCGCCTTTCGTGTGTGACTCCGACTCGCATTTGGCCGGTTTTTAGGGTTCCGTACCTCAAAAGGAAAAAACGGAACCCTTATAGGATCACTTTGTTGTCCGTCTGTCTGTCAAGACCCTTTATCTCAGGAACGCGAGATGGTATCGAGTTAAAATTAAAACCATATACTCAGGGCTACAGTCCCTTGAAACTGTGAAAAAATCATACTTTAAGTTAACGTAAAAAATAGATACGGTCGTTTATGCCGCAAAAAACGTATATTTCGACACTCTCAACGGAATAAAAATTTGAATCTCGTTGACCTAGAATCATGACATTTAGCAAGGAGCAATGTCATGTAAGTACCACAAGCAAAGGAAAACATCCGAAAATGTAGTGACATACCTACAAATTTGTACGGAACCGTCGGTGCGCGAGTCCGACTCGCACTTGACCAGTTTTTTTTTTATTTGATAACCGAAGAAATTTATACGCTAGTCGAGAATTTGATGGTTACAGTTTGCACGTGGATGTCCATCCCACCCTGCATTTTTCTGTTCTGACTAATATCGTCATCATTCTCCTGCCCTTATCCCAATTTATTTAGGAGCGGCGCAACATGTCTTTTTCTTCTATAGTTCTCTACTTGCAGCGCCCCGCGGTTTCACCCGCATAAGTTTCCCGTGGGAATATCGGGATAAAAACTATCCTATGTCCTTTCCCGGGATTCAAATTAACTCTATACCAAATTTCATATAAATCGGTTCAACAGTTTGAGCGTGAAGAGGTAACAGACAGACAGACACACTTTCGCATCTATAATATTGGTATGGATTAATCGTCATCTCGATAGTCACCCCCTTTCTAACCATAAATCATTGTCGTACAATGCATCCATCATTTTTCTGATTAAAATATGTTATTTAATAATGATTTTTCTTGTAATTTCCAGGTAAGTCTCGATCTGTCGATGGCGCAACCAAGGAGGACCCATGTCTTACTGGTAGGCCTCAAATATTATAATATTATTGTTGTGTGTATACATAATTGCCACAGTGGTGCGTATATACATTTTTTTTTTAAATACCAGCGAGAGGAACATTTCTCGTAATTTTAAGAACATTCACAATCTCAAATTTTTCTACATTTTTTATATTGATTTTCGCTGAGATGAGATTGCGACTAGATTTTGAATGTTTTTAATTACGGGAATTAGCCAGCTGGTTATGGTTCATGTTGTATGTTGTCATGTACAGACGCCAGCATATCAAACTACCCGAAACTGTCAAATTTTCCCAATCAACCTTGAACTGCTGTAGCGATAAAGTTGAAAATCAATTGAAGAAATTTGACAGCTTGTAGTAGCTTGATGTGCTGGCGTATGTACTGTAGAAACAATTACCTCTCGAAATATTGAGTCGAGGCTTTTTTTTAAAATACGTCTGTATTATATTACCTATCATTCAACTAACCGTATTAATAAAAAATACGTGTAAATTATTCACCAAAACATGTTCTAATTTGTTTTAAAAAATGTATAATTCTTTCACTTAAAAGAAAAATATTCTCGCAGTTTCTGAAACAATAATTATCTTCTGAATAATTTCAACTCAATTCAAAGAACAAACATAATACCAAGAAAATATAATTAAAATTATAAACCCAGTACATACTTTTAGGGCGTCGTTCTAATAAAAGTTTTCAACACCAATTTTAAATTAACAACTTTTAAGCTGTATTGTAATAATTAATTCACGTAAAACTTTACCAACTGGTTGTACCACTTAGGGAGTCATGGTTCCCATAGGCACGTGTTCATCTTTCGAGTTGCGAGCTAATTATAAGCTAGCTTTCCTGTGAGCCTTTAATAAGTAATACTACGCTACTACGAGCCGCTCTCACACCGAAGTGTATGTTTCTCTGGTCTCTTTAAAGAAATCTCGAAACGACTGGATGACACTTCCCGTGATCTGGCTGGCTTTTACCTTGCCCAGAGGCTAAGCGTTGCAATAAAACGTGGTAATGCCGTCAGTCTCTTGGGTACATTACCAGTCGACAGCGATGCGGATGAATTTTTCGACGCTATATTTTAGTTTGTGAATAGTTTTAGTTAAGTTAGGATATACTTTTATCGTTATGTTGTTTCATTTTCGTAGCAACAACTAAAAGCAACTTGACTATTCATTAAGTCTATGGATAAAGTTCTAAAGAGATATTATCATAGGAAGATATGATGAACAAACCGCACTGCTTGGTATTGCCTTCATTTAAGAGTGGTTTGGGAATCATATTAGAAAACTGTTACGTATATAAAGTATTGTGCCAAAATTTTATAAAAAATTCAAAACAACCACCGATCCTACATCTATTACAAAAAATCATTTACCGTTACACGTATTTCGTTTAGTTCATAAGAACCTTTTTAGCTAAACGACCTACAAGACATGTTCGAACGTGACCTACATTATAGTACCAATAAATAAATTCCCACGTTCGGTACGGTGTGACACAGGATTAACTTTAATATGAATCGAGCCTAAACAACGGGCTTTTAATAAAACAGCAACACAGCGATAGCTTGGCTCATGAAATTTATATTATATACCCGAGATTGTCCCGCGATGTTGCCAGTACAAGCGTTTTTTTTTTGCTTTTAAGGCGAGCTGGAACAAAAAGAATGCTTAGTAGGTTAAATTAAATTCTGCAATGTCTCTCTGTGATTTATGTTAGCCTGGTAGCGGTTGTTGACCAGGAAATGGTGATCGCTGATCGATTTTTCCATAACATGAATTTTACAGATGAAGGTTTGAACTATAAATATAGTATAGTAATCGTGAATTTTCTATGGAAATACATATAATTTCTATTGGTCTTACTTATGGAAAAGTTATGTCTATTCAAAACAACGTGTCTTTGTGTTGTGATTTAGGTGCAACACGGCTTTTACAACAAAAACGTGTGAAAAATACTATTTTAAGAATTCTACGAGGTATAACGTTTAATACCAACAATCGATTTAATTGAAAGTCACTACCCTCATTATTTTCGTCCAAACAATCACTATAACAGATTGCATTAAAACCATGTAATCGCTCTTTTTGATTTATGGAATCCTGGTACCGTCAGTTAGTTGCGTTGATCAGGTTCACTTGACAATATTGATTGATGAACAACCCCGTACTCATGAAGTTTCAGACTTCGCGTCAACAATCTTGAGAAAAATAACAATGAAGCTTTGTTATTCTTACATATTGGTGTATTATTTGTTAAATACTTTAGTTCTATTCTACTATAATCTGGTCTTATTAAATTCTTGAAAACAATCGCGTTTTAAATAGGAATAATATTGAAACCGTTTCCTAGAAACGCTTGAAATTACACAGAAAAGCAAAGAGAAGATTTGTATCCATTTTACGATTAATGAATATCCGCCTAGGCTTCAGAAGTCCGAAGCCACTTTATGACTCAGCAAAACGACTCCAACAAAACGACTATTCGTCGACATACTAATCTCAGAACAATACTTAGGAAACGTCAATAATTTTGACTGATACCAAAACTTTCGACCATCCACAAAAACAAATCCAATCATCTTCACGCCATTGCACACACAAGATAATAATAGGAACGACGTAAAAACTTTTATAAAACACCAATAGCCGGTATCGAACTCTCCTAGTACTTCGTCCAAGTTCCTAACTAACTTCTTTCGTTATATTTTGCTTCGTTCGTGCCATCGTTACTGGCGATCGTGACTGCGCTGATTAATTCATTCCTAGACAGGAGAAGGGGGCTATTGTTTTTCCCTCTTTTTAGGTTATTTGGCTTTGATAAATGAATGGGAATTTGTCTATTGTGGTGTAGACGGGAGATAAATTGTAAGGTTCTTAGGTAGCTGCCTATTGGTGTCCAGCTAAGACAGTTTTGTTGTCCGTACTTATTTGAGAGTAACTTGATATTGATGATCCGTTTTGTATGGTTGAACACTCAATTTGGGGTTTATCTTTGTTTCTTTTCTTTTTTGGGCTTTTGAAATAGGCTTTGGGATTATTTCTTTAAAGCGGCTGGTCTCTATTTTGTCATGGCGAACTCTGTCTAATCAAACATTAACTTGAGTCCTTGTGTTTTTAAAGAACAAAAAACAAATTATTCATAGTTTATTAATGGACGTTTTTACAGTCTATTAGTAATATCATCAACGATCCCTAAGTTCGTTACGATTTAACAAAGATCTACCCATGTGAGTCCATACCTCAGCAGCAGTATGCATACGATTACATACGAGTAATTCAGCTTGCTACCCATATCGACAAGAATCCGAAATTTTCCGAGCTAGATAGGTACATCTAGCCTACCACTAAACAGTGTAGTTTATGTTACACAGCACTGAATAGAATACAAAGTTAGATTTTCTTTAGAAATAGGTACTAGGAGAACAGATCCCTATTGAGATCTTCCGCGTTTTCTCACATTTGTATTCAAATATTCTACCCTTTGGGAATATCTGTCCAATGATTGTGTTTTGAATTCTGTGAAGTTGGAGATCTTTAATATGATTAGCTCCTGTATAATAATAGTGTCACTTGTTCTTTGAACAGATATTATCTTTGCAGCAGAGTTTTATGCTTTGTTTGCTGCAAAACATTGACATCAAATTTTATTAAGAAAGAGTTATAGCTTTGGGAAAAGAGTCAACAACTTACCTACATAAAATTGAACTTAATGGTAGACGTTCCGGTTGAATAATTTCCAGTTATTGCAGTATAGGGAAGTACTTGCAAATATCTCTATGCTCTCTGCTAATTGGAAGCGAACGTCATAATACAATCTTCTACACAAATAAAAATTAAAAGCTAGTCGTTGAAAAGCTCATCACTTGAGAAGGAATGGACTGATTGGCTATTTTTTATTTTAAAATGTTCGTAATAGTCCAAATAAGGTTTTTTGGGAAATCAAAATTGGATAAGTTTCCAGGAAAGTTAGAAAAATGGAATAAACTGGAAGTCCTTTTTTCAATGGGATTTTTGGATGAACTATTTATTTTTTGGACAGTACAACGTCTGTTAGGTCAGCTAGTAAGCTAATAAAACTATAAAAAATATTATGGTACAAAAATAAATGGTTAATACCTCTAATCCCTCGGCCAAAATCGTTGTCTAAATAATTGTATACAACATGCCATAATCCCACAATACGCTGAGTCATGTTTCACTGCTCAATAAAAACATCACACGACACGAAATATATGGTTTCCAACAAAGTCCATTGTTACGTCATTGTCTAACAAACATACTGAAAATTTTTCATCGAAAAACAATATCCGTCAACGAAGGCCTATTAAATCGTGGTCCTAAGTGCAAATATCAGCTATGGACGGTTAGGCCATAAAAACGCCAAGCAGCATGACGTATGGTGGCTGTGTACGAGCAGTATCATATGATGACGTATAACAGAGGCAATGTAAACTGCGCGATATTTTAAAATCGTTTTCGTTTCTTTCTTGTTTTTAGGTGGCCTAATATTGGCAGCCCGTGTTTTTTAAATGTTTTATTGGTTTAAATTTTAATAGGATTACACAAAAATTGTTGTATTGCTGTCATTCGTAAATCTTTGACAGTCATTCTGGTCAGAAGCCCAACTGTCTGACAACCAGTCAACCAAGGGGTATCCTGTTACCCAGTAACTGGTTTGTGCATAGACAATTGCCCCGTGTAAAATACTGGTATTCAGCTGCATCCGGTTAGACTGGAAACCGACTCCAACATAGTTGGGAAAAATCTAGGCAGACTGTAATATGCGCAGGCAACTAAGATTTCAGGAGAAGCTTGGATTCGTAGATTTTCTTATCAGAATAAACTTGCATGAAGAAGCCTCCTCTTGTAGCGCAGTTTGTTCCGCTAGTTATTCAACTGAACCGAGCGCTCGGCGCATCCTAGACAGTCACAACCAACACCTTATTTGACTGGCCAATTCATCCCTTGCGGTGGTAGGGCTAATACCCGCCTGGTTTGCGACCACCCACCGGAGTCCGGCGTCAAGCAGCCTGCTGTGTTTCGTCGATGCGTGGGAGTTCCAGTACCTTCGACATCTTTTGGGCACGCTCGTTCCATCATAGACCTCGTCCATCACTTTCCATCAGGCGTGATCGAGGTCAAGAGCGGGCCCATGCAGCAATAAAAAAAAACAAGTCTTTAATTTATATAAAAAATATGTCTGATTTCACTGACTTTAAGATAATTGGTTTATTCTGTTCACACAGATCATACAGGTAGGCTGTTCTTTTTCTGTGTATGCATAATTGAATCGATCTCATTACATTTTAGATACTCTATGGTATATCAATCACCTTCGCTGTCAAAACACTGTATTATCTATTATTCCACCCAAAATCTTAAAAAAAAAATACGTTTTCTAAGAACGCACGTTCAAAGAAAATCGAACCAAACGATTTGATACGTTCTGTAGCTAAACAAAATCTTAAACAGTCAAGTTTAGTATAACCTTCGTCAAAGTAGCTCTGTGAACAATTTGACTCTAACTGAGGCTCGACTAAAACCACATTCATCATTTCATTTCGATTGTATTTGTTGTATAAACCTCTGTGGTTTTTAGTGATGTACAAGTTCGATTAGTCGATGTTTTATTCGACATATTGGATTTTTTTTTATGCTTGATGTGGCAATTTAGCAAGGATGTTCATGTTTTAATTAATCACCCAGACATCGAAAACAAATGAATAAATCGAATGTCTAGACTACTCTGTATACTAATTAGTAGACATTAATTGCTACATTGAATTATACAAAGTGTTAAAAAATGAACCCGACAAACTTTAAGAGGTGCTTTAGACCATCGAACTGAACAAATTTCACTATGGGACCAACGCTGAAATCACGAAAAAAAAATCAGCTGTTTCATACATTTTGGTCAAGTAGGTATTGAACATAAACAGCTGATTTTTTTTTCGTGATTTCAGAGTTGGTCCCATAGTGAAAGTTGTTCAGTTCGATGGTCTAAAGCACCTTTTAAAGTTTGTAAGGTTAATTTTTTAACACTTTGTATATATATATCACAAAGTATGTGTAAGTACTGCTACAAATATGACTCGTACTCTGTTCATCACATATACATAATTTTACTTTATTTTTTAATATAAATCACTTTAATGACCTCTCGAACTACAAACAATTACTATCAATCAGACCAATCAAATGGCAATCAGCATCAATTATTCTTTCACACCGGTATCTAATGCGACACTCTCAAGTCCAGTCCTACGCCTCTTTGTACGTTAACAGATTAGATTATACTTAAATCGAGGCTCGATTCTTATCTAAAAGTTCCCAACTAAAGGTGTTTCTCACTTTTAAAGTGTTTAGAGTGTATAAAAGCAGTTTTATTGTAGACGGCACGGAGTGCAACGCCAATAATGGTTTATTCGTTTATTTTTATAGTCTTGCGCGGAGCTTGGCATTATATTTTGTGATGCTGTGATTTTTACATTGTTTGTTAAAATAAAAACAAAGTTTATCGCCTTTTTATTCTTTAATTCATCTCAATGTCATCATCGTTGGTTCATCATCATGGACATAGGCCATTCTGCCAAGCGTCACGCTCCTCTACCAAAGTCATCCAGGTTTTGCCCGCGATGGCAACAATATCGTCTGCCCATTTTATTATTATTATTTATTCTTTCGCCGCTAGACGACCGACATCTCGTCGTCTTTATGGTTGGTTAATTGTGATGAAACAGACTATACCCTTTTTAATAAGAGAAAAGTGGGCTTAATGACTCAGGCATTATGAACCATTTTTGCATAACCACTAGTAACCAAGACAGTCTGATAAAACAAAAAGAAGATAAAAATCTTTAGATTCAAGAACTGTAACTTTTAAACTATGACGACAGCCAAGGAAGCCACAGAGAAAGTTCTAGATTAAACTAGAAAATTCAACGTAACAGAAAACTTAATTATTCCATCGGCCAATTCAGCAAAAACATTCCTTCTATAATTTATTCGCTCCGATAACTCTGCGACGAACCAAATTTGGTGCAAGCGTAAGCCATGCACCACTTTTGACGGTGTGCCAACTTCGGAAACCGGTTCAGACCGGTTAAATTCGGATATAACCAGACCAATCCAATGTAACAATGCAAAACTTTGTGGATATAAAAACTATAAAAAAGGTTTATTTAACTTTTGGAGTCGTTTCAAATTAATTTCTGGTTGTTATTTTTGGCAATATAGTGAATTTATTGTTCATGTTTATAGTATTGTGGATAATGGAAAATACATTTCAAGTGGCATTTGGCTATCGCGATCAAATAGACAAATTATTGTTTTCACTTGTTTCCGTTTTTCCCGTTCCTATATTTATATATCATTTTGGGAGTCAGTGACGGATATTTATGTCAATTGTTCCTCTTTGATAGTAATGCGCATGCGTGACGACATCTAACCACAAGCAATACAAATTACCATTACTTCGCGTGAAACTACCCCTATTTCACTTAACCTAACCTAACATCCCACACACACCAACATATTTATTTGAAGTAACATTTAGTAAGAAAGTAAACAACCAGAAAGTGTCTAAGAACTCGATAAATCCAACTTAAGTTTACATTGACGATTTTATATGAGCACGGCCTAAAGAGGGCTAATGAAACTCCAGAGAACCGGGATGGAACTTTGTTACTGGCCATACTTCATGATTAGTGGAGCGAACGGGATCAAGACTGTCACAATATAGATAAGATTTCATCAATTGGCTTTCTAGGAGATTATCCTGAGTTTTGACATAAGAATTTTGGTCTTGGATATTTTTTTAGGTTAGTATTATTTGACTGTATAGTCATTTGGCACAAATCTTTTGTATTGGGAGTTTTACATTTAAATTATTTGTCAAGTATAAATAAACTCTCCGTCATATTTTGCTAAAAAACACATTGAATAACACCAAAGCCTTTTTTTCCAGAAAGAGAATTGGAGATACGCAAGCAATATTAGCAAAATCTGAGCGAATTTTATGACAAGTTGGGAGCATTATGACAGTTTTTCTTTAAAAAAAATACTTAAAAATTAAATCTGTCTTATTTAATTACGAATCCGCCTCTACTTCGCACAGTTTACACCTATTATATATAACTTTAATATGAATGTATTAAATATACAAATAAACCTTTCAGAATTAATCCCCTAAGGGCTGATTTTTAAATCATCTGATAACTTTATTTGAGGAACAATTTTGAAATGTTGACAGTTATTTCATACAAAAACTGTCAAACGTCAATTTTATTCCTCGAATAAAAGTTATCTGGCGATGGAAAAAACAGTCCCTAATGAAGTTGAAACCCGTATCAAAATCCGTTGAATTTAGAAGAACAACGTTGTACACAGAGATACACGAAAAGCGACTTTAATTTATAATACACAAAGAGCATTCATAAATATAATATGTCTGAAAAATTTATAAGGCGACACATACATTTTAAGAGGTGTTTTTAATACACTTGAAAGATGAGGAAAGAGCCCGTCACATTTTCATCGTCTTTGATGAATAGAACATGTTTTCTGAAGATATTATTTGTTTGTAAATTGATGCCGAGCAACGCGTTCTAAAAGGAAAATTGTATTTCTCAGTATCTTTCTATACGATGTAAAGTATACAAGGCTTTTTTGTGGGTAGTTATCAAAGCCATTTATGTTTTTTAAGAAGATGTACTAATTGGATTTCCTTTCACGAGCAAAAAAATCTGACGACGTTAAAAGCGTCGTTGAAACTGCCCTAAAATTTGTGAAGGTCAAACGTTGCTAATCTCGGCTCATCTCCAGAACAAACGTAGCAAAAGTTATTCCTGCAGATTTCCGGAAAATAAAACAGCATTACTGTAAAGCTGGGTCCGAATATGGGTAGGTACCTAATTACGTCATCGGGTCGCCATAGCCGAAAGCCAGCGATGCGTGAATACCGTTGGACAGCAATTGTATCCATCGGACGGACGAATACCGGATTTTATTTCTGCTACGTGTTAAGAATGTTTTTTTTCCCACTTTTTGTCTCAAGCCATGTCGGATAATATTAAAGATTTTTATTGAAAAAGGTTATTGTTCTCTGGCGTGAGACGGCACTTCGCTTTTTGATACGAAAGGTGTTTTAGGAGCCATAACTCGGGCTGGAGGCTTGCAACGTGTATTTTATTATGATCGCTGATATTTCTTAGAAAAATGAATTGTAGAAATTAATAATAAAATGTTCATCATGTTTTTTTTTTATTGTTTCTATGTGGCGAAGCATATAAGATAACACAGTTTTCTCGATATTCGTAGCCATTTCAGCTACGGACATCACATAACAAATATTGCCGACTCTTATAACATCAAAGGCCTTATAAGGCAATACCTTTACCTCTTAAACACGCAATGTTGTCCTGTTCTACGACATAATTAGTTCCAAATGTCAGAACACAGACGATCCATCTCCACTCATTTTTCTTACTTCGCCATTTTCAATGTTCCTTACCCCGGTCTGTCAAAGCTATTTATTAAGATGTATAGGCCCAAGTGACGATCCACCAAGACTTATAGTTTGTCGTACATTTGTGTGAAAATGTCCTTTTTTACGTCAATCCAAATCTATTTGGGTTTGTAAATGTGTTTTGTACGTCCTCTATTTTTTTCCTTTCTTTTTTTTTCTATGTTAGGTGCATGTCGAGTTGGGTCGGAGATTGTTTTGTATGGTTTCTATTTGGGGTGACTGAACTTTGGAGAGCGTAATGTGTGTGCTTTTCGATGGGGAATTGAGTATTCTTTCCTAATGTATGTCGAACGGGAAATACAAAGGAATCGAACACACCTGCGCACTTTGGGTCTGATTTCGCCAAGAAATTTCTAACCAAAACGTTTGTATTTTAATTATGGGCTGTTCTATGTTATGGATTTGGTATTCGCACTTAGTCGTTCAGATGGACTATTGGGCTGTTAAAGTGCATATAAAAAAACCTTTATGACTTAAATCCACCTCCACTATTTCCGCATTTCAAATTACTGTATTGGAAAATAATAAATTCCTATTAAGTTCTTAGCGATTCTTTTTTTGTAGTGACATTTTCTCATGTGTGTGAACTTAGCAGATCATTGTCCAGCAGATCAAAAATAAATATGAGTTCTTTTCGCATGCAGCTGAGTTCTACAGTTCCTGATACTTTTTAGAAATAGTTCTGGCGTTTTTACATTAAAAAAGTCAATTGGCAAAATGATCTGCTAACTTCCCGTAGCAGATCATTTGCAGCAGATCAAAAACAAATTTGAGTTCTTCTCGCATGCGGCTGAGTTCTACAGTTCCTGATACTTTTTACAAATAGTTCTGGGGTTTTTACATTAAAAAAGTCAATTGGCAAAATGATCTGCCAACTTCCCGTAGCAGATCATTTTGCAGCAGATCAAAAATGAATGTGAGTTCTTTCGCATGCGGCTGAGTTCTACAGTTCCTGATACTTTTTACAAATAGTTCTGGCGTTTTTACCTTAAAAAAAGTCAATTGGAAAAATGATCTGCCAACTTCCCGTAGCAGCAGATCAAAAACAAATGTGAGTTCTTCTGGCAATCGGCTGATTTCTACAGTTCCTGATACTTTTCAGGAATAGATCTGAACTCACGTCCACTTTTGTGAAAGGCTAGAACTCTTTCGTTTTTCACAGGTTCGCATCAGACCTGCAATCTAAAACTCGATTCGAATCCAGAACTCACGCTAGAGTGCCAGCAGATCATGGTTGAACGTCCGAAAAGGCGAAAAATAATATTTTAATCCTTTCAAATCATAGTGAAAGGCTAGAACTCTTTCGTTTTTCACAGGTTCGCATCAGACCTGCAAACTAAAACTCGATTCGAATCCAGAACTCACGCTAGAGTGCCAGCAGATCATGGTTGAACGTCCGAAAAGGCGAAAAATAATATTTTAATCCTTTCAAATCATAGTGAAAGGCTAGAACTCTTTCGTTTTTCACAGGTTCGCATCAGACCTGCAATCTAAAACTCGATTCGAATCCAGAACTCACGCTAGAGTGCCAGCAGATCATGGTTGAACGTCCGAAAAGGCGAAAAATAATATTTTAATCCTTTCAAATCATAGTGAAAGGCTAGAACTCTTTCGTTTTTCACAGGTTCGCATCAGACCTGCAATCTAAAACTCGATTCGAATCCAGAACTCACGCTAGAGTGCCAGCAGATCATGGTTGAACGTCCGAAAAGGCGAAAAATAATATTTTAATCCTTTCAAATCATAGTGAAAGGCTAGAACTCTTTCGTTTTTCACAGGTTCGCATCAGACCTGCAATCTAAAACTCGATTCGAATCCAGAACTCACGCTAGAGTGCCAGCAGATCATGGTTGAACGTTCGAAAAGGCGAAAAATAATATTTTAATCCTTTCAAATCATAGTGAAACTTTTCAAATCATAGTGAAAGGCTAGAACTCTTTCGTTTTTCACAGATTCGCATCAGACCTGCAATCTAAAACTCGATTCAAATCCAGAACTCACGGTAGAGTGCCAGCAGATCATGGTTGAACGTTCGAAAAAGCGAAAAATAATATTTTAATCCTTTCAAATCATAGTGAAAGGCTAGAACTCTTTCGTTTTTCACAGGTTCGCATCAGACCTGTGATCTAAAACTTGATTCGAATCCAGAACTCACGCTAGAGTGCCAGCAGATCATGGTTGAACGTTTGAAAAGGCGAAAAATAATATTTTAATCCTTTCAAATCATAGTGAAACTTTTCAAATCATAGTGAAAGGCTAGAACTCTTTCGTTTTTCACAGGTTCGCATCAGACCTGTGATCTAAAACTTGATTCGAATCCAGAACTCACGCTAGAGTGCCAGCAGATCATGGTTGAACGTCCGAAAAGGCGAAAAATAATATTTTAATCCTTTCAAATCATAGTGAAAGGCTAGAACTCTTTCGTTTTTCACAGGTTCGCATCAGACCTGCAATCTAAAACTCGATTCGAATCCAGAACTCACGCTAGAGTGCCAGCAGATCATGGTTGAACGTTCGAAAAGGCGAAAAATAATATTTTAATCCTTTCAAATCATAGTGAAACTTTTCAAATCATAGTGAAAGGCTAGAACTCTTTCGTTTTTCACAGATTCGCATCAGACCTGCAATCTAAAACTCGATTCGAATCCAGAACTCACGCTAGAGTGCCAGCAGATCATGGTTGAACGTTCGAAAAGGCGAAAAATAATATTTTAATCCTTTCAAATCATAGTGAAACTTTTCAAATCATAGTGAAAGGCTAGAACTCTTTCGTTTTTCACAGGTTCGCATCAGACCTGCAATCTAAAACTCGATTCGAATCCAGAACTCACGCTAGAGTGCCAGCAGATCATGGTTGAACGTTCGAAAAGGCGAAAAATAATATTTTAATCCTTTCAAATCATAGTAAAACTTTTCAAATCATAGTGAAAGGCTAGAACTCTTTCGTTTTTCACAGGTTCGCATCAGACCTGCAATCTAAAACTCGATTCGAATCCAGAACTCACGCTAGAGTGCCAGCAGATCATGGTTGAACGTTCGAAAAGGCGAAAAATAATATTTTAATCCTTTCAAATGATAGTGAAACTTTTCAAATCATAGTCAAAGGCTAGAACTCTTTCGTTTTTCACAGATTCGCATCAGACCTGCAATCTAAAACTCGATTCGAATCCAGAACTCACGCTAGAGTGCCAGCAGATCATGGTTGAACGTTCGAAAAGGCGAAAAATAATATTTTAATCCTTTCAAATCATAGTGAAACTTTTCAAATCATAGTGAAAGGCTAGAACTCTTTCGTTTTTCACAGGTTCGCATCAGACCTGCAATCTAAAACTCGATTCGAATCCAGAACTCACGCTAGAGTGCCAGCAGATCATGGTTGAACGGTCGAAAAGGCGAAAAATAATATTTTAATCCTTTCAAATCATAGTGAAACTTTTCAAATCATAGTGAAAGGCTAGAACTCTTTCGTTTTTCACAGATTCGCATCAGACCTGCAATCTAAAACTCGATTCGAATCCAGAACTCACGCTAGAGTGCCAGCAGATCATGGTTGAACGTTCGAAAAGGCGAAAAATAATATTTTAATCCTTTCAAATCATAGTGAAACTTTTCAAATCATAGTGAAAGGCTAGAACTCTTTCGTTTTTCACAGATTCGCATCAGACCTGCAATCTAAAACTCGATTCGAATCCAGACCTCACGCTAGAGTGCCAACAGATCATGGTTGAACGTTCGAAAAGGCGAAAAATAATATTTTAATCCTTTCAAATCATAGTGAAACTTTTCAAATCATAGTGAAAGGCTAGAACTCTTTCGTTTTTCACAGGTTCGCATCAGACCTGCAATCTAAAACTCGATTCGAATCCAGAACTCACGCTAGAGTGCCAGCAGATCATGGTTGAACGTTCGAAAAGGCGAAAAATAATATTTTAATCCTTTCAAATGATAGTGAAACTTTTCAAATCATAGTGAAAGGCTAGAACTCTTTCGTTTTTCACAGATTCGCATCAGACCTGCAATCTAAAACTCGATTCGAATCCAGAACTCACGCTAGAGTGCCAGCAGATCATGGTTGAACGTCCGAAAAGGCGAAAAATAATATTTTAATCCTTTCAAATCATAGTGAAAGGCTAGAACTCTTTCGTTTTTCACAGGTTCGCATCAGACCTGCAATCTAAAACTCGATTCGAATCCAGAACTCACGCTAGAGTGCCAGCAGATCATGGTTGAACGTTCGAAAAGGCGAAAAATAATATTTTAATCCTTTCAAATCATAGTGAAACTTTTCAAATCATAGTGAAAGGCTAGAACTCTTTCGTTTTTCACAGATTCGCATCAGACCTGCAATCTAAAACTCGATTCAAATCCAGAACTCACGGTAGAGTGCCAGCAGATCATGGTTGAACGTTCGAAAAAGCGAAAAATAATATTTTAATCCTTTCAAATCATAGTGAAAGGCTAGAACTCTTTCGTTTTTCACAGGTTCGCATCAGACCTGTGATCTAAAACTTGATTCGAATCCAGAACTCACGCTAGAGTGCCAGCAGATCATGGTTGAACGTTTGAAAAGGCGAAAAATAATATTTTAATCCTTTCAAATCATAGTGAAACTTTTCAAATCATAGTGAAAGGCTAGAACTCTTTCGTTTTTCACAGGTTCGCATCAGACCTGTGATCTAAAACTTGATTCGAATCCAGAACTCACGCTAGAGTGCCAGCAGATCATGGTTGAACGTCCGAAAAGGCGAAAAATAATATTTTAATCCTTTCAAATCATAGTGAAAGGCTAGAACTCTTTCGTTTTTCACAGGTTCGCATCAGACCTGCAATCTAAAACTCGATTCGAATCCAGAACTCACGCTAGAGTGCCAGCAGATCATGGTTGAACGTTCGAAAAGGCGAAAAATAATATTTTAATCCTTTCAAATCATAGTGAAACTTTTCAAATCATAGTGAAAGGCTAGAACTCTTTCGTTTTTCACAGATTCGCATCAGACCTGCAATCTAAAACTCGATTCGAATCCAGAACTCACGCTAGAGTGCCAGCAGATCATGGTTGAACGTTCGAAAAGGCGAAAAATAATATTTTAATCCTTTCAAATCATAGTGAAACTTTTCAAATCATAGTGAAAGGCTAGAACTCTTTCGTTTTTCACAGGTTCGCATCAGACCTGCAATCTAAAACTCGATTCGAATCCAGAACTCACGCTAGAGTGCCAGCAGATCATGGTTGAACGTTCGAAAAGGCGAAAAATAATATTTTAATCCTTTCAAATCATAGTAAAACTTTTCAAATCATAGTCAAAGGCTAGAACTCTTTCGTTTTTCACAGATTCGCATCAGACCTGCAATCTAAAACTCGATTCGAATCCAGAACTCACGCTAGAGTGCCAGCAGATCATGGTTGAACGTTCGAAAAGGCGAAAAATAATATTTTAATCCTTTCAAATCATAGTGAAACTTTTCAAATCATAGTGAAAGGCTAGAACTCTTTCGTTTTTCACAGGTTCGCATCAGACCTGCAATCTAAAACTCGATTCGAATCCAGAACTCACGCTAGAGTGCCAGCAGATCATGGTTGAACGTCCGAAAAGGCGAAAAATAATATTTTAATCCTTTCAAATCATAGTGAAAGGCTAGAACTCTTTCGTTTTTCACAGGTTCGCATCAGACCTGCAATCTAAAACTCGATTCGAATCCAGAACTCACGCTAGAGTGCCAGCAGATCATGGTTGAACGTCCGAAAAGGCGAAAAATAATATTTTAATCCTTTCAAATCATAGTGAAAGGCTAGAACTCTTTCGTTTTTCACAGGTTCGCATCAGACCTGCAATCTAAAACTCGATTCGAATCCAGAACTCACGCTAGAGTGCCAGCAGATCATGGTTGAACGTCCGAAAAGGCGAAAAATAATATTTTAATCCTTTCAAATCATAGTGAAAGGCTAGAACTCTTTCGTTTTTCACAGGTTCGCATCAGACCTGCAATCTAAAACTCGATTCGAATCCAGAACTCACGCTAGAGTGCCAGCAGATCATGGTTGAACGTTCGAAAAGGCGAAAAATAATATTTTAATCCTTTCAAATCATAGTGAAACTTTTCAAATCATAGTGAAAGGCTAGAACTCTTTCGTTTTTCACAGATTCGCATCAGACCTGCAATCTAAAACTCGATTCAAATCCAGAACTCACGGTAGAGTGCCAGCAGATCATGGTTGAACGTTCGAAAAAGCGAAAAATAATATTTTAATCCTTTCAAATCATAGTGAAAGGCTAGAACTCTTTCGTTTTTCACAGGTTCGCATCAGACCTGTGATCTAAAACTTGATTCGAATCCAGAACTCACGCTAGAGTGCCAGCAGATCATGGTTGAACGTTTGAAAAGGCGAAAAATAATATTTTAATCCTTTCAAATCATAGTGAAACTTTTCAAATCATAGTGAAAGGCTAGAACTCTTTCGTTTTTCACAGGTTCGCATCAGACCTGTGATCTAAAACTTGATTCGAATCCAGAACTCACGCTAGAGTGCCAGCAGATCATGGTTGAACGTCCGAAAAGGCGAAAAATAATATTTTAATCCTTTCAAATCATAGTGAAAGGCTAGAACTCTTTCGTTTTTCACAGGTTCGCATCAGACCTGCAATCTAAAACTCGATTCGAATCCAGAACTCACGCTAGAGTGCCAGCAGATCATGGTTGAACGTTCGAAAAGGCGAAAAATAATATTTTAATCCTTTCAAATCATAGTGAAACTTTTCAAATCATAGTGAAAGGCTAGAACTCTTTCGTTTTTCACAGATTCGCATCAGACCTGCAATCTAAAACTCGATTCGAATCCAGAACTCACGCTAGAGTGCCAGCAGATCATGGTTGAACGTTCGAAAAGGCGAAAAATAATATTTTAATCCTTTCAAATCATAGTGAAACTTTTCAAATCATAGTGAAAGGCTAGAACTCTTTCGTTTTTCACAGGTTCGCATCAGACCTGCAATCTAAAACTCGATTCGAATCCAGAACTCACGCTAGAGTGCCAGCAGATCATGGTTGAACGTTCGAAAAGGCGAAAAATAATATTTTAATCCTTTCAAATCATAGTAAAACTTTTCAAATCATAGTGAAAGGCTAGAACTCTTTCGTTTTTCACAGGTTCGCATCAGACCTGCAATCTAAAACTCGATTCGAATCCAGAACTCACGCTAGAGTGCCAGCAGATCATGGTTGAACGTTCGAAAAGGCGAAAAATAATATTTTAATCCTTTCAAATGATAGTGAAACTTTTCAAATCATAGTCAAAGGCTAGAACTCTTTCGTTTTTCACAGATTCGCATCAGACCTGCAATCTAAAACTCGATTCGAATCCAGAACTCACGCTAGAGTGCCAGCAGATCATGGTTGAACGTTCGAAAAGGCGAAAAATAATATTTTAATCCTTTCAAATCATAGTGAAACTTTTCAAATCATAGTGAAAGGCTAGAACTCTTTCGTTTTTCACAGGTTCGCATCAGACCTGCAATCTAAAACTCGATTCGAATCCAGAACTCACGCTAGAGTGCCAGCAGATCATGGTTGAACGGTCGAAAAGGCGAAAAATAATATTTTAATCCTTTCAAATCATAGTGAAACTTTTCAAATCATAGTGAAAGGCTAGAACTCTTTCGTTTTTCACAGATTCGCATCAGACCTGCAATCTAAAACTCGATTCGAATCCAGAACTCACGCTAGAGTGCCAGCAGATCATGGTTGAACGTTCGAAAAGGCGAAAAATAATATTTTAATCCTTTCAAATCATAGTGAAACTTTTCAAATCATAGTGAAAGGCTAGAACTCTTTCGTTTTTCACAGATTCGCATCAGACCTGCAATCTAAAACTCGATTCGAATCCAGACCTCACGCTAGAGTGCCAACAGATCATGGTTGAACGTTCGAAAAGGCGAAAAATAATATTTTAATCCTTTCAAATCATAGTGAAACTTTTCAAATCATAGTGAAAGGCTAGAACTCTTTCGTTTTTCACAGGTTCGCATCAGACCTGCAATCTAAAACTCGATTCGAATCCAGAACTCACGCTAGAGTGCCAGCAGATCATGGTTGAACGTTCGAAAAGGCGAAAAATAATATTTTAATCCTTTCAAATGATAGTGAAACTTTTCAAATCATAGTGAAAGGCTAGAACTCTTTCGTTTTTCACAGATTCGCATCAGACCTGCAATCTAAAACTCGATTCGAATCCAGAACTCACGCTAGAGTGCCAGCAGATCATGGTTGAACGTCCGAAAAGGCGAAAAATAATATTTTAATCCTTTCAAATCATAGTGAAAGGCTAGAACTCTTTCGTTTTTCACAGGTTCGCATCAGACCTGCAATCTAAAACTAGATTCGAATCCAGAACTCACGCTAGAGTGCCAGCAGATCATGGTTGAACGTCCGAAAAGGCGAAAAATAATATTTTAATCCTTTCAAATCATAGTGAAAGGCTAGAACTCTTTCGTTTTTCACAGGTTCGCATCAGACCTGCAATCTAAAACTCGATTCGAATCCAGAACTCACGCTAGAGTGCCAGCAGATCATGGTTGAACGTTCGAAAAGGCGAAAAATAATATTTTAATCCTTTCAAATCATAGTGAAACTTTTCAAATCATAGTGAAAGGCTAGAACTCTTTCGTTTTTCACAGATTCGCATCAGACCTGCAATCTAAAACTCGATTCAAATCCAGAACTCACGGTAGAGTGCCAGCAGATCATGGTTGAACGTTCGAAAAAGCGAAAAATAATATTTTAATCCTTTCAAATCATAGTGAAAGGCTAGAACTCTTTCGTTTTTCACAGGTTCGCATCAGACCTGTGATCTAAAACTTGATTCGAATCCAGAACTCACGCTAGAGTGCCAGCAGATCATGGTTGAACGTCCGAAAAGGCGAAAAATAATATTTTAATCCTTTCAAATCATAGTGAAAGGCTAGAACTCTTTCGTTTTTCACAGGTTCGCATCAGACCTGCAATCTAAAACTCGATTCGAATCCAGAACTCACGCTAGAGTGCCAGCAGATCATGGTTGAACGTTCGAAAAGGCGAAAAATAATATTTTAATCCTTTCAAATCATAGTGAAACTTTTCAAATCATAGTGAAAGGCTAGAACTCTTTCGTTTTTCACAGATTCGCATCAGACCTGCAATCTAAAACTCGATTCGAATCCAGAACTCACGCTAGAGTGCCAGCAGATCATGGTTGAACGTTCGAAAAGGCGAAAAATAATATTTTAATCCTTTCAAATGATAGTGAAACTTTTCAAATCATAGTGAAAGGCTAGAACTCTTTCGTTTTTCACAGGTTCGCATCAGACCTGCAATCTAAAACTCGATTGGAATCCAGAACTCACGCTAGAGTGCCAGCAGATCATGGTTGAACGTTCGAAAAGGCGAAAAATAATATTTTAATCCTTTCAAATGATAGTGAAACTTTTCAAATCATAGTGAAAGGCTAGAACTCTTTCGTTTTTCACAGATTCGCATCAGACCTGCAATCTAAAACTCGATTCGAATCCAGAACTCACGCTAGAGTGCCAGCAGATCATGGTTGAACGTCCGAAAAGGCGAAAAATAATATTTTAATCCTTTCAAATCATAGTGAAAGGCTAGAACTCTTTCGTTTTTCACAGGTTCGCATCAGACCTGCAATCTAAAACTCGATTCGAATCCAGAACTCACGCTAGAGTGCCAGCAGATCATGGTTGAACGTTTGAAAAGGCGAAAAATAATATTTTAATCCTTTTAAATCATAGTGAAACTTATCAAATCATAGTGAAAGGCTAGAACTCTTTCGTTTTTCACAGGTCCGCATCAGACCGTCAAATTTCAATCGTCAGCCTAACCACGAAACTTGAAGATCCTAACGTTAAAAGTGACGCCTTTTAACCCTTCGGGGGTGGAATATTTAAAAACACTGAGACACGTATAAATTAATTTTTAATCATCAGCCTAAACACAAAATTTGAAGATCCTAACTTCAAAACTGACGGACTTTCATACACAACTCCATCCCCCTTTTTAACCCTTTTGGGGTGGAATTATCAAAATCGCTGCGACATGTGTAAATTAGTTTTCAATCGTCAGCCTAGAAACAAAATTTGAAGATCCTATCTTTAAAACTGACGGACTTTCATAGAAAACTTCATCCCCCTTTTTAACCCGTTGGGGGTGGAATATTCAAAAACACTGAGACACGTGTAAATTAATTTTTAATTTTCAGCCTAAACACAATATTTGAAGATCCTTACTTTAAAACTGACGGACTTTCACATACTCAACTTCATCCCCCTTTTTAACCCTTTGGGGGTGGAATATTTAAAAACACTGAAATACGTATAAATTAATTTTCAATCGTCAGCCTAAACACAAAATTTGAAGATCCTAACTTCAAAACTGACGGACTTTCACATACACAATTTCTTCCCCCTTTTTAAGCTTTTGGGGATGGAGTTATTAAAAACGCTTAAACACGTATAAATTAATTTTCAATCGTCAGCCTAAACACAAAAGTTGAAGATCCTTACTTTAAAACTGACGGACTTTCACATACTCAACTTCATCCCCCTTTTTAACCCTTTGGGGGTGGAATATTCAAAAACGCTGAGACACGTATAAATTAATTTTCAACTGTCGGCCTAAACGTGACATTTGAAGATCCTTACTTTAAAACTGACGGACTTTCAAACACAACTTTATCCCCCTTTTTAACCCTTTGGGGGTGGAATATTCAAAAACACTGAGACACGTATAAATTAATTTTCAATCGTCAGCCTAAACACAAAACTTGAAGATCCTAACTTCAAAACTGATGGACTTTTATACACAACTCCATCCCCCTTTTTAACCCTTTGGGGTTGAAAATATCAAAAACACTGAGACACGTATAAATTAATTTTCAATCGTCAGCCTAAACACAAAACTTGAAGATCCTAACTTCAAAACTGATGGACTTTTATACACAACTCCATCCCCCTTTTTAACCCTTTGGGGTTGAAGTTATCAAAAACGCTGAGACACGTATCAATTTATTTTTAATCGTCAGCCAAAACACGAAATTTGAAGATCATAACTTTAAAACTGACGGACTTTCATACACATCTTCATCCCCCTTTTTAACCCTTTGGGGGTGGAATTATCAAAAACGCTGAGACACGTATCAATTACTTTTCAATTGTCAGTCTAAACACAAAATTTCAAGATCATAACTTGACGGACTTTCATACACAACTTCATCCCCATTTTCAACCCTTTGGGGGTGGAATTATCAAAAACGCTAAGACACGTATAAATTAATTTTCAATCTTCAGCCTAAACGCAAAATTTGAAGATCCGAACTTCAAAAGTGACGGACTTTCATACACAACTTCATCCCCCTTTTTAACCCTTTGGGGTTGGAATTATCAAAAACGCTAAGACACATATAAATTAATTTTCAATCATCAGCCTAAACACAAAATTTAAAGATCCTAACTTTAAAACTGACGTCGAGTCGCGAATCAAAAATTTTCATCAAGCTACAACCTGACACTGACCTGCAAATTGCAAAAAACGTAAGAAAATTTGAATTTCGCGGTCTACCGCGGATGAAGTTGTGTATGTGAAAGTCCGTCAGTTTTAAAGTAAGGATCTTCAAATTTTGTGTTAAGGCTGACGATTGAAAATTAATTTATACGTGTCTCAGCGTTTTTGATAACTCCACTCCCAAAGGGTTAAAAAGGGGATGAAGTTGTGTATGAAAGTCCGTCAGTTTTGAAGTTAGGATCTTCAAATTTTGTGTTTAGGCTGATGATTGAAAATAAATTTATACGTGTGTCAGCGTTTTTGATAATTCCGCCCCCAAAGGGTTAAAAAGGCGATGAAGTTGTGTATGTGAAAGTCCGTCACTTTTAACGTTAGGATCTTCAAGTTTCGTGTTAAGGCTGACGATTGAAAATTAATTTTTACGTGTCTCAGCGTTTTTGATAACTCTCCCCCAAAGGGTTAAAAAGGGGGATGGATTTGTGAATGAAAGTCCGTCAGCTTTAAAGTTAGGATCTTCAAATTTAGTGTTAAGGCTGACGATTGAAAATTAATTTAAACGTGTTTCAGCGTTTTTGAAAACTCTCCCCCAAAGGGTTAAAAAGGGGGATGGATTTGTGAATGAAAGTCCGTCAGCTTTAAAGTTAGGATCTTCAAATTTTGTGTTTAGGCTGATGTTGAAAATTAATTTATACGTGTCTCAGTGTTTTCAAATATTCCACCCCCAAAGGGTTAAAAAGGGGGATGAAGTTAAGTATGTAAAAGTCCGTCAGTTTTAAAGTAAGGATCTTCGAATTTTGTGTTAAGGCTGACGATTGAAAATTAATTTATACGTGTCTCAGCGTTTTTTATAATTCCACCCCCAAAAGGTTAAAAAAGGGATGAAGTTGTGTATGAAAGTCCGTCAGTTTTAAAGTTAGGATCTTCAAATATTGTGTTTAGGCTGAAGATTAAAAATTAATTTACACGTGTCTCAGCGTTTTTGAATATTCCACCCCCAACGGGTTAAAAAGGGGGATGAAGTTTTCTATAAAAGTCCGTCAGTTTTAAAGATAGGATCTTCAAATTTTGTTTCTAGGCTGACGATTGAAAACTAATTTACACATGTTGCAGCGATTTTGATAATTCCACCCCAAAAGGGTTAAAAAGGGGTATGGAGTTGTGTATGAAAGTCTGTCAGTTTTGAAGTTAGGATCTTCAAATGTTGTGTTTAGGCTGATGATTGAAAATTAATTTATATGTGTCTCAGTGTTTTTAAATATTCTACCCCCGAAGGGTTAAAAGGGCGATGAAGTTGTGTATGTGAAAGTCCGTCACTTTTAACGTTAGGATCTTCAAGTTTCGTGGTTAGGCTGACGATTGAAAATTAATTTATACGTGTGTCAGCGTTTTTGATAATTCCACCCCCAAAGGGTTAAAAAGGGGGATGAAATGTATGAAAGTCCGTCAGTTTTAAAGTTAGGATCTTCCATGATCTGCTGGCACTCTAGCGTGAGTTCTGGATTCGAATCGAGTTTTAGATTGCAGGTCTGATGCGAACCTGTGAAAAACGAAAGAGTTCTAGCCTTTCACTATGATTTGAAAGGATTAAAATATTATTTTTCGCCTTTTCGGACGTTCAACCATGATCTGCTGGCACTCTAGCGTGAGTTCTGGATTCGAATCGAGTTTTAGATTGCAGGTGTGATGCGAATCTGTGAAAAACGAAAGAGTTCTAGCCTTTCACTATGATTTGAAAGGATTAAAATATTATTTTTCGCCTTTTCGGACGTTCAACCATGATCTGCTGGCACTCTAGCGTGAGTTCTGGATTCGAATCGAGTTTTAGATTGCAGGTGTGATGCGAATCTGTGAAAAACGAAAGAGTTCTAGCCTTTCACTATGATTTGAAAGAATTAAAATATTATTTTTCGCCTTTTCGAACGTTCAACCATGATCTGCTGGCACTCTAGCGTGAGTTCTGGATTCGAAGCGAGTTTTAGATTGCAGGTCTGATGCGAACCTGTGAAAAACGAAAGAGTTCTAGCCTTTCACTATGATTTGAAAAGTTTCACTATGATTTGAAAGGATTAAAATATTATTTTTCGCCTTTTCAAACGTTCAACCATGATCTGCTGGCACTCTAGCGTGAGTTCTGGATTCGAATCGAGTTTTAGATTGCAGGTCTGATGCGAACCTGTGAAAAACGAAAGAGTTCTAGCCTTTCACTATGATTTGAAAAGTTTCACTATGATTTGAAAGGATTAAAATATTATTTTTCGCCTTTTCAAACGTTCAACCATGATCTGCTGGCACTCTAGCGTGAGTTCTGGATTCGAATCGAGTTTTAGATTGCAGGTCTGATGCGAACCTGTGAAAAACGAAAGAGTTCTAGCCTTTCACTATGATTTGAAAAGTTTCACTATCATTTGAAAGGATTAAAATATTATTTTTCGCCTTTTCGAACGTTCAACCATGATCTGCTGGCACTCTAGCGTGCGTTCTGGATTCGAATCGAGTTTTAGATTGCAGGTTTGATGCGAATCTGTGAAAAACGAAAGAGTTCTAGCCTTTCACTATGATTTGAAAAGTTTCACTATGATTTGAAAGGATTAAAATATTATTTTTCGCCTTTTCGGACGTTCAACCATGATCTGCTGGCACTCTAGCGTGAGTTCTGGATTCGAATCGAGTTTTAGATTGCAGGTCTGATGCGAACCTGTGAAAAACGAAAGAGTTCTAGCCTTTCACTATGATTTGAAAGGATTAAAATATTATTTTTCGCCTTTTCGAACGTTCAACCATGATCTGCTGGCACTCTAGCGTGAGTTCTGGTTTCGAATCGAGTTTTAGATTGCAGGTCTGATGCGAATCTGTGAAAAACGAAAGAGTTCTAGCCTTTCACTATGATTTGAAAAGTTTCACTATGATTTGAAAGGATTAAAATATTATTTTTCGCCTTTTCGAACGTTCAACCATGATCTGCTGGCACTCTAGCGTGAGTTCTGGATTCGAATCGAGTTTTAGATTGCAGGTCTGATGCGAATCTGTGAAAAACGAAAGAGTTCTAGCCTTTCACTATGATTTGAAAAGTTTCACTATGATTTGAAAGGATTAAAATATTATTTTTCGCCTTTTCGAACGTTCAACCATGATCTGCTGGCACTCTAGCGTAAGTTCTTGATTCGAATCGAGTTTTAGATTGCAGGTCTCATGCGAACCTGTGAAAAACGAAAGAGTTCTAGCCTTTCACTATGATTTGAAAAGTTTCACTATGATTTGAAAGGATTAAAATATTATTTTTCGCCTTTTCGAACGTTCAACCATGATCTGCTGGCACTCTAGCGTGAGTTCTTGATTCGAATCGAGTTTTAGATTGCAGGTCTGATGCGAACCTGTGAAAAACGAAAGAGTTCTAGCCTTTCACTATGATTTGAAAAGTTTCACTATGATTTGAAAGGATTAAAATATTATTTTTCGCCTTTTCGAACGTTCAACCATGATCTGCTGGCACTCTAGCGTGAGTTCTGGATTCGAATCGAGTTTTAGATTGCAGGTCTGATGCGAATCTGCTAAAAACGAAAGAGTTCTAGCCTTTCACTATGATTTGAAAAGTTTCACTATGATTTGAAAGGACTAAAATATTATTTTTCGCCTTTTCAAACGTTCAACCATGATCTGCTGGCACTCTAGCGTGAGTTCTGGATTCGAATCGAGTTTTAGATTGCAGGTCTGATGCGAACCTGTGAAAAACGAAAGAGTTCTAGCCTTTCACTATGATTTGAAAGGATTAAAATATTATTTTTCGCCTTTTCGGACGTTCAACCATGATCTGCTGGCACTCTAGCGTGAGTTCTGGATTCGAATCGAGTTTTAGATTGCAGGTCTGATGCGAACCTGTGAAAAACGAAAGAGTTCTAGCCTTTCACTATGATTTGAAAAGTTTCACTATCATTTGAAAGGATTAAAATATTATTTTTCGCCTTTTCGAACATTCAACCATGATCTGCTGGCACTCTAGCGTGAGTTCTGGATTCGAATCGGGTTTCAGATTGCAGGTCTAATGCGAATCTGTGAAAAACAAAAGAGTTCTAGCCTTTCACTATGATTTGAAAAGTTTCACTATCATTTGAAAGGATTAAAATATTATTTTTCGCCTTTTCGAACGTTCAACCATGATCTGCTGGCACTTTAGCGTGAGTTCTGGATTCGAATCTAGTTTTAGATTGCAGGTCTGATGCGAACCTGTGAAAAACGAAAGAGTTCTAGCCTTTCACTATGATTTGAAAGGATTAAAATATTATTTTTCGCCTTTTCGGACGTTCAACCATGATCTGCTGGCACTCTAGCGTGAGTTCTGGATTCGAATCGAGTTTTAGATTGCAGGTCTGATGCGAACCTGTGAAAAACGAAAGAGTTCTAGCCTTTCACTATGATTTGAAAGGATTAAAATATTATTTTTCGCCTTTTCGGACGTTCAACCATGATCTGCTGGCACTCTAGCGTGAGTTCTGGATTCGAATCGAGTTTTAGATTGCAGGTCTGATGCGAACCTGTGAAAAACGAAAGAGTTCTAGCCTTTCACTATGATTTGAAAAGTTTCACTATCATTTGAAAGGATTAAAATATTATTTTTCGCCTTTTCGAACATTCAACCATGATCTGCTGGCACTCTAGCGTGAGTTCTGGATTCGAATCGGGTTTCAGATTGCAGGTCTAATGCGAATCTGTGAAAAACAAAAGAGTTCTAGCCTTTCACTATGATTTGAAAAGTTTCACTATCATTTGAAAGGATTAAAATATTATTTTTCGCCTTTTCGAACGTTCAACCATGATCTGCTGGCACTTTAGCGTGAGTTCTGGATTCGAATCTAGTTTTAGATTGCAGGTCTGATGCGAACCTGTGAAAAACGAAAGAGTTCTAGCCTTTCACTATGATTTGAAAGGATTAAAATATTATTTTTCGCCTTTTCGGACGTTCAACCATGATCTGCTGGCACTCTAGCGTGAGTTCTGGATTCGAATCGAGTTTTAGATTGCAGGTCTGATGCGAACCTGTGAAAAACGAAAGAGTTCTAGCCTTTCACTATGATTTGAAAGGATTAAAATATTATTTTTCGCCTTTTCGGACGTTCAACCATGATCTGCTGGCACTCTAGCGTGAGTTCTGGATTCGAATCGAGTTTTAGATTGCAGGTCTGATGCGAACCTGTGAAAAACGAAAGAGTTCTAGCCTTTCACTATGATTTGAAAGGATTAAAATATTATTTTTCGCCTTTTCGGACGTTCAACCATGATCTGCTGGCACTCTAGCGTGAGTTCTGGATTCGAATCGAGTTTTAGTTTGCAGGTCTGATGCGAACCTGTGAAAAACGAAAGAGTTCTAGCCTTTCACTATGATTTGAAAGGATTAAAATATTATTTTTCGCCTTTTCGGACGTTCAACCATGATCTGCTGGCACTCTAGCGTGAGTTCTGGATTCGAATCGAGTTTTAGATTGCAGGTCTGATGCGAACCTGTGAAAAACGAAAGAGTTCTAGCCTTTCACAAAAGTGGACGTGAGTTCAGATCTATTCCTGAAAAGTATCAGGAACTGTAGAAATCAGCCGATTGCCAGAAGAACTCACATTTGTTTTTGATCTGCTGCTACGGGAAGTTGGCAGATCATTTTTCCAATTGACTTTTTTTAAGGTAAAAACGCCAGAACTATTTGTAAAAAGTATCAGGAACTGTAGAACTCAGCCGCATGCGAAAGAACTCACATTCATTTTTGATCTGCTGCAAAATGATCTGCTACGGGAAGTTGGCAGATCATTTTGCCAATTGACTTTTTTAATGTAAAAACCCCAGAACTATTTGTAAAAAGTATCAGGAACTGTAGAACTCAGCCGCATGCGAGAAGAACTCAAATTTGTTTTTGATCTGCTGCAAATGATCTGCTACGGGAAGTTAGCAGATCATTTTGCCAATTGACTTTTTTAATGTAAAAACGCCAGAACTATTTCTAAAAAGTATCAGGAACTGTAGAACTCAGCTGCATGCGAAAAGAACTCATATTTATTTTTGATCTGCTGGACAATGATTTGCTAAGTTCACTCACATCATTTTCTCTTATACGCATTCATGACTTATATACCGGCGACGGATTTTTCCAATCTGTTTTCCGGAAATTTCTGTTTCATTTTTCCTATCCTTTTATCAGAAATTCCGAGATAATTTTATAAGGAGATTTTAAAAATTGTCGCTAAAACTCGGATTTCAGGAATCACAAACCTTTATGAATTGTATTTTTATTAACACATAAAATAGTTACCTACTTGTGTAGTTAATCCTGTAATAAACTTCAACATTAAAGTTAAAGAGATTTTTATTTATTACGATCCGGTTTTTATTCCTTTCTTCTGTTGAAAAATAAAAACAGTGAATTTCTTCTTAATCTGGGCAAGATCCAAGACAAGTGAAACAAAAGAGAGGTCATGCTTTAGAATCACGGAAACTGATCGTCGAGATAAGAAACCACTTCTTCTTGTAACCCATTTACTGAACCGACTAAGTACTATCTGTAGCTTAATGATAACTTTTTTTTTCTAAAACTATTTATAAATAACTAGCAGCGCCCCGCGGTTTGACCCACATAAGTTTCGATCCCGTAGGAATATCGGGATAAAAACTATCCTATGTCCTTTGCCAGGACTCAAACTATCTCTATACCAAATTTCATCTAAATCGGTTCAGCGGTTTAAGCGTGAAGAGGTAACAGACAGACAGACAGACATAGTCACTTTCGCATTTATAATATTCGTATGGATAACTACAAGCTTTTGCCCGCATCCGCGTGGATGTCGGATAATATCCCATGGGAATGTTCTACTGAGATTAAAAGTACCGTATGTGTTAATCGAGCTTATAAACTAAGGGTTTGCTAAATTATATCCAAATCCGTTTTTGCTCAAATTGGGAACATGCCTCCAGATAAACGGACAAAAACTCTATAAAGTATATTTTCGGCATCAGACTCGTTCCGACACCTCGTAACAATGACTTTGAAAAAAATGTACAGTTTTGACCTCGTTACTATTTTATTCTATATTTAGATGTACAGATTAAAGCTTCAAGTTTGTAGTGTAATTCCTTAACCGACATTATAGTCAACATTTTTAGAAATGCATTCGACAGTGTTGGACACTGTCGAATGGGAGGCAAAAATAATTATTTATACGGAAAATCGAAGGCAACAGATAAGAATAAGGCCTGAATTTCTCTTACGCTGACGTAGGTCGCGTACCGTCGGATACGCGTACCAAGACGCTGACGATAAATGGACGTGTTTACTGTAGCACCGACGGTTAGCGAGCGCGAGTCCATATTAATCGGTATGCGACCGATGTCAGCACAGACAAGCACTAAATCCAGCCTAAATCATAATTATATGCAAGAAAACGAATCCAACGTCAACAATCTCCAATCGCAAAACATAAATACCCTCGCATGCGTTTGTTTTTCCTCCTACCCACCAATCCGGAACGGTCCAGTCAAGTGTAACATAGAAAAACATAGCTTCCTAGGAACGCGTAACTAAAAATCAGTTTGTGTTGAGCATCCCTGATGTACAAAGTCACGTTAGACAAACAATGGGCACCCCTGCTGTGGATTTTTATACACCTGCCGGGGTCGTTGCTCTGGCTACTGAATAAGAATGCCTATGATACACAGGGAGGAGAAAGTTGGATGATTTTTGGACGTTGCTCGGTGATCTTTTAATAACGTTTGTACAGTCACGAGCATAAGTATGTATACACTTAGCTTTATCCAAAGACGATTTTCTCCTTTATTTTTGAATTAAATTTTATGTTATTACGAACATAGTATTTTTTCGAACCCATAGGTTTATGTAAAGTGTCGTATTTCAACGTTGCATTCATTATTTCACGAAAAAATCGCAATTGAAAGTTGCCAAGTGTTGACATATTAGTGCTCGTGACTGTACATCGTGTCCTTGTAACATGGCTATAGCATAGTTTTATTTCTAAAGTCTTGTTGAACGATATTTTTAAGCTATTGCATAGCTTTTATCTTGGGCTTTGAGCGCGGCGACCGAATGAAGAAATTCCGTAACGAAAATAAACCTAAGCATCGTCTAACGTCGTATCAGTTCGGCAGACTTCGGCACGGTGTTTGTGTGCGTTGCTATGCAATAGCTTTACCGCGGCAGTCCCCGAGTGCCACACGTATTTTTTTATCTTAGCTTTTTTCTTTTTATCCCATTTGATCAGAATAGAATACTTTACTTATTTTATTTAATCGCTTCAGTTTGACCAGAAAGCACGATTTTACATAACGAATCCTGTGCGAGATGCGGATCGAAATTTTCTCCCGTCAATTGGGTCAAGTAACTTTTACAGAGGTGTTCAATCTAGCGTGGATATTCAGAAGACTTCCTCATCATAAAAAAAATCAATCGACGTATGCAGTCTCGTCGCGTATTCCGCGCGTGATTCACCTCCATATGACCAAAGGTCACGAATAAATAAAGCCTTACTTACCTATGTAACTTTTGAAACTTCATTCATTTGAGTTCTCCAATATAGCAATAACAAAGAGAGAACATCTTACTCCTATAGATAATTACATCGATACCGCAAATAAATCCATCCTCATTTCAGCAATTAACCTTCCCCTTTACCGGATTAGCTTACCGGCCGTGTGTCCCAGTCCTTTGAACGGCGAGACGTACGAAAATAGGATGCGATGCAAACACGTCTGCCTTAGTGCACTGAACTCCACAGATATCTATTTAAGATCTTAGTTTCGGTTTTAAAAAGAACTGTTTTTAGTTCGGCTTGTGGTTTTTGACGACGATTTCTTTAGAATTAGTGTAATTATTAATAATACCTCTAATGTACATCATTATACTGTTTCGATATTGGGATGCCTAGCTTAATGTTGAATGAAAAGGTACTAAAATTAATTTTATACTAGGTCATGGTAAACAGTTTTTTCTCAAATCATCATCAAAAGGAAGTGTTCTTAAGGCGAATATCCTCAAATAACAAGAAAATTTCTGTTTTGGCAGAAACTGTCATTCAGCTACTGCAAAGTTAGTGTGGAGTATTGATCAGTCCAACTTTTCCCGCTATCAATGCGGGCTGTCTTTTATTCAAACACTATGGTACGTGGCGTAGCACACCGCTACGTAGATTCGTAGCACTATTGCTACGACGTAGCAACAACATTAAAGTTCTACGGGCAAATGTATCTCTATTTTATTTATTTATCCACTTCAAGGTAATAAATAAACCGTTTATAAATCTCTTTATCAGTAAATAAATACTCCCTAAAGCATTAAAATACCCTATTTAAAGAAGGCTTCTAATTTCATTACTCATTGAATTTGCGCGAAGTCAACCCCTTTCGTTGGTATTCCGATAATGAACAGACGCCATTAATTAGGTGTTAGATCCTTATCAGATGGTGAATAAGACATTTTGTAAATACCTCTGGCCTTATTGAATAACTGGATGATGAGGGAAAATTTGTTTTTCGTGAGAATTGATTTTCTTTTTGAGAAAACTGGTTTTCCACAACGGTTTTTCTGGAATGCAACTTTTAGATTAAAGAAGTCGTCAATTATAATTTTTTTGTTTGCGTGGATGAACACAAAAAAATAAACATAATATTTTTAAAGAGAGCAGCAAATAAACATTTCTAGATCCAAAACATGCAATGTTGATAAACAACAAAATTAAGATCAATAATACACAATAATAACGACGAAAAAATACTATTAAGAAAGAAAAAACGCAAAATACATAAATCATAATTAACATTTGATGACACGATGCAGGAAAAAAAAAACAGTGACACTCCGGGAGTGCCGACAGAAGTGAAAACAAAACACAAACAGAATACTTTGCCATCACTCAATGAGATATCGGATATACATTAATACCGAGTACATCCCGAGGACAGCCGAACACATCCGAAGCGGTGTCGTTACGGTAACAGTGCAGTGGCGCGAATTCAATGATTTTTTCCCATCTCAAAAAATGTCCGACGCGCCCAAAGAAGTTTTCACTTCAAAAAAATCTACGTGCTTAGGGTTATCAAGTAACACAAACAAGATATACCACAGCTAAGAATTTACTTTATACAAAGAAACAAAATTTTTATATACATAACCACTTAAGCTTCGTCCCTCAGAAAGCGGTGAACGATCACACAATAATGGTGCTGAGGTCAATATTATAATATTTAAATTAATATTTTATTTAGAGGATAAGTTGTGGTCATGTTTTTTTTTTTTTTTTTTTAATAAAAAAAAAAAAAAAGTTGTGGTCATGTTTTAGTTTATTTTTAATTTCATTTGAATTTGATATAATTTCAATTGATGTGATTTTGATTTGATTTTAAGTTAATTTTGATTTTAATTTTGGTTTTAATATTGATTTTAATTTTGGTTTTAAGTTTAATTTTGATTTTAACACTAACATAGTTTGTAAGTTCTAATACTAACTAATACAATATGGATGACTTCCGAATTAAATGAATTGAATTGAATCGAATTGAATAATGGCTGTCCAAATATAGATACGTTTTTGACACTTTAATATCAAATACTGGTTAAAATTATCGGCTTTCCTGACGGCCGCTGTAATATGATGGAATCGCTTTCCTAGACCACCAAAGTTTTACAGTTTTACATTCACTAATCCTCATAATTAGGATCAGAAAAAAAAGCGTAATTCTCAGAATTTACATTATTGTACAAAATAATTAAGTATAAGGTATATGGTTTCTAGTACAGCCTGAATTAAACTTTATGACGTCTCGGAACATGAGGCGCGTCACTGCGCAGTAACATATTCATGGGTCAGCGGGGGTGAGGGGTGGGGTACTGCGCAGCAAGTAGCACACTTCAGAGCCGCCATAAACTTTGACCCGAACTATATAAAGGGAAAAATACGATATTCTGAAGGAAAATTGTTATAAGCGACGAAAATGTTAAAGTGTAAATGTTTTTTTTTTTTACTAGGTTTTTTAAGGTCGGACGAAGTATTATTATTGGATTTATTGACGTAGTTCTAAGTAAAATCGTGCCTAGAAATATATTTTAGGTACCTATGCATTTATATAGCATGGATATAATGAGACTGGACTAAATAATTTGAAGTAAATGGTAGTGTTTTGCTTTTGTTATGTGTCAAACGTGTGCCAAACGATTTTTATCTTTTTTTTTATGCTGACGTAAAATTTTAAGGGCAATTTCTAAAGTCTGTAAAAGAGTTTGCATGACATGCAAAAATTGGTAATTTTAATAAAATATGTTCCTTCAGCCCGACAGACTGAATGTGCTGGCGTCTGTTTCTTTTAATAGATTTTCAACTTCATTGTTAAAGCATAAGGTTCAAAGTAGATTGGGAAAATTTGTCAGCTACGGGTAGTTTGATGTGCTGGCGTCTGTACATACATAGTAATCCCAACATTTTTAACATACCTCCAAATGACAAGTACTTGATGTTATTTCCTTGCCACTGCAAGTTACTACCGGTCTAATATAAAATTTATGAGCCATAAACCTTAGAGCGGGTGTAACGTAAGAAACGCCCACAAGATTGATTTGAAAAAATGGCTCGCAATCAATTAAATTGGTTTTACGGTTCCATAACGTTTATATCATAGTCGTGGAAGACTTTATTCACTTCATAAGAATAATATATAATGGTAATTTTCTTCAAGAAAATGAGCAAATTGTTTGGATGACTCAGCGGGTTCTCGTTGTAAATTTTGAGCGTCGGAATACCGTACTAATTAATGTCAGGCGATTGTAGCCTAAGCAAGATACACTAAATCAAAGCAATTATCAGCCCCAAACCATATTTCAAAACGTACCGCAATAAAACCTACAGCTTGAGAAGGAATGAGAAAATTCAAAGTCGAAGAACACCGTCATTACTTAAACTTTAATGTTACAACGTGGACTTCGCCTGTGAAACATTGCCACTTAGAAAGGGGCTGAGAATTTCAATTTTAGGTCAGACCACCCTCGAAAGGGATTAGACAGGCTCCTCCGAGGCGCTATTACTACTACCCTTCACAAACAACGGATTCGTCCTTTTCTCCTATAAAAGTAAAATATGAGACGACTGCGTGACCTACTCGACGTTTCTGATCTCCTGGTGTTTTAGTCGCCTTAATGTCTGGTGATTTAGAAGCTTGGTGTTTTAAATTTCGAGGTTGTTGGTTGTTTCTGTAATTAATAATGTTTTGCAAATTAGATGTAACATCGCAGTTGTAATACAAATGATTTTAAATGCAAAAAAATATTGTAAATATTTACTTTTCGGTGGTGGAGGTCAGATAGGCAGTCGCTCCGTGTAAAATACTGGTATTCAGCTGCATCTGGTTAGACTGGAAGCCGACCCCAACATAGTTGGGAAAAGGCTAGGCAGATGATGATTTACTTTTGGAATAAATGGAAGCGTTGACTGTAGTTATTAATTAAAATATTAATTTGCAACTTCAGACAAAGTTTGTCAAGGTTTTAAACACCGAAAGGCTTCTACAGTAAACATTCAAGTTTAAATAATTTAGCAACATATTTTCGCTTATTTAAGCAAACAAAATCGTAACTCGCCATAAATACGAGCATCTTATTTCCGCTCCAAAGACAGTAAATGTAACTAAGCCCTTGACTGCCAAACTGTGAGGCGAAACACGTCGAAATATTGTCAGCACTTGCAACTGTCCCAAGCAATGCTCGAGCAGATATTTTAAAAACGTCTAGAGCAAACTGAAAATTCAATTTCCACTACCATCGCTTTCATAAGCTCAGATACTAAAAGACATTGGATAGGACGCTAAGTCGTAAAGTCGCAACGTTGGGTGTATGCGACAAATGTCAACTTTTGGCTTATTTTTAGGAAATGCATTTACATCGTGTTGGAAGTTTTTAGTGCGCGAAGGCGCAATGGTTTTGAAAATAAGTGCATTTGACCATACGTTGTGAATGGATGTACGATATTTTTGGGTTCTTCGTTTCATGCTCTAATTTCTGCTGTTGTTTTTTTGAAAGAACGTGGAAAAATGTACGTAATGTAAGGTACAGTAAGATTGGTATTCAGCTGCATCCGGTTAGACTGGAAGCCGACCCCAAAAAAAATTAGTTGGAAAAAGGCTAGGCTGGTTGTACTTTTAGGTACAGTCACATTTTTTTTAGTTTTGTGCATAAATATACAATAAAATATAAACAATCAGCTCGGCAATAATATCGGATTTCATGATTCATTGATTAGTATCTGTCGTCAAGATGACGTCAAATATATGTGATCACTAGCTGACACGGCAAACTTTACACCGCCTCAGAATCAATAAGAACGGATATAATTATGTGAAAACGAATGATCTTCATTATGTTTTTTTAATAGTTATTCTGCTACTTGGGGCGGAGACAAATCAAAGATCATAAAAATCGGTCCAGCCATTCTTGAGTTATAAATGGTGTAACTAACCCGACTTAGTTTTATATATTATGTGTATAGATATATTCGAACCCACGACCTACAACTCGTAAGTCGAGGTCGTTACAATTGGCCACCACTGCTTATGATGCTGCATCGGCATTAAAAACATGTGTATTTAAAAGTCATATCCATACTTAAACATTATAAATTCGAAAATAACTCTGTCTGTCTGTCTGTATGTTACCTTTTCACGCCTAAACCACTGAACTAATTTAGAGGAAATTTGGTATAGAGATGGAGTCCCGGGAAAGGACATAGGATAGTTTTTATCCCGATATTCCCACGGGATCGAAACTTATGCGGGTGAAACCGCGGGGCGCAGCTAGTTCTTCATAATACCTACATTCAAGATGTTATGAATGATCTTTCTTAAAGCTGTAAGTTCAGAATACATTATTAACTTTTTAATTTTCTCTTCCACGAACACACTTCCGATGCAATAAATGTACCCCGGGAGTTTAAGACCGTCCCGTTCAAACATTTAATCAAAAGAAACTGTAGGCGTAAACAAGGTAGGTAATTTATAGTGGCCAGCTTCCTACGCTTGCGCCTACGCCTAGGCTAACTTAAACGTAGTAATTGGCCTTAGTCCAACTGTGGGTCTTAAACATAAACTTAAATTTTTGTTGGGTTATCTCTGTTAACTTGCACGAGAAGGTATACTGCGGGAATTATACTGCAGTTGCGGCTTACTTCGTTTGTATGTCTAATTTAGAGTCTCCTGGGATTTACAAATATAATTAGAACAAGGACCAGCTTCCCACATCCATCCATTCTTTGGCCTTACCAACTTACTTACATCGAAAATGGCTATCCCATAAAAAAAAAACTCTGACATGCACCAACCCATTTAAAGAATTAAAGACTCCTTTCAAACTTTCAACTTTAACACAGGCTTCTGAAATTCCAATTCAAATGTTAAAATAGTACTGAAGTGAAGTACCATTAGTCATTTCTTAAAAATGACTTCCAAAGTGCAACTTAACGATTTATGTTCTGAAATACTTAAAGTCAGCGAAGCGTTGTAATAAGACCCTGTGGATGTGAATAATCTTTATTGCAAGTCGATAAAAATGTGTTTGAATAGTACCTATCGAATTGGCTAGTGACGTCACATAAGCAATGATATTTGGATGTCGTTACTATGTAGGTGGAGAGCAGAGGAGAGCAGTGGTGGCCCAGTAATAACAGCTCCGACTTACGAGTTATAGGTCGTGGGTTCGATCCCAAGCCGGGTTTTCATTTTTGTAAATAATTTCATCACCACTGATCTCAAACCAGTGCAGACAAAACAAATAATCAAGTTTTAATGTCGCTTTTCCACACAGCTTAAAAAAAATAAAGGCCTATTTCACGACGTCTGTGTGGGTTCCGATTAGTTTATCCGACAGGTAATTTTATTTATTTTATTTTATTTATTTTACCATTTATGTACACACATATATAAACAGACAAGAAAAAACAGAACAGAAAAATAGGTACAAAGGTGATGCTTATTTCATAAGAAATCTCTTCCAGCACACCTAACTAACCTAATTTTACTGAAATTCTGTTCTATTTTCTGGTTCAGCAACTGTGGACTGATTTTACCGAAGTCAGATAACAGTGGAATAAAATTGTCGTCTGACAGTGGAAAAATTTACAAAAATTCAAATTTTATTCCCAGGATAAGACTTATTCAAGGTATGAACGTTTGGTGAAAGTACTAAAATCTTGAAAATTGCTTTTATATTTACCATTACCATATTTATCCAACAAATAGTGAGTTATAGTCATATCCCTGTTATGCGAAAGCATTATCAAGTAATATACGCGTCACAGCGGAGTCAACATCCCCATAAACTGCTTCTAATCTGCCAATAAAGGACCGGTTTTATCCAGAGACGGATTTACGACGTCAACCAACTTCATATGAAGAAAAATAAATCAGAATACTGGCCTGGAAAAATAGAAAGAGCTGAGGAGAAAATTCTAGAAGGTTTACTTATTGGGATCGATACGATAAAACCTATTCACCTAGAAAGAGAAAACAAGCTTAATAAAGGAAAGGCACCTTCAATAATTCGTCACCAGTTTCGTAAGACGCAAAATGCTGACGTCGACAACACATGTGGTGGTCGTAAACTGAGCCAGGGGCTCACGATTACCCTCCGATCGAACATTGTTAGGGTTGCAAGATTTAGACAGATTTATTGGAACACTTTCGATATTAAAATGGAGTTAATCCCATTAAAGTGTAAATGATAACCGTTAACTTTGTTTTGATCTGTAAAGTTTAGGGTTACCTATTCTTTTGTGATTTTCGTAGCAATTTAGGAGAATGTGGCAACATTAAGGCAAGCAGTGGTGGCTGTAACTTTACACCGAGGCAGGCACTTTGTGTGCTTAATTTCATTACCACTGCTCTCAAAAACGGCGAGGGAAAACATTGAGGAAACCGCCATGTCCAAGAACCAAAAAATCGAAGACATTTGTGGCATCCACCAACCCGCACTGGGCCTGTGTGGTGGATTATATCCCACTCCCTCTCACAGAGAGGAGGCTTGTGTCCCAGGACTGGGAAAATTATAGGCTGATTATGTTGTGTGTTCCTTAGGATGTTTACGAAAGTTTTTGACACATCGCTTATATAAACTAAGCTGAGAAAAGCATTATGAGACAAGTATCCTTTTATCGAAGGCAAATTAAACCTTCAGTAAAGTTTAAGATTTCTTCTTTAATTTCTTGAAAAATGTGTTTTTACTCTGAGCGCCCCAAAAATTCTAGAAGCTGCCCCAAAATGTTACCCCAACTAGCAGCCCTGGGGTAAACGCTCTGGTCACGGCTTCCCTCAGTAATTTATTGCTTTTATTGACCGTTAGCGATGGTAAGTACGACCCTGGAGTTCTCTCAAACGTTTTCTTAGAGCATTAACTTGTTCTAATTTAGTGGTCGAGTTTTTACTTGAATAGGATGTGTAATAAAACATATCGGCTGTTGCCAACTTTTGGAGAAGGTCGGAACTATGTAAGGAAACTTTTTGGACTTCTTAAAGTTGTTGAAATATCCTACTTTATGCTGATGGAACGATAACTCATCGATCGGTAGGCCTAGCACAAACGCGCGAAGTAATTGTAACAGAAATTCGACCGATTTTAAATTTAAAAATACTTTATATATTTATATCTGATACATCTGCTGCCTCGTTGCTCTAGTGGTCGTAAGGTCGCTACTGCTAAGCACTAGGTTCGATTCCCGGGTCGGGCAAACGTATCATGTCAGATGAATAGTTACACACCGATTTCTCTCTTTCATTCGTCAGTAATTTGACTTTCGAAAGAAAAAGACAAAGCGTTGTGTAACTATGCAGACGCCATGCAAGGTTTATTAGTTAAGCGTAACAAACTATCAATCGGAATCTGAATCATTTTGAAGCAAATTGCTAATCCATTGCTTCATAAGTTCGAAAAAAAAATCTGCTCAACACTTAAATAACGCAATGAATGTTGTTGAACTGCCAAAATGAAACCGATTCCGATTGATAATGTGTTACGCAATTGCCCCGCTGTACAGGCTTAGAAAGGAAAGGGAATGACCTGGCCTATGGAATAATAACGATTTTTGTTGTTTGTTATTTCGAAGTGTTTTGCAATATTATCAAGTTATCATAAACATTGTTGTTTGAAACTCTTGTTAGAGATTTCAATTGTTTTATGAGATAATATTTATCTTTTATCCCCCTTACTAATAAAAGTTGTTTAGCGTCTGAATAGTTAAACAACGCTTTGTCTTCTTCCTTTGGAAAGTCAAATTACTGACGACTGAAAGAGAGAAATTGGTGTGTAACTATTCATCTGATATAATACGTTTATTAGTAAGGGGGTATATTGATAGAATGACGCTTTATTTTATCAAGCAAACAATTAACTGGCTCGAGTATATTTTGAACAACCAAAACACATAAAACAAACTAGTAATAACGTGTTAGTAAGTCGCGTCATAATATACGGACCGCCATTGAAATATCCTCCTATCATGCTGTGACAGCAGCAGTGTTGGCCAAGTGGTAACGGCCGCGACTTACGAGTTGTAGGTCGTAGGTTCGAACCCAGACAGGCGCTTTACTTTGTGTAAATTATTTCATCACCACTGCTCTCAAAACGGTGAAGGAAAACATCGTGAGGAAACCGGCATGTCTTAGAACCAAAAATTCGAAGACATGTGACATCTGCCAACCCGCACTGGGCCCGCGTGGTGGATTACGGCCCAATCCGTCTCACCAAGAGAAGGCCTGTGTCCCAGCAGTGGGAATATTTATAGGCTGATTATGATTATGATGCTATGACATCATTCTGACTACTTATTATCGATTTGAGTTTGTAAGTGTGCGTATAAACGTGCGACACGCGCCAGCCGCCGTTCTCGCTCGTGTATTTGAGCACGGTGGTCACGCGTCGACGGTTGCAGTTGTCGCTGTCGTCGACGCGTCGCGTCACTCGTGTGTTTGCACACTATTAACATGTTACTTTTGAGTAGCGTCGTAACAACGTTATGACAATGTCTTTATAAGGTTATATTTCCAAGACACATGTTCGCATCATGAGCCTCTGAAAGTGACGATCACCCTTCAACTTTCGATGGGATACTTCGATGAAGGGATAGACAAAGATCCAGGCAAATGTCAAAAATATAAACTTCAGCTCTTTTGGAATAGTGAAATCCATAAATACATCCTATAGCTACTCTCGAGTCTCCGCCATTTGCACACCCGTTTCTTCAAACTTATTTATTTATATATACTTTATTGTACACCGGAAAAAACATACCAAAAAATTTACGATTATTAATGCAAAACATACAATGGGCGGCCTTATCGCTTTCTGCGATCTCTTCCAGGCAACCTTGGAACGGACAGTGATTGCGTGGATATAAAAACATGGGGTTGTCAGTGGTGCAAAATAATATATTATAATAGATACATATATAAGGTGCTATAAAAATATCTGCCACGGCTTCAATGGGAGACAGTATTTTGTATATAGATTACAGTAGTGAAGAAATTTTGTACCCCGGAATAGTAAAATCAAAAGTAATTAAATAAACATTTACTCTATTCTGCATAACTTGGTTCTCAAACTACGCGCGATGTGTGGCTTCGTCACATTTTGCGAAATAAAATGACTGTGCGGCAACAGCTAATTACTATGGGACGGTTTCATGCAACTAAATCAATTCAAATTTATATGCACATTTTTTGTATGAAAAAATGTACCTATGACATAAGATCAATAATGTATCTTTATTATTGTAATCTATATACAGAATACTGTCTCCCATTGAAGCCGTGGCAGATATTTTTATAGCACCTTATATAATGCTGTATAATAGATACATAAATAACTACATATACACTCCAATTTTATTTATTTGTAAGTTAAAAAAAAAAATAACTGTAATTACAATGTAACTATATACACTAGATACTAAAATAAATGACTAACTTACTATACTAATAAATAAAAAAAAATCATGGATGCTATGGGCTAATAGACTGGTCGGCCCATTACCTTTTTATAATGCCTGATATTTTTAAGCTACCTTCTTAAAGAAGTTGTCTGTACTGTGTAGTATCACGGTTACTAGCTCATCAAATTTTGAAACTAAAACTGTTTAGAAAATTATATTTTATAGTCAAGTTTGCGACCTTTTCATCTTTCGCAACAAAATTGCTACATCTTCAGGTAACTCACGGAAACCTTATTTTTATCTGTACTTAACTGTATACTGCATATTCCGTTAACTTTATTCAAAACTTCGACAAAGTAACACCTTTTCTCAGTAAACTGCACAGTGTGTCATCAAATTTAACTTGCCACTCTAGGGACACAAACTCGATTTTATAACCTCTTACGTGTGTATAGTGCACACTGTGCGTCCTAAACTGTTAAGTTACTCTGACTTTTAAGTGAGATATTTGTTTAAAGTTTTACTTTGAAGCAAGATAGGTACGGTACCCTAGTTGTCGAATTTTGTTTTGATTTTGAGTTGGAAGTTGGTGGCCCTGTGGGGTATCACACCGCCAACTTCCATACTCGGAAAGCACGTTAAGCCGTTGGTCCTGCACTTTATCTCTCTCCGGTCGTGGCTGATTGCTGTCTCATTGGACTATGAGAGTGAGGGAAGAGAGAGTGCACTTGCGTCTGCGCACACACTTGTGCTCTATAGTATCTCCCGCGCCGAAGGCTAGTCTCCGTTGAGATTGGCCACCATAGCCGAAATATGGTCTAGAGGACTATTATTGTCAATTTTTTATGAAAAAAAAATTAATAATTTTCTATTTTTTTTTCTAGTTTGGTAAAACGTTTGGCAGAATCGCCCTATCGATTGGGTTGTTCGTAACTATTCTTATTTGTAGTTTATTGCTTCGAATATAAAGTAGTAACATTCAGCACGAGGATTTGTGCAAAGTAAACAAGCTCGTCTGTCTATAAATCAACATGCAAGATCAAAGGGTCAAACCCTCACCTACCAGGCTACCATAAACTTCAAAAACAACATCAGTCCAAATCGAATCGCCATCAAACTTTATCTCGCTTTGATACCGAAAGATTTAGGGCCTGAACAAATATTTTGCAGATACGTACGTACAGACACCGGGTTTTATCACATTGCCAACATGTGTTAGACTCATAAGCCGTGGAAAGTAGCGTACTGCCAGCTCGGAGCCTATAAGTCCGGACGGTCAGCGTCCGCACTATTTATTGTTGCTCTGTTATAGAGGTATGAGGTAATGGTTTATTGCAGATCGCCTTTTATCGTAATATATTGCTTATTCTGCTAGTTCCGAAACGAAAGTTTTGGAGTGACCTGTGTGTGGTACAGTCCTTATCGCTAGGCTTTCAAACGTACAAAACCGAACTTCTTTTTCTAAGAAGAGAAAGTACGTATTCTCGAATTGATATTTTAATTAATAGTTTTCCGTTGTGGTTTTCATAGTGTTTAAAACAATGGAAATATACAAATCGTATAATCAAAGTTGAACTATGAATAACACTGCATTTATTGCACAGGTTAAGTACTAACTTAGCTAAGTAAGTGAGCTTATTCGAGACAGAACGTCCCCAGGCTATTCCAAGCGTTTTAGAGTAATCCTTTTACTGGAAAGAACATTGTTATACCTGAGGCAGAGATCAGAGGTCCAATTGTAGTCAGAGGAAATCCCTAAATGCGTCTTGTCGGTGCAATAAGCAACGAGAGTAAGATTGCTTTGCAGGAGACGAGTAACAAAGCTTCTACCTTGGCTATTGTCTTATTTGCTTTAAGAAGAGATAAAGTACTTAATTTTTTTTATACACGATGATTTTACCGGTTCCAAATTTTTATAGGATGTTCTACCCATGAATATGAACAACTTTCACTAAGGGACCAGCTCTGAAATCAGGAAAAAAAATCAGCTGTTTAATACAAAAGTTCAATATCTACTTGACCAAAATGTATTAAACAGCAGTTTTTTTTTTCGTGATTTCAGAGTTGGTCTCTTAGTGAAAGTTATTCAAATTCATGGGTAGAACACCCTGTCAAAATTTGGAACCGGTAAAAAAAATATCCTGTATAACGGAGGGTGGTTTCAATATGCAAGGGTTTTTTAATGTATAATCTCCTTTGCGGTCTCTTTATAATGTTTAAGCTTAAATGTATACGTTTGGCGCACCCTGGATCGTCAGCCTTGGTACAGACGCCAGCACATCAAGCCAAACGAAACTGTCAAATTTTGCCAATCAACTTTGAAGCTTATACTTTAGCAATAAAGTTAAAAATCTACTAAAGAAATTTGACAGATTGTAGTAGCTTGATGTGCTGGCGCCTGTATCACCTTGCTGACTATTTTTACCACAGCGTGAGCAATTATTTTAAGGACGCACACTACGCGACCACGGTCACGACCAGTCGTGGTCGTGGTCGCTATCTTGGTCGAAGCTTCTGCGGCCAAGATAGGGAATCGAAAACGTTGAGCCGATACGACGGAAGCAGAAACGACTTTACCTTCAATATAGCATTCGGTTTTTCCAGTCTCCATATATTTTTAGAATCTAATAAATAGTCGTATTATAAACAGTTCCATTTATACGAACAGAATCGTTTTCCAACTTAGACAACAGGCTATATCCCTTTGTAGCCGCCTCAAAGATAGTCCAATTATGCATTTACACAAAAAAGGTCAGAAATTCACAAAAGGATCTTATTGTAACGTTTTAGGAGTTCAAAAGGAACGACGCATTTTAAATCTATTGCTAAAAATTAAACATGGAATTATTCATTTAAAAAAGGCCGGACGGAAGAAAATGCTCAATTTTTTTTCGGTCCCAAGGGTAGTCGCTTTTCATCTTTCCTTCTTATCTTTTAAATAATTAAAATTTGAGCGGCCGTGTCTGTGTATTGGTGTTATAGGATTCAGGGCGTAATCACTGCTTTTACGTGTATTTGAATGTGACTGGAAAATTATGTATAGGTTACCACCTAAACACAAGACAAGATACCTCTTGTAACCTTTTTTCTGAAAGGTCACTCGAAAGAATGACGTCTTTTAAAGGCACGTGACGAGACTTAAAAAAGAACTAAAAATAATGTTAAAGGCCATCTAGCCTGTATCAAATGTGAAACAGCACACTATTCTTACAGAAACTACAAACGATTATCCGAAAAAACTTCAAACAGCCCAATTACGACTCCACACAAAAAAGCATTTGACATAAGCGAAACTTATTCGAAAAACATCAGACGGTTCAAACGAGCTGTGAAAAAACGGGTCGTGTTTGAAGCACCCGTGAAGTAGAGGAGGGGGGGGGGGGGGCGGCTCATCACATAACTTTGTAAGATTTCGCGAAAGCACTTCTTTGTAAGTAGCTGCTTTTGTCATCCGCCGTCGTAGTTCCGAACTATCGTTGAGCACGAATACACTTGTTTTTGTTTTATATATACGTTAAGAAATCTTTTGTTGGTGTCGGATGAGTCAGCCTTAGTTGGGATTTAGTTTGTAATTACGCTTCCGTGGCTTAAAACATTTTCGAATTTTGCGTCGCAAATTATTATTGTATTTGAATTCTATAGTATGGGCTATGATCTAATGTTATTGTAGAAGGTAAGGCTAAGCTTAGGTGTGGTTAAGATAGCCTTGTGGGGTAAACTAAACCGTTTAGTGTTCGGACATGAATGGATCCCGCACCTATTCATCCCAGGCACTCCCAGGTTCGAACAATTTGCTTGTAATTCCGTATTCATTCTATTCAATATGAATAGGTACAATCTGGATCAATATTAATACAATCTGGATCAATATGGTTTCGCATTGTGTTTACGAACATAAACTTGTTTGTCTGCTACAAATGTCAAAGGTCTTATAAAATCTTGCTCTTCTCTTTTTACTGTCTTACTTTCTTAGCAGCTTATTAAACCTTTAAATCAATTCATAACTCCATCGTTCACTGCTTCCTCATCACTTCTAATATCTTCACTTTCTGCCAAAATAACTGCAATGGAAAGTACAACATCAATTAGAATCACACTAATATTACTTTTAGTAGCTTTCACTTGACATGCAAAATGATGTCCTGGTTGTGCAGTGGACAATCTAGCTAATTTTATGTTGGCTACTAAAACAGTGTTAATATTTTAAGCCACCGCATCATGGCAGCTTTTAAATGTCGGCGTGAGCTGATGGAAATGAGTAGTTCTAGCTTACAATGATTCTCTTTAATAATATTTTGGAACAGAAAATATTCAGGTATAGACGACAAATGCTTTCGGTGTTATTGCTTGTTGTTTGTAGAACTATGAATACTCAATACATATCAAATGAATAAACACTGAATTTTACAGAACATTGATCAGAAATTAATATTATTTAATTTGGTTATATCGCATTGACTGTATAAACTGTATTCTCCGAAACTTTGAACTGGAATTTGTAGTATATTGGAACACAGTAATGTGCTAAGGATTTATTTAATGCACGCGGTATTTCTAGTAAAACCACATGAGCTAAATCCATTCCAGTGTGTGTATCTGATTATGACACCCACTTATCCCTTGTTTCCAGCCCTTAATACAAGCTTTTAGCCTCAGTTCAAAGCAAAATATAATCTGTGACTTTATGCATAGGCTTCATTTTCCAATACCAGCTAGCCTGCCTAGAAATATTCATACAACTATAGATAATAAAATGCAGCGATCTCGTCAATGGATTAGCTTTAAATCATATCTAATTTTGAAATGGAATACGTTATTTGATATCAGTATCTAACAGATTTGTTAGTGTGAAAATTAATTATAAACCGTTGGCTTTTGGTGTCAAATCTGACGATACTGTTACGACTAGATAACAGTTCAGATATCAATTTTAATTAGTAGTTATATAGCTAGTAGACCTTAGTGACATAAATTCTATTTAAATTAACTTATCTCTTATTTATGACAAGATTTGCCTTTATCTATTAAAATTATTATGAGCAACAGAATATGGGTATGCAGTTGCTCCGATTGTATCAAGAATACATAAAACTAATACAACCAACTAAGAAAAAATAACGCTCTAAAAACCAAAACTCTTGAACCTAAACATCATATTCAAGTTTACTTAAAATTAGCTGATACAGTAACCGCTGATCACTTAGTTGTGCACAACATAAAGGATCAAGATCATAAAAATAAATTCCTTCTTATCCATCCAGAAGTTTATTACTATCATCATCCCGTATTTTATGTGCTGCCATCTAGCCTCCGAATTCCCGAACCTCTCGTTACGTCATAGGGAATTTTGCGAAGTTTTCTTTGTACAAGGATTAAGGAAGGATATTAATCCTCCCAAGTTTGAAAGCGGATTTTGAGATGCAACGGGAGCTTTAACATTTTGCTTTTTAGATATTTCTTTTCAGGATGTAGTTTGGTGGAGGAGCCGAAAATCGGAAGGAATTTAAGCTATATATTATTTTGTTTCTATATTCAATCATTGTTTTTATTGTGAAGATTTATGACGACTGAATATCGAATGTTTTACATTATATACTCTTTAAGCTAAACATTTATAACTTGCTATTTTATGTTTAGCAAGTAATTTCTTTGTGCTAGCAGATTATCCCCAAACAAGCTACATCTGGCAAACCAAAATCCCGCTAATATATTCGAGTAATCCCTGTATTGACCTATCGTGATTCGAAACGCAATACATCAAGATTGGTTGAATGGAACCCACCATAACGAGACCTCTTCAACCCCTTTTCATTAGCAAGTACGTCCCATCAAATCCAGGGATTCCTATATTTAAGAGAGATCATGTTTCCTGGCCAATTTCAAAAATAGCCAGATTAAATAGATCCCTTTGACCATGCATGATGTTGGTACTTACAGGTCCCACGACTGGTCGTTTACAAAAACTGGGCAGTGTAATATATAGGTCAAAATATATTTCCTGTTATAAGTCAGTAGAGCGTTTTGCTGAATCGCTTCACTAAGCTTGGGGCTGATTTATGTTGGGCATTGGCCGACAATAGCTATATGGATTTATATTTATCTTTACTTTGTAGATCTGTATGTAATTACGTTTGGAGTTCAGCAGTAATTTTTCATAACTTAGTCTAATCTATTTTTATTCATTCTTAATGAATGTTGTATGATTTTGCTTTCTTGATAACGCTAATGTAGATTTGTAGATATTTTCCTAATTCACATGTTCTTTTTATTTCACCATGTTTCAAGCCTAAAACGTTTGGTAAAATCATGACCATTTAACTGCATTCCATCACAAAGCAGGTGCTAATTTACATTTGTCCCCATGGCCTCTCTTATATCTGCATGGTCCCCAAGCGATAGTTGGCAGTCAAATATCCTGCCATATATTAATGGTAACGATCCCTAATAATGTAATGAACGGTACATGTTGCCGCGGGATTGGCCCGATACACCCAATGCGGTGAATTATACTAACATTTGGCAATTTTGTACCGTTAATTATTTGGTATTAAATTTTCGAAATTCGCATGCAATTTCTGACTGTAATGCTCAAGTTATTAGGTTTCAAATTGAGTGCGGAATGCCGTAGGAGTTATACATATAACAATAACAGCTTGACTGCATTTTGTTTTAGTATAATTTGTAGAACGACGCTTTTATTGCGTTCTCTGATAATGTATTAGGTGTTTGTTTATTGGTCAGAAGTATTTGGGATTACGTATTAATCTAATAAAAGTCGGTAAGTGACTGCTTGTATCGATTTTCCTTCACCATCGTTATTTGCTTTAGGCGTTATAGCATCATCTTCTATATCCATAGTAACTGTAACGAGTTCTCTAAAAGGCCCATTGCGAGGTCCTTAGTGGTAGGTAGATTAGTTATTGTTAATTTTATTATTACGCAGGTGGAAATTGTTGGCCGTCTTCCTAATGTCTAAAATCCCTTAGTCGCTCTTAACGACACTCATGGGGAGTAATGGAGTGGTCTTTGTAGCCCTGGGCTATTACCCTTTAATAGCCGTGTGCTCTAATTTAATGGATATAATTAACAATGAGACAAATAGGTTGGGAGCATTAGGAATGTGTTCGGTCAGTTAAACGATTGTTTATGTAAAAGGACAAGAAAAAATAATACTATAGACAATTTTGTTTATAGTTGTCCTTAAACCAGTGGAACTATGCACGTGTGATAGCTTACAAAATAATTATAAAAATACAGCTTATACATTCGATAAATTACAGTTCCAGTGGTAGGTATGTTATAATTGACGACTCATACAACAATTTAGTATGGCATTTGTTTCCACAATAATAACGGAGATTTATAAAAACGTCAAAAGACTTTATACAGTGTCGCCATTGTAATAGAATATTTTCTGTTTTTTTTTTATGATTTCGTACCCAAAGAGTGACAACGGGACCCTATTATAAACGCTCCGCTAACTTGTGAACCGTAATAGGGCGACACTTGAAATTTTCAGTGTGTACTATGGCAGCTATAACAACAACTAATGCAAATAAAATAAAGATAAACATTAAAGGGGGCTCATGCAATGGAACGTGTTTTTTTTCATATGTATTGTTAAATATTGTACGGTAGTATGGAACCTTGCCGTCGAGTTGAATGGCGTGCAATAGGGGAGGCCTATGTCCAGCAGTGGACTGCTATAGGCTGATGATGATGATGACGACGGAACTGCGAGTCCGACTCGCACTTGGCCGCTTTTTTTTTACTGTTTTGAAAAGCATTCTTCTCCTGTCGTATTGTCGCAAATAGCTCATAATATAAATGTAATATAATATATATAAATAGCTCATACGAAAATATTATCTAATCAGGAAGATGGTAGCGAGAGTAATGTGCGCGTTATGTGAACAATACGTCCCACGTCACTGGTAACACTTTAACCTTGAGTCAGCCTAGCGTAGTACGGAGTTTCAACAGAATGAGAGGCCAGCTTATACTGGTTTTGTCATCACTGACGTCTACAAAACTCCCTACAAAACTCATTACACTCGTGGAGTCTATTTTAGTTAAGTCGCGAATAAAATTAACGAAAACAAAATCATAGTCTATCATCCTAAAACAAAGTTTTTAGTAATTACCAACTATGATTCGATTATAAACTATCCCATGATGGACGTGTAACCCAAGGACGTAGTTAATAGGGGACAAAAATGGCACAATATGTTAGTTTTATATGTGTTTCATTCCCCAACGGGTCGTATTTACGCGATGTCACAGGAAAATGGGCCTCAATGAGATTGTGTCCACTGCTTTCAGACGATATAAGTTTATTTATTACTATTTTTATGTGTGCTTCCACAGAACAGATGTGCTTCTATGATATTTTTATTTTAGTAGAGTGACGTACCTCTTTTGTTTCAATTTCGATTATTGTTCTGAGCGACGATTCCCGTATTTTTGAGAACGTTCGCAGTCTAATCTCAGTCACAAACTGTCCAAAATATTTCTAGTTTAACTCCAATATTGACAAGTTTTTGACATGAATTGTCGCTAAGATGAGATTGCGACTAGATTTTGAACGTTTTTAAAAATGGGAATTGGCTTTCTGAGTTTTAATATCCAACGCTTTCCTTCTTGACTTTGTATTAAATAAATGGCTAAAATAGGTTTTTCAACTTCACAAGTATTAAGTACAGATACACATGCACATCAACCTACTACAATCTGTCAAATTTCTGTAATACATTTTCAACTTTATTGCTAAAGCATAAGGTTCAAAATTGATTGGGAAAGTTTGACAGTTTGGGGTAGGATGATGTGCTGGCGTCTGTACATTTGTTTAGTAAGCTGTGCAATATCAAGAAAAATGTCGCCTTGAGTTTAGTAAAAAATATGTTTAATATTATTATGCTCAATGGAAGCAAGAAAAATATTTAAAGGCAAACCAGTTTTTTATATACCATGAAAATTATAAACTTGTCTAAAACCCAAATAATAAGAATACAGTCCATTTACCGTCAAATGCTACACCCAACGCCATCTAGCGGCATTAAGCGCAACATACACATATTCCTTACCTTTTAATTAATTTCAACGCGGCCGTTGTCAACATCTAAGTAAAATAAAGCCTTCCAAAATTAAAAGACGTTTCACATAAACTGAGCGATATTTCCTTACAGTTTGCTTAGTACTGTGAAAATTTTCAATTTTCTCAAACAATGTAAACGTGTTGAGTTCTGTGTTTACAATTTCGTGTGGTGACATGGCGACAACGCGACACGTTGCTGTTGTTGTGTCAAATAAATTCTTTTACGAATGAAGTGTTTCGGAAGTGGTGTGTTTTCTTTGTTAGTTCGGTTGTTGAAGTTATTTGACATGGGGAATTTATGTTTTGGTATTAGTGCAGTTTGGTTGAAGCAACTTTTTTTGGAAATGGTGGAATTTGCAGTAATATGCACGTTAGCATAATTGTGTAGTAGATTAGTACTTCCTCCTCTGTCATTTCTATTTCCTGACTTGTTAGCGTTATCTGGATTTGCTTTCAGACTTGGCTTTGCATTTTTTCGCAACTCCTGCAAAGCAATATAAACATAAATATGAATAGCTAAACTCTATTTACGAGTCCATGCATGCTTTTGTATTATATTTGTTGATTATATATTTAGCAGTTCCTAACAAGTTTTCTTTATAGTCTATCTTCAATTTTGTTGCTACTGGTTCACAGTATTTATTATCCACATAAAAGCCTTCTTATTCTTTAATTTCTCATCCATATGTTTACTACTTTGTTGTTGTCTGATATAACACAAAATGACTACCGTCATTATCATGCACAGCCCTTTTTTTAACAAGCTGCATTTGGGTAATCAAAAACTTGCCTTATTATCAGATTGGTTAAAGTTAATTTTACTGTACCTGACCACATGATGAATTTACTCCTAAATAGAATATATTATTATAATTTGGAGAATTTGAACTACATCCAACACGTGCAAATGAGGAATTAGAAACTTTATTTAATATAACTTTTGTTGCAGCCACAAGCACTCAAAGTGCTTCATCATTAATTTATTGTGCTTAGAGGACAATTTTCGTAATAGGAAAAGTTTGGGGGGAGTGGAATTGGTTTAAAAATTTGTCTCATTTGTCTCTTAGCGGTTAAGGAAAGAGTGAGTGAGTGGAAGGTTTGTAAATAGCTAAACAGTTATGATCGTACAAGCCACAGTTTAGTTAAGCATCAGCTAAAAGTAATCAAGAAATTATTGTTATCTTTAAAGTATTAATTAATACTCTTCATAAACAGAATCTAACATCAAAAGAAAAATTATAAAGCAATCTCCATATTACACTATTAAATGTTGATAAAAAATGAATAAGCAAGTGTCAAGGAAAATTTTAATAGAAAAGATGAGAGAAAAATAAATGTCCTGTAAATATCCTTAAGAATGTTTCGCTGGAGATAACCAACGAATATATTTATTGCGACGCGGGAATACTTTCATTTGCACTTAAAAATAAAGACTTGAGATGTTATTGTAAAATTTAATGGAATTTTAAGTTCGTTTATTATGAAAAATAGTGGTGTTTTTTTCTAACTGTTGTCTTTTACTTCGAAATGATTTTGGTTGCGAATTGATGTGCCTTTTAAATTAAGTAAAGTTAATTAACTGCAGTTTTCTCCTCGAAATATAAAGTAGGTGTATCCCTTCGTGTGAAAGTAAAGTAAGATATGATCATTCGCACTGCAGTAGCAATAATAATATCTTTGTATATGCTGTTAAGTAATAGCTAAAAAGTTTCAAATAATGACAGCAGAAGTAGTACTAAAGACGTTATATTATAACATCTAGAAGATTAAAAAACACCAGAAGGTTACAATAAAACCATGCATCACTTAAACATTAAACACAATCCAAACGTTTTACAAATATTACTAAAAATTCTGCACAAAAATCCCAGAACATGACAATCCACGGAAACTAAATCCAGCGTTTCGTGAAATGAAGTAATAACGTGTCTACTAGTAAGTACAAGAACAGAAAAATTTCTCAGCGCAGTGTCGGGAAAATTCGTAGGGAATAGGCGAACGAGGAATTCCGAGGGAGGAATGTTCCCCATTAACGCTAACTGCACCAGAACTGCCCAGTTCGGGGAGTTACTTAATTTCGCGTAAGCTCTAAGGTGTTTCTGAAGTGCTAGTACTGCGGGTTTTAAGGGATTCGTAAAGTGTTTACGTATTACTGTAGGGTTCGGATCGATGGAGGGTTTTATTAGCTTTTGGATATAGTTAAATGTTCCCTAAATAAATATAGGTAGTTATTTGTTTTTAAATGACTGCCGAAATACTTTTGATTGCTTTACTTTTGATGTAGTTGTTTTATAATAGACTGTATTATACGGTTTTCTGTAAATATTGCATTCAACATTTTTTAGATTTATTTTATTTCCATTTTTTATTAACCACACCAGTAAAGTAAGTTGATTACAAAAAAATCTACTATATTTTTAGCACGGTAAGAAGTTTTGTTAATTACTTACCAATTCATCTGTATCTTTACTCTAAATACTTACCAACAGTCCTCAAAATTCACCCACAAAATTGCTTTACCGCAAACCCATTACAGCAGTATGATATAAGTATACATTTTTAATTATATTCTCAAGACGTAAAGGCCGCATTAAGCAAATCTTACACTTCTTCATGTATCCCTGGTGCGCATTACCGCAAAAACTTACATAATTACGGAAACCTCAGACCTTCTAATATGGTAGAACGAACGTGTTAAAAACCCTTTTGGATGATACGTCGAAAAGAGTAACCTAGCATAAAGTGGATAAGACAAAGTTTAAAACAGAAGACGAACTAGCAGGGGATCGAGGTGGGGGGGGGGGGGGGGGGGTGCAGGGGGGGGTCCCGGTGATCAGACCGGAATAAATCGAAATAAGGCCTTATGTTTCCCAATAAAGATTTATGCTAAATAGTTTATCAATTACTGATAAAAAGCCCAGTAACGTTGATGAACTTTTTCTTTAGATTTTCGTATCTCTAAGCCTGTGTAGCTCCACTTTCTTTGTTTAGCAATTCCCTCCTCTAGATATTACTTAAGTTTTAATTTCCCGTCGTTGTCGATTTATCAAATACTGGTATGCAGCTGCATCCGGTTAGACTGGAAGCCGACCCCAACATAGTTGGGAAAAGGCTAGGCAGATGATGATGATGAAAACTGTGTGGAATACAATAGTATTTTAAATCAGGTTGATTATTCAAATCATTTTCAAATACTGTCTACATTAGTGTTAAGTAATTTTGATGATGATGTTTATTTATCAAATATTTGGCCTATGTTTTCACATTGTGATTTTACCTAGTAGAAAAGTTGCTCTTCTTCGTTAACTATCAGATAAATTGTATTTTAGTCGCAGATTCTAAGTTAGGTTCACACTTCTGTGTCCAATTTTAAAAATTCATTGAGCTGAAAACTGACAAAGGAAAAATGAAATGTTCCGTCTTCTGCAATGGGCAAAGCAAATTAAGTACATAAAAGCCAAAATGGGGTCGAGGACTCTGTCAATGGTCGCGGTCGCTTGGAAGTTGATTCAAATTTGATTGTGGGTCATTTTTTACCCGACTGCTAAAAGGTTGGTAATGTAACTTATGAAATAAATGGAGAGAGAGACAGTAATTTATTTGTCAACCAATTGAAAATGAATATTCATTTTGATTACAGAGTTTTTGGTAAATTATACATTTTTGGATCTTTTAGTTGTGGAAGTTAATTGATTTCGTCCTACTTCGAGATATTGTTCCAATATCAAGAATATTTTAAATTTTGTGTAACATTGTTCCAATTATTAAAGGGGCTCGTGGCTAAATAATAACAGACGCATGGGTCGATCAAAGGCTAAGCTACGATTGCCGCAGTCGTTTCGTGGATGGATGACCATCCATTACATGTCAAGACCCCTCCGTGCCTCGGAAAGCACGTTAAGCCATTGACTGTCATTCATAGATCTTTGACAGTTGTTACGGGTAGTCAAAAGCCCAAAGAGCGTGACGGGGTTTCGTGTTACTCAGGGGTTGTGGAGGTCAAATAGGCAGTTTCTCCATGTAAAGTAATGGTTTTCAGCTTCTTCCGGTTAGACTGGATGCCGACCCCAACATAGTTGGGAAAGGCTAGGCAGATTGTTCTAATATACAGTGTTAAAAAATTAACCTTAGAAACTTTAAGAGGTGCTTTGGACCATCGAACTGAACAACTTTCACTATGGGACCAACTCTGAAATCACGAAAACAAAATCTGCTGTTTCATACATTTTGGTCAAGTAGGTAGGTATTGAACTTTTGTATTAAACAGCTGATTTTTTTTTCGTGATTTCAGTGTTGGTTGCGACAATTCTAGTAGCTAATAAAGATCAAATTCGCAAAACACGTATTCGTTTGTATGAAACTGACAGGTCTCAAGAACACATTCTCTCGATATCTTAACAGAATGAATTAATGAATTGCACCGATCCCAGCGTGGTTAAACCAGACTCGATTAATCGAATGAACCCCAAGATTCGCACTAGCTCCTGTAGCCTCATGTTCATGATGCTACAGCTACCATTGCATATCAAGGAGTAGACCGGGGGGCGCGGTAATGGTAGGGTAGACGTGCCCGAAGGATAGGTAAGGATTTAAGAGCCTACCGGATATGCACCCTAGAGAAGCATTGGACTAGTGGAGAGATGGGTAATTATAACTATGGATGGGCATCTTTTAACGACCTTGCCGCCAGGTTCTTCTTCTTAGCGTGTCGATAGCAATCTAAATGTACTCGGCCCAGAATTCGGCTACTTGTTTGGCGCCATCACTAGCGTCCATCAATTCCGCCAGGTTGGTTAAGGTCGAGCTTCATCACGTAATATCGATATCTTAACAGACAAACTTTTTTTTTTAATTTGTCATGTTTAGATATCAGAACCCATCTGCGGAGCTTCACTAGCTAATTTTATTTGACTTTTTTTTTTAAATATTTCTCTATGAAAACATAAGTTCCACTAACAATTTCACAACAACAACAAAATCAAACGAAAAATATCAAACACTCACGTCAAAACAATTTATCCACTTTTCAAAATCCGTACTTTTTCAAGCTCGTTCGAGAGCTTGTGACAAGAACATACACGCTCGGTTCTCGCTCTATTGGGACTCGAACTACCCGCGTTTAGGAGCCAGTGGTATAAATCAAGAGGTTTGGCTGCACATTACCGATTGCTTGCTACGACTTGTATTGGTTCTAGATTTTATTGTTTGAAATTGTATTTATTTGCTGTTATGTGTAATATTTTTGTTTAGTAAGGAATTTGCTATGGTTCTTTATGTAAAGGTAAAAATGATAACTGATAATTTAATTTTCTTTAGTTTCAACAGTGATAATTAAGCTTAGGTAGGTACAGACGCCAGCACATCAAGCTACTACAGTCTGTTCAATTTCTTTAATAGATTTTCAACTTTATCGCTAAAGCATAAGGTTCAAAGTTGATTGGGAAAATTTGACAGTTTCAGGTAGCTTGATGTGTTGGCGTGTGTACTTGCATTTGTTTTGCATGCAGACCAATATTACTTTTAAATTTTATCACGATTTTTTCCTGGCCGCGATTTCATATGCACGAAACTTGTTTTAACATAAAATGTATGTATCCTGTGACACTTGGCAATTGTGTAGCTTTCTATTTATTCTATTATTTCTTTTATCTTTTACAACCCTACATCCAGAGATAACGTTTTATGAACATAATACAAATAATCAATTTTACCTATTTATAATTTGATATAAGTTGAGACAGAGTATGTAATAACCGCTTAGAAATCCACCTCATAATTATGAATTGCTAACTAATTATTCTACTCGACACGCAAAACTATAACTGTTAAACTATTTACACTTCTCGAGCATGTTTCTGAACTAACCAGATTATAAACTAAACCCATGAATGCAGTAATGCATAAGTACCTACAAGAGGGTCTCAGCTGGTTACCATGGCAACATATTTCGCTTCGTTGGGTCCTATGAGGTTGCAACTATGTGGAGATATGTAGAAACAGACAGTTTAACTGTAGCTGCATCTTTAAATATAACGGAGGAAAAGCACAAGTGTCCCGTTATTATCAGCCATATTTTAATTACTGTGGGCGGACTGTGGGTAGTGTTGGTTATTGCGCAATAGAAAAACCAGTTTTCAGTTCAAATCAGATTATAATTTTACGAACAGTTTAGTTACTCTAGCGAATCACACACTGTACGTACATAACTCAACGATACGTGCAAGTGTTTGGAAAATAGTACTCGACAAATAACGCACTTGATTTACTCCCAAATATTGCAACGAAACTTAACCATAAAATTGATTGATTACAATGATAGTCACTGATTAGGACTAATAACTAATTGTTAAACTTGCATTTCGAGCCAATGGATTTGTGCGTGTGCACCGCGTGACGACCACCTTCAAGAGTGCTCGTCACCACCGCCATGACACTCACAACCCCATTCAGTTTTACCCGCTCTAAATTAAAAATACCACTAAAGAAATAAATTCTAAACCACAGGGTAAAAATAATCAATTAAAACTTTTAAAAAGTGTTACAATAAATCGACTAAATCATCACGCGCCGTCAAATATATATTTTTTATTGCTAAATGGGCCCGCTCTTGACCTCTATCACACCGTATGGAAAGCGATGGATGAGGTCTATGATGGAACAAGCGTGCCCAATGCCTAAGGCACTAGAACCCCCACGCATCGACGAAACACAGCAGGCTACTTGACACCGGAGTCCGGTGGGAGGGTGGTCGCAAACCAGGCGGGCGTTAGCCCTACCACCACAAGGGAAGAATTGGCTAGCAAAATAAGGTGTTGAGTGTGACTATCCAGGATGCGCCGAGCGCTCGGTTCAGTTGCGTAACTGGCGGAACAAACTGCGCTACACGAGGAGGCTTCTTCATGCATCCCAAAAAAATATTTATTGTAAGACAAGTTTTTATTGGCATGTATCATAATCATTGCAGGTATACAGGGTCAAATTAAGTTAGTTAGCGGAACTCCGCAGACGTATCGATATCACAAACTTGCCTCACGTCGACTAAATTCGAACAACACACAATATAACACCAAAAATTTCGCCAAAACATAGTCAGCATTTTCGCGACCGTCTTGCATTATCCCGGTCCCCCAAACTTCTGAGATAACAAACAGCGTTGACATTGTTACAAGGCAGATTCCGCTGAAGAATTTTGTGCCAACTCAGTGGAACCGTAAACAGATACATTATTTTTATCTTACGAAACGACATGCGTTTTACTTATGGTTACCAAGTGTATATACACGCTGTGAATGTGTGTGTAAGCGCAGGAACCGGTACCGTCCGAGTGTTTTTGTTATGTGTGGACGCTAAAAACTACGTTGTATGTTTAATTTATTTACGTTATTTTTTATTTGTAATGTGCGTTTTTTTTGTGCAGAATAAACAATTTTCTTTCTTTTCTTTTCTTTCTACTGGTCTTTACGCACCATTCACAGCGTGTTTAAAAATACTATACAAGTCAAGTTTTAACAAAAAAAAAAGCCGATAAAAGATTTTATACTAAAACTAGAGTAGTCTAGAACGTCGTCCCTGTCACTCATACTTATCTGATAGTCTCTATTTAATACTCGTTGTGCTATATTAACATCTTGATTACTTACTGGAGTGACTGGTATGATGGCAGTACTGGGTGACGTCACAATGACTTGCTGTTTCTTTAAATATTGCACACATTGTTTTGTTTTTTGTTTATTTGAGAGTGGTGATTCATTGTTTTTGGCGAGCAAAATTGAAGTTGATCTTGAAGTTTTTTGTTGGTAGATTTATAGTCTTTTTCAGTGTATGACGTCAATTCATAAAAATGTATATTTAAAGAAAGAAAGAAAGAAAATACGTTTATTTGCGGTGAACATGACGCAAAAATACACATGACACAAAGTAAAAAAATAAAAAGAAGATAAGGGTAACAAGCGTCACATCCACGCAAAACGGCTATCGCTCAGCATTATGCTGCGACCCTATGCAAGACAGAGCCCCAGCGCTGGTTTTCAGTCTAGGCCGGTGCAGCGTACTTAAAGATAATATTATACTAAACAAAAAACAGAAAACAGACACAGAAACAGTACATGCTATGAGAATATCATCCTCAATAATCATTTTACCCTTTATGTAGTGGCAACATTTCGAAGCGTCCTTTTAATTTGACGTAGGTGCACCCAACACGCACTAGAAATTATGATGTAAGAAATTACAAATTATTATTATTTAGATATTTTACATCAGTCCAGTAGAACGCCGAGACTTTAACTATCTAATCTAACTAGCCTGTACTGTCCCACTGCAGGGCAAAGGCCTCCCTCTCCCTTTTCCACACAATTCTGTCTTTTGCTACGATAGGAGTCAACCTCGTCCCGCTATCTTCGTCTTGGCCTGCCGCGATGGCGTCGTGCGTTTAGTGGGACCCAGTCGGTGGTTCTCTTAGCCCAATTGTCATCTGATATGCGGCAGACATGTCCGGCCCAGTCCCACTTAAGTTTAGCGGCTTTCTGGGTAACGTCTGTTATCTTAGTTTTGGCGCGCAGTATTGTGAGACTTTAATTATAATATTAAATAGGTGCACCTTTCACTGCCTAACCCTCCGGGGAATACAAGCGTCGTGTTGTGTTAATGTTTGTCAGATTTTAATTGGATTATACTAAATTGCATTGGAAGCAAATAAAAACACAACATCTCTATTTATCTACCATTGTTCAAACACGATACCTAATCCATTAAAATCAACAAAAACATTCTACCACGATTTTATACAAATATTTACTTGTACAAGAGCTCAAAATCAATGTTCTCGGCACATATGGACAACTCGGTCCATTTGCTTCAATCCTCGTACTGTCCTCCGTACGAACAAAATCATGGTCACTTTACAGAAATGAAATGTCTCCACACAAACCTTGGACAATGCTCGGGACATTTTGTCTTAGTTTATGACACGACGTATTTTTCTCGCTTCAACTTTGTATTTACCGCGTTAAGTACGTCTTTTGTGTTCTGAAGTAACATATGGTTTCGAAGCTTAGTTCTTCTTTCATTTATTTATTCTAGATACGCAGTACACTCACTGCCCTAAGTGTACTGTTTACTGAAAACGCCCAAATGAAACTATTAAAAATGAATTTTTAATAGTTTCATTTGTCCGTTTTCTACAGTAAACCTGTGGAAATTATATGCATAAAGTAGAGTTCTCAAGCCACCTAAATTCTAATAATAACGACCAATTTTATTTTTCAACTAAAATTATTTACTTATTTATTTTTATAAAGCCGTTCCTATGTTCTATGGGATTTCCTATCGGTAAAGATGACAAACTGCATCCCCTATTTAAACCCTTTAGGGGATGAATTTTCACGCTACAGTACTCATTAAATTATTATATTCATTGGGGATTCTATTAAAATGGTCAAAATTCTAGAACTCAATCAAAATTGCTCCCATCATACAACTCATAATTGCACAGTAAACATTGCTTTAGTTAAGGCTTAAATGTTCCTGAATACGGATTATCGATACCAGGGCAACATGACTCCGTAATAACCAAGCTGTAGGCTAACGTGTAATCGACTCTCAAAATCAGCTCTCAATTCTTGTTGTGCGCCTAGTCCTCGGACTGTTAGTTAAATGGCTTAACAGGATAACTATATTATATGGGAAGCGTGGTTATCGATATTATTGTTCGTAAGTAATTTAATATGCATGTAGGAGTTAAGCTCTGAGTGTGGCTGTGGGTTGACCTAAGGATGTAGATACAGTGCCAACTTTTCACAAAGTACAGACGCCAGCACATCAAGCTACCCGAAACTGTCAAATTTTCCCAATCAACATTCAACTTTATACCTTAGCGATAAAGTTGAAAATCTATTAAAGAAATTTGACAGATTGTAGTAGCTTGATGTGCTGGCGTCTGTACCTTTAGTCCTTTCAATTATTTTACCTCTAATTTTGCATCGCTGACCAAATCATAGTGGTCTTTATTCTCAATCTAATAAGGTTGCTGTTGGGTTGCTGCCAATGACAATCCTGTCAAAATAATTGTGGATTTTATACTCGTTACAATAAGTTTGCTGTTAGGTTGTTGCTGTCAGAGGTAAAATAATTGTGAACGAACTGTATGCAGGTGTATCGAACTATATCAAAGCGACTGTTGTGATCGCTTCTAATTTTCCCTTATTTAATTAAAACAAGAAATTAAATCAGAATGAATACTTTTTATTCATATTTCACTCAAAGGAGATTGGTCACATATTCCCATAACTCATATAAAATACAACGCACAATGCCAGACATCGTTCAACAAAATTCCCATCGTGCATTTTCCTAAAGGCCTGTATCCACCGCACCGGTTTCAGCTAACCGAAACTAAATTTAGCCCGGGGTTGCAGCCAGTAACTGTCCCGATATAATTAATGTAAGCCGACATCTCACGTCACCGTCGTTGGCACCATCTGGACGGAGCTAAAGTGATGTCAAAGCGAATACAGAGAAAGGACTATTTTGAGGCGTGCATGCGGGCTCTACAGCGAGGACTAACTTTGTACACGACTGCTGAAATGGTTTAATTGGTAAAGTAACGGTGTTAATGTTTAGTGTATTACTATAGGTAATTCTTTTTACCTCGAGTGTGTCACGTAATGATTAGGCAGATGTCTTTTTGCGACAAACATTAAATACCTACTTGATTTAAATCTTTATACTTTGATCAAGCTATCGTTTTATTCTAATACGTAGATAAATGTAGTTTAGAGACTTGCTAAAGAAAATAATGAAATAACGGGTTAGTTACACCATTTATATAATATAACTCAAGAACGGCTGGACCGATTTTTATGATCATTGATGAACTATTTAATAAGAATTGAGTAACTATTAAAAAATGAGAAAAAAACACGAAAAAACAATGTAGATAATTATTTTATTATTTATTAAAAACTTTATGCACAAGTAAAAACTGTACAAAGGCGGACTTAATGCCTTGGGCATTTTCTACCAGTCTACCTTAGGGTGATGCAGAGACAATTTACAGCAGGTGCAATAACATAATTCATTTTCTCTTACATTTTGTATGGAACGGCTTCTTTGGTGATACCTCGAGAACGGATTTACTGATTTCGATTTTTTTTTAAATTCACCTAACAGGTTAACACAACATTTATTAATTCTGAGGCGGTACGAAGTTCGCGGGGTCAGTTATGAAAAAGTTACAGTAAAAAAATATATAAATGCAAATGTACAGGAGACAATAAACCACACCACACAATATTTAATATAACGTGTCTAAAACACATATTTACAAGAATTCCGATGATAATATGAAATTAATTAATTGTAACATTGTATGTCCTGACCTACTTGTTACTTCACCCCGGGGGAACTGGAGATAGCTGCCATGAAACCAAATAACGTGAAATACGAAACAGATGAGCTTTGTAATTTAAAATTAAACGATGATTCTTAGTAACGGTTTCTTATAATAAGGTTTATTTGCTCATTGAAGTTCTCTTTTGAAATGTAGAATATGATTTTCAGAGAAAATATGAAAATGGTTCATCGACAGGCAACTTGTTATGCATAGTAACAAGTTGCCCATCGATGTAAAAGATTCGGATATTTTTCGACGATTGTAAAAAAAAAATCTGTTCTATGTACTTTGGACAGAGTCGCGTTACGTCCGCTACGCGTAACGTCCGTTTATGGCCCTATTGTATTCTTGAAGATGATTTTTTTCGGATCAGTTGCCGTTCTACCTAAAAGTACACTCAACGCCAAAAGTGCTTGTGATTAGAAAAAAATCACACAGATCAAATTAACATTTTGTGAAGCACGGTACTAGGTGAGCAGACTTATCAGGAGATACTTTTTGTCGCCCGCACACACGCACATTTTTCCGATTAATAGTTTCGAAGAAATGCGTGGACAAACATAATACCTATAAAAATGTGCGTGGGTGACAAAAAGTATCTCCTGATAAGTCTGCTCGCCTAGTACCATGCTTCATAAAATGTTAATTTGGTCTGTGTGTTATTTTTCTAATAACAAGCTCTTATACCGTTGAGTGAACTTTTAGGTAGAACTGCTGTAACGCGACTGATCCGATAAAAAATCTCCTTCAAGAATACAATAGGCCCATAAACGGAAGTTTTTCGTAGTGGACGTAATGCGACTCCCTCGACTTTTGACCGCGTAGGCAGGCACTTTTCTATGAAACGGCTGTTTTTGTTTTGATAACCGACGGAAAATTCATGGTTTCAGTTTGCACGTCGAAATCCTTTGGTGCTCTAAAAATGGGTGCTCAAGCTCAATACTCCGATGTACTGCCACCCTGTACACACCATTTACGATGAACGCAAAGATTACAAGTAAACCTGAACTTGATATCGTGTGCTATGTCGTTCTATTTTTATCACTGTTCCTACAATCGCATCATTCGGATTTAGGTAAACCAAAATGTAGATTTGAAACCAGACGCTTTGAGTACAATATGTTCCCGAGGTTTATAGTGTGGGAGGCAGACTTGCATGAGGGTAGTTATACTAATAAAGTTATCCTGAATACTGTAACGGTAGTTGTTGGTACTGAATATTCTGTTAAGTTTTGAGATGCATATGTATGTAGAGTGACAATACAGACTGACACAAGCTTTCAAATACAAAGTCAGAATTCATCAAACACAAAGAAAGACAATTCTACAGCAAACTCATTTGATTCTGCAGATAAACGATGGTTCAGTTTTACTTACAAACACTAAAACACTCGAAATTCCTTCCTTCTTTTCTGCAGTGTACATTTCGACAGAACCGAGATACAGAAACAAAATTACGTTCAAAATCTTTGCAGTACCAGACAAAAATAAAAGAGCATCTGCTGGTGCTGCAACTTCTAAATTTTGTACAGTCGATGCAGTTGCGCCCTCACTAACGCCATGTGTCGCTATAAAGTACGTCGTGCCACCGGTTTGGCACTAAGCCGATAGTACATCGAGTATTCTGTGGTGTTTTTACTTAGGAACATGTCGATATCGCAAATATCGAGATTTCCTCCCCCAGATTTATATGTTTGCTTATTCTTATGATACGTTTTCGAGACTTGCTTTTCGGGTTTACTGCTTTCTTGTAGATTTCTGAATTCCTGAATGTATTACTTGGAACGCTTTGTGAATATTATTTGAATAGTTCAAGCCCATGTGCGACTCTAAAGCAGTTTCTTTTACGCATTTCATACGGAAGAGGTACCTACAAAATATAGAATTTTAAATTTCATCTTGGCATTCGCGTTGGCAAGGAATACTGCAGTGCTACATAATAGCGACTACCATGTTTTTAGTTACTACAGTTAAAGTTTCTAAAACTCTGACTAAAATTACAATGTTAAACAGTCATCACAACGTTAACGAAACGAATCGTCTTATTAGAAACTAATTTGATATGCAAGAAGAAATTACAAAAGCGGTAATAAATGACGATGGAATATATCTTTATACAAGTCAAGAACATAAAATGAATACTAAACAAGCCTCCTAATTATGTTCCTTAATTGGTGATTTGTCCCAATTACAGGAGGAAGAAAATTGAGTTTTTGACGGCGACTAAAGAACCACACTTTTAAGAGGCAAAAAGAATGGCTACCGTTAATGCTAATTACACAATCATAAATTTGAAATCTCTCACTGATTCTCTTCTTTCTCTCCCTTTGAATTTATATCATCCAATTGAATTTTAAATTCTACTGAGCATAAAAATGTCCACCATCCTGATTTTACACACAATTCATGGAGAATTTTATGTGGATTGCAAAATATATTTCCATATTGGAAAGGGAATTGAATGAAAAGGGAATACGATTGATTAAGTTAACTGACTTTCACTCTGTAGATATATCGTGGCGATGACAATTTCAGAGATATATTCAACCTCTGTGCAAATAAATATGCTAGAATTTTATAAACCAAAAGGTTATTCTGATATTCATGTTTTTAATTTCATTTCAACATTGCGCTCAACACAGCTAATGGCCTGACGAAGCTTAAAACTTCGCGTGAGTTTCAAAAAACGAGAGAATGAGGAAGACCATGAAAAACAGTATCTAACTCGAAATCGCGGAGGGTTCAAAACTCTTGACAAAAACGGCTCTTATCTTTAACTTCTCAGGGTTAGAATACAGAATGATCGACCATCGTCACTCAGTTTTAACGGTCATGGAATTGATTAAACTTCGCAGCACCCAACCTCGTTAAGTCCAAACTAAGTTGAGTTTTTATTGTGAAATAAAATGGTGGAAAGTTTTACTTAGGGCGAACTTTCCGCTATTCTATAAAGTTAACGAAGAATCGTTAATTCCGTCCTTCGGTTAAATTTATTGTTATTTTTTTCGTTTTTGTTGTTACCTATTGTTTTTTAAATTTTTAGTTTTTTCCTTTTCTCTTCTACGTGGTTTTGTTTGATTTTGAATTGTTTTTCACTGTCATGTTCTGTAGCATTTACATAGGTCTTTACATTCTTAAAGTTGAAACATTCAAGTTTAATACTTAGTTTCTAATACTCAGTATTTATATCTGCTTTCTGATTTTCAACGTATAAAACTATAAGTATCACTTCACAACACTGTATTCAGATTCACTGTCATCGCTGTTGACATCTCCTTAATATTGTAAATGTAATTTCCGCCTTCTACAAAGTCACAATCTAATAATATAAATCTCAGCCATATCTCCCGATGACATTAGGTTTTATTATGTCCACATTATAGTGCCACATTGCACAGACGTAACCACATCATAGGGCAACGTTGCACAAGCGTCAATGTTATTTTGTAAAGTGCAGTAGACCTGAGTTTATGTCGTCTGAATACATGTGGATGATCGTAAATTTAACATTGTACAAACTTAGAGGTTTTGGCTTCGATGTGAGGGACGATAAATAAAGCGAGTTTCGTGTGGACAGTACGGATTTTGACGTTTTGTGAAGTGAAACATACTCAGCTCAGCATTGACTTATTGCTTAGTGTTCAATATTTAAGAAATTAAGGTATTATCGGACATGCCAATAGGAAAATGATTATTGAAGATTAGATTTCAGAAAAAAAAAACAAAACCGTCCTCTAAAGTAGTACAAACACATATATAAGGTAAGATACACTTTCCAACAGCATCAGCACTAAGCAAAATGCACGTTGACACTTCAAAAGTCGCCTAACAGAGTAACAGCGCAACAAAAACTGTCGGAGGCCCTTTACAAAATATTCTAAAAATGAAACGTTAGCGAAGTGCTAAAGTTTTCGTTGGGACAGGCCTCTTTTTGACATGTCTGCCGCTGTCCCAGTGTTGCGAGTTCACGGGACATGTCCGATACCCATTGTGTCGGATGTTTCATAAATGTGTATTTCAGTCGCTGGCTGCTATTTTAGCGTGTTTCGTGAATTTCGACTGTGATAAATATTTTTGTTATTATAGAGGTAGAATAAAAATAAACTAGGTATATAAATGTTACTGAATGTTCTGCCATCGTATTACCAAGCAACGATACTTGAATCGTTCAAAATTCACATACAAACGAAATAAACAATAATCAAGGTAACACTAAAGCTTTTTAGAACGAAAATTGATTAAGCTGTCCTGTCCATGAAAATATACACGAGTGAAACAAAAGAAATTAATCCTCTTAGCATTAACATCGATACACAATACAAATTGTACCTTACCATAGAATATAATAATATGGAAAGGACTCAGTCGTTCAAAATAATATTCTATTATTATGTAAAACCGAGTAGCCACCGTCCTCTGCAAATATAATAAAATCATTAAGTGATGTTAATTCGCTTAGTGACCACAGTAAATATGATGAAAATATGCAAATGTCCAAAGTTGCGAGGTTGCTTTAGTTAAAATAAATTGCGACTGGCCTGGCTGTTGGGGATTTGAAGACGATAAAACTTGAAATATATGGCTGTACACTTGTTTTTGGGGTGTGGGTACCTCATGTATTTTGAGCCACTTTGAAATCAAGATTTTTAATGATAATTGCTTTGTTGTCTTTAACGATACAGAAACTACTAATTATTATAATATTTGCTTCAAAATAATAAACATATAACTATTTAACATCCTCCGCTTTTTTAAAATCCCCATCATAAGACTGAACCTTAATAAAATTAATTGTATTACAATCGTACAAAAAGGCATATCAGTTTTTCATTATTATAATGAAGAAGTCATGTTTGTGATTAATTGGTGCAGATGGTAAACGGCATTCATTACTTAACGAGATACATTTTCGAAATTAAAGATTTTAATTTCAGTAACACGGTGAACAATGGCTACTGCCAATTACGTCACTCCAAATTTGATGAGGCAATTCCGAAATTAATCTGTTTATCAGAACCAATCTGATTGTCTTTTGAGTTCACTTGTTTTGTGTTACGTTAATTTTCCAAATTGTATTTAAAGTGTGATTTCAATTGCGTTTAGTTCATGATCTTTCCTACATATTTCCGTTTTTTTTTATGTCACTCTCTATCTTCTTCGTATTTTTTCTTAATTGTCGTTAGCTTTGGTATCTTTAGAATTAACACGAAGAATTTTGTTACTAGGCACTTTTTAATATGAAAAATTTGGAAGGGAATCTACCAAATTTTTCATATTATAAAGTGCCTAGTAACAAAATTCTTCTTTTAAAACTATATATTATATTCTCTGTCTTATTCGTCACATTATCGTAGAAAGACCTTAAAACTGCTGTTAGCAAACACATCACTCACAATATGAATTCAATATGTCCCAATGAATATATCTCCATAACTCGCGACCACGACTTTATTAAAGAAGTTATTGCTGTTAAATTTTCCCTATTCGACATAAAAGGAGACTTATTTCCCTAATACATCGCTCCAGCGGACGTAACACTTAAATATAATGTCATAAGACTCCATATTTATGATATGCGAGATGTAACAGACAATATTTAACGTTTAAGGCACAATAATGACGATGCTCTTCGTCGAAATTGGTTTTGCAAATATTTCTAAGTCACCCAAGTGTCAATAAATGTTTATGTCCTCCATTTAAAGACCAAAGTAGATAAGGAAGATCTTTTAATCTTTGTAGATGAGAGTTTATGTAAGAGTAAAGTAATTCTCGACGCAATTAAAAACAAAATCTTCTATGGTCATTATTGGCCGGGTCGGGAAAAAAGTGTTAAAAAAACTGACCCGTCCCTTTCAGCCGTTTTCGAATAAAAATGCAAATCTACCTTTGCGTCGTCCTACGGGGTTGTAATTGCAAAAAAAAAACTTCACCAAAAGGTTACTATGTTGGACCATGGTAGAACAGGTGCTTATATAGAACCCAGTTTTGCATCACAAACGTGTTGACATCCAATTTATTTTAACTAAGGTCTGAACTAGCGCAACCAACTTTTTCGTTCACAGTTTTTGTTGATTTGCATATTTTCACTTTAATGAAAGTTGGGAGTTCTATAACGTATGTAAATACATTAATATTTATAGTTGATTACAATACAGAACCTCTGGGACAGTCCGTACGGAGGGTTCCTTTGAAACGATTTGGGTTTGTAATTAAGTTAGGATTTGATTATTTGCATACGAGTGGTCTACTTAATTACATACAGTGGTTCAAAGGAATACTTATTTTTAGTACTGTATAATATTATAAGCATGGTGACCGACAATACTTACCATAAGTATGTTTCAAATTCACTGATATTAATCATATAATAAATGGGATCATGATAGAATATCCGAAGCTTTACATCGAGTGAAAGTTGTAAAATACGATTCTGCTCAAACCTTTCGAAGAATAATAGTCACCGTTTTAAAAATCCAGCGTAGGTAGGCTTAAGCCATAAAACGAAACAAACAAAACAAATTCATTTAATTCTAAATGTCCAAAAAGTTTGCTACATTTTCTAAAAACTCCTCTTTTATTGAAATTTTCGGGGATTACGTCATTCCGTAGAGTTTTAAAGAAGTCAACCGAAATCTGGGACAACGCTGATAAAATGTTTAAAACGATTTGTTAAAAAGAATTAAAACTCTTCCTAAAATTCTCCTATTGTAACCACATCTTCGCTTAACACAACAGCACCAAAATCCGGCTCGAAGGACCATAAAATGTACGGTTCGTGCGCTTGCAAAGTTGTGGTTGTGGTTCAGGTTGATGCGCGTAGAGAAAAGATCACTTAGTTCCCGTTGGGTTTATTACGTGTCTACTAGTAAAACTGTTGACGATTCCTTTCTCTAATGTTAGACACCGCGTCAGCAAAACATGTACAGCTTAAGACTGTACATGTTGAAAAATCAAAATTTGATTTATAACAATAGAAATTCAATTGTGTCTCATTGTAGCCACAGTTGAGCTACTACTACCTATTATTGTTCAACTGCAGGGGCAAGGCCTCTTCTCTTACGGAAAAGGCATGGACATTGTTAATCACGCTTGCTCAAAGCGGATTGGCGATTTTTTATATTAATTATAAATGTATGTACAGATACCAGCACATCAAGCTACCCGAATCAGTCAAATTTTCCCAATCAACTTTGAACCTTATGCTTTAGCGATAAAGTTGAAAATCTATTAAAGAAATTTGACAGATTGTAGGTGCTTGATATGCTGGCGTCTCTACCACACTAAATTTAATGAAATTGCGTTAACCAGTATCTCATTAGCAGTACGTTGAGTAAAGTTCACAAAAATGTGATGGTAAAATTATTTTGGCGTAATTTATTTGCATATGCTAGCTCTTCATCTGAAGTAGCTCTTAACATTTCCATCACGCTTCCCGTGGAAAATTTCGACTCTTAAAATATTCAAACTTACTTTGCGTGTCTAGTAACATCATCAAAATTAGCGATATAACTCAAAAGACCTCATCTTCAGAAAGCATCAGAAAAAAGTAGGCAAATTCAGTCCTTTTTTCTCGTCAAAATTTTCATTTCATTTAAAGCCGAGTGGATCCCGCAAATTACTGAGGATTTCTTTTTTTTTGGCTTTCTGTAAAATTGCCTACGTCCACTTAAAGATATTAAAGGAGGAGACAAAGAAGCAAATGTAAGTTAATCGTGAGAGGTTCCCGTTTCTATTTATTTGAGTTGCTTAACTTTGCCAACCGTTCCGTGACCGCCTCCATTATTATTTTTATGTCCCGTTTAAATTTCACCTCGTTAAGCATCTCTTGGTTATGATAGCTCGTTATTGCTACAAAGATATAAATCAGTAACAACGACATGCCTTTTCAATTTGCAAAAACAATCGTAACATTGGACATCAGCCAATGCAAATTTTGAATTAGTCTGAACAGCTCAAGGGTGGACAAAATAGAAAACCTTAATAACTTTTTCAGTGATATTGCAGTTTTCTGTTTGACCGGGCCTGAATGGCAAGCTTTATTAGAAATGTCTGCTTGTAAAAACAAATTGGAGCGTAATATTGTGCCTATTTTGTTATAAATGTCTTCTTAATCTTGAAGAAGACTTCCATCTAGGTAAATAATAATAAAAAGCATAAAATCCACAAACGAAAATTCGAATGAAAATGTCATCACGCACGCCTGTATTCCCATGAAAGGGTAGGTAGGAAGTGTATTATTTTTATTTTATTTATTCGGAAGAACAAACAATTGCACATCATATAATACAAATAAATAGAACATACAGAGTTATACAAATGTCTAACCAACAATGTTTTCCACAGATACAATAATACGTGTAGTATTATTGTATCTGTGGAAAACATTGTAATACTACACCCTTATGTCGCCAGTTATGTTAATGATAAATGTTTTTATTTCTGTAAGTACATTTGTACAAACACTTTTACACGTCAATCATATTTTAAATACTAGATGAGGTCGGCGTTTCCTATCTGTCTACTCTGAGAAGAAAGGCCGAAACAAACTCAGAGGTCACAGTCTCTTTTAAAGTCCAGACATAATCTTGGTCAGATCATGTGAAGACCATGTAGATTGATGTCTCAAATGGTATTTTGAAGAAAGAACTGCACGCAGATTAAGGGGACCTTTTCAGTCAGTGCACGCATTTGTCAGTAATCGTGCAGCTCAACTCTAGTTCAAGTCGTATGTAAGAGGGTCTGAGCCTATTGCCACTGACCAGCTGCACCCTAATTGCGTAACACACTATGAATCTCAATCTGAATAATTTCGAAGGATATTGCTAATCCATTGCTTCTTATGTTCGAAAAATGTGCCTGCTCAATAACGTAAATAACGCAGTGAATATTGTTGAATTGTCAAAATGAAACCCAATACTACTGATAGTCTGTTACGCAATTACCCCGCAGGCATACGCTGCTGCAGAGGTCTCTTTTTCTTATTTTTCTTTCTTTATCTTTTTTATGGTAATATGCGTTTTGTTTGTGCAGAATAAACAATATTTCTTTCTTTCTAACAACACTACCAGCGCTCGTTAATTCCAAAATAAATCTTCATCAATTTTTTTTTTTGTTTTTCATGGATAGATATCGATTCCCATCACGTCTGTGAAGTTTCGCTAGCTAATTTAATGTGACCCTGTAGAAACGAAAAAAACAATTAAAAATTCCAATGAAAAGGTCAAATAAAACTGCAATACATCGACATCACTCTGGATCAGATTTAATTTTCCGCCCCGTAGATTAACGGTAAACAATAATTTTGATGCTTCAACCAATTTCAGTATATATGTCGTGGATAAATTTTCAAAACAGAACTGTGTCAATATTAAAATTAAATCAACAGTGGACACAAACGGGATTATATTGGATATCAGCTGTCGTAATTTACGTTTTTGGCGCATTTACCTTATGATGTACGTAAATAAATAACTTGGTTATGCAAGTTTTGTAGTATAATATAAAGGATCGAATAAAACCTAGAAAAAACAATTCTCACAAAACCTAAGTAAAGAGAGATAACTAAAAAAAAAGTCACGTCGTGAAATATGAGCCTTAAGCTGCTATAGAATTCAGATTATTATTTTTGCTTTTTAATATTGAAATCTTATTGTGCTATTTTCAATTCACAACTAGCAGTCTCATATTGCCCACTACAAGCAAGTAATAGTTACTACACTTTACTATAATCCTATTCTCAACGAATCTTGAATATGAACTCGATTTAAGGCTAATAATGGAGTTCAGAAGCTGACGAGAGGACCGAATGCGGGAGTGTAAACGTTCGTTACACGTGATGTGACGTCATTGACACGGTGCGATTGACAACCAACCGGAATTAGGTGCAGCGAGAATTCGATCCGATATTTAGGATCGAGCTCGTTTCATGTGTTGTTGAAAAATCTGATGCACTATTCTACATTCGTGACTTATTTGCAAAAACATTTAACAAATATGAGTTTATGGAAAAATAACTTTAATTCCTACACAATAAAGTCCAGTTTACGCTACAACTTCAGACATTTTTATAACTTTTCAATAGTGCTAGTCAGTCTGAAATCAATTTAATTACTATTGTAATAAAGTTGAAATTTGTTTAACTTAAAATAACATCAATTTGAAATATAAATTTGAATAGACTTTAGGTCAGATTTACCAAACAGTAACAGAAACAAAAAATAAAAACAAAAAACTGTCAAATTGAACACGTTACTTCTCAAATCTCGTATGTACAGTTCGTCCACAGTTATTTTACCTCTGATAACAGCAACCTAACAGCAACCTTATAGAAATGAGAATAAAGATCATAATGATTTTGACAGACTTGTCAGTGGCAGCAACCTTATTAGAATGACAATAAAGATCACTTTGATTTGGACAGTGATGCAAAATCAGAGGTACCTAAATAACTGTGAATGGCCTGTAAGATACGATAGAACGCAGATCAATACAGGCAACCTAAATAAATGATAACAATACAAACGATATAAACTAAACGTCATACCTATATAACAGTTTCAAATATCACAAAAACATAATTTAAGTGCACCGTTTGAATTTGCAAACCGATATTGGAAAAAGAGCTGAATTGAAAAAGGTGTGAAATACAAATGGAATTTTAATACCGGCCGGATTCAGAGAATCATATCATCGGAGTATCATCAGAATTCGGAACGATTCGACAGGTGTCGAAACATAGACAAACCGAATGTGGATAGTGTAAACGTTCAAGTATGGGATGTCATTCGGTCCATGTATTCGATGCTAATCGGATTTAGGTGAAAGGATCAATATGGTTAATCCAATGCACACACTCCACAAATTAAACACGATTTTAAAACAGTGTTTTTGTGTGAATATGTTATGAAAATTAATGATCAATGCTCCTTTGATGAATATGATATTCTCATTTACCTCAATATAACAAAGTTTAGTCGTTCCATTAATGTGAAAAATTTTTGCATTTATTAAATGAATTTGGGTGAATAAGTATCTCAGATTCAAATGTGAAGGCAAAGATCTACGATCGGCAACGGCGGCGACCTCTCGCGTCCGGCCCTGGTTCAAGCCATGGTCCGGGGCGAGAGGGAGTGGGAGGCGGTCACCTCCTTCTGCGAAGCAGTCATGCTAGCGAAGGAGGTGGCGGGACGGCTCAGGGAGAGAGCCGCACGCCTCAGCCGCCGCGGGAGACGCTACGGGCGTCGGGAGCCGCGTGACGACTCCCGGCCACCGTAGGCGCGGGCCTGCGGACGGAGAGTAATGGGTAGCTCTCCGTCCGATCAGGACCAGGCCCGTGCCGGACGGCGCGTATGTGTTCCACGCGCGCCTCAAAGAGATGTCAGCATAAAGGAAGGGGCGCGCCAGGGCCGAAGCCTGCCGGGGTAGCGGGATCGTCCGAAAGGGTTACCGTTGCCCCGGAACATAAAGGGCTAAGGAAGGAACACGGGTGGGAAGGCAAAGATCTAGCTCAAAATCTTCTGTCAATAATAATAATATAATGTCTGTTTTGACATAGATTGTTGCCGAGACGATATATTATGTTGACTAGATTTTGAACGTTTTTAGATACAAGAATTGGCATCCAGGTATTACCTATCCACCACTTTTGAAATAACTGTCAAAATAATCTCAAGACACGTCCCCATACCCAACCCCGGCTAACCAATTAAAACTGTGCACTGAAACGGACATGACGTCACATAGAGTACTGTCCAATCAAACAAGGGAGTTCATTTAGCATTGTTCGCCATATTTGCGTTTCATGGTACAGGATTTTGATTTATGCCATCTGCCTGTGATTCAGCGATTGTTGCGACTTGTATTTTAAATGGTACTTGATGGTTGCATAGATTTTCGATGCGACCTGTTAGAAATAACTACCGATTACCAGATCGAGCAAAATGTTATTGAGTTTTTCCATTAGGAATTTCTAAGTAACAGCCCGGAGGTTGTCTGTCGTCGGTTTGGTACCTTCGTGCCTCGGAAAGCATCTCAAGCCATTGGTCCTGCGCCTGACCTCTCTAGATCAGGCACGGGACCAACGGCTTAACGTATCCACGACCAGGGAGTCGTGTCGGATTGCCGTCTCATCGAAATCCGATTTTTAGGAAAATCTCGTAGGCGTGTCCAGCAGTGCGAGGCATGTGCTTCAAATGGAAAGCCACAAATGTGATGCATGCCTAAAGCTGAGGCATAAACCTAAACACGATATAGCGGCTATAAACTCTCGAGGAGCTCCCTCGACTGTCTGTCGTCTCTGTCAACAGATGAACTGGTCTCTTTTGTGTAGAAGCGTCATTAGAACATAATGTTTGTGCCAAATGTCTACAGAATCGGCTCACGAGTGAAAAATCCGTACGTGAAAAATCAATTAAACCCTTATTTTTCTATCTTTAGGGGTGGATTACGTATTTTAAACTCAAACTCAAAGCATTTATTTCAATTAAACCATTTACAGGCACTTTTGAATTGTCAAGAAGGTACTTTTGATTTGTCAAGATTTAAATGGGACCAACTTCGAGGAATAATAAAAAAGGAATCATCAAATTTGGACTACTCTGTGTTAAAAAAATGCATTTGCGGGTTACAAGCCCCGCACTACTGGACTTCACGTGCAGTAAAGTCTATAGACTCTACCATGAGTTTGCATAGGCAAAACTCGCTAGCGTCTCCGTAAATAATATGTATGAAATATTGTACAGCGCCCCTAGCGGTCACAGAAAGAATTAAAATCCGTACCATGAGCACTATAGTTTTCGATAGGTAAAAAACCTAACGTATTCTATTCGATAGTTACTAACGTTTTTCAGCTGTCGCCATACAAAACGGCACCATGAGTCACAAATTTGACAGACGCTATCGAAAAATACTCTTACGATAGTAGTTACGTAACTCACTAGCATTTTGACGTGTGAAACATATGTTTACATTAAAATTATATACGTTTTTAAGTATTTTGAGTCAAAATTATGCCTGGAACAGCTTATTTAGCATGGAATATATTAACGGCCACTGGATTTGAAGACCAACGACATAAACAACGTGAATTTCAAGCCAAAATTACAGGAAAATGAAACTTCTAGCTTACCAATGGGCAGGACATTACGCAGCTAGCTAGGAGGCTTTCTGTGATGAATATTAACTTAAATTTAAATAAAAGACATTTTACTTAAACAACCTTTTCATTTATTGTATTAATATATGGGGAACATACAGCATTTATAACAAAATAAGGAACACAAACATTGACATAAAAACACGTACTTCTACACAATTATTTTATAACATTGCTCCACATTAGGATTTCCTCTGTACCGTGGGTGCATTTACAAACACAAATCGCACATACTTAAACACCCAGACCCGGAAGAACTAGGTATTATGTGGAAGAACGGATCACACAAATTTTTTCTTCATGCGGGAAATGAACCCGCGAATTGTAACGCAGAAGCGACAAGATTGCTGCAGTTTCGGGAAATTGTGCCACACTGGTCCTCATTGTATTATTATCTTGTGCTAAACTTATTTCACTGAATTTTATAAACGCAGAGAACGGCACAACGTAAATAAATTACAAATTGAAAACGACACTCGATGACACAATAGCAAGTTTCTATGGCAACAGTGACATATAAGGAATAAAAATGTAACAACCACTAAATACCTTAAGTAGTTCACTAACCGCCAACTTTTCTATTTAGTCGGATTATTGAGTGTCACAACATTTCTAGCATAGGCGATACTGGCGATAGCACTACAATTTGAGCATTATATGCCGTTATCTCTTCTTATTACTGAGAAAAAAAGAAACAAAACTACGGAGTGAAGTTAGGTAGACGACACTATCTATCGAGTTTACCTTAGCGACTGCGTAAGACTCCGTAAAACTCATGGTGCAAGCATTGTCAAAATCTATTCGATCCACGTTAATACGCTAGCGAGTTTAACGCTAGCGAGCAAGTTTTCGATAACAACTCATGGTAGAGCTACTGCTGGACTTTGATTGACGCAGTGAATTTGTTGGAAAAATCTAAATTAGATCGAAAAATGATTATGGATAATTTTTTTTTCAAGCTTAGATTAACTTTTTGGATTAGCCAAGTCATTTCAGTTCAGTCAAGCCCATTCTTCTAACTTTCTCTTGCTTGATTTGTCAAATAGATCCTCCTCGCACACTGTCACAAGATTGCAGACATTTCTATCTCGGCTATCATTCACAACGGAGCCCAGACGGGCTAAAGACCGCAATACCGTGTGCGCATACAAACGAGGATGTCACCCGACATCACAGGGCTTCCTAATCAAATACCAGCATTGGTACCGTCGAGGTGTGTTTGTGTTCCATATCGTGGCTATTGATTGACGAGGCTACACGTTTTGGGTATCGTTTTGAGAGCCCCGCAAAGGGTATCGTCATCGCACAGGACAACGTATGGTGAAGTATCGCTGGTTTACTTTATACAGTATTTTTATCTTACGAAGCGAAGCGCGCTTTGCATGTGGCAACTAAGTATACAAACACGTTGTGAATGTGTGCGCGAAGACAAGTAGCGCCACCACAAAACACACACACATTTCCGATTCCGCCATTCTCTCGGACGGTACCGGTTCCTGCGCTTACACACACATTCACAGCGTGTTTATACACTTGGTAATAACAAGTAAAGCGCGTGTCGCTTCGTAAGATAAAAATACTATATATATGCACTGTGGCGGAGACATCCGACGAGCAAACTGTTACTATGGATTCAGAATATGATTCTGGATCCCCTGCGCCCCCATGCGCTGAATTCATGGTTACAGTTTGCGCGGCGATGTCCACCCTGTATTTATTTTGAGATACAATTATAGAGGTATGAGGAACAGGGTGTAAGGTTCCTTCATACTCCATAGAAAATGGAGGATCCTCTGACCAGACGGATGCTGTGTCGAGCGGGCAACTGCCCGATGATTCATGTCGGGCCGTTGTATCTATGGTAGTTGAGCGGTAAACTTTGCTTGCGAGATGCAGGATTTTGCATGACGTCAGTATGGCGCGTTGTTCGCATGTGGCGTTGTAGGCCTTTTGGGAATAGAACGAAGTTATTAAAATATCTCTCTACATTGTCTTCCTGGCTGAAAACAATACATCGTCAAAAATATAGTCGAAAGTCACAACAACGGGGCAGAAAAAAATAGATTAAGAAAAATATTTCCTTCTTGTTGATAAAAGATGTCAGAAGAACATCAACCTACATAATTGATTAACACACTTTCAATCACAATCAGACAGTATTTTGAAGGAAATTGCTTCATATGTTTGAAAACTTCGTCTGCCCTATTAAGTAAATAACGCAATGAATGTTGTTAAATTGTCAAAATGAAAGGCATTGCCATTATTAGTCTGTTAATTACTTTGCAGAATAAATTGATTACCAATTCTTACCTGAAATTTGCAATTTATGTAGTATTAACGTTACATAACCATATTACATTGCCCGCCATGTTTAATTTCAAGTCTATTATTACCGCCGCTAAACCCTAATCCTATAGCGAATGGCCTGATAAATATTCATAATTTATAAAAGAGCGAGCATGACTATGAATTATTAAACTTATTAAGACGTTAAATAATTTAAATCGATTTGTATCGCTTGCGAAATTGAAATTTTGATTGTTCAGGTAATTAAATAAATATTTAATTTGGTGTGGCTGTTTGAATTGTGAGGGTGGATTGACGGGCTATAACCCAGCCGCTAGGCGGGCAATCTGTGATTTTTATTGATTGAAACTGCGAGTAAACCTATCAAGTGGAATTACTTACCTACCCACTCATAAACTCAAACTCAAAGCATTTATTTCAATTAAACGATTTACAGGCACTTTTGAATTGTCAAGGAGTCGATCAGTCAGAAATATGAAGCTACTTGGCCATACCAAAGCGTAGTAGGTACTGTAAAGGGCGAGCTCTAATGGGAGCCCTTTTATTTAAACTCCTATATGATTTAGTCAGCTATTATTGCACGTCAAACCTAAACTCTTTCTTTGACATACGTTTGAACGGTCGAACAGCAGATGCCATCAATTATGACCGGCCTGCATTATAAAAGAGATCCAGCCTCAACAGTACCTATGGAGAAGAACGGGCAACAAATTCCATGGACACACTTTTGAATTATATTGTTACAAAGTTATTAGTTGCATCATTAATGTTGAATTCATAATTTTATGTGAGAACCATGTACCGCATAAAGTCTGACATCTACTTATATCTCCAATCATTTATGTAGTATTTAATAATTTACCACTTCTGCAAGTCAATAAAATAATGTCGTAACAGAAATACATTGTTTTCCAATACGTTGACGTACATAATTAAAGTTTCTCTCCGTGTTAGAATCAACCAAAATCCGTAAATATTGCTACACATTCTAAGTGTAATTAATATTTAGGTACCAGGACACCATATCTGCACACTGCATTGCCGTTCCACCCTCTGAGACTTACGCTAAGCCATTTAATCGCTCTATGCACACACTAGGCCATTCCAGGATTGGATTTGCAAAGCGTTGTCCAAAGTCTACTGCATGTTATGTTATGATAGCATAAATCTATATCAGTGATGTATGTGTTTTATGGTCTCAGCTTCCTACCGTATGAGTTTTCTATGGCTGTGGTATATTGACCGTTTTGTCAGTTTATGGGTTTGCAGTCTATATCCATCCGTCGATATATCAATGTGCTGGAACGATTTGCGTTTGATTTTAGAGCGATAGTGATATAAAACAAAAGCGGGGATTGATTATTAAGTGGATAAGGCGCTTTGCAGATGGAGCAACTATTGCAGCAACTGGCAACTAGCAGCTTACATACATCTTGGGCTATTTGGTTATAGCAACTGGCAACTTTTAAAGGATGATTTCAAAAAGTTGATAATTGGCTCAACTAAAGTTGCTCCATCAGCAAAGCGCCTAAGACAGAGATTGAAACAGAAGAACAACTAGCAGGGGATCCAGAGGGGGGTGGGGGATCTAGATTGGTTCAGGGGATCAGACCGGAATAAAAAGGTTAAACTGCATTCTGTCTTTTTCTTCTATAAATTCCTCATTGGTCTAGTGGTCGCAAGCGCTACCGCTGAGCATGAGATCCTGGGTCCGATTCCCAAGTTGGGCAAAGTGTTTTTGGGTTTTTCCATAAGGAATTGCTCAGTAGCAGGCCGGAGTCCGGATTTGTGCCCGGTTGAGTGGAATAGGCTTGCTTCCTATTACATGGGACTCAAATATAATGGCGAAATCTGGATGTACCTACTACAGATACACCTCTGCCTAACCCTTAGGCGATTACAGGCGTGTAATATATTTTCTTTAATTGAAGCCTTACAAAAAAACTTTTATAGAAACTGTTAGGTGGTACAATACTACGACCCATTAATATAGTGTAGCAACACTGTTGTCAGTCTTGACTGAAGACGCAACGGCGCGGGCGGACACACTAGCTTGTACAGACGCCAGCACATCAATCTGTCAAATTTCTTTAATATATTTTCAACTTTATTGCGAAAGCATAAGGCTCAAAGTTGATTGGGAAAATTTGACAGTTTCGGGTAGCTTGATGTGCTGGCGTCTGTACCAAGTTATCTCAATAAAGTAGACTAATACTTAACAACTGGCGGACTTTATATTTATTTCAAGGTCTTCACGAAGACGGCTTACCCGCAGTCGCTCCACGTGGTATTCAACCCGAACACGACCACGCAACAGAAACGATGTCAAAACAAATCAGTATACCATAACAAGTTAAATTCTCATCCAAAGCAACCATATAGCTAATACCAAGAACGTTTCTCTTAAATCTCAAAGAAAATGTTAAAAATCCCCTTTTTCTCGTATTAGCGGTAGAAGCCGTTTTGAACAAAAATGAAGGCAACCCCTTAATGCGACATCCAAGTCTTAAGTTATTAAAAGGAGTTCGTTTCTCCGCTTTTACAAGCTTTGTGTCTTGACAAATTCTTTCGTCGTGTTTCAAAGTTAATTCGTTTTTTCCAACAAGATTATTAGGTCATTACAATCTATTTTGTGAATCATGATTTAGCAAAAGTCGAAGCCATTTATGTCGATCTTACAATGAGGTGATGGATGACGGGAACTCTTTCATTTAGCTGTTCGTGGACAAGCTAATTATTATAACGACCTGTTTTTATTTTGGTCTCTGTTAAATTGTATTTTAGGTGTTAATGAGTTTTGTGTTGTTACTTTTGAGGTATTTAGAATATTGTAATATAATTTTATAAATAATAGTGTGTGTTTAGAGTGTGTTGAAGCCTTTTTTCGCTTTTGTTTACTGATTTTTTTTACCATTGTTACGCCTTTATTGATTTTCTTGTATTTTGGTGTGCTATTTATGTAAAAAATATAAATATATTTTAATGTGCCTCTCTTTTCTTTTCAGGTAAGTATTCGAACACAAAACGCAAAAATAAAACATCCTTAAAGCAGTATATTATGTAAGTAACTACGAAGATTTAAATTTTTTGTAAGCTTCGTGATACTTAAAGTTGTTTTAAACGAAAAAGTATCATGTTAAAATGTGAATTATAGAAAAGGATGACATTCCTCTCATAAATCCTGCAACGAACTTTTATTAGATTCCGCCCAACCGTGAAAGTAATACAACTTTCATAACGAAATTTTTACGTACACACATTTTAAACTCTTGCAGTACCTATTTTAAAGATGTACCCTTTATGGCACTAACGAGATTAAGATCTCTTCACTAAATTTGCAGTGTACTATAGTAATATTTTTTTGTTGACTTAGTATTTTTAAACCTGTTACTTTTTTATAAAGGTTCACTGCTGTGAATAATATGAGTGATGTGCTTACCAACAAACAGCATTTCATTTTTATTTATATAGACAATTTACTGCTATTCTGAGAGATTTTGTCATCTTCAAGGATCTCTTTTACGTTTCTATTAATGTTTACTCCAATTTCAAATCCAACTCTTTGTTGAATATGGAACAGTTTTGTCTTCTCAAAACAAAACGGGAATGTCATAAAGTTTTGTTGTGAACGTGAATGCCATTATTGATATCAAAGAAGAGATAGCATGTTTGAAGGAAGTCTAGTCCGATTTGCCAGTTCATCCTTCTCAATTTCGTCATTTGTTTCATGCCTGTCTTCATAAGAACCTCCTTTATAGTTCTTATTTTAAACAGCTCTTGTATTTACAACACAACTTGCAACTTTTCTAGCTTCAACCTCCTTAATTTGTTCATTTGTTTCATGCCTATATTCGTCCGCACCCTCAACATTATTTTTATGTAAACTCTAATCTCTTTTATTTTCAAACTCTTTTCCATCGTCGTTAATTGTTTACCCTTCAAAACATGGACCGTCAGTATCATAATACGTAAATATTTTACGACGTACAGTAACGTCGGCTAAACTTTATAGACGGGCCGTCGGTTCAAAATTTACTGTGTGGGCCCAAACCGCATCACTTATAAACTATACTTGATACCGCTACTTGTTTTTGATGGCTGCTTCACAGGAATTTTAGTGCGGTACTGTTGATTAATTTTGTTGATAATAACTCGCTTATAATGTTATTTTAGTATCGTATATATTTTGAAGTATTGGATCGTTGTTTACTTTTAATATGTTGTATGTTGCTAAGGGAGGTTGAGGTTTAACATGTTTCTAAATTAGTAAGATGAAAGTAATTTGTTTTTGTAAAGGAACCGTTTACGAACCACCAAGTACAGCCAATGTGACGTGTGAGGTTTACGTGGGGAGATAAATGATACCCACGTAAAGTGTCAACATAAAATATATTAGATAAAAAATGAGAATAGCGTGTAAGTAGGTTTATGGTCACAAGGTTCCTTTAGTTTCCCTTGGGAGTTACACAGTACTCTCCTGGCTCAGCTTGGTGTGGCGATGACCGAAGCGGTGTGTCACGCTGCAGACGACAGGTAAGGTGCCGGTCAGCGGATGTTCTTGCCAGACCCGTTAAGCTCGTCGCGGCCACGCGGGTAAAATAAGTACCCGTCGCGGAGCTCGATAGTGAATGGGTTTGCCGGAAGGTGGTGGCCCGTCGCTCTGCGTTTAGATGCCACTTGAAATTGTAAGCTGGAACTTTGGACACAACAAAAAATCTTTAATTGGTTTTGTGTCATCTGCCATGTTAAAACATTACAATCATCATCACCATCATCATCTACAGCCTGACTTCACCCACTGCGGGGCATAGACCTCTCTTTTCTTCTGCCTTTAAAACATTACAAGCTTGGCCAAAATGCCAGACTTTTAAAACGAGTAATGCTCGCACATTCACAATAATATTTCTTTTTACTCTCGATAACGGCATCATGTCACGTTTGGTTTTTTGCTGAAACGTGTATTATTCTAAATAATGTTAGCTCTTCAGTCACCTACACTTCATCGTATTTTTTTCTAAAAATAAAATCGTCACCCAAACAGAATTTTCATACTTCTCACGCCTCATCTTTTATTCAGTCCTCGTTTAAAACTCCATAGAATGTTTAAGACAAGCCGCGTCATCTACAATTCTTTGGCGCTTACTTCTTAATATAATAATCGTTTAAATTTTCTGATACTGGGAGTCGTTGAGGAGCTGAGGTACCTTGGTACACTCCATTATGGTACTTGTCACAACCCCGTTCCGTTATAATAGAATATTAGATTCTCCATAAACCCAGTCATGACGACGTGGCCGATAAAAGTTGATCTTTAAAATTCATAGTCTCACCCCCGTCTAATTCTGTTCGCCAAAGATAAGAAGGAAGCGAGGTAGGTCATCTTAAACTGGTTGTGTTAAGCAACGTGTTTGCTGACGTAAACACCGTTGTTGAAGGGAAATTGCCGAAAGATGTTTGCTTCCACCAAAGTGTTGTTGAGACTCGAGGGGCGCAAATAATTGGAAAATTCAATCTAAATTCGTTCAGATTTTGTTACCAATCAAACATAGGAGGCAAGGAGTTTATTCGATTGGATCAGATGCTTCAGTAATAGGAATCAGGGAAAAGGAAAGTAGTGTCAATTAGATTACCTGTGCTGACTCCGTGGATCTATCCTCCGTTCCAGCTCCGGCCAGAGGAAGCTATTCACGTTCGAGTTTATATACCACAACGCGATTTCCTTTTTGATATTTAACTTTGACAATAATTCTTGCTAATGTAAACCGACGTGGAGGAAAGGGAAATAAATCTTTTGTCGTAAAAACAGGAACGGTCGTTGTTTTTTATATGCCATGTTTTTCGTAGTTCCTTTTGTGTTTGTATAGTTTTATGTTTGTGTTTGTATTAAGATGTATTTTTAAGGGCACTAAAGAAACGATTATGACTATACTTGCACTTCTTGTTTGTAATTAACAGTTTTATCTAGTACTTGTTATCTACGTCACGTTTTTGGAGCTTTTCAGATTCATATAGTTGAGTGTGTAATTTATAGGCACTAAAGAAAACATTCTCACTATAATATGCAAACATTTTTGGTACCTACACAGTTTTCCCAAGAAGTAAGTACCTAGTTATTTTGACATGTTTTTTTTAATTTCTAATATCAATATAGAGCTGACGAATGAAAATTGTCATGACTGTGATTTTATCATAAACTAGCTGACCCGGAGCTGAATTTCGCACCGCCGCAAAATCAATAAGCATGTAAGTATGAGAAAATGAACTATATTCATTTTTTTCGTGAAATTTTATATCTTTTGATTGATTATTGTGCTATTCGGAGCGGAGAAAAATCCGACAAATCAAAGAACCAGAAAAATCGGTTCAGCCGTACGACTTTGTTTTATTTATATCTGATGTTTATAAAAAGCATGTCGTAAATGCGAAAGAAACGCTGAACAAAAAAAAAATAACAAAACAAATTGACTTCCCAAATCGTTTAAACGTCAGGTTCATTTAACGCATTTTTCTTTATTTCTGCGAAAACAAAGAAAGCATTTTTCAAGAAAATATGCTCATATGACGAAAGCAACCCCTATATACTTTCTCGTGTAAATCTCTTAAGCCGATGCCCATATGCGCATATTTTTTTCATAATTTATGACGGAATGTGTTCGCGTTGCTCTTGAGTAATCTTATACATTCTAGGACATGCCGTAACTTAGAACAGTGTTATTTATGTACTTGTCATAACGCGTGTGTATGAGTTATATATGGGTTTTTGTACTTTCAGTTTATTTCCTTCCTGAGTCGTTACTGGTTGTAAGTGTGTTTTGTTGAAGAGTTGTTGTAGGGTACTTTCTGTTTTTCTTGTTATTAGGTTTTTGTTAATATTCTTTGTCATCTTAAGTTCACTATAAGTCTCCTATCGTTAAGTAGATTTGGGATTTAAAAGTATTTCGGACTTTTTTATAATACAATTCGTTTCCTACGGATCCATTTCCATCTCATTGGATTATATGAAACACTAGCTGCGCCTCGTGGTTTCACCCGCGTAAATGTCGATCCCGTGGGAATATCGGGATAAAATGTTAATCCAGGGTGTCAGCTACCTCCATACAAAATTTTATCAAAATTCGTCTAGCCGTTTGAGCGTGAAGAAGTAGCAAACATATAAACACACACACACGCGTGCAGACACTCACAAACTTTCGCCTTTAAGTGTGATTTTCTAATAAAATGCGTGTATACATTTTAAATTTTGTATAGTCTTTTGTTTCTCTTATCCTCGCTTGATTCTCTATTCTAAAGGTAGGTTTTTCATTTGTTTTTTTTTATTCCAATGTCAATATCATTCCATTCAGTATTTGACGTACAATTTCTATTTCCTTCCCCAAAAACAGTCCCAACCACGGAAACTTACAAAAATGATCCAAAAAAGCGCCCAATATTCACAACAACCAACAATGACCTACTTTAGACCCCCGGGAAGTAGCAGCTGTATCATTATTTTCCTTCAATTCCCTTGTTACAGACAAAACCATGAGTAAATTACAAGTACTACAACTGTACACAATGTTGCCTAAGATAACATGGGAGGAGGTAGGTAGGTTCATTGTCAAACGCTCTCCTAGTCATGGAATATTATATGTCTGTTAACTAGCCTTCTTGGTTTAACCGATTCTGTCGTAGTGCTTGATCTCATGAGTTAGTGCTAGACTAACGTTAACACAGTCAGGGAAATTTATTGCTAAGGGAATTTATGCTATCAATTTGCGTTGTATAAGCTATTTCATTCAACTGTCAAACAATTCTTCTTCTTCTTAGCGTGTCGATAGCAATCTAAATGTACTCGGCCCAGAATTCGGCTACTTGTTTGGCGCCATCACTAGCGTCCATCAATTCCTGTAACGTGCAGCTGACAGGACACGCAGGGCACGATATTAAGTGTCTCATCGTTTGTGGAACTGCACCACATTTACACTCCAAGGCGGAGTCGTCTATAAATTTCCACCTGAACAGGTTTTCCTTGCTTCGGCCAACCTGAGTCCGGAGTCTGTTTAAAGACTTCCAGGTTACCCAAGGTAACTCATGTCCAGGTGGGAGGAAACAATTAATTTAATTAAATGTATTCTAAGTTGATTTTTGAGTGACCATTTGTAACATAAAGGTTCTAATATGTTTTTGGTTGCGATGGAATTTGAACTTTGTTAACTATGACATTCAGTTTGTTGTTCCATAAATTGAAAATTATCTCAAATTCTTAATTCAAATATAGTCAATTCGCTCTTTGCGTTCGAGTCATTTTTATTAGTGCATTTCTCTGAACGTCTTTCGTCTTCAAGTTTCGTCTCCCTTTGTCTTATCTTAAACGTGTTTGAAAGACAAATTCTAGGTAGCGTCTGGATTTTGTGAAATAGGTACTGTGTTTCATGAACATGATCTTCTGTAATGCTGTACGGTGGTCCAAATCTAGATGATGGTAATATCATTATATAAGACATAAAGCATACCTATTTATAATGGATGCTCTGAAGCACACTGATTAAAGGAGTCATGTAGATCTTTATAGCTCCGAATAAAAACAAAAGAATCAAATTAATGGTCTGAAAAATAGTCAATTTCATTCAAAGTTTCTGCGAAAAACACCCATTAAAATCAGAGTGTGACGAGTCGATCATAGGTGATATCGTAAGCCATAAAATCTATTCATAAACCTCTATAGATCCTAACCACATATACCGTCAATATCATTACCAGAAAACACAAACAGAAAACGCAACTATAAAAACGTATTATGGCTCATAAAGTCATTTTATTCGATTCTTACTCATTTATGACATGTCTAAGAACCTACATACATAAATTAGTTTATCTACTTTTATTACATTTACTTTATTTTACCACTCTAAGATATTATGGTGGGAATGACCGCTCGGCGGAGGGAGGGTCCACTTACACTGGCTTTAATGTTCATATTTAGTCTAACCATTATAAGTTGGACCCCCGGCAATTTGCGATTGTGTATTATTTTCAACAGTTCGCGTTTTAGTTATGAATATTGTTTGTGATTCCGAAGTCAGAGTTTCTGTTGTCTAATATTTGAATATTGTTAAAGTTAAACAGTAAAATTATCTGAAGTGCAGCCATTGCCGTTTGTGTTGCCATCTTAAAATGGCGGCACTAGCAGTTCGGAATGCTCACTTCCTTCCGAATGTTTTACTTTACGTTGCAGAAGTAGTTTGGGTATTTTAAGTAAATTACATGGACCTTGGAATGGTCGATTGTTAAGCACTTTATTAATTAATTGCAGCATTTCGTAATTTAACATTCACGCTACCACAGATTATTTACTGTCGTTTTCGCAATAGTCAAGTTTTCCCCACACATTTTCCATAGTTTCCTTTCAACTTGCTCCTTCAAAGGAAACCACAAAAAGTTCCGAACACAAAGAATGCGAATTACTGCGGCCAGCACCAATTCCCACATCGCACAATAAAAAAATAAAATCATAAAAAGAAAAAAAATGCCGCCCTTTTTTCCCGCGTTCCGGTTCACAGTTAGTTTTTCACAATGATTAACGTTCCTGGCGTTGGTATGACTGTTTGTCGTTCACCTTTGCCACTATTTACATGTCACCGCTTTTATGAGCTATTTCGTGAAATAAGAACGTGTAAAATAAGGAAGTCTTTGGAAGGGGCTGTTAATTTTAATGTGTTTTTTTGTCTGAAAAAGATCTTTATCATTATTTTTGACTGATTTGTATATACAGACGCCAGCATATCAAGCTACTACAGTCTGTCAAATTTCTTTAATAGATTTTCAACTTTATCGCTAAAGCATTAGGTTCAAGGTTGATTGGGGAAATTTTACAGTTTCGGATAGCTTGATGTGTTGACGTCTGTACCTACATCAAATAGTGTTCATACAAAAATTCGTATTATTGCCAAGTTTTAAAATAGCAAATAAGACGTTATGCTATGAAAATAAAGTACCTATGGGTCAGCTTTTTAGTGCAACAATTTTCCATCCATTTTGTTATTTACAAAACACAAAACTTAAAACAAAAAGTGAAAATTTCACTAAAATCGATTAAATACTAAATTGGTAGTTTAAGTTAATCGGGAAGTGCCAAAAACTGACTGAAAAATCACGCTACAAAATGTACAAACATGACAAACACAACCGCCACATCAGTATTTGGCACTTTAATGAATGGCACTAAATTAAGACTTCCATTTGACTGAACATCATAATCAAACGTCAAAATGCTTATTAACTTTGCCCATATTAATTTTCCACACGAAGGACGATTTTAACAAATAAACAGCAATTAGTTGGATATCTTCCTATCTGTACCTACAGTATTACCTACAAACATTACCATCGGAATTAGAATCTGCGAGACCAAGTCACGTTGAAACCACGCGTAACATTACCCTTTCATACAAAAGTCAACCCTAATTCAATCACTCTTCAGTACAATTCACCATGTCACCTTTTCATAGGACCCTTCAAGCTAAAGTGACACGTCATTTCTTGAGAATAAGGTAGGAAATTGTGTTTTTGATATATAAAGGAGTTTTGCTTCGTAGTGACATTCGTAATGAATTCGTCGCCGCGCCGTTGATACAGGGCCGCAATCAGTTGTGGGAATGCAAAATGTTAATAAGATAATTATGGTAAGTTTAATTAGATTTGAATAGATCATGTCTGACTTTGATAGCAGTGTGGCAAGGAATGGGGTTGTCTTGAATTATTGAGTAGCTAGCTAATATGAGAAATGTGCTTTTTGATCTTAGTATACAGGATGTCCCGTAATTAATGGATAACCTCTTAAAGGGGCATTGTACTTATTATTATGAACAACTTTTACTACGGGACCAAACATGAAATCGCGAAAAAAATCAGCTGTTCCTTCCCCACATTTAAGTTCGCATAACTCGTCAAAATGTAGGAACTAGCTGACTCTTCTTTCGCGATTTCAGGTTTAATCCCATAGTAATAGTTGTTCATAATGATAAGTAAGTACAATGACCCCTTAAGAGGTTATCCATTAATCACGGGACATTCTGTATAAAATATCTTGTAAGAAGTGATTGATTATAAGATAAATGATTTTTCATGTCGGTAATTGCAAGCATGATAAGTGAACAATAAAATGAAACACCATGTTTCTGAAACACACTAATTGATATTAATTGAATTCCGGGTCTAACTAAGAACAAAATGCAAACACAATTTCGATAAGCAAAAACACATATCCGAATCTCAAAATCAATGACACGTTTATTCTAAAGGGATAAAACTCAAACAACTACAACCAGTACCTTCACCTCTTCACTCTAAATGCCTCCCTGGTAGCTGCATGCGGCGTTCATTTAGAGACACCTCAGCATCAAGTACTTTGCGCGTTGAAGTAATAATTACTCCTGATTCCCTCGCTAAATTACACCGCGCAGTTTCTACCAGCACTGCTGGATAGAGACTAGCAGGTAACGGTTTGTTACGTGGTTTAATAATAATTATTATTCTGGTTTTGCTAGAAAAGGGAAAGTTGGTGGTAAAGCGAAAAGGTGCTCTAGGTTACTTCTTTTCTCTCATGTTAGCCTAGTATGTTGCCACTTCGAAAGCGCTTTCTCTAGCATTCAACAGTTCTTCCTCAGCGCCAGGTTTTAAGACAGGCAGCGGTTACTATAGCTCTTTCACAGATATTTTATTTAACTCTAAGAACAGCAAACTAATTTGTAACGTGAATAAAATATCCCTGTGATTTTGACTGACTTGTGATTCTGGCAACAACCCAACAGCAACCTTATTGTGACGAAGATAAGGGACAGTATGATTTAGACAGTGATGAAAAATCAGAGGTAAAAGATAAGTATGCAGGATCGTCGGATATAGTTGAAGTTTAGTAAGAAACCGATGGATATTGTCGACTGAAATTTAAAATGGTAAAAGAGCTGTTTGTTTTCTATTAATAAAATTAAATTTTATTCGAGAACATCCATAGGTTTCTTAGTAAACTTCAACTATATCCGACGATCCTGCATACCTATCTCTTTTGTTGACTGTACATTAACTTGATACAAACACAAAAACAACAACACAGTTTGTATCAGGTAAATTAACTTTTGGTTAATGGTTAAACTCAGCTGAATTTAACCATTCTATGTTCATAATCATCATCAGAAATCGCTCTCCTCATCTCATCAAATATTTCCTCGCGATAAACCACGTAATTTACACCATTCACACAAGCACAGAACATACCGAAGTTTCAAAATGGCGACTCTCAATCAAACACAGCGCAAGTTTCATGATTATCGTCAACTTATCTGGAGCTAAGTTTCTCTCGCCATTATACCTATTTCCTCGTCCGTGTTGGAGGCAAATAGGCTGATCAATATCATTATTTGAAGTTACCCCTTATATTTTTGTTTCATGGTTGGAATTATGTTCTCCCGGTCTATTCTGTAAAATTCTCATCGTAAAAACTTAGGTGAAGCGAGCTGTCATTTCACTTTATGCTAGGAATTGACACTATTGACAGCTCCGTTCACCTAAGTTGAGTTAAGTGAGATGTTTTTCGAATTGCCCTATTGTTATTCTACCTCATGCAAGGGATTGACACTTTGACAGTTCTCACTTCACCTAAGTGTTGGGGTGGAAATAGCTATGTTTGAAGTGGTAGTAATAGACTTAAGGTTTTTGTCCTAAGTGGTGCACATAAAATGCATGTTATGCATATAATTTTTTTTTAATATAGAACGCTGAGTGAACACGCGTCCGTGGTAACTGTTTGCCATTGATATGATATGAAGATATGAACTGTTTGCCATTGATATGATAACTACGGCAAAATATGGTCCGTGTGAATTTAACTATTAATTTTCATACAAATTAGAGCCCGCCCACGTGTTGTTGTTGTGATACGTGTGAAACAAGCCTAAAACCCTAGGCTGGTGGTGTTTTTCAGATAACCAGAAAATAAGAAAGAAATAGCAATACCTAATGCTGTTTTCACCCCCAAAGAAAATAATTAACTTCATCGTTTTGCATAAAATTGATTATATTAAAGGTTGACCCAATAACTTTGGTTTGATTCTCCTCGCCTCTTGAATATTCTTTTGAGTAAGCTTTCTTTGATTAACTTTGCAGGGAAAACACACTGAAATGGATATTTTATCAAATACCACGAAATTTCTGAGTCTGATGGCAAATAAACATACGGCGTAATTTGTTTATTTAATCAAAAAGTAGGTACTCGGATTTTGTGAAGATTTGTTATTACAAATTCCGGTGGTATTATTTCTTGTTGTGTGGAGACTTACTTTATTCTAATGATATGTAAGAATATAAAACAAAAAAACTGGTTTTTACCAGTACAAAATAAATTTTTGGCCAATTTTTATCATCAATTCAAGGTTAGTTAAACTTACATAACTTTTAATCAGAGTTTTATTGCTGGTCGTTTATAAAATAAGATAATTATTTATTTCTCCCCACAATATATAAGTACATCAAAAGATCAAGAATAATACATAATAGTTTAAATTATATTATGGGAGACTCATGGTGCCTAAGCTAGGCGTAAGCTCTGTATTTCAGGACACCAGAAGGTCAATTCTCGTAATTATAAACTTTCAAAATCTAGCTGCAGTGTCATCTCGGCGATAAACAAATGTCAAAAATGTAGGAAAATTAGAGATTATTTTGACAGATTGAGACTGAGATCAGACTGTGAACGATCTTAAAAGAACTTACGAGAATTGCCCTTCAGGTCTTCACCCCTTCAGAAGCAGCTTATATGTACATTTTTTGATAAAAATAACACTTGTTTAAGCAAACATAAATCATCCGAAAGTTCAAGAAATTTAAAATCCAACACATATTGTTGTCATTTTTCAACCAGCTCTGTTACTTACAACCCGTGTTCATGAAAAAGCGAGTCCCGACAAGAATAATAGGCGTGAAAATCACACCGACACGAAACATCCATCATAAAAACAAACAACATCAAATTACTTTGTTTCTTTCGAGAGCAAAAACTTTTCAATTCGCCCCATCCGCGACATTTCTAAAGACAGACGAAAAAAATAGGGACGGTGAGAACATTTTTGCTCTCCCCGCCCCTACTTTAAACATCCCCGTTTGAAGTACAAATAAGCGGAATTAACTACATGTCGGCATTCGACCGACAATTATTCTCTGTCTGGCATTTACATGTCGTTATTTTTCCCTACTGTAATTTCGACGTCTGCTGTTTGCATTCACCGTACGTATTGCGAAGTTCTGATAATTTATTGCACCGTATCCACATTTATTGATAAACGACAGCGCGAATCGTGACGTGTTCGTGCAATAACGATTTAAAGCCGTAGCCTTTTGTCCGTGGTGAATTTATTGTATTGTGAACTGTACGGATTTCGTTCGATGCTAAAATTTTTTGGTCCTGAAGCTGAAGTATGGTAGTTGAGGTCTATTGTTTATTGGGTTTGAAGTTAACATCTGTTTTTGCGGAGAGTGGAGTAGCAAGAGGCTGTAAGTTGTTAGGTAGTTGAAGGTAGCATGAACATTGACTAGCAGTTAGAATAGGGTCGTTAAAGTGAAAAGCGTAAAAGTGACGCGCAATGCACTAAAATATATTTTATAGCACTATGTGACCTAAACCCGCACTTAAGTCATGCTTTTCTGTGACTTAGGGATGATTTATATTAGGCCGGGGCGTGCCCGGGGTGTGCCGTGTACGTGGCATGACAGTGCATGATCCATATCCTGTGACCCGGATGGGACACGGATGATGCACTGTGTAATATAAACTGCTTCATACAAAATGTATGTAACGTTTCAAATCCGTGCCTCGTCCAGGCCACGTACACGGCACGCCCCGGGCAGGGCCCGGTCTAATATAAATCATCCCTTATGTAGGCCATTTTTACACAGAAACGGGTGACTGAAACGCGGGTTTAGGTCACACGAACTATAAAATAGTATACGATACGTATGACTTAAGTAGTCCACAATACTTAAGTCACACGTATCGTAATGTACTTTTTTTAGAGTTGTCAATTTATCTAGTTCCATAGTTAAAATCACGAGATATATATGACACACGTCTAGAAAGAAACCATATCAAACTCAAAACCTGAAGTCCATTTAGATATAGAAGATTACACGTCCAAAGCTGACACGGCAATCAAACGGTACCTTTTGAAATTCCACACAGCCACTACCAAATTCGAAGTATGAAATTGACAATCGCACACACCGCATTGTGCCCAAGTCGGGGATAGGATCGGTGGATTGTAGAACCGCAAATCTGGTCAGTGTACTGCATGGAGTTGAGAGCTGTCTAATGCATACCCCGGTTTCGGCCAAGAACATTGGCCTTATCCGTTCGCTCCATTTAACGTTCCGGTATTCCACCACCAATGTCATCGGTCTTTGACGATCATTCACAGGTTTATTGGAGCTAAATCTGACACCAACGTTTATTACGATTGGTTCTTGCTACAAATGGTCGTAGTTTTAATTGAGTTTGCAACTGAAGGAGCGTGTGTGCTTGATTGTGAACAATTTGTGATGAACGAATGGTGAATAGTGACGTAGTTTGCGTTTATGAGGTCGACTATTTGACTTTGATTGGAGTAATGAGTAGTAAAATTGAGTTTCAATATGAATGTAGGTGTTTAATTGTCTAGTTATGTGATTTCCTCTTGGTAAGGCGTTTGTGACGATGAAAGAGATAGTTTTACCTTTCTAAGATATATATAAAATTAAATACATATACAGGGTGGCACGTACAGTCAACAAAAGAGATAAGTATGCAGGATCGTCGGATATAGTTGAGGTTTAGTAAGAAACCGATGGATGTTTTTGACTGAAATTTTATTTGATAAATGAGCTGTTTGTTTTCTATGAATAAAGTAAAATTTAATTCGAGAACATCCATTGGTTTCTTACTAAACTTCAACTATATCCGATGATCCTGCATACTTATCTCATTTGTTGACTGTACATCGACGCACATACTGAAACCATGAATTCAGCACATGATTCTAGAGCACATAGCGTAGAAATTTTACGTCGGTGATATTAAAAAAATCTGATGTTTCAAAGAAAAACGCTATACCTACGCGGTCAAACTGTGTGGAACAACCATTTTTTTTTTAATAACCGACGAAAAATTTCAACACATGGATTCAGAATCATGTTCTGAATCCTTGGTTGGATACGATCGTCGATGTTCCTGACACCTTGTATTATCGAAAGTTTTCCTGTTCATATAATTACTAGCAGCGCCCCGCGGCTTCACCCGCATAAGTGTCGATCCCGTGGGAATATCGGGATAAAAAGTATCTTATGTATTAATCCTAGTTATGAACTGTGTGCAAAATTTCACCTAAATCCGTTCAGCCGTTTGAGCGAGACAAACATACAAACACACTGACAAACTTTCGCCTTTATAATGTGATATAGTCATCGTCGTTTCTCAAACAGTATAGGCATAACATTACATTAAAGATATTTATTATTCCAAAAAAATCCGATTCCGACACACAAGGCAAAAAATGTAAAGGTAAAGCATAAAGTATTTAACAGACAACTCACTCACTACCTTCACAATAAGTTCGCATATCAAAAAAAAAACTTTTAGAAGATATTTTCTATTATTGTGTCGTAGGTAACACGTTGTACTTTATTAACAGACACCAACAGGTGTTGCTACCCTAAATCCATCACGGCTTTGACAATGTCGAGTAAATATTGAGTTATCATTTTGATACGAACAAATATCAAGGTACCAGTGTTATTCAATATCTGTGATATTTTTATTTATGACTTTCTTTATAGGAACTTTGCATATCGGAAGACGCATGTCCCTGGAGTATGAGAATATGGAAATCTGGTTCCGATGAGATGATAAAGCATGCTGGTAATTTCTATGCAAAGTTTAGAGCCAAAACGATCCAAAGAGTGCCAGCAATACCCTATTATACTGAGGCTCCGCTATCGCAGGGCTGTATCTTCTGAACCGAACTAGATAGACACTTGAAATATTCACAGAGTACCTATGTACTACTATGGCTGTTATAATAACAAATAATGAAAATAAACTTAAAAACCGGCCAAGTGCGAGTCGGACTCGCAAACGAAAGGCTCCGTACCACAAGGAAAAAAAACGGCAAAAAAAATCATATCTGTTGTATGGGAGGCCCCCCTTAAATATTTATTTTATTTAAATTTAATTATTTATTTTTAAAGTGAATGTACAACTAAATATTCTGGGAATATTAATATCGAGCAAATAACGGCGACATAATATTATGGTTACTATAACACTGGTTGTTTTAATGTTGGCAATAAGCTAACTGTTTCAGAAACTTTTATAGAGGACTTATAGCGTGGGTGTAGATAAAAGATATTAACGTCTATTTATTAAAGGATTAAAAAAGTATGTAGTGTTAAAATATTGTATCGGCATCCTTCCTGTGCATTTCCGAATCGCACATGGCTGCTTTTTTATTACGTCATCCTCATCCTCGATAAAAAATATAATTAAAAGCACATTTTAAACTCTGTAACCACAAACTTCCGCCATATAACCAGTTATTTGATACAGATATTATTCTATTATATTTATTGAATCGTCATCAGAACTACACATGTGTGTAAAATGCCAACTGAATCGAATCGGGCTGCGGAAAGTGGTTGAAAAACCAATAATAATAATATTGAATATTATTCGCTTGCACATAATAGACCTAACTTTGTGTGTGAAACTGTACAAACTCGTTTAATAATACACTGCTCAAATCATCAAAGATAACTTCGTATGAACGAAGGACTCAATCTATATCTATATTATGTATTACTAATAATAAAGCTGGACAGTTTGTTTTTTTTTTTTTTTTGTTTGAACGTGCTAATATCGGGAACTACCAGTGGGATGAAAAATAATCTATTTGCAGTCGATAGCCCATTTCTTGAGAAAGGCTATTTGACATCACGCTACGATTCTTAAGAGCCGAAGAAATATAAAAAACTACGAAACAACGCGAAGCGAAAACGACGTAACACCGCGGGTAGGCGATGCGATGCGCCGGGAGTGTCGGGGAATTTCACGTGGACGAAGCCGCGGGAAAAAGCTAGTATATGAGAAACTAGCTTCTGCCCGTGGCTTCGTCCACATGAAGTTTTTAACATATCTTATGGCACTTGGCTATAGGTAGTATCGCTTCCTATCAGTGAATGAATATTTGTCATCGGATCAGTACTTCCACAGATTAATTACCTCCCACAAACAAGCAATTTAACATACTCGTACATACAAACATAGATTCTGGAGTGGCGACCGCGTACCGGAAGAAGTAGCGTTGGTAGGGCTCCCACAAGGTGGACTGACGACCTTGTGAAGGCCGCAGGAACTCGTTGGATGCGAGAAGCACAGAACCGGTCGAAGTGGAGGTGCTTGGGGGAGGACTATGTAATGTCCAGCAGTGGACGTCTTTCGGCTGATATGATGATGATGACAAACATAAACTCACGCCATATTCCCATGGGGGTAGGTATAAACTATAGAACGCCACCTGCTACGATCCTTATGGCGCCTGTACACTCTCGTCGAGGCACCGCGAGGCATGACGAGTGCGAGAGTGTACAGGGTCCAGTAGTGATCGACCGTTATAAGTGTTATGTGAGGTGTCTATGGGTCAATTTATCTTTTTAATCTTTGTTTTTTTTTTCTCACCATTTTTGATGTTTTTTTTTTTTTTTTATTAAGTATTATTATTTTTTTTTTTTTTTAATGCCTGTATTGTGTCTTTTGTTGCACTGAATAAACGGTTTATCTATCTATCTATCACACGTCACTCGAACTCTCGCGCGAGCGCTCTCGGCGAGACATGGCGAGAGCACTCGCGGAAGAGTGTACAGACGCCATTACATACTCCTTTTGCCTATACAACCAGTAACTAGTAAACCTCTTTATAATATTTGTTTATACAGGATGAAATTGAAAACATGCGACAAATCGAAATGGGAGATTGTACTCATCATTATGAACAACACTTACTATGGGACCTAACCTGAAATCGCGAAAAAAAAATCAGCTGTTCCCTACATTTTGACGAGTTATGCGAACATAAATGTAGGGAACAGCTGATTTTTTTTTCACGATTTCAGGATTGGTCCCATAGTAAAAGTTGTTCATAATAATAAATACAATCTCCCATTTCGATTTGTCGCATGTTTTCAATTTCATCCTGTATAAAAGGAACCTCTTACAAATATTTTTTTTTACTATTTACCTACACTCAAACGTCAAAAATCTCAAGAATCCAATTCCTCAAACCCGCATTCCTCCGTTTACTTCTACGAGTATTTCCCTGCGAATATTGAACGAAAAACTATTTCCTTAGCAAAATTATCCCGCCGCGGTCCTAAAGCTCACGTAGTGTAGAGGGCTGTGTAAATAACGGTTTAATGGATATTCTGGCTCGGCGCGGATACAGGGCCGTATTCCGAACGAAAGTGGTGCTAAATTCTCATAATATCCGGCTACTTGCGCTCGCTATGAAAGATGTGTTTCGGGATTAGATAGGTAGTTGTGTTTTGTTTCGTTTTTTTTTCTTATGTGTGCTATTTGTTTTATTTATGTAATAGATAGGCGTTATTCTTTCGTATAACATATTTAACGAATAGAGAATAGGCATCTTCTGGGCTTGCTCGTTCCACCATAGACCTCATCCATCGCTTTCGACGAAGCGAGATCGAGGTCAAGAGCTGGCCCATTTTGCAATAAAAAAAACAATACATAACTTTCACAAAAAATTGCGACCGAGAAAAAGCTAGACAGACCGACAGACCTTTAAAATAGACGGAAATAGATAGGTACGTTATTGTAATAACGTGAAACTAAGAACAATGGTACGATAAAGAAAAGATTAAAATTCCCATAAATAGCCCTATTAATGTAACAAACATAAAACATCGTGATTAATTAAAAACCAATACACCCACAAAAACGAAAGCTAATTTACAGAAGCACCCCGATGGGTGCATTTATATCCGTCCGTCCCTGTATCCGCATAAATATCCGTATCCGCACCGACTGAGCTACGTGACACGACGCAACACGTCTCCAAATTCGTATTGGGAAAATACGAATGGATATTTCAATTGGTTTTACGTATTAGCGTCACTTGTCTTTCCAACACTAGTACATTTATGTTTATTAAATTAAGTACAAAGGGTTCGCAATCGATCGATCTTGTATTATCGATCGATCTTGTATTATCCAGAGAGGGGGCGAAGGGTGGGTATAATCTTTGCTTTGATGGTATTATGGTATAATCTATCGATGTTATACATAATGTACGGGATGTATTGCTAAGTATTGGGCGGATAATAGGCTGATATTATTAGAGAATAACATATCACTGCAGTGCGAACGACGAGAGAATGCGTTCTTTACACTTGTCAGTTTCATACAAACGAATAGGTACGTGTTATGCGAATTTGATCTTTATTATCTACTAGAATTGTGTCAGTGTCAGTGTCACGAACGCATTATCTCGACGGCCGGACTGTAACAAGTTAGAGTTAGTTAGAGTAGAACAATTAATATGTAAAGCATCTTTGATGATGACGTTTATTGTAGTCGTGTCATGACTATTGTGGTCAATCTACATGGTCTTCACATGATCTGACCAAGATTATGTCTGGACTTTAAAAGAGACTGTGACCTCTGAGTTTGTTACGGCCTTTCTTCTCAGAGCAGTCAGATAGGAAACGCCGACCTCATCTAGCTTATTTATTTTTATAATATGACGTGTAAAAGTGATTCCGATATCCCATGCATTTCATTTCAATCTCTGAATCTTCGACCTCACAGCAGTATTATACCAGTCTGGTAGCAATGATTGATACCAAACTGGTACCAGACACATTGATTTTGTGTTGATTCGTCATCATAATTTTAGCCGAAAGACGTCCACCGCTAGACATAGGCCGCCCCCAAGCACCTCCACTTCGACCAGTTTTGTGCTTCTCGCATCCAACGAGTTCCTACAGACACTTCGTGTTTTGATTAGCAAACTCAGTTAAAGGCAAACAAACACATCAAATTCTGTTTTCAAAAGCAGACTGTAAAACCTTATTTCGAAAATAATGTGGCATCCATAAATAAGACGGAATGCAGAAAAGTTTTAATGCAAAAAATCTAACATAATGCAACTTTCACTCGGCGACAGTCGTTATGCTGTTGAATAAAACATACGAATGTATTTCATTTCACTATTTCATCAGCGCTCGCTATAAGGGGTGAAAGAACAGATTCAGGGCTACTGGCTTCTATTTAGAGCTTTTTTTTCACCGTTTTAGAAAGGTTTTAATCAGAAAAGTTAAAAGACACAGCTAGTGGCATTTGATGATATCCTCGACTCGAAATTGTTTTTTAGGTTTTTAATACGGAAAACTTGACTAACATCATCATCATCATCTGCCTAGCCTTTTCCCAACTATGTTGGGGTCGGCTTCCAGTCTGACCGGATGCAGCTGAGTACCAGTATTTATATAAGAAAACTTGACTAACATTTACATATTTTTTTCAAATGACTTTGTGACCTCTCAAGCTCCGCTAATGAGGCACAATTGATTTTCTATTGTTTCGTATCAAATAGGATACGCGCGGAGCTTGAATTTAGTACAGTTTCGAAAACTAGAGTGTAATTTTAATTTATTTTCAATATCATGCTTTAACATCGAAATCATGTCTAGACTACTGTTCAGATTAAAAAAAAAAGAATATGGTAGCCTTAAGACGTTTAGTTCGAAATATTCATAATTTTGTATAGCCCGGGAGCGTCAAAAGGAACCTTCGCCGGGACTTACATATTTATCAGCGTACTTCGGGAGCCGCGGGCAAACTCCGGGAATTCAATTTGGCGCGCGAGGGTGACGCACGTTCTTTCACCAATTTAAATTTTTGAGACACCCCTCTCTGTGTCTCATCGTGGTCACCTCAGTGCATGACCTGGGTTCTAAGTATATGCTGCAAAATGTTTTCAGCTTTGAGGAAATGTATGTGATTTTTATGTTGGATGAATGTTAGAACAGTTAAAGTGAGCACTTTGAGAATATGGGACAGAATGTATCCTTATTTTAACAACGTTTTTTTTGTCTTTATAGTCACATAAAATTATGAGATTTTTAATTTAACATACGAAAGAAATAGTTTGATAATATCCTTTATTGTATTTATAGATAACTAACTATTTATACTTAACAAACTACACAAATAAATATATAAACAAAAAGAGATGACTTAGGCGTCGAAGTACTCGTCCGTATTTCTGTTATCTGGCAACGTGCCCAGAAGACTGGCAGCATTGTCACGTTGAATGGCAATGCTAATTCTTTGGCCAAAGAACGACCCAGCCCTATGGTTGAAAAATATTAGTTTCAATCAATCCAATATTTCGCACTAACAAAAGTATACTTACCTAAAACTTATCCCTATTAGGGCAACAAGTTTAAACAGATCCTTTATACCACAAACAGAAACCCTAAAGCACTTAACGTTAATATATTACGACATAGGGTATAAAATACGGATATTAAGCTACAAACAATTGGAAAAATTCCGGCGACAACCAACAAAAACAATTTTGTGATTCAACGAATACACTCTAAAGTTCGTAAAGTTTTTCAATTAAAAGAAAAACGATCGCGTTAGACGGAATAAAGGAGATTTCAAAAGAAATTATTATTTATGTTTAAGTGGAAGTCGTGCGACAATTTTTAGTTATTGAATTAGGGGCCCCTTGGGATTTTTGTATTTTATTAGGAGTACCTACTATTAACAATATATATGAAACTAGCTGTGCCCCGCGGTTTCGATCCCGTGGGAATATCGGGATAAAAAGTAGCCTATATGGGGTGTCAGCTACCTCCGCACAACATTTTGTCAAAATTGGTCCAGCCGTTTGAGCGTGAAGAAGTAACAAACGTATAAACACACACACATACTCACAAAGTTTCTCCTTTATAATATTAGTGTGATTAGAGAGTTGTATTGATGATTTTAACTCTGTAAATACATTCTTGTTACGGTCGTGAATCATATTTTGTTTAACATACAACCTGAACTGCAAACTGCAAAAAACGTAAGAAAATTTGAATTTCACGGCTTCCCTGGCGCTTCCCCCTTAATGAGACGTATTAACAACTACATATAGGTACTTGGATAAACTTTATCCAGGTGGACAAACTCGTTATATAATGAACAGAAAGCCTCTATATGTTAATTACGTGATGGGGTTGTGAACAAAACTTTATGCTGGTCACCCCTATTTCATTAAGATGTATGTTGCTGTCCCTTAACATCTTTGAAGTTTCAAAAGCAGACTAATAATTAAATTATGGGTTGCACCAACAAGATGGCTGCATCTTGTTATGTATGATGACGTCATGTTTCTCCCTTAATGTATAATGTATAAATATTGTATACTTCACTAATTATATTATTATCTTCCTTCTTGTTTGACTTGTTGGCAAAGAAAATTTTATGTTTTTTTTTATATTTTCTCCTTTATTATTCAGTTGGGTTTTCTCATAAAAATATATTTTATCCCATAAAACAAGTTCTGAATATGAAAGGCACCCTTCTAACACCATTAAAAATACCGAACCTTGTCCTTAATTTTCTCACAAAAAATATCGTTACCTCAATGAATATTAAATTTCTAAAAGTAACAAGTTTATAAAATCCCCTACTGCTTGCCTATGACATGATTGGGTCCGGTGTTACGATTAAATTTCCGGTGATTTAATTAAGGCTAAAAACTTGGCAGATTTTCGATTTTCCGCTCAAAGTTTTTTCATGGTAATCTTTAAATCCTTGTTAGGCTAAGAAGAACGATTTTTTTTATAAACAAGATGATCTCAATTTGATTTATCGAACATAACAGCCTTCTCAGACCCATCGTTCATACACGTTACTCAAAAATAACGTGTTAAAAACTCAAATCACCAATGCACTCATTGGTATTTTGGTAAAAAAAAAGGAAAATAAAGAAATGGTAAATCACAACTGTAAAAATATATAAATAAAATACGCACATTCAAATCAGCCAAAAGCCTCGTATTCAAGCACAGCAAAACACTACCCAGTATTTGAATGGTGTTTCGTTCGTATACGCTGCAACCAATCACAAACTAATTACTACTAATAACGCCTTGGTAAACATCTCTAGAATTTGACGGTCTAGAAACATACACGAACATTGACAAAAAAAAATATACACCTAAGTACAGACGCCAGCAGCATCAAGCTACCCGAATCTGTCAAATTTTCCCAATCAACATTGAACCCTATGCTTTAGCGATAAAGTTGAAAATCTATTAATGAAATTTGACAGATTGTAGTAGCTTGATATGCTGGTACCTACTACAAAACCTTGACTTGTCAAGGGATCATAACATTGTCATTATAAAAATCAAAATATTTTATTTCACATAAACCTGCATGGGCACTTATGAAACGCAGCATTTCCACGTTGTATGGCGATGCTGATTTAATATTCGTTTAAATTGGTAGGTATGCCTTCTAAATATTATCGGTTTCCTCTTTGTTTTTAATAAATAAAAACATTCAAACGTTCACTGTACTTTCAAAGAATATAAGCCGGATGCCCGATGGGATTTCCCATCGGCTAAAATGACAAAATTTCATATTTTAAAATTTTATTTTCGTTTTTTAAGTAACTCTTATGCAAAATATCGTGTTTCTAGACTTAACGGTTTAAGCTGTACATTGTGTTGTGTGTCAGTGAATAAATTAATTTAAGAATTTTATTCGGTAGATTATTATTATAGTTTTATTAATAAAACCAGCTATGTACCCACCAACCTAGTCATAAAAATGGAGCCTAAATCGAATATTATGTAACCAACTTTAAATCCATCGAGCCTAGTGGACTTAACCAAATTGGAACATCTACCACTCGCGGCTATATAACTTTTTTGTCATAATAAAATTGGTGAACAATTTTGCATTCACGCCAGAAGCTTTTATTGGTATCATAGTTAATGATTCTGAACGAAATAATTAACAAACGGACATTAATTAAATTGAATTCTGCATCTATATTTGTGATGGTCGTAACGAGAATGTTAATTCGGTACAGGCAGCAATGAAAGGCGATGAAAACTATTTTTTGAAGTCAACAAAAAAATCAGGCCGCCAAGAAATACTGAATACCAAAATAATTCGTTGTTTGTGTTAATTTGTGTACAAGTACAAGGCCTTTTGTACACGCACGAAGAACATATTATTCTTGCCGTGAAAAAATACGGTTTACGTGCCGTGGTCCGGTCGTCAGTGTTGTAAAGATCACTATGGAACCTTGTTGACACATCTTTTCTACGGTACGATTAATACGCCGCCGTACCGTAAAGAAACCGTGCCGTGTACTGGCCTTAGTGTTAACATAACTATTGTTGCTGACCAAGTAGAGGACATCAGATTGTCATCAAACATCATAAATATTATATCCACCGATTGTTAAATCGTAAATCGGATACATTCATCCACACAATAGTAATCTTTACCCGAATAAGGAAATAATGTATATCATTCACTTGATACAATAATGAAAGAAATAATAATAGAAAAATATTGTTTGTGCACAAACAAAACGCACATTACAAAAAAAATACACACATAAAAAGTAGCCAAAAGCCTCGTATTCAAGCAATAAAAGTATGTAAATTTTGTCTATTGCCTGATGTCAGATCCAGGGGCCAAAGACAATACACATAGATCTGTGTTGCGACACTAGCAAATGACAACAAACATAATCGCTTAGGAACCTCTCACAATAGCTGTAGAGACCTAGACGTGAAAGCTTTAATAGGCCAGACTAATAATGATTCTTCTTCTACTATAATAAAGTATTAGCAAACTACAATTTTATTGTTACCCCGTTCTTACTCTGTGAAGTGCCAATCCTCTGTTTTCTTTGCTACCGGGTTATTTCCAGTTGGGTTTTATTGTTAGATCCTTCTTTTACGTGAGAAATCTTTCTTCATTTCATCTTTGTGACTTAGTCATGTTCCTTATGTTAGTCACCTTAATGTTTAAAGTGACTAACTGAGTCTAATCAATCTTTCCCAACTGTGTTGGGGTCGGCTTCCAGTCTAACCAGATGCCGCTGAAAACCGTATCTATCTATACACACATCTAGATACATAATTATAATAAAGCTGAAGAGTTTGTTTGTTTGCTCCTTTTTTTTATGGATGGGAAATCATCTAAGGACTCCTCCCGCTCTGGGTGGAGTGGAAGGGAGTGTCAGACTCTTACTGACTAAAACCCACCCGTGTTCCTTCCTTTGCCCTTTATGTTCCGGGGCAGCGGTAACCCTTTCGGACAATCACGCTATCTATACACACATCTAGATACATATAATAAATCTGAAGAGTTTGTTTGTTTGCTACTAACAGTCGGATTTGAAAAACAAAAATTCAATGGATAGCTAAATTCTTGAGGAAGGTTATTATATAATATTAACATGCCACGACCCTGAGTCGAGAAATAAGAAAAAAACTCAGAAAGAACGCTAAGCGAATACGAAGCAATAGCGCGGGCGGGCGATACGATCCGACGCGTTGGTTCAGGGTAATAAAAAATTTCGGAAGAACGAAGTCACAGGCAGAAGCTAGTTTTACTCAAAATGGCTGCCTATATGACCTCCACAATTCAGTTACTGGCGACTAAAAGTATCCTACTACAGAACGAAATATAACATTTTGAGATTTCGTATTATATTAACCCAATTTTTCGTTAAAAAATAATACTGTACTTATCCAACGTTTATAAAAATAAGCCTCCTCCAAAAACATTTATTACGATCTCTTTTTATTTTTCATTTAGCGAGCTTCAAACGTTTTTTGTGGGTGTGAATATACAGATGGAGGTTTGACCCCCCCCCTCCCTTCACCCCGTTTCAACCCCATCGATACAGATAAAGACCACTTTGACCCGTAAAGATTTGTGGGGGATTATCTCTTTTATCACATTTAGTTCGGAAAAAAACAATTTTGCCGAAAACAATCCTATTTGAACTCCATTGTTGCAACCTTCATGTACTATGTTTTCATGTAAATGTTTAGTGATTGTGAAGAGAATTTGTTTGGGCAGATTATTTTAGTTTGCTGTATTGAAAGTTATGATTCATTTTTGTTTCATGATGTAAATAGACAGTTTTACTGCTAATTTCCATTTTATTTTACGTATATTTTTTTTCCGATATTCTGTCCCACTGCCGGGCAAAGGCCGGGGAGGCCGTTGCCCGGCAGTGGTTTTTCCTTCCAAAGCTCCATATCTTAAGCGATCTCTGGATAATTTGTAATACTATTGTGAATGTTTTACAATGGAGCAAATTGGATTCAAAATTTTAAAAGTATGGGTCTTGTATCCATACTAATATTATAAATGCGAAATTGTGTCTGTCTGTTACCTCTTCACGCTTAAGCCGCGTAACCGATTTAGATGAAATTTGGTATAGAGATAGTTTGAGTCCCGGGAAAGGACATAGGATAGTTTTTATCCCGATACTCCCACGGGAAACTTATGCGGCTGGAACCGTGGGGCGCAGCTAGTATCATAATAAACGGAAGGCCTTTAAAGTAAAAGCGAAGTAAAAGGTCTCCAAGTTGAAGACTTTAACTATCTTACCCTTTATACGACAATATACCAGAAACATCAACATAAACCTAGTACGGGCAACCCGCAACACTATAATTTCTCACAACCACTACTTCACCCCCACCCAACCACCACTGTCTCCTGTTCTGACGCTGTTTTTGTACAATAAATACAGAATAATCCAGTGCGTGGATAAAAAAGTAAAAAAAAAAAACCATTTGCGACGGCCATTATCCTCGGCCAGCATGCTGACGTAAGCTCGAATTAACTGCCTGCCCTAGTCAACAAGCGTATAGAAAACTGGGCGAATAAAATGGCGCCCGCTGTACATTTTTACCCGGTTCACCCCTAATGGGGCAGATTGGATGTATTTTATTAATGACGCTTTTTAATTTGATTTTCGTGTTGGTAGTTGTTTTAACTTTATGGTTTTGGTTGGTAATATGCTGCATGCTGTTCACACGACATCTGTGTCGCTATCCGATGGCTTTTTTGTAAAATTCCAGTCGGATTTGAAACCTATCCCGTCGAAACACTGCTGGATTTTTTTTGTACCTATTTTATAGTCTTGCCCCGTTTATTTCAATTTGAATGTGTGTCTATCATTAGGTTTCAATTTGCCTTTTGCTTAGGAACAAGACCAATAGAAAAAGGAAAAAAAACCAGCCCTGTACTAAAACTAATGCAATCGTAGTAAAGATAAACATGAAATAATACAGCGTCAGAAATATTATTAACACAACTTATTTGTATAGTGTGAGCAGATTTATCATCACTGTAACTCCCTTTTGTGACCGTTATTATAGCCTCGTACTATTTTACGGAGTTCCTGCAAACAGTTTTATGTATACTAATCCAGTTAAGTGACTGCTTGTTGGCGATTTATGGCTGTACACAAGAAGTATTTCAATGTTATGCTAGAAAAAGCATCTGTTTTTTTTTAAATATAATTATGGCTTATCTAGCAAAAGTGTATTTTATTAGAAATGTGGTAGACATTTTTAACGGTTCTTATCGATCTTATTAGAATTTCTACTGCATCAGAAAATAATGCATTGAAAAAGTATATAATCTTCAAAAAATACTTTGCGAGTACAAGTTAATTATATAGTACTTTCGGGTATCTGCCATCTCTACTCACCCCATCAACATAATGAACGAACGTGAACTCATTATTCACTAGGTAGCTTCAAACCCTATTAAAATCTGGAGGAAAGAATACCCCTCCAATTTTTCTCCTAATTTAAACGAGTGGCCATCTCCATCTAAAATAAATTGGCAACATTTTAACGGCCCTCGGGGTCCAAACACGATAAATTCTAAATGAACCCGTAAATTATCTTGTTTAAACTCAAAAAAGGTAAAAGTAAATTAATTTCCAAACCGACCACACATTGCGAAGCTATGCTATGGGTAATTGAGCAATTCTTTACAATACTCTTGTTTTTAGAGATTACTGGAACAGATTTTATGTTGCCTACTGTAAAAAGAGGTAAAAACAAACAAACACCTTCATTTCGTGATAGTTTATCATTCTAATTACATAACATACACACATAATCGCCCTATAATATTCCCAGTGCTAGGACACAGGCCACCTGTCTTCGAGAGGGAGTGGGCTGCCATCTACCACGCAGGTCCAGTGCGGGTTGGCAGATGTCACGTTTTCGGATTTTTGGTTCCAGGATATGCCGGTTTCCTCACAATGTTTTGCTTCACCGTTTTGAGAGCAGTGGTGAGGAAATAATTTACACAAAGTAAAGCGCCTGTCTGGGTTCGAACCTACGACCTACAACTCGTAAGTCGCGGCTATTACCACTGTGCCACCACTGCTCATTCTAATTACATGAAGGCATAACGATATCCTGAGATAAATTGCAAGAAAAATCAGTCCAATATATCTTACGGTTTCCAAATGGCCCTGATACACCGTGTGGTCCGGAAGGTCTAGGGCGAAATTTATCGGATGTTTTGTAATGGAACACACATAAAAACATCTTATTCGATTGGTATAAATCCTTCACTACCAAATAGCCGGTACCCAGATTGTCCTAGGATATTTACGATGGTCATCCAATTAAATGGCTTTGTTCGCGCTTCAACGAGGCAAAAACCTGAAATAACCACTGTTCTCTTATGACGAGTCATTATGTTAGATGATGAGCAATATTTCTTCTTAAGGGAGGGAATGACTCGTCTACATTAATCAAATACAATTACAGGGTCTGGCTGTCATGTCAGCGCAACTCATAACCGAAAAACAAACAATGCCTGAATTCTGGTATCTCACTTGTATTCAGTAGATAACCAAGCTTATTGTCTACTTCGTGGTGTCTACATAATATTACGTTAGAATTCTAAGGGCCGAGGTTATTTGAAGTGTTGAACGTATAAAATATAAAAGACTGCTTTGATTTACAAAAGCTTTTTCGGAATTGCTCCGAGAATATATAATAACATTCCTAATTCCATAAAAATAATGCCACTGTCAAAATTTAAAATCGTACTGCAGAAACTTCTTCTTGATAAATGCTAATATATTATACAATAGACGACTTTTTAAACGATAAAGAGTTATAATTATTAACGCTGCATTTAAAACTTTCACATCTGTAATTTTTTTATGAATAATAGAATGTTTCTTTTTATTTTTATAGCATATAATTTTTTCATTTTTTTATTAATGATTTTTTTTATTATTTTTATTTTATTTAATAATGACATTTTTAGCATATTAATTGACTTGGCATGTTACCATAATTATTTGTATGTCTTAAGACAAAACATAGCGTACTATTTTATATGTATGACCTATTGTATACCTATGTTTCACAAATAAACTCTATGATTATGAAAATGTGTGAAATAGCGGTTTGACAGCACTTGTATAGAAAATAAGTCAAATGGCCAGATTAATTTTTCAGATAAAAAAATACGTGTGGCACTCGGGGACTGCCGCGGTAAAGCTATTTGCATAGCAACGCACACAAACACCGTGCCGAAGTCTGCCGAACTGATACGACGTTAGACGATGCTTAGGTTTATTTTCGTTACGGAATTTCTTCATTCGGTCGCCGCGCTCAAAGCCCAAGATAAAAGCTATGCAATAGCTTAAAATTATCTGACGATTGAAAAATCAGCCCTAAGTGTAGGAAACCTCATTCTCTTCATATCTTCTCCTAGAGCGATGTTCCACCACGAGTCTAGATTTTAGTACAGAATTATATAATATCACATTCACATTCAAAATCAAGTACCTATTGTTATACCCTCCCCTGATTTCCCTTCAGGGAAAGGTTTTATTCAAAAGAAATTTCTGATAGATTCGTGCATTCAAACGATCCTCCTGTCTGGTCCAGCCAGTTCCAATTTGCACAGAGGTTTCAAATCGTAGCGATCTGCCTGCGGCACGTCCCCACATCGCTTGGTCAGTTTTTGATTGATTTTTATTCCTATCTCGGTAACGATTCCCTTGTTTACTTTTAACTGGTGTTTGTCTTATAAAAGCACTGGGGAATTGATTTGAATGTTTTTGTGAACTTGTTTGTGTGTCTGCAAGAGTAGTTTTTGATGACAGAATTGACTGTGGTGCATTCGGGAATTGTGGAGTTTCAGAAGGGTGAATCTGAAAGTTTTGTCCGACGTAAACTGCTTCTGAAGGCCGAAACTCGTACTTAAATAACGTTCAAATTCAAGTTGCAATCTCATCTCAGTGACAATCAATGTCAAAAACTTGTCAAAAATTGTATTTTTGGCAGGTTGCGACTGAGATTAGAATGCAAACGTTCTTAAAGTTACGAGAATTGCCCTGTGGTGTCAAAGAATTATATTGCTTAGGAAAAATTTGATATTTTTTGATGTTATTTTAAAAGAAACGCAGAGATTTTCTTAAACCGTCAAGCTGTTTTTATTTGACTAAAACAAGTGAAGTACATATGACCACAGAGAAAAGCAATAGACAAAAATAGTACTGCCAACTTATACAAATGTGTTAACATTGTACACCTTATTTAACACCCTCTCTCAATGTTATACATTTGAACAAAATATTGTAACACTCAAAATAAAAAAAAAAAATATCAACAACAATAGTAGCTTTAGTTTATCATTACATTACCTACACCGCACTCTTTCAGAAACTTTACAATTAATTCTTTGCTAAGAGATTTCGTTAACATATCTGCTGGTTGTTTCGAAGTGCATATGTACTTAAGGCAAACTTTATTATTTTTAATTAAATCCTTGACAAAATGATATCTGATATCCACATGTTTCAAGCGTTTTACAGACTCTGTGCTTGCATTCAATATTGCTGACTGATTGTCACAAAACAAATTTATTGGGCAAACATTTTGAAAATCAAAGTCTTGTAACAAATTAACTATCCAACACGCTTCACTAGCAGCCATGCTCATTGAAACATACTCAGCCTCTGTTGAAGACAGACTTACAGATGATTGTTTCTTTGAACACCATACTATTAAGCAATTTGCAAAAGTAAACAAATACCCTGAAGTAGACTTTCGATCTCTTTGATCACCCGCCCAATCAGCATCACAAAACCCTTGCAACACTGTATCATTACATTTATATACTAAGTTATAATCAATAGTATACTTTACATAACGCAATACTCTCTTAAGCGCACTCAATAATTCACTATTGGCTGAATTCTGGAATCTACTTAACATAGAAATGGCAAAACAAAGATCAGGCCTAGTGCCTGAAACAGCATACATTAGACAGCCAATTATTTCCCTACAAGTTTCTTCAAACTTTTTATCACATTTTTTATCAAAAAATATCTTACTGTTAAAATTTTTATCCATAGGAGTCATCATTGGCTTACAATTTTCCATATTAAATCTTTTTAATACATTTCCCAGATATTTTCTTTGTGATAATACAGTTGTACCATTTTGCAAATTTTGTTTCACATTTATTCCTAAGAATACTAAGAAAATAATAAATAATACTAAGACCCACTTACTGCTAACTGTTTTCCTATTGACTGGTACATCACAAAAATCCCAAATATCATTGTCTTTAAGAGTCTGTAGTTCCCTAGCAATAGCTTCACTCCACTTACTTGCATCACTTCTGTTCATAGCTTCAGTGTATGTAGCTGGTTCACACTCAGTCTCATCCAACTGCACATTATTGCATTTATAGAAAGATGTTTGTTTTCTTAGCCTCTTGCTTCTTTCATCTATGGGTAAATCACTTTCATCCAATAGATGTTCCTCATCACTGCAAGGTAAATACTCACTGTCACAGTCACATTCTGATCCATCACTACTTGTAGGAGTCACCTCCATTGTTTCATCTAGGTTAGTAGTTAGCTCATTCACAGGGTTAGGTTCTGTCTCAGGGTTACTATCTATCACGGGTTCTTCTTCCAGGTTTATTGATGTTACAGATTCCTTTTCTTCGCCTTCCTTCACTTGAAGTTTCTCCTCCTTACCATCTCGGTTTAGGAATACAACATCTCTCTTTATCTCCACTGTATTTGTTTCTGGAAAATAAATTCTATACCCCTTCACATTTTCTTCATAACCCACCATCAACCCTTTTTCACCTTTCTTGTCCCATTTCCTCCTTCGTTCCTTCGGAATGTGAGCATACACTTCCGTGCCGAAGACTTTCAACTGGTGAATGTCAAACTTTTTGTTTGTCCATACTTCAAATGGTGACCTTCCATTTTCATGACTTTTCCCAGTTCTATTCAAGACAAACACTACTGTATTAATTGCTTCCGCCCACAGTTTCTTTGGAAAGTTTTCTTCATGTAACATTGTCCGTGCTGCTTCCACCAATGTTCTATTTTCTCTCTCAGCCTTTCCGTTCTGTTCCGGCGTATAGGGTACAGTTGTTTGGTGTGTTATCCCGCGTTTTGAAAACAGTTCTTTCACTTCTTTGTTTATGAATTCTAAACCATTGTCACTTCTAAACATTTTCACTCTGTTTCCTGTTATGTTTTCGGCCTTATTAATGAAGTTCTCAATGCAATATTTGATCTCATATTTTGTTTTAACAAAGTACACACTTCTGTGATTCGAATAGTCGTCCTTCAATATGACAAAATATCTCGCCCCTCCAACGGATGCTTCCTCCATTGGGCCGCAAGTATCCGCATGAATCAGCTCGCATGTCCTTGTACTCACGTTCTCACTTTTGCTAAACGGTAATCGATGTATCTTTCCAGCTAAACAACTCTCACACTCTGGTTTAGTGGTTTGTTTAACATCAACCTTATGTTTTTGCAGAATATCTTTTACGTATGTAAAGTTTTGATGCGCGAGTTTTCTGTGCCACTCGTTTAAGTCATTCTTCACTAATGTTGCAGAGCTTGCTGTCTCGTAATTATACTTATACCGCAATTCCAAATAATAAGAATTGCCAATTCTTACCGCACCAACTTGGTTATCTTTGTAAAATTTGCATGATCTGTCATCTGTCATTATGGCATAACCTTTGTCTGTGGCGCGAATGACTGAAAACAGGTTGTTATTTAGTTCCGGAACGTACAGAACGTTGTCTATGACCGTATCAATCCATTCGGTCCCGTCCGACACTTGCACCGCCACCTGTCCGCAGCCGAGGACACTAATTGTCGCACCATTACCGACAACCACTGTTTGTTCTGTGGTACTAGCGAATGATGTAAATAATGCGCGACTTCGACACATATGTTCGCTGGCACCAGAGTCCACTAACCACTTTGATTTATGCAATTCATGTGACGAACTAGACACTACAAACGCATTACTCTTCGTTTTGTTCTCAGTCTTACTAGCTTTTTGTTTACGAAACCTACACTGCGAAATGTAATGTCCGAACTTTCCACAATAGAAACAGTTTTTATTATTTGCGTTTTCTTCACTTCCATTTTTATTTTGTCTGCAATCACTTTGAAAATGTCCAATTTTGCCACACTTAAAGCACTTTATTTGTCTTGTATTTTTCACAACGAACGCAGAGGATGAAGATTGCTGGGACTCTTCAATCTTGCCTTTCACCCTCTCTTCTTCAATTAATAATCTGGCCACCAAGTTATCAATGGTTTGTTTATCGTCAGGTGCAGACTCCCACGCTGACACAAAATGCTTATACTCGTCAGGCAATGACATCAACACTTTTGTGATAACGAACTTATCAGATATCTCCTCGCCCATCTGTTTTAACATGTTTCTCATCTCTTGGATTTTGGACAAGAAAACTGACATATCGATGCCCTTTTCGTATTTGTACTGGAAAAAACGTTGTTGTATAATGTGTATGCTAGTTTCAGTCTTCTGCTCATACACGCTTTGAAGTTTTCGCCACATTTCAGCAGAACTCGTGCATGTGATGATGTGTAACATGGCCTCTTCCGTCATCCGTGTAACCAACAACGTCTGCGCCTTGGCATCTTTAGCTTCCCATTTGGTTATTTCATCAGGAGCTTCGGGCTTGACACATTTTCGCTCCACAACGTCCAGCAAACCTTGGCCTCTCAACAGCACCGTAGTCTGAAATTTCCAGATATTCCAATTTCTGGAACCCTCCAGCTTGATCACGTTCACGTTATCCATTTTCCGACCTTGTTCAACAAGTTATCCTTACACCGCGCCACACCGCGCGTCGCCGTGAGACTTAATCTCACTTTCTTTCTTCTGGATGAGTGAACGAACGAACTCTCCTTGATTCTGACTATACAGGATTATGTGTCTGGGCCCATAACCTGATGTTATTTTAAAAGAAACGCAGAGATTTTCTTAAACCGTCAAGCTGTTTTTATTTGACTAAAACAAGTGAAGTACATATGACCACAGAGAAAAGCAATAGACAAAAATAGTACTGCCAACTTATACAAATGTGTTAACATTGTACACCTTATTTAACACCCTCTCTCAATGTTATACATTTGAACAAAATATTGTAATACTCAAAATAAAAAAATATCAACAACAATAGTAGCTTTAGTTTATCATTACATTACCTACACCGCACTCTTTCAGAAACTTTACAATTAATTCTTTGCTAAGAGATTTCGTTAACATATCTGCTGGTTGTTTCGAAGTGCATATGTACTTAAGGCAAACTTTATTATTTTTAATTAAATCCTTGACAAAATGATATCTGATATCCACATGTTTCAAGCGTTTTACAGACTCTGTGCTTGCATTCAATATTGCTGACTGATTGTCACAAAACAAATTTATTGGGCAAACATTTTGAAAATCAAAGTCTTGTAACAAATTAACTATCCAACACGCTTCACTAGCAGCCATGCTCATTGAAACATACTCAGCCTCTGTTGAAGACAGACTTACAGATGATTGTTTCTTTGAACACCATACTATTAAGCAATTTGCAAAAGTAAACAAATACCCTGAAGTAGACTTTCGATCTCTTTGGTCACCCGCCCAATCAGCATCACAAAACCCTTGCAACACTGTATCATTACATTTATATACTAAGTTATAATCAATAGTATACTTTACATAACGTAATACTCTCTTAAGCGCACTCAATAATTCACTATTGGCTGAATTTTGGAATCTACTTAACATAGAAATGGCAAAACAAAGATCAGGCCTAGTGCCTGAAACAGCATACATTAGACAGCCAATTATTTCCCTACAAGTTTCTTCAAACTTTTTATCACATTTTTTATCAAAAAATATCTTACTGTTAAAATTTTTATCCATAGGAGTCATCATTGGCTTACAATTTTCCATATTAAATCTTTTTAATACATTTTCCAGATACTTTCTTTGTGATAATACAGTTGTACCATTTTGCAAATTTTGTTTCACATTTATTCCTAAGAAATCTGAAATGAACCCTAGATCCTTCATCTTAAATTCCTTATTTAATACAGTTTTTAGTTTTATAACTTCCTGATCATTTGTGCTAAAAATTAACATGTCATCCACATAAATTAATAAAAAGATTTTATCTGTGCCATTATACTTTGTATACAAACATGAGTCACACTTTGATCTCACAAAACCTTCTTTTGTTATTACTGTATTAAATTTTTCATTCCAACACTTAGGAGAACATTTCAATCCATATAAAGATTTCTTTAACTTAACTGTATTATTATTTCCTGAATAGGCCCCTTTAGGTAAACTAACATACACTTCTTCTTTTATCTCCCCATATAAAAAAGCCCCCGTAACATCCATTTGATAAATAGGCAGATTTAATTTTGTTGCTACTGCTACAAAAAGTCTAAATGTGGACAACTTTGCAACTGGAGCATAAATATCACACAAATCAAATGACTCCTGTTGTTCAAACCCTCTGGCAACAAGTCTAGCTTTATATTGTAAAACATTATTTGCTTTTTTTATCTTAAAGACCCACTTACTGCTAACTGTTTTCCTATTTACTGGTACATCACAAAAATCCCAAGTATCATTGTCTTTAAGAGTCTGTAGTTCCCTAGCAATAGCTTCACTCCACTTACTTGCATCACTTCTGTTCATAGCCTCAGTGTATGTAGCTGGTTCACACTCAGTCTCATCCAACTGCACATTATTGCATTTATAGAAAGATGTTTGTTTTCTTAGCCTCTTGCTTCTTTCATCTATGGGTAAATCACTTTCATCCAATAGATGTTCCTCATCACTGCAAGGTAAATACTCACTGTCACAGTCACGTTCTGATCCATCACTACTTGTAGGAGTCACCTCCATTGTTTCATCTAGGTTAGTAGTTAGCTCATTCACAGGGTTAGGTTCTGTCTCAGGGTTACTATCTACCACGGGTTCTTCTTCCAGGTTTATTGATGTTACAGATTCCTTTTCTTCGCCTTCCTTCACTTGAAGTTTCTCCTCCTTACCATCTCGGTTTAGGAATACAACATCTCTCTTTATCTCCACTGTATTTGTTTCTGGAAAATAAATTCTATACCCCTTCACATTTTCTTCATAACCCACCATCAACCCTTTTTCACCTTTCTTGTCCCATTTCCTCCTTCGTTCCTTCGGAATGTGAGCATACACTTCCGTGCCGAAGACTTTCAACTGGTGGATGTCAAACTTTTTGTTTGTCCATACTTCAAATGGTGACCTTCCATTTTCATGACTTTTCCCAGTTCTATTCAAGACAAACACTGCTGTATTAATTGCTTCCGCCCACAGTTTCTTTGGAAAGTTTTCTTCATGTAACATTGTCCGTGCTGCTTCCACCAATGTTCTATTTTCTCTCTCAGCCTTTCCGTTCTGTTCCGGCGTATAGGGTACAGTTGTTTGGTGTGTTATCCCGCGTTTTGAAAACAGTTCTTTCACTTCTTTGTTTATGAATTCTAAACCATTGTCACTTCTAAACATTTTCACTCTGTTTCCTGTTATGTTTTCGGCCTTATTAATGAAGTTCTCAATGCAATATTTGATCTCATATTTTGTTTTAACAAAGTACACACTTCTGTGATTCGAATAGTCGTCCTTCAATATGACAAAATATCTCGCCCCTCCAACGGATGCTTCCTCCATTGGGCCGCAAGTATCCGCATGAATCAGCTCGCATGTCCTTGTACTCACGTTCTCACTTTTGCTAAACGGTAATCGATGTATCTTTCCAGCTAAACAACTCTCACACTCTGGTTTAGTGGTTTGTTCAACATCAAGTCAAATAAAAACAGCTTGACGGTTTAAGAAAATCTCTGCGTTTCTTTTAAAATAACATCATTATTTGAAACAACTGCGTGCTAGCTCTTATAAATAAGATAATTACTTTTAAGATACCCATAGGAAGAAGACGGGGTTGTTCTTTAAGTACAGACGGCAGCCCATCAAGCTACCCGAAACTGTCAAATTTTCCTAATCAACTTTGAACCTTATGCTTTAGCGATAAAGTTGAAAATCTTTTGAATAAATTTGACAGATTGTAGTAGCTTGATGTGCTGGCGTCTGTACTTTGTTATAACATTAAAACTTAGATGTTAGGTTTATTCATCAACCAATGGTAAGAGCACCAGTTGTAGTGTTGCCAGTGATGACATATGGCACTGAAACGTGGTCGCTCACAACGCTACGTGCGTTGGAACGCCTCCCACAAGGTGGACCGACGACCTTGTGAAGGCCGCAGGAACTCGTTGGATGCGAGAAGCACAAAACGAAGTGGAGGTGCTTGGGGAGGCCTATGTCCAGCAGTGGACGTCTTTGGGCTGAAATGATGATGTAGAGCACCAGTGTTGATGTCGTTAATGAGGTCATGGGGAGGCCTGCCCTCAAACAGTTGCGCAATGCACAGGCATTCAACGGACTGTGCAGTACCAAGGATCTCCTTGACTGTGCCAGAAAGGTAGCGGGCCATTGATCTGGCTTTCATGGTTTTGGCAATAGTGATTACATCTTCGAGGGTGATGTTGCCTGCATTAGCCTTCCTTCTTATTGCCGTAAATAAGATTATTGTGTTAACTTGATAACGCAAAACGAAAGACGACTGATGTTTTTTTTTACTATAACATTTTTCCTTGTCTTGCGTGCACTGACCTCACAGCGAAAAAAGACGATATATCATCAACTTTTCTTTCCGTATAAGTTCCATAGATTAATTGAGGAAAATGACATAGTATCGTGAAAAATACAGCAACTATATCTTCGTGAATGTATGATCTTTGGATAATTAATGGAGTATCCAATATCATATTTATGTTCTTTGCACTTTTTTTTATGATTATTATTGTATATACAGGTTGTTCGGCAGAACGTTCAATACACGAAAATTGCAAATAGATGGGTTCGTCTGCTACCTACCCAGCCCAAAAAAAATTACCCAGGCCCCATAGTTTTAATAATATACATACTCTTCCAATAAAGCCGTTTCATCCGGTTTCACAAATTTAAAGTATCAAAGCTGAACACTATTTCTAAAAAACGTGCTCAGACGATGCAACCTTTCAAAGGAGACTGTAACCCTTTCAACGAATTTATCTCATATTTTTAGGAGATAAAAGACGAAAAAGTAATGAAATATTTATTCTTTGCCACAACGTCACTTGCTCATCGTAAAAACTTAACGTCAGCATTTAATTTTCAACCAATTTAAATACTAACCTACCTAACTTGCGATATGTTTTTTATACACTGAACAATTTGTCTTTTTGGTTAGCTAGAGGTATCTCAATGTTTTCGACCTGTTTGTGTATGCATCTGTCGTATATTTTGATCTCAAAAAGCCATATTTTCACACGATCTAGGAATGTGAAAAGAATATTTTCATATGCTCAATGTCACACGTGGATAAAATTCAGAATTACTTATTAGGAAAATTTTCTTTAAACACTCTTCAATTAAAAAGCTACTGTTACTAAGAATCCGTGTACAAAACATACTAATAATAAAACTAACTATAAAGCTACTAACTTCGCCACTTGCAAGAGGAAAGGAGGACCCAACTCATAAATCCAACTTTTTGACAATGGCGAACGCTTTGGCGAAAAACATGGTTTTCTTACACCCCAAAAGTCCTCAGATACAGAATGTTGACAATGATTTACAGTTCATGCTTACATATTTAGCAGTTTATTTATTTATGATGAGCGTCCCGGAGTAGCGGGTATTATTTTGTAATTACTTATTCATGTAAATGGGCCTGTGTTGTTTTCATAGACTGCGTCGTGTTTACAACCGTGTTATTAAAAAAGGCTAACTAATTAAAGTTCGTTTTTTAATCCCGGAGACTATTGCAGCCTTTATTTGTGCGTCGTGCCTTCCTTGCTGGTAAATTCTGGCTTAAGACAAAGTCACTCGACAATAATCCTATAAGTCCGTTGTTAGAAGATCTAACAAACTGTAGTCAAAATTTATATTGGAGATGTAAGAAAACACCATTGTTAGTGACGATTCACATTCATTTAAAATCACTGTCTGTACACTCGAGCAAGCAACTTGAAATGTTTGCCTTAGATACCTGGATTAATAATTTAGATACAAGTAGTTTTATAAGTGTTGAAATTCATAACGTGGATAAACCTAAACGTCAATTTAAAATGCAAAATTTATTACTCATTTGTAGTAAATTCTTACACGAGAGATATTCAGGCTTTTACAAAATATATTCAGATGCCTCCAAGGACAAACAAGGGATAGGCGCTGCTTTTCTAGATGCACAAACAAAGGCGTTCATAAAACTTAATGTAAATAATCTTCAAATATCCATTATGCACGCTGAGCTCATCGGTATTGCAGAAGCACTGTCATACATTAAATCAATTAATAAAGATATTAATTTTGTAATATTTACTGATGCTAAGAGTGCACTTCATCATTTTGGATCAGGGGTATTCCGTTGGCCTATGACATATTAAGTACCTTATCCGAACTTAATACTATAAATAGGAGTGTAATATTGCAGTGGATACCTTCCCATATTGGTCTTATTGGTAATGAAACTGTGGATAAATTGGCCAGAGAAGCTGCGGTTGATGGTATTAATTTCAATTGCTTGCCTTACTACACGAATTTAATCGGTACTGTTAAAGAGTTTTCTACCAAATTGTGGTCTGAATATTTTGACAAGAGATCACTGACCAAGGGAATTTGGTACAGAACTTTGCAACCAGCTTTGCCTCGAGCCCTTTGGTTTGAAAAATGCAATATGGGAAGGTATGACATTGTGACGAGTTTTAGACTTCGCTCAGGACACATTCCATTAAATAAGTTTGGATTCCTGATGGGAAAAGTCAACTCTGCGAATTGCACTGAATGTGATGTTATAGAGGACGTATATCACATTTTGATGGAGTGTGTTCGTAACGAAGCATTTAGATATGTGGTACTTCAAAGCTTGGAGTCTCCTTTCAATGCTGGATGGTGTAATAGCATTTTGTCCTTTCCTCTTTCAGAGGAGGCCAAATTGCTTTATAGGCTTACACGTATAGGTATTAAGAATAGATCACTTTAAGTTTATCTACTGTATGATTTATATATGTAGTTAATTTTAGTATTGTGCTATGTATATTTTCATGTTTATTCTTACGGGGGTGACATGTTCAAATATGAACAAACCTCCATTAATAAATAAAGATTAAAAAAAAAAAAAACCCGGAGACTAATCTGACAGGTGTAATATCAAACTTCTATACTAAAAAAAACGCAAACACAAAAGACTTAAATGTCAGATTATGCTCTGGGATTAAAAAACGAACTATAAAAATAAAATAAATAAAAATAAATTTATTTCCATCAAAGTAGGTACGACAATTTCACAATTTAGGTCTTAGTTTAGAGGTTGTACGCTGTCACATAGAAATTTTGGAATTATCTAACTCCTAAACTAAGTCAAGCTTGTATTATAGGAGTTAGTGAGCTGTTGACTTAGACACAACCTTGAACTTATGCAGCAGTAGAACATAGACAAAGTTATTGCTTAAAAACATAACATAAACCTACTACTGTAAAGTTGTACAAAATGATATCAATAGATATTTACTACTTACATATACAAACAAATAGACACCCAATACATATATCTGTTTATACCAACTTACTTTTTGACTATTAAAAATAATTCTGTCTGATCATAAGTCAAAGCTAATAACCAGTTTTTCAACTTATGCTTTACCTCACGTTTGGTTAAATTGTATATTGCCAGTATTTTATTTACCTCATTATACAATCTTGAGCTAGCAACCTCATATTGGCCTATAATAAGGTTTTTTCGTTTATGATGTGCACGAAATACTTGTTACCTGGCATCAGCCTTCCTACTCTCCTTGTTCGATAAATTGGTTTACTGTCCTAGGATTTAAACCACGAAACTATAGCATGACGCGTATTCTAGACTCTAGAAGTCTAGAGGAATAGGAGAAGCTCTACAGGCTGACTTTGAAAAAATGAGACAAATTTAAGGGGGTATTCTACCCATCAATATTAACAACTTTTACTATGGGACCAACTTAGAATACGCATAAAGGTGTATACCCGGTTGAACCATTTTGTATCATAATCAGCCTATATTGCTCCTACTGCTGGGAGACAAGCCTCCTCTCTTCAAGAGGAAGTGGGCTATAATCCACCACGCGGGCCCAGTGAGGTAGATGTCATGTTGCTTCCCGTATAAAGGTGCATACCCGGTTGAACCATTTTGTATCATAATCAGCCTATATTGCTCCTACTGCTGGGAGACAAGCCTCCTCTCTTCAAGAGGAAGTGGGCTATAATCCACCACGCGGGCCCAGTGAGGTAGATGTCACATGTCTTCGAATTTTTGGTTCTAGGACTTGCCGGTTTCCTCACAATGTTTTCCTTCACCGTTTTGAGAGCAGTGGTGATGAAATAATTTACACAAAGTAAAGCGCTTGTCTGGGTTCTAACCTACGACCTACAACTCGTAAGTCGCAGCCGTTACCACTGGGCCACCACTGCTTTCAATCCCATTTCGTATATGAAGGCCGAATTCTTTTTTGAGAATTCTAAGTTGGTCCATAGTAAAAGTTGTTCATACTGATGGGTAGAACACCCTTAAATTTTGTCGCATGTTTTCAAAGTCAGCCTAATACCCACACCTAATGGATATTCTTCTCTATCAGTGTTAAAGGATTATAAGCTTCAGTGACAAAATAATGTCTTCCCGTTTATTTTATCTAGCTATAAACCCAACAAAGCAACAAGCAGTTTACTCGTGTGAAACCTGATAAACAAATTTTAAATCTAGCTCCACAGCTTAGCGCGCCATCAACATGTAATGACATAAAACTTTATTGTTTAATGGAATAAAAAGTGGCGAAGTACCACCCGGCATTATGGTGGATGGCACAACCACCTAAACGATTACATTGTATGGTAATCTCCAAGTACTAGGGGTAAATGAAACAAGACTAGCAGATGGTTATGAAAATGACGAGAAGGGGACAAGAGAGATGCTAGAAGAAAGATTTTATGTTCTTGTAAACGATTTGTGTGATGGTATTGGAAACATGTGCTTTGAATAAATCTCTCCATCTTTATGCTTTTTGAAATTGAGTAAATCGTTCGATTCGAGATATTCTTTTAACCGGTACTTAAATAACAAAAGCTACATGATATTAATTACGTTTTGATTTCTTTCTTAATTTCATTTTGGTATTTATAAACGGACTTATAACGAGAGGTCGTTAGCTTTTGTAATACAATTCTTATTACGGAATTAATAAGAATGACACTTTTTCCTGACAAACTTTTATTTTAATTTTATTGAACGCTTGCGGTGGCCCACCAAATGTTGTATTCGAATTTCCAAAAAAAAAAAACTGGTACCTTTAATTGTTCATTCCGAAGCGATGTCCCCAACGCGGTACCTCTGTGTTTTTAATTAAATTTCGCGCCCGAAATCTTTTCCATTTCTTTTGTTACGGCGAAGTTAATAATTGCTTTTGCAATATGCGACAAACAAGTGGAATTATTACGTGAATATATTGGTTCCATTTGTGATTGGGACAAAATGGTATGTATGATATGTCTGGTATGTATAAAAAAGTACTATGTTTTGATTCAATATTTATGGTCAACTTTTGCCAATCGTGAAATAAATGCAGAAGTATGAGTTGTTGGAGATAATTATGATAACCTCTTTGACTAATTTTGCTTGCTGTTCCTGTTTGAACTGCCAAGAACACTATTACTGCCTTATTACAAAACAAAGTTTATGTTGAGCCCCAAATTTAAACCATCGAGTCATTTTTTAAATTTGGAACGTCATTCCGACAAAGCTAAAGTGCAAATTACAAAATAAATCGTTTAAACTGAGTCTAAGTTGTCAGTTATGTATTAAGAACTTTACCTTCCTCGCAACAAAGTTCAAAATATAATAACAGGCTCTATGGTTTAAGCTTGGACTAAAATTAGAATTCGTTTTTTAATAAGACACTGCTATGTATCTTAGCAGAGTTTTGATTAAAAGTAGTTTTCAGCTGTCCACCAAAATATTTACACCTCATTCAAACTGAAACAGCATGAGAACTAGATCTGATAAACATGTAACTAATAACACTGGCAACGAAAAATCTAGCTTCATTTCTCCGCTTCACCGCTTAGCAAGCCATGAAAGCGCTGTTTAGTAAAATAAAAAGTACCATGTAATGGCGGCCAGCCCGCCAGATTACATTGTAGGTACTATTACCAGAGATATTATAGTAGATTGATGACAGAAATGGGATGTAAACTACGTTACGGTTTCTCTTTTTTTCAGAAGATGGAGATTTAACGTTATTAGAACGCTGATTGAACTTTATACTGGATTGGGAGTGGACTGAGATTATGCGGTGGTGCTATATAAATGTTGTGTTGTTATCCATCGTGTTTTAGTGAGAGGAAATTCCTACTACAGGTCGGTAATTTTCTGGCACATTTTATCTACTAAAATATTACTACCTTGATTGCTAAAGAAATAGATATATTCATAGGAGAAACATTTCAAAAGACCCTCTATTCCGAATAAAAATCATGTCTCAATTAGGAAATGGTTTCAGATTTCACAGCTCATTAAAAATTGACACAATGCTGTAAATTGACATACATTTCTGGACATCAAGTTATTCATGTCCTTTTTTACAATTCCATTTCAAGTTACCCCTGAAATACATAAAAATTGGATGGAAAGACGCCTATTTGTGGTATGATGACAGGCTAAAACTCGATTGTTGATGTATTATCCAAATGAAGGACAGTACGGCGGACGTTCATTATTAAATTTCTTAAGAATTTTGCAAGCCTCATTTAGAGTAGATTGTACAGGGACCACAAAGTTTTGTAAACACCCTCATTTTATGAAGGTACCTACTTTCTAACCCCAAATAAACGATCATGATTACGACTGAGTTTTCGTAAAAAGATGTTTTTTTATTAAAACAGGAAAAGAAACCTCAAACAGATTTTTAACCATGTAACAGCAAAATGAAGCTGTAACAATTTTACGTCGATAGTTTAAACAACGCTTGACGCACTCAAACGTTAACAAGTTTGAGGGATGTGCAGGCAACGTTGCATTGCACGTTTTATGAGGCGTAAACGCGCAACAAGCGGTCCTTGTCTGACAGTCTGATTAAGTAAACGGTATATTGTCATGTAGGTTTATAAAGCTTTCACGTCCCCATGTTATTTAATAAGCTGGTCATCGACAAGGGTGCCAACCGTGACTATTTTCTTTACAATAGAACTTCAGTTCATAATTTTAACATCTTTTGAGGCCATTTTTTAAATCGTCAACTTTTGCTACTAGGGTTGAAGCAGTGGCGATGTGGTTCTGCGTTCTACTTTTCATGGATACATAGTAACTTTAATAATCCCTAAGTTTCAATCGACCGCTGTTCATAAATCCACAAATTGCATATTAAAAATACCTGTCCCTACATCAAAATCTTCCTACACCCAAAAACCCAGCAATTTTTCATTAAAGCCGATGAAAAATTCAGACTCAATGATGAAAGTACCAGGCACACATAGAAGCGAAGCGGTCAAAACTCAAACACGAGCGAGCTCAGTATGAAATAGTAGAAATGAACTGAATAATCTTATGATCCCTAGATTGAAATCGTCCGATGTTCGTGCCCTCACATGGTCCTCGAGGGAAATAAGTGAATAGTTTCCTGTTTAATTTACTACAGACGGGAGTTCAGAGTACGCTGACTTTGCTATATTAGTGGACCGCATTCACCACGTATCTCTAAATATGGTTCATGATAACGGCGAGGTCTTTTGTTGGGATGTAATAACATTGGTGGACTGGTGGTTCTATATTTGGACGTTTTTGTTGACCGGGGTTAATATTAGACGCGTATAGATGAAGAAGATACAGAAAATAAACGCCATATTGGAGTTATTGTATATGAGCCCCCATGTGGACAGTTGTTTGCCATTTGAAAGCTTAGAAAGATCGTGATATAATTACTATACCAAGTGATTACAAAATATTATATGTCATCATATTATAATGTTTGGTAATTTTATGAGAATTAAAATAATACGTATATTACTCACTCTATTAACATATCTAAGTAACCTTTTTTCGACTATTACGAAATATAAATAATTATGTGGCCTATAATTTTACCATCGCTGTCGGAAACAACACGTCAGGATATGTCTTTCAATATTTCTTTTATTATTAAATATTATTTTATGACATTTAAACACTTTCTCTATCAATCATACCTAATGTCAGTCAATATTACGGATGAAGATGGGCCTCGAGTTTTATCTGTTAGGTGGGCATTCTTCTAACTTAAATATGCCTTCTTCTGTACAGCATATATCAGAAAGGTGGGGTCATATTTAAGAGTGTGGTACAGACGCCAGCATATCAAGCTACTACAATCTGTATTTCTTTAATAGATTTTCAAATTTATTACTAAAGCATAAGGTTCAAAGTTGATTGGGAACATTTGACAGTTTCGGGTAGCTTGATGTGCTGGTGTCTGTACATACCATCAAACTGAACAACTTTCTCGATTGGACTAATTTCGTAATCGCGAAAAAATAATCAGCCGTCACACGGGGACAGCTTATAATTTATTCGCGATTACGATATTGTTGTTGTTGCCACCCAGAAAGTTGTTCAATTTGACGGTCTACGCCACACACTTAAATAATATAACCACGTATTTCTGATATACACTCTATATGCGTCTTGTTTTACAAAGACACGTGACATCCACCACATACATCCATTTCCTCGGAAGTTTGTGGCACTAAGCTAATCCTATGTCTCTACTAGGTATCCAACAGGGGCTAATATCATGCTGACGATCTTGTAACAAAGTTCAAAGTCCTTTCAAGAGACAAATACCCACCACAAAAGATCGACTGCCAGCTTCGAGGAAGTACCATGACATTTATTTACTTCAGTCACAATACTCGTAACGATGCGGAGTACGGATGCGACATACATTAGCGGTTATAAATGACGTAAGTTGAGAATTTATTTGGAAACCACGCAATGGAGAGCGCGGAGAACGGACTGCATTAAAGTGTCAAAGACAAAGTCGAGACAACCTCAGGCCATAAATTCATTTCCTTGTTGCGAAGGATATCATGAACTGTGACACTAACAATATTATCTGCGATTATTGCCAGTTTCTAATTTAGGTCTTGGATTTAAATAGGAAGTAACTGTGGATGGGCAGGCGTTTCATTGGCAAAAAGAAAGGATGAGTTAAATATGCATAACCCATGTTTTTTTTATTAAGTCATCATCTGCCTAGCCTTTTTCCCAACTATGTTGGGGTCAGCTTCCAGTCTAACCGGATGCAACTGAATACCAGTATTTTACATGGAGCGACTGCCTATCTGACCTCCACAACCCAGTTACTGGGTAATACGATACCCCTTGGTAAGACTGGTTGTCAGATTTTCGAGCTTCTGACGACCCGTAACGACTTACAAAGATCCACGAATGACAGCCGGGACCAACGGCTTAACGTGTTTTCCGAGGCACGGAGGGGTTTTGGTATGTAAAGATGTTCACCCATCCACGGACCAGCCGCGGCAAGCGTAGCTTAACCTGATCGATCGACCCGTGCGGTTGTTATTATTTAGCCACAAGCCCCTCAAATTCGTTTAAGTATAATACCTAAATATTATCTAACATAAATTGTAAAGATTTAAAATTAGTGTACCACAGTAGTCTTTTACTGATCCGGTTACGAAAAATCCTTTAATGTTACAAAAATACACTATTTCCGAGTGCGTAGGTTATGTTTACTCCACGCGGACGAAGTCGCGGGCGGAAGCTAGTTCATAATATTACAAAATGTAATCAATTGCGTTATTCCTTTTTTATATCGCGAAACAATAAAAGTTTTTAGAATTTTGACGGAGTGCAAACATTTGGTGCTAGGCATAGATTTTTATTTGTCGGGTTTCACACGGATCGGAGTGGCATTTCAATGGGATTTCGTGAAACATATCTCGCATAGATTGGGTTTTTTAGCCGCCTACACGAACTTTACATATTTTTTTTTTTTTGTTGTGAGTGGGAATCGAGGGTACTTTGCTTTGCTATCGTTTAAATGAAAATAAAAATTGGTTTATGATTTTAACCTTAACAACAGATAGCGCCATCCACGAAGACGCGCCCCATTCTTCTTTCTAATCACTTACATTACAAGTGTGCAACATTCCGCTAGTGTTTTAGATTAGTTTTGTCGATACACAGTAATTACTTATTAGTGGGTATTTAGTGTGCATCAAAAAACTAAAACTAGCGATAACCACTAGCGATTTGAAAGAAGAGTGGAGCGCGTCTTCGTGGATGGCACTATCTATACTAGTGATTGGAGTCTTCTTTGAAGCAAATAAGTTACGAGATTTCGCTTTTCATTTGTTTTTCTTTCTTTTTTTTAATCCCCTAGAGAGATTTGTTGATGTCCGCCAGTGTGTCCGCGGCATCACAGCGGGCCCTGTCAGAATGCCAGCTCTGCGGTATTTATTTTTTAAATATCGCAGCGTTATGCTGAGATAGGAGCCTTTTTGGCCTCGCGCAGCTCTTTTTTTCTTGTTATTTTTTTGTTGGTTTTTTATTTATTTAAATGTTTTTTTTGTACTGTATTTCCTGTATGTGTCCTAAATAAAATATTTTTCTTTCTTTCTCTTCCAATATCTTAACCACATATTTTGCTCCCAATTACTTGCACATACACTGTGTATATAGAAGTTGATTTAAAATAAGCTAAAACTTTTTGCTATTACGGCTATCACCTACTTTGTTCAAGTCAAAAGATCTACGGAGAAATTAGAAACTCAGGGCCAATTTCACCAATGAAACTAATTACGATCAGCACATCTAAACCGAGTTCAAAAGCTGTCAGTGTCATCATTGTTGAGGAATTTTGACACTGACAGCTCTTGAACGCAGTTTAATTGTGCCGATCGCGTTCAGTTTTATTGGTGAAATGCAATCGGTGTTCTTCACAACCAATTGATAGGTATGATTTAATGTATAGGTAGGTCTAAACCGATTGTTAATTGCCAACACGTAACCTAACATACAATTTCCAGCTACACCTTCTATTATCTTAGCAAAACTAATTATTCGTCAATAATGTGCTCTAGAGACGCTCTATGTCTCTACATAGAGCGTCTCTACGGAGGTAGAGCATTGTTGTGCGTTCATGTGCAACGTTCTAGAGTTCAATGCACACATTAACGTTGATTGTATGCGTTTGTGATGCTCTACATGCCGATGAGGAGTTTTTAAAAATAATAATATTTATGTAGAGCCCCTATTTAGTTTCCAGTTCAAAAGAAAGACAGAAAAATACACACACAGGAAGGAGAGAGAGAGAGGTTAGAGGTTAGAGTTTATTCTTAGAAATTGTACTAGGAAATCGACCTAAAAAAACCAGCAAAATGCGAGTCGGACTCGCACATAGGAAAGGGTTACCAGCGTACAATATTTACCACTACTTATTATAAAAAAACACGTTTCTTGTATGGGTGGGGTTCTTTTAATTTTTAACTTTATTTCACAATCAGCCTATAATGTTCCCACTGCTGGGACACAGGCCTCTCAGTAAGAGGCAGTGGGCTGTAATCCACCACGCGGCCCAAGGCGGGTTGGTGGATGTGTTCTTGGACGTGCTGGTTTCCTCACTATGTTTTCCTTCACCGTTTTGAAAGCAGTAGTGATGAAATAATTTGCACAAAGTAAAGTGCCTGTCTGGATTCGAACCTACGTACCTACAACCTATAAGTCGCGGCCGTTTCCACTGGGCCACCACTGCTCTAACTTTATTTAATTTTTATAATTTTTCGTTACAGCGGCAATAGAAAAGTAAAAATTTCAACTACTTATCATGACTTACTTGTTCATGAGCCGCTGACAGACGGACGGACAGAAGAGGTTAAGTAATAGGGTTCCGTTAGCACCCTAAAGGTGCGGAACCCTAAAACACACCACAGTTATCTTTGAACTTTCATTTGAAATAAACTTCAATTAATCTAAATAACCCAATCCAAAGAGGGACAGACAAAATCATTTATATAAATGACGAAACACACAATTGACTGTAGTCCGTTCACAGTTATTTTACATCCCACAGCAGCAACCTAACAGCAACCTTATTGTAACGACAATAAAGATCACAATGATTTTGAAAGACTTGTCAGTGGCAGCAACCCAATAGCAACCTTATGAGAATCAGAATAAAAATCACTGTGATTTGGACAGTGATGCCTGACAAAACTGACATCTCCTCTTACCTACTAAAATGTACAAATTAATTATGCCATGTCCTCAATTGCCTCCGTTGACCCCATAATGTAAGATACATGTATGTAGTATGTATACTAACAACCATATCAGAGGGGCAATTCTCGTAATTTTTACCCTGACCTAACATCGTTATTTTTTGTTACACAAGTAACATCGTGAGGTAGAAATGCACCCCGAACGGAATATAAAAAAAATAGATAGTAATATTTATAAATTCTTTGAATTTATTATTCTCATGCAATACCGGGTGTTTCTCAAGTAACATTTACAGTTAAAAGAAACAATATTTTCGTAAGTAAAAACACTTAGAAAACAAAAAAAAAATACTACTTTTTTCTATTTTAACTCCTTAGCCTTACAATTAATCTTCTATGAAAATCTTAAAAAAATAGTAGGAATGACAAAACTTACACTAATCGAACACAGACAAGTTGCGATCACTATCACTTTCCATATCGATTTCCGTGTCAGATTCATGATCTGATGCTGAATCTTCATATTCACTTTCAAAATTACGCAATGTCGTGCAGGATGTTAGCAACTTGATCATCTGAAAGAAACTTGTCAATGTTGCTCCAGTGCTGAAAAAAAATTGGAATTTTGTCAAAAAAAAATAACAGACGTATTGGACACCGTGGCGCGTAAACTTACCCCCATGTACCTGTACAAATCGCTAGACGTCCTTGAGGTCGAAAGGCACAAGCTGCACTGAGAGTATTTAAAAGGAGAAGCGGCTAACTTCGCTGGAATAGAAAATATTTGCTTTTTTCTGCGGCTCTAGTAAAAATCTACCCGACGTAAGAAAGTTCACAGTCTGATCTCAGTCTCAATCAGTCAAAAAAATCTCGAATTGCCCCACATTTTTGACAAGTTTTTGACAATGATTGTCGCTGAGATGTGATTGCGACTAGATTTTGAACGTTCTTAGTTACAGGAATAGCCTTCAGTTTTCACGAGACCGTACATAAAGATAATTTAAATTCCAACCACATTTCCCCAGAAACCTTTGGCCCTTTAAATCATGGGCCAAAGATAAAGGTCTGTATTCTAACTCATGTCAGCTTAAAGGCTTGTACGGGCTGAAATCAGTTAGCACAAACCTGCGAATAAGCTTCAAAATGGCGGCCATTAAAAATATTTTTAAAGACCTCTGTCAGAGTCCAGATTAAGTCGTGGGTGAGTTATTTGTCAGATAATGCTGTAAATCGGGTAACCTTTTTGGAAATATTTCATCTGCTTTCATAAAAGGCGGTAAAACGATTATGAAACAACTGAAATGTTTAACTCTCGGAGGATTTAACAGTTTTTGTTTTAAATTTTTATCTTGCGATATTTTAATTAAATTGTTTTTAAAATATCGTGACCGGAAATCTATGAAAAAAAAAATATCGAACACTACCTTAGATTTTTGACAAGAAGGATGTCACTTTTATTATTCTCTACGAATTCTTTTATGTTAAGGGCTGATTTTTCCATCGCCAGATAACTCTTATTCGAGGAATAAAATTGACGTTTGACAGTTTTTGCATGAAATAACTGTCAAAATTTCAAAATTATTCCTCGAATAACGTTATCATATGATTGAAAAATCAGTCCTTAATTAATTACATTATTATTATTGGGGAAACACATTTATAATTAACTTCCATCCATCGCCCCGAAACGAGCACCAACGCCTTTACATTGGACATCATTCAATTCGTATCCAAGAATTAATGTGCCAGAAAAAACTTTTAATTGAATGTAACATCCCGAACACGATAGACAAGCGGACCGTTGGTTGTTGCTCTCATACGATGTGTGTTTGGTAATGGTGTATGAGTTTTGTAAGACAAGAAATTCACCTAATGATTTTTGGTCCTTTCAAACTCAAATAGCAGCCAGAGGGTTAAATTGTAGATCTACGTTGTAATGGTTAGAACATGTTCGGGATGTTACATTCAATTAAAAGTTGGTATTTTTAAATGCTGTGCTTAAATCACTTGCTATAAAAAAAAAAAAATGGCATTTTCAATCTTAAATAGCAGCCAGGGGGTTAATTGTAGACTTTTCGCTGTAATAGTAAAAAAAGCTCAAGATGTTATTTCCCATAAGAAAACATTACTTTTTTTTTCTTATATTTTGGGTATAAAATGTTCGAAGCTTGTATGATGTCCTTTGATTTCCTACTGGAAGGTGCGTTTTGTCATGTCAAATATCCATATCAGCAATTTTATTAGTTATAGTTCGTTTTTTAATCCCAGATACTAATCTGACATTTAAGTCTTTTGTGTTTTCGTTTTTGAAGTGAAAAACTTCTTTAGCGGCGTTGTACACTTTTTTTGTAATGGGTAAAAAATGTTAAACTCGCGTCAGGACACGTGACCCTGATCGAAAATTCGTAAGACGGATGGAGAGTAGATAGCCGGCGCGGTGTAGGAGTATCCCCCTATCTTTCTACGGCGCGGCGAAAATGTATAACCGACACCGCTTCGGATGTGTTCGGCTGTCCTCGAGATGTACACACGGCTACACATCAAGCTATACATAACCAGTATAAGCTGACTTCTGATTGTACAAAAAACCTATACATTGCGAGGTCAACTCAAACTGGAAATGTATAGCTTGATGTGTAGCCGTGTGTATTCAGTTTTAATGTATATCCGATATGTCAGTGAATGATGGCAAAGTATTCTGTTTGTGTTTTGTTTTCACTTCTGTCGGCACTCCCGGAGTGCCACTGTTTTTTTTTAGTATAAAAGTTTGACATTACACCTGTCAGATTAGTCTCTGGGATTAAAAAACGAACTGTTGGTACTCTATGCTTTAACGAAATCAATATGTGTAGTAAAATGTTTTGAATATCTGAAGGTCAATTCTCGTAACTTAAAACGTTCAAAATCTAGACGCAGTCTCATCTCGGCGTCAAAAAAAATATGTCAAAAACTTGTCATAAATGTAGAGAAATTAGAGGTATTTTTGCCAGATTGAGACCGATTTCTTAAAACTACGAGATTTGCCCCTGTGACATCTGCCTTCCAATCTAACGTTTCATTTCTCTTGTTACAGGTAAGCATCACAAATCGACCTGTCACCTACAAAACACGATTCGGAATGGGTCGCAACATGTCAACCGTCACGGACGGCCGAAAATCCATAAGCGAATTCTGGAACGTTGACCAGAAACTCATTTTCACATTTTGTTTGCAAATAGTTACACACATACCGCTACACGAATTACATTTGAAATTCGAACACAAGCTCTCGTTCGGCACGTTCGAGTAGAATTTCAATTCGGCATGTTTCGCCTTTGCTCGGCTGTTGCCACGTACGGCCACGAGTTAAGGATGAATTTTAAATTAGAATTCCGAAATTTAAAAAGCGGGCGCTTAGTTTTAGAAGTGAATCAATTAGTTTTGCCTTTCTAAAGAAGGTTATGCATTTTCGTATTCCGAATTCGAAAGATTGATGCCACGAAATGTATTGAAGCTGGTTGCTCCAATAGGAATAAATGATATATCATTAGAATACCAAGAGATTCAATGACCCTTGTCTTGATTCCTTGTCCGATCTGAGTAATAACAGTATGGAAGTTGAGACGAGACATGCAGTAAGGGAAGGAAAGCTACGTTAACCGTTTCCTAATGATGCCCAAAAGAGTAGTGAATTATGAAATATCAAAAAAAAAAAAAACGTATTTTTGTATTCTTAAAACTGACATGTTTGCTACAGTACTTATAACTCTGAAAGGACTAGGATTTGGAATTAGGTGCCATAGTAACCTCTATTCAGTTTAAAAGAATCCAACGGTGTACACGTGGTTAATAGGGGAGGGGGTACCAAAAGAAGCACATTTTTTTTTTTTTTTGTAGATCACATTCACAAATTCTGATTGAATTGTTTCGCCTATTCGTACTAATATCAAGGACTAGAGTCTTTAGTTTTAAATATATTGGCTGGCGTGCAATAGAAATTTTCAATTGAACCAGCAATTTGAATATTTCACCGCATTTCAGCGGCAGGGCAGCAGTATTTTACGACGACACTGGTAGCATGGAAAACGATTTTGGAACTAGATTTATTTTATTCAGTCAGACCGGCTGGTTTTTATATCTGACGGAAGATTCGATTTGGAAGTCTACTTATATCTTGATTAGGTCTTTCTGGGCGTCTGATCTTGTGAGTTTTATATTTATGACTCAATTTGATTGATTCGCATAAGAAATTGCGGAATTTTCTTGTTATTTTTTCCTGTGGATAATATGGGTCGGTAGTCAATCAAAGTTGATTGGGTTTTCCTGTTAGGATGTAATCGATTTTTATTAGTCCCAAGGCTGATATTACCTGATATATTTTGATGGATTTGCTGTCATATTGAGAATATCCAGCAAACTATGCCGTTAACTTTACCAAAGTTGCAAATGAGATGTTGCTTAATATTATGATATTTTGGCTATGGCGGCTAATCTCAACGGAGATTAGCGTTTGGTGCGAGAGATATTATTATAGTGCACAAGTGTGTGCGCAGACACAGGTGCACTAATAAATGAATGGTTTTGGCAATTTTATACCAATGTACAGACGCCAGCACATCAAGTTACCCGAAACTGTAAAATTTTCCTAATCAACTTTGAACCTTATGCTTTAGGGATAAAGTTGAAAATCTATTGAAGAAATTTGACAGATTGTAATAGCTTGATGTGCTTGCGTCTGTACCAACTGTCAAAAAAAAACTCAGCGAGCCCAACTGTCAAAAAAACTATTATAATGTCACCAAACTTATTTTACACAATTCACCTTACCGTCAGAAGAACCGCAACTACAAAAACAATTAAAAAAACTAGGCTCAGAATTATTAAACTCACGTATAATAACATCGATGCAGCTCACCGGCAGAAGATTAAAGCGAAGTAATCCTTCAATCCTTACCGTAATGGAACTACTATGCCGCGTTGTTGGAATACTAGGAGTGCAACACAAGCTGGATACAATACAATACCTACACAACACAAACAACATTCAACAACAACGCACACACAAACACACCGTAAGCTTCAACAATTTCTGCATTTATATCTGTAATTCGCATAGTGTACATTAGTGTATATTCGTGTAGTGTTTTGGCGTCGCGGGCGCATTATGGATTGCTTTGTATTGTCATTGTCAATCTCAAATTGTCATTTGTCAATGTCAATTAATATGTGTTGTCTTTGGTCCCTGGCCCTAACATCAAGCAATGGACAAAATTGTCAACATTTTTATTAAGCTTGAGTACGACGAGGCATTTTACAAAAGAGGGCAATCCGCGCAATATATAAAATGGGTCCTCGCGAGTCTCTTAGAAACAAATTTAAAGAAATTGATATACTAACTCTGCCTTCTCTTTACATTTTAGAAAGTATTTTGTATGTTCGCAAAAACTTAGGACTTTTCAAAATAAGAAGCGATTTCCATAATATAAATACACGCAGTAAAAATGAAATTGTGATACCTAAATTTAGACTAACTAAAACTAGCAAGTCATTTCTTGTAAACAGCATCCGTTTTTATAACAAGTTGCCAAAGTCGGTTACAGAACTTAGCGATGGAAAGTTCAAAACCCTCATCAAACGAGTCCTTATCAAAAAAGCATATTATAAGATTAAAGACTACGTTGAAGACAAGGTAGTTTGGCAATAATTCCTTCTGCACATGTGGCTTCCCTGGCACCTCTTTGACGGCATAAGTTCTACGTAAATGTCTATTAACTGCTCTCAAATTACGATGTTTATTTTTTATTTGTACATACTTCTATGACATAATCTTTTTATTATTTGACATTATATACAGACAATTTTAATTTTTCACCTCTTTCTTAGTTGAAATGGCAATCATATCTCTTGGTTTTAGTAGATTTTTATATTTTGTTTATCCTTTTGATACATCCTTATTTTGTAAATGTGAGGACTTTGTAAGCCTTGTAGACTAGATCTGTAGACCATTTTTTATTTTTATCAAGTACCTGGTACTTGTTGACAGGCCTACGCTGTCCTCCCATACCTACTGTAACTCGAAAACATTTTAAAAGCCAATTATTTTTAAAAGAGTAACCATGGAGTTTCTTGCCGGTTCTTCTCCATAGGAAACGACCAATTGGAACCGTGCACCTAGCTTCTGACGTTTCATAAGTGCCCATGTTGGTTTATGTGAAATAAAAATATTTTGATTTTGATTTTGCTTTTGACTACGTTGTATGTGTATATTTTATGTTTTTTTTTTTATTTTTTTTATGTGCGTTTTGTTTGTACAGAATAAACCATTTTTCTTTCTTTCTTTCTTTCTCTTTCTACATGATAAAGAGTATTCTATTCTATACAAGACAGACTTATGGCAATATCTACATGGTTCAACCAAATTGTTTTACTTTCATTGAGTCACAGAAATGAATGCTACGAGAGTATGGTTTGTTCCAAAAGTATCTGACGAAATTGTAAACAAACCCTGTTCAGGTTAAATTTTACGCAAGCACTCACTAAACGGAATTAGTAACACATTAGAATAGAATACTCTTTATTATGTACACCATATAAATTACAGACATAAATATAGAAATTTTACAATGGGTGACACAATGGGCGGTCTTATCGCTAAAAGCGATCTTTTAAAGACAATCTTTGGATGGATTAAAAAGAGGAAGGACAGACAAGTACTGTAGGTAGTCTGTGGTGTACCATTTACACAATACCATAAATATTTGTACATACATAAAGTATCACATACATACATAAAGTAGCACATTCATATCTGTATTTAAAAAGGTTTCATATTTATGTCTCACTACTTTTTCTGACAACTATTGTTTGAATATTATTAATTTAATTATTGTAATTGAAAAATCATAGATGAACAATGAGGATATAAAGTTAACCGCGATTTTCGAATGAAGAACAACTTTAAAGTGATTTATAAAATTAAAATTTCAGCACCCGATTGTGTAACAAACTTTCAATCACAATTTGAATAATTTCGAAGGATACCGCATATCCATTGCTTCATATCTTCGAAAAATTAGTATGCTCAACAACGTAAATAACGCAATGAATGTTGTTTTACTGTCAAAATGCTACCGACGCGATAGTGTGTTATGAAGTTACCTCGCGGGTATTCAAATGATCGAAGCGCTCTCTTTTTTACTCACTCTATTCTTGCTATACACACTATTATCTAAAATTAGCTCAATAGCTACGCTTGCCGCGGTTCGTCCGTGGATGGGTGACCCCAAACTCAAACTCAAAGCATTTATTTCAATTAAACCATTTACAGGCACTTTTGAATTGTAAAGAAGTCGGTCAGTCAGAAAATATGAAGCTAGTTGCCCATTCCACCTATGGAGAAGAACGGGCAAGAAACTCCATGGACACTCTTTTAAATTATATTTACATATCCACCCATAGACCATCTTTACATATCAATACCCCTCCGTGCCTCGGAAAGCACGTTAAGTCGTTGATCCCGGCTGTCAATCGTGGATCTTTGGCAGTCGTTACGGGTCGTCAGAAGCCCGAAAGTCTGACAACCAGTCTTACCAAGGGGTATCGTATTACCTAGCAACTCGGTTGTGAAGGTCAGATAGGCAGTCGCTCCATGTAAAATACTGGTAGTCAGCTGTATCTGGTTAGACTGGAAGCCGACCCCAACATAGAACGGAAAAATCTAGGCAGATGATGATGTAAAACTAGCTATTTGCATCACTCATAGTGAGTACCCAGAATTACCTTGAATTCGATTTCATAATTTTATTATTGCAACAAACCAACACTGGATGTAAAAGGTCTACTCAATTTATAAAATCATGAATTCTTTTTGTTCGATGCAAATTGCTCCGTAACAACATTATTCATAAAGCCGTTTTTCCTATAAAATACAGAACCAATTAACAATGTTTACATTGCGCCAGACAGTAGACAACATCATCGATCCAATTATCCAGAAACTATCACTAACTGAAATAAAAGGACACGAATAGGTACAATCGGCAACGAAAGTCGGTTAACACTTTTTTTAGATTTTTGTGTTAGAATAGTTTTTTATGAATATGTTGTCTATTTATTTTCTTACATATTAAATACATTTTTAAATGTTTTTATTAAAAAAACGTTAAAAATATTAGTCCGCCGGTATCGGGAGCAGGGTCCAAACCAAACTACTGGTGGTTAGGGCTCCAGAGACAGGAACCGCCTCACGATGCGAGCCGTATCGAGGAGTACTGCCTTCTGAATCAAGCCCTTCATCCAACCGCCTAACGAAAGCGTCGAGAGATTTTGATCAAGGATTTTGCCCATTAGGCCATTATTAATATCATAATTATTAAACAAAACAAAATTGGAAGGTAGCAGATGAAAACTTAAAATAATAATGACACTCCTTTTCATGCGTAGTTATGTAAAAGCTCTTAATCATGACACGATCTTCTGAAAAAAAAAAACATTAATTAATGTTGTGTCAATTTAGATAACAGTTACATAAAAGTACCTATATAAAATGAACAGTGCCAATCGAATTTAGTTGCTGACCGTACAACAGCGCTAGTTTCCATTGCGACGTCACAACAAATCGTTAGAATTCTAGGAATATTCCAACCAGTTCTTGGAATTTTACGTCGGAAATGCATAGTAATATTGTGTGCATGAATTCCGAGAAATTACCTAGCGTCGTAGTATGGGGAATTACGTCTGTTCGACTTAAAATGGAACTCAGGGTCAAGGTCAATTTTACGGTTGCAGACGTAGTAATTATGAAACAGTCAATACTGCGGTCGAGCGTGCAATATGTTTTGATACTTGAACGCACTTGATCTTTCATTTATACTTTTTCTGCCTTACCGTAACTTTGAGTCTTTTATTAATTATGATTAATTTTTAAAGAAATGAAAACTTTCAGGTTATTAAATAAAGAAACAATACAATTTATTTTATCAAAATTATGTATAGATCATTACTGGTTCCATTCTGGTTATCTGTACAGATACGATGTATAAGAAATACCTCTCCTTTGCAGTTATCGTACCCTTGATATTAATTCAAGCCATACCTAGAATTTCATGAAATATTATGTAAAATGTGACCTGAATCAAAATCCTATAGCATCAATTTCTGAGAAGTACGTATCAGAAGGTAAAATAACTTTACTCATCACATGGATTGGTAACTATTGGCCGAGAAAATCTAAAACTATTAATTAACCCAACTTCAGGAATCAAAATAAGCTTGCGCAAAGACTAAAATCCCGGTTCTCTCTCACCCGACTCCAATTTACAAACTTCATTCCAAAAGATTAACATAACCAACATTCAAACGAAATTCGCGAACACCGAAGCGTTCTGAAATCTATTCTAAATTTCAAACCATTCTAGAATTGGAATCCATTCTGGAACAAAGACTCATATTTGGGAATCCACTCCCTGACTTCACTATGTAGTGGTACAAATGCCGCCGATGGTACCGAGTCGTAACAGATATACAGGGCGGAAAATTGGCATTTCCTTATCTGGGATTGGAAGTGAGAAGCGGTGAGCGATGCTTCGGCGCGCTTGGTAACTTTAAGTGTCAAGGTATTTGATAATGTTTTGAATGTAGTTCCTGGTTTCAATCATGTCTCTTGATAGTTTGGTCACAAAGGCAATAGAATTAAAGAAGAACAGTAAAATAGCATGAGGTCCAATAAAACTAAAGGTAGCCTACATAATCTACATAATTTATACACGCCGACAGACGTTTGTTTTGACATAAAAACAGAGCACTTGAAATTGTTTTGAACAAAAATATACGGCGTCCAAAAAATATTTTTTTGTGCATTGACAATTGGCTTTATTCCAAAAGTAAGTTGGCTTGTTGACATATCGCTTGTATCGTAGAACTTTTAGGACTTGTAGATGATAAGCAGCGACATTTATGCTCTATTTAACTTTTGGATCTTGCCAAATTTTTTGACTCCTGTCTTGTCATATTTTAGTTCTGATCTAAATAATTAATTTATATCGAAACAGAGAAAATTTCTTAGCAATTATATGAAATGCTGAAATACAATGTATATTGCATAATTTTGTGTCAATTTAATTGATGGGTAAAAGTTTCGACCGTACATTAACATTTATTTTTATCGGTGTCAAACTCAAAGCATTTATTACAAAAGATTTCAAATAAACAAATTACAGGCACTTGAATTGTCAAGGTGTCGGTCGGTCAGAAAGATAAAGTTTGTTGTTTGTCAAATCAATTCTTAGGGTGCGTCTAGATTATGTTATATAACACGTCCAAATTATTTAACATTGCTAACCTCTCTATAGAAATATATTATATAACTATGTTTAATAACATGTTATGTTACACAGTGTGGACGCACCTTTATGACAATATGAATTACTTTTTCAATAATAGTGTTTTCTGCTTGGTATTTCGTTTCATTTACTTCAATTCAATTTCGAATGATATAAATACCATCGTCTTATTAATGAAACTCATCCTCTTTTCACTTACGCCGTACTCCAACAATGCCTAGGATTGTATGTAATTTGAAACTTGATCAATGTTTAGCCCGATAGTCGGAGATAACTCCCCTGCGTTAATCCCTTTTAGTTGACTATTAGTTACATACGTAGTATTGTCTCTATTGGCTGCTGCTTTGTATTAAATAGGGATATCGTTAATAAAAAAAAATACTATCCGACCGTTTAACTGAGACATTGCCTGAGGTAGCTGCGCGGAGCGGGCGGGGTGTGGTGACGTGATGCGAGAGCTTAGTGATTCGTCAACTTGTGACAACTATCACCCCTCCCGCACCGCGATTAAAGTGATTTTATTTTGACCTAAAATAATAAATTGTCGGCACATTGGTGTATTTTAGCTAGCTGATTATTTTTCTTGTAATGTATCTAATGCGTTTTTCTTATGTATTTTTTTACCATCGTCTTATTTTGGTGGTCTGAATGATTTCTAAAAGTTTTTCCATCTATTTTAATGGGACCTTATATAGACGGTCATTGTATAGTATACCCTAGTTCTACCATACAATGATAATACACCAGCGCTGCGTTATTTATTGTTTAAATATCGCAGCATTATGCTGAGATAGTGCCGGAGCTTTTTTGGCATCGCAAGTCTTTTTTTTCTCTTGTTTATATTTGTTAGTTTTAAATTGCAATCCCATTTTTTGAAATAAACTATTATTATTATATTATTATAAAAAAAAAAATGCTCCTTTTTACGGTTTGTATTTCCTGTGCGTGTCTTAAATAAAATAGTTTTCATTTCTTTCTATTTAATGAAGTAAAAAGCTTTATAACTAATTTTCTAGGAATTATACTTTGATGTTGAACTTAAACAACAGACTCCTTGGTTCAATGAATTTCGATTCAAGGACGTAAAACTTTATTCTAATTAATACAATATTTTACTCCTTTACCTTATCGTGTTCTTTTGACAAACTCTCCTAATTCCATTAAACTACAACACGAGAACCTAAAACGACTAATTAATCAATTTGCTCTCCTGTAAATACGTGTGAAAAGAACCCGAAACTGTCGATCCTTGTTCAGAAAAGCATTAGATTGACAAACACTGTTTACTTGCCAATGTAACGAGAACCTAGATGATTAATAGACCCGTATTTGCTGTATTTCATCAAGCCTAGAAGCTAGGCAGTGTAATTATGTGTAACAGATCGACCAGTCAAAGACGAGCGTTTGAAGTGTGTATGTTCGTACGTACCTACTCGGTTGTATCTATGTGTGAGTGTGTTTCTACACGCCACGAGCAGGCGCGCGGTGTTCCGAAATTGAAATTTGAACAGCGATTGCATGTTGTTTTTTTTTTAATCAGATAAGCACATTGGTTTATTGAAAAAATCTCTTTGCTTTCACTTCACTCGACTTTCACAAAAATAATAAGTATGATATTTTTGTTACGAAGAAAATACGAGTTTGGATAACGAACTCAATTAACATTTCTCGCAGAAAACCTTCAAGTACCTTCGAGGCTTGGTTCTTATTAATTATTAATGCGACTAGGCCCACTGGTAACACTAAACAATAAATGCGTTCACCAGTCAGCACCGCAGTCAGCAGCACCGTGCAGTCTCACCGGATACATCTGAGTACCTAACAGTATTTTATATGGAGCAACTGCCTATTTGACCTCCACAACCCAGTTATTGGGTAATACGGTCACCCTTGGTAAGACTGGTTGTCAGACTTTTGGGCTTCTGACTACCCGTAACGATTGTCAAAGATCTACACTCCAGATAACTGCCGGATCCAACAGCTTAACGTATTTTCTGAGGCACGGAAGGGTCGCGATAAGTAATGAATGGTCACCCATCCACGAAACAACCTCAGCAAGCGTAGCTTAACCATCGATTGACCCGTGCGGCTATTATATATGACGGAGAAAGTATGCGTGTCACGTTATTTTCAGCCATATTTTAATTACTGTGGCCGTACTATGGGTAGTGTTGGTTATTGCGCAATAGAAAAACCATTTGCAGTTCAAATTAGATTATTATTTCACGAATTTCAAATTAATCACATCAGCGAATCGCACGCTGTAGGTACACGACACAACCAGATACGGAAAGCGGGATAGTTTCTGAGCACAATGACATGTTGTCCGTACGATGTCGAATGTCCAAGAGAGGTCCACATAGTTCTGACGTACTATCGTCGGCCCCCAAGGAGTCAGGCTAGACTCTGTCAGTACCACCAGATGGCGCTCGCGTTCCGAATAGTCAAACGAATGACCGGATGCGACATATATATATATATTTACCCACAACCCTCTCACGCCAACACAGACACTATCCAAATTATCATCAACTAAAATACTCATCCAGCAATCACATTACAGCATGCAATCATTCATACTACCGCTACAAATTGGATTCCAACACAAAATAGTAATCCGATTACTACCCTGCATTTCGCGCTTTATGTAATTCCAAGTCAAGGGGAAACTTTTGCTACTATATGTGTTATGTTAACGAATTCACGCTTGTTGCTGTTTCTCTTGAAATTTTCACAATTTCTCTTAAGTTTACTGAAGGGTGCACAGTCGTGGGATCGATCGGAGGGGTACTAAAGTTACTTTGGTAAGACCTAATTTGGATTATATATAGTTCTGTGTGCCATTTTTGGTAACTGGAAAAATATTATTAGTTTTATTTATTTATGTAAACTTTTCGCACACAAAAAGGTAAAAAGGCGGACTTATGCCTTAATGCCTTCTCAAATGAATAACAAAAAATACTTTAGGTATTTGAAAACACTGCAACATGAATGCGTAACCCAAGTACGTCCCTGCGTTTTGATGTCACTACGGGTTATTATGGAACTGTCAAAGTTAAAGCTATTGCAATCACGTGTGTTACGCGATTTTAATGTTGGTTATGCTTAATTAATAAACCGTTTTAAAAGTTCCTTCATCAATGGTATAAGAACTTTCTGTTTTTAATCAAACCGAATACCTTTATAATTAGTTCTGTACATATCATTAACACGCTTTTCATCGACGGTTTCACATAACACATAAGTTTAACTCGGAATTATGTTGGAATTTTAATGCTATCGACCCAAGAGTGTTAATTGAAAAAGTTTCGCTCCTCCACTGTAGAATGTGCTGGCGATGTGTTGAATTAATAAACAGCTCTGTCAAACATTCCGATTGAATAATTGACGCGTGACATGAGTTCGGAGCGAGTTTTAAATGAGTTTTCTTAGTGCGGCCCTGTATTTCATGATTATTTAAATAAGAGATGTCACCGTTCGTGTTGAGATGTCGTTAATCATAATTAAGTTTGATGGAGGACTAATATGCTTCTAGAGAGCTTTTAGTATTTACATGAAGTACTTCATTACAGATGAAATTTGTGATGACAGATATTGAGTTGAATCGAGTTATGAGAAACTTAAGATATTGGTATTACCAAGAGTTAAGTATTTCCAATACGCGTTTTTTTTTTACCAATTCATATTGGTATTGGTTTTGTTATTGTTTTTTTTGTAATATTTTTATATCTGTAACTTTCATGGCGAACATAATAAAGAGTATCCTATCTAACGAATTGTAAAAGCCTGACTTTACATATCGGCCTAGTTAAAATAAACCTTTACTTGTTTATTTTTTTTTTGTGTTGCCATTTACACAACAGGCAACAAGCGTAAACGTTGCAGCGCTGAAATGAAAAAATAAATAACACTTTGCGCACAGTGTTTCAAAAAACAAATTTCGTAGTCAAAATATTGGTGACGAGGAAACAATAAAAATTAACTTTTATCATCGAATTTTCCCGGACATCCGTTAAAATGTAGCGGCTGCTGGAAAAGCTTATAGGTACATCCCGGGAGTTTGACAAATCACTCCTGTGATTAATTAAGTCTATTTGTTGAATAACACGACGTCGACGTTTGCGATTTTTTTTTGTTGCTAAGGAATAATTAAATATAATGGAACTGTGTTAGCTGTTACAATATTTACTTTCACGTTATAAAAATGGAAATGAAACACAAAACAGCTTCAATAAAACTGAATCTATACAAATACAGTTAGGTACATCGTAACCTTTCCCATACCGTACGCAAAATACGCGCTTTGACGTGGAGTTGCGGATACCAGCCCCTATTACCTATTATCTACCTAACCTTCTTATAATTTATGATAGCCTAGTACTTTAATAACGTCTCACAACATATTCCTGAACTAAAATATCCTCTCAAGTATGTGAAGTGTGTTATATCGCCAAAATAATATTGGAACTAATATTTCATAAACTGGCCGCTACAGACAGAATAAATCAAAATAGTTTTTAATAAAACTATGCCATACTTCATGAGGCAGCGTACATAAAAGTTACTATAAAATGGTCTATCTGACGTTTATATAGGTAACTTCGCCGTACTTCAACACTTTATATTTTCTGTACAAAAATTACATTTGATTTACTGTAGTTATGTTAACTGAGTTTGTTTTATGTTTTATTTTTATACACCGTTATTTTTGTTTAAATTTTAACGTTAGCATTTATTTGAGTTAGTTGTTTGTAAGTTTATTGTGCTATGTAGTGTTCTGTAACTGGTGTTCGTACTGGCAACTTTAACTGCATTAGTGGAATGGAATTAGGTACGTCTAGACTAGCATTTGTTCGCTCAAAATAACACAAATTAACTTACGTTACAAAATGAAATTGTAGTTGTTGTGTTGAAGCACATTAACATTAATGAAGTATATTACAGTGTAAATTATAAATAGTAGCTTACTATTTAACATAGTGCTTGCAGCTGTGACGAAACATCGGAACCTCCCAAGCCACAAAATCCGTAGTACCTATCGGCCAAAGTTACAACATTTTCCTACTCCGTAACTCTTACGGACATAAGACTAGTTCGGGCCCGAACTAAGAATGAATGACAACGCGATTTGACAGTTGTGCCTAATCCCGACGTCTTTTTGCCCGTCCGAATAATTGAATTTTTCACTTGTTTTGACCGATCAAACCCACTAGGGGGTTTGACGCAAAATATGCACTTCGCAGAATGTGCACTTGACGCAAAATGTGAATTTCTCAAAATGTGCATTTTGCTAAATGAACACTTCTCAAAATGAGTGTGAAGGCCCATATCTTCGTTGATGGACATAGAGAGTAGACTCCCTGACCACAAAGGAAAATACCTACAAGATAAATACCGTTTAATGTGGTGAGTAATAAATTATTTAGGTACCTACCTACCATTATTCAAATTAAAAACCAAAAAAAATAATTTCTATTTTTTTTTCTAAGTCGCACAAAAGACCACTGGGGACAGAGGATTCATAGCGAATGGAAAACAAGAAATATTCGCGCCAACTTCGCTCGTCTGATTAATTAGGCAAACTTTAATTAGCGAGCACCCCATAACTCATGACGTCACGCGCTCAACGTGACGTACCATTGAGATATTATGTTTTATATAGATGTAATTAATTATGAGTCAGTTTTTACTTGCTCTTGCCACTTTTTAGAGCACAATTTTTGGTTAATTAAAAAATTTGAGATGGTTGGAAGTCGTTATGATGAATTTGTAGTTAGAACTAGGTAATACAGAGAATTAAGAGCTTATTTTTATGCGTTCGACTAACGAATTTTCGATAGATAATTCGCTTTCCAAAAGACAGAGAAAATAAGCTAACATATATTTTTCTAGTCTCCATAACACGGGAGAATAATATTAATTACATTTTTGCTTATTGTTTAACCAAAACTTTTAAAAATTACATATAGCTATCAGATGTATAGATCATTTTTTACATTTTTTTTTATTTGAAATGGACTTGCTCTTGACTCTAGTCTAGGTCAAAAGTGACAGAGTTAAAGTCGATATACATCTGATAGGTATATTAAGTAGAAGTAAAGTTTTATTTCTACAAATTATCTAATACTAAAACCTTACCCAATCAAATGAGGTCTGTACTCAAAGTAACTTAATTCATTCATCTTATCCTTTAACAAAATTAAGGCGCCGCTTGTACCATAAATCGCCAAATACATATAACGCTAAACTAATTTAAAAGATCGTAATTGAATGAATGAAATATCATTCATTCGTTTGAAGTTGACAGAGACTATAGCGCCGTATTTAGGGATTTGTGGTGCAAGCGGGCCTTAATCTTCCATAATAAGAAAATGGATCCATAACTCCGATTCAAAATTCGAAGTTTGCTTCCTATAAACTGCAGGTCTCAGTGGAGGGTATACCCAATTTAACTATGGAATATTCAGCTAGTCCCCAGCGTGTAGTCGCTACAAAGATTCAAACCTGACCCGTTAGACTAGAACTTAGAATTTAACTGGAAGGTTATCTGAATACGTTTTTGGAATAACTTTGTAGGATTTTATACGATTTTGAAATAGTATTTGTATAATTAGGTAGACATCATTTAAAATGATTCATCATTTTGTCATCTTGCCAGCAGTGAAGTATAAGTGAAATATACCTAATAGAGCTTGTTTAATGATTTTTTTCAACACGAAATCAAAATGGATGATTTTATAAAACAAAACCTAACCTTTAGCCATCGCGTGACCTAGGCGATTCGATTAACTCTTAATATTTTAAAATTAATTACCAGCCGTTAAGATGCTTCGAGAGTATAAGGTATCCCACATACAGAGATATAGGTATAGATACACATGAAAAACTTAAACCTGTCTTTGCTGTCGCAGAAGTGAGTAATAAGTACCTAATAAGACATTGTCAGGGGAAATTGCTTAACATTTTATCGAGTAAGTATGTATTTTGTGCATTTAATGAAAATGTAAAAAAAAACTCAAAATTATTGTCATGAACAAACAACTTGTTTATCTTAGAAGTCTGCCAAGATATTCTCATATTTGAATCTACATAGTTTTAACTTTACCACAAATATTCATGACTTGTTCGTCAACTGGCGAGTGTCAAACTCGCGCCTGCGCGCGAGTTGACACCATCTTATTTTACCTATATTTTTGTCGTCAACTCGCTCGCACATAATTATAAAGTACAGTCAAATAATTATATAAGATTATGTTTCTAATCAATCTGCTTAGCGTTTTCCCATCTAATTTGGGGTCAGCGTCCAGTCTAACCGGATGCAGCTATCACCACCAGACCAGTATTTTACATGGAGCGACTGCCTATATCTGACCTCCACAAACTACTACAATCCACTGGAAAACACGATACCCCTTGGTAACACTGGTTGTCAGACTTTTGGGCTTCTGACTACCCGTAACGACTGTCAAAAATCTACGAATGACAGCCAGGACGTACGACGTAACGTGATTTCCGGGTCACGGAGCGTTCTCGATAAGTAATGGATGGTCACCCATCCTCGAACTAACCGCGGCCAAATTTAGGCGTATGAGTTTATGATATGGTGTGGTGGATGTGTGTGTTTATGGTGTTTAGGTGTGGTTCTATAATATTCTAGAGATCGTCAACTAATGATAATATAATAATTTACGAAGATTATGAACCTGTCTATATTGTAGTAACTTCACCTACAACGATGTGACACACATTATACCGTTCAATAGAGCGGCGACTCCATGCTGTTATTTTGTGCAGCGTGACTCGTCGTCGCATGAATAGGCGGTCTATAAGTCTTTGCTAGGCAAGGTAGGATATTTTTACTAGCAGGCTAAATTATCTAAGGCTTGTAGAGACGTCAATTTACTTTGAAGTTTGAACAATAAATCGCAGTATATTCCACCTATTACAAACAATAAACATGCAAGATCGCAACACAATTTAACGGGGCTTGCATAGTACTACCCAGTAACTGGGTTGTGCCGGTCAGATAGGCAGTTGCTCCATGTAAAATACTGGCACTTGGCTGCATCCGGTTAGACTGGAAGCCGATCCCAACATTGTTGGAAAAAGGCTAGGCAGGTGATGATGACAACACAATTCAGCACATTTTTTCATATCATCATTTTAAGTCCGTTAGCTTATATTATGTAAATATTATAAAAATAAATGTCAAAATAGTTCGTGAAGCAGAAGAAAAAAAAATAACATCAATATTAAACGGAATTCACTTTGATGGCGCGTTCTGAGCCGTGCTCGCTAAGAGCCTGCGTCCACTAGCCTTTTAAATTTTATTTTTCATACTATTAAGTTATATTGCTATTCGTCGTATAAAAATCCCTTTCCGTGCCATGCCGCCAGTGAGTGCAGCCTCTAAGGCCCTTTACACATAATGCCGCTGTCACTGTATTGGTTGCCCTTGGATTTGTATGAACACGGCGCCGCGGCGGCGGTGGCGAGTTTTGTTAGGTCTTATCAAAACTCGCCACCACCGCTGCGGCGTCGTGTGTGGGGTTCAAACAAATCCAATGGTGACTGATGCAGCGGCGCCGTGGCGGCGGCGGTGCCGCTGCCGCTGCGGCATGATGTGTAAAGGCTCTAAGTGCCTTATAACATTGAAGAATAGGTATTATTTTGTACTTACGTCCTGCAGATTATTGTTTTGCAATATAGTAGCTTCTAGTGTCTGGAAAGAACCGACTTTGGTTGATTTATTCCGGTCTGATCCTCTGAGCCCCCCCTCCACCCTCCCCCTCCTCGATCCCCTGCTAATTCGTCTTCTGTTTTAAACTTTGTCTTATCCACTTTATGCTAGGTTACTCTTTTTGACAGGTAAGTACAGTCAAGAGAAAATAAACGTTTCATGATTGTATAAATTGTAATAATAAAGCTGAAGAGTTTTTTTTGTTTGTTTGAACGTGCTAATCTCTGGAACTACCAGTCGGATTTGAAAAATTCTTTTTGCCTTTGATAGCCCAATTCTTGAGGTAGGCTATAGGCTATTTAACATCACGCAAGGAGCCTTAGGAGCCGAGAAAAAAAAGTCAGAAAGAACGCTAAGCGAAAACGAAGTAACAGCGCGGGCGGGCGATGCGATGCGACGCGATGGGTTGGGGAGCGAGAAATGTTACGCGGAAGAAGTCGCGAGCAGAAGCTAGTTTCGTATAAACTAAATATTAAGTTAATTTTTAGCATCAGTAGCAAAGATAGTTAGTTCATTATATCGTATCACCATCACCAGTGTAAGATAAAATACCTACATCATATTCATACTATGGATAAGAACGTCCAAACCTACCTATTTCCTTTTCGCAATTTCGCTGTTTCAAAGGACCCTTATAATTTCGTCATGTCCGTTCCGTTCAGTCCGTCCGCTCGCGTTTCCGCCAGTCCGTTCGTTTGCACGCCAGACCTTCATAGATTATCATGACATCTCATCATGTAAAGAAAAGCGTTCAAAATGGAAAACGTAATAAAGATAGAAAGGTTATGCTCAACTCCACCGTCGTTTACCTACCCATAAGGGCATTAAGGTTCTAAAACCAGACCAGAGAACATCCTATTAATATTATAAACGCGAAATATTGTGAGGATGGATGGACGGATGGATGTTTGTTTGTTACTCTTTCACGCAAAAACTACTGAACGGATTTTGATGAAACTCTACAATCAGAATAATACAGGATTCTTTTTATCCCGATATTTCCACGGGATCGACACATACGCGGGGCGCTGCTAGTATACTATATTTGGATTAAAACAAAAATCACGTTAAAATGTTTTTTTAACGAATAATAATACATATATGACAGAGACAATACATAATCAGCCTATAATATTCCCACTGCTGGGACACAGGCCTTCTCACTTCGAGAGGGAGTAGGCTGTAATCCAAAACGCGGGCACAAGTCATTGAATTTTTCGTTCCAGGACATGCCGGATTCCGCACGATGTTTTCCTTCACTTCTTTTTTTAAGAACTTCAAAGTACAAAAAACATCGTATCTGTCTAGATACGATGTTTTTTGTACTTTGAAGTCTTTGATGTTTATTTTTGTTTTCTTTAGAAACAAAATCACTTTATTCCCACTCCAGCTTACCAAGGCCCAACATCTCTCAATAAATTTTCGAACGCGTGACTGCTAAAAGTTAAAATCGTCTTCCAAATCAACTACAGCATGCAAATACTTTTTTCATTTCTCATACTCGGAAAGCAGTGTTTGTTTGATCCGAATAGTGGGTGGAAGACGCTGCGGGAAAGAATTTTAAAAATAGAACTAAATTGGTAAGGTAGTCAGCTAAGATTTTTTTTACATAATTAAGAAAAATGTTGCGGTCTTATGAGTGTATAAACAGCCCAAAAACAGCCAGTTTGAATTAAAAAAAAAGCTATTAAGTGGGACCACAGAACAGATAAAAGTTATCTGTTCTGTGAGTGGGACGGTCCGCGGCGGTGACGCGGTTTGTTCCATATTTAAAATAGTACACAAAATGTTCTAACATCTCAATTAACTTTAGGTATAGGTACCTACTAGGTACCTACTATTCATATTATTATTATCCGTAAATATTTTAGATAAACCTAACCTAAATATTTTAGAGAATTTTTTTACTTTCCTTATATTCGAAATGAAAAGTAGAGTGTTTAACACGGGTGAACGTCATCAATTCCTACTCGGACTATAGCCGCCCTCTATCTATAAATACCTCTTATGGAAATAGATTCCTTTCGACCCTCGTATAACAATCTACTATTGTTCTTTTCACTAACGTCAAAAGAACAAAAAGTATTTGCATGCAGTTCATTGGCCTATCAATCACTCACCCTGCGCTCGACAGTATTCATCCGAGACGAAAGAGTTAGTCGAAAAGTATACCTATACGAAGATAGATCCAAATTGACTGCAGTGGATGGACAAAGTTAATTGTGATAAAAGTTTCAATCGAATTTTTCCAACTATCAAAATTGGTCGTACAATTTTACGTGTGTGATATTCTAGCAAAAATGTAATAATAGTACCATCAGAAATCTGATTTCGTTGTTAATGAATTTAATCAAAGCTCCGTTTTGTAAACTGAATTGAAAATAATACGATTTTAATAATAATAATTAAACACGGATTTGCACGTACAAAAACCCAACTGACGTTTAAAATTCCATCTGCTACATTTTTCATTTCATCGGAAAAAAAAACAAAATCGATTGAAATAGAGAACAAATGCGCATTTAACGGGAACGTTATGCAAATGAACGAACGCCCCCGCCGACGTATCGAACGATTTGAAATTTAAAAAAGTATTCATTGAATCGTAAAATCTAGCATCGTATTTCATAACTAAAATTCCGTAGTTAGAAATGGAATTTTTGAATTTACGCATTCTGGTGGAGGTGCGCGTGTAGATTGGACGTATTTTGACATTGAATTAATTGGAAAACTTTACTGTCAGGACTTCAGGAGTTATCTTGTTGGGCGTGCCATTCGTGAATTTTTAATTTGAATGCTTAAGTTTGGCTCCGTTTGATCTATGTAGTAGGTTTGCGGGTGTGTTCGCAACTTGTTGTGATTATGTTTTGGGGTGTCATGATATAGCGAGTTTGGAATTAATCAAATCGCTATGAAATATAGATGTTCGAAGTTGGACCTCCTACTGTTGTTGTTGATTTAGTAACTTTATAATCTCGATCGATCATAAATACACTAATAATATACCTAAGCTTTTGATTTATTTTTCTCTTGTCATATCTTGAGAGATTGATATCTAAACCAAGCCCAGACTTGTGCCCAGTTGATGGCAATAGGCTCGCCCCCTATATAAGTGTGTGTCCTGTAGGAACACCTCTGTCAAATCTTTCGGGGATTACAGGCTTGATGTTATGTAATGTGATATCTATCCCTACTAATTATTATAATCCAGCTACTAGAGCACCAATCAACATAATTAAAATCACGAACAGATCAAACCCGAAAAAATAATTACTCAGTCAACAATAGCGGAGTTCTCCGCCAAAATATATTATAGGCAAACATAGGCGAGGGGTTAATTCGCGTTACGTGGACTAAAATGACATTTAATTAAAATCAGAAGTGGCCCAAGAGCTTGACAAATTGCCCTCGACGTCGCCAGCAGCTGAGTTTAAAACAGAACGCGTTTAAAGACTAACTAGCGTTGATTTGGTTTAGGATGTACTTAAATGAATTATTTTGTTGGTAATTCGTTTGCGTTTGTACAATTTGATTTTGGGTTTGAGTAAGAAGCAGGAATTATGTAGTTTTGAGTTTTGGAAGAGCTTGATTGCAGTGTTTTTTTAATTCATTCTTGCACCATAGACTAACATAGGCCTTTTCTTGTCGTGAATTGGAGATATCTTTTGAAGTATCTTATCGTAGACAACGAAAGAAAATATAAATAAAGTATCTATGTTTTTCAAAACTTAATAAGGATGAAGATTTTTATTGCCATCTAGTTTTTAGTAGGGTACGTATCAAAATCCCGAATTTTAAAAGACCGAATTTTAAAATACCGATGGACGAAATCCCGAAAATTGAAACGCCGAATGGTTGTTTGGTCGAAAGTTTAAAATCCCAAAAGTTCATTTGCCCGAAAGTTTAAAATCCCGAAGTTTAAAATCCCGAAGTTCAAAATCCCGAAATTGTCTCCGTTTCCGAGAAAAACTATTTTTTGTAAACCTAATCTCAAAACACTTAAAAGTTGCCTAATTTTTTTTTAATAATTAACCTATTCTAACTAGTTCGGTTCCAGGTAGCCTACTAATTTTTTTTTTTCTATAGCGCCCATATTTTGTGTACTTAAAAGTAATTTTTTTCTATATAATCCTGTCGTTTCTGGCACTCGCCGGCCGCTGCCGCGGCACCGCTCACTTCGCTCGCTCGGCTCGTGCGTAGGGGTCACAGTTTTAACCTAACCTAACCAACAATTTTTAAAAAAATAATTTGCCTAATCTTTCGTCCATTCGGGATTTCGTCCTTTCGAGCATTTGAACATCGGTATTTTGTGTTTCGATATAACGACTATCGGCATTTAAAACTTTCGGTATTTTGAATTTCGGTGTTTTGGACGTCGGTATTTCAATCATAGGTATTATGAACTTTCGGGATTTTGATACGTACCCTTTTAGTACCACAGTAATAGCTTTAAACGAAATACTCTGTAGTTTTTTGACATTTCAAAATGTTTTAATAAATTCCAAACCTAAATATTACCTTCACTAAAACCTTTACCTCCTACATTAAAACTTGTTCAAACAAAACAATTATTTCCATCGTTCTTTAAACTAAGCCCCAAGTTGAACCAAAAACTGTCAAGTGTTTGAGAATGTTCACGAAATTCAAAGCCAAATTTTAATTATGCTTTCCAACCGTATGCGGCATTTCTTTGACAACACGTCATGGTATAAAGAAAGTCATTATTTCGTACCGAGACATGTTCAAGGTAGAAACGTAGGTACGAATGTAAGTATTAATTAAATTACTGCTGGAATATGTACGGAATGCGAGACTGATGGAAATTGTGTTGATGATGATGTAACAGGACATTCTGAAGCAATGTTATTAGTTTGTGAAGAAGGGGCTTTTGTGGTTTATGTCTTCGTGAATTTAATGCAAGACACATTCGGTTCTATAACATTATGAGTACCGTACTGGTCTAAGACCCAAGTTTAATTTATATTGCTTCTTACTTTAATTTAGGCGATGTGTTTTTTGTTTTTGTGCTCACACCATAAATAATTATTATAAGTCTATACATGAGGATTTGTAATTGGCTTTCGGGTGACTATGGTTTCCTTTTGTGTTTGTTTTTATTAACTATAAGTCCTCCATGTACTAAAATAAATAAATAAAATGTGATGTGTTTAAAACAATTCCTTTTGTTGCATACTACTAGTACTTTATTGATAACGTAATAGTACAAGAAGAAGATACTGAAGATACCAATTGAAACAAACACACAGTCACAGCAATTGACATAAAATCTTTACCTACAGTTGACGCTATAAATCTTATCAATAATAAAATAAGACTACAAGAAACTCGTAACTTTAAAACAATCTCAACAATAGCTCTCTTGCCTGCAGAAAGTGAAACGTCAACTGAGTTAAATATTCAGAATGGTACATACCTCGTCTAGTCGTCGAGTTCTCCTGAATGCGAGCATTCGGTAAATTTATAGCTTGAAGCAAAAAGAGGTGTCTGCCAGGAGCTGAAGTTGTTATATTTATGCTTGTGCTTGGTAGAGGAGTAAGGTTTTGCACATTCAGTGTTCCAGTATCTCTTAGAGTCTATATTTCTTTTTCACGCATGACTGGTGTAACAATAGACAACAACATAACAATTGTATAGTTTAATTTGTAGTCCATGGATACACAAATTAATACTTTACTAATCTCTTGGTGGATCATCGTGGATTAATACAAATAATTGTTTTCTGGTAGACTTAACTTTAGAATTACATAATTTTATACATTTAGCTATTTTCAGCAGTGAAAGTTTTTCGGTTAAAATGATGATTATGATAATACATTTAATAACAAACACAAAATTGCAATACTTTGAAGCCGTCATTAGAATAAATAAAATGTTAATATCAGCAATACCAAATGTTACCATAAAAATAAATAAATATTAAACGAGCATTCGGCTGATAGAAATAATTGAATTAAAAATTCAACATCGTCCAGTCTACATTCTCGAAGCGGCATGAACGAACCTCGTGAATGCTGCAGCATTTGCCAAATTTATGGCTCTCAAACCAGAAGACTTGGAGCTGGGTTAAAATTTAGTTGTTTTGAGAATATAATAGTTGAATATAACCTTTTAGAAGAGCCAGAAAAGAATATAAAGGCGCTTTTGCTCATACATATTGACATTGTGACTGACAATGTTTACAGGGTGCACCAAAATTGAATAAAGGAGATTATGAAAACCTCGCAGAATAGGGAAATGACAAACATAAAAGTCACATCTATATTAATGAATTTATAATAAATCTATACTCAATAGCCAATAATCAATATACATGTAAAGATTAAAGTAGGTAACATAATCTATCTAAAATCATTCTCATCTATTGCGTAGATCAGATCTGTTTATCCTAAACAGGATAAAGGGGAGATAGAAATCGGAACTGCGGAACTGATATCGGAGTTACACCTCTCCGTTTAATTCCGGTAAAGATGATTAGGAAATTAATGTAATTTCCAAATTGATGTTCAGATTTCGATGTATCAGTTTCAATTCGAATATAATTATAAGCACTGAATGGAATTCATTACATTATTAGTGTCGAATTTCTAACTAATGTAGTAACATTCAGGTATAATATTACGTATATTCCAAGTGACATTAATATCTAAACAAATTTGATAGTCATCAGCACTTTATCACACAACAGCTTTCAAATGAGAAAAACTTTCGCAAAATATAAAAACATTGCTGCTACTATCTCTATTTCGGAATTCAGGCCAGGAGTATTCATTTATTCATCTTCAGCCCTCCATTTACAAATTAAAAGTACAGATATTAGACAGATGTATAAATTAGTTTCTTTGTCTAGATGTTTTGAGACTGAAAAAATAACTGGCAGCTTATGAATTTCGTTTCATCTTATTTTAACGTTTGTAACTTTATTAATTATGCAAAGGTTCGTGTTCTCCGTGTCTTCGTTCATTTCTCGAATTAAACTTGCATTAGTCTGGTCCACGAAAATCAAAAATATTTGATGTCGCAGTATTTCTACGTACATATTTTGAATATCCATATTATGGTGTATTAGTGTATTTGTGCTGGTCTATAATTTGCCATTTAAATTAATAGCCCAACTGTCACTAATGAGACACAATTACTTTGTCTATTGTTACTGATCTCTAGGAGATTTCTTAACAGCTAGACTATACTTTCCCGGACTCCCTAAATTATTCCACCGTACCTATAAGATATAAAGGCCTAACCCCATGAAAACAATTAGGACAAAAAAAAGTTTTGATGCATTTTTGAAGCATTTTGGTGTCATCATTGCATACGAATTTAAATTCAAATAGTCATACTACAAAGAATACAGGATGGCTTGATTTAAGAGCCCTTTCACTTTATTCGTTACAGGCGTTCTTTTAGTCAACATTAAATTATAAACTACGCATTCAGATAAATTTTAAAGTACTTAGTTAAAATTTATCTCTAAATTGAACCACTTATCAAACCCATTTGGTGCAACCTTAAGACGCACATCGCATTTCGTATGTTCATTATTTTAAAGTGTGATATAGCCAATAGCGTCATCACAATCAATATGTCTTGTTTTTTTCTTTTCTTCGATTTGTATATTGGCACCTTTTAGCTATTTCCTAGCATTCATGTAATTCGCTATGATCTAATCATGCTTTTTTATGTTGTGCTGTCTTTTGTACGCACCAAATAAACGATTTATCTATCTACCTATCTATTAACTAATCAAAGTCATTCCAACAACACACAAATCCACCACATGATAGCTCCATTTTCTACAATCGGGCTCTATTCTACCAAACAATTCGACCATAAAATCCTAAATCCCGTGTTTCCTTGATTGGTTCATACAGTGTAATTCCGCGCAGACTCGCTCGTTGCCTGCCCGTAAGATAACCGCCGGTTGCATAAACTTCGTCTGTGTTGGTTTTAACAAAGATTTATACTACGATGTCGTCCGCCGTAGATTTCTCTATGTATATTTTAAAGTTGAATGTGCTTTACGCTGTTCCTTTGTGGATTATTCCAGATATTCATATTATCGTTCTGTTTTTTTGTGAAGTGAAGAGATAATGGAACTGTTTTAAATACCGGGGTTTTTTCGTTTTTTGTGTTATTTGTGACAAAGTAATTGTTATCAACCGGTCTAATCTGTAAAAATCTCACCGTGAAAACATAGAAGAAGTGAATTTAAAGTGAGCTAATTTCACCTGAGGGGCAACTCCCGTATTTTTTAAAACTTTCGCATTCTAATCTCAGTCCAAATCTGTCAAAATACCTCAAATTCACTTAAATTTTTGTCAAGTTTGACATTGATCGTCGCTGAGATAAGATTGCGACTAGATTTTGAACGTTTTTAATAATGGTAATTAGCCTTCAGATGCTAGGGAGACAGCTCACTTCCGGCTCATTTCTCCTGTTTTCGCGGTGAGATTTTGACAGAATAAATCGGCATTTCGTCTTAACGATATTGCAAAAGGACTATCATTAATTTCGTAATTATATGTTTTTGTAAGACTCATTCTGAACCATTATTTTTTACGTCTCTGTTTACCTTACTTCGTTTGCGACTGGCTCTCTTGATTTTTATGCAATTTCTAGCTGTGTCGTGTATATATCCTTCTCCAGGTATGTGTATGTCCTTCTCCAGGTCATGGTCTACCCATGTGCCAAATTTCATCTAAATCCGTTTAGCCGTTTTAGCGTGAAAGCGTAACAAACAAACTTAGTTTCGCATTTATAATATTATAGTTAAGAAGTTAGGATTCTACAATATTATACCTACATAATATAAAACTACTGCTCGGCAACCTAGAACAGAAACACCATTATAAGCGCAATGTTTTCAGTTATTTTAACTGCTAATATGTTTATTTTAGTTTGCCCAGAAAGTACTTAAATTAATGGCTTAATATCGATTTCTGTTGGACACATATGAACCTACACTTCCAAAAAATACCTGGTGGCATTTGGATTACATCTCAATATTTACAGGAATCGAAAATCTTGTAAATCTTCCTACACCCAATTTGGAAAATTCCCTTTTCCCTTCAATCAGTCTCCTCAATTCAGTTCACGTAATCAAATAACGTCTCATACAAATTCCTGTTGTGTTAATATCAGAAACAGGCCTACATTATATTATATGTCGTCTGACTGGCCATATATTTCTGTTATCATACTTGGCATAGTGCCATTTTGGTGGAATTCTTTCAAATGTTAAGACAAGATTGGGAGATACGCTGGTTTCCCGGGTGGAGCGAAATTAAGAATTATTGGAGCTTAGTGAAAGCTGACTGTGGAAGTCATAGAAATGGCTTGAAATTTAGTTGAAGATATTCTTACTGTACCTACTAATATTGAGGTATGAAAGTGTTTCTTGACCAAGATTATCTTTGAGAGGTTAACATTCTCATGCCTAGGTAGGTATCTTAGGCCTAGCACAAACGCGCGGAGGAGTAGCGGTAACATAAAACCTTTTTTTTTAATACAAAAAAAAAAAACTTATTTTGCATCTTTTTAGCACATCATATTTGTTAAGTTTTCAGACTTTATTAATATCTGATGGCCGATTCTTATTGTGCAAGCCACATAAATTTAATCCAAAATGAAATATTTTAGCTGCATTTTCGAGTCAAAAATCGTTCGAATTTACGTAATTTACTTCGTGCATTCATGCTAGGGCCTCTGTTAAACATATTTGATAACCATTCTCAGAAGCTAACTGGCAATGCTAACAATTTTTCTTCCAAAAATGTAGTCGGACACACTTTGTGTATTGAAATAAAAAGTCCTCCCGACCGTATTTCGGCCAAGGTGGCCAATCTCAACGGACACTTAGCCTTCGGCGCGGAAGATATTATAGTGCACAAGTGTGAGCGCAGACACAGGTGCACTCCTTCTTCCCTCACTCTCATAGTCCGATGGGACGGCATTCCGACACGACCGGAGAGAGATCAGGCGCAGGACCAACGGCTTTCCGAGGCACGGAGGTATCACACCGCCAACTGTGCATTATTATGTATTAGAAAAGCACCGAATCATCAAAAATATTTATGAATCCTAAACCGTCTACAAAAAGGCAAACAGAGCGAAATAGTTTTGACCTACATCCACATAGCCTAGTTTATTAACAAAAACACGTTGCAGCCGATAGGCCATAAAGCCTATATCAGAAAGGGAGGACAAATTCTTATAGGGTTAAACGGTTCTCTCGACCTGTGACATTCAGCCTTCCCCCTTCGATTGGATTGCTATTGAACAAATATGGATATTTTTTCCTTCGCTTTTCCAATAAAGTATTGCTCTTTACGATGCCTTTGAATAAAACGAGACCTTGAAATTATGATTTTTTTTTTCTCAAAGAATTTCGAAATGAGACTCTTTGATTTTGTCTTTGATTATATTTTCATATAATTTTGGTTTATTGCCTTTTATGTAGGAGAATTCTGAGATTGACAAAATACCTTTATAGAAGCGGCATTAAAATAACATGATGCCGTTTATCTATAGCTCAAGCTTCGTCTTTCATATAGTTCAATAATGTTATAGAAGAAACTAGGAAATCCTGTTCAATAAAACGTAACAACGCTAATATAATACCTACGCATAGAGACGTTCACGTCAAACTTATTAATTTGTATTTAAAGAAAACTGTTTAAAAGGACGCTATCATTATACTATAGTGTATCGTGTCCATTAAACACTTACGGTACATTACATTCGCAAACCTACAGCGACAAAAGAAGAAATATAATAACCCCGTTCAATTCGCTACCCCCAACGCCATCTAGTAACACACGGCGCAAATACCTATTTACAAAGTCCGCTATTTACAAACTACACCCTCGCTCAACACACATAAATATAAAGACATATATGTATGTGTGTGTGAGTAACATTATATTTCCCAACATCAGTGAGTCTCGAGGACCGATACCGGAAATCAAATGAACCGGTCCATGTCGTGCGGATCTCGCAGATGATGTCATTGACAGACTTCCTGAGAACTATGCGGCGGCAACGTCTTGAATACGGATAGAGGGATAATGTTTTGTTATTCATACTCGTATATGTATGTTTGAAGTGCAGTTTTGGTTGTTTTGTACCATTTCTGGAAAAGTTGGGACAAATGCGGCACGAAAGGATGAGGGAAGAATACAAATGAAGATATTTTGACGCCTGTTTGAAAAAGATACCTACCTAAAAAATAACGTTTAGTCGTATAATGCCTAATTCGCAAAATGGCACACAGTCGCAAAAAGGCCAATTCGCGAATGGACTAGTTCTCAAAAGGACTAATTCTCGAAATGGCTAATTCTCAAAAGGACTAAGTAGTAAAATGCCTAATTCGTGAAAGGACTCATTCGTAAAAGAACTAATTCGTAAAATGTCTAATTCTCCAAATGGCCAACTTTTACCAACTCATGCCATGCGTTAAATGACATGAAAAATCTAAGTTAATTTTCTAGGTTATGTTAATATTTTATACGAAATGCAAACAAAAAACTTAGCAAAAAACATTTATACGAAATGCAAACAAAAAACTTAGCAAAAAACATTTATTATTAAAATAAAACAATCATAGCAGAAAACAACGCATCTTACAATGTGTCATACAACCAACTAAAAAAAAACATTATGATTATTATGGCGAAAAAGTATTAAATCAACAAAGCACCTTACAATGTGTCATATAACAAAAAAAAACATTATTTTTTACCAAATAATCACACTGGAAGCTCAAATTATAATAATAGTTGGTAATAAATTATCTTGTGAAAAAAATATTCAACAGATATTTTTTTGGCTTTTAGTTTTACTAATAATTTGTTATACTGTGTGTCAAATTGTATATCTTTATTTCTACGATTTTTTCTTCTTACTGTAAAAATATTCTTTTTCATGAGTATGTCGAAATGTTTGGATTCTTTCTTTAGTTTATGTATAAAATTAAACAAGGTTGGACGTTTTGGAATCAAAACATTTAGTCGATGATGCCATCCTTCCAGTGCGTTTGTCGTACGATGACGTTGTCCAGCACAGCTAAGAAGTGTTGAGCCCAATCTGATCCACTGCTTTTCAAAATACTGAAGGAAATTGTCCATATTACGAGCAGCTTCTATCTTTTCAGATATAATTTGCCACCCTTCTGCGATGAAATGTGCTGGCAGAAGTGGCAGAATAGCTGCTCTCCGAATAATATTTCTGTGGTCACTTGTTTCGTTAACTTTTAGTTCTTTAGCCTTCTTCCAAACAGCTTTTTGGTAGTGATAATAACAACCGCTGACTTTAACTAGTGGAAAAACTTCTTTGACCGCATTCATAGCCGCAATTTCATAATCGCTTTTAAATGTTTTTATCGTCACCCCCAGGACGTCTCTAATCAAGCGAAAAAACCTTGTGTAAGTAATTTTACTTTTATCAGGCAGAAGTGCGTATACGACAGGAACTAGTGATGTTGTATTTACATCAGAATTCAGATCTATGTGTAAAGTATAAAGTTGGTAAAAAGGTTTTGGAACACTCTTGAATGTTCCATCACCGTACCAGTAATGGGTACTTGATCCTTTTATAATTTTTCGAGATAATTTTGAAGTGAAAACCAGCATTTTATCTTCTTCTCCATCTTGTGCTGATAAAAAATTATGAGCAAGGCTTTCAGGTACAGATACATCTTTGAGTGTATGAAAAGTCAGTTTATCGACATTTAAAAATTTTTTCCTTGCTTTATATAAAGTGTCCTTTTTTTCATGAAATGTTGGTAATGATTTACTCGACGTATTCATTGTGTCAAATGCTTTTTCAAATAGCCCCTTTATAGGCGTCAAATTCTTGCACACTTGTTTTTTCAATTTGTTCATGTTAAGTAGTATATCGTTTTTTTCCTGATGAGGTAAACATTTATGCTGAGATTTCCTCAATATTTTCTTCAAATGTATGTCCACAGTAACCGACCCACTACACTCGTTTTTATTGACACATCGCCAAAACGAACTTCCGTCTTTATTTATTCGTTTAGTTTTATTAAACCTATGCCTATCGTACAATAAAGTATCATTACCTTTTTGATTTTCAGTAATTAAAATGTCTTCTTCCATCTTTCTCATGAAATAACCTACTTCTTCTATAAACAGAAACTTATGAACGAAAACATAAATGACGGTGAATTTAACAAATAGATTATTATCCACTCACAACTACCCGCACTTTCATAAAAAATATTACTCGGCGTTCCGTTTATGCTTTAGTTGCATAAATTATTGTTCTCACCAGGATGAGTGAAAACTATAATAATACTTTATTATAATATTTAATACATTTTAATTGACATGTTTTGTCACTGTCAAACGATGTTCTCTTTTTTTGCCTTGTCTTCATTGAAAAGGTTTTGTATTATAAACAAAGAGGTGTGTAAACAATTATAATATATTTTAAATGTTTATACATCACGATAGTAGACAATATGTAGTACTTTATTATTAAATAATCCGAGTAAATATAGATGAGGAAAATACCAAGTGATTTTTATATTCTTTATCTAACGTTAGAACAACATCTATTTACTCATCCATTGACTAGGTGGAGCTACTTTTAATAATGTTAAACTTGTTCTTTCATGTAATTTTACTCATGGCATGAGTTGGTAAAAGTTGGCCATTTGGAGAATTAGACATTTTACGAATTAGTTCTTTTACGAATGAGTCCTTTCACGAATTAGGCATTTTACTACTTAGTCCTTTTGAGAATTAGCCATTTCGAGAATTAGTCCTTTTGAGAACTAGTCCATTCGCGAATTGGCCCTTTAGAGAATCGGGTGCCATTTTGCGAATTAGGCATTATACGACTAAACGAAAAATAATAATAAAATCTTCGTAAATAATTTCTGTAGAAAAAGAAAGACTGAATATAAAATTGAAGGTTCAATAATTCTTGACACTGCGACATCTGTTTTGCAATAAATTACCAGCGTTGTGTCATCGCGATTCTCTTTCTTTTCTATGCAGTCCGACAGTGACCGCGCTTTAGGTCATGTAGTTAAGCTAAAAAAGGACTATTATTATAGACCAATCATCATAACTCTCTTGCTCTTATTCAATTTGGAGTTGGCGCAGCATGTCCTCTTCATCCATACTTTTCTCTTAGTCATAAACTTAGTCATCAAATTAATACATTCTTTTAGAAATCAATCAATCTGCCTAGCCTTTTTCCAATATATTGGGGTCCCAGTCTAACCGGAGAAAGATTTTTTTTTTTTTGGATGGGAAATCATCCAATGACTCCTCCTTCCGCTCTGGGTGGAGCGGAAGGGAGTGTCAGACTATTACTGACTAAAACCCACCCGTGTTCCTTCCTTAGCCCTTTATGTTCCGGGCAGCGGTAACCCTTTCGGACGATCCCGCTACCCCAACCGGATACAGCTGCATACCAGTATTTTACATGGAGCGACTGCCTATCTGACCTCTACAAACTAGGTACTGGGTAATACGATACCCTTTGGTAAGACTGGTTGCCACACTTTCGGGCTTCTGAGTACCGCAACTACTGTCTAAAATGTTTTATAAATATAATATTCAAAATATATGCAGCCCCACATCAGCATTGCATCAATGAACAAACACTAACGGATTATCATAAATGAGTTATCTGTGATAGACAAACACAATTCCATTGCGGAATTTATTAGCAAATAGCAGCGGCAAACAGCTTTAGCTATCAACGAAATTGATTGTGATTCAAAACTGACCGGAACAGCGATCAGATTATGAAACTTTGTACACTGGTGTTATGAAAAAAATAAACTATTGTATTTAGTTTCAAACAATATTATAATGATCTTTTCTGTTTTTTATTTGGACAAACTGAACAACAGAGTTTGAATGTTTTCAATATAAAATAGCAGAGATTAACTGAGTTGATAAAGTTTTTCTCGTTCTCCTGGCTATTAAATCAGTCTATTAACTGTATTAGGAGTTAAGGAGGGGCCCGTGGCTAAATAATAACAGCCGCTTAGGTCGATCGATCAGGTTAAGCTACGCTTGCCGCGGTTGGTCTATGGATGGGCGACCATCTTTACATACCGACACTCCTTCGTGCCTGGAATACAATACTGGTATTCAGCTGCATCCGGTTAGACTGGAAGCCGACCCCAACATAGTTGGGAAAAGGCTAGGCAGCCTGCCTGGTGATACTTAGAATGTAGATAGTTAAATCACTTATCTTTTGAAATTATAAGAAATTGTTTATTCTATAAATACTATATCGAAATCACTTTTAAAAGTCATATTATGAAAAAATTATAAAATAACTAGGCAATTCCAAGTATGATTCTTTTTTTTTTTTTTTTTTTCTGATTTTTTTTAGTATCTTATGTCCGTCTCCTGGCTCTAAGCTACCTCCCTACCAATTTTCACCCAAATCTGTTCTGCCGTTCTTGAGTTATAAGTGGTGTAACTAACACGACTTTCTTTTATATATACACCGTGTTCCGGACGATATACATAAACTTCGACCTGATGTTCAGACCATGGAAATAAGCATTTTTCATTATGGACACATTGATGAATTATTATTTTTTAGTTTTTGTTAATTTTCATACAAACTAAATACCTTGACGTAAATCACCCGATATGCATGCCTCTTTATTCGAATTGACAATGACATAATTTTCATTCATAAGATTTGGCGGGCTGAAACTTGTCAAAACTAAGTTAAGATCCTTTCTCACTGCATAGCTCAATTAAATTTCATTAAATGAAATTACAAATATCTTTGTAACGAAGCCTTTTTAAGTACTACTTCCTTTTTAGATTTAATTTGTAAAAGCTATAAAAGCGTTTGACAAAGTTTATGGATAACGTGAAGAACACGGTGTATAGATAAGCGAGAGGGAGTCGACATTTCCTATCTGAGTACCCCTGCGAAAAAATACCGAAACAAACTTAAGGGTCAAAGTCTCTTTTAAAGTCCAGACATAATCTTGGTCAGATCATGTGAGGACCATGTAGATTAATGCCTGAAGTGGTCGTTTGCGTAAAGAGCCACATAGATTTGAGTGGACCAGTCCAGTCTGTGGAAGCATTAAAAAAAAAATGGTGAATGGGCCCGCTCTTGACCTCAATCACGCCTGATGGAAACCGATGGATTGTCTATGATGTGTCAGTCATTTGCTGTTAATACGATGTACGGCTTTTCGAATATTAGATTTTTTGGTATTATCATCTGTGTTGTTCCCATAATTAAAAACGTTAAAAATCTAGTAGCATTTTCATCTCAGCGACAATCAATGCCAAAAATATAGGGAAATTAGAGGTCATTTTGAAAGATTGAGACTGAGATCAGACTGTGAACGTTCTTAAAACTACGAGTTGCCCCTCCGGTTTTATCCCATTTTAACGGCGTATTTTGCATTCTGTCATAAAATAAAATAGCCACATTACAACCGCAGCCTTTAAATTTTTCAATTTATGTCGTGAAAAGCTTATTGCCATTCGATAAAGGGTTAGCGCTAGAATGTGTACCAAATTCGTGATTCCTTTGTGGGGCATTTGAGGCGTAAGAATCCAATATAAAACGGTCGGCAGTCCTCTCGCGCTGTACATACACATCAGTAACACAATTTTATATAAAAACTATTGGGACATCAGATAAAATTGGTTATTGGACAGTCACGGAAAGCGACTTAATAACTAATATGTATAGATACTTAGAAGAAATAAAAGAAAGACCTAGCTTGTGCCTGTGACTTCGTCTGCGTGAAATTTCTTGTTCCCCCGACTCTCCCCGTCGCATCGCATCGCCTGCAACTTCGTTTCGCTTAGTGTTCTTTCGGACATTTTTCTTTTTGGTCGACTCCTAAGTGCCCTATAGATGAAGGCTAAATGGCACTTAGGAACCGTGCAAGAATTGAGCTATCAAATGCAAAAATAACTTTTCCAATCCGACTGGTAGTTTTTTTTTTTATTGTTGAATGGGCCCGCTCTTGACCTCGATCACGCCTGACGAAAAGAGATGGATGAGGTCTACGATGGAACGAGCGAGAGTTCCAGAGATTAGCGCGTAAACAAATTCTTTAGCTCTATTATTAGTATATAGTGAAGTGTATATATGCTCCCTAATAGTGCATAACGTAGTAAGTATGCTCCTTTAGAATATAAGTAAGAGTTTAACTTTTTAGCATTGATTAAAGTACATTCGATCGGGTCGGTTGTCTGATTTAAAAGACCCTAGAACCCCCAACATTTTATGGCGATCCTGCCTTAGGGTCTGCTAAGGGTCAGATTAAGCAAAGTTTTTGTTGCGCAGCGATTTCAAAATGTGTAACTCCGAGGTAGAAAAGGACGAGGTCGTTAAAGTCGGTTTTCTTGTCTGTATGTGTGAATGTGACCGCGTTCTTCTTCTAAACTACGCAACAGATATTGGTACGGTTTTCACTATCATTTAGAGTAGAAATTATTCCGAAAGATCCATAATGTTTATTACATTAATTAAACTTCCATAAAAAAATCTAGTTTTTTTTTTTGAAGTTGTAAAAACCGTGCTAGTTTTTTTTACATAAATAACTCCTTTTTATTAGTCACATTATTTATTTATTTAATACTTCAAGCATATAAATGTACAGAGGCGGGCTTAATGCCATAGGCATTACGCTTACATTCGGCGAAAACGGTTCGGTGAAAACGTTTACTGCCGAGTCCCCTGTAGATATAGGACAATGATAACATTTTATTTGATTAAGGATTACAGCTGGGTTTCCGGGATGTAATAAACTTTGATTAAGCGGTTTGAGGGCTGTTTGTAACTTTTCCATAGAATCGTAACAGTGTGCTTGAAAGATTTTTTTTGTCATATAATCATCGCCAGATAACTTTTATTCGAGAAATTAAATTGACGTTTGACAGTTTTTGTATGAAACAACTGTCAGAATTTCAAAATTATCGAATAAAGTTCATCAGATGGTTGGAAAATCAGGCCTAAGTGAAATATATAATGTATTATTTGTATATATATTTTTTTTTTGTATTTGTGTATATAATGTATTTCGTCTTCTAACATTAACGTAACTTTTTTTTACGCGTGGGGCTTAGTCATAATATTTTTTTTGTGAAAATATTAATTTCAGAATAAATTAACAGAAACAGCACTACAAACAAACAGAATGATTCCAACCGTGCCAATTTCAAGATGTCCCGTTATTTATGCTAACTAATTAAATAAAAGGTCCATTCAAATTTGTTGGTTAACTTGAAAACGTGCGTCAAAGCAGGCCGCCTTAATTAAACAAAGAGGGTGGAAATTCAAATGTTGCTTTAAATAAATTATTTTGTTTAATATTTGGCCGGTATCGCGATATCACTTACGATACTAAAGTGCTGGTCAGCAAAAATAGTTCGAAATACTCTTCTCCGCGTATCGATGGCAAAAAGATCAAACATCTTTGGCCCAAAATTCAGCTGCTGCTAGGGGTGTGTAGCGGCCATCTACATTGCCACATGCAAAATAAGCATCACACTGATGTCACGTAACTAGCATATATACAACGTCATGACATCAATCGTCAGGCAGTTGCCCACTATACCTACACAACACCCTCCCTTTTCCATAGAGTATGAGTGAACTTTACACCCTGTTCCTCATATTTCTATCATCTAACGACATCATCATTTCAGCCAAAAGACGTCCCATTGATGGACATAGGCCTACTCCAATGACCGCCACTTCCACTAGTTCTGTGCTTCCCGCATCCAGCGGATTCCTGTGCCCTTCACAAGGTCAACGGTCCTCCCGACACGACATTAACATAAATTCTTTCAAAATCTCTGGAATTTTTCAGATACTCTTACTAAAAAAAGCAACATTCATTCCACACATCGTCTCTAACGACAAGATCAATTGATCAACTATGTAAATAAACAAATTACAATACTCGTTTAAAGCACAAAGTTACATACACCATTGCACGATAGATTTTCAAACGATAGAAATTCAATTTACCGGCTATAAATTATTGTCATGTCCTTAGGAAAGCTATTACAATGAAATATAGGAGCGCTTGGGAACTGTGAAGATTCTGACAGTGATAAGACGATACAGAGATAAGAGGTACTCGATTATATGTTCGTACTTTTGATGTTCTATCGCGATGTTCAGGAAAATCATGGAAGAATGATGGTGATTACTCGTATCTGAGAGAAAAGCTATGTTAGATAGAATTTTTCTGTTCTTTTATCGTGTGAAGAAACATTTTCCTTTTATTGTTTTGTTTTTTGTTAGCATATACTTTTCCACTGCTGTAAAAAGCGCCCTCAAATCCTTCCAGGAACTCTTTTCCCGCGTCACCTCGAACAAACTTTCGCAGTACGCGTCCAGATCATCCTGCCATCTTTATCTGGGCTGGCGACGCCGTCCATCTTCAGGTACCCATTGTGTGGAGATTTTTGCCCAGCGGTCATCGAGCATGAGTATGATGTTTTTGATTAATCAATCAACGAGAATCAAGTCAGTCTATTGCAGTCCATTGCTGGACATAGGCCTCTCCCAGGCTGCACCACAACACCCTGTCCGCTGCCTTCCGCATCTAGTCCGTCCCGTCCGTTGATTAATATTATTATATCTTAATATGAGCCTATTATTGTACCACGACCCGACTTGGTTGTGGAGGTCAGATAGGCAGTCGCTCCATGTATGTAAAATACTAGTATTAAAACCTCCTTTTAAAATAAAGTGAATTATCCTTGAAACATGTCCAGAATGAAGAGGTACAAAATCACATTTGCTGAAATGAGATCAAACAAATAACATCAAATAAAAATTATATCCATCTTTACATGACACCGTAGTCCGTATTCACCGTATCAAAACATTCACCGAAGATTTCCGACAGACATCAAAAGGAATCCGAATCTTTTTACCACCATTTAAGCTTCCATACAAAAAGTTCGTACACATATAATTTTATTAAAACTCGTAATTATCACGTATTGTTGAGGTTTCCCCTCCCCCTCACCCCTCCCGCAGGAAATTTTAATTCTAAACGAGGGATTATAATGGTCTCAAGTCGGTTCGGGTCCTGTTTCTGACGTATTCAGTACCCTGGCTTAAGTCAGGGGCTTTCGCGGTCAATAATTATACTTTATGGTATTTTTGTCGGCAATTGTTGTTAATTGGGTGCTTTTGCTTGTAATTAGCGGCTTAAGATTGTTGAGACGGTATTTATGATGTCTTTTAATGCAGTGAAAAGCTTTGGGTGGAAATATCTTCAACTAGTATCCAATTTTGTTGAAAACACATTAGGCTCAACTGTCAATTTTGAATAGAATAGAATATTATTATAGAATACTTATTTGCTTTAAAACATGGTACATTAAGGTCTTATAAATAAAGTGATGATCTTACATGTTTCGCCATGGACTGGCATGCAAATATTGAAACATACTAAATGTGACTTTAACGCATTAATTTGTTAAAATTAACACATTTGAAAGTGTCTAATATGTTTCTTCTACTATATCTATACTAATATTATAAAGAGGTAATGTTTGTAAGTTTCTATGTAGGCGGTGATCTCTGGAACCACCAGTCGGATTTGAAAAAATATTTTTGCATTGGGTAGCCCAGTTCTTGAGGAAGGCTATAATAGGCTTATTATTTAACATAACGCTATGACCCTTATGAACTGAACAAAAAGAAAAAAATCACTAAGCGAAAACGAAGTGATAGCACGGGCACGGACGGGGTGGGTCAGAGGAATAAGAAATTTCACGCGGCCGAAGTCGCGGGCAGACGCTAGTATTTTATAACTTCTTTATCACATTCTGTTACTGAAGTATCCATCATATCCAACTCAAGTTCTTAAGTCTCTTTTGTACCTTGGCATAATCTATTCGCTACCACTCGAGTGCAAATGTAACTTTATATTTTGTTTCTCAGCCGAATAAGGCTCATGTATACTTTCATTTTGAAGCACGCATCATTCAAGCAAAAGTAACGTAGATACCTACGACCCCTAATCTTCAAATCAAATTCCTCTTATGCCACTAATCTTCCCGCCGTGTCTTCTGAACCAGGGCGACGCTCAAAGCCACGGAACGCCCATTCATATTTAATCTTTAGTAAGCCGATTTTCATTTTAGTAATCCCCGAATTCCAACGATTGTACTTGCTAACCTAACAAGGGCAGTAATTAACAATAATTTATAGGGGTAAGTGAACTTATTTTGAGGCCTGATCTTTGAACTTAAGCGCTCAAACATGAGACCCTTGGTATTGAGCTTGGGGGTAGTAAATTATTCTGCACTGATTAATCGTAGTTTTGATGGGAGCTACCTGGATAGCAAAGGTTGGATTATCCATTTTGTGGTGTTTTGATCGGGTACGTAAGTATTGGAGCGTTCATAATATGTCAAAACCTCCTCGCAGTCCAACAGTCCTGGTAGCTATACGAATGACTATAACCGTCATGGTGGGTACCTATTTAGGAGCCCGAAAATATGACGAAGCTGTTTGAGAATATTAATATCCCTCATTGTTTGTATAGGTACGTAGGTCAAATAGCAATTAATTATGTGTAAAATACCAAATCCATATCTATTTTTAATGGCGGCCCAGCCTACCACTGTGAAAAACCTGTGTGTTGAACTTAACCTCTTTGTTGATACCACGAAAAAGTCTGCATTTATCTAAATACAGAATCTTTTTCATAACCTATTTCGTTCGCTTCATGTTAAGGTTTTTCAATTAAATAAGTAACCCTGAATATGGTCAAAGGGGATGCCAATATTGCAAGACTACCTTTTTGTAAGAGAAAAATGTGTTATTGGCGTCGGCAAAGAAGATTGATGATAATGCACTTTCTTCTTTTGAAAGACTTTGATTGAAATATAGCTTCCGACTTTATGGTTGGGAGGAGTTACGAAGTTTTACAAGAGATGTAGTTTTTCCAGTGAAATAAAAACTAAAACCTAATGCAATGAAAGTCAATAGCAATGTTTTCCAGATATCAGAGTGAGACGCTAGTTTCGCTTTTATTTCAATACCTATGTATGTTTTTTTTTCTTTTTATTTTTATATCGGCACCTTCTTTTATATTAGGTTCATGTGGGTAATTGGATATCATCTAATATTGTACTTTTGTGTGTTGTGCTGTCTTTTTGTATGCGCCAAATAAATGGTTTATCTATCTATCTATCTAGACATATCTGGGGACCCTGAGGTCCCGGACCTTTGGAAGGCGAACGTGGGGCCGAAGCCAAGTCGCCCGTCTATCAACCCGTTAAACGCTTTTAATGAAATGAGGCATCAACCCACGATTATCTCTGTACGCACTATGCAAGTGCATCCAAGGACCACGCTCGGTTGATGTAGGACTATTGCAGGATATGGAAACAAAGGTATTGGACTATGGATTTGGGTGGCTACAGTGATAGTGTTATTATTTTGAAAGGAATACAATATGCTAGTCAAAACACCTTTCTATTATCAACGTATTTCGCTCATCAACTGTTTTGGAAAAACTTTGAACTATTATGCAGATATGCCATATCATAAATCAACCAACTTTTTTATCTATACATATAATAAATTAACGTCGCTTTTCGTGTCTGTGTAACCGTGTTGTTCTTTTAAACTATGCAACGGATTTTGATGCCATTTGCACTATTATTTAGAGTATTTATTTAGGAGGGTTTATGTGTATATTACATTAATCGCTCCGGCCCGGCGCGTACCACTGGTGGCACATTACAATAGAAAATCAATTGTGTCTCATTAGCCGGCCTTAACTAGTTAATTTGAATCCGCTGGATACGTGAAGCACAGAACCGGTTGAAGTGGTGATGCTTGGTCGCCTAGTATGTCCAGCAGTGGACGTCTCTCGGCTGAAATGATAATAAAAAAAATCTCAATGTTTTGTCAAGTCGTAGAAACCGTGCTAAGCAATGGTAGGTCGCTATTTAAAAATAATCCCTAAATGCTACTGAACCAGGAAACATTAAAGGACGTGGAATTACTCTTGATTGAATAAAAATATTTTTTCCGACCACTTTGAGACTAAAGCAAAAGGGAAAGACAACGTAAACCGACTTCCAAATAGAATTTTGGTTTTAGTTCGTCTCGTAAAAATAAATCAAACGACTTTAAAATCAGGATTCCACGTAATCTCTCTTTCTATTACCCAGAAGACTTCCCGGTCCATTCGAAAATAAACCTTGAATTTACGGCGCTAAGAATCAAAACGGCTCTATATGACACCAATTCAATTTAACTCGAAGAAAAATGCTTAATCGCAAACAAGACCCTATTTTATAGACGATAAAGTTTAACTTTGAATATTTTGGTTTAAAATGTATCATTTTATGAGTAAATATTTTTCTTGAATTTCCTCATCTTTTATACAGCCAAAAAAAATCCTTGCGTATATTAAATACGTATAAATTTTATGTATACTTTATGTGTACTTTATAATTAGTACTTAGTTATATAAAAATGACATTTGAATATTTGTACACCATAATAAATATGTTATGGTAGAGTATATAGAACTTAAACATATTAACACCATACTATGTAAAACTACATTCTTATAAATAAATACAATCTAATTCTAGATTTAGGGCAGATTAAACTTATAAGATGATATTTTTTACAGAATTAATCGCCGAAAAATATTGTATTATTCAGAAAAATTAAATAAAGTAGTGTCGAAATAAAGGACTCCAAAAAGATTTGGAGTCCTCTTTTTAGACTCATTTTTTTTTCACAAATACTTTCTTGTGTTAGTACAGACACCAGCACATCAAGCTACTACAATCTGTCAAATTCCTGTAATAGAATTTCAACTTTATCGCTAAATCATAAGGTTCAAAGCTGATTGGGAAAATTTGACAGTTTCGGGTAGCTTGAAATGCTGGCGTCTGTACAATATATAATACCTAGTTCTATTTCCACGCATTCCTTTTCAAATTGCGATAATACCACACATTACTGTGACGCAGAACGAAGTAAATGCAAAATAAAAAATAAGGTCCTTACAAGAAAAACGTCCAGAGGATCCCTAAGTTATGTATGGTGTTTAGTAATGTTTTTTGGCAAAGGAAAACGTTAGGTGAAAAAAAAGGTATAAAAAGAGTTTATTTGTGAGAGATACAGGGTGTTACTTTGTTATAACGGCTTGGTGCGGTCGTTAGTGGGATCCCACCGCGCGATATGTTTAACGTAAATAAAATTACTTAAACTTAGTAGAACTTGGTTTAGTACTGTTTTCATACAATATGTTGGTAGAGAAATTGATTAAAACTTTGTGTGAAATATATTTTATGTAGGTACAGTTCTTGTTTTTAGAATATTTACGAAGTGCTAAGAAACGTCGCTCATTAAGTCATTTATTCAAACTAAGCAGAGAATCAGCACTTTTAGACGTAAAAATTATATTACGACAGTCCCCCAAAATTATGACAGTCCCCCAAAACGCCCGCCCTTCACGTGTGTCTTATAAATCAATAAAGTACCTAAATCTTTTGTACAATATTCCATTCAATTATGAAATAAGTAAATAAACAAACGAAACTAACTCTTATAGCTAGCGCAGTAGGTATGTCATCTTCTTTCAAATATCTCTTCTACCAGTATCGCTTTTGACATTATAATCATTATTTTCTATTTTATTTTAAGGTGTATTTATTTTGCTGCGATGCCAATAAACGCATTCTTTTTTCTTTATTTCTATTCACCACCTTTCTAACCATATCATCTTTCACACAAGCAACCCTCCATGTTTTGATCTTCCTTTTATATTATTATTGTATAAGTCCTCTATAATCTTCCTCAAAGCACCCCAGGCCACAAAAAACGGGCCTACCAAAATACAGCCCAATTTTCCTCATCCACACTAAAAACAAAACACTATCCGAGCTCTTTTATCTAAGTTCTACTGGATTGATTTATAGAGGTACGTTTTATTGTGGCTTATCCTTCTTTATCCCGTAATTAAGTCCGACTCTGACCGTAATCTGGGTACTACGGAGTCAACCTGTCTCTTAATTACAATTCCAATGTCATTGAAAACGGGAAAACAAAGAATGACCCTTGAAATGGTAGAATTAGTTGGGACTAGCAGCGCCCCGCGGTTTCACCCCCTTAAGGGTCGATCCCGTGGGAATATCGGAATACAAACTATCCTATGTCCTTTCCCGGGACTCAAACTATGTCTATACCAAATTTCATATAAATCGGTTCAGCGGTTTATGCGTGAAGAGGTAACAGACAGACAGCACACTTTTGCATTTATAATAATATTAGTATGGAAAACGCGTGAAAATTCTATAATTACAAAACAAAATTCCTAGTATTTGTTTAATTAATCGGTTGATTTTCGCATCAACAATACAACACCTAATTATTTCTAGAAGTTGAGGAAACGAAATGGTGATTAGGTAAACATTTATGTAGGCAGGTACTATTTTTGAGGTGAAACTTCATAGGCGGTGATTTGAAACTTCAAGGATGCGTCTCGTTTCGGCACATTTTGGTTACATGAGAGAGATGAAAGATATAACTCACTCTGTCTCTCACATTAAATCTATCTTAATTTTTTTTTAAGTTCGAGTCAATCACGTGAACGTGTATCAAGAAACAAAAATTGCACCTATGTTCTTCAATAAATAAGATATGCTTAAATGTAAATATACGGAGCAGAAATCGCGTCTCAATATTTATTTTTTCAAGACTGACAACAACAATCCAAAAACAAAACAACAACACAGATCCACCAACAAACAACCTCACTTTTACATTAAAATCATAAACTGAACTAGTACAGACGCCAGCACATCAACCTACTACAATCTGTCAAATTTCTTTAATACATTTTCAACTTTATTGCTAAAGCATAAGGTTCAAAATGGATTGGGAAAATTTGACAGTTTGGGGTAGGTTGATGTGCTGACGTCTGTACAAATTATGAAGTACTTTCATCAACATTTCTTCAATATAACTTTGATTATATCTTAATTTGAAGTTCGTTCGTTTTAATGATTTCCAAATCGGAAATACCTGTTAATTAAAGGGGGGAAAACTCATTGGTTTCGACTTGAATATTAACAATTAAATATTAAGTTGAGAAGGATGGTCAAACCTGCCTAATAAATGAGTTTATTTGAAATAAATTGGTTGAACTGAAGCAATTTGTTGTTGTCTGTGTTAAAGTATGTATTATTATAATATTTTGATACTCTGTTAAGAGTGTAGTATCGGAATTAGATAGTTGAAAGCCACCTATGACGTAATTAAAAGATCTACTATTTTAGCTCCGAACTTTAATAAATCCTATTGAAATCATTAGCATTTAGTTGACTGACTTTATTCTGAACTGGGCCTATTTGGCGCAGCCATGAGGCACACAATTCTATTTTAAGTTTTTCTTGTTTTTTTTCGTTTTTGTGTGAATATTGTATGCTTTGCTTAACCTGGGTTAAAATACCTACTCAGTAAGATCTATAAGCAAATAATAACTAATACAAATTAATTAATAAAAATAACAAAATTAAATCTTAACTTAACTAAAACTATACAGAAACTAAAATATAGCGTCGATAAATTCACCCGCATCGCTGTCGACTGGTAATGTACCCAAGAGACTCGCGGCATTACCACGTTGTATGGCAATGCTTAGCCTTTGGCCAAGGTAAAAGCCAGCCCTTGGGTCACGGGAAGTGTAATCACCTGGGTCAAATAAACTTATTTTCTTTTTCTTTCAAATCACTATAGATTGTTGTGATAGGACAGCCACGTCTCCCCTACCGTCACCAAACTGCCGAAATTTCGCCAATGTAAATTTGGGTGAGGTCGAAATTGATAGCAAAACAAAACGGGTGCAGCCAATGGTGGGAGCTTCGACTCCTAGGCCAAAACAAATAAACGAAGGCCCACATCACCATTTTTACTTACCCCAAAAGAAGACTAACCAAACTGCATTTTTGTAAACCTGCAATAATATTACTAACACACGCAAACAAGAACTTCCAACCAAACATTCAAAACGCAAACGTTCTAAAATCGCACTGCTTCTAAGTCCCCAAAGACACATGCAAGCAAAACTACAATAACGATATTTCCTAGACACAGAACTACCTGTACCCTGTACTTAAACTGTATGTGACTTCTGCATACGACTTCATTCAGTATTGAATCTGCTAAAAGCTCTGCTCATGAGGGAACTCAGGCGTGAAAGGCGAGTATATCCTACCCAACGATGTCAATGACTCAATGTACTTACGTTTATGTGTACTTGGTGGTGAACAAAAGGTGCTCTTGCTTATGATATGGGGTTAAGGTGCGTTAGTATTTTAAAGTATCCTAACTTCCTATCTTATTATAATTATAAATACGAAAGTAAAATTTGTTAGTTACCTTTTCACGCCTAAACCACTGAACCGATCACCCTGAATTACAGGTGTACAGAAACGGACATAGGGTACCTTTCATCCCAAAAAAAAGTGCTGTTCCCGAGGAAAACAACAATAACGTTATTATGATAATAGATGGCGCCACGTGTCTATTGAACTTTGTCACATTATTTAATTCTGAGGCGGTACGAAGTTCGTCGGGTACGCTAGTTTGTAATGATTTTAAAAGATTGTGTTCTCTAGAGTGCGTCTATTGTTATTTAAGTTGAAGCGAAGACATTCTTTATTCCAATGTGAATTACTTAATTTTTGGTAACGCAGATTAATTTACCTTTAAGTTAGTATCTAACTAAAGATACTAACTTAAAGGTAAATTAATCTGCGTTATTTAAGTTAGTATCTAACTAAAACATTTTAAAAAACTAGATATTTTACTTGGATGCTACTTCTTAGTTTTGTTATTGGGTTTTTCCATTTAATTGGGAAATTCTCCGTAGGAGCCGACGGTCTCGATTTGTACTACCCGGTTTTAGCCAACAATGTGCCTCTATGCCAAGGGATTTAGTTTTAATACTGTTGAAATGCATTCTAAACACGTCTCCCAAGTGCTCTTTTGAGGAATACAGGCTTGGTTCTATGGTTATTTTTATATATGTATCCGATTAGCTTCAGATAAGTGATATTGGGAACCTCTATTCTTCAAAAGTGACGCATTTTTTTTTCCAGTTCTTTATCATTCTAAAGTGATCTCTCTCCTTGTTCCAGGGGTGGTGTTAGCCTAAGATGGTGTTGGCGTTGGTGGTCGGAGTGCTGTGCGTGTGGGGCCGCCTGAGCGACGCAAACCCTGAAGCGAAGCGGCTATATGACGATCTGCTTTCCAACTACAACCGTTTGATCCGGCCCGTCGGCAACAACTCTGATCGGCTCACGGTCAAGATGGGACTTAGGCTTAGTCAGCTCATCGACGTTGTAAGTACCTTTTTCCATGACTTACTATACTAAAACCGTTTATATCTGATACTATCTGTATATATAAAATTCAAATTTCTGACTGACTGATATATCAACGCACAGCCTAAACCGCTGGTCTTAGAGACATGACATTTGGAGGGAGTGTTCTTTGTGAAGAGTAGTTTTTTTGAAATTCCACTCCTAAGAGGGTGATTGGGGAGAGGGTGAAATTTCACGCGGACGAAGTCGCGGACAGAAGCTAGTACAATATATTCCTTAGCTTACAAAACTTAGGTCTCGCAATAGCGGTGACATTTTTGCGGTGCGAGCATGGGAAATCCACGCGAGTGATCGAGACTATAGGAGCACTTGGATGTGCTGCAATAGTCATTTCACAAAAACATGGGAGGTTATTATAAGTATACTGGAGGACATAACTAGAACTCAAGTAGTGCTTGTAATCTGCAACCGCGATTAACCATTAACCTTTTCGGAAAACGTCGAAAATAAATAACGATAAAAAAAAAAACACTCAAAATCGAGCGAACTCTTTTATGGAAATAACACAAATATCAAACAAATGAACTACCTAGGTAGACAGTCACTTGAACAAATTCATGTAAACATACTAAATTCCGTGTAACATCACATATGATTTACTAAAGTTAACTTAGTCCATCCAAATGACCCAAAAAAACCTTCAATTACCCTCAATCCTTTTACAATTTAATTTATAATTCGTTCACGTTTCCAGCTAAATTATTTCGGAATGAGATAGCAAGCTTACCCGGACATGTACGTCAAATCCTTTCATTTAAAACGGGCTTAGCTACACTATCGTGTTTCGTTTCAATCCTACTACGTTTTGTATGTTATCTGTAAGGAACATTCTAGAAACACTGGGTTACTGTTTTTGTTGTATTGGCATTGATAAAGAGTATCCGTGAATTTTTCTCCATAGGAAGCTCCTACATTTTGGGTAAGTAAATTTATCTTTCTAACTGACCGGCTCCTTGATAATTGATAAATACTTTAATTGAAATAAGTGATTTGAGTTTTTTTTTAATGTAAATATATATAATTTTATGTGGAGAAAATATTTAAAATATTTTTTATTGAAGTGATGTTCAAGGCTAGACTTGCGTTCTCCGTAAACCCAAACTATCTAGTCTTATAATAATAAGCACGAATATAGAATAAAAAATGATAATTTACCTATTTATCATTCCACGCAACGTATTTCTGGATAGATCATACACTTGAAGCCAAAAAACAGACAAAATTCAATTTTTATAAGTTAGACAAGACTTTTTCTTTTTAAACGCCTTACCTATTAACTTTTAAGATCTTCCTACTCTTAAGACGGCGCCGACCATAATACAAACGGATAATAGTGGCCACTTTTATCCGTTTTAGTGATTATGATAAAACTAAACAATGTAAAACTACCGTCTGTAATAATATTAACATATAATCTTGTGGAGCACAACTTAACGTGCTTATTTTTTGCATTTTAAAACAAAAGAAATAACCAAAAAGCCATGAGGGCGCCACTGTGCGATCGGCGTATGGTCGGCGCCCTCTTAAGCTAATCAAAATATTTTTAACTTCTAACAGAACTGAATATTGCATCCGCACGACTTCATGATTCCAGTTCTTTCCATATGTATCGGGAAAATTTTCGGCGACAAATTTTCATTTAGCTCTGTAACTTTTGTTCGCAGAAAGTTGTAACGTTTGAGGGAAACTAGTTCAACGAAATTCTGTTTATTTTTGGTTTTTGAGTTTCCGGTTTAATAAACAGGTATTAACTTTTTGTGGTTAGGAAATTCCAACTTGACAGTTCTTCTTTTTCCTAAACAGTATTGTAACCGTTTCTCGTTGATACAGGATTTTGTTCGGCCCGGCGTTACTCACAGGCTAGACTTTTCAAATGTGTTTTTCTACTTTTACAATGCGATAATTTGTATATAAGGGTCAGCGTATATAAATACCAATGCTTTATGTCTTTTTTTGGTTTTTCATACACGGAAAACAGAATCAATGCTTAAACTACAATTTCCAAGTAAAGCGATTTTGTCATATTACAACGAATGTCAGGAAAATCCGTCACTTTTACAAGTCTTTGGCATTAAGTTGTCGAAAAACGCTCTGTATTTGAACAGCCGTTATTATGTGATCGTTGTCCGTTGTCTTAAAAAACCAAAGCTTTAGTGTTACATTCAGAGCCACAGAAAACAAAATTGTATTAACACTAAACTAACGTTTCCAATCACAGCAAATCAACACGCGATATAATCAATCTAATCCATTTTAATCCAGAATAACATAATTCCATTCCAACAGTTTTCGATTCTATCAGCCAGATTCTATTTAACTTGGCTGTTGACACATGGCCAGAACTCATTTAACTAAGCCACAGCAATTTAAATTGAACGTGGCTACCGTTGCATTTATTGATAAATAAATTGAGAACCCAGAACTACTTAGTGCACGAACGTGTATTGTTTCAGTTTTGATAAGTTGGCTCTGTAATTTTGACAGTTAGTGTATGTTGTCTATTTTGGCGCACGTGTTTTGTAAGTAGTGTGATGTCACAGGTGATGTGGTGGTTTTTGCAGTGGAATCACCCATTCAATCTGCCAAGCCTTTACCCTTTTTTCCTGGGTAGCACGATATCCCTTGGTAAGACTGGTTTTCAGACTTCTGGCCGCGGTTGGTTCGTGGATGGGTGACCATCTTCACATGCCAAGACCCCTCCGTGCCTCGGAAAGCACGTTAAGCCGCTACTCCCGACTGTCATTCGTGGATGTTTGACAGTCAGAAGCCCGAAAGTCTGACAACCAGTCTTACCAAGGGGTATCGTATTACCTAATAACTGGGTTATGGAGGTCAGATAGGCAGTCGCTCCATGTATAATACTGGTATTCAGCTGCATTCGGTTAGTCTGGAAGCCGAGCCTAACATATTTGGGAAAAGGCTAGGCAGATGATGTACTTGTAAACAAGGCGCTCTTGAACAACACAAAAAAATGTTATTACATGTTATTAACCATAGTGACATTACATATCATAACATCACGCTTTATTTCGCCGAAGGGTAGGGCAGAGGTGTACCTATTAGTACACCTACATTTCGCCAATAATGTTTAAGTCCCATTTAATAAGGGGGGGAACCTATTGCCATCAACCGGGCAAAAATCTAGGCTCCGCCTGGCTGCTACTGAGAAATTCCAAATGGAAAAACTTAATGACACTGCCTGAGCTGGAAATTGAACCCAGGACTTCGTGATCAGCAGTAGCGCTTGCGATCACTGGTCCAACGAGGCAGTTACCTACATAATTTTTGATCGCGAAAAACAAAAGAATAGCCGATTGAGAGAAGTTGAGGAGTTCTTGAAGGACTAAGTGCGGAAACTAAACCTTCTGGCATAGAACATAGAGCCGATTGAGAGTCAATTTATTCTAATAATCGTAATCTTTCGATCGTAAAATAAACAATATTATTGTTTATTTCTCAATAGACCTTCGCTCAAGTTTCATTTGAGCAAAGTTCGGAATCAAATAAAAACAAACCTCTTTTACTTGAAGTATTATCGTGTCAAATTACAAGGATAAGAAGTACGAGTAAGGGCGGTTTCGCACTACGTTCGATCCGAATCCGAAAATACCGGTCCGAAGTGACCGTAGTCCTATTTGTATGAGGGGTTGCGCAATACATCCGAACTCTATCCGCTAGAATATAGAGCAATTTCCAATTCGGATTGATTTCTCGGATTCGGATCGGACGTAGTGCGAAACCGCTCTAAAAGTATGTGTTTGAATGGGTAAAACAATAATTTTCAGAAAAAATATGCATAATTGAAACTAGCTACTGCCCGTGACACTAATATAATAATCACATTTTTTTAAAACTCCCTCGGCCCTACCCATCGCGTCGCATAGCATCGCCTGCCAGCGATTTTACTTTGTTTTTGCTTAGCGTTCTTTCAGACCTTTTTTCTTTTTGCTCGGCTCCTAAGGGTCATAACGTGATGTTAAATATCCTATAACCTTCCTCAATAATTATTCTATCAAATGCAAACAATATTTTTCATATCCGACTGGCAGTTACAGAGATTAGCGCGTTTAAAAAAAATAACAAACTCTTCAGCTTTAATATAATAGACACTAGACAAGTATTTTTTTTTAATAACTGTTCCTTACAGGCGAATGCAAGATTAGGCGGATATTTAATGACACTAATCTGTATAAATATTATTCACATCACTATATTAAATTTGGTATTTGCTTACTTCTCAAGAATGCGGTAAGCAAAAAACTAAATAAAAGAACCTCTTCCAAACCATGAAAAACAAGAAAATGAAAGAGAATTTATTTGTTTTTCAAAAAAAAAAACACTCCACAGCAAGTTACCTTTGCTCTTTGGGCAGATTGCATTCCTTTTTCAAACAAGCCTTTACACTGATTGGGCCTGTCTTTCAAAGGTATCAGTCTGATTGGTTGGTTATTTTTTTTACATCTAACGTTCTAGAATTTAGTTTGAATGTTTGAACGTTTAACGGAATTTTATGATTACGTAAAGGAATTCGTTTGAGTTCTTTGTAAATAAAAATGCTCGCTATTCCGTTTGCTTCTAAGAAATTGTGTTTATAAATTATTAAATAAAAAAGCCTTGGGCTGTTTCTGTGAAGTTTAGGCAAGAAATATCGATAACCATGTTACTTTTACTACAGTGGAAGTTACAAATAATATCGTAAAAGGATTTTCTAACCTATTACTTACGTAGTAGGTACACAAAAATAGACGATGAAAACGGCTACCCTATTGATGGCAATATTCAGCCTATAATGTTCCCACTGCTGGGAGACAGGCCTCTTCTCGGTAAGACAGAGGGAGAGGGCTGTAATCCGCCAAGCAGGCCCAGTGCCGATTGGTGGATGTCACATGTCTTCGATTTTTTTGTTCTAGGACATGCCGGTTTCCTCACGATGTTTTCCTTCACCGTTTTGAGAGCAATGGTGATGAAATAATTTACACAAAATAAAGCGCCTGCCTGAGTTCAAACCTACAACTCGTAAGTCGCGGTCGTTACCACGTGGCCACTAATGCTCTCATTGATGGCAATGATGTTGCAAAATAAATTAAAGAATGATGAACGATTCTGCTCATTAGCTGCAAAAAGAACAATTTTATTTACATACAAATCAAAATATTTACAATATTTAAAAGCTGTCTTAAAATAATAATATGTACAAGTATATAAAAAGGGAGGGGAAATAATCAAAGGGCATCAAAAAATTCGTCCGCATCGCTGTCAATAGGAAACGTGCCCAAAAGGCTGGCAGCATTGCCACGTTCTTATAATTGCAAACATTTCTATTCAATATGACCTTTTTCTGTTTCTGGCCACTATGAACAGATCGCCTCTGATTCGTCAATTTGAATATCGATAAAAACGAAGCTGCGATATTCCAATTTTAAAATTCATCACGTTTCCTCCCTCTTTCTTGTCGTCCTCGGGGGCGCAGTCTTTGTCTTTTTTACTTTTTGATGCAAAGTGACGGTTATTTTATTATTGCCCTGCATAATTTATTTAAAAAAGATACCCACAACGATAGCCCTTGATAGTTTTTTTTTGTAATCTTTATTTTTGGTGTTAATGTCGATCCACTTGGTTATTATTCTTTAACGAACATAGAGCATATTCCAAGGCCAATAAATACTGTAACGTTTTTCTCAAAAATACAGCTACCGATCTATTCTGCAACATACTCACCGTGATAACTTAGGTGAAGTGAGCTGTCACTTCACCTAATGCAGTTGAAGACCCTTGTAATTATAACAGGACAATTATTAACAATTTTTTATTTCTCTTATATTTCCTTTATTCCATTATTTACATAAAGGAAATATAAGAGAAATAAAAAATTTAAAAAAATTTCAAATTTCTCTTATATTATTATTAACCCTTTTATTCGTAAATATTTAAATAACATTATAATTGGAAATATATTTTTTTTTAAACAGATCTTTTATAATTTTCTAGGGTTTGACGGCCCAATTCAACCTCACTTCACCTAAGTTTTCACGGTGAGATTTTTACAGAATAGACCTGGCTGGTATTGCTGTTCAAGTTCAAAAACACTTCCCTATTTCACATGAAAATGGCGGAAAAAAACAAAAAAATCTCACTGAAAATATATGTAGGTAGTTACTTCTATTATGTCCACATTACATAGATACCCAACATGGAAGCATAAAGTAAACACCATAAATATGTAAATAAGTGGCGCTCGTTACAAAGCTAACTGAAATAAAAACAAGAGGCGTACCTAACTTACGAGATTTTCTTAACAAAGGGGAGGACGATTTAGTTTTAAGCACTGCACCAATTATATTTTACTACAGCTAGCCAGACATGGGGCTACGAGATAAGCGTTTTTGAAGTGAAAACTTTTTTAGGCGCGTTGGGCGTTTTTTGAGATAGGAAACACCATTGAATTCGCGCCACTGTTAGCGTAACCGACACCGTTTCGGATGTGTTCGGCTGTCCTCGGGATGTACTCGGTTTTAATGTATATATCCGATATATCAGTGAGTGATGGCAAAGTATTCTGTTTGTGTTTTGTTTTTACTTCTGTCGGCACTAAAGGAGTGCTTTTTTAAAAAAAAACTGTTGTTTAATGTTGGTACTCTTATTACCCGACTGCCCCAGAAGGAGGGTAATATTTTTCGAGAGTATGTATGTATGTTGCCTATTTCTCTGGCACGCTCTGTAGCCTAAAGGGCTTATTTTTTAAAGTTTAAATTAGTTTTTTGTTTAAGCTGATTTCCTAGAAATGAGAACAATGATAAATAATTTATGGTAGAAAATGTAAGCGAGAGCTAGGATGACTATCAATTTAGAGTCGCTATATGAAATAATTTTTATATGTCTGTTGTATAGTTTATACATAAACAGTACATATACATACTTATCGTGAGGAAACCAGCATGTCCTAGAACCAAAAATTCGAAGACATGTGACATCTACCAACCCGCACTGGGCCCGCGTGGTTACGGCCCACTCCCTCTCACAGAGAGGAGGCCTGTGTCCCAGCAGTGGGAACATTATAGGCTGATTATGTTATGTTATAGGTACATACTTATCAATGTCAGTACTATAAAACTAAATTACCTTCACTTAGCTACCAGTTTATTGTCAGACTTCGTAAATAGACCACTTAAAACACTAAAATATGTATATCCACAAATGTATTGACTCGTCCAGATATAAATGTTTCTCTCTTCGCTACCCGCTACATCATCCGCTAATTTTGTGGCGCATAGTAGTCGTACACTAACCCCGCATTTTCCTGTGGATGCTGAAAGCGGGACATTTGTGTAATTACACCCGAATGTGCTGAATTTACGCTGACTGTAAAACTGACCGGACGCAGGTTACTGCACTTATTATATTCATGCTCAAATCGTTAAAAGATGGGTAGTTTCGCATTTCATTAATCATTATGAAGTTATTTTTGTTGACTACATACATACGCAGGAGAACCAAGGTAACCGACATATCCCGAAGAATTGCCAAACTTAAGTAGCAGTGGGCAGGGCACATTGCTCGCAGAACAGATGGCCGATGGGGCCGAAAGGTTCTGGAGTGGCGACCGCGTTCCGGAAGACGTAGCGTTGGAAGGTCTCCCACAAGGTGGACCGACGACCTTGTGAAGACCGCAGGAAACCGTTGGATGCGAGAAGCACTGAACCAGTCGAAGTGGAGGTGCTTGGGGGAGGCCTATGTCCAGCAGTGGACGTCTTTTTGCTGAAATGATGATGATGATGAAAGATGACATACATACATCAACCTCACGGCTTCTTCCTATGAGGGTCGGCAGAAACTACAGAACGTAAGTTTCGATCCCGTAGGGTTATCGGGATAAAAAACACAACTTTTTGCATCGCTAGGTATATCTCGGAAATGGTGATTCTTAGGAAAGAAGTGTAAGAACAATTTTTGTAGATAATTACATGATGAACAATTTTGTCTCACCTATTTTTATGATAAAACTTACCGTATAGCTGAAAAATGGAGAATCGATTTTTGCAACATTTGACCGTGAATAAATTTTTTTGCCCACGTCGGATTGATGGCGACTTTTGACAATTTATTTTTAATGGTGTTCCCAACATTCATACCAATTTTCAGCTGTATGCGAATTAATGTAACCTTGAATGTCTTTTTTGACCGGGCTATGAGCTGAATTCATGCTCATGATTCTGCCACCCCGCCATCCTGTATTTCATTTCTAAGATAAAAGTTATTCGACTATTGAAAAATTAGCCCCGAGATACTTAGACCCATTCAACCTTAAATCCTCCCAAAGAAAAGCCCATTCTTTCCTCTAACTTCATCCATAAAATGTAACACCTCAATAGAACCGGTGCATCGTAAACCAGCTTCGAGTAGCACCTGAATAAGAGATCCGCTATAAGCAAAGTGCATGCATTACTATTCAGGGAACTTACCGTGCAATGAGTGGAAAATACTGGCCACGTCGATCGAACGGCGGATTTTATGTTTGAATCTTTGTCTTTATCTATACCATTAATGGCTTTTTTTTTTATGGATGGGAAATCATCAAATGGCCCCTCCCGCTCTGGGTGGAGCGGAAGGTGAGTGTCAGACTCTTACTGACTATAACCTACCCGTGTTCCTTCCTTAGCCCTTTATGTTCCGGGGCAGCGGTAACCATTAATGGCTTAAGATTTCAAATGGTTTTATTAAATAGAAAACGTATATCTAAAATCTATTCAAACTTATGCTTCAAATTAATATTATTTCAAGTTGAATAAATATCAACTTATTTATGTTAACGTTGTGATAACGAACATGATTGTAGGCAGTAAGTTTCGTCATTTTCTCCACAGCTGACCCATGCTTAGGAAGCGAAAAGATATTTTCGCAGAAAGTTAACAATATTTATGTAGGTACTACCTTCTCTTAACTTAATTTTTATCGATAGCTCTAAATATATTTATATCTAAAATCTATTTACCAAGAACATACTTTAGAAATACCAAATCTACCAATCTTGCTTCATATCCCACTTTCATAATAACCTTTTCATCACCTAAACAAAGAAAGAATCTGAAACAATTACTGATACTTTTACTAGCTACCCACAAGACAAGATATGATTACGTCACATAACATCGTCAGGAAGACTTGAAACCCATTACGAAGCCTCTCGAAGCCTCTAGCGCTCTTCCCCCCCTCACACGAATAGGATAATCCAATAAGAAGGAAGCTATAAGAAAGATTTTTTCTTTTCGAAAAGTTCCTCCATTATTTTGTTTGTGGTACGCGGTAAAGTAAATAATAAAAACAAACTATTGTATTTTTCTTGACGGGTTTTTGTTTTCTGATATAACAAAACCATAGTGACCATACTCGACTTTAACATTCTTAAGGTGTATAGATGGCCCACTGACCTTGTGCATGTGGGCGGAGCCAAACGCCCTACTCCCGAATACGTAAAACGCGCGCGGTGGCGCACTACACTAAAACTAAGATCAAAGAATATGCAGAGACGCAGACATGCCGCACGTAGGTCGCTATTTTTGCCTACGATTCCAGAAGGGAATAGCGGATGCAAGGCTGATATATTTTGTATAGATAGATACTTATTACGTTTTATTATTATATTATTATTTCCTTTATTCGTCTATATACATATAATTTATATTTTTAAATATTAGAATATAAAAAAAAAATATAAAAACATTCAAAAATATAAAAAATAGTAGCCCACCGGTATCGGGAACAGGGTCCAAGCTACCAATATTATTATTATTATTACTTATATGTTACGTATATTTTAAGTTTTTTCTGGACATTATTTTTTAGCATTTATGTGGAAGAAAATATATTTATTTAAGTCATAAGTAATTTATTTCATAACAATATAGATACATTGTGTTGAAATTAAAAAAAATAACGTATTACAATTGCAATTAAAATAAAATTCATTAAATACATTTCGAAAAGTCAATAAACCAAAAATAATTAAAAATCCAAGTATAATAAATTATAAATGTCGTCATGCGGGATCACGGAGCGGGCGCCCGCGTGGCGTGCTGTTTTCTATTATCATCCTTAGAGCAGCGCTGCGTGAGGCGGGGCTCCCGTCGCATGCGGCATAATAGGAAACAGCACGTCAAGGTACAAGTTCGAGATGGGCTGCAGACTGCAACCGCAGGCGACACTGCGGCTAGCGGCTGCGGTTGACCGCAGGGCTGCCTGCGGTTGCGGTTGCTTCTATTCCAAGCGCGCGCGGTGGCATGCCGCGGCTGCACAATGCATAGAACCATGCCTCAGTCACACCAATACCTTCGTGTGAGACAGAATGTCGGACAACACTATCGATAGTCGACATTTTTAACCGACTTCAAAAAAGGAGGTTCTGTATTTGACCCGTATGTATATATGTTTTTATGTCCGCGATTTTCTCAAAAACTAATGAACCAATTTTGATCATTATTTCACTAATGTGATCTACATACTTTCAGGAAGGTTTTAGTATATAATACATTATGTACTTATTCTTATGTACGATGTTATATGCATAAATATACTGCATCTCCGGCATTTCTATGCGAATTTTGATGATTCTTCTAGTCAGTGTCTTCAATTCCTCAATGCACTAGTGTTATTTGAATTAGTGTGGAGTACTTAGGTACAACTAAAAAGTAAAAAATAAAATTTTTATTACAAAAAAAGACAACCGACTTCAAAAAAAACTACAAAGTGATAAATAACTTTCATTTCGGAAGTCGGTGTCAAAAAACGAAAATGCGGAACCAACGACACCGACTTCCGAAATTAAAGTTATTTATCATTTTGTAGTTTTTTTTAAAGTCGGTTGTTTTTTTTTGTAGCAAAGTTTTTATTTTTGCACGTATGAACTCTGCGGTTCGCGACACCACACCACTGGCGCTGGTGTGTTCCTCTGTGGCCGGACCACAGTTTAGTACTCAGATGCTATAGTTCGAAATAATACCTACCTAAAGTCTACTTTCATCGGAATATATATATATATATTTTTAGTACCTCAAGAGATATCTTTTTATTTAACAATTTATGTGGTCCGGCCGCCAGGCAGTGCTCTCTGGCCGCGCCACCTCAAATTAAATAGAGTATAATGAACTATTAATAAATCAATATCACGAAAAAAACTACCTAAAGAGTACCTTGCATACGAAAAATATGGTCCAATAAACCCCTTTAGTTAAGGAGTTATTGGTCGTAGGGAGTGGTCCGGCTGGAAGGTACACTGCAGCAAGTCAATTTTGCAATATTTAATATTAACTATCCATAAATCAATTTATATAATAGTACCTTTTCTCTACTCTTCGTTGATACTTTTTTCTCTCGAGAAACTATTCATTTTGATTAATTAATTTTTAAAGTATGTGGCGCGGCTAGGGAGGATTACTTTCAGTAAATATAACGAAATATGCTTTATTTCTTTATGCCAACGAAAACTACATAATAAGTACTTTTATTTTTATAACCAACAATGATTTTGAAAAAGGTGCACTTTTTGGTTTTTGTTTACCTATCTACCTAAGAATAGGTAGTCAAAATGAAAATCCAAGATTGCGGCTGCGAAAATATTAGAATTTTTCGTCATGGGTGTCGTTTTCATAGTTTTCGATGGTGCTAAAGTCGATAGTGGGGTCAAAGTGTAAATCCAATATAGCTGCTGCGGAAATTTTGTTTTTGGTTAAAATCATACGTGAGAAGTCTTTCTTGACTTGCTTTGCCTTGGCATTTTTACTTATTTACAAATTATCTTATATTTACAGAATATACAATATAAACAAAAACAGTATTTAGAAATGGCACAACTAGTAAGTAAAGCGTCCACGCGCACAATAGAAATGGGCCCTCCGCAGCGAGCTAGTCTATAAACGCACACTGATACAATTCGTTCGTAAATATTTGCACTAACACAAACAAACGCGCGTAGTCGTTCGATAGCCGGGGCGGAGCAGCGAGCGACACAGCCATCCCGTCTCAGTGCTAACGCACGACTGCCGCCCGCGCCCGCGCAGAGCACGTCTGTACCTCTATCTCAAAATTGGACATTTTCTTTGAAAATGTTGATTGATTTACAAAAGCTGTTTCATATATGTAGTACCTCTAACCATAATTTTTTTAGTGTAAAAAGATTTCCAAACATCAAAGCCGTTTAGAAGTAGTATTGAATATTAGCCAAAAATAGCGGTTTGGTAAATATTTTTTTAAGGCAAAAGTATTAGCCATACGAAAAAATCCTGTTTCAGAAATGTTGTACATGAATCTATAGCAAACATATATTTTTTTCAGAACTTCTAACCAAGCCGTTAATGAGAAATAGGCTTCATAAAGTGACCGTGTTACGGTACTAAACGAGAGTAAGGCCCTTAATCTTTGATGAATTAACACACGCAATATTGTCATTTTTAGTTATCTACCTGTATTCATCATCACCTGCTTTTTATCATCCTTTTCCCAACTATGTTCTGGTCCGTTTCCAGTCTACCTGGACGCAGCTGAATAACCAGTATTTTACATATTTTACCTGGAGCGACTGCCTATCTGACCTCTACAACCCAATAACTGGGTAACACGATACCCCTTTGGCAAGACTGGTCGTTAGACTTTTGATCTTCTGACTGTCAAAGATCTAGTTAGCTATGTATATTAGGCATTCATAAATCGCCTACATATTAATTATAGTGCTATACAAGCTGTGCGGTGTGTATGTGTGTGTGTGTGCTAGCTGTGTTAGTATGTGTGTTGTGTTTAGTTCAGTTTGTGATCTTCCTGTACGAGTCGCAATAAATACTGTTTCGTTCTTTCTTTCTTTAAATAGCTTTTGGCCCTTTCACTGTAATGGATTATTTTCAACCTTTACTGGATGCGAGAAGCACAACACCGATAGATATGGCAACAGACGCTTGGAAAAGGTCTATGCCAGCAGTGGCCTTCTTTTTGCTGAAATAATGACTATGCTACTTCAGGTATAGACACCTTCTTCAGCATAGCATTCTCTTCGATCTTCACTCCGGTTCTGTGCAAGTTACACTCAAGGGTTTTTTTTTTTAAATAAAAACAACGTCTTGAAACAGTTGATGATACAATCTTCCACTACTTCTAGAAACTACTGAAATTTTTTTGACCAAAACTCAGTAAAAAAGATAAGAAAAATACACAAACCTAAGATAAATAGGTATATCTATCGTTCAATGGAACAGCACTCTGGTCTCCTTTGATCTTTACTAAAAGAATAATATTTATTTGGGAAGGACAATGTCCGTTTGGAGATTATTTTTGTGTCTTGTGTCTATTTGAGGGGAATAATCGGTAGCTTTACACATAATATTTGTTTTAGTAAATTAGTGTAGTTATTTGGTTAATTAATGTCTGAATTATATTTTTTTTACATGGAACGACTGCCTATCCGACCTCCACAACCCAGTTACTGGGTAATACCCTCTTGGTAAGACTGGCTGTCAGACTTTTAGGCTTCTGACTACCCTTAACGACTGTCAAAAATCTACGAATGAGTAACGGCTCAACATACTTTCCGAGGCACGGAGGTGTCTCGATATGTAATGAATGGTCACCCATCTACGGACCCACCGCGGCAAGCGTAGTTTACTCTTTGATCGACCCGTGCGACTGATATTATTTAGTCACGAGCCTTTATCTTATAGTTTAGAAAATCCTAGTTTTTTTGTTGGTTCTAGGTTATGCCGTTTCCTCACGATGTTTTCCTCCACCGTGTTGAGAGCAGTGGTGATGAAAATATTTAAACAAAGCGTCTACCTGAGTTCGAAGTCGGTGCCATTACCACTAGGCCACCACTGCTTTATAACAAAGTAACAACTCCATAATTCACTAACAATTCTTTTGTAAAACCACAACATTATCCTCAACGACAATGCTAAAATACATAATATAATGGACCGATTCTATTCGGTCCACATTTCACCATCTAACGAAAACCTTTCTTCAGCGCGCGTGACTGCGAATAGCAATGTATTCGCTGCTCTGTGGCTAGGAAACCCGCTAATTTGTGGCGTAGATTCTAGTATAAATATTTAAGGAACTATGTTAATTTGTTGTAGTGTTACACAGTGGAGAATTAAAACGGTTTCTGAGGTGGTTGGTTGGAAAATTGTTCGTTTAATTTTATAAGCTGCCAGAACCGTGCTTGAGAAATAAAGCATGAATATTTCTTATGATTATTATTCATTATTATTCATAGTTTGACAGGCCTGATGGTCTAGTGGTTAGTGACCCTGACTGCTATGCCGGAGGTCGTGGGTTCGATTCCCACCCAGGACAAATGTTTGTGTGATGAGCACGATCATTTGTTCTGTGTCTGGTTGTAATTTATCTATAATATGTATGTATTCAGAAATATATAAGTATGTTTATCAGTTGTCTAGTACCCATAACACAAGCTCTGCTTAGCTTGGGACTAGATGGCGTTGTGTGATAGTTGTGGAATATTATTATTATTATAATCATAATCAGCCTATAATGTTCCCACTGCTGGGACACAGGCCTCCTCTCGGTGAGAGTGAGTGGGTCATAATCCACCACGCGGGCCCAATACGGGTTGGCAGATGTCGCATGTCTTCGAATTTTTGGTTCTAGGACATGCCGGTTTCCTCACGATATTTTCCTTCACGGTTTTGAGAGCAGTGGTGATGAAAATAATTTACAGAAAGCAAAGCGCCTGTCTGGGTTCGAACCTACGACCTACAACTCGTAAGTTGCGGCCGTTACCAGTGGGCCACCACTGCTCGTGATTAAAATGATTTAATGAATGATTATTATTATAATTTATTATTTCATTTATTTATCCCCTCGTCTATTAGGTAAATTTTTTAAGTTCGGTAACAATAGAAAAAGTAATTGTGTCTCATTAGTGGCAGTTGAGGTCTTATTGAATTCCTTATCTTATACATTTTTTAAATATAACAAAATAAGTATAAAAATATTTAAAAAATACATAAAATAGTGATCCACTGGTGTCGGGAGCAAGTCCATGCTACCGGTGGTTGGGACTTTAAAGACAGGAACCTCCTCACTATGCGAGCCGTATCAAGGAGTACTGCCTTCTGAATCAGGCCCTTGATCCAACCGCCTAGCGGAGCGATGTTGATCGAGACCTTCGGCCATCAGGCCATTGGCCTTATAATATTATGTTTATTAGAATACCTATTCTATTTATTATTCTTAGGGCTTGGCCAGACTGGCAGCGCGGGCGCGGGGCGGGCGCGGCGCGGCGTACTCAAACATAAGAACTTCATTTGAGCGTCCATAGTGGGCACGCGGGCGCGGTGAGTCGCGCGGGCTGCTTGGCGCGGGGAGCGCGCGGGCAACTCACGCCATAGCTCGTTCATACAAGTGGCCGCAGTGGGTGCAATACCTATGCGGTCAAAATGTGTGGAACAGCAATTTTTTTTAAATAATCGATTCAAAATTTCAACGCGGGGGGCTTAGAAACATGTACTGAACCCATAGTAACAGGTTGCTGCCAACCTGTATTATGCAATCCATTAAAAAAATAATTCTTGTTGCAGAAAAATTCCAAGCACGTCCACAAAATATCGCCAACATAAAACTAACAAACAAATCGCCCGTTTCCTAGCCACACAACTTCACATGCATTTCCTTATCGGAATTCGTGCGAGTTTCGCGTGAAAAACTACCGTCAGTTAACTGAGTAATGACGCTGTACATAATGTGGCGTGTGTTCTTGCTAGATAGATGAGCAGCTTTGAAAAGTGGAGAGAATTCGTCGAAGATAGACTGGTCATTTTATTCTGTTTGAGAAGCAGATGGGGCGTTCGTGGGGTTATTTAATCAGTCGAGGTACGTACGTACCTCGTGAAGTATCTGTGTGATAAAAGAAGTAAAGTTATAATTCTAATTGAGAGGTAAACGAAAATATCTGATAGCATTATGAAAAGATTAGCAACCAATCAGCGCGGTAGCCCGGTGGTAACAGCCCCAGACAGGCAGTTAACCAATAAAAATACAGAAAATCAATGATGTTATCAACTGGGCCCGCGGGTCCAGTTCGAGTGGGTTGACCAAAGACTCTTTACTTTGTGTAATTTATTTTATCACCGCTGCTTTCAAAACGGTGAAGGAAAACATCGTGAGAGAAACAAACGTCCTATGACCAAAAATTCGAAGACATGTGACATCTACCACTCACTGGGCCTGCGTTGTAGATTACAGCCCGCTCTCTCTCACCGAGAGGAGACCCGCGTCCCAGAAGTGGGAACATTATAGGCTCATTATGCAGCGAGGTAGTGGGCTACAGTTTGCTGTGTGGACGAAGTTCTAATAGTGCTCCTCCAGCCCTAAGTTATGATTAATGGGCAAAAACTTAAAACAATCTTTATTACCATAAAAAAGAGTGACGAAAAATGGAATATTGTAATATATGCAATCCGATGAAGCAATCCCATTCATTTTAAATCTATGGGATGAACAGTAGAAAAAATATTGTGCATCAATATTATACGAGTAAAATTTTAACCTTCACGTAACGATAACGTACTAAAATATTACTAATTTTATTTTTCTAACTGCAAAGATTTCAGGTTTAAGAATAAAGCTAACAAAATCTTACAGCTGCGTTCGAAGCATTGTTGTAAAATTTAAAGGTTATGGCAACACTGTATTCGATGCATGTTATCAGTATTTAAATCCCGATTTAGAAATACCTACCTACCCTTGTTACTTAACGGCACTAGTATCTATATATTTTGATACCACATTGTCCAAATTTTGTACCTTCAGATTTTACCTCCAGAAATTGTAAATTTTCCCTCACAACTCATTCTCGCCTTGTATGTTAACAAAAACAAAAATAACGTATTTATCCAAAATGATAAGATTATGTAAATCGGTTCCGTTTGCGATAATAACAACAGTAATATATAGAATTTAATACGAAACTGTATCGGATGCCAGATGGTACCACTTACAGATGTATATATAGATTTATATATGACTGTAGGAGAAATAGGGAAGTCTGTGCAAAAACACGCTTGTAGTAAGGAAACTCTGGCATGTGCTTCGTACGTTTCCACTGTATATATTGATATTTGAAAGGATATATATTGCGATATATTATTTGTAGGTGCTGCTAAGTTAGGAAGTGCGTGCTTGCGAGTTTTGTTGTGTCATGTCCGCTTCTTTTTGTTTGTCATCCGAAAATACTTAATGATTATAGTAACTATTAATGATAAATGATATTTATTTCTGTAAACTGGTTCAAAAACACTTTTACACGTAAAAACTAATAAGTGAAGACCGAAACTAACTAAGAGGTCACGATCTCTTTTAAAGTTTCAACGAGTTTATACATACAATGCAATAAAAAAATATTTTTCAAAAAATATTAGTCTTATATTTGAATTGTGTGTGACCATTTCCATGGAATGAGCCTCTCCTATAATGATAGCTTGTCTAATACCATTGGATGGAATACCATTACCGACACTCAAAGAGGCTTATTAAATCGAACCTAATACAAAAACAATATTTACATCTGCTTTAGAGCGATTACTTCCAAGTGTCTTTACACCGGAAGACCTCAGCCTTCAATCTATGTTTTCTAAACTACTTTGCATCTTAAAGAACACATTCTAGAAAGTTCTAAGGGAAGTACATCTAATAGTATTAAACGACAACGGAGCATAAGCGAAGGCCTTGCTTCCAAATATTCAAAGGCAACGTTATGCAAAATGCAGGAACTCTACACCTATTTCGGTAGCGACGTGAATAGCTATTGAATTTACCATTGAAAGCACTAAAGATACTACTTCTATTGAATCTGAATAAGGAACTCTTATATTCAAATATTTTCGGAGTGAGCCTCAAAGTATCAGGTCTTCCCTATTTACTGGAAGCTTCCTTTAAAGTTCACTTTAATTTAATTATAGTTTCAGGTTCTGTTCGAAGAATCTTTGCTGTTGTCTCAAACAATTTGGTTCGTTAATTTTTTTGTTTTTGTAAATTGTCAGATTGGAAATTATTTTCCTTTTGTAGAGTTTCCTTCGTAATCATTTGTTGGCCTGGTTTCTTTTGTGCTTTTGCAAGTACTTTTTTTGTTATTGTTTTTAACTGTAGTAGTGTTTTCGCTATTAAAACAGTTTATTCTTCATACTAGGGCATTTAAAAGAATACTAGGCGCTTACGCGGATCGCGTCCGTCAAGGGACACTTACAAACTCGACACGGGACTTGAGACATTTTAGCATTTCGTAGTACAGCCCCAAGTGAGGGGAGTGGTGAATATGACATGACACAATTTCGCAAAAGAGCACCGAGTGAATGTGTGGCCAATGGTATCTCGTATGGTAATCTTTTGAGAACACTTTCCGGATGGGCTCGCAAAATTGAGCGGAGAAGATTCGTAAGGAAATTCGATTGCGAAATAAAAATGCAATTTTATTTTTGAAATGGATCCAATACATGGAAAAGTAGATGAAGAGACCTAGAATAACAAAAGCAAATAAAATTAAACGACGTAGAACATTCTTTCCAAGTCTCGCAGCACGAGTATATACATACGGACTTCAATATCCAAGTCAAAAAATTTAGTGATAATTTGTCCGAGTCATTGCGAGTGAAATATTACCTGTCTTCAAAAGCAATTTCGAGTTACATGAAAAATACAGTGTAGTACTTTGCCGGTTGCTATCACCAGTGTCATGTACGAAGCTATTACTTAGTGAAATGCAGCTGTTACCCCACTTGCAATAGCAGATGATACACGTTCTGAAGTTTCTGTACCTACTATACTACGTGTTAGAAGTTGCAAATATGTTAACAGGTACATCGATCTTCTAGTTGGCGGTCTAGGGAATTGCTCGGTTGGAATTTATTAGGGGCTTAATCTCCTATGGGATTGTTAGTGGATATTAAAGTTTTCGTTGTAATTAGTTCTGGTTTTTTGTGTTCGTAGAAGAATAGTGTTGCATTTTTAAGGCAATTTGTATTTTCCAAATTGTGTTATTAAAAGGCGAATCACGTAACACTAATTTAATTATATAAATACTGGAATTAATTTTTTAAGTAGGATAAACTAAAATATCACAAATTCCACAATAATTTTGGACAATTTTAGAACCATTACGGATTTACACTAACAAAGTAAGGAAAAAAAACTCGCAAAAAAATACTAAAACTGCAAACTCAACGCACATACTCGTATTCACAAAAGAATATAACTTGGAGACACAAAAACAAGATGCATACAAGCAGCAAACAAAAGTACAGTTCAAAATTGCTTGCTCCTTCATTTCAAAATTAATCGTATGCATTTGTTGAACGATGTAAATTATTTATTTATTTTCACTACAAGACACAAAAATCAGTGCAGCCCTGGCTCTTGTACTAGGAGTTTCTGTCTCCTAAGAGCTAAAATAAGCATGCGAAGATTGGCGCTTGGCGTAAAATTTCCAACACAAGATAGAAAAGAAGACAGAGATATCCAACAATAAGAATTTTATCCCTCTAAAGACGGACGACGATTGATATAAGAAAGTGAATTAAAGCGAAAGATGAATTACTGCCACATCATAAAGACAGAAAGCGATATTTTATAATAAAGATTTTAAGTAACTTGGGTACTTTATGATCCTGAATATTCTGTTGGGCTCGAGATAAATTAGAACAGAATAGAATACTCTTTGTCATCTTATGAAGAATTAAATTAAAGAAGTAGTTCAATAGTAGGTACATAGTGTTACATCTATTAGACGGTCTTAGCACTAAAGCTATCTTTTAAAGATAACCTTTGGATTTTGAATTTTAATAAGGAAGAGACAATACTGCAGGTAGTGTTTGGTATACAATTTACATATACAATAAATACATAAAGCATATACTAATAATATTTATATACAAAATAATGATGAAACAAGAGCAAATAACTATATAATATATAATTATGATGTTTAAGGAGAAAGGCATAGTTTTTAAATGAATTATTGTTACTAAATTCATCGCTATTACTGATCTTGGGAAATGATTTGATTGGTTAACATAAGTTCACCCTGTATCATTTAAAAGTGACATGATAAAAGATCAAACAATGGCTAATGCCAATAATGTTTACCTAAAGTTCCTTTTAATACCCTTGAACCCTTTTTATAAACCCCAATGAACAACCAAACAGCAAATCAATCTGATTACACAAAATTGGATTACAATCAAAACAACAAAAAATCAGCACACAAAAGCCAAACAAATTGGGCATACATTCGAGACATCAATGAGATAATGGCGAACTCAACCGAAATTAACTTTAGTCATTAAACAGGACATCGGAGCATTTGTCACGCTCAATTTAACTACGAAAGGGAAAGCAGGAAATGGATTGTATCGATCGAGCCTGAACCTGTATAGGGTTTAAGTTTAATCAAGATAAGTGTTTTGTAATGATAATGGATGATGGGACTGGTTATCTATTGGCTGCAAAGGTCGGTTGGTTGTTTGTGAATTGGTTTTAGAAGAGACGATTTAAAAAAGAAACAGGGGTACTCCGGGAGTACTGACAAAAGTGAAAATAAAACAAAAACAGAATACTTTGCCATCACTCACTGACACATCGGATATACATTAAAACCGAGAACATCCCGAGGACAGCCGAACACATCAGAAGCGGTGTCGGATACGGTAACAGTGGCGCGATTGCAATTGTTTTTTCCCATCTCAAAAAATGCCCAACGCGCCTAAAGAAGTTTTCACTTCAAAAACATCTTTCGCATCATCAGATTTTGCATGATTTAATTTGTTGCCAAAATCATAATTCGGCTCGATAACAGATATTATAATTACATTTCACGCGAAACTGTCTTTACGCTCAGTGCTTGGAAAAACATAAATTCGAGCGATTTTAAAATTGAAAACGACTCGTTTCAAAGCCTGTGCCCGTGACTTCGTTAGGGTGGATATCGGGTATCAATAATGTGTCGCTTAGAGAAGGTGAGGAACCAATCCTCCATTGAAAAGGGAAAATCTCTTTATGGTTTATTTAAGTTTTATTTCGTTTTGCGCGGAACCCTAAGTCTTTTTCTAAAATAATAGTAGTAAGTTACTTCTTATAACATCAGCTATCAGCTAGTAAAAGTCCCGTCAAAATCGGTCGAGTCGTTTTATTTATTTGTATAGACGAGAAAATATTATACATTTTAAAACGAGCAACTACTTTTCGTACTGATTTCCCGCCTAATAGATTGATGATTGATATCTGCCTGATCTAATTGAAATAAATAGTTCGTTAACTTTACACTGTAACATGTTCAAACACAAAACAATTGAAAAGGTCGCAAATTAAAAGACTCCCAACGAAATTTACGAGCCTAGCCTTTTTCTAAAGTTGGGAAAAGGCTTCCAGTCTAACCAGATACAGCTGAATACCAGTATTTTACATGGAGCAACTGCCTATCCGATCTTCACAACCCAGTTACTGGGTAATGCGATATCTCTTGGTAAGACTGGTTGTCAGACTTACGGGTTTCTCACGACCCGTAACGACTGCCAAAGATCCACGAATGACAGTCGGGACCAACGGCTCAATGTGCTTTCCGAGGCACGGAAGGGTCTTGGTATGTGAAGATGGCCACCCATCCACGGACCGATCTCTCTCGAATGACCCGCTCAGAGTAACAGTTGGGAATTAATTGAGAAATTAGTTCAGCGGTCATTAAGAGTATATAAACTGTATATCACATCTGGATGTTAGGGACATGATTAATGGAGTGTAGCGTGGCTCCTCAGATTTGGTTGATTAACAAACTAAGCTTTATGTACATACAGGATAACGGTGGATATGAGTAACTTGCTGAATTAATATTGTCTGGTTTATATGAAGGCAATATGATACAAAGTTACAGGATGACGGTTTTCTAACGTCTAGTTGGAGTACACTAAAAGTCTCATTCCTACTTCTTACAGCTAGCTGCATTAGATTTTTCTATGATATTTGTAGATCTTTGTCTGTTGACACGGATGGCTAACGACTTACAAAGATCTACGATTCTGTTTCTAACAAGTCGGAAAACCAGTTCTAAGTTCAAAGTGGTATCGTGTTACCCAGAAACTGCGTTGGAGGTCAGATAGGCAGTCGGTCCATGTAAAGTAGGTACTGGTATTCAGCTGCATCCAGTTAGACTGGAAGCTGACTGAGGAAAGGATAGGCAGATCGATATGAGGTTCTTGTATGTAGTATTTGCCGTTGGGAATAATTCAGAATTAAATATTCTTAAAGATAATTATTATTATGATAGATGAAGACAGTAGAGAATTTCAAGCACAAACTGACAAATTATTAATGTCTCTAGTTCCTAAGTTAACTAATCTGGCTATGTTAATGTACCCCTGCACTTACCAAACAATTTCAATTGCTTATGAGTTTGTATCTAATTAACATTTAAACAACGTCTTTCATCTAAACTATAACTTTAAACGTTAAAGCATTGCTTCCTCGTAACTAAACGTTTAAGTTTGTGTAACTTCGGCAGATAATGCCATCTATTCTATAGACATATAAACTATTTCAAACACGAATACATTTGCAGCGTCAATTTATAAATAATGTTGTTATAATAATTTGTTTGTTACATATTTTTTTTTATTTTCCAATTACAGATGTTTGGTCAATGATCCATTTTAATATTATAAATGCGAAAGTGTGTCTGTCTGTCTGTTTGTTTGTTACCTCTTCACGCTTAAACCGCTGAACCGATTTAAATGAAATGTTGGTAGGTATAGAGATATTTTGAGTCCCGGGAAAGGAAATAGGATAGTTTTTATCCCGATATTCCCACGGGATCGACATTTATGCGGGTGAAACTGCGGAGCGCTGCTAGTAATAGATAATATCAGCCTATAACTGTCCTACAGCAGTGCAACAGCCTCTTCTCAAACAGAGAAGGCATGAGCATTGATCACCACGCTTGCTCAAGGCGGATTGGCAATTTCAGCCATATATTAACTATAGCTGTTGCTTTCGATCCAGGATAAAAAGTAGCCTAGGTCCTTCTCCAGGTCATGGTCTACCCATGTGCAAAATTTCATCTAAATCCGTTCATCCGTTTTAGTGTGAAAGCGTAACAAACAAACATACAAAATTAGTCTCTTTATAATACACACATCAAAAGTGTCTAGGGATCAAGCATTTTTATGCGGATTTCTTGAGATTGAGATGTGGCTTTGTAATAAATTTATGATTTTATAAATTTATATGGATCCTTTTTGGTGCATTTCATAATTTGAATCAGGAACTGTGAATCAAATTCGAGTAAAAGATGAAAATCAGCTGTCAATATTTTCCCTATAAAAACATACAACGCATTGAAGACATTATTAGTGCTACTGTTTCCCTACTACTGATTAAAACCAACGTTATTATGGAGCGGCGACGTCATTTAAGCAGGGAAGAAATGCTCAGAGCCGTGGGAATGATAGAAGCTGGTTCCCGGCAACGTACTGTGGCTTTAGCTCTGAATACAAGTCAGAGTGTTATCAGTCGACTTTGGACACGTTACCGAAGCACTGGTACCGTGGCTGAGCGCCATGGAGGACGGTATCGCTGCACCACACGGAGACAAGACCGATACATTCAAATCTTAACTCGAAGAGCTCCAACAATAACCGCCATGATGTTAGCCGTGAGGCTTCATCACTCTTCAGGGAACTTAATTAGCGACCAAACAGTCAGAAACCGCTTGCATGAAGTGAACCTTCATTCCCGAAGACCGCTACGGGTACCACCTATAGCAATGCACAATCGTAGGATTCGATATCAATGGGCTCTTGAACACAGAAATTGGGCAGAAGAACAATGGCGTTTCGTGTGCTTTTCTGATGAGTCTCGTTTTGGTATGAGACCGGATACAAGACGTATACGACACTGGAGAACCCCTGGACGCCAACAGCGATTAAAATCCTGCCAGGAAGTCCATCCTTATAGTGGTGGAACCATCATGGTATGGGCGGGTATTTGGATCGGCGGAAGAACTGAGTTGATTTGGATCAGAGGCAACCTCAACGCTCAAATTTATGCTGAGACGATTGTATCAGACGTCATCGTTCCTCTACAAGTGCAAATCGGTCCCTTATTTCAGTTAATGCATGATAATGCACGACCGCACACCGCAAGAGTTGTAAGACAGACTCTCGCCGCAGCTAACATCAATGTCCTGCCCTGGCCTGCTCAGTCGCCAGACTTGAACCCGATTGAGCATGCATGGGATATGCTACAGAGAAGAGCTCTGCCGAATATGGAGGGTATCCAGTCGCAAGAAGACCTTTTTTTGTTGTTGCAACGAACATGGGCTGCCATTCCACAGCGTGATTTGGATGAACTCATTTTGAGTATGCCAAACCGATGTTCTTGTGTTGTTAGTGTTCGCGGTAGAAACACGGATTATTAATTGTTTAAGTTACCCAATAAAATTTTAAAGAAAACTGTTATTTCAGTCTTTTTTTCGAACTTTTGTGTTAGTGGTTCAAATGTCAAAAATCCCTTCATTAGGAAAATGGCAAATTTCTTTATTAATGCAAAGGTGACTTGGTTTATCGTTACTGTGACAAACGAAAACACTTTATTTGATGAATCCTTAAAGAAAATTTTAATTAATATCAATCAGGAGAAAAGTTATTGCAAAAATATATGTTGATCCCTAGACACTTTTGATGTGTGTATTTGTATAGATAAGTTCAGGTTTTTTCAGGATGTTTTTCTTTGCAGATTTCAGTGATTTGCAATACAAACTTAGAACGCACCTAAGAATTAAAAAAATGACAACATATTCTGTCATCATCATATTTGGTTAAAAATATTCTTTGGTTACTTAGGTACCTAAAGAATTCAAATTGATGTTATTTCAAGTTAAACAAATATCAACTTTACAGTAATGGTAATTAAGTTGTTTTCAGAGTGACTAGCACTATTGAAAAAGTTATAAAAATGTTTGAAGTTGTAGCGTAAACTGCACTTTATTGTGGAGCAATTAAAGTTATTTTTCCATAAACTCATGTTTGTTAACATTTTTGGCAAATAAGTCGCGAATGCAGATTAGGATGTACTTACGATAGTCTATTGAAAAGTTTTTTTTTTACTAAAAAAGAACTGATGCTACAATTATTGTAACGATAATCTAAATAATGTGTCGAGTTATCTCATTGAAAAATGACTACTAAATTATAAAATATGTGTCCTATTCATTTGTATTTAATTCATAAATCACAAAAGACATTACATTTATCAGTACGAGTTTGTTATCGACGGCTATTCCCATTTCGACAATACCGTTAATTTTAATCGCATTGTTAAAAGCTGTCGGTAACCATCAAAAATTTTACGACAACAGCTAACGAAACCACGCAGTTATTTAGTCAAAACAACCAACGCGGAACACAACTAAATGCGGTTAGCACTTTAAATATTAAAACTAAATTTAGAAACTTTGCTTTTAGGTGTGTGTACATGTTTAATGGTACGTAACTAAATTTAGATTAATAATTTACTTGGCAGAGTGAAACGCAACTGTATTTCAATTACGCATATATAAATAATAATCGTCTAGTGGTCGTAAGCGGTACTGCCGATTCGATGTGGGTTCGATTCCCAGGCCGGGGAAAGTTTTATTGGGTTCTGAATTTATGCCCGGTTGATGGCAATAGCTTCGCCTCCTATTATATAGGACTTCAACATAACTGGCATAAGTGGGTGTACTATAGGTATGTATAGTCAACAAAAGAGATAAGTATGCAGGATCGTCAGATATAGTTGAAGTTTAGTAAGAAACCGATGGATGTTCTCGAATAAAATTTAATTTAATTAATAGAAAACAAACAGGTCAATTATCAAATTAAATTTCAGTCGACAACATCCATCGGTTTCTTACTAAACTTCAACTATATCCGACGATCCTGCATACCTATCTCTTTTTTTGACTGTACACCTCTGCCTAACACTTGTTGTTATAATTATGTATACTGTGCAATTAATTTATCTCAACAAGTTTATTTTTTTGACAGGCCTGATGGTCTAGTGGTTAGTGACCCTGACTGCTATGCCGGAGGTCGTGGGTTCGATTCCCACCTAGGACAAATGTTTGTGTGATGAGCACGATCATTTGTTCTGTGTCTGGTTGTAATTTATCTATAATATGTATGTATTTAGAAATATATAAGTATGTTTATCAGTTGTCTAGTACCCATAACACAAGCTCTGCTTAGCTTGGGACTAGATGGCGTTGTGTGATAGTTGTGGAATATTATTATTATTATTTTGTACGGATCCGGAAATAAACGTAGTCGAAAAATATTAGATGAGTAAATACTTACTTAAAAAAATACCTATATAAATATTACAGGAGAAAGCAAAACACACGCTTGTAAGTATTCCACTAATTAAATTTTATATTATCAATTAAACAATTAATTAGCTTTGTTTTCATTTTCAAACCCGGTAATTTATACTGGAGAGATAAGGAACAATATTTTCTTTCATCTAAAACGATTTTAATAATATTTTACCCAAATGTGGAGACCAAAGTTTCTGCCTTTGATTGTAGACAAACATTGTTTAACAAAATTAAAGTATCTGAAACATTCATTTTGCCCATCCGCATTTATTTCGGTGCCCAAAATATCTCTTTGATCTGTTACTGCGGGACGCTAGGCAAAAACGAGAAAACTTTAAACGAAGTTAAATATAGCCGAAATCTTCGTTTTTTCAGTCCAAAATAATAAATGTAAACGATTTCAAATAACTTTAAGGCACCGTAATTTCGGGTCAAATTAAAAAAGTACTTAGCTTGATTTGAAAATGGAATATTAAAGTGATATTTATATTAAAGTTATCCCCACTATTTGACAATCAACAAAATATTATGTACACACGGCTACACATTAAGCTATACATAACCAGTATAAGCTGACTTCTGATTGTTCGAAAAACCTATACAATGCGAGGTCAGCTAAAACTGGAAATGTATAGCTTGATGTGTAGCCGTGTGTACACTGTTAAAAGCTATATTAAAAAAAAGTAATTGACATTTTACTAAAAAGTCTGTAACAAGAAGTTCTTATGCGAGGTACATAAATAGTGACAATTAAGAAACAATGTTACAATAAATCAATTTATTATAGATTTACACTTCACTTTTGTATTATATACTTCCTATCGAATAATAACACTAACTAACTCAAGAAAAAAAAAACTGTTTTAATTTAATAACGGTGCCAAATGTTTGCATAAACATCTACTAGGGGACCAGAAAACCGACGGCGGTCGATCGATACCGCCAACACTTAAAGCCATCATAACGTACAAGCTCCAGTCAATTTCGATAGTTAACGTATTCCCAAGCAGGACATGTTCGTCGTCGTTAACAACGTCTGCGATATCCCACGAGACATGTTTGGCAACAGCATGTTTGACATACGCCATTCATAGACTGGCTTCAGTCTTGTGCAATACTAGGGCAACAGTAGTATAGAGGATGTTTACTTTTGCGAGAATCGATAACTTCAGAGTTTCTGATAATAGTCAAAGTGTGTTTAAGGCACGTTCAAGGCAGTCACTTTTATCTTACTGCTTCTGCTTGAAATAATTACTATTAGGGACTTTTCTAGAACGATTTACATTATAAACTGTAAGATGTCATTCTTAACTTTCTTTTGTATTGTTCGTCAAATCGTTGATCTCCTTAAGTTCTGAGTTGAGCTGCACGATTACTGAAAAATGCTGACTGACTGGACAGGTCCACTCAATCTGTGTGGTCCTTTCCTCAAATGACCATTTCAGACGCCAATCTATAAGTCTCCACATGATCTAACTAAGATTATGTCTGGACTTTAAGAGAGACTGTGACCTCTGCGTTTGTTTCGGTCTTTCTTCTTCTGAGAAGAAAGACCGAAACCGACCGATGTTTATGAGACCGGCGTTTCCTATCTATCTACTCTGGTAGATAGATAGGAAACGCCGGTCTCATCTAGCTTGAAAAATATGATTGACGTGTTAAGGTGTTTATACAAACCTACTTACAGAATTAAATCAATTATCTAGTTTTCAATCGAGATCTTGCTAGAGCGAAGTCTATATTGCCAGAACCTTATAAAATCGATACCGTATAGTATATGAGGTGCTGTAACAAATAACTTTGAAAATCCACTCGATCTAAACACCAACATCAGGCAATGTTAAGAGCTACTGTCTCCGAATAGTTTACCCGACGCCAATATCGGGCGACCGCAGCGCAATTTACTATGTATGAGCGCGCGTTCAAATGTGTACAGTCACTTGAAAGTAGAAACTTTTAAACTTCTCTGAGGGTTCCTCGGATGGGATTTTTATTACCTTTTATATATCAGCATTGATATACCTCGGGAAGTTTGATACAGTTGTAACTGCCGTTGTATGTACAAGTTTTTCGAACAAGGATATTGTTGTTTCTTCGGGTACGTGCTGCGTTTCTTCAATGATGTTATCTTTTCTCAAATAAGACATGTTAATGCAAAGGGATTGTAACTCTGTTGTGTTTTCTTCCTAATTATCTTCTTTGTTTTGTCTTGCTTTTATTGTTCGACTCACGAATAGGTGGTATAATGTTTCCATTATGGGTAATTTTCTCATTGCTGCCAGATGCTATAGTCGTTCTATAATGTTTAGTGTTGTTTTACTCTTATTGTCGTATGAATGTTATGGATTCTGTTTTCCAGTAGAATGGGAATTATTTCGGATTAAACTACCTATAACAAAATCATGACCAGGATTGAGATCTGGTCTGGTATTCAAATGACAATGGCAACAATTTTATTTACGTTTACTTACAAGTTGTTTAGTACAGATGCCAGCACATCAAGCTACTACAATCTGTCAAATTTCTTTAATAGATTTTCAACTTTATGGCCACAGCATAAGGTTCAAAGTTGATTGGGAAAGTTTGACAGTTTCAGGTAGCTTGATGTGCTGGCGTCTGTACCTTCATTCCACTGATAAAATTACTATTATTAATGATAACTAAATCCCTCTTACTGAGAGGAGGTCTGTGTCCCAGCAGTGGGAACATTATTATAGGCTGATTATGTGTGTAACTCATAAACGAAAAACATAATAAATTAGGTACACAAGTCAAATACCATCTCAAAGATCATACAGTCTAAAAAAAAAACCAGTATTACACGTACGATCTTTGTACTAACTAAATAAATCACATTTACCCACTTAAGTAGGAACCTACGTGCGCTCTGAGACGTTCCTGTACAACTCATTAAAACAAATATTTTCCTTATGCTTATATTGTACAGTTTGTTTGTATGTTTGTGCATTATCTTCTGTCGTTAATGTTGTGCTACATGTATGCCCGTATCCCAGGAGAATTATGATGGCCTAGTGATAGCTAGTAGGTAATTTTTTTTTTTTTTTTCCGTTAGCCTGTGCTGTCCCATTGCTGGGCAAAGGCCTCCCCCATTTTTTTCCACATTTCCTTGTGTTGTGCCTTCTCCGTCCAGTCGGTTAGGAATGAGTCTAAATCGTCACGCCAGCGTTTTTTAGGCCTGCCTCGGTGACGACGTAAGTAATACTATAAATAAATAACGAATGCAGCAGGTTAACGACAGAAGACAATGCACATACAGACAATTATAAACTAAACTAGCGATCACTAGGCAAATTCCCGTAATTAAAAACGTTCAAAATCTAGTCACAACCTCATATCTCGGCGACAATCAGTGTCAAAAACATGTCAAAAATGTATGGAAATTAGAGGTATTTTTGACAGATTGAGACAGATAATACTGTGAACGAGAATTGCCCCCCTCTGATTCTAACTTCCACTATCACGTCATAATAATTTCCAAGATACGTGCCAACAAGCCACAATCTACGCTAGATGCTCTTTTCATACTTTATAATAGTAGAGTATTACTTTTTATTATCTCCAGTTCACTTGTTGGAGGCAAACATTTTGTGGCGCGAGTGTCCTCACCTGACGCCTTAGTAATTAAGAAATGAAACTTTAAAACAACTACTAAGAATTTTATTGTTGTGCAGTCTTAGAATGATAGTCTTTTGTGGGAAAGGCTTTCGTTTGTTTTGTTAATCTTTCTTTTATTTCGTTGATTGTTTAATGATCTTGTTCTGTGTTAAAGTGCTTTTTGCTTTCTGATTTAATTTTAAAGGGTATCTTTCTCTCAACATATTTAAGACAACAAGGAGCAGTTTGGAGCACTTCTCCACTTTGCTATCTTTAGTATTTAAGATTAGCCAGTAATTCAATCTTCTCATTAATTTTAACGAGAATTTTATAACTTTTTTATGTTTTATAATATAGGCGTAATCGCGGCTTCATAATAGGTAGTTATACTTCTGTAATCAATAGGTGGTCAGAGAGGCAGTCGCTCCATGCAAAATACTGTTAATCTGTTATATCTGGTAAGACTAGAAGCCGACCCTAATATAGGGAAAGGCCAGGCAGATAATGACTTATAAAATCAATCAGACAACATTTTTATTTACGTAAAATCTGTTTTTTTTTATGTCGCACTCATACCAAAGGGGCAATCTACTGATGTAGCGACATGAAAAAGTATCTAGATTTTCGCGCTAGATCTAAGTTAAATGTCAATTCAATATACACATTAATTTTCCAGATAAATTCACTAAATGAAGCTAAAAACCGCATCGGAATCCATCGTCTAGTTTGGAAGAACAAATTGATCTCACAGACATACACGAAAAGCGACTTTATTTTAAGACTATTTATAGATAACCGTGATACTCGTACAACCAAGGAATTATTTATTTATTTATTCACAAGCCACAACCACAACAACAGCCACAACTATCTAGCCAGTGTTCTAGTCACACTAACTCCTCGTGATAAAAAGCTGCGCAACACTTACTTGCCTTAGTTTCTGAAGTTAATGAGAAAATGTACGCCGCGGAAACTTTACCATCCCACTGTTTTATAGTTTTAAACGACTTAGCCGACTCCGTAATTATGACTAAACAAGCATCTTTCAGTGCTTTGTGTACATTAGTGTTAGAATTTAAGTTTGCAACTTCGTGGAAACGTTTTTAAAAGGTTGATGTAGCTTTAGGAGATTTTTGGTGTTGATTATGTATGTGAAAGCCCGAAAGTCTGACAACCGGTCTTACCAAGGGTATCGTGTTACCCATTAACTGGGTTGTGGAGGTCAGATAGGCAGTCGCTCCATGTAAAACTGGTACTAATCTGCATCCGGTTAGACTGGAAGCCGACCCCAACATAGTTAGGAAAAGGCTAGGCAGATGATGATAATGTATTTGAAAAAGATGATGTAAATGTTTAATGGTTTAATGTTTTGGAATTTGGAATAGATTAGCTGTACCGAGTATACTAAAGACTTTTTTATTTATCTTTTAAATTCCGCTGTTAATCTCTCGCACTTATCGCGAATGATGAATAATTGCTAGGATTTTTTTTTACCATAACCTGCTTGTTACGTTTTTGTACAAACGCCAGCACATCAAGCTACTAAAATCTGTTAATTTTCTTTAATATATTTTCAACTTTTTCGCTAAAGTATAAGGTTCAAAGTTGATTAGAAAAAATTGACAGTTTCAGGTAGCTTGATATGCTGGCGTCTGTATTTAGATACGGCCTTTCCATGTTTTTACATGTTCAAAATAAGTACCTAAAATAAGCCTTAGCAACACTACAAAATCAGAATGCTCAAAACTTAAGGAATTTATCCAGCCAACATTGCATAACCATAAGATCACGGCCGAGAGAGCTAGTCGTCTACTCGCTTAAGAGCATTCCAGACCCAACCTCCAAGTTTGAATTATGTCTTAACATAAACTATGACATAATTCACAAGTTAGAGGAAATATGTTGCTTAGACAACTCTCAAGTTATTCGAAACGTCTCTTGTCTTGAAAATAATTTACAGCAGCCATCTTATTTGGAGTCTGTGGATATAATAACTTGGATATGTCAGTGTTGGTTGACATTGTGTGCATTCTGAGTATTTATTGAGGAGAAACATACGGGATTGTTAGGAGTAAGTTGCCTTTGAATTTGCATAGCGATTTTGAAGACGCTTTGATGTATGATTTTCGAGTTTGGGAATGACATTGATGTCTGTGTAGAACAATACTGTGTGTATTATTATTAGATAAGTCTGATTTTGATATTTTGAGACATAATATTCTCACTTGCTACTTTACGACTTTGCTGAATTTTATGAATACTGAATTGTAGGTACAGACGCCAGCATCAAGCTACTACAATCTGTCAATTTTCTTTAATAGATTTTCAACTTTATCGCTAAAGCATTGGGTTCAAAATTGATTGGGAAAATTTGTCAGTTTCGGGTAGCTTGATGTGCTGGCGTCTGCACGTGGGTATTTTTCGTAAGGCACATAATTCAACATTTTGCGTACAAATTCTCATAACCTAAATATGGTGACCAAAACCCGCTACTCCTAAATCTGCACACCTAATTTCAATACACAACAGCAAATATTTGCCGTCGACAAAATTGGTGCTCATATCACACACCGCGACGGCGCCATACACAAAATATAGCCGTATATTCCACACATTTGCACCCCTTGGGCCATATTCTATACAACAAACATTGTATATGAGATGCATTCCTCATTCTCTTGTTGATTTAATGGAAATTAGGATCTCTGCTGGTTTTAATAAAGACGCTTTCGCATTATGCAAGTGTTTATTAATAGTGACGACATTTGCATCCCTGAAATGAGGTTCTGGTGTTTGCCACCCTTTTTTATGGAAATCGGCTTCGAATAAATTTATTTTAGAGAGGTTTAATTAAGAAGGGATCTGGAGATTCTTTAGGAACCCTTCAGGCATTACGGTTTTGTGTCTCACTGCAAATTTCATTTAACACCTATCTGTAGAGACGAAAGAAGACGTGTTGTTAATTATTTTCATAATATAAATCATCATCATCATCATTGCAGCTGAAAAAGACGTCCACTGCTAGCCATATGTCTCCCCCAAGCATCGTCCCTTCGACAGGTTCTATGCTTCTCGCCTCCAGTGGATTCCTGCGGCCTTCACCAGGTCATCGGTCGACCTTGTGGGAGGCATTATTATAAATGATTATTATGCAGCAATTTCTTAATCCACAATGAAAACAATATTACCTACAACTGTTCATTTTCAAAATCACTTTTTTACCCAGCTTTTTCACAGAATATTCAGCATTTTTACAAAAAGATACGTTCGCAAAGAGAAAAATCTTCCCGAGTCGTTATTTTTACTTATCACTGAATGCAGGCTGCTTATCTAATCTCAGAACAGCTTCTTCCTCTTCCACTTAATTCGTACTTTCTAGAAAGGGCTCAATGTTAAATTGGATTAATTCTACCACATAAATCCTTGCTAAGGTCAAAGACGGATGGGGGCTGTAGTAAAAGATATGGCAAACCACTTTATTTTGACCTGCCCCCGTTTGAACTGCTATGATTTGGGTTATGTGGACATTACACTTGTTTAATTAACTCGGCGATATTTGCTACTCTTGGTCGTTTTGATTCAACATTTAACAATAGCTACTTTTAATATTGAAGAAACTTTGTAATTTACACCAAGTTTTACATGAGAATACATGGTTATATCTCCACAGACTTACTTTGTAGCGACTGGTACAGACGCCAGCACATCAAGCTACCCCAATCTGTCAAATTTTCCCAATCAACTTTGAACCTTATTCTTCAGCGATAAAGATGAAAATCTATTAAAGAAATTTGACAGATTTTAGTAGGTTGATGTGCTTTTTTTTATGGATGGGATATCATCTAATGACTCCTCCCGCTCTAGGTGGAGCGGGGGCGTCTGTACTTAATCTAATATACAATAAATCTAATAAGCAAAATATGTACTATGAGAAAAGGAAAAGCGTGTTTTTTTTTTGTTATTATTTAAAACAAAACTTAATAACATATGAAACACGGCCTTTATCGAATGTGTGTGAACGTGCCCTTCTGCGCTTACATTCTTCTTCTTCTTTCTCTCACATCCAATTAATTTTGCGACCAACACCGTAATTATTTACCCTCAGTCATAAAAAACTAGGATATAAAAACTGCTAAAAACCCAGAAGCACGAGGATCCCTTGTGAAACACCCTCAACCATAATGGTCCGGGAATCAATGGGACGATATGCCTCGGCCCGCTGACGCCGATCCCGTGTGATAGCACCCTAATTAAGCCCGATGGCCTCGCTTTCTATTTCAACAATTGTAATTGTTTTACTGAGTAATATTTCGTTTTAATGTACCTCTTGTGTTCTGACCCGAGGTAATTAGGTCTCTGATGGTGAATTTGGGTTGCGATAATGGAAACTATTTGCTTAAAATGTATAGGTATATCTGATATAACTCCTGCTCGAACGCTCGTTTCTACTTCTATCTCCCTAACGTGTTTATTTATTTATTAAAGTACACTAACAGCGTCTATGTATACATTATCTTAAGTACTATAATCACAAAAGTCTCGGTCTTACACAGTCGCCAATTATAGGTTTATCAGCAATCTCGAAAATAAGTGATCACACATAATAATAACAAAACTAAAGGCTAGAACTTAAAAAAAAATATACCAAAATACTTCTTAAACTTAAGATTAATAACAAAAAAATAAAATAAAAAGACGTGTTTAATAATCCTTACTATATACTAAATCCATACTAATATTATAAATGAAAAAGAGTGTCTGTCTGTCTGTCTGTTACCTCTTCACGCTTAAAGCGCTGAACTGATTTAGATGAATTTGGTATAGAGATAGTTTGAGTCCCGAGAAAGGACATAGGATAGTTTTTATCCCGATATGACTACGGGATCGACACTTATGCGGGTGAAACCGCAGGGCGCTGCTAGTGATTAATAAATTCCAGACAAAATACCGACCCGCTACAGTTTTTAGGGCTTGACAAAACGGTGGAAACCGCATCAAAATTCGTTGCGTAGTTTAGAGAACAACGCGGTCACAATGTCAGACAAGAATTGAAATGAATGAATGAATTCATCGTCATTATTCTCCTGCCCGTATCCCAATATATTTGGGGTCGAAAGTAGATAGATTATAGAATTATGTTATCTCTTTAAGGGGACTACATGACCTAAAGCAGGCTGCTATACTCAACAAATATATGTCATGAAAATATGACAATTATGTAATTTTTTTGACAAATATTATATCGCATTGTCAGTTCACTTAAGAGCTCAACTATCACTAATGAGACACAATTACTTGTTGATTTAATAAGCTTGCCTAACAAACAAGGGGATAACACATAGGGCCCAAATTGATAGTCGCAATAATTTACCTGAAATCACAACAAACAATCGCGGTAAATAAGCTAGTTACCTAACAAATTTATACAAAACCACGTTTCAAAACAGTGTTAAAAGCAGAACACCTCAGAGCAGTTTATAACTAAACCGTGTTCAATATCAGTTACTTAACCAGCGTTCAAGATGCAAGCGTAGTTAATTCATAGTTTACAAACAAACTTAGTTCAGTTAACTACGAGCTGTAAAGGGATTGCTTTAATGTTTAACTTTTAATACTAATCAAGTGGGGTTAAATCGTGATATCATTAATTATATCGTCTTACTCAATTTAAACGTTTATTGTTTTGTAAATGTTCTTTGGTGAAAATTTTACTCAATTTTAATTTCTAACCTGACGATATTGTTGTGAACGTCCACGGCATAACGATCACACAGGGAAGTAAAATGCATATATGAAGACGCTTTTAAATTTCTTTCCACGATACCGTTATAACGTGCAGATATTTTCATAAATTTTCTGAACGTGGGCGTGGACGTCCACCCTAATTCACAATGGATAATCCACAAAAACACTTCGCCCAACCTCGGAATCGATAATAACAAGCTACATCAGTGGTACCCTTAAAATGATTATTTTTCAACATAAAAAAAACTAGGTAGAGAAAATTCGTAGCCAAATTAAGGGAAGCAAATCAGCTTGTTCCCCGCAGGCGAACATGGACCTTATTGTTATTTCTTTTTGGATATTTTAATCAACTCTGTCTACAAGAAAAAAAAAGTAAAAATATATATTTTAGAAATGGATGATAAGCTAAATAATAGTGTATCTTTTTGATGAGAGGATGTTGTTCAATCTACGTTTTGATCGATAGGCTCAGGAAACGCTTTTTACAGGCAAAATATTCATGAGCTTGGGTAATTTTTCTCTGTTTTCTTCCTGTTTACAACGTTGATATTAGAAAATCCAACGTCTTTCTAGCTGTCTCTTAGTGTACCATTTTCTGAAAAACGATTTTTGGTTAACTCATATCGACATGTAGGTATTTAAGAGGGGCTTGTAGCTAGGAAATAACAGCCGCACGGGTTGATGGATCAGGTTAAGCTAAGCTGGCCGCGGTTAGTCTGGGTGGGTGGGTGACCATCTTTACATATCAAGACTTACCCCTCCGTGCCTCAGAAAGCACATTAAGCCATTGGTCCCGACTGTTATTCGTGGATCTTTGACAGCCGTTACGGGTCGTCAGTAGCCCGTAAGTCTGATAACCAATCTTACCAAGGGGTATCGTATTACCCAGTAACTGGGTTGTGGAGGTCAGATAGGCAGTCGTTTCATGTGAAATATTGGTATTCAGCTGCATCCGGTGAGACTGGAAGCCGACCCCAACATAGTTGGGAAAAGGTTTTATTCATTGATGTAATTACCTAGGTACTTGTAATGGGTTAGGGGGCAACTCGTCCCACATCAAAACTCGGACCAGGGACCAGTTGCCCCTTTGTAATTTCGTTAGGGGTCAAATGTGCAAGCAGGGGGCGTCCTGTGGCTTCGGCCTACTCCCATGGGAAAAAGCGTATGCCTGGATACTTTGGCTAGGTTTTTTTGCTTCATTAGATAGTCACCAATATTATGTAAAGTTTATTCTAACTTGTTTCAAATTAGTATTATTTCAAGTTAAACAAATATTAACATTATTTTAATAGCAATTAAGTTGACTTCAGAGTGACTAGCAGGATTGAGAAAGTTATAAAAATGTTTGATGTTGTAGCGTAAACTGAACTTTATTATGTAGGATTTAAAGTTATTTTTCCATAAACTCATATTTGTTTACATGTTTGGCAAATAAATCGCGAATGCAGATTAGAACGTTTTCATTATAACTTTTGCCTACTTTAAAATTTCCTCTTTACTGTCAACTGCTAAACCATTATAATCCGGAAAGCCTCCAAATGACCTTTACAACGAAAGGTCACCAACAACAGTAGACGAATTGGTGACCGCAGTTAGTTGTTATTAGCCGTCAGGAGCTCGCTACCCGCCTCTTTCTATAATCCCTTCGTCGCTTTTACGACACCCACGGGCGGCTAGAGGCCTATTCTACGCGGAACAATAAGAATCAATTTAAAACCTTCAAACTAGGTTAACACGAAATTACTACTACATAGCGAAGAGGCTTTATAAAATAAAGGTAGCATATTAAAGGTGTGGTCACACTATACATATACATACAGGCTATTTATTATTTATTTATCCATTTATTTCAGGCATCAAGGCCCATATAAACACATACAATACAATATTAACATAACTTAAGACGGCGCCGACCATACGCCGACCGCACAGTGTCGCCCTCATACTTTTTTTTGTTATTTCTTTTATTTTAGAATGAAAATGCAGAAAATAAGCACGTTAAGTTGTGCTCCACAAGATTATTTGTGGCCACTTTTACCCGTTTTAGTGATTATAATAAAACTAAACAATGTAAAACTACCGTTTTTAATAATATTAACGTATAACCTTGTGGAGCACAAGTTAACGTGCATAGTTTCTGCATTTTAATTAAAAAAAAAAAAAAAACGATGAAGGCGCCATTGTGCGGTCGGTGTATGATCGGCGCAGTCTTAAAAATACTATAAATACATAAAACATTATAATTACACTAAAAAACTAACTAACGCACACGAAGAGAGACATAGACGCGCAAATTTTTAAGTATTACGAAATCATATAGGTACTGGTCCTGCTCTATAGGACAATTTAGAGTCTAGACAAAATCAAACTGGTTGCTAATTTAATTGTATTTTTTTTTTCATACCCTGACTTATTACTTGTTATTTTTTTTTATGAAAATCGTCTCATTTTACAATGTTTGTAAATATGTGAGCACCATGTATCTATCACATAATTAATTTATATGTCATGGTTTCATTGATTCATTTTTATTCTTTTACCTATTGTGGTAGGTATGGTAATTTTATTTTAGGTGCATAATTAATGTATGCAAATATTTTAAAAGAGTAACGGTGGAGTTTCTTGCCCATTCTTCTCCATACGTAAACTACCTTTTGGAAGGGGCGACTAGAACCAATTCTATTTTATTGTAATTTTGGACTTTCAACAGTGCCTTTTCTGTGCCTATTTGAAATAAATGCTTTGTCTTTGAATCCATATGGATTCAGTACCTCTATGATTCTAAAACATAAGCGCTAAAAAACTTCGTCAGTTATTAAAAAAAACGGCCAAGTGCGAGTCGGACTCGCGCACGAAGGGTTCCGTACCATTATCTCAAAAAACGGCAAAAAAATCACGTATGTTGTATGGGAGCCCCCCTTAAATGTTTATTTTATTCTGTTTTTAGTTTTTTTTTGCGGCAACAGAAATACATCCTCTGTGAAAATTTCAACTGTCTAACTATCACGGTTCATGAGATACAGCCTGGTAACAGACAGACAGATGGACAGTGGAGTCTTAGTAATAGAGTCCCGTTTTTACCCTTTGGGTACGGAACCCTAAAGCTGCAGTTCCCCACATTTTGGCCGAGTAGGTCACTTTTGTGCAAGTAACAGCAGGTTTTTCGAAAAATTTGTACTCTGGGGGTCTAAAATCATGTGCCGAAGGTAACAGTTTGCCCGTTGATTCGTCCCTTAAACCGTGAAGGTACCTATATTGAGCGTTCGGTGAAGAGGATTTGACTGTGCGTTGAACCAAGCATTCCAATACTCGCACACTCGCACGTGACAACAAAATTTCTTTGGCATGGAGTTTTAATAAGCACTACCCTTTTCAGGGTTCCGTAGTCAACAAGGAACCCTCATAGTTTCGCCATGTCCATCTGTCCGTCCGCAGCTTAGCACAGAGACTCTTAGTACTAGAAAGCTATAATTTAACATGGATATACATATTAATCACGCCGACAAATTGGTAAAATAAAATCATGAAAAAAAAAACATATTTAGGGTACCTCTTGTACCTACACGTAAAGTGGGATGTTTTTTTTCTCGTCTATCCCATTGATAGGTCTTTTAAAAATATTGCGGCTTTGTGAAAACAATTTTTCGATTCAGGGATCCGTTTGTGTTTGTTTTATTTCCGTTTGTCGTTTATTATATTATTGTGTGTCATTATTTGTTTACTTGACTCTAACAAAAATGAGCACTTTAAAGAAAGTGCTCTTAATGGTTGTTTTTGGATATGCGAAAAAATTCAAGGTAGTAGTATACATAACGAAGTTAAAAGGAAAACTATCACAGCTAGGCTTTACAAGTCTAAGAGGAATGGTCGACCAACTTACATTACAGTTGCAATGCATGGAAGAACATGATTTTCAACTACAATGTTAAGTTTGTTCTTGGGATAAATTCATTCCAACTACGGAACCGTTAATTGTGCGTGGTCCGAAACGCACTTGACCGGTTTTTTGATACTATAATTAATTCAATAACGAATGATTGGCTCGCAATTTATTTTTAAAAGCACATGGGCGCTCACTTTTAAATGCCTACTTTCCACGTCCGCTAACGAATGCTCGCAACAATTGCTCGAGCATTGTAACCGCGGTGTGGTCGCACCTTAAAACAAGTTTTTATCTCACAATCCCTAGAGGAAAACATACAACCCTTTCATGTTCGGCTAATAGGTGTAGGTAAGTAACTTTTACCCGACTTAACAGAAAATATCGACGTCTCTAGGCACTCGTAAATTCATACAGGATTCTCAAGTAAAATAAGTGGGATATATTCTGGACATACATAGGTAGCTATAATTATGGATCAGTGGTACCTATGATATTTAGACCGTCTTTTGTTTCAGTGAATTCGATGTTGAGTAATTGTCGATATTGTACACACGGCTACACATCAAGCTATACATTTCCAGTTTGAGTTGACCTCGCATTGTATAGGTTTTTCGTACAATCCGAGGTCAGCTTATACTGGTTATGTATAGCTTGATGTGTAGCCGTGTGTACGGAGGGTATGGCACGTTGGTTCCATCATTATGACATAATTTCTCAATAGTATTTGGTTTTAGCTAGAGATCGTTTTATTTCAAATGTTTGTATGGAAAGTGTGGCCTCCTCCTCCACTTCAATTTATACAAAGTGTTAAAAAATTAACCCGGCAAACTTTAAGAGGTGCTTTAGACCATCGAACTGAACAACTTTCACTACGGGACTAACTCTGAAATCACGAAAAATAATCAGCTGTTTCATACATTTTGGTCAAGTAGGTATTGAACTTTTGTATTAAACACCTGATTTTTTGTCGTGATTTCAGAGCTGGTCCGACAGTAAAAGTTGTTCAGTTCGATGGTCTAAAGTATCTCTTAAAGTTTGTCAGGTTAATTTTTTAACACCTTATATATGCAGCAGTGGAAGGCGTGCAATTTTGTAGTAGGCGATCTCTAATAATTGTTTAATTATTTTTCTGTCTAAAATGCTACTTATGAATTTTAAACTCTGGCGTGGAGCTCTTTTCTTGGAAGTACTTAGAAGTTAATTGTTGAATGCCTACCAATTTGATATTTGTACGACGTTAACGATAATGCATAGTGATCTCTGTACCTATTCTCTTAATAACACCTATGTTTTAAAAAGTTTACATTGTATTTAAAAAGATGGGATGCATGAAGAAGCCTCCTCGTGTAGCGCAGTTGGTTCCGCCAGTTACTCAACTGTACCGAGCGCTCGGCGCATCCTGGACAGTCGAACCCAACACCTTATTTGACTGGCCTATCTTCCCTTGTGGTGGTAGGGCTAACGCCCGCCTGATTAACGACCACCCTCCCACCGGAGTCCGGCGTCAAGTAGCCTGCTGTGTTTCGTCGATGAATGGGAGTTCCAGTGCCTCGGGCATCTTCTGGGCACGCACGTTCCGTCATAGACCTCATCCATCGCTTTCCATCAGGCGTGATCGAGGTCAAGAGCGGGCTCATTCAGCAAAAAAAAAAAAAATAAGAGTAGACAAGTTTACTTCGAACACCATATTTGTAGGGAAAGTAGTTTTTTTGTTATTTAGTTCACTTTTCTTCAAAAAGTGAACGCAAAGTACCAAAACATTTAGAAAATTGCATTCGTCTAGCAGCAACAAAAGATTCCTACATACGTCACAACGTTTATTTCTCAAAATTGGCAACTAAAAGTCGCAACTGGTCGCAACAACATAAAACAAAGAGTTCCCTTTGAATCTCGTCCACCGTACATTTTCTTCACGATCAAATCCTAAAAAGTAGGAGAAACATTCCTTTGCCATTCAAAGAATCGAAATCACAGTAACGCGGCATACCAGGATACCAGGAATTCTTGAGTCTGTATTCTGCATGCATATTCAATATTGGAGAACAAAATAGTAAAAAGGGGGAATAAAAATCTCCTTTCAAACAAATCGTTCCCGTTCAAGTCCGCATAATGGGCGAGGTCGTACAATAGTGCAATTCTAGCACGACACTGCCACTGGTGGCCTGTTTGACGTACTTATTCAAGAATCTGTTGCTAAGTATTTTTCTGATTGTTTTTTTTTTGTTTATTGTGTAGTTACTGTTATGATTCAATCTTGGTTTCTGTTTGGATCTTTATGGGTAGGTAAGAAGGATTTATAATGCGTTTTAAATTAAACTGCTTACATGGCTATGTGTGTCGTTTAGATAGTCACCTGAAGGAGTCAATAGTGCAGAATTCACATAGTGTATCTTTTTTAAACACCTATTTGTCATTAAATGACCTAACAACAGCGAAATAGATATGAAATTATCCAGGACTTTAATTAACTCTTTGAATTTCATTAACTACTTGTAAACACTTTATCTCCAGCATGTGCACGCTTAATGTTCTACAGAGCTTTATTTTTTAAAGTATCAATTAAACTTTGTATTTGTAAAAATACCTACTAGTATATTATTTTTCTCAGACGTGCTTGGAAATTTGAACATTATTTTGACAACCTTTTTCGAGATAAATCGAAATTGCTGTACTGGCGAAATACATACGAACAGCGGCCGGCAAAAGTTGTATAAAATCCATATCTGTCGTGGTTTAGCGGCCAAATAAATTACATAGTAAACTCATATCTGTCGTGTAATTTAAAAATGGAACGATCTTTAACTCCGAAACATGGCAACCAAGGAGGTAACCAAGGAACTTATCAAAGGTTTTATTTAAATTTCGAACTGGCTTGCAAATGGAAAGCTGTTTATTGAAAAAAAAAAACAAATGAACCCTTTAACACGGGAAAAAATATTGTAGTTCGCTGTTCGTCATTGATTTTGAAAAGTATTTGACAAAAAAGTTCTGCCTAGGTACTACTTAGTATTAATTTCCGCGCATTATTTGAGAAAAGTACTATACAAGCCTTAGCCACAACTAGGCATTGATGGACTTAGTATGTGTGCCTCGGCCCACATTTACACGTTCGTCCATCAATGCCTCTTTTGCTGGCCGCTGCAGTAATGTACTATAATTCTGTACGCATCATGTCTTGTAAGCTGTCGTGTGAAACGATACGGATTATTATACGAAATAATAAATTGGTAAAGCCGCAGAAAACACTATATATATCTGTTAACAGCCAATTCTCAATCTTGTCACCCCTTCAAGCACATAGTTCTGAAAGCCAATATCGATTGGCTATATCGCTATTTCGCAACCCTAAGGTAAAACGACCTCTCAAAGATACAAGTTTCAATTTCCCATCCAATTCGAGTACAAGCCATAAATAATATTCAGAAAAAAAAGTTATTTAACACATCCTCAATAACTCGGGGTCGGTGAGCAGTATACGTTGCCAATTCTCCGGCTTGCCTATGAGGAATGAAGCTGGAATCAAGCCAGCCTTTTCCATGTACAATGAAAAATCTCTTTACAGCAAGCTTCGTGTACACTCATATGGATTCAGTTATGCGAAGCGTTATGTGGCACAGTTCTATATGGGCCCATCTTTTTGAGGTTAACTGACCTGGATGTACAGGAACTTTTTGGGTGGGTTTCAAAAATGTAGGCAGTATTGAATGTCCCTTAGCTTACTTTTTGAGAAGACCTGTGGCCAGCTGTTGACTAACATTTTGGATTGTAACAAAATGAGGTTAGAGTAGTTAGTTAAAGAACAGTCGTTGCAACGAAACGCTGTAATTATAAGTAGCAAAAATTTAAACATTTATTTAATATCAAAGGATACTCTCAAGCAGTTCCATGATTTCTACGGAAATTACGATTTTAGCGTCAACGATCTATTAATATTTTGTACGTTGACACTAAAATTATCACATGATAAAGAAAATAAATCGATACAACAACGTATGACGTATGTATACACGTTATCGTGTTTTGAATGTCCCCAACGTATCATGAAAATCTGTTGAAAACGCAGTTCACATCGCGTCTTTACAAACAATCATGACATGCGCTGACATCGCTCGAACACCTTTGTGATTCAAAACAATTGACAGCTTTGAAAATTCAAACGTTATACCGAGAACCAAACCAAAAGTGACATCACAAATACCCTGTTCATTCTTCCCCAAAACAATACGGAATAGTATTGCTTGTATGGACTGAGGCATTACACCTCCACTCTGGGCGTCGGGAATCGATAGCTGATTCCCGGCCACCGTAGGCGCGGGCTTGCGGACGGCGAGCAATGGGCAGCTCGCCGTCCGGTAAGGACCAGGCCCGTGTCGACGACGGCGCGTTATGTTCCACGCGCGCCTCAAAGAGATGTCAGCACTAACTGACGGGGTCCGCTAGGGCCGATGCTTGCCGGGGTCGCGGGTTGTTCGAAAGAGAAATCGTGGCCCCTGGCACAGGCAAGTGAAGGAACACGGGTGGGAGTAAGAATCTAACACGCCCTCTCGCTTCGCCCAGAGCGGGAGAAGTTATTTGATAATTTCCCACCCAAAAAAAAAGGCATTACACCTCGTTCATGCAATATCTAAAGTCAGGTATGCAAATGCCAGTAACCTTGAACAAATATATGCAAGTAGCTCAACCTCTCAGGGTTTATCCAACTTCTCTTTCTTTCATTCATACTTTTGTGCAAGTAACTGGCATATTGTGTATTCCTGGTTTTACCTACAGTCTATTCAATCTTATGTTTCAAATTAATATTATTTCAAGTTAAACAAATATGAACTTTATTTTAATGGCAATTAAGTTGATTTTAGAGTGACTAGCACTATTGAAAAAGTTATAAAAATGTTTGATGTTCTAGCGTAACTGTATTGTGTAGGAATTAAAGTTATTTTTCCATAAACTCATATTTGTTTACATTTTTGGAAAATAAATCGCGAATGCAGATTAGTTTCTACTGCAATCAATCACCAACCGTTTTGAGCAAGCGTGGTGATCAATGCTCATGCCTTCTTCTTATGAGAAGAGGCCTTTGGCCTGCAGTGGGATATTAATAGGCTGGTACTAAGGATTCAGTACATAATTCTAAACCCCGACGCGTTTAAATTTTTCGAGGGTTATTAAAAAAAAAAATACAGACCGACCGCTTAACTAAGACGTTGCCTGAGGTAGCAGCGCGATGCGGAAGGCGTGTGGTGACGTGATGCGAGAGCTCAGTGATTCGTCAACCTGTGACAACTATCACCCCTCCCGCACCGCGCAGCTACCTCAGGCAACGTCTCAATTAAGAGGTCGGCCTATAGCTGTTCCATACATTTTGATCAAGTAGTTATTGCACTTTTCTATGAAACAATCCTGTATTATTATAAACTGCAATCGTACGCGCCGTTTAGCCACACACAATACGACAGTACCCGTTCGGTTCGGCTCGGCCCATGATCGGATTATGCTGCGGTGGCTTACATAAATGTACTAGGGTTGAGGTGAGGTAGGGGTTAATTGATTCTACTGAGACACAATAGCCTCGCTTTCTATCACATATAACCTAATATCGTCATTGATGAATTTTGGATAGCGATACCTACTGAACATTTTCGGGTATTGCGGGTGGATATTGAGTATCGCTTTAAGGTTCATTAAGTCAGGTTTAATCGAGTTTTTATATATGGTGTAATTGTAATAAATGAAAACTTCATAAGAGGTCACTGTACTCATCTGTATAAACAGGTGTTACTATGGGACCAAACGTGGAAAAGCGAAAATAAAATCAATCGGCCTATTCTGTTAGAATGTCACCGTAAAACTTAGGTGAAGTGAGCTGTGCTGTGCTGGCAATCATATCACTTGGTTTTAATAGGTTTTTGAAGTGAAAACTTCTTTAGGCGCGTTAGGCATTTTTTGAGATGGGAAAAAACCATTGAACTCGCGACACTGTGTGTGAAATGACAACAATGGTAGAATGACAACTCACTTCACCCAAGTTTTCATGGTGAGATTTTTTAGAATAGACCGGCTATTCAATTTGTCGAGTTCTACGCACAGAAAATAAATGGAGCAGCAAATTTCTTATTTATATTTGGTCCCATTATAAAAAGTTGTTCACAATGATGAGTGAAATTACATATTAAGAAATTTTCAGTTATTTAAATTACACCTTGACCACCAATTTCCATTATGAGGAAAATTCTACTCTTAAAAAGACCATCACCTTGTTGAAACCACACCCGAGTATTGTGTTTTGTCATTTAGACCCGAAATACTAAAAAAGGCCGAGTCTTTTGTCGCAGCCCTTTTTACGTCCAATATGCGAAGACCCCTACTGTTAACCTATTAAAACGGATTTGGGGGTCTTGTTAATCTGGCGGTTGTAAACTACTGTCGGTCACGTGTGCTACAAAGGAAACTATGATGGAGGTCTCGTTTTTATTAAAACGTCCAGTCTTCTTAAGCCGATTTTATTTATACCCACCCTTACAAAGTTACTTGGGAAAAGTTTGCGAAATATATGGAGGGATATATGTCCCTTCCCATTTTGGAGACAATTGAAACGTATTCGTTTCTATATTTTTGTTCTGGGCAACAAGGAAGGAAAGTAATGTCTCGTCCGCAAGTTTTCTCAGCGAAAAACAACACGCAGGAGTCTCGGTTAGGAATAACAAGAGATGCAAAAATGATTGATGCTTTCTAAGCGTTTTAATATTTAGTTATGGTATCAGGGAAATCTTTATGTTTGTCCATTCTTGTCATGATCATCTACCTAGACTTTTCCCCAACTATGTTGGAGTTGACTTCCAGTCTAAAAAAAAACAGTATTTTTACATGGAGCGACTGCCTATCTGACCTCCACAACCCAGTCACTGGGTAATACGATACCCCTTGGTAAAACTCGTTGTCACACTTTCGGGCTCCTGGCTACCCGTAACGACTGTCAAAGGTCCACGAATGACAGCCGGGACCTTAACGTGCTTTTCGAGGCACGGAGGGGTCTGGTGTGTAAATATGGTCACCCATCCACAGACCAACCACGGCAATCGTAGCTTAACCTGATTGACCGCCCTGTGCGGCTGTTATTATTTAGCCATGGGCCCCTTGTATGTATCTTTTTCAAACGTGCCGATTTAATCCCAGGCTATAAAGTCGTTTATTGATAATAAATTGCACATTCTTGAAAACTACTTTTCTGAAGAAAATATTATCGTTATCGTCCACTCTTTAGACCAAGTATCTAATTTTCTTAATAAAAGTAACACTATCGATTCCTCTATACACAACACAACCCTTTAACTAAACTGCGCAAACAACATCTAAGAAAATATTAATTCCTTACAAGCTTCACTATTAATCCCAGCTCAACTATAATACGACAACGCCTACCAACATTAAAGGTAGCATGCCAACATAAGACGCAGCGTGTACCAACATTAGACGTAGCGTACCAACATAATACGTGGCGCGTACCAACATAATCTCAGAATCCGGAATGCTAAACAGAGATTTGTTTGTTGTCCTCAATCTAGCGTTGTGTAACTAAATAATGTTATATAATATTATACAGTATTCTGCGTTATTCCATTAAGTCTGGTTGGTATTGTGAGTTATATTTCAAGGTTTAAAGATAAGAGGGAAGATAGTTCAACACTTGGGATCAACGACGAATTTTGTTTTGACATTTTAGCTTCTGTTTATGCCACCAAACTATGGTTTTCAATCTCTGTTTTTAAATTAAGGGCATAGCAGTAAATACAGGGACATCGACAATGATTCTAGACTAGACCCTCCAGCGTTACATTGCATCGTGTATAATTTGTGTAAATAAAACATATGTGACAGTAATTACAATTTTTTCCTACTTTTGAAACACAAGTGGAAAGATTGTGTTCTACTTTAGTGGTCTTTCCTTCTTTCATATCTTATGATAGACTCTTCGACTTCGATTCGACTTTACTTCTACCTTTTTCGACTTCCATACTGTTCGTTAGATGTCGAAAAATGACGATGTAAGGTATTTTTCTATGTATGTATTTTAAATACAGTATCCGCTCCGCAACAGGCGTACCTAAGCAGAAAACACGAGAATACTTCATTCACAACAATACAGCAATCAAACGCTTCAAAAGCAAATAAAGCCATGTTGCAACTAAAAGTATATGAATCATAAAATACAGCGAATTTATTGCCTTAATCGAATAACAATAACTTGTTAGTTCCTTTTAGCATTTCAAGTTTATTACTACTGAAATTACTAGCTATAGGCTTTCTTTAAACCGTATTTGATGGATTTGGTATTAAACCTGTTTATTAATGCTTTGTGGGTATTAAGTAAAGGGGATTAATTTGTAAATCTTACCAGATTTTGTAAGGCGGATTAATTACCATTTAAGATGTAGGTACTGTCTTTTATTATTGGTAAATACAGATATTAAGCCTCACTTTGACTAGCTTAAAACAATTAAATATTCTGATTGAATAGTAGATATACTCAGTGATATATGCCATGTCACCTTGCAACGAGAAACGGTAATTTAATCATATCTGCACATGATCAGGTATACAAGCGCTTAACAATATGCCTGCCTTTAACTAAGCTATACAATTACTTCAGCCACTTGATCAGGCATGCCATCACTATACTCAACACTATACATCACTTGACTAAGTATCGCTTGACGATACAATATCTACGTAGCAATTAACTCGATGCCTTTAAATCGGTGTTATCCATAATATCCACAACAAGGTACCTCGTTGTTTCACTATGCCACGATAGCATCCCGCTCGTCAGTATTTAGGCCACATTAATCTGGCTATTATACCGAAAACAATGGGATTTAATACAACCTATTTGGCTATCTATGGGACGGGATCTTGGATTTGTAATATTATGTACCAGCTGCTAACTAACAATGTTCGTTGTTATGCATAACAAATTCAATTAATACAGTTTGAGTAGGACTTAGTTATAAAGTTGGGTTAGAGAATTAATTTGTTTTCTTTAGACGCTCTGAAGGTGTGTTTAAAACTTGTATAACAATACGTGCGGCTTCGCCCTCGTGGAGGTCAGAAATTATACCACGGGAATGTATTATCGGGATAAAAATGTCCTAACCTATAGTCATAGTCTATCCGTGTGCTAAATTTTAGCTAAATATGTTTAGCCGTTAAGTCGTAAAAGGGACAGACATACAGAGTTACTTTCGCATTTATAATATTAGTACTTATGGTTTTCTTTATTTTTTCATATACTTAACGCTGTAGAGTCGTCAATTTTGAAGTAATCTACCGATACAAACAGTTGACTTATAATTATCTAGCTATAGCATTATACGTAGCTATCATGACAACAAAACTGGCATTGAATGTACAATAGAATATTTTCCGTATCTTAAAAATACCTTCATTCACAATTCAAAATTCTAATATCCTAATCACCTGCTCAAGCCTGGACGACAATGAGGCGAGGCGGCTCCAACCGGCGATACAGATCCACCGCCTATTTGCCATAACAAACCCTACAAAAGATGACTTGGCCGAGCCATTGTTATTAAAAATGATGTCAACTTTACTGGCCCCGTTGATTTACGATATGCTTTTGTGGCACACAATAATGGGATCGTGTTATGTAACGGCTAAGAGCTCATTATGGCCAAGTAATAATAAATAACGTTGGAAATTGGTCAAAACACAGAAGTTTCGGGACTAGCCGCCGGAGCCGACGGTTTTATGCTCGTTTTAAATGGCTAATTGCTGATTTTACCAAGGCTGTATGTGAATATTTCACGTTATTAACATCAGAGATATTTCTGCAGTCTATTTGGATAATTTCGTTGGATTTGTGCTGTTTCTGTTTGACAAATACGAGTCGAAAGCGCGGTCGCTACTAGGACTTAATTATCATCTTTAACAGAACCTGCTAGAGCACACACCTATTGAAATACTGTACTGTTTCAATTTGCATGTGTTTCTGTTCGTTTTATTTTGCATTTATTTTTTAGGAATGAGTTTTAGCATTCATTTTTTAATTTGTATAACGTACGTACATCAATAATTTTTACTGTTTTTTAATCTATTGAGGAATAAATTAATCGCTAATTCTAGGAATTGAACAATAAATAAGACTATTGCTTGTTTCGATTGGGGTTTTCAACTAATTGTGAGCCTTTCCTATATACAATACAATCCCATGACTTTCGCAAAAGAGTTTTACAAAGCATATGACCAAATTCACCGGTAGCCTCATAAGCATAAATTTCTACAGCAAATATCCAGCTTTTTAGCTCAAAAGCAAGAATTTTATCATTAGCTGAAGCAAAACTTTCACCCAATTCCAAAAGTTACCATTTTGTTCATTTGTAACTTTATTCTGAACCTTAATCGTCTTGCTAATCTAAAATATTTTTCACACCAATCTCTGTGGTGATTACTCGCCAAAATAGCGAAATAACTTTAGCGGTAAGTCAGAGTTGGTCGGTGTCGTCCAAACCAATTATAAAGTTTAATTACTCATCGCTCCGCGGACTAGTTTACTGCAAACAACAGATGTCGCTAGTCACGCTTATTACTTGTATACGTGGGTGATGACGTAGAAATGTTGTCCATAGTTGATGTGCCTATATTTTATTGAAAACTGGTGCGTTGTTGATAATATTCATTATAATTTAATTTCGTCTTTCACTGACTGCATTGATAGGTTTTACACTTCGTTGAAGTATTTTGACAAGTAACTTTTGTAACCAGTAGGAATTATTTATAACTAGCTGCTGCCCGCGACGTCGTCTGCGTGAAGGCTCTACAGCACCAAAAATACCTAAGATGCCAGTGTCGCTATAGCATTATAAGTAAACAACTTTTAAAATAGCATTAAAATATAAGTTTTTTTTGCAAGTGAAGCAAGTGAAGAGAGTTATATGGGAATCCTGCTGAGTTCAGTCATAAGATGTGACTTAAGGAAATAGAGAAAATAATGCAGGAATACATTGAGTAAAAATACGTGCAAAGGTATCATACCTTACAACACTTTCCTATAAACTACGTTGGTAGTTATGCTGCCAGGAGCCAAAATGTAAAGAGAGTCAGGACTGGTGACGCGGGAGCAAGCGACGTACAATTGCCCGTGTGAGAAGCAAATCGTCCTGAGGTCGACACCCGCTGCCCTCAGTGTCTGCCCCTGCGACTTATTGATGGTCATCGCGAAGCAAACACTCACGGGGAACTGTACGCGCTTGAACTGGAACGGGAAGTTATGAGGTATGAGGGGAATGCGTGGTATAAATACTGCCTCGCCGACGCCACAACCCGTAAGAATTTCCGCCTCAATGGTGTGTCTGTGGAGCGAGATGACTTTAAGGCGGGTCCCGTTACAAAACTTCGGAGGAGATAGGTTCCGAAGAAGTATAATCGGGCCGACCTTTAGCTTGATGGTATGCGCTAGAAGTCAACTTGCTGACAGGGAGTTCAGAAATCCCACGGGATAATGTGTGGCGTCATCTTGCTCGATAACAGTGTTTATCGAGGTGTAGACCACTTCATTCCCCTCAATTTCCGAGAGAATGCATTCGTTAATTGCTGCAGCCTGATCATTTTTGGGCGTCAAAATGGCCCGCTCACACACCCAAGAATTCTGCTGGTGCGGTATACGACTGATGTACACACAGCGAATGAGTTCTTCTAAGCTGGATACCACTCTACCGAGAGACTCTGGAAGCACCACCTGTCCACCTCCCTCTTCTGGTAGAGTGCCTTCGCCAAGACTTAGAAGGACATCGAAGAATTCTTGAGCACGTGCATTGCCGCCGAGTCGAGCTCTCATATTAATGGTCAAACGCAGCGTACGAACTCGTGACCACAACGTAGATCGTTTCAACGACGCATTCACCTCGTCAGCCCTCGATTCCCGCGTCACCACGGGAAGCTTTTGCCGGAAATCGCCACTGAACAGAACTGTGACACCACCCATCAAATGTTCGTTCCTGCACATGTCCTGCAGGATTCTGTCCACGGCCTCAACTGCCTTCCTATTGGCCATCGTACACTCATCCCATACGATCAGAGAGCAATCCTTGAGCACGTATCCCTTGTCGCTGTTACGTGACACACCACAAACAGGCGTTTCGGCGCTTTCTAAATCGATGGGAATTTTAAACATGGCATGTGCTGTCTTGCCACTCGGAAGCAGTGTGGCAGCGATTCCCGACGACGCTACAGCAATAGCAATTTTGCCTTACCTACTGACCTCTGCAAGTATGCCAGTGGTAACAAATGTTTTTCCTGTTCCACCAGGAGCATCCAAGAAAAACATTTTACCCTGGTTTTGCCCAATGCTTTCAAGGACGGTGTCATAAATTTGTTTTTGCTCTGAAAAGAACAAAGCAAAATGGTCATTTCGTATGGTGTTCATTTTGCCCGGATCGTAATTTGTCTCTGCGTTATACTCCCGATTACCACGGTCTTGATGCGGTGATGATTGGGGAGCTGGTAACCCATATTCGATCAGTGGATTGCCGCCGATAGAAATGACCACATCTTGAAGTGAACTGAGACAGGTGTTCAGCACGCGTTCATCAGTTACTTCGACTTCGTCTCCAGTAGCACGCCTCAAAGCTCGTAGAAAATCTTCAGACAGATGATGGCGATACTTCTCCCACAAAGCTACCGGGTTCGCGACTCCGCAAAACACCAAGATGACGGCGAACAGATGACGCATGCGGCTGGGACTGTCACTGACGCTCGCCTCCGCGAGGGTGTCATCCCAATTTTGGTCACCGTCGAGAAGGTGGCGTTTTACATCACATTTAAGTTTATAATTAGGTATACGACATGAAAATATATTAATTACCAAGCAATAATCACACAGATAAATACCGAACAAAAGTATTAACAGTCAATGTTTATTTTGTACTAACAACATGAAATTGATGAAGAAATGATCATCATCAATGAACATAACTTTTTTGTAATACTTAACACCGCATTTTTTTTTATTGTCTTCCTCAACTCTGCTCAAGATTTTGAGGGTTTTGTTGGACCTTGAATTTGTCAAAACGAACTATACGATACAACTTTTATGAAGAAAATGCACATTACCATCTATGAATTTTAAGAATAACTAACTACTAACCTCGCCAACATGATCAAATTTAAATTATTAATTTCCAAAAATTGTTAACATGTAACTTGATTTGATTTTTATGAAATCTCATAGATGGCGCTGCTTCTAAATTTTCTTTGTACTACTAACATTAATTAAACTATGTTTCTCTGCCCAAGTTACTTAAATGGCGTAGTTTTTATAGTGTAAAGCTAGATAATAGCATGGCTTACTCAAAAACAACATTTAAATATGCGTCGTTAGATTACACGCTGTCACAGAATGCGTAAGAAAAATAAAGATTCACAGCTCCTCCCCCGTAGGTGATAGCGTGATAATATGTAGCCTATATGTTGACCCGACCTCTTAGTAATATTCATGCAAAATTTGATGTAAATCCATGCAGCACTTTTTGAGATTAGCCCGGACATACATACAGACAATCAGACAAACAGACAAAAATTCTAAAAACTATATTTTCGGCTTCGAAATCGATTGTAGATCACGCCCCAAGTATTCTTTTTAAAAAATATTCAATGTACAGTTTTGACTTTCCTACGATTTTATTATATGTATAGATATTCTTCTTTTTTTCTTTTTCCAAAATAGTCGGTATCTTCAGCGAGTTAGATATCATTTATTTTTTTTGTTGTACCCATAGTCAACATGCAATCCTTTGCTTTATCATTATAATTTTGCTATATTGCGCTATATTTTTCTACAATTTCCGTAACGCCATCTCAGACCATTTCAATTTCAGTAACACTTCCAATACTTACTCTCCCATCTTCAATATCACTCATTTCCATAATCCCACCTTTCAATTTACTGCCCACACAATTTTTATTTGGTCTCAAAACATCTAAAACTTCCTCTTATGACGCACCAAACTAAAACTCGCATCCAGTTATTCGCTGAAGGATTTTATGAGGTCATATATAACCACGACCTAAATCTCCTTGATCTCGATGGAAGAATTGAGTAGGGTGTGTGACAGTTCGGATTATGGGAAACCGTCAATGTATATATGTATAGTTGACGGTGGGGTGGCTCGATTCAGGGATTCATTATGCGGCTCGCACTATGGTCGTTAGAAGATGATATAATGAGATATTGTGCCTTGCCCTGCAAAGACGCATACATAATGCAAAATTAATTGAAAATATAAAAAAGAACTTTCTTATACATTTTCATTTCATGCTTTTAATTAATACAAAAACGAAGGGTACAAAATTGTACTATATAGTTTTATAATAGCTTTTATAATCCATACCTCCATAGTTGCAAAAATCCGCCTATCCGCACTAAAACTTGACTTGTTGATAGTCGTTTTACCCAATTTGACACAGTCATCTAAGATTATTTCAAAAAGATAAACCTTACTCGTTTTACAAGTTAATTAATGGAATACTCCCGTTTTATCTGCCTTCAGCTTTTAAATATTAAAACACACCTTCAGACATATTATCTTGAATACCTGCGATATATCTAATTACAAAACCTAATTTGCATCCCACGGCACATCTGTACGATGAAATTGTGATAACTCAGTAGCAGCGCAAAGTATTTTCTAGTTCGTCGCCTCTACTTCGCTTCGGAGCCAATTATAAAGTTTAATGAAGCGTCAGGTTGTCCCTTTTACACTTGCATAGTTACTTTACATTATACGAATAGTTAAGGTTACGAATTAATGGAAACTGGCTTATGTAACAATGGAAATTAGTTGATGTTTACACGCTCGTGACTTTAAAGGAACTAGTAGTTTTTTGGTTTTTGTTAATTAGTGAAGAGAAAATGAACGAAGTAGAAAGAGGGGTTTGGGAAATGGAGTGTTGAATGATCATTAGAATACTTGAATCTCTATAGGTACATCTCTGCCTAGCCCTTTGGGGAAATACAGGGGTGACGTTATGTGTTATACTTGGATTTTGAGTTGAAAGCAAGGATTTCTTATGAGGGCAATTACCTTTATGAAGAACTAGCAGCGCCCCGCAGTTTCACCCGCATAAGTGTCGATCCCGTGAGAATATCAGGATAAAAAGTATCCTATATCCTTTTCCGGGACTCAAACTATCTCTATACCAAATTTTATCTAAATCGGTTCAGCGGTTTAAGCTTGAAGAGGTAACAGACAGACAGACACACTTTCGCATTTATAATATTAAGTATGGATACGAAAAATCTCATCTATGACAACAATGCAAAAAAATATGCAACACCTAGCGACATCTAGTGGCTCACCATCTTCCAAGCTATCAAGTTTGACTTTAGAGTTACGTTTCAGTCTTTGATTCGTCTCAATATCTGCCTTCAGCGACATCTAGTCGCTCTATACGTAAACCATGACAGACACTTTCATTATCCTGTTGGTGGGCTGACTTCAGTTGAGCAACATTGATACTGTAACATGTTTTTCTATTACTGTCAACACTATAGCTGAGTGATATTTGATATTTCCATACCTACTGTAATATTAACAAATTTAAAATAAAAATTGGTAAACATTTAATTTTGAAGAATGGAAGAAGAAAAATTGTTACGCCGACCCCAAGTAACGTGGGATAAGGGCAGGAAGATGATGATGATGAAAAATTTAATTTTGACAGTTGCCAACTAATGCACAGTCTTAACAAACTGCGGTTCGGGGCAGACTCGTGACTGTATGTACAATATTGGTTTATGTAAACATTTTATAGTAGTAATAATAGTGAACCATTCAGAAATATGTTTCCCTGACATTATCGGCATTACTATCTTGTAAACAAAATAAGGAGCAGTGGTTGCCCAGTGGTAACGGCCGCGACTTACGAGATTTAGGTCGTAGGTTCGAACCCAGACAGGCGCTTTACTTTGTGTGAATTATTTCGTCACCACTGCTCTCAAAACGGTGAAGGAAAACATGCATCGTGAGGAAACCGGCATGTCCTAGAACCAAAAATTCGAAGACATGTGACATCTACTAACCCGCACTGGGCCCGCGTGGTAGGCTACGGCCCACTCCCTCTCACTGAGAGGAGGCCTGTGTCCCAGCAGTGGGAACATTATAGGCTGATTATGCATGATTATGCAAACAAAATGACCTAAGAAAGCTAGTTAAACATTCAAAATAATTCGTTTCTAAACGCTTTTACGTCACCAGAACATAAGTCACAACAATTTTATGAATCGTTCACAGTTAACGACACTCTGACAAACCCTGTAACGATCACTCCTATCAGACAGTTAACGGCTACCTATATCGGTAAATCGGTAATAAAAATTATATGGTAATAATAATTCGAGTACCTACCTTATATTGTGTTTTGACGGCAGCGGTAATTGGCCAAGTGTTGATGTCAATACCGAACTGCTGTGATGAAATAGTTAGATAGGTATGAATTTAATAAGTGATGTTACCTTCATTATTCGGGGAAATACCTTCCCAGTTTATTTGGAACTAAATGCGTTTATAGCAAAATGGTGACATTTATTAAGTGCATTAAAAATAACGGTCCTACGAAGAGGGGCACATCTAAAAGACACTCATATTTTCCCAAAATGATTCTGTTCTAAGTGTGAAGAGGGGCTTGTTGCTAAGTAATATCAGCCGCACGGGTCGAGCTATCAGGTTAAGCTACGCTTGCCGCGGTTGGTCCGTGGATGGGTGACCATCTTTACATACCAAGACCCCTCCATGCCTCGGAAAGCACGTTAAGCCGTTGGTCCCGGCTGTCATTCGTGGATCTTTCACAGTCGTTATGGGTCGTCAGAAGCCCGAAAATCTGACAACCCGGTCTTACCAAGGGGTATCGTATTACCCAGTAACTGGGTTATGGAGGTCAGATAGGCAGTCGCTCCATGTAAAATAATGGTATCAAGCTATCCAGTTAGACTGGAAGCCGACCCCAACATAGTTGGGAAAAGGCTAGGCAGATGATGATGATTCTGTTCTACGTGTCAATGCGATATAATAATATGCGTGATAAAAATTGGATGAGATGCATTTATTTTGCACTGTACTCTATTTATTATAGCATTCGACAAATAACAGCAAAATAACGACGGTTATAATATTGTTGGATTGTCTAATATTGTTGAAATTACTGCGCTTTTTAATTATTTTTTAACGTATAAAATACATTGCTTTGTATTTATCGTGAAATAACGAAAGGGTGACAATCGTTATTTGTATAATGTTGTAATACCTAAATAAAGTATAAGTAGTCATTTTAAATGAAGCTGTCAGATCCTCCTGAGGGCATGTGAATCTCAACTTTGTAGTCCTCAAAGCTGATTAGCGATGAAACTCAAATATAACCAATATAGAATATACCCGCACAATCTCAAACACTCCACAGACGTTAGAAGTACTGATATTTCTAGCTCTGCAGTCGTAACTCACGTCTGTTTGTAGTTCCACATGTGTGGGTGGAGTTATTAGAACACTGCTTGCACCGAGTAGGTACACCAATAGCAGAGAAGATATTAGAATCTGTAGTCGTAATAACGAATGGTTTACCTTCGGTTACGTGGATCATGTGAACCTTACTTTGGTCTGTTAAATAAGTAATAATAATAAGTTGTTATAATCTTATTATCCTTTATTCATCTAAATACATATAAATTATGTTTTTAAATACTAGAATATATGAAACATATTATATAAAACATTTAAAAATATAAAAAATAGTAGCCCTCCGGTATCGAGAACAGGGTCCAAGCTACCGGCGGTCAGGGCTCCAGAGAGAGGAACCTGCTGACAATGCGAGCCGTGTCCAGAAGTACTGCTTATTATAATAATAATTATTATATTATATTACTTTTGGCCTGTATGATTTCTTATTAGAATATATAGTTATATGTTCATATAAATTAATGAAACCAATAAAGAGTATTTTTGATTAAATTTTTTGTTTGTTGTTTTTTTTAGGGTTCCGTACCCAAAGGTTAAAAACGGGACCCTATTACTAAGACTCCACTATCCGTCTGTCTGTCTGTCTGTCACCAGGCTGTATCTCATGAACCGTGATAGCTAGACAGTTGAAATTTTCACAGATGGTGTATTTCTGTTGCCGCTATAACAACAAATACTAAAAACAGAATAAAATATTTTTTTAAGATGGGCTCCCATACAACAAACGTCATTTTTTGCCGTTATTTGCTCGATATTAATAACAGCAACAGGTAGATGGTTGAAATATTTACAGAAAAGGTACTTATTTGTATATTCACTTTAAAAATAAATAATTAAAATAAAATAAATTAAGGGGGGCTCCCATACAACAAACGTGATTTTTTATATATGTAGTGTTAAATATTGTGTGCGAGTCCGACTCGCACTTGGCCGGTATTTTTTCTTCTGCAGTTGACTGCAGAACATAATGAAAGCAAATTCAGAATAGCGGTAGCGCTATTTAGTGATTTGTGGTGCAAACGGGCTAAGTGTAAAATTTTAATACATCAACCAGTAAAGCAGCATTAAAACGATCATTTAAATTCAAACAAAGTAGAGAAAGCACAGATAGGAAACGTAAAATCACGTGCAGTCCCAACAAGAACTACGAACGAATGAGCAAACATAATTCGGATTCCTCAGCCCGCGTTGAACGTTCGACTTTAGGAATGCAATTTTATCTGATGCCGTCCGTGAACTAAGGGTAATTAAAGTTAAAAGGAATCCGAAAGTTTAAGGAGTGCAGCGAACAATGAAACTTGTAGTTGAACTCGTGTTTCGCACCAACTCTGTATACTTTGAAAGGTAAGCACACTTAGTAGAACCTTCCAATTTAAATAGGAATTTGCGGTCGAAATAAGATGATAATTTTCGAGATTTTGTGTGATGAAATTAATATTAAAATTGACTATCAATATTGAACGAGAAGACACGTCGTAATATGGATTTTGGCTTTGGTCCAAACTATAGAACAGAAAGAGTTACATTTTGAAAGCGATAAACTATAAACTGCTGAAGGATTGTAAATGTTAGCTTTAAAAATTCTTTAAATTTTATATGCTTTTAACGTGTGTTTATTTTTTTGTGATTATTGTTATTACTTATTATTTTTGACACATGATTGTTTAAATTGTATGCTTTATTTCTTTTTAGAAGCGTTTAAAATTATTACAGTATTCATTGCTCTTATTAAATTATCCGATTATATTCCATAATTGTGCATGCCTATAAGTGATGTATTTACACAGACTTGAAGACCCGTGATTACCTGTTGTTACTACCCTTGTAAATATATCGTTGGTGTGCCTTGCTTAATAAATAAATAATGATGATAAACATCGCTACGGCATATCAAAAAAGGCTTTATGTCAAAACTTACAGCAATCCCAGAGAGCAAATACACGGAAACAATCCATTCGAAACTACAAATAATGCTTAATCCAGGTGCAACGTCGAACTTTGTTTGGTTATTGTTAGAGCATAGTTAATTGTACTTAACCTCACGCGTTTGGCGGCATTGTTGAGTTTTGGTGCTTTTATTTGGCAATGTGCGTCGAGTCATTGAGCTCCTACAGTGTTGAGCTTTGCAATAATAGTATAGCTCAACACTATATTATATACAAACTGACATGATTACTTTGTAAAATATTAAGTTATTTTAAATGTGAGGTATATAGTGTATATAGTTTTAGTGTTGGTCTAGCAGTTTTGAGTATTTTATGCAGCCTACCAAAATGTCCTTTCTTTGGTATTGTTCGTTGAGTCGTTTTACTGACAAATACTTACGCCGCGCGCAGACTGGACAGGTCCACTCAATATGTGTTCTTTCCTCAAAATACGTGTACCATAATTCGGACAGTACTTCTACATCGTCACAAGATTATGTCTGGACTTTAAAAGAGACTTCGACCCCTGAGTTTGTTTCGCCATTTCTTCTCAAGGATAGTCAGATAGGAAATGTCGACTCCATTTAGTTTTTTTTTTATGACGTGTAATGTGATTCCGATAGCCTATTTACAAAGTAAACAATTTCGTTTCTCTAACTCGGTAATAATTACTGACTCATGCGTGTCAACTACCAGATAAGTCTTAATAAATCTGTGTGTTTCTCTCTCCAAGAGAATACTTCAGACATTAACTTGCATGTATCTCGCATCTGATCTTTATAAGAAATCCGAGTTTGTTCGACTGCTTCTAATCAGTGTTAGTAGGATAGGTGCTGCCTAGCTTTAAAAAAAAAATTAAACCAGCTTTTGCTCTTGGCTTCCCCCACGTTGAGGTCGTAAATTATCCCACGGGATCGCAATACCGGGATAAAAAGTATCTTATTGCCTAACCCAAGTCATGGTCTAACCGTCTACCAAATTTCATCCAAATCTATTCAGCTGATAAGGCGTGAAAAGGTAACAGGCAGACCGATACTCGTAGAGTTACTTTCACATTTAATATTTTATTTTAACTTTAATATTTTTTTAAGTATAGTTGGTATGAATTTAAATTAAGTAGGTACTTATTATCAATGTGAGTTTAATACTATACATTTCGTAGTCGTTAAGTTAGTTTTTGCTCAGCTTGGATTTATGTGTCTCAAATTTTGGCTCGTACATGTTCAATTAATTCCCGTCTTGCATGCATATCTTTATATTAAGTGGGTTGGCTCAGTGTGATGAATTTGCATTCACACATAGACGGGAAACATATCTCAGAACTTTGTTGATTTCGTTCTCAGTTTACATAGTCGATTGGAGTGCTACTGAAGGTAGTGTTTTTACATACTTAATTATGAGTTTAGAAATTATAATACAAATATTTATATTTTAATATCTTTAAATTATATTTTATTATTTTATTAAAGATTCAAATATTTACATAATTTAAAAAGCTAACAGTCTTAAAATAATAATATGTACAAGTATATAAAAAGGGAGGGGAAATAATCAAAGGGCTTCAATAAATTCGTCCGCATCGCTGTCAACAGGAAACGTGCCCAAAAGGCTGGCAGCATTGCCACGTTGTATGGCAATGCTGATTCTTTAGCCAAAAAATAGGCCAGCCCTCTGGTCACGATGTCTCGAAATACTAAGTGAGCACTCGGGCCCCATGGCCCCATTATTTTAATTAAAATATTATATATAATTACTTATTTATTAATTAAATTAACGCACAAGTATAAAAAATACTGTACAAAGGTGGACTTAATGCCTGAGGCCTATTAATAATTATAAACCAACTACATAGTACGAGTTTTTCTATTAATTATATTAACCATCTCACTTGATTCTACTTTTCCAAAGTCTATCATCGCTTAAAACTTCATAATCAAAATAGTTAATCATATAATTAAAATTACCCTGTCTTAATATTGTTGTTTGATAACAAGTAAAGTACACACAAATAGTTGGAAGTTTCCTAGTAATAATACGTTATTAATATGTAAACTCCACTTAGTTTAAAAGCTTCAGCCTATTGATAAGTTTGACGAACTTACGAGTATACAGGCTTAAGCATGTGTAGCAACATTTCTAAGTACCTCCGTATTGTGTGTCAAATATTATGATATACACCGAACTTGGATAATAGAGGAATGAATATTGGAAAACAGTTGAACAGCGATGTAACAATTCTAGAAGTTAGTGGAAGTGCTCAGGTGCTGTGTGTCCAAATGTGGTTCAAATGAGTGCTTTGAGTGGAATACCTCGAACGCGTGAAGAACGCGCATATATGGAAAACGTAACATAAATCCGAATGATTTTGAGTCGAAGATAGGTATAACTATCCTACAACAATTGTTTTAAATTTTTGCGACAAGACCAATTTATATCACCTATAAAGTCAAAGTCAATTTGTTTAATTTAATTAGACTTGTCAAAGGCACTATTAAACGTAAAAAAGTCTTAAAACTAAGTAAAAATAGATAAGAATAGAGTATTTTCAGCTTTAAAATCGTTCGAATTTACGTTACGTTTAGTCCGCACGTTCGTGCTAGGCCCACGGGACGTAATATCAATCCAGAGTAGCGTATAATTATTTCACGTACGGAAATCTCGATTTCGTTTAGCTAGACTCTTAAATTGGAACAAGAAACTCACACTCACCCTTCAGGTAAAACCTGCCTAAATATTGACAATATATATACTTATAGCCTAAAAGCATAGAAGAATCAGTCAATAATGTTCCCACTGCGGGGGCACAGGCCTCCTCTCTTCGAAATAGAAGGGGTATAATAGACCACGCGAACTCAGTGCGGGCTAAAAAAACAGAGCGGAGTATAAAAAAGTAACAATTAAAAACTATGTTTGTTCAAGTCTACCTAAGCGTGGTAAAAAGACACAAAGCTCAACCAGTCTGTAGTCTGCGGCTGATAATCCCTAAGGTGATAGTGAGAGCAACGCTGCGTTTTTCCACCGACCCGCTCAGGGACGCTATCGTGTTTGAAGTGTTCGAAAAAAGTCGGACATTGAAAAACAAGTACGACCGACGAGCTGCCTATCCGCCTTCCGTGATATCCGAGCTATAATGTAATAGAGGGTATAAAAGCATAGTTTTTGCACTAAGTTACATAGTTATTGGTTACTTTTAACGTGCAATGCTATGACTAGAACTAATGATGATAGCAACTCAAAATGCGAAAAGGTGAACTGTGATTATGTTTGTGCTTTATTTATTACTAGCTTTTGCCCGCACCTTCGTCTGTATTTTTTTAAAATACAAATATCGAAGATTAAAGTGACTACTGAGATGACTGCTAATAGAGAAGTCATCATCATCTGCCTAGACTTTTCCCAACTATGTTGGGGTCGGCTTCCAGTCTAACCGGATGCAGCTGAATACCAGTATTTTACATGGAGCGACTGCTAATAGAGAAGTATGGAAGAAAATTACATATTACGCCGAATCCAATAAATTAGGATAAGGGAAGGAGAATGATGATCATGATCCAGGACTAAAACTGGCAGTTTTCTCCAGGTCCCAAGCATATCTGCCAAATTTCATAACAATCGATTTAGTGTTAAAGGCGTGAAAAGGTAATAGACTAGACAGAGTCACTTTCGCATTTATAATATTAGTATAGTTTGCCTTTTGTTTTACGTCATCTTCTTACCTTTCTTCTTACTGATTTTACTTACCTTCCATAGTGAATTCTCGCACAAAATCTTCAACAGTTTCATCTAAACCAAGCAGAATTTGTACCAACCAACTCTAATTAATTCGAAATGTTACCCTAATTCACATCTTACGTACATAATACTGTGGATCCTGCCGATCTTGTTTAAATTCTACGTTTGCTCGATTCTTCACAAAATTCATTAAGTAAATCTAGCACAGGTAGCTGAATCTATCAATGGGAAGGATAATTATCTTATCAACATCGTAAGGTATATTTTGTTTTTAATCTACGTTAAATTGCAAATCTTCATGTATTATGCATTCGCAATTTAGTCCCCAAAAATGTAAAGAAATGTATATATTTATAAAAATAACTTTAATACTTACACTTGAGGTTCAGTTAGCGCTACAACTTCAACAAATATTATGTTGTTTTTCAATAATAGTACAAACCATTCTAAAATTATTAATAATTTTTAAGCATAAAGTTGATATTTATTTGAGTGAAAATAACATCAACTGGAAACAAGGATTTGAGTAGACTCCATCTTGCATGTGTCATTTTGTAATGCGACTTTTTATTGTTGTGTATTTACATAATATATTTAAAAATATATATAATTATAAATAATAGTTAAATTAAATAAATAATAATATTATTCAAAATATTATTAATAATATCTACATGTATTTATATTATAAAAAAAGAAGGAAAAGAATCACAGGGTATCCAAAACCTTATCCGCATCGCTGTCAACAGGAAAAGTGCCCAAAAGGCTGGCAGCATTCCCACGCTGTGTGTATTCTCTAATTGTATCATTTAAACTCAAATACCTTCTGAATATGACAGCATAAATTTTGTACAGCTTCTCGTCAAAATAATGAGTCCGTGTATCACTGGTCAGTTTCCCTCAGTCGTCAGTTTATTTAATTCGCCAGTTTCGTTGATTAGTCCGTTTTACTGATTCGTCAGTTTTACCGATTAGACAGTTGCGTTAACTCAGCAGTTTCCAGTGTTTGCCAGTTTTCGCCGATCCGTCAGTTTTGTACACTCAAGGAAAAAGTTATTACGTGTTGAAAACACATAACAAAAAACACACCTTATTAATATCACAATTTATTTTAAAAAAATACGAGTATTACTTACCTTCTAAGATTACGTAACTGTTATTTATAATTTAGAGCAACACAATTTATATTAACTTCAAATATTATTCTAACTTCCCAAACATGACATTAATAGGTATAACTTTACTTTATAGTTTGCTTATTTTAGTTAAGTTTCGAGAAAATTCCACCCCGTCACTTCCTATTGGCGCGCGGTGTCGTCAAAGGCAATTACCGGAGTAAACAAATTTAGATTAAAGTTCCCTGAAACTTGGGATCCTCTTAAACAAACTATTGAAGTGTTAAAATTTTAAAGAGGTTTATGTTTGAAGACTATAAGTAGTTTGTGTCCACCTCAGAGGGTTATGGAACCTTTTCATAAAATTATGCACACGCCTGAGGGGCTCGTGGCTAAATAATAACAGCCGCACGGGTCGATCTTGAAGGTTAAGCAACGCTTGCTGAGGTCGGTCCGTGGATGGGTGACCATCCATTACGTACCGAGATCCCTCTGTGCCTCGGAAAGCACTTTAAGCAGTTGGTCCCGGATGTCATTCGTTGATCTTTGACAGTCGTTACGGGTAGTCAGAAGCCTGAAAGTCTGACAACGAGTCTTGCCAAGGGGTATCGTAATACCCAGTAACTGGATTGTGAAGGTCAGATAGGCACTCGCCTCGTGTAAAATCTTGTATTTAGCTGCATTCGGTTAGACTGGAAGCCTATCTTAACATAGCTGACTAGGAAGATTTTTTTGTGGTGTTTATCGAGATCTACGTGGACATTTTGCGTGATGTTTTTGACGCACTTAATATATCTAAAGTGTTACTTTTATATTTGATAGCATATTCCAATAACTGTAATATCTACACGGCGAAATTCTACTTCAAAGATATTATGTTAAGTGTGCTTTTAATAATTTTTGAAGTGGAATTAATTAATATTGAAATCAATTTAATTTGTGATCTAAGAAGCACTTTACAATTAACTAAAATATAGCAATAATACAGTGTATCGAATAATGAGATCCTGCGGGGTAAGTGCGTAAAAAACTTACAATGGTAATGTCGTTCATTTTGACAGTTCAAACAATATTCATTGCGTTATTCAAGTTGTAGAGCAGACGAATTTTAAGCTATTGCATAGCAGTGGCGAAGGGTGAATTTATGACAGAGGTAGGCCGGAGCAAAAAAAAATACCAAAAGAAAATTACAATGATGAATTGACTATAGAGTGGTTATGTTCTGAATTTTCGAAGGGAAGCCGGCGGGAATCGAGTTGTATGGTACCTTCGCCACTGTTGCATAGCTTTTATCTTGGGCTTTGAGCGCGGCGACCGAATGACAAAATTCCGTAACGAAAATAAACCTAACACCCCCCACTCCGACCGGCACAGCGGTGCAGCGTTGAAAGCCGTGCATCGTCTAACGTCGTATCAATTCGGCAGACTTCGGCACGGTGTTTGTGTGCGTGCGACTAGACGTATGCGTGTTTTGTTTTCTTATCGGTCACCACGCTAAAACAGTGTAACTTGAATTAATATCAAAGAAATAAGTTGATAAAAATGCTATGCAATAGCTTTACCGCGGCAGTCCCCGAGTGCCACACGTATTTTTGTAACATAATATGAGGCACCATATTAGCAATTTCCTTCAAAATCTGAAAAAGATTTTGGTTGAAAGTGTGTTATGCAATTATGGTACTTTTTATTTTCTTTTCAATTAATTATAATGGTTATCTATACATGTAGGTATACTAATAATAAAGCTAAAAAGTTTGTTTGTTTGTTTTAACGCGTTAATCTTCGGAACTACCGTCGTTGGATTTGAAAAAATCTTTTTGCATTTGATAGCCCGATTCTTGAGGAAAGCTATAGACTATATTTTAACATCACGCTCAAAAAGAAAAAAAATCAGAAAGAACGCTAAGCGAAAACGAAGTAATAACTTGGCGGGCGGTGGGATGCCATGCAAATTACACGCGGACGATGTCGCGGGCAGAAGCTAGTTTATTATATAGTTCTGTGATTCTGTACCAGAAAGACAGTTTTTTATGACACCTATAGAGGTATGAGGAACAGGGTATAAAGTTCATTCATCTTCTATAGAAAAGGGAGGATCCTCCGACCAGACGGGTGTTGTGTCTGGCGGGCCGATGATTCATGTCAGGCCGTTGTAGGTATATATGCTAGTTGCGCGGTAAACTCTGCTTGCGCGATGCAGGATTTTGCGTGACGTCAGTATCACGCGTAATTCGCATGTGGCATGTAGATACCGCTACATCACTCCCCTCAGAAGACCGGAGTGATAGTGGGCTAAGTCTTGTATCTTGCGATGCTTTCCAGGCCAGCTGAGCGTTGTAGATGTCGCTACAACACTATGTTTTGTAAGAACATGCTCTAATAGTATTCTTCTCTTTTGTTTCAGAATCTTAAGAATCAAATCATGACAACGAACGTGTGGGTAGAACAGGTGAGTTCTAAATATTAACTTTATAATTTATACATACAGGTTGGCAAGGACATCGACGCACAAAAACTAACTATTAATTCAGCACATCAAAAAGAAAATCTGCTGTTTCATAAAAAGTGCAACCCAGGCGGTCAAAATGTATGGAACAGCATTTGCTTTTTAAACAACGGACGGAAATTTTCAAAGTAGTAGGATTTGAAGCATATACTGAACCCACGATGTTCCTGCCACCCTGTTTTAATTAAAAAATAAACTAGGAAACGATGAAAATTATTATTTATTTATTAAAATCTGCCTTACAACTATCATTACAGGTGTATGTACCCAATGCGATAGTGCGGTCATTTTACAAATCTATACTAACTTATTATTTAGAATTTAAATATAATATAAAGAAAAAACTAATAATCTAAAAAGTAATAGGAACTTTAACACAATAATATGCTACCTATACCTACCTACTATACATTATAACATAAAATAAATAACAGGGCCTTAGCAAATTATGCTAATGACGAAAAAACTTTTTAATTTACAAAGCTAGCAGAACTGTGCATTCAAACTTTTAACATACACTTTTTCAGTCACGATGAAACTTGGACCAATTGACTGCAATAATGCCTTTTAGCTACGGTTTCCAAGAAAACAGGTAGCCGCCACACAGCGTCTGCAATTTACCGGCGAATGACGTCACTTAGGCCACGGACACGAAGTCAGCGATTGCGGGGCGGCGGCGGCGGCGGCGCGGGAACCGGCGCGACAACGCAGACCCCGGTCTCGATGCCAGCGGACAGATCGCGCGGCGCTAGAGCGGCGTAGTGTTGTGTTATGAGAAATTACTGTCTTTGTTCGCGAACGAAATGTCTAAACAACGACGACAACATCTTTTTGATACAACATTATGAAAAGTCGGTCGTTAAGAAAGCAAAAAATAAAATTCAAAACACTACGTCAATGCAGACGCGCGGGCACCGCTAGACTGGTGCACACCGCTCGTACGCCGCTCCCCGCGCCGTGCCGCGCTGCTGCCTGCGAGGCCAGTTCCATATAAATCTATGCATTGAAACGCGCCACTCCCCGTTGCGCCGCCGCCGCCGCGCCGCGCCGTGCCCGCTGACTTCGTGTCCATAGCCTTAAACGTTATTTATGAAAGTAGATGTGTATTCGTAGAGAAGGTTTCTTGACGCCATAATGTCAAACCCTGCTTTCACCATTATCATCCCAGCCTGCGGCCGTTATGTACGGTTCAAGAGATTTATTTCCCAAAAAGAATTCAATTCAATTGTCATGAGAAATACAAGTTAATATGTACTTGATACACGAACTTATGAAGAACGGTAGGTACAGACGCCAGCACATCAAGCTACCCGAAACTGTCAAATGTTCCCAATCAACTTTGAACCTTATGCTTTAGAAATAAAGTTGAAAATCTATTAAAGAATTTTGACAGGTTGTAGTAACTTGATGTGCTGGCGTCTGTACTCGTATATAAACTAGTAAGTAGTAGACTAGTAGATGCGCAAATATTTTTCTTACAATGTATATGGGTAACAAGAAAAAGTTAGTGATCCATTACATATCGTTTATTGATAGCAAGTCAATAGCAATTACACATTCTTAATATCTAAAGCAAGCTGACAATATTTTAAGTTGTTAATATTTATTTAAAATACAGTTTAGTGCCTAAATGTTTTTTATGCATTTAAATAAGTAATATTTTCGCCATTTTATGTTTAGGTGGCGGCCACTGCGTTTATAGAAAACTGTAGCTATAGTTAAAGAAATAGCTACTTCATCCTCGCAAGAGCCTGTTCCATGAGTTTAATCAGTACTTGAAAATGAACAAAATAAACAAGAAAGTTCCTAACCTACAAAATATAAAACAAAATACCAAAACGACCATAAACAACCAACATAGATCACAATATAAGTCAAAACGTTACAAACAGGACATGTCTCATTTCCCCCACACTATACCATTGACAAATGGCTACCCGGAAGGGACATTGACGTGTCACCTCGAAGACAAGTAGGGATTGTCATTCTTTCAACGGACACAGACACCCGTCCGCCAATTCCAAAGTGATTAATGTAAAGAGATGTAAAGGCATTCAAAGACTCCAGAATTGAAAGAAGAAAAAGTTCTCTTTCAAAGAGATGAGAATTTGTTTTGTTTTTCGTTGAAACAATTGTGGATTTTGGAGGGATAATGTAAATTAAAATAAATGTTTTCGTTTGAGGAAAAGGATTTTGTGTTTTTCCTTTGGTATGTAGAGTTTTTTTTTGGCCGTAGGTATCATTACTTTGTATACGGCTTTATTAAATAAATCAGCACTAGTAAGTTGTAGTGTTGCTGAATCTTGTTATTTTATTTTTACTTTGCCACACACTTAGAATTTCTTCTGTTACATTAACGCAAATTAATTAAACTTAGAAATAACTAGATCCGAGATAATGATTTCACTGACTGAGCAAGTTTTTAAGTTAATAACCAAGTAGTCAAGGTATTTTATTACCTTCTAGCTGACCCAACAGACGTTACCCTGTCCAATTTTCAATAATTCATACAAAAACTCCGTAAAAAAGTACTTCAGTTTTTCCCGTATTTGACTTTTTCCCGGGAAACTTTTCCAATATTTCTTTCTATCAAAACCTAATTCAGTCCTATAAACATTTTAATGAAAAAATCGCCAAATCGGTTAAGCTGTTCTCATGTGATGCGCTTACCAACAAACAGCATTTCATTTTTATTTATACATAATTATATACGAGTACACACGGCTACACATCAAGCTATACATTTCCAGTTTTCGCTGAACTCGCATTGTATAGGTTTTTCGTACAATCAGAAGTCAGCTTATACTGGTTATGTATCGCTTGATGTGTAGCCGTGTGTACATACCGGTTGAATTTTTAACCGTTTAGATAAAAACAGGGTTTAAAAGGTGAACGGAGTAAAAGCCAAGATGGCACAGAAAATACTTTTTTTTTTTACAAAAAAATAAATAAAAAATATTAATGTTGCTACGAATTCATTGATAATTTCCGCGCATAGATATCTTGTGCCTGTAAGTTGAATATTGATATTATGTGTTGATTTATTCGTTTCTTTTTTTGTGAAAAAATAAAAGAAATTTCTGTGCCATATGACAGGCTTCTACTCTATTCACCTTTTATAACCTGTTTTTATCCAGGCGGTAAAAATAGTCAGCCGGTATAGATATTCTTTAATTTTATTCACATAATAATGCTACTGGCTCTCTCGGAATATTCTAGGTCACTCATCATCTGCCTAGCCTTTTCCCAACTATGTTGGGGTCGACTTCCAGTCTAACCGGATGCAGTTGAATACCACTATTTTAGATGGAGCGATTGATTATCTGACCTCCACAACCGAGTTACTGGGTAATACGATACCCCTTGGTAAGACTGGTTGTCAGATTTTCGGGCTTCTGACGACTTGCAACGACTGTCAAAGATCCACGAATGACAGAAGATATTCTAGGTCACTATTGTTATTAACAACTAGTTACTATTAAACCGATTCCACCTTTAAGCTCTAATGGAATAATTTCAAAAACGCCATTAACTTCCCTACTATTTCTATAACTATGCAATTATCTTGTTAAATTACCGTTTTAGAGCTTGCATAATTTGCGATAGTATCGGGAACCGATTTAATTAACATTTCCATTTGAGACTTAAAATTAAACCGATTACGATGACCGAAAGCTGCGCTAAATTTATAATATCCGCTTATTTATTTATTCAAAGAGTTGTAGTTATCATCATCATCATCTGCCTAACCTTTTCCCAACTATGTTGGGGTCGGCTTCCAGTCTAACCGGATGCAGCTGAATCCCAGTATTTTACATGGAGCGCCTGCCTATCTGACCTCCATAACCCACTTATTGGGTAATACGATACCCCTTGGTAAGACTGGTTGTCAGACATTCGGGCTTCTGACGACCCGTAACAACGGTCAAAGGTCTCTGAATGACAGCCGGGACCAACGGCTTAACGTGCTTTCCGAGCCACGGAAACAAACAGTTGTAGTTTACAATTTAATCTAATATGTATTATAAAGAGGTAAAGTGAGTTTGTATGTAGAAATAAAATTAATCTCCGAAACTACTGATCCGATTTCGAAAATTCTTGAACTAACGGGAAGCTACCTGTATTGCCGAGTGTCATTGAATATACCTAAGTCTTGCCATAAATATTGTCACGAAGAAAAAAAATTTTTTTTTATTGCAAATAATATTTATTACTTTTACAGTGTGTTAGTTTAATACATAAATATAAAACAATTTAAAATATAAAAAGCTTATTCGAAGTGGTCTCCATTGGGTGCAATACAGTCCTTTAAACGTTGAGGCCAGTTATCAATAGAAGTACGCACTCTTTCCATGGGAAAATTCTTCACTGCCAATCGTATGGATTGTTTTAGGGACTCCGAATTATCATGGCATTTAGAGCAAGCCGTACTCTTTAAAACTGACCATAAATCATAATCCAGCGGATTAAGATCGGGACTAGACGACGGCCAGTCTTCAGCTCTGATGAAGTCCGAAACGTTCACTTTCAACCAAGACTGCGTGGACCGAGCTTTATGACCCGGCGCCGAGTCTTGTTGGAAGGACCATACTTGGTTATTGAACATGGTGTTGTTAAGGGGCTTAACTACCTTCTCAAGAATGGTATCTTGATACACTTGTGTCGATGTTTTGATACCTTTTTCACAAAAATATGGCTCAGTCACTCCTTCATAGGTAACACCCCACCAAACCATCACTGAAATCGGATAATGCCCACATTGCACTCTGTCGACTAATTGGGAAGCTTCCTTAGGGCTTTGAGCATAAATACGATCATTTTGTTTGTTAAAATGTTGCTCAATTGTAAAGATTTTCTCATCCGTAAACATAATTTTTCTGTGACCTCCCTTTGCGTACCGCTTCAGTAGTTGTTTCGATTTTACCACCATATTATTTTTTAAATTATCAGTTAAAAAATGACCAGTGCGTCTCTTATAGGCTGCAAGTCCTAAGTCATCTTTTAAAATACGCGACATGGTTCTGGGTGCTATTTTCATCTCCCGAGATAAAATCTTTTGCTTTCGGACAGGATTTCTTCGAATTCTTTCCCTTACTGCTTTGACCACCTTTTTCGTACGAACACTACGTGGACGGCCAGATCTTTTTCTGTCACAAACAGAGGAGGTCTCATTATACCTATTAATAGCCCCTACACAAACATTTGACTAAATACCAAGCGTATGGAGAGTTTTAAAAATTGCATTTGGCTCCATACCAACTTTGTGTAATGCAATCACGGCGATTCGGTTCTCTTTATCACCCCACTCCATTTTAATATCGCAAAATATTGTAAAATGTATTGGCGCCAAAATTAGAAAACTCAATGAACAATCGTATAAAAATGACAGATTCCAAATTCAAACGTAACATCTTTCTTATTTTTAATTGTAACAGTATTTATGGCCAGACTGTGTATTTTATGTTAAAACAAGAAACTAGCTGCGCCCCGTGGTTTCACTCGCGTAAGTTTCGATTCCAAAAAAAATCTGCCACCCTTATCACCTAGGGGTATAAAAAAATAGCCTACGACCTATTCTCAGACCTACCAAATATACACAAAAAATTTCATAGATATCGTGGGTATGACGTCAAAACATTGTTTTAAACATTTTGCATTCCTGAAAATAGTACACTACCGCTTTTCAAACGTATCGAAAACCAAGCCTCAAAGGGATTACTCACGGTATAAAATGCTAAAAATTAAATTCAGTAAATCTAAGGGAGTTAAAAAGATTTTGCGAGGGTGGTGACATTTTCACATACACGTATCTTACATTTTGAGTTGAGCTGCACGATTACCGACAAATGCGAGCACTGACTGAACAGGTCCACTCAATATTTGTCGTTCTTTCCTCAAAAGACCATTTCAGACATCAATATACATGGTCATCACATGATCTGACCAATATCATATCTGGATTTTAAAGGAGACCTCTGAGTTTATTTCGACCTTTCTTATCAGATTAGATAAGAAACGTCGACCTCATCTAGTTTTTAAAATATCATTTACATGTAAAATTGTTTGTACATACAAGCCTACTTACAGAAAAAAAAGAATATAATTTATAATATTATGTAGGAATGAATAATAAAGGAGAGCAGTGGTGGCCCAGTGGTAAAGGCCGCGACTTACGAGTTGTAGGTCGTAGGTTCGAACCCAGACAGACTTTACTTTGTGTAAATTATTTCATCACCACTGCTTTCAAAACGGTGAAGGAAAACTTCGTGAGGAAACCGGCATGTCCTAGAACCAAAAATTCGAAGACATGTGACATCTACCAACCCGCACTGGGCCCGCGTGGTGGATTATGGCCCACTCCCTCTCACAGAGAGGAGGCCTGTGTCCCAGCAGTGGGAACATTATATAGGCTGATTATGTATGTATGTATGAATAATAAAGTAGCAACACACAAGATATGAGGGATGTTAGAGGATGGGTATGACAACACTGTGCGAAAGAGATTGAAAGACAGACAAGATGGACGACAGATATGAAAGATGTGCACAAGAAAATCATCACACTAATATTATAAAGGCGAAAGTTTGTGAGTATGTGTGTTTATATATTTTTTACTTCTTCACGCTCAAACGGCTAGACCAATTTTGATAAAATTTTAAATGGAGGTAGCTGATGCCCTGGATTAACAAATAGGCTACTTTTTGTCTCGATATTCTCACGGGATCGACACTTACGCGGGTGAAACCACAGGTTGCAGCTAGTAATATTATAAACGTGAAAGTTTGTGAGGATGAATGGATGTTTGTTACTGTTTCACGCAAAAATTACTGAACGGATTTGGATGAAATTTGGCACACAGATAGTTTATAACCTGGATTAACACATAATATTATAATACTTTTTATCCCGCTATTCCCACGGGATTGATATCTATGCGGGTGAAACCGTGAGGCGCTGCCAGTAAAATATAAAAGTAGTTAAAGAACTAGTTTGCTTTTCGATCCCTACAACTATCATTTCTCGCCCCACAATAACAAAACTATTGTATATTTAAGTACACATAACTTATACAGCTATATGATATGTGTTTGTATAAATACAAGTTACACCAAACATAAGCAACGAGGAAGCACGCTTGTAAATATTATTTTCTACTTCATTGAGCAGAACAACAACAAAGCAGATTTATTTACTAGGCTCTGTGGAAACTTTTGGTTTATTATTCACATAGATACTAGTAAAGATATCCTAAACACTGGTGTTTAGAAAATATCTCCTCTTTCGTCTTTTCTTTTTTTATCTTTTATTTCTTATTTTTTTAGAGGTATGAGGAACTGCAAAGATCACTCAAACTCTATAGAAAAGGGAGGATCCTCCGACTAAACGGGTGTCGTGTCTTGCGGGCAACTGTAAACTCTGTTTGCGAGATGCAGGATTTTGCGTGACGTCAGCATGATGCGTTGTTCGCATGTGGCGTTGTAGATACCGCTACATTTTTATTGTTGTTTTTTTTTTTCACCGGTTGACGTCATCACATCAACGCCGGCTTTCGCTGAAAACTTGTGCTAGAAGTCTGACTCGCATAGGGGTTTTTGCATTATACTGAGCGATGGCCGTTTTGCGTGGATGTGACGCATATTTTCGCCCAAACTGTTTTTTTTTTGGTTTGTGGTATTTCTCTGCGTCATGTTTAAACGAATTTCCTTTCTTTATCTATGAATATGTATATCAATAGGAGCACACTGTGTGGAGACACTTTCTTCAAATAGGTGCATGCTGCGATGAATAGTTAACAAAACTACATAGAAACTGAAAGTGTTACATTAAAAAATAGGGTTTTCTGCTGTCAAAATTATGTTACTTTATCTGTATTTGTATTATGGACAGTCGGGCGGACGTTGGCCGGGCCAAGGATAGATGAATAAAAAAATACAACTTATTTTGTTTCAGGGACATAAAGTTACGAGTACTTACACGATACTCACACGCACACACCCTCTCCTATATAAATAGAAAGAGACAGGGAGAGAGAGATAAAGTCCCACGCAGGATAAACGCATTTTCCGTACGTGACGTCTACCAGTCAACTCCTAAAACAAGCGGCGTAATGGAACTTTATTCTAAACAAAAAAATAAGAGCAGTCGAGACAGACCTTTGTTAGAATTTTATTACTTTTCAGAAACACTAGGGTTGACCAATGGTCGTACGCTCGCTATAATTAAAAATGTTTGGCAAATATATAGACTATTATAGTGTAGTTACTATAAACCTGTTTGCTGTGCCATATTTTTTTCATAAAGCGATTGTCTGTAATATACATTTTTCAGGGTATGATGCTCAGATGCTCAGCCTCCGTACCTAAATCTAAAATGAACGCTTTAAGGGACAGCTGTCTCTTTTGACCTTGAAGTTCGTATCCCACTCACTCGAAAATGTTAACATAATTTACAACACAAATTACTCCAACCTCGTATCGAAAACTAGGACGAATCCTTGAAAACTTGTAAATTTGTCATCCCTTAACAAAATATATACGGTTTTCCGAACTATCAGCATTCCAACAAATAAATCGTAAACTTACTTGTGCGATCATAACATTTTTATTATCGCGGGACCAACTTGTTTGGCAGGAAAAAACTTTGGATCGTTAGAAAGAGATGGCGGGTATTTTCTCCGATGGAAAAGAGAGATAAAAGTTGTTGAAGAAACCAAATAGAGCAATCGATAGTGTGTTATAGGGTAATAAATGTAATAATACACAAATAATGATGTAATCTGTATTCGCGATTTATTTGCCAAAATTTTTAACAAATATGAGTATGGAAAAATAACTTTAAATCCTACACAATATAGTTCAGTTTACGCTACAACTTCAAACATTTTTATAACTTTTACAATAGTGCTAGTCACTCTGAAATCTACTTAATTACTTACCATTAAAATAAAGTTGATATTTGTTTAACTTGAAATAATATTAATTTGAAACAAAAGTTTGAATAGACTTTAGATTAGTTGCTCAGAATTATTCTTGACCTTTAGAGCGAGTGGGAAGGCTACTTATGAGAGGCTTATGTCCAACAGTTGACTGCGAACGACCAACATGATTGATTATACAGGGTCAAATTAAATCGGTTAGCGGAACTCCGCAGACGTGATTTTTATCGATATCAGATTGTTTAACGACGTAAATATCTACCTACGGTCGCAACCCCAATTTTTTTTTTTATCATGGTTAGATATCGATACCCTGTAGCTGGGTTGTGGAGGTCAGATAGGCAGTCGCTCCATGTAAAATACTGGCTACTCAGCTGCCTCCGGTTAGACTGGAACCCGACCTCAACATAATTGGGAAAAGGCTAGGCTGATGATGATGATATATAGATACCTACGTCTACGGAGTTTCGCTAAGTACCTTAATTTGACCCCGTGGTATCAATTGAGTATTCCTAACATTACTGAACTTGGCACCTGGCACAATTTATGGATTAAAATAGAGACTATGTAAAAGTTTTCTTGAAAATCGCCTGTGGAGATTTGGTAAACTGCGCGTCAGTATGTATCACTTGAACTAGAAAAGGCTTAAAACAACGGCACTGTCAAAGAGAAACTGTAAAGCTTTGGTGTCCTAAGAAAGCGTTGAACGGTCACACAATAATACTGAGCGTTTTTTGACAGCTTAAGAGGAAATGCGGACTTTTGAAAAATCCTAAGTAAAAATTCGACGTTTGTCTCTCGCCTATTTGCTCCTCCAATATTGGACCAATTCAAAAGATATTTAATAAATTGAATAAGAAGGATATATTATACTGTGTCCCTATGTTTTTCTTTTTTCATTAATAGTTGTCAAATTTGTACACTAGGCTTCTGTTGACAGCGGTTTAAATCGGCATTTTTTGAGGGTTCTAGTGCTTATAAAAATAATGTATCATCAAAAAGGAAAACATAGGGACATACAAGTAGTTAATATTTAATATACTGTAAAAATAATTGCTTTATGGGCATTAACCACAAAGAAAACAGGCGAGCGTTTCTATGGAGAAACGACCACCCGCATTTCCTCTTAATGTCAAATACTGGTGTAAATGACAGATTTTCATGTTGTAATATGACGGAACCGCTTTCCTATGAAATCTAAGTTTTACATGGGCGTGCAGTTGATTACACTAAGATAAAGAAAGAAAGAAAGAAAATGCATACACATACTAAAAGACACACAATACATACATCAGATATATACATACATCAGAGAGAAGATCAAACGTGATCGTAAACAAAACCTCTTTCAAGTCAATCACCCACAAACTATCCGAACCGATTGAATCGTAATAGTAAAACTTCAAACCTTTTTCCACTTCTATTATATTTGAAACGTTACGACGAGCAGCAATAAGGATAAATAATATCCATCCAATCGTCCATTCTAATATTATATATTCGAAAGTAACTATCTGTCTTTCAGCCTGTTACTTTTTCGAACGGATTTCAAATACGAGTAAAAACATGGCACACAGGATGACCATGACCTGTATTAGGACATAGAATACTTTTTATACCGTTATAACGTTCATGTGGGATGATTTCCGACAACGCAGGCGAAACCACGGGAAAAAGCCAGTTATTTTTATATAAAAACAAGTTTTAGATTTGTATCGAAACAGACCGCTGTAGCGAAGGGTTTTTTCGGACCCTCCCCTGCAGGGTATCATAAATCATTCCCGCTTGGCTCACATAGCAGTTAACACGTTTTCAAACTACCCCCAGGATATATCCTTTTAGGTATTATATATTTTATTATGTGGCTTGTATTCGTTATTGTGCTCGTGATTATGGTGGGGTGGTAGCTATGATTAGGTATACAAACCGCAAGAGTTAACTTGAGACCCGAGTGGCCCCTCCCTTAGGCGTTTACGTCATCCGAGCGAAGTCTCAATTTAACTCTTGCGGGCTGTAAGTTGTCTAAAAGTGACAGATATTTTTCTGCACGGGCTCACATAATTATGGATAAGATTGTTGTTGATGCAATTATTATAGTGAATTTTTTAATTGCTAGTTACCTAAGCTTTATTCAATAAACCTTCAGTTTTAAGTTAATATCAATTGTTTACATGTTTTGACATTGGAAATGTCTTTTCGTTCGCTCAAAGTGCGATTCCCTTATTCTCGGAGAGTTGTGAAGATATGATATTCAAAAACGAAAAAAATTATGGCCGAAATTGTGAAAAAAAAACCAATTTTTTCCGAATTTTTGATTTTGGGCGCTCGATGTTTTGGAAACGAAGAATGATATCAAAAATTTGAGGAAAATTCCTCTGGAAAATTTAGTCAGCTACAATTTGAGCCTAAAACAAAAACGATCGGGTTAAGGGTTTGCCCTGTAGCCTAACCTTTTTGAAAAAGTCAGAACGACATTATCATTCAACGTTGTAGTTTTATTTTATTTTGTATTTTGTTTTTCCTTATCCTGACTTTCTCGTCGCTCATCGACAATATTTTTTTCGAATTCCGTAGATTAATTTCCAATGTGCTCGATAGTCGTGTGAGGCACGAAATCTGTGATTTTTTTTTAATGTAAGGTCTGCCTAATGTGTGACAAAGAAGATTACCTATATAATATACGTGTCAAAATACCAAAATAAACATCAAATCCCAAAATATATTCGCATAGTAAATCATTGTCATCGCTTTGATGTCGGTCTAAACTTTTAAATAGAATCCAACTGGCCAATCAAAGTTTGCAGGCCACTTTAAGGTGAAATTGGCTTCAAGAGATTTTCTATAATTAAGAGTTCTTCAAAATTTTTCTCGCCATCTGGATATCGCATTGTGTTTTTGTTCTTTTGTGTTCCTAAATGAATTTCCTCTTAAAGAACTTCGTAATTTTTATGTAGAAAATGTATTGAGGTGTTATAGTTTGAGCTGTCAATAATGTAAAAGAGAATCTAAAATACGTTACATTGCCGAAAATAAAACATTTTGAATAAAAGAAATACAAAACTTATAGCTCGTTTTTATTGCCAAGTTCAGGAATATACGACTAAATGTAAATTAGGAAATTTTAAATTTCCGTAGACACAGCGTAGCCTTTGAAGACTTGCCAAAATTTCCCGAACGAAATTCCCGATTATATCAGGTTCTCGTTCAAATTTATTAAATAACATTTTAAAAACATCGCATTCAAACGCATACTTGTGTCGAATTCTTGCTGAGTTGCCGGCGAGGGCTCTCTAACAACTTTCCGACATTTTTGTTAGCAACAATCTCTCGTATTATCGTTTGTTTTTTGCTTTGTTGATGATATTTTGGCTTATTCGTATTGGAAGTTATTTCATTACTTCGTTATTCATCGTCCGAATTGTTTGCGTAAACAGCAAAACAACACTTGGCGTTAACTTTTTCATTTATCCCACTCTGTTTCTGTTGTGTTAGTTGGAAAATTCTCGTCAGTAAACACATTTCGATCCTCGCGTTGTGTTCATTTTGCTTCAAACTGTGCCCAATACCAGTCAAAATTATCTAAAATTCACCAGTTATCCTCTTTTCTTCTCAATTGCTATTATCGTATAATATGATTGGAAACGTGTGTGTATCTTCCAATTCGTTCTGATCTCCCATATAAAAAGCCTCTTCAGCAGCAATTCCGCCACCTCCTAAACATTAACAAAAAGATCACGCGCGACATTTACCAACAACATTGAGGCGAACCTCTAAAATAAACTGTGGCTTCCCACCTCCCATTACAAAAGTGGCCACAGCCCAAAAGATCCGATGAAAAAAACTCCGGCCACCAGGAAATGGCGGGTGCGGTCAATTGAAACTCGTGACAATTTGCTCGCCCCGAGGGTGTGTTAAAACCTCCGAATTTTTAATATTAGACTTCATTTTTTCTGTCAGAAAATTACAAAGCTTTCAAGTATTTGACTGGTTTTGATAATTTGGTGACGAAATGTGTATTCAGTGAACTGTCTCTGTTTTTATGAATTTCGTTTGCCAAGCAAAATCAAATAATATTATCACTCAAAATATTTTTACGCCGAAAATTAATAATGCCGTCGGTGTCCTTTGATTTCATACCTGAAGTAACGACATTACCTCACGCTCATAGCTTTCACAATGTCTTAACACCAGTATATCCGTAATATGCGTAAATTCAATTTTGTTTTAATGAATCATAAACCTAAGGTATTTTGGTTGAATCTCGTAAAGAAAATATAGACCTTTACATAAACATTGAATAGGGCTGTTCAAAGTTGAGAATATAGGCAGTCCTATAATAATATAATACAGAACAACGCACGAATTTATACCGATTATTTGTACAGTGTTTTGTTTAATAATAATGTGAGCAAGGACGAATGAGATAACGGTAAAGCAAATGAGAAAGATGATAAGAAAAGGGTTTTTATAATTTCTAGCAAGAATTTTCCTTATCATTATTCAATTGTTTTCTAATATTCATCAGGCTGTGAAAAGCTCAAAACGGGATCAAATCTATTCACTGTGGATGAGACTCATTAAAAGAAATATAAACGAAGCTAACGAAGAAGATTGTGATAATCTAGATGCTAGTCTAATAACTACAGATAATAATATTGAACATACCTATTATCCCAAATATCATAAGTATCAGATATCGGAAGCGGGTTACTCAATAATGGACCTAGTAATAAGCTAACAATCTGTTACTAATTGGACGTTATTGCAATGCTGGAATCCGATATAATAATATCTTGGTAGTAATTGGTTCATACGATACTAATCGTGCATCATATTATCAATTTGTATACATTCCATTTCTAAATGATAAACAAAAAACACTGTAATGAATAGATGATGAAAACATGAAATATTTATTTTCATTGACGTCTTTATTTATTTTTTTAAGCTTTTGGCGTAAAACCGTCCTAGGAATCACGCTAGACGAGAAATTACAATGGGGACCTCATATAACATCTATTGCGGGGCGGCTAAGCTCGGCCGCTTATGCTGTTAGAAAGATAAGACAGTTAACAGATGTAGAAACCGCACGTTTGGTCTATTTTAGTTACTTCCACAGTATTATGTCATATGGTATTTTACTATGGGGTCGGGCTGCTGACATTGAATCCATTTTTATTTTACAAAAGAGAGCTGTCAGAGCCATTTACAATCTACGTCGCCGCGAATCTCTTAGGGAACTATTTAAAAAGGTTAATATCATGACGGTACCTTGCCAATTCATTTATGAAAATATTATGTACGTTAGAAAAAATCAACATATTTTTAATAAAATAGGTGATAGACATAATTTTAATACTAGAAATAAAGATAAATTAGATCAACCTTTTTTCAGATTATCTAAAGTACAGACATCTTTTATGGGGTACTGTGTTAAATGCTACAACAAAATACCTTGTGACATATTGCAATTAAATGAAAGAAAATTTAAAACTCATATTAAAAGTACACTTTGTAAACAAGGATATTACAAATTAGAAGATTACATCCAAGATAAGAATGCTTGGAAACATGCTGGTCCTGCTCCATAGGACAATCTAGAGTCTAGACAAAATCAAACTGGTCGCTAATTTAATTTATATATTTTTTTATGACATTAGTTTTACTTTTTGTGGCTACAGTAACTCACACACTTGTTAAAATTATATAAAAATAATCTACTTTAACAATAGTTGTAAATATGTGAGCACCATGTATCTATCACATAATTGATTTACCTGTCATTGCTTTATTTTTAATTCTTTTTACCTTTTGTTAACAAAAGACTAATTTTTATTCTAGATGCATCGTCTTCACATATAATTATATAATTAATGTACCTATACAGAACTTGTAAAACATTTTAAAAGAGTAACGGTGGAGTTTCTTGCCCATTCTTCTCCATACGAAAACTACCTTTTGGAATGGGCGACTAGAATCAATTGTTTTACTATAATTTTTGACGTTCAAAAGTGCCTTTAGTGTGCCTAATTGAAATAAATGATTTGACTTTGACTTTGAAAAGGTCCAAAGGCGGACTTGATGCCTTAGGCATCGTCGTCTTCGTCTTTCTCAGAGAAGATATCGAAAGAAACACTTTAAAAGCAAAGACTTGAACGCAAATTGCTCAGATGGAACTTTCAAACAACTTTCGCAATATGAATAGAATTTGAACTAAGACAGACATTACACGGTATAGAAAATGTGGAACACAGCTTCATATTAAAGATTATAGCCAAGGAAACGACGGAAAATCTCGCGTCACACGCATATCCCATTATGAGATTCAATTAAATATAAAGCTTTGGAATTGGGGCTGTGAAACTGGCGGAAGCTTGAACTCATTTTGAGCACGTTGAGTATGTTGAATCCATTCTGTATTAGGAAGACAGCCGAATTCAGAATACTATCACGTTTTATAAAAAAGCTGACAGTAACTAGGTAAGCACCTAGTAAGACATAGCCGATAACGCAGAAGACGTTATAAAAAATTCAACATAATAATATTATTATAATTATGAATTCAACAAAAACCATCCCAAAAATCTCCGATGGCATAATTATAACCATTAACTTAGGACCTACTAAACCGATATCACACTTGGCAGGAAATACATTATACGCCATTGATTGTTCAAGAGATTTGCCAGTTACGACGCCTTAGCAGTCTCGAGCGTCGCACCGTGAGAGCCTGTATAATTCCCTTGCGTATTATTACATGAGTACACATCTTCTTCGATCCTCTGAGGGACTGAAATTATAGCGTGTGCATAAATTAAGGATTAATACGGAGCAGATTTTGGGTTTATTGTACCTATTAGCGTTGTTAGAATGTATTTTCCTCATTCAGCAATATGTAATTGAAAATATTTGTCAATTGTTGTTCACTTGGATGCTAATCATGTTTTCTTGTGATATAAAACATAGGATCTATGCTTTACTTAAGATATTGTTTGACATGTATTCCTTAAGCAGCACTGTTTATATTTATTTATCAAACGAAATTGTCATTATTTTTTTACAACATTTTCCTTTCTATATTATTAAAAACGAATCACTACCAGAAAAAATATGTCAGACATTTTATTACACCGTTCAAATTGACATAAAAAAAGTGAAATAATAATCTTCTAACAATTTAAATTTCGAATCTCTCTACAACGTCGTCGTCGCTTCAATTTCGCTCATCACGTCGACATTTTCGTCGCCCAAAACGGACCCATATATGCGCAAAGACGATTTAAAATTAAGTCTGTGTAGACAAATTTAAATTGAGTTTAACAACAGTAATTCGGCCTAACGGAGACTACATGGCCCGCCAAAATAATAATTGGGTTTCGTATAGTACTGAACGATTCATTCCCTGTGCCAAACTTTTGAGGTTATAAGTTCTGTCGCCAAATATTTTGGGCACAATAAATTATTTACATCCTTGAATTTGTTTTGTTTGGTATGTGTTAGTTTGTCGTGTTGTGATGTTTTGTGTTGTCAAAAAGTTGGGAATTATGAGTATTGGTTTCACGTGTCCTCCTCTTGTATTTTGATAAGTTAGTACAAAAGGCACTTTTTCTCATGAATTTGGATTCTTGATTTATTTCTTTTGTAAGAGAAGGATCGAAGTTTCTTCAATAGTTCCGTTAATACATAGTTTTACTGCTTTTTTGTATGTGAATTCAATAAATTAATTTTAGTAGGTTTCTATGTTTCATTACTCGTGTTCAAAAGAACATTTATTTACATGTTTAAAAAAAGGAAATGGTACATTTTTTCTAAACAATCTTACACAAAACGTAACATCACGGCTTGTTACCCCGAAGGGTTAGGTAGAGGTGAACCTAAATAAAACTCTACACTTCTAAACAAAACAATCTTATTGTCTTGTATTTCTATTTTTATATACTTGTTTATGTGATACACTCCTGATCCAATTTATCTATAGAAAATATCATAGACAAGTTTGTAGGTAATACAAAGTCCCCAAAGAATAGAAAGGGTCTACCATCTGTCACTGTGGGATTATAAAATGGCGGCTAAAGTAATAACCGACATATACGTTTATTTACTGTATTTGATCTGCACGAAGACATACAATTACTATTGTAATTAAATCTAATGTCTACCTAAAAGAAAATGTTCCTAAAGACTTGAAGACATTACATAATCAGCATATAATATTCCCACTGCTGGGACACAGGCCTCCTCTCAGTGAGAGGGAGTGGGCCGTAATTCACCACGCGGGCCTAGTGCGGGTTAGCAGATGTCACATGTCTTCGAATTTTTGGTTCTAGGACATGCTGGTTTCCTCAAGATGTTTTCCTTCACCGTTTTGAGAGCAGTGGTGATGAAATAATTTACACACAGTAAAGCGCCTGTCTGGATTCGAACCTACGACCTACAACTTGTAAGTCGCGGCCGTTACCACTTGGCCACCACTGCTCCCTCGAAAACATTGCATTATCTAATTTATTTTCAAAGAAAGCAGAAATATAGGGAATGCAGTGAAACAGTAAAGTCCACCTATTTTATTACCACGTTTTCCTCGAGCCAGGAGTTAAAATTAAAGCTCTAACTCATATGGATACATATATACCACATTTGTAGCAGAAAAATCTAATATCGTTGTTATTGGCGCCCGACGTGGGACACAAAATACTTCAATGCTCACAAATGAAGCCCTCGCGAAGCCCTGGAACTCCAACGAAAGCACAAACAAACCTCCTTCGGGAAATCAGATCTATATTCACTCAGTTACTTTATAACATAACTTAAAAAAATAATATGAACCTACAAATAGAAAATTTCATTACGCCCGGCGCCCGCGAGACAAGCTGAGATTATCATTTAGGCAATCTTTTATGACGTCATGTTATTTGAACTTACTTACTGAAAGGTAGGAATATGGGATAAAGAAAATTAATTCAAATTCAAAAACTTTAATTCGAGCGAAGACTCATATAGGGTTAGTAACATTGTTCTTATAACTAAGTGTTAGTAAACAACACGATACGATGGCACATGTAACTGACATCAGTGAATTATATACGGACAGTCCACTCTGTCAGCAATCATTTTCAAAATTCTGTTGGGGCTGGCCATGACTCGAGCCACCATCGATTCTGCACGTTTGCGCATTATTGTGTAAAAAACAGTCTACACGCGCCGCCACAAACATCCCTGACGCACTGCAACACCATGGCAACCCCATCAGTTTGGACACGAAGGGCTCCATAAGATGCCCGCGAAAACCTGTCCCACAAGCTGCACGTGTAGAACACCTTTACGTCTGCAGTACAACGTGCAAACCTGCTGGCCATCATATTCGCACGTACGGAAAGAGCCCGCCGTTCCCTTTCAATGTCAGCATTGTCCTTAAGGTCAGTGGTGACCAAGTGACCTAGGTACTTAAATTGTTCCACTCGCTCAAGAGGAACACCGTTTAGCCGTATGGGAGGCACATCAAGATGGTACCTGGTCCCCGTCTCAAAAACAATGTACTGACTCTTCTTAACTCTGATTCCTTTCTTCTCTTCTCAATGAGGACACAAACGATACACTTGTTTTTTCAAGAAGCTAATATGAATTCTTCAGTTCATTACGCTTTTCGTTCAGTGTTCAAATTCTAGATTCTGCCAAATTATTGAAAAATAGGGCCTTAGCAAACTGTGGTAAAGCAAGTAATTCAAAGAGGAACCCGTATTTGCTCGTCTGGACACTAAGTGAGAAGTGGCCAAGTCGATTTTCGTTCACAACACCAGATTTTCAATAGACCCTCCCCGCGACCGGAACCTAATAAGCCACCGCAATTTCCGACGTTCAGCAACCGGTCTCAGTAAACAACACTTTTTTATGCCGCCTCCAACGAAAGTACTTTCGGGAATGTCTTCGAGCGGACTTTAGTTTGAGAAAAAACTTCTTAAGAGGATAAAAAGGCTAATAGTGGTCTGGTCAGTTTCGGCCTCAATTTATGAGGCAAGGTAGTTTAATAAAGTTAAGAAATACGAAAGGCGACTAAATTCTTTCAAAGCGACGTGACTTTTTAGCTTTATCTTAAAACTAGTTACGTGATGCTAAGCCAAGACTTTGTTGACTTGAATTTCGAAAATACAAGATCTGTTTTACACGTATACATGACAAAACCCGTTGCCACTTCCTAATTTTAAAACAAAATCTGTGTGTGTGTTAATCTGTATACCTAAGAGCTAGGAATTTGAGATAATTTTCAAGTTATGGAACAACAAACTGAATGTCATACTGAACAAAGTTCAAATTCTATTGCAACCAAAAACGTATTAGGCCCTTTTTGTTAAAAATGGTCACTCAAAAATCAACTTAGAATACATTTCACTAAAGTAGATAACTGATTAAGTGGCAATGGAATGTAAATTATCTGAGATTATGAACACTGCTATACTTTTTATGTGGTATCCGTCTTTACATTATTAGAATATGCGTCGGCCATACAAACTGCTTTGTATGTTGGTGAAGATGGCGCCAAATAACATATAACATGAAGGAGGACTTGCATCACATCTCTAATAACAACACAAGCCTTAGAAAGAGTTTTATATAGAAGAGAATAAATTTGTTTATTTTGTTGCAGGAATGGAATGACTACAAATTGAAGTGGAACCCCGATGACTACGGTGGTGTGGAGACCCTGCATGTACCTTCGGAACACATATGGCTGCCTGATATCGTATTGTACAATAAGTGAGTTCGATGTCACATATTTTATTCTAATTCTATTCCAGATTTTATGTAGGACATAGAATTTTATGAGCACTTTAACAGAGAATACTCCACAACCATAAAGATCGCCATTTTTTGTGTTTTATGTTTATTATTATGGAAATCGTGATCCAAATTCTCAATTATCTTGACTATATTAAATTTGAAATTCGGTATCTAATTTTTGGGGATAATTAAAACGATATCAATCTTCAAGGATTATGAAAACGGCTTCCTCGTAACAATTACATTTTTCTTTGTTACGAAAATAATTAGCTTTAAAACAATTCTCATTAAACTTTACCAAGTTTTATAATTTGTCAAATCACTCAAAGTCTTTGAAACTATTCGTCAAAGATCTTGAGATTAATAGAATTTTCAACAGTCTTTCATTGACTGTTTAAAGTGGCAAAGTAACAACATGAATCTTGAAAAAAATTTTTTCTATCTTGAAATCCATTATTCTTCTTGCAACATGACAATAAAACGAATACACTTAAGTTCTTATAAATGCCAGCGATGAACATTAATCTCACTCCGGAGCCATTTACTGGGGAATCAATTTAAGAAACTTGGAACGAACCTGTGTCCACAAGTTTGACACTATCCCCATTCCTTCCAATGAAAGTTAACTTTACTGTCTTTTCTTTTGTTAAAAACTTTTCTTATAAGGGCCTTATCTCTTCATTTCCGGTTTGCGGACAAAAATCCCATTACTTTACATTATCAAGACATCTTGACGAGACTCCTCGGTAAAGTCAGATGTTGAGACAAAAGTATGTAACTAATCTTAACTTGTGCTTCACTGAAAGCGTATATTTTGCTGTTAATGATTTCTCTTTGTTTACTTATTTTATCCTTTATTTTTGTCCCCAAGCTGCACAAAAGACTTTTCCTCTACAAAAAGAGGATATATTGAAAACTTAACCAAAAGCTTTTAAGCCGGATTATTTCCACCCTATACTTCCATGCAAATACTCAGAATAAATATAATATTTTATGTGTTGGAAAATGTGCCCCCATTTCCATATAGGAATAGTAATGCATTTCGGATCGCTTCCGATAGTGAGCGATGAAGTATCGAGATTCTTTTAGCATAATTGAAAACTGCAATCGTCGAAACTTACCAAACACGCAATCAATAACCACACTTGGCAGACACTCAAGACACCAAATCGATCCTGGCGCCCTCCAATCGCAAAGCGGTACCGCCTTAAAAATCCTTATACTTGCAACGCTAACCATTATCAGTGGCAGTTCACCGCATTTATATGCATTAACGCCACGTAAGCTCTCTACTTCGCAGGATTCAAGAGCTTATCTTCGTTCAAATAAAGCTGAAATTTGAATGGGTAGTTGGTATCTAGGTGAGGCAGAGAATGCGCCCGAAGTTGGCCAGGCGGAAGGCACGATAAGTGCGGGCTTTAATCTAAATAGCATCAAGGTAGCGTATCGAACTAAACACGCCACGGTAAGCATTCATTATTAACAAACGTTAGACATTGATGCAGTTTAGTCTCAATTTATATCAAAGGAAACGGAATCCTAAATGAAATTGAAGGAAAACTTTAAAGCAAATAGACAGTTTCATTAATGGAAGTATATCTATCAATTTACGGTGTTTCTAGTTTATACAAAACAGATTGGAAATACTTTTCAATAAATGTTTTCTGCTTTCCGTCACTTTGTTTTTCATCTAAATTGGATTCTAAACGAAAGAATACATCAGCTGCGTAGCCTCCCACGCAAATCCAAGAGCTACATAGGGCAAATTGATTGTTCTTATTTGTGAAGAACAAATTAGCTCGCTTTTGATTTCAAACATTGAATACCACTTGCGACTCTTTTGTTGGTGGGATCGGAACAAAATAGTCCGTAATCATTGTTTTAATCCTTGCTATTTTATCATTAATTAACAAACGTTTTGATCGAATATCTTTAAATTCCTCCACTTCTTCCGTACATTCTTCATTCTCCCTTAAAAATTTCGATACCTCTCGATTATTATTCAGCCCGGTATTTTATTTCACATTTCATCCATCAACATTAATAAAGTGCTTTTACTTGACGTCAATAAAAATTATATCTACAACTTTGCTCATTTCACTCGTCTCATTGTCGTTTAAATATTCTACTACAGAACGGTTACCCTAATTTCTAAATTGACTGTCGTTGTGGATTGCTTAATTCTATCTATTTTATTCAGCATTTCATTTTCGTCGCATCACAGCAACGGTTTTTGAGTATCAGCTTCTCTCCTTTTTATTCTTATTAAATATAGTGTTATGCTATGCTTCTGTATCGTACTTACGTTCACTCATGGTATATTTGTAACCTAGTAAACAGTATTCTTTTCCACAAATACCTACTTCGTTGCTTTCATTTCGGGCTTGCTTTTATAATGTGTAAAATCATATATACTATAGTCATTTTCCGTAGTATCATTCAATATTTCACTAACTTTATCACGTTGTCAATCGAATGATTTCCTGGATCTTGTCGTGTTTGACAAAGTTTTATAATAAGCATTCAAATTACGAGAATTGGGTTCAATTCCCGCTCGACACAAGTTTGCGATTGGATTAATTTTGGATTATCTAAGTTTGATACCAGGAACTGTTAAACTACGGTGCCAAGTTACTTTAACTTTGTAGTTTATTGCAAAAGGTTTTGGTTTTGATTCCTCCGGTTGGATCCATAAATAAGCGTTAAGACTTGGCTGTGGTTGCCTGCGCCAGGTGCCAATAGGATTTGCTAATTAGATGCATCCAATATATTTTGACCACTTGCAATAATTGTTATTGCCACAGGGTTTAACGATAACTATGTTTCTTCCAAAACGAATGTCCTAACTTTCGTTTTGTTTGTCACAGATAAGTCTGCAGCAATGTTACCCATATCAAAAAAATCGAATCTAGTTAAAAATCGAGTATAGTTTACTAACTAATAAGTGGTTTTAGTACCCACATTTGTATTCTTTCAACACCTCTACTTACTTCAATGCGGCAAACTTTATATCAAATAAAATATAACATTCTCCTAGCTCTACTCATATATTAAGGTTGTTAGAAGCTCTCGGTTGACGTGACTGTAATATTTTTAAATTTAACCAAATAGAGGTAACACTTTAATGCACCTGTGACTTCCCCTAAAAGCCCACTCCACGAATATTCAGTGTTAACTTTATTTTTAATGGTACAGCGTTAGCTTAATGGAAGACAAGGCGACCTATTTTACGGGACAATTTTCATGAATGCGCAAAAGTTGGTTATGACAAAGCTTTTAGAGGTTTCAACGTCAATTTTGTACCGACAGCAAACGGCGGGATCAAAAGGACGGGTGATGAATTTCATGTACAGATTTTGGTAGACATTTTCGGTTTTAATTAAGAAGTCGATTTGATTGAGTGGTTTTTTAAGTCAATCACGATGTTACATTTCTTATTTTGTTACGGCATTATATTATGTTTGTGATAAAATTTAATTGGCCGAGAGCGGTGGTGGCCCAGTGGTACCGGCCGCGACTTAGGAGTTGTAGGTCGGGGGTTCGAACCCAAGCAGGCGCTTTACTTTGTGTAAATTATTTCATCACCACTGCTCTCGGTGAAGGAAACACCTCGAGGAAACCGGCATGTCCTAGAATCAAAAATTCGAAGACATGTGACGTCTACTAACCCGCACTGGGCCCACGTGGTGGATTACGTCCCACTCCCTTTCACCGAGATGAGGTCTGTGTCCCAGCAGTGGGAACATTATAGGCTGATTATGCGAATGCGGTTTTAGGAAAAAAGGGTAAAATATTCAGTTACTGAAAAGCAAATCGATAAAATACATACATACAAGGTGTCCCGTAATTAATGAATATCCTCTTAAGAGGTCATTGTAGGTAGTGGTAGCGTAGCGGGATCGTCCGAAAGGGTTACCGCTGCCCCGGAACATAAAGGGCTAAGGAAGGAACACGGGTGGGTTTTAGTCAGTAAGAGTTTGACACTCCCTTCCGCTCCACCCAGAGCGGGAGGAGTCATTAGATGATTTCCCATCCAAAAAAAAAGGGCATTGTACTTATCATTGTGAACAAAGCTATTACCACGGATATCTATATGGGACCAAACCTGAAATCGCGAAAAAAGAATCAGCTGTTTCCTACATTTTGACGAGTTATGCGAACATAAATGTAGGGTACAGCTGATTTTTTTCGTGATTTCACGTTTGGTCCCGTAGTAAAAGTTGTTCATAATGATAAGTACAATGACCCCTTAAAAGGTTATTCATTAATTACGTGACACCCTGTATACCTACTAAGGAACCCATATCACATTACGCACAGACTGTAACAGACCCTAATGTAGTAAAGACAGAGTACAATCAGATTACATTCGCTGTGTAATTAACTGTGAGGTTGTAGATCAGACACTTTAGTTTGACACGTACAAGGATCAAGTTGATGAAGTTGATGTACTGACGCAGCAGACTACACTGTACAAGCGATCACATAAACAAGTGACCTGACTTGATTTGTTAACTGTATTGGACTTTGTTATCAAACTGTAACCATTAATTCTGTAGATGATTCTGAAATGACAAAAATTAGCTCTGCCATACATTTTGACGTAAGTATTGGACTTTTCTATGAAACAGATGTTTTTTTTTTTTTTTGATAACTGGCGAAAAATTTATACGGCCTAGAACCATGTGCTGCATTTATAGTTACAGATTAAGCATCAGTTAAAAAAAAAATCCTGTATAAACGTTTATTCATCCGCATCAACACATAGCAAAAGAATGATTGGCAATATTAAGGACATAGTATTTTTCTTTTTTATTCTTCTCATCAGCTCATGTAATTCAACTTTCTCAATTAGTTTTTCTGTTATTGTGCCAGAGTCAAATAAACCTGCTACAATATTCAGAGTAAATTACGTTTCTTCAAAGACTACATATTTTCTCTTTACTTCTGAAAAAAAGTAATATAAACAAAATCGTAAGAAATATGAACATGAATATGGATTTAAATTTCTATTAGGCGTCGTTACCTGCGCGAAGTAAAAGCTTAAAATGATTTCATTTAAACCTTCAAAAGTGACGCAGTATATTTTCCTCTCTTATACTGTTAACCTACATTTTTCTTCACAATTTACAATTTAGAAGGCATTGAAACAATACATGGTTGACACAGTTTAATTCTATGGAATATTTTAATTCTGTCTGTTACAACACGGTGGTACATACCTACTATAATTATTGTAACAGCCTATTAATATAATATTTACATACTATATAAGCTAACAGTTTTTATATAATTAAAAAGGAGGGAAAAGTATAATAAGCTATCAAACAATTCGTCCGCATCGCTGTCAACAGGAAAAGTGATTGAAAAGCATTGCCACTTGTATGGTAGTGTTGATGTTTTGGCCAAAAAGTAGTTCAGCCCTCTGGTTACATGAAGACTCAACCAATCGCTTGGAGATGTCTCGAAAACCAAAGTGGGCACTCAGACCCCATGGCCGTAGTGCTTGAACCCCAAACGGCACGAACATATAACTCCCGCTAATGTTGAAATATTTTCGCCGTTTCAAATTTTAAACAACCAATTGAATAATAAGAATCAGGCTATGATTTGGTTTACATTTAAAACTAAATAAAAACATAAACACTTTTTCTCCGTTGGCTTTTATGGCAATAATCAAACTTGCACCATTCTTACTAATGGCAGCCATTGCTCTTTATGTAGTAGCATTACTCCCAAAATTAATCATCCTAACCTTATTCCCATAAAAGATTCTGAATTCTAACCCGATGATATTGTTTCCAGCGCCGACGGTAACTACGAAGTGACAATCATGACGAAAGCGATCCTTCACCACGACGGCAAAGTGGTGTGGAAACCACCCGCCATCTACAAGTCCTTCTGTGAGATTGACGTGGAGTACTTCCCTTTTGACGAGCAGACCTGCTTCATGAAGTTCGGATCTTGGAGTTACGATGGTTACATGGTGAGTCAAAGAGTTTTATTTAATAAAATTTATGTGTCTTGCATCATTGAGGCATGGAGGTTTACGAAGCCTCTTGATGTAGGTTGCCAGTTCAAACCTTGGTATGCATCATTTTCACTTTATTATTTAATATTATAAGGAACTGGACAGGACTGTCTGATATCACCAACGCTTACGGCCGGTTGTTTCAAACGGTTGGTTAACGTAACATACGTACGTCAAATAATAACAATTACGTACTCGTTACTATTTGACGTACGGTAAGGCCATAATTTAGTAAGTGTAATTTGAAACAACGCTTTTTTTGGTTTGACGATATTTAGCGCCATTTTTGACGTATACGCGTGCGTCAAGTGGGCGTGAAACAACCCGCCTTTAGTAAGTAAGCATAGTGGTCAATGGTTGTTTCTTCTATATGAAAGGAATATTGAATCTTAGCCTTTTCTTGCTGAATGACAAGTTGAGTTCCAGTAAAATTTCGAATATTAAGCATAGGGGCTTCTTTTTAACCTTCACAACCAGCTGTCTAATTTAAAAAGCCATCTTTAGCGGGACCGATGTGTTGTGTTGTGACCGATCTTTCTCTCTTTCCATCAGCTCCAAAATTTTCAAAAAGCGATGTAATGGTTTCTGTTCCTAATAGCCTGCCTTGGCACTTGCCTCTTGCTAAATTACTAACTGCACCGATAAATACCTTATAGACGGATGCAGCGATGGATGTTGAAAATGTGCCAAAGTGAGCAATTTGGTTCAGGAGCCATAAGAGTTAACTGAGTGAAATAATTTAGAGGCGAGTGGGTTTACAGTATGTAGCATAACGTGTGGTTGAGGTACAGGCCATGATGTCTATGATTGGATCTCTCTTTTTAAAAAGCATTTCAATATACCATATTATCAAATATCTATGAGGCTTACTAGTAAAAGCGATCAGTTTAAAACAAGCTCCAAATTCATCCTTCTCGGATTTGGTATTTATTTTTATTATCTATCCTGCATTATGTTCCAGTGCGGGGCAAAGGCCTTCTCTATCTGCTTCCAAATCTCTCTTTCATTTTGATTGTGATTTGGAATTGTGATATTTGAATCATAGTCAGTTAAATATGCACTCAAAATGTATAAAGTGGTTTCAGTTAAAAAAATACAGTACGGGTAACAAAATAAATCTTGAAGCAAAAACACTCCCATAAAAACATAACGTATGACGTCACGTTATGGCCCGTTTGTCCATTCAAATTGACGTTCATGGGAAACTGACGAGGGAATGATTGAATCAAAATGTAATTTTATGGATTTCCGACAATATCATATTTCTGTACCCATAGTGTGTTCTTATAATGGTTAAATGATATGTTTTATGTTTTTTGGATGAGTTTTTGTCTCTAGGAAAAATATTTTTAGGTTAGAATTAGAACAGAATGTCAGCAAGAAAAGTATTTCTACTTCTTATTGTTCAACAACATAATTTACTGTTAAAATATTTTCTGGAACGCTGATGGTCCATCACGAATCTCATAAAAATAAAAATGGAAAAAGAAAACCTCTTAAAACTTAGTATCTAAAAAATCTGTCAACGAAAAATTATTTTCGCTTAAGAATCAAATTTTTTTCACGAAATTCCTCGACCCCTTATAAAATTGTATGAAACAAAAAAATGGTGCCTTAAACGAAATTCATAGCGAAACGCTTAGAGGGAATGTAATCGAATTCTTTGCAAAAAGCCTTTTCCAATACTTAGTGTCAAGTGAAATATTTATATCACCCTGTATATAAATATTTAGATAGTTAAAGTGTACAATTATAACTCAAGTGTAATATTATGATACTAGACTTCTTTGAGAAGTTTTCAGATGATCGAATACAATAGATACTGGGACAAACAACACATTTATAACCTAGTTTATTAAAGATTTCTCTTGTATGTGAGAGTGGCTCAATAGAGTGTAGCCACTCTTTCATACACAGAAGAATTTATACACAAAAACATACATACAAAATACACTAGAACTATCCCAGTATATCATAATATCTATAAGAACAGCCCTCTTTCCAAACAGGGTCACGTAGACAAGCAATTTATGGACCTCTGTTTGCGAAAACTTTGGCCTTCTAATACCAGGAAAATATATACTCGAATGAAAAACGTGACGCTATAAAGTGTTTCAAAGACTTTGTAACTGTAGGCTCAAAGCAGACGCATTCATCTATCGCACTAAGGAGCCTAATAAATCTGTGGTCACCTACTTTCACATAAATAAAGACTCGGCTTACGTCTGCGCCTTATATCGCCGTGTTAAGGTTCACGAGGGAATTCAGGTGTGCTCCATCCCTGTCTTCCTTTAGATAGTTGTATGAGATGGCAATAATAGCTATTTGTAAAGCTTCGGGTGAATGGTTTGATTCCTTAATAACGGATTGCCTTACTTCGGGTGTTTTGTTATGCTTCGTTTTCAAACTGTGACTCACTCGTTTAGGAGTTCTTGATGTCTTTATTTTGGTATTGAAAAGGATGGTATTATTAACTCTTATTTATTTGTTTACGTTATTGAGTTCTGATTTTTGATATACTCACATACTTATATACATACAGAAGTTTGATAAAAAATACCAAATTTTTTTTTAATTTGACAGTCGAGCTTTCTACCTTAAGAATATTTTCTGATTGTGCTTTCTTTTTCAGGTGGACTTAAGGCATTTGAAACAGACGCCAGACTCGGATCGCATTGGAATGGGCATCGACCTGTCGGAGTACTACATCTCAGTCGAGTGGGACATCATGCGGGTCCCCGCCACGAGGAACGAGAAATTCTACTCCTGCTGCGAAGAACCGTACCCTGACATCATCTTCAACATCACTCTCAGAAGAAAAACCCTCTTCTACACGGTCAATCTCATCATCCCTTGCGTTGGGATCTCATTCCTCTCAGTCCTAGTATTCTACCTACCCTCAGATTCCGGAGAGAAAATCTCGCTCTGTATTTCGATTCTTCTATCGTTGACCGTGTTCTTCTTGCTGTTAGCCGAAATTATTCCTCCGACATCGCTAACGGTCCCCTTGTTAGGCAAATATTTGTTATTCACTATGATGCTAGTTACATTATCAGTAGTTGTCACTATCGTGGTGCTAAACATAAATTTTAGGTCGCCAGTCACCCACCACATGGCCCCGTGGGTGCGGAAAGTCTTTATAGATTTTTTACCCAAGATATTGTGTATACAGAGGCCAGAGAAACCGCCCGATGACGACGACGATAACGATAAACCAAGCGAGGTAAGAAATATTGATTCTGCAATAAATCACCAACATCACGAAATAAGAACTGAGCCGGAACATATCCCTCGGTAAATCATTAATCATCCGCAAGACATCGGTTTATCTTACACCAAGACAGGAATAAACCTCACAGCTTCGTAGCGTTTTAATTAAATTTGTAACATAGAAGCTTTCACAAATGAAGTTCTTTAGAGGGAATCTCTTTCAGTACGAAAAAACAACACGGCGCCTTTTCTCATTGAGTTTCCTCCATTCAAAACGTTTTCCATCGGAACGGATTCAATACAAACAGAACGCTATTACAGCGGAGTCGAAGCCGCCCTCAACAATAACCATTTTAATTGTCCTCAGCCGCGGAATTCTTCTGGGAAAAGCTCCTTTCAACAATATTCTAAATCCATTGTGCTCTGTGTGTATCGCGAAAATATCGCTTCCAGCCCAATTTCATTCCATTTCGATTTTCCTTTATTACTCAACGCCGGGCGGGCTTAACGAGCGCGCGCGGCCTCCGTTATTTATGGTCCCCTGGTGGCTGCGGACGGATCGCGCGATATATACGACGCCAGCAGGCACGGCCCGAACCGAAACCTCCACTCCGGCCTAATTGTGTGCCGGCTTAAGCTGCGTCGATACACTGGCCCTCGCGGAACGCGCACTGACGTTTTAATCTCCTGGCATTTCATCCGACGCCCATTATTGCACTGAAACGACGTTTAACTCTACTCTCAATTCCTTTGATTGATTTACATTGTTTCTTTTACTGTTCTCAAATTGAATGTTTTTTTTCAGATACTCACGGATGTCTTCGGCCCGGATGACATGGACGGAAAGTTCAAGGAGTGGGGTTGTGAGGAGTATGAACTGCCAGGCATGCCTCCCTCCCCGCCACCTCCACCAGGAGGTGATGACGAACTGTTCTCTCCACCTCCTGGATCCCCGTGCCGATTAGACTTAGATGATGGTAGCCCATCTCTAGAAAAACCTTACGTAAGAGAGATGGAAAAGACAATAGAAGGTTCTAGGTTTATTGCGCAGCATGTCAAAAATAAGGATAAGTTTGAAAGTGTAAGTATTCCATTACCACTTTCTTCTCGTGTTTGGATACCTACTCCCCTTATGCATGATATTATTTCTAGGTGGAGGATGACTGGAAGTATGTAGCGATGGTGTTGGATAGAATCTTCCTGTTCCTGTTCACGATAGCCTGCGTGCTGGGGACGGCGCTCATCATCTTCAGGGCACCGACCTTCTACGACAACACGAAGCCGATCGACATTCTGTACTCGAAGATCGCCAAGAAGAAGTTGGAGCTACTAAAGATGGGCTCCGAAGGTGACCCGGGTCTCTGAAATTCGTCTTACGTCTTCGGCCACTCGCCGCCGAAGACGTTCTGGGAGTTGATCGTCATGTGGTGGCACGGATGATCTATTTAAAACTCCCAGTTGGGAACTGTGAGGCGAGAACTATGTGTTTTTGTGCTGTGTGTGGTGCCAAGCGCCCGGTGCGCCCATGGACGTGTACACGCCATAAGCGTATCCTAAGCCGTCTTTTTATATAGAATCATTAACTCGATGTCGAGACTGTCCGTCGATGTTCTATTGTCGGAGCGACCTCAAGCAACGGCCGTTTTGTGTTGACGCCGGATCTGCCATAACTATTTTTATATTAGAATCGCTGTATTGAACGTTTATACTTTAAGCGTAACGTATTCATTTACAATTATTCAACGGAACGATTCTTTTTCGAGTAATAATTTGATATGAGCGCACAAACATTGTACAGATTACCTTTAGGTGGTTGTATTAATTTCTTGCGATAGTCGTATTCATTTTCGGGGTGGTAACAGACAGAATAATGTAATAGAATACTAACTATAAGATTTACTTCGAATAAATCGAGCTCAAATTCGTAATATGTAAGTATTGTAAAGTGGTAATATTCAATCAAACGTCGATTAGAATCAGACATTTATAATAATAGTTACGTGCAAACGTCCTCGATGAGAGCCGGACTATGTAGATTATGTACTAAATTATTATGAAATAAATTTGAATTATACATTATAATATTTGATAAACTGCGTACTCGCGTAAAAATCATAAGGACAATATCGATACTGACGAAATGTAATAATTTCCCTTTAGTAGTATGTCATAAGGGATTGTAGATACAGTTAGGTTAAAAGCCTAGTCATCAGTATAGTAAGAACACTTAACATAATGCCAGTTAGTTAGTCACATCGCGATCGTGATAATTCTATGATTAGATTGTGTAAAACAATTGACTGCCAATTGTAAAGTTATTGAAAACATTTTTATAAAGATCGGGTATTCATAGGTAGTTTGATAACTTGTTTTATTAGATTTTTTTAAACGGAGTGCCAAACCCATCAAGTCAAGCGAGACTTCATAGAACAGAATGTTTGCAAGTCGATGATGTTGTTTTTCTATGTGCGCTAACTTGATTGCCGTTAGAAGTATCTTTTTGGATTCGCTTAATATATTCTGATGTATTTATAAGTAAAACGAATGCTTGCCCAAAATGTAATGACTGATCAATTCTCATTCTTAATGCTTAAGTTTGGACGCGCCCACTTGTCTGCGGTAGAGAGAGGGCGCGAGGACACACTTCTTCCGTAATGTTAATATTAACAGTATTTTCACTATAAAACCTAGAGTACAGGGTAAATTTAGTACACGAATGTCTCTTGATTTATATTTCTCACAAATTTTCACCGAATGTAAAGTCTTTAATCACTTATCGGCACTTTACCACGTACACTATTAGATTATAAATCATTGTTGAGGTTTGTGACTTTAGTATGTAACTTAGGTAACCTTATATTAATTTGTACCTAGACTAGACTCGTATTAGACGTTACCTTTTGTTCTTGAAGTCATGACTCACGTTCCTTTAATAGTTAATTATTATTTCTGCCGGACGCATAGGCGTTCTTACCTCACTTCAACCCATTTTGTAGGATATTGGTAGCAGTCTAAAGTAATAAAAAAAAATATTTCGAGCCGCGTATTTGATATGTCAAAGTAAATCATGATAATGTTTATTAGGTAATTACTTAGATAAACTTCAGAGTTATTGATATTAATGATGAATAAAATCCACAGCGAGCAGTTAGGAAAACAGGGATGGATAATGTAAAATAAATAAAAAAAATCAAATTGTTTTGTGTGGTTCGTCTTCGTAATTATAAGTGTTATTGAATGTGTATAGCTGTTCGTGTCGAGGGTAACGCATAAAAATGGCTAGTCTAGACTTAGATGATACGTAAATAAAACTAGAAAACGGTCTAACGTACTAGACGTCGTGGAAAGCTCGCTAAAGGTTGAAAGATGTTAAATATTAGCAGAAGTTTACGATAAAGCGCTGTACCACATACGAACTGGCTCTAAAGGAATTATTGGATGGAATTGCAACGCGTCCTCTGAACTATGATATTAATTTTTCTAATTGAAACATTCACGTGGGTTAATAAAAAGTAGGATCGTGCTATTGCACCACCGAAATACACCAATTTAGTGTTATAATAACTATTTATCAATAATGATTAGTTAAGTCCACAGGCTTGGCACACTGTTCCGTATGCATCCGAACTTTTATTGTAGATATTTGCTAGATAAAACGGTCTGTTGTTATTTTTATATGACTGCAAATTAATAATAGTTAGATTTTCTATAATACCCTAGGGTATAATGTGTTTAAGATCGAGTGACGTTCAGTCTGGGATGTTAGAAGATAAGCAAAACATTGTACATACTTCGAGCGTGAACCGTGGAGCTAAGTGTAGTTTGATTGGATCGGGTTTTATATTGCAACGACACAGGATAAAAGGATCATAGAAATTATCTTGGTGTACTGCAACATTTTCAGTTGTGTACTGTTGAAATTAATGAGCTATGTCGATACAACGATTAATGGCCAAGTACGTATGCGGTGTTATTTTAATTTGGTTGGTTTAGCTAATCCTTACGGACTTTGAATTTTGTATCTTGGAAGATCATTAGAAAAAAAACACATGATTATAATTTAAAAAAATCACGCTCAAACCAAGACTTGGCAAACGATATTTTAGTAAAACTTATTAGAACAAGATTTTCTCAAATTGGCGAAGTCGTTTTTAAATAGATATCAGACGCTTAACTTTTTGTTAATTTTTGTATTTCATTCGGCATCTTTCACTCTAAATGAAATATCTGACTACAAAATGAATCAAAAGTGACAAATGAATTCACTAGTAAACCGACCCTACGATATTGGATTTCGTCACTCGGCATCTTTCACTTGTCTAGAATGATTGAAAAATGTAACGAAAAGAGCAGATGAACCGTCATGAACGTGGAATGAACATTCAATTGAGTGAAGCGTATGATTATCAGCTTTAGATCCGATGACAAGCGTCAGTCTTGTTCGTAATTTAACTACAAGAACTAATAAATAGTATGGTAAAACAACCGACTCTGTGTCGACCCCCTCTGTCGAATTAAATCAATTTTGTTTCTATCGCAAAAAGTCGGCCCTGTAGCTACGATTACTAAAATTATTATTGGAAGAAGAATTTAAGCAACTGAATAACCCTTCTTTCCAGTCGGGTAAAAACAAGCTTTCACTTCTCGAGAAAAGAAAATCCAAAACAATTTCAAAATTTTGCTAGATTCCCCATAGACATACGAGCATGTGAAGATGAATAATATCTTGCTTGCAAAATCCCTAAAAAGTAACTTATAAAATAATATTACAAGAAAAAGAGTGAAACACTTTTCATATATAGCCCACCAGTATTTACCTTTCCCATGTTAATTATTTTGATCTGGTATCATATAATAATGTTACAGGTCCAATTGGCTATCTTTGTGGTGGACTACTTTTCAACCATATTACTTATAGTTATTGCATTAAAATCGTGTTGCTACAAAAATCAGAGGCTGTCAACATTTCTGCTGCTCAATTAATTTCCAATTTAGATCTTCCAAAACGTTACCAAAACTAGAGCCTTACTCAAAGTAAATGCATTTAGCTCAATATTATGATAACCTACTCCTCGTCTAAAAGACCTGTTTCGTTACCGTTCGTGTCATGTATTGTCTTTCGGAAACTTGTTAGTCACAGGCTAATCGTCTGTTTAATATTATAATATTTCGGGTGATAAACGGGTAACTGAACGTATAGGATTTTGTCATATAATTGACACTAGATAGGTAATAAAAACAATAAACACAATGCTAGATCAGTCGTCAATAAGATTAAAGATAAATAAACTAACATAATAATGTTAAGGTGGTATTTAACTAAAATAAATGATTAGCTTCTCAGTGTTTTTAGAGTTAGTCGACGAATGAGTCAACTTGGCGACGCGATGTCAGATAAATTTGTTATTTATTGTCAACATTGTGTTTCGTTACTTTAGAATTTTTAACGAAAAAGGTTGGGACTGTGCCAAATATTTGTTATTCTTAGGATCGTAGATTAGAATAGACTTATTGTTATGTTTGTATATTGTGTTTGTCAGTTTTATGCTAAGCTATAATTTGTCAACAAGTTTGTCTACATCGGGTGACAGAGTTGTGAACTCATAGTCAGCTATCACATGGCTGTCAATAATTTTAAGAATCAACTTAACCGAAGTGTTGACGTGTAAATATAGCAGCTCAACATAGAAATTTAAATAATATTTATAATTGACAAGTTATTTTTCTACCTTCCTTTCACGTTACCCTTAGAGCTAACGTAGAGGTAGTGGACGAACGCCCTAGTGTTACGACTTTTGCTTTGTCAGTAAATGTTGATACAGCAATAAGGTCTTCAATACTTTAGTTAGATTTTATTATAAAGCATTTAATTTGACTTACAAATGTAAATTTAATATGTTTTGGAAGGAAGTCAGTAATAATCCGTAACGCTTTATAATTAGGTTCAACGAAATCTAGAATTTCGATAGTCATTTCTTCTACGACACTTTTTGGATATGCTTTATTGCACGTTACCTTTCGTTTGCTTTTGGGATTGTTTGTCTTAATCTTTACATTATAACGTACTCTTTATCTATAAATATTGGTAAGATAGGCGTATTTGCGTGTTTAATCGAACGTCTTCCAAAATGACGTAAGGTATTGTTGTGTTTCTTTTCTCTTTGTTGCTTTATAATGTTTTTTTTTATTATTAACTTCATAAATAATTCAGTTTTTTTCATCTAAACTTGTAGTTTTATGTGTAACCTAATCGCTATTGTGACTTTTACTGAGTTTGCAGTGGTTCAATAGTTAACTTTAGTTAAAGTAACTTTTCTCATGGCATTTGGACTATGTCAAGTATAAGGGACAAAATATTCGAAAAAAAAACTAATAAAACGGTTAAATAACACAATTTACTTGTCTCAGAGCTTAATGTTCAGTTTCAGCAAATAATTACTTATTTGTGGACGTCATCCTATAACTATAACCTTTGCATTGTTAAGAACTCTTCTCAAATCTTCTTCCTTCAAGAAGAAGAGTTGTAAATCTGATCATATAAAAATAGTCCCTTATTTAAATAATTCCATTCATGGAGAAAAGATCTTTATTCAGCAACGAAATTTTTTATTAAATTCACATAAAACTGGCTGCACACATTCCGAATCAACAATAACGTTCGAAAAGCGTACAATTGAACCATTGCAAGCTAATACTTCAGGCTGTGGCTTCATAGGACTTCGATTAGCAAATTAATTTACCTAATACCTGCCTTATAACATTCTTATTTAAGCGGTTTTGGATGAAATTTGGCACACAGATAGTTTATAACCTGGATTAACATAAAGGGTACTTTTAATCCCAGTGGTATGTTCCCGTGGGATATTTTGCGACATCCGCAGCCGCGGGCAAAAGCTAGTTTAACATAAAATGCTCGCCAAAGAATATTTGATAAAATTCATAAACAGATCTTACAGAACTCCAGATATACTGACATGGTCGTCTTCCATTTGTCCGCGATACGTCACAGTCAGGTTTAGCATCCAAGAGAGCGTTGACCGCGGAGAGACTGCGAGGGACAGGGGACTGGGCTCGGGAGACAGTTTTTGAAGTGAAAACTTCTTTAGGCGCGTTGGGCATTTTTTGAGATTGGATAAAACCATTGAACTCGCGACACTGTTACCGATGCCGCGTTACATTCGGATGTGTTCGGCTGTCGTCGGTATATACTCGGTTTTAATGTATTTCCGATATGTCAGTGAGTGATGGCAAAGTGTTTGTGTTTTGTTTATATTAAAAAAATACACACATAATTGTTCAAGTTTTCACTTCTTCTTGTTCTTCTTCTTTATGGCATCACGCAGGTCAACCTAGAGCTTTTACCGGGCTTGTGGGTGCCTGATAAATTAAGGCCTCCAGCCAGGGTTTAAAAAAGTAAGCGACTACACGCTTAGGGCAAAGGGTTACGGACCTCAACTTAGGGCGTCGTCGCGCGACTTTGTGACTCGCATAGTGAGTACAGCGGAGCGTTTTATATTGACCAGAAATCCAAAAGACAACTTGGGACAACCCTCATAATGAATGAACCCTCATGATGGTAATGAATGGTGGTAGCCTTATTTGCTATGTGTAAGTCATATCCTGCTACAGCCTAATTCAATAGCTTACTTCAAGCTGTTATTTCCTTTCTATCTTTCTTAATTTTTGTACTACCTTGATAGTTTACTGATAAAATAAAAATAGATATTAAAAGTGTAATTAATAGGTAGATGAAACCACACGAAATTTGCGTTGAGCTTCCAACACGATTAGATGTAAATACAGAAATAAATAAACCACTATTCACAGTTATAGACACTTCCTTCTTATGAAACAAATGAATGTATTATTAATATAGCCGTTTAGAGATGCTGATTATCAAGTACACCTAAATAGACCTAATTACTCTTATTTTCTTAGAGAAATAACCCTTGATTACTGAAGGAGAAAACTGTCAGCGAAAAGTATCATCAAAATGTCTAAGAGATTTAATTCTAGAAAAATAAGGATAATATTAAGACAATCAATTAACAATATCTCAATGAAAATATTTTTTTGTCAAACATGTATTTGCCATTTTTTAAGGCACGGACACACTACATCACGACGATACAACGCACGAATATCTATCTTAATTAATATTAACGCACACTATAAATTGAATGCAGGCACTGCCATAAGCTAAAACACGAAGTTCACTTGAGTTGTGTCGTCGTGTTTTGGTAAGTCTGTCGTTTTTCAAGTAACTAACAATATTTTATTTTTTTCTATCATCTTTGATGATAGTCAGCATCTGTTCTCGGCTTCCTTTGCAATAACTAATACATTGTACTTTAAGTTGTGTGTGCCTTATTTTATTAGTTCTTATTGGTCTCATGCTTTTATCGTGGGAAAGATTAGAAAACAGATTCAAATTGAGCGTAAAAAACACTCGGAATAAAAAAAAATATATAAAAAATTTATAGCTAGCAGGAATGTATGAACTTTACACACGAAGTAAACAATTTTACTACGCCAAAGTAATAAAAAGTCAGTATCATTAAATATCCAAGTAAGGATTCCATCAAAATTGACGCCAATTTCCCTAGTCATAATTTTCCCTTCCTACTCAAGTGTCAAATAATAATATGAATAGATATCTTGTAAAATTACACAAAAACAAGACACTAATACTACTCTCTAGACAAAAATAAAGTTACCAAATCGAAATCTTACATCAACTTAGTAAAGGCACGTGCACATTATACCGGTCCACAATGTCGCAGTGCGGCGCGAAAACCCATGCGAATATTTCCCATACATTTATAACGGTCTCTGCGATGGCAGAGTGTAGCAGTTCTCAATATCACGCAGGGGATCGCCAAGCAGTGTATGCAGCACGTTGAAACATGTTCAATGTTCATTTATACTGTAACAGACAATTTGCCGTTGCGCTGCGGCCCGGCACGCATTACTGTGTCAAGTTTAGGTTTCGACGCTGCAATGCGCTTTCCGGGAGTTGACATAATATGTACTTACCTTTATGCAGTGATGTGTGACCTAGTACTTGTTGACAGGTCTACACTGTCCTCCCATACCTATTAACAATGTAATTATTGTTTGAAAATCTAAAATTAAGAAACATTTCTAAAAGAGTAATCGTGGAGTTTCTTGCCGGCGCTTCTCCACAGGAAACGACAATTTGAAAGTTGGAATTGGTTTCATAAGTGCCCATGCAGCATGTGAAACAAAATAATTAAAATTTGATGTTTATAGAAAGTGTTAATGACACAGTTGCATAGGTCAACTTATAAAAATAATGTTTTAATCTTTACCACGGTAACACGCTACTAAGATGTTAGAAACTTTTGTATCATAATTAAACCTTTTGTGTGCTTCAAATAGAATTAGTTACCTTAGTTAACTAACCAAAGTTAGTTGAAATAATTTTATCGATGTCTTGACGGACTTGTATTTAAGGAATAATTGTGTATATCTTTAATTTAAACGAAAGCAATCGTACTCATATTAAATTTGTGTAAGTTAAAGATTTTATATTGTCGGATCATTGTAATAATTTGGTGTCGCAACGACGTGTAGGTTAAGTGTATGTTCGGAGATTTTCGTCTTAATATTATTAAGTGTAATTAATGTCCTCGACTAGTTATTAATTATGATAATTTTTTGTTTGTTATTGAATTGTTTTTCACCTTTCTCGTCACGAGTAACGGTGTTTGTTGTATGGGAATTGAAGCTAAGTCAACTTATAAAAAAATATATTTTTCCATAATAATATCAGTGGAGACTACTGTAATTGACTGTTACTTAACCATTCGTGGTAAACATTCTTCTAAAAGTAGACGTTTCACTCTAACAACAACAATAATATAATAGTGTGACTTCAACAATATGTTTTTCACTGTTATTCTTAGTATAAGAAGAACTTCAGAAAAATAATGAACTTGTTTGTCTCTACCTGGCATTCAAAGCTCTAAAATCTCAATCAATACTTTGAACGAACACGAACGAAGCGTTCTGAAATATCATTATTTGCTCGAGATAATTAGTACAATTATTAAAACGTAATAACTAACCAAAGACTGCAAAGACTGGGGCTTTGCCTCTCATTAATGTTGAACATTACCTACAATTCCTACAAAACAAACTGACCAGTGAAAATGGCATTACGCAAACGAACACCACACTAATGATACAAATATAGATGATAGATAGTTACATGAGAGGAAATTCCTAAATTATTTTAATATGTAAGGTACTATAATATTATGTCATACAATAATAGACTTCTGTGGGAATCTTGTCCTCAATAGTAATAGTGTTAGGAAAATTGTCGACTAGAGGCGCGGTTAAACTGACGTGGCATCGCGCGAACGTGCGCCTCGATTTGTTAATTACTGTGACAGCTGACTGTAGCGCCTGAAATGGAACGATTAGAAAATTAATAAATAAACATAACACTTTTGACGAAGGAGAATTTTTAAATGTATTTGTAGGCTAAGTTCAGAATTTTCGCGCTTACAGTCAGCTTTGTTTGTACTTATAGTGTGATTCGTGCCGCGTCACGTCGCGGGTGGCGAGCCGCGTTAGTGTGACCGCACCTTAACTGTTCAGTCACTTGTATCACGAAATCATTGCCACTTACTACGTTTAAGATTTATGCACTATGCTATAATATACATATATTATAATATATAAATATAATAATATTCGTATTGTACGTTGTAAGTCATAATAGCTCAATAATTTATGAAATCCGTAATTAAATAATTGTAATAAATAGTTATTAAGCAATTATTATAAAACTAGGTGGAATGCAAAGTTAGGGTAAGGCGAAATAATATACATAATAAAAAAAAAATAATTTAAGTGGTAAGGTAAATCGTTTAAGTCCCATTTTGTAATGTTAATTAAAAATCAAAAATCAAGCACTACCATTACCATTATGAATACACTCATGACTTCTTACTGCTAACATTGAAATGTATTATAAATATGAACTATAAATATTAAATGTTATGCGTTAATAATAAACACGTGCGTTTTATTCATAACGATTTCTTCTACAAATTCCTTTAAGGGTCAATTCATACTAGCGCAGAGTCGAAGCGTTAATCTGAAACTTAACATAGCAAATTCACCCTTATCTCCACAACGTAATGCACGTGCACCAATCAGCGTTGGTCGCGCTCAGACGCGCGAATTCCGTCAAAAGCGCGCGAGTTCGCGCGTCTTCTTTTTATCTCAGAAGAAATATGTGCATTACGTTGTGGAGATTAGGGTGAATTTGCTATGTTAATTGACCCTACTACACCACATAAAGTAACCCTCACACTACACTTTCACAATAAGCTCAGATTGGCACGGGTGCGTTATACCCGCGGCGATTTTTTTTCGCGCATGGGATTTTCAACGCACAGCTTGTCGTCGAAAGTTGAAAATCCAACAGTGTGTTTTTTTGACGCGCTGGGATGCGCTCTTTTGAATTCTCAACGCTCGGCTCAATACCGAGAATTGAAAATCCAGTGCGCGATAAAATCCCCCCGCGATATATTTACGTCTGTGCAAGCGTGGGCTTACACCCGAAAAAATTATTTGGTTTATAGTAGAAGCTAGTAAATGAGCGACAAACCGAAATGGGATATTGATCATTATGAACCCCTTTTACTAAGGGACCAAAGCTGCAATCGCGAAAAAAATAATCAGCCGTTCCCTACATTTTAACGAGTTATGCGAACATAAATGTAGGGAACAGCCGATTTTGTTTTCGCGATTTCAGGATTGGTGCCATAGTAAAAGTTGTTCATAATGATGAGTACAATCTTCCATTTCAATTTGTCGCATGTTTTCAATTTCATCCTGTATAATGACTCCAAGTCCTGATGACTTCAATAAGTGTGACCTAGATTTTGCGATACTGAATTAGAAGTTTGCCATAACACAAAACAACTTAGTTCGGTCATAACTTGTTAATTATATAATGGCTGTAGGTGTGTATTGGTCATCCAAAAATATAACAATGCCAACGGAATAATTGCGTAACACTTACAATAGCAATGCCTTTCATTTTGACAGTTCAACATTTTTCATTGCGTTATTTACGTTGTTCAGCAGACAAATTTTTAAAACATATGAAGCAATGGTGTAGCAATTTCTTTCAACATTGGATTGCGATTGAAAATGTGTTACGTAATTAGGATGCTGGTTTACCACACATGAAATAAACGAAACAAAAACTAATTTTCCGAATAATTATTATATATTCCTACCCAAAGCTACTGCTAAACAAAGCCCAGGGGTTCAAACCAATATCCAGCTTAGGAGATGGCGCATTATAGTACCCTTGAACCAAGTCAACAAGAGATATAGGGCAGGTGAACTGGTCACAATTCGAGAGGATATGGCCGAGACGGTGAGCAGCGTCGTAGGTTGCATGCTCCACTGGTTCTGATGCAAGGATTTTCGACATTGGTAACCTGGAAAGAAGAAGTGAAAGGAGAGGTAAAGTAAGTATCAATAAAGGGAGAAATTATAGGACTGAGTTCGTAAAGGCTAAATACTGCAACAATGGACAGCAATATCTAAACACCCCTTGGACTGAATTGTCCGCACTTAGACTCCAATGCGACAAGTTGTGCGTTGAAAACAGGAATCGAAAAAAAGATAAATAGGCCGTAAGAACCGCAAAGCCAACAGAATGATGATTTACAATTTCTTTATAACAAAACCTGCTCTCATTTTTATAATCTTTATTATTTTGGCTAGACTACTCAATATTACGATCATAAAATTAGAATTCATAACAATATAAAAACTATACTTACGTGAACAATGTCCTGAACATCTCTTCAACCATGTTCTCTCCATGAGGAACAAGCCTTTGCGTGGTCTCACACAATGTCTTGAGGATACACTGCCTTCCGTTGTAACCCATGCTGAAATAAACAAAAAAATTAGCCTCATAGCAGATATATTTATGATAGAAATAGTCTTTTGTTGAAACGAATATTTATAGAAGACAATTTTTTTTTAATGTATGCTCGCGCAATCATGCTGCGACTAAAAGGTGTTGATAGATTTCTACAAAAGCGAAACATGCTTTGGAATAATAAATAGGACAATATCCTGCTCTAAAAGTTTCATAAGGAATCCTTATGTCATGTGCAAGAGAATCTTCTACTAAAGTAGATTTCAAGTGCAATATCAGAACTCAACGATGTCGGCGATAAGGCGATAAGTCTCAACTGGAGTTGGACCTAACACCTTGGCTAGAAGTGGAGTTGGCTGCTGGAGTAAGGTGTTGACTGAATGATGGCAAAGGTTAGGCCTTAGCAACCAAGGACGTCTAAAAGTCCGTTGGGTCAACGATATCACTAAATTCACGGGAATCACCTGGATCAGGGATGCACTGAACCGGGAAGTATGTCAGCAAGGAAAGAAGGTCTATACCCAACAGTGGGTGATTCCAGTCTGATATTAAGATGATTAAAAACTTACTTCTCCATAATCTTCTCCAACTTTCCATACAGTTCTCGTCTACTCCTTCTCTGCTCCATTGGCCTCGTCAGTCTGTTATGTCTACGGTAGAACCTGGCGGTCTCTGTGGCGTTGGGCAGCTCGTATGCTATGCCCCAGTTCATGCCCCACGTGAAGGTACCAGGGACTGAAGTTGGGGAAGGTTGGCCGATCACACCGACTGTCATGCAGCCCGCACACTGGAATATACAGATGATCATACATGTTATTTGTTAGAATCTAAGCACCATGTGGCCTACCACCATCTTAACATAACTATAGCCGCATTTCTTTCCCACGCTGAAGTAAGATTAAAATAATACTGCTATATAGGGGGTGGTGGTAGGGTATTTCCAACAGATGGTTAAAACAATGGAACAGAGGTTTTTCTGTTGGTAAAGTTAACCGGAACTTATCTAAAGGCCAATTCTCGTAGGTAATTTAAAACGTTCAAAATCTTGGCGACGATAAAATGTCAAAAACTTGTCAAAAATGTAAGGAAATAAGAGGTATTATTTGACAGATTGAGACAGATCAGACATTCTTAAAATTACGAGAATTGCCCGCTGGTTATCTCTTTTGTTGACTGTACATGTCTCATAATAGTAAGCTAGCCACCTTAGTCATAACAGTCTAGTGTTGGTAAGCCGTCTGCGAGCATCACGAGAATTTTAAATTACCTCCTTATGGCATAGAACATCAACTTGAAAATAATTTATTCCAGCATCACCATGGAAATATATGTGAATGAAAAACGACGCCCATAAATCGTTGATAAGACATAAAAAAACTCTCTTAAAATTTAAGAGAGATAAAATTCCAAAAAGTACGTAATCAACCAAGTTTTATGTGTCTGGGTGATACGTTTTAAGGCTCTGCATCTAATCTAAGAGCTACTCTAATACATACGAGTTTCTCCCCAATTTTATCGAGTTCTGTGTCGAATTAAAACTTTTATCATTACATTTTATGCCCATCTGTTTATTGCCATTAAAAAAAAAAACATAGCTCACTTTGGTGTTCTACTTAACATACTTAAACAAATCTTGCTTCATAACTAGTCTTATTAAATAAACAAATGCAAACTTACCGAAAAACTGGAGCCCTCTGGAAAAGCAACATATCTTTTTCTTCTCGACAATATCTTAGAACCAGCTTTGGCAGCACAAAATTCACCATAAAAACAGGCCATTATTAAAAGAACAAAACATCTTGATTTTAGTACCATTTTCAGAGAATATCGTGTTCAACCTTTCATAGATGAATATAGCAATGATATGACTAACGGCCTATCCGTTAAACCGTGTCAAAATAACGGTTCCAGTAATTTTCATGTTATCACAAAGCTAACTGCGGCGTCACGAAGTGAATGACACACTGAACTAATTAGTAATGTCAATCATGCTTAGTTGTCGATAATTACATTTGAAATTCTATAATTAGATTCGTGTAAATTAATTTAGGTGGAAACTAAAATTTATTTGTACCTATTTGCGATGAATTGATGAGGATCAAGAGTCTATTTGTAATTAATGTTCCAGTAGTGCAGTGCAGTGTGTATTCATACATCTTTTCATGGGTTTTGGCAGAAACTACAGAAAGCCACCTGCGATGATCCTTAGAAACTCTTTTTGCTTCGTTTTTGTTCATACATAATTGGTCATACACGCACGCCGCGCTATTTGCGAGTTCTACGCACCTGACCTTTCCAGTAATATCTATGTTAATATTATGTAAAATCATGCTTAAACATTGAAAAACCAACAATTGGATTTTACATCAAATGTTATGGTTATACGAAAAATACGTCAAAAAATATAAAAACTGCCAATACCTTTTAACCTTATAAATTACATTGTAAAAATTCATCCTTATACTCACATACACCGAAAAACATAACCCTGCCGTGCCGTTGGGAAAAATGAATTCAACGATTCCATCAAGACAGCCGTCAAAATATGAAAAGTTGATTAATTAACCCTGGAACACACTGAAAACCTTTCACAACGGTTTATTGAAGGTCGATTCATTTGCCTGTTAACGCGGGTTCCGTCAAAATTGGGAATCAATTATACCCAAAAGTTTTCACAGAGTAAATGCTTTTAACCCTTCATATCTCTTTTAGTCCATTGTCGGATAATATTTTTAGATGGATCGTGAAAAAGGTGTTTTAATTTGGATCAAAAATCTAGATTTATAAAGGGTCAAATTGGTTGGAATAAAGTGGAAAATAAATACCAAAGTCTAAAAAATGGGTGTCGCATTTTTATTTGACAAAAATACTATTAACTTAACGTTCATATATAATAGACACACGGGTACCGATATAATAATTTATACCTATAGTAGATTATATATTAGCACTTCTGTTCTTATAAGATTTAAGTCATAAGAAAAGAAACACTTATTGTAAATTATTGTGTAAAATCTTATATTAATAACATAACATCAAAGTGGTGCGGCGATCAGATATCGTTTGCAGGGCTAGCATGGCCAAATATCGCACAAGACAAGAAAGGAAAGGTTTGGAAAGAAAAGGGGGAGGCCATTTCCCAGCAGTGGGACACAACATACGATAAAAAAAAAAAAAAAACATTTCACCCGTATTACCAGAAAGGTTAGGCAGAGATATAGTACAGCCACAGTTCGTCAGTTCATCATTTCAGCCGAAAGACGTCCACTGCTGGACATAGGCCTCCAAAAGCACCTCCACTTCGACCGGTTTTGTGATTCTCGCATCCAACGGGTTCCTGCGGCCTTCACAAGGTCGTCGGTCCACCTTGTGGGAGGCCTGGTTCGTCAGTTAAAAGTACCTAATATAAAATTGTATTTGTGAATAAAGTTTGAATTAACCAAAATTACTACTAAATAACGCCCAAGGGCTCCTCCCAACATCAACGTTCGGCGCTGGCGCGTTATAATATCCTTTCATTAAGTCCACCATTGAGATTGGACATCTATATCTGTCACACGCGTCAACAAGGCGGCCGAGACGATGTGCTGCATCGTAGATGGCATGTTCCAGAGGTTCTGTCGAAAGTACTTTTGTTGGAGGCATTCTGTGAAAGAAATACGGGTTTGGTTTTTATCGTTACATTATAATCAGCAAATAATGTTTCCACTGCTGGGACACAAGCCTCCTCTCTTCGAAAGGGAGTGAGTTGTAATCTACCGCGGGGGCCCAGTGCCGGTTGGTAGATGTACGAGTAACATGTCTTCAAATTTTTGGTTCTAGGACACGCCGGTTTCCTTACGATGTTTTCCTTCGCCGTTTTGTGAGTAGTGATGATAAAATTATTTACACAAAGTAAAGCGCCTGGCTGGGTTCGAGCGCACGACCCGAAACGACTCGAAACTTACACACGCAAACGAACGCCCGAACGGACTTGTAAGTCCGGGCCATTACCACTGGGTCACCACTGCTTTTTGCCACTGCTCCTCTCTCGTATCTCGTCACATCTGGCAGGCGAGATCGCTGATGAAGGCGTTATAGATCCGTATCTACCTACTAGAGCAAAAACTTAATTGTGTCCAACCAGCCATAAAATATTATCGTTCACTTGTTCAGCCGTCAAACTAATTATCTTTCCTTTGACCAGACAGTTAGATCAAATCATAAAGGTAGGAAAGGTAATAAATCATAGAAGAAAATAAAGTTTTCACAAAAGAAAAAAGGTGGCAATTTCCTGTGTTTCATAGAGTTGTTTCTAAGCTAAAATAATACTCACGAGAACAAAGTTCTAAACATTTCTTCAACGATGTTCTCTCCGTGTGGTACAAGCCTTTGAGTGGTCTCGCATAGAGTCTTCAGGATGCATTCTCTGCCGCTGTACCCCATACTGAAATGTAAAAATGAATCTATCTTACAAGAACAAATACCTCTATGAAAACTTGAACAGTTAAAAAACGTTCGCATCGAAAAATTTACTATAATTTTGTATCAAATGAAAGGTACTAACTCAAAGAACTATCGTTGAAACTGAGCAGGGACACTTACAGGTTGGTGTAGAATTTACCTATTGGAATATAACTTTAGAGGCCTTTAAGGAAGTCATCGGTTCAGATTCCTAAGCTTGCAACTTCCAATCTTAGCTAACACTAAACAATTTTTTCGAGACATCGCTAAGCGGTTGTCGACTCTTGACGTGACCAGAAAGCTTGCTGATTTTTTGGCTAAAGAAACAGCATCGCGATACAACTTGGCAATGCTGCCAGTCTTTTGAGCCCTTTTCGTATCAGAAGCGATGCGGACGAATTTTTTGATGCCATATGCTTCTTTCCCTCTTATTTTATATACTTGTACATCTAAACTAATAATACAGGTGAATATTTTGTTTAGAAAAGACTACGTGAACTCGGGGGTGCCCCGATTCGGTTTTGAAACAGATTCGACCTATTCAAACCATGAAATGTCCCCCAGTGGTGGACAGCGAGAATATTTTTAAAAATTTGTTTCGCTGTCCCCCTGTGGTGGCCAAACAAATGGTGGACATCGGGAATAATCAATAAATCAACAGTAGGTGAATCCTCCATTACTTCAGTCAACCTTAGGTTAATTAATTGTAGTTGAATAAACCGTAGGCGATTATTCTCCTTTAGGGATTTCGTTCATTTGTTATTACAAAAATCTGTGAAACGATCTTTGGGTATTTTAAACAGTAGGTCTTCTGACCATAGTTATCTTGAAAATAGTTAGAATACGTTTAGTTATTATAATATGTAACCTTATTAATATATTGTTTTATGTCCTAACACACTTACTTATCCAAAATAGTCTCCAGCTTTCCATACAGCGCTCGTCTATTGATTCTCTTCTGTAGATGCTGTTTATATTTCTTCTGTCGGAAGAAAATGGCTGTTTCTGTGACGTTGGGCAACTCATAGGCTATAGCCCAATTAAGACTGAAGGAAAACGTGCCCGGATTTGAGTTTGGGGCAGGCTGCCCAATCACACCTACTGTCACGCAACCGGCACACTGGAATAATCAATATAATGGAATAATAATGGCTTGCCAAGATATAGGAAGATAATTGTGTAGGTACCTAATTGTCCCACCTATAGACGGTTTAGGAGGGATCTCAAACCAAAACTAACTGTTATAACCGAAGGAGGTTGGAGATGAAATGATGAAGTAACACAACCGATACGTACAGTCACGAGCATAAGTATGTATACTCCTGGCTTTATTCAAAGGCGATTTTGTCCTTTATTTTTTAATTAAAGTTTATGTTATTACAAACATAGTATTTTCGAACCCATAGGTTTATGTAAAGTGTCGTATTTCAACTTTGCAATCGTTATTTCACGAAAAAATCGCAATTGAAACTTGCCAAGTGTTGACATATTATTGTTCGTGACTGTACAAGAAGGTTACATGCTCTGTGCGTACAAGCTCATATACTGGACCGACGCAGCAGTCGTTAATGTAAAACTTAGTTACTAGTTTACCCTACTTATTTATTAATTATAAATAAGTAGCCAAATAACATTCCTCCACCTTTAATCAGAAATAGTTCTTATAATCTACTACAGTTCTAGTTCGTTTCGACTGAGCGTCTGGCTCAGGTTCTGTGGGGGAGCTGCCGAAATCTCTTCCTTTTCAGCGAAATGGTCGCTGTGAAGAAGCTCTGATGCAGGCGTTTCAGACTCAACTGGTAGTTCTTCTACGGAGATTTCGGATGGTGGTGCCTGCCCGGAGCTCGTCGGATGAGATGGCATTACAAATGCGGGAATGATCTCTTCGCATGGCCCATCTTCAGGTAGATACTAGTAATATCAGACCAGAGTTTTTTGTCCTTTACTGTAAGTCATTGGTGTTCAAGATAAACTCAGAATGCAAATAAATACAGGGTAGCATCGACGCGCAAACTCCATAAATCAGCACATAATTCTAGACAGAGTAGAAATTTTTCGTCGGTTATCAAAAAAAAAAAACTGCTGTTTCATCGAAAAGTGCAATACCTGCGCGGTCAAAATGTATGGAACAGCAGATTTTTTTTTATGACTGACGAAAAATTACAACGCAGGGGCTTCAGCATCATCTACTGAACTCGTGGTAACAGCTCGCGCATTATCATCACCACATGAGTGAGTAATTTTTTGTTTGACTATCCAAAAAACACAACACAACATAAAACTTACCGAAAAACTGGATCCTTCCGGGAATGCGATGTATCTTTTTCTTCTGGACAAAATCTTTGACTGCGAAACATCGCTTGTATTCGACAACGCACTAAACTGAATACCACTTAAAAATATTATGACTAAAAAAATTATATTGAAATACATTGTATGAAAAGAAATCAAAAGGCTATCACAAAATCGAATGGGAACTAGAGAAGACCAATCAAAAATAAAATACCACTATTTTTAACAAACTTTCATAAAATCGCGTAAAAAAAAATATACTATCAGTGTGGATGTAATACAGTGGAATGAAGTCCAATTACGACTAACGGGAAGCTCATTCACGTCTATTGTTCAAATTTTATAACTGTATTGTTTAATATTGACGCTAAAAGACACCGAGCGAGGTGTCAGATTCATAGGAAAGTGACCCTATTTGACAAATTAGTATCAATAAAGAATGTTCGCATTGTTTCTTGAATCTACGATGTGTGTTTGTCTCAAATGTCTTATTTATTTAACTACACATATAAACAGACAAGATGAAATAATCAGAAAAATACGTACCTCGTGATACGCATCCAGGACATCTCGACCGCTTTCCGGGCCGATCTCTTTGGCGCCGTCCATCTTCAGACACCCATTTTTTTTTTGGGGCTGGGATATCATCAAATGACTCCTCCCGCTCTGGGTGAAGCGGAGGAAAGTGTCAGACTCTTACTGACTAAAACCCACCCGTGTTCCTTCCTTAGCCATTTATATTCCGGGGCAGCGGTAATCCTTTCGGACAATCCCGCTACCCCGGCAGGCTTCGGCCCTAACGGGTCCCTTTCTTTATGCTGACATCCCTTTGAGACGCGCGTGGAACACATACGCGCCGTCCGGCACGGGCTTGGTCCTGATCGGACAGTGAGCTACCCATTAGTCTCCCTCCGCAGCGCAGGCCCGCGCCTACGGTGGCCGGAAATCGTCCATCTTCAGGCACCCATTGTGTGGCGATTTTTGCCCAGAGGTTATCCTGCATGCGGTTCCCAATCCCATTTGAGCCTGGAAGCATTCTTGCTTAAGTCTATTAATTATACCCGTTTTGGAACGCAGCGTGGTGTTCCTAATTTTGTCCTGTATTTTTACACCCAGAATGCAGCGTTCCATCGCTCTTTGGCAAACTCCAAGGCGGAAAGTATTAATAATGAAAAAACTAAGCTATTGATTAAGATTCTTCATTCCTCAATGCCATTAGTGGTTAGCCGCAGATAACATGAAACGGGCATTCGTTAATGATAGGCTTCACAAACTGCCACAACACAATTAAGAAAAACAAATGCAAGCTGCACACGTCTTCTTAAAACCAGTAGTCCAGCCAGTAGTAAACAACCATTAACAACACCCAATAATTCTCACATGATCTAGCTTCAACAACATCAAACATTACTTCAAAAATAATCATGTACCTACTTACTTTACCCTTCATAAAAGTAAGCTTAGGGTAAAAAGAGCCCCAGTTAGCATAATGTTGGGGTAAAAACCTGAACACGATGACGGATAGCAGACATTCCATTAGGCTTGTAACGCGACAGAGGCCGGAATATGGTAGTGCCATTACCCCAAATCTGTTAGTATACAAATCATGTCTCTATTGCGTCTGTGGACGAAATCGATGAGATCTTTACGGTTTTTGATGGGTTTAGCTATGGGGATATTTGGGACATTCTATTTTATAGAATAGCATCAACACACATGCACAACTTAGACTCGATTTCAGTGCAGCTTATTTGACGAACTTTCTTTTGAACACGCTTTTACTATAGTTTTTTTATCTCACGAAGCGACGCGCTTTACTTTTGGTAACCAATTGTACAAACACGCTGTGAATGTGTGTAATAATAATAACAATCATTTTATTTCAGAATTAAACATCCATAATTTGTTAGTAAAACATTAAACCTTAAATAACTGTCTTAGTAAACATGCAGGTTGGACAAATAATGGACGAGCGGGCAATCAAATTTCCCTGCAATGACATTCAGGAGACTGTTCGAGCTGCCCCGGATCCTCTGCAGCAGTGACGCGGCACGCTTACGTCTGATCGCTGCGAAGCCATCAGTGTGCGCATCAGCAAACATTCCCGACGCACTGCAGAAGCGTGGAAGCCCCAGCAGCATCCTGAACGCATTGTTGTATTGAATTCGAAGAACATTGATGGCCTTCTGCGTGTACGCAGAAGGCCTCTGGACAAGTTGTAACTTGTCCAGAGGCCGCACGTGTAAGCGCAGGAGTTTTCGGTAGCGTCCGAGACTATGCTGGTAACCACAAGTACAGTGCGCGTCGTTTCGTAAATGAACATACTGTAGCTACACTTGTAACTAACAATGTAATAAAATCTAAAGTAATTTTTTTCTTTTCCAAATATAATATTTCTAAAAGGACTGATTTTTCCAACGCCAGATATCTGAGAAATAATTTAGGATTTTCGACAGCTTTTCCATACAAAATATGACAGACGTCAGTTTTATTCCACGGATAAAATTTATCTGACGTATCTAAAGTATGATAATTGAATCATCTAGCTAGATGGTTACGAATATTGCACGAAACCAACATAGTAATTTGATTTTAAATAAAGGTTGAAATCAATGCACCTAATGTAGTTTTCCAATATAAGATTCGGCAGGTTAAAATTGCAAACACTCACCGTCGTGATTCTATCTACATGATAAAAACCTTAAATTCATTTACTGACAGACAACACGCATCCTAAACCGCAGCCGTAAAATCGCATTAAAATTCCTTTCATAACGAAGGTGAACAATAAGGAAGGATTTTTGAAAACTCGTGCAATAAAGGGGTAATGCAAATAGAGGATGAAAGATTGTAGAAAGTTTATCATTGTGCCAATCATAGATCATCATCATCTGCCTAGCCTTTTCCCAACTATGTTGGGGTCGGCTATAAGGTTTTTTTATATATTTCTATGGTGCCAGTGGAAGCCCCACAGGGCCCATGGATTGTCTCATATAAAAAAGTAGTCGTACCTTGTTCATAATCAATAACTTAAGAGCAACACAAACCCAGACTTACATATTCGCCGCCGCTGATTTCAAAATTCTTCGGCTAACAACTTATACGATTATCCCGATTTATATATCACAAACTGTGTGTGACATTACAGCCTCTGTAGCAGCCCCTATAATCCCTTTTCTCTCGCTCTTATGCCACTTGAAATTCCAGTCAAGATTGAGAGCAATAAAATTTAACGATTTTATTCCCCTGTGCAGTGAAGGTTGATAACTACTGTGCTCTGAATGTCAGCGGAATCTGTAAGACTGAGTAAAATTGTAATGGCACATAGTCAAGCTAAAGTATGGTAGGTCATACATAATCAGGCTATAATATTCCCAATGCTGCACACAAGCCTCCTCTCTTCGAGAGGGCTGTAATCTTCTATGCGGGCCCAGTGCGGGTTGGTAGATGTCACATGTCTTCGAATTTAGGTCTTAGTGGTAGGTCATACGGTTCATAATAATAGCTAGCGTTGTTAGAATTATTGGTGATATTAGCAGGACAGTAGATTAAGTAGGTATTCTTGTCTTAGGGCAAATTTCACTAATTAAACTGAACGCTATCAGCACAGCTGCTAAACCACGTTACAATAGCCATGCAGTTTGCACGCCAGAAGCAAAAATTACCTTGATATAATTTATGTGATTGCAGTAACAAATCCGGTCACTCTGACTGCGTGCTAAAACTAATTTCAAAATCAGGGCTGAAATTTACAGTGTTCTAATATCTACCTACGATCCAAAAACCAGTATTTAGCAGATCCCCGAAACTAAAGTATTTACCCCCCTTATCCGTACGGTCTCAACATTCAAAAGATTTATGAAAACATACATCACTGTGGCGACTTGACCTCCCCTACTAATGGCTGACGAACGATACTTATGGCCATCGTTATTATTTGAGGACAAAGGCCCGATGGCTTCGACAAAAACTTGACAAATTCTATTTCTGTTGGGTGAATGAGGTCATCGGTTGTTTTCCTGAAGTTCTGGTTCAGTTACTTACTTGTTCGGGATTTGCAGATGGATCGGGTTGGTCTTTCATGTTTTTACCCGCGTGTTCCAGAAAAAGTTTAATGTTTTTATTTCCGTTAGGCCTTTGAATTTCATACAGGGGCCTGTACTCAATACCAGAGGATAATGTAGGTATCTAAATTGGACCAAATCATTTTTAGGGCAAATTTCACAGCAGATTTAAACCGGGTTCAGTTTCATTGGTGAACTTCTCCCTTAGTTAATCTCGCCTTTGAGTAAATTGCATACAATGCGGGATGCATGAAGAAGCCTCCTTGTGTAGCGCAGTTTGTTCCGCCAGTTACTCAACTGAACCGAGCGCACGGTGCATCCTGGACAGTCACACCCATCACCCTATTTGACTGGCCAATTCTTCCCTTGCGGTGGTAGGGCTAACGCCCGCCTGGTTTGCGACCATCCTCCCACCGGAGTCTGACGTTAAGCAGCCTGCTGTGTTTCGTCGATGCGTGGGAGCTCCAGTGCCTTAGGCATCTTCTGGGCACGCTCGTTCCATCATAGACTTCATCCATCGCTTTCCATCAGACGTGATCGAGGTCAAGAGCGGCCTATTCAGCAAATTTTTTTTAATTGTGTCGAAAAGCCGAGTACTTTTCAAGAAAAATTTTTAAGGTTCCGCAAAATGAACCATTAAATTAGACTTATTACCAATCTCTATAATGTCATTCTATCAGACAATGTTAACATAACACAATACCGTGAAATAAAGTTTAAACACAAATGGTAGGGCACATAAAAGCCACTGGTGTGTGAGGCGATAACCGTTTTCGGGATCCAGCACTAAAAAGCATTTGCCAATCGGTAAGAACGTGTTTTGAGCTGAACTTAAGCTCAGCTTGTGTTCAGCTGGCTTTGGTAGCAGGTTTTCTGTATTGGATGGTGTCTTTGCATTTAGAACTAAGTATTTTTTTGTATTTCTTATCTATATCATTGTGAGCTGCACCGGTCGACATCATCATGTCAACGCCCAGTGCAGCTGTCTCGCCTAGGGTCGCAGGCTCGCAGCATTATGCTGAATGATGGCCGATTTGCGTAGAAGTGACGCATATTTTCCCCCAATTTGTTCTTTTTGTTTTTCTCTTCTTTCTTCGCGTCATGTTTACCTACCGCAAATAAACTTATTTTCTTTCTTTTTGCTAATATTAGTTATACCTAGGTACATAAATAAGAATACATGTATACTTCGGGAGCTGTGTGAAGATGAGAAGATATTGAGTCGAGGTTCATCTAAGTGTCTTCCATAAATGATATAAATTCTGCCGCAGTAAGCAAAAACGACGAATATCGGCCAAAAATATAAAGAAAAATAAAGCTTACTAAACAAAACAGGCGCATCCATTAAGGCACATTTTTCTCTATTCCCTTACCTCAGATGCGCCCCTTTTACTTACGGGCGGCGGCAGAATTAGCACACGCAATCGACTGCGTGTTTTTTTTAACCAAAATCCAGGAGGTAGCCGGACCTTCTCCAGGTCCGAGGCCACGTATCTGTGAAATTCCATCAGGAACGGTTTACTTTAGGCGTTAAAAAATCATAGACGGACAAACAGACAGACTTACTTTCGTATTTATAATATAGATGATGATGTTATTGTAGTATAGATTGTAGCTAACAATCGCATCGTCCATCCTCACTTCTTCCTCCTTTTAAGTTTTGGTGTACAGTACCTAAACATTTTCTCTCTATCCGTCTTCTCTCTTTTTTGCCTTTTCTTTTACTCGCTCTGTTCTTTTTTCTTAATTTCATCAGGCTTTTAACCCAAAAACAATGTTACAAAGACCATAATATCACTCAAACGAACAAAACCGCCTATTCAAAAAGTTACATCATCGTTACAGTATGTACTCGTAGGTATTCAAAAGTAGCTTATGCTTTCCATATAATCCAATAGCAATTTTCTAATATATACGCTGAATAATAAAGTGCTAATTATAATATAGAACGAGCCAATGATCGATATGTGATGCAAATGCGTGTTGCTTGTTGTGGAATATGATCGATCCTAATGGATGCCCCAATCCGAAGGGCTGCAACCCTTTGCTGTGTGGTCCAAGTTCACGGGGTTGATTTTAATAAGAGCCGATGTACCTAATATTTTTTTCTGACATGAGAATAACATAATCAGCCTATAACGTTCCTACTGCTGGGACACAGGCTTTCTCTCTGTGAGAGGGAGTGGGCCATAATCCACCACCCAGGCCTAGTGCGGGTTGGTAGATGAACATGAGAATGGGTAAGTTAAATCGATCTGCAAGGCTAAGCTACGCTTGCCGCGGTAAGTTTGTGAATGGGGTGACCATCCATTAACCTACATACGTCGAAAAAGAGGCTGTCATTTGTAGATATATGACAGTTGATACGTACCCGTAACAACTGTTAGACATTTCAGTTATCTGACGACCAGTCTTACCAAGGGTTACCGTGGTACCCAGTAACTGCATTTTGGAGGTCAGATAGGCAGGCGCTCCATTTAAAATACTGGTATTCAGTTGCATCCCGTTAGACTGGAAGCCGACCCCAACATAGTTGGGAAAAGACTGGGCAGATTGATTGATTTTGATTTTGTACTACATCTTAAATGAGACAGTTTGGAGTAATTTCGTGTATTGTCGAAAACCATATAATTTTCGGTCATGATTTTGGTTATCATAATTTGCCTATGACAGTTGATATGGCTAGTCATAATGATAAAAGTCTGAATAGTATTTACCTGTTAGTAAACTCCTTAATAAAGACTAGTTCTTGGCAGCTCTGGACAGAGAGAGGTTGAAAGAGAGTATGTAAGGCTTTGCCCAGCAGTGGGACATTAATGGCTAATAATAAAAGACTCTATAGGTAAACCTTTTTCGCACTGTTGAGTGTAGAATAGATTCACACTGGAAGAGGGCTTTTATTTCAGAATTGCAGGTCAGATCTATCGCGAGGGAATAAAGTTTTAAAATAGATGAACTAATTTACTTGCCTGGCAGTATGTGGGTAGGTATCTTAAGTCAGTTAATAAAAAATAGTAGTTTTTATTCCTCATCAGTTTATAATTTAAACCAGACATGCTTACTTTATATCCTATCTAATGGAATAACGACATTATACTCGTATTAAATTGATAATCGTTCAAATTCAGATCTAGTTACACCGATTTACATTTTTATGACATTACTAACATTAAAATTTTAAACAACATTAACATTTTTATGATTTTACTAAATAGTAACATGCCCCGTGATAAAAGTGAAATTTGTAAATAAAAAAGGCTTGATGGATAAATTCTTGCCGAGATAAAGTTCAAATCAAAAGTAATTTATTAAAATAGGCACTTTAAACATCATAATTACACAATCCCCAAATACCACTTTTCACCACTTCCAAGTGCTGGGAAGAAGAGGATAATAAACTCCACTGGAGTTTGTTGTTGAATTACCTTATATGCCTGTAATAACAACAACATCCATATTCCACGCTTCATGCACAATACAGCAACGCTAACTTGGTAGCAGAAATAAGAAGTACAATAACATAACAACAAATAATATAATTTATTAGCATTGCCATTCAACACAGCAATGCTGCCAGCCTTCTGGGCACGTTCCCGGATGACAGCGATGCGGACGGGTACCTCGACGCCTAAGTGTCCTTTTTTATGTATTTATTTTATAGTAATAAAGTTAGTCATTTAATTTAGTATCTAGTGTAAATAGTTAGTTACATTTTCTACAAATATTTTTTTTTTCCGTTAGCCTGTACCTACTGTCCCACTGCTGGGAAAAGGCCTCCCCCATTTTCTTCCACATTTCTTTGTGCTGTGCCTTCTCCGTCCAGTCGGTTAGGAACGAGCGTAAATGATCACGCCAGCGTTTCTTAGGCCTGCCTCGCTGACGTCGCCCGTCTTCAGGCATCCACTGTGTGACGACTTTGGCCCATCTATCTGGATGTATCCTATAAGTGTGACCTGCCCTGTCCCACTTCAGCCTCGCAGACTTGCCGCCAACATCGGCGATACCTGTCTTGGAGCGTATTGTAATGGTGCGAATTTGGTCGATGACTTTAATCTTTAAGTTATTACGCTCCATCGCTCTTTGGCAAACCTTGAGTTTGGACTTCTAAGCCTCTGTCAAAGACCAAGTCTGGACCAATTATTTCTTAAATATAATTTATTAACACACCGCTATCTCATTTTATTTAAATCCAATAAAAGGCCTAGTATAGACAGTAGATAATCGTTGTCTTTCTCGCAAAAGTCTGGTTCCAATAACTCACTATACGTCAGTCCCATTTCTTCGACAAACTCCTGTTCGTGCAAAGCCCTGAAATAAAAATAATTTATGAAAGCTTGGTTTAGGGAATAGTGGAAATTCATCTTAGAGCAGATTCTGAGGTAAAATGGTGGCGGTTATATGCACCTGTTAAAATTTCAGGGAACATTGAGCTTTTTGAAAGTGTTTAGATTAACGTTCATGAAAATTTTGTTAGCCAGTTGGCCTAGCAGGAACCCTCGGAATAAGCGTAACGCAAATTCAAACGATCTTAAAATTGAAAATACTTGTTTCGCAAATAATATAGACCTCATTCATATCTACACACACTAATTGAGCTTGTCGCAAAAAAAAACCAAAATGATATACGGATAGTCGTAATTTCCATTCACAAAACATTCGATTTTACGTTACGTTTACCGCACAGTTTTTATCATTGTGCTAGCTATACATTTCAGTTCCACTTTAGCTAAAAAGCTTTTCCTTTTCTGTGTGAAAATGCAATGGCTTTATAATTTGCCAATCATTAATAGAACATCCGCAGTCTTGAAGCAACCGCGGATGTTCAATTAACAATTGGCAAAATATTTCTAATATTTTTAGTATATATAATATATGATACCTTTGTACGTATTTTTACTCTTTTGTGTCCTGGAATGTATTCCTGCATTATTTTCTCTACTTCCTTCAGTCACATCTTATGACTGAACTCAGCAGGATTCCCATATAACTCTCTTCACTTGCTTCGCTTGCAAAAAAAACTTATATTTTAATGCTATTTTAAAAGTTGTTTACTTATAATGCTATAGCGACACTGGCATCTTAGGTATTTTTGGTGCTGTATAGCCTTCACACAGACGACGTCGCGGGCAGCAGCTAGTATATAATATTTTTATAAATATTTATACAAGCCTTTTTTATTTTATTAATACTTTTATCAGTTATTTACGTTTATTTTGATTAATTAAAATGTATGCATAATAAAAGGTACTAAGGTAGATTTGATGCCTTATATTGTCGTGGCGAACAAGCAAACAGCCCCGCGGCATGACCATGGGCATCTGCTGTATAAGAAGCATTTCAGTTGTGTTACCACCCCGAAGACAAAGCAGTTCATTAAAATACACTGATTAATCTTGAATTTTTGAAGACATACTGTTTAATCTTGAATTTTTTTTTATGACATAAGTAATACAAGAATTAATATTTGTACACCAATTTCATTGGTAGAACATAGAGCACGACTACAATAATATGTATATTTAAGACCTTTTATGTATACCTATGTTCACAAATAAAGATTGATTGATTGATTGATTGATTGATACAATACGCGGAAACTCCCCAGGTTACATTTAGTAATTCAGACAATTTCTGTCCTCATAGCATCGGCTAGTATCACCGGCTGTTTCTACATACGAGCTATGAATAGTTTATAGCCGATTATTCTATCGTTACCAGCTGGAATGTGGAGAAACAGCTGCGAGCCACCAAGTCTAGTACAGTCATGTTTAAATTTTATGCTTTTGACATTTTTAGAACTGGTTCTGCTTAAAATTTATAGGATATTCGGTGGATGTGCTGAAGTAATGACAGCTTGGGATCATATTTTTAGTATGGAGAACACTGTACTCCTGTATATTAGTATCATATTAAACAACGATCGTATCATTTATCTGCCGATTGTGAAGGTCGACACAATTGGTGTATGCACTCCACTAATGGATACCTATTGATGTAACAAGACTTACCCACCCTGGGTCACCTGCGTCAAACTGACTGCTTAAGTATATGCCACATACCACAGTATGAGCAGCAGCAGCTATTCTTATACATATGTAACTGGTGACCCGCCACACTTCGCAGGGTTCTTACGACTTAACAAAACATCGAGAATTATTTATTACTAGCTGCGCCCCGCGGTTTTACCCGCATAAGTCTCGATCCCGTGGGAATATCGAGATAAAAATTATCCTATGTCCTTTCCCGGAACTCAAGCTATCTCTATACCAAATTTCATCCAAATCGGTTCAGCGGTTTAGGCGTGAAAAGGTAACATACAGACAGACAGACAGACGGACAGAGTTACTTTCGAATTTATAATATTAGTATGGATTAGTAAGTTTAATATTAATGTATTATATTGTGTCTAAATGATGGTGAAAACTGCATCAAAATCCTTCGCAATGTTTAGAAAAACAACAAGGTGACACAGATACGAAAAGCGACTTATTTTTATACTATGAGAAGCTAGCTTCTGCCCGCGACTTCGTCCGCGTGTAATTTCACCCTACCCCCATTCACCCTCTTAGGTGTGGAATTTCGAAAAACCCTTTCTTAGTGAATACCAACTCTTCAAAAAGAACACACCCTCCAAATGTCATGTCTCTAGGACCAGCGCTTTAGGCTGTGCGTTGATATATCAGTCAGTTAGGACTTTGAATTTTATATATTAATATAGATTGAATTATAAGTAGGATATCAAACCAAATCCCACAAAAATTCGGGATCTAAAACACAAAATAAGATATCTAAAATACTGATCTACAATCCTACAAATACTCAAGTGTTATTCCTATATCGCACGTACATAATCCGATAAATTCCGTACGTAGCGGGAGTTAGCGCCTCCTAGCACAAGAGGTGTTCTTATGATGCATTGCTAACTACTACAGCTTCAATGATACATCGTTTTATTAGTTTCTTAAAGCTGTTTTCTAGAAGTTTTCATTTATTATAAAAATTGGGACATAAATTTTAGCTTCTAGCGCAACTGGTTTTAATTAGGTATAATTATGTCGGTTGCAAAATCTATAAAAATAACTTGTTTTTTTTTTTTTTAATTCAATTAATTGAAATCCAAAATCTATATACATTTTTCAACTACTCTTCAATTAGTAAACATAAAAATTTACACTTTTCAAAAACCCATTTTTAATAATAATAATACTAGCCTATTATTGGCCCAGGGAAAAAGCCTCTTCTCATAGAGAGAAAGTATGAGCATCGATCACCACGCCAAAACCCATTAAACATGACGCAAAAATCCACTCTTCTAATTATGTTAATCACTTCTTAAGATGGTGACAAAACTCATTAAATTCCCTACCTCCTTAGGACTCCCAAGGCGATCTTTCAAACAAGGTCCCACTTATTACTACCACATGACGTCAATCCCTAATTTCCCTTCACAATACCACTTATGAAAGTTTAAAGGGAATTTTAACAATGCGAACAGCCTACGCGAGTTTTCGCGAACCCGAAATCTACACGAATATTTTTGGCACCGCATCATTCATTGCGTGCTTTTAAAGACACCAAATACACTCCATTCAAAGGAAAGCAGCGATGGAAATTAGGTTACAGTAAACTCACGTGTATTGAGCGTTGGTGACTCTGGTCCCCTGTTCCATAATACATAATATGATGACGTAATCCCACGACGTATAAACGTCACGTATTCGGATTATAAGGCAATTAGCGGGATACGAACATTCAGCAATGAGCCAGTTATCTTACACCAGTTATTATCTGCGGTTTGAATAATGTATACATATTTAAAGGTTTAGCTTTACATAATTTAGTTATGATAGAGCAGGGTTTATGTATTGGAACTATCTACATAATATGTAGGTTTCAATATGCTTGAACTGTAATATGTCGGATACTTTGTATAATTAGAAGTTCGATCTCTGTTTAAGACGAGGGTCTTAATTCGTTAATACGCCTAAGTTAGCAGGATAAACCGAATTGGTCTATTTTGTGATTTAAAATTGATCAGTTGTGTTCAGAGGTTCTTAATATACGAGTAATTAAAGCTTATCCGGCCCATTCCCTCTCTCAATAAGGAGGCCTGAGGGGCAATTCTCGTAATTTTAAGAACGTTCACAGTCTGATCTCAGTCTCAATCTGTCAAAAATACCTCTGATATCCCTACATTTTGACAAGTTTTTGACATCTGTTTGTCACCGAGATGAGACTGCGACTAGATTTTGAACGTTTTAAATTACGAGAATGGCCTTCTGGTTTCCCAGTAGTGTGAATATTATACGCTGAGATGCATCAGAGATGATGTTTTTTGTGACTGTGTTAAACAAATGAATAAATGACTTAATGCTTCCAGGAGAAGCGCAAGAGTCAACAATAATCATGTATAGACGCCAGCACATCAACCTACCCGAAACTGTCAAATTTTCCCAATCAACTTTGAACCTTATGCTTTAGTGACAAAGTTGAAAATCTATTAAAGAAATTTGACAGATTGTAGTAGGTTGATGTGCTGGCGTCTGTACAAAAGTTAATTATTTCACAAGCATTACGTTTGTCCTTATTGTTTTCGATGTTTTTTTTCTCTCGTGTCAACACGGACTTCGGCTGACTTTTTTTACCGTCTGGACAAAAACGGGGAATAAAAGGTTAACGAAGTAGAAGCCTATGGCACAGAAATTACTTTAAAAAAAACTCTTCTTTTTACGTTCAGTCATTTGATTGAAGCCAGCCGATGGCTTCAATCAAGGGATTGAATGTCGCTACAAATTTATTGATTATTTGCGCACGTAGGGAACATTGTCTTTAAGTTGATTTTTTATACTTATTATTTGTCAATTTATTAGTTGTTTTTTGTAAAAAATAAATAATTTCTGTGCCATATGTGGAGTGGTGGCCCAGTGGTAACGGAAGCAGTGTTGGCCCAGTGGTAACGGACACGACCTACGAGTTGTAGGTCGTATGTTCGAACCCAGGCAGGCAGTTTACTTTGTGTAAATTATTTCATCACCACTGCTCTCAAAACGGTGAAGGAAAACATCGTGAGGAAACCGGCATGTCCTAGAACCAAAAACTTGAAGATATGTGACATCCACCAACCCGCACTGGGCCCGGGAGGTGGATTACGGCCCACTCCCTCTCACAGAGAGGACGCCTGTGTCCCAGCAGTGGGAACATTATAGGCTGATTATGATTATGAGGCTTCTACTACGTTCCCCTGTTATACCCTGTCTTTGTCCAGACGGTTAAAAAAGTCAGCCGGTATAATAGTAACTTCCTCTTGCCGGGGTAATAAAGCTGCAATACTTACTTAAACATAGCCCTCAGTATGTCATGAACGAGAGATCTTCCTCTTGGTAACGTCACTCGCATCTGTGCTTCACATATCGCCCTAATGATAAATGCACGACCATTCATGTTGCGTCTGAAAATGAGAAACAGCTTCTTTAGTTTATTTATTTACTAGCAGCGCCCCGCGGTTTAACCCGCATAAGTCTCGATCCCGTGATAATATCGGGATAAAACGTATTCTATATCCTTTCCCGGGACTCAAACTATTTCTATACCAAATTTTATCTAAATCGGTTCAGCGGTTTAAGCGTGAAGAGGTAACAGACAGACACACTTTCGCATTTATAATATTATAGTATAGTATAGTATTTATCTATGTGATCTGTTATTAAAATTTTTATTACATTTTTCAAGAAAAGTGTCGAGAGAAATCAGCAAGAGATGAATTATAAACAAGGTGGACCGATGACCTTGTGAAGGCCGCAGGAATCCGCTGGATGCGGGAAGCACAGAAACGATCGAAGTTTTGGAGCTTGGGGTAGTCCTATATCCAGCAGTGGACGTTTTTCGTCGAAAATATGATGATGATGATAATGTTGTCTTATCATCATCATCATCATCAGCCTATAGCAGTCCACTGTCCATGTTGTCTTATACTTGCACTAAAAAGGAAACTTATGTTATAGTGATTTTAGCTGAATTTGGCAATAATATCGGTCGGCCCTGATAAACTTACCTATCTACGTGCAATCGCGGAATCTAACTCGCGTTTAAAATCACACTATATTTCCTGTTGTGTCCCAACTCTTATTTTCTAAAGCACTTGATGAAGGCTTCAGTCAGGGGCATTTAAGTGACCACTTGATAATCAAACATGTTAGGTTAACCTTCAAAGAAGAATAAGCAACGTAGTTGTAAATAAATATACACTCACTGCTCTAAGACTTTGTCAAGAGTTTCCCAGATCTCTTTCTTCTACCGATAATGCATCTTCTTCTTATTGGGTTCTGGCAGCATATACACCACTTTAGCTTCGACCACCACGAACCAGCCTGATAGTACGTGGGTCATGAAGGTTTTTCCTACTGATGTGGTTACCTGAAATCATTACATGATATACATTAAATGAGAGAAGATGTAAGGCAAAGGACAGGACTTCTCTGGCTAAGAAAAGGTGAGATTCAAGTCTAATAATATAGTAGCCCAGTTTCAGCAATTAAATGGAACAGCCATGTACAAGATGGCTGATTTGCATTGATCCAGTGTTTCGATCTAGCACTGGAATCCAGTAACAATGATACTGGAGCAATGTAAACGGTGTTGATCCAGTGCCGTAGCCGATTTAGCGTCACTGAATTCCAAAGGAGTTGATTGAAACTGTCCTACTGGATCAATCTAAATCAGCTCTTACTGATACTTTGGCAGCTTATATTCGCGATAACGTATGTAGTTAAGAAAAGACAAGGTAGTTCTTCATTAAAAAAACGCTTTTCTTGTTACAATATAATGCATAGAAAAACAAGCTAGACTCGTCATTACAGCAAAAAAATGGGAAATACTAAAAATCGCCTTCCTATAAAGTCAACATAATGATACGTACCTACTTATGGTCACGCCCAAAGAAAGTGAGAATTATTTTCCTAGCAAAATAAAAATGTGCCTATACAAATACTGTCTTATAAAAACCAATTCAATATTCCTCTATATCTAAAGAGAATGGCAGTCTTGAATGAGTTTACCTGCTACAAGCAACGTGTCAAAACTACATGACGGTGCCCAAAAGCTAAGTTTTGGCGCCGAAATGAACTTTGAACGTGTTCTTGATGCTTCGTTAGTCTTAAAGATTTGTTCAGACTGTGTTGGTGTGTTAGTTGGGGAGCAAGTTGCAGTCATTAAATCTTTTAGCTTGTGTATTTTAGGGGGCGAGCAGAACTCTGGCCCTTTGTTATAAAGTCACTGCATTATGATGAGTTAAAGAAGGCATTTTTGTCAATTTACTATATAAATCCATAATTATTTTGATTCCTCTATTCTCTCTTTTAGCTGCAATCATACCGTTTTCTTACGTTCATGAATGGTCATTTTTTATTGGAAGGAGGGCGTAGCTCTATAAAGTATTTACCTACTGTTTCATTTAAATATGACACCTATATACAACATGTTTGATTAATGATTGGTGCAAATTTTTACACCTAACTTAATACGTCATAAGGCGCCTAGTTAGAGCATTGCTAATCAACACAGAATAAAGTGATAAACACAAGATGATAGCTCATATATTATATTTTTCGCTCAAATATTATATTTTTCGACAAGGAAATGTTGGTTTTTGACAGAATGAACTTTTGTTTGATTTTTGTCAAACCTTTTCTTAATTCTTCATTATCATTGCATGGTGTATACTAACCAAATGGACTACACATCATATGGATCCGAAATTTTTAATTTAATTTATTATATATTTTTTTTTAATGTCGGCAACCTCAATTCACAAGTATCTTTATTGTTTTGATTATTTGTTTTAATTTTATTTTATTCGATTTATTTTAAGTTGATTTCTTTTGTTTAATATTAATTTAATTTATATTGATTTAATTTTATTTGATCGTTAATACCTAAAAAATGTGATTCAAAAGTGGGATCCAACGAAAATAAATAGTTTTTTTTATATCCCTTAACTCTAGGGTATAAATGAGACCATATCAAAGAATCAACTGGCATATGAATTATTTTTATGTATCAGAGCATGAAGTGAGCTTTGTAAGATTTAGCTGAATTCTTAACTGCACGTTTGCCAATTCCATCTCTACGTATCCAGATTCAAGTTATTATAGTTATTGGTTCAAAATAGCTCCACAAGCACAGCCATACAAATCGCCTCCTACATGCACCGTTGCAATTCCCCTACGTTATACCCTCACGTGGCTTCATGCATAAACACATTTCTGTATTGCTCCGTACCATTTGTAAAATGGCTGAATGGTACATTACGCTTTGACTGATAAAGGAAAAGGTGAAACAGGTTAAGGTGGATAAAATCAATGACTGGAAACGGGAATTGTTAACATACATGAATGATTTTAGTCACATCAAACAAAGTGGCATGTTATTTTGTATTAAGAATAATTCAATCAAAGGAACAATAACTATAGACGCACTATAATAATAGATACGCAGAGCAATTGTTTTTGAAATACTGCATTTCATTATTGACCCTAAAGAATACAAATCATAACCATATAAATAAGCTTGTTATCATTATTGCCTTTTTCAAACTACATACGTTAAGATTGTCTCCCAAATAGTATCGAAGAAAGCAAAATAAAATCAAAAATGTTGTTAATACTTACCGAAGCAGCAGATCCTGGTGGGAAAGCAAGATGGCGCCTCTTCCTCACAGAAACTAACGAAGTTTTTACATTTGGACATTGTTCCTTCATAGTAGATTCACAGAGAACTCGCTTGAAACGTTACATATTAAAATAAATGCCATCAACACATATGATTGTAAATCCATTAGTAAACTGAGAAAAAAATATAAAATTCGTTTAAAAGAAAACTGTCTTTGGTATCTCTAACTTTAACTTTAAAATAAATCTCAATATCTGCTCTAAATCATGAATTAAGTTTATTTATCTATCTATTTCTATTTTCGCGTCTATAGGTATTTTTCGTGTGGCTAGGCTGTACTATATGGCGTTTAATAATAGTAGGTAATCAGTTATATGTATCAGAGCATGACGTGAATGTTTTTCTTTACGTTTTCACACATTGCACACACTTATCGCATTGGATAAGCTACGGTGATGGCTTAGTATGGCATCAGTTCAAGGCAGGTTGTAAAGCGATTTAGAAAAATAATATTTTGGGTAATATAATTATTTGTTTGGTCACTGGGTAGCAAAAGTTTGTAGTGGATGCTTAAGTGTAATTTAGCTTTGATTAATTTAAAAATTTAATTGATTTTGAACTTTAGCGATTCCTCAGACAAACTTCAGTAAAAAAAAGTTATATGTATCAACTTTTCGAAAGCTTTGACATAACTTGGCATATTATTTTTTCTGAAGAGTTACATTAATTTGGGAAACCTGCTAGGTAATCTACCTGACTACTTACGCGTAAGTTTAAAACAGGTAATTATTCAGATCTATTCTTCTGATCTTAATTAATTCTTCTATAACTGTAGGGGTACCACAAGGGTCAATCTTTGCACCCAATTAAATCCATCTAATAGGTCTAAAGATCATAATGCATATTAATGCCTTGAAATCTGAGGTATGAAGTGAGCATAACACATTTGAAAATGGTATACTATGCGCTGATAGAGTCCATACAGTTTTGGGGAAAGAGCTACCATTATAATTGGCATAGGGCATTCGTTCTCCAAAAAAGAGCGATACGAACCATTGTCCGCATTTTTTTTTTTATTTGAAATGGACTTGCTCTTGACTCTAGTCTAGGGCAAAGGTGACAGAGACAAAGTCGCATTTCTCATCGAGACACTGTAAACCATATTTTAAAGAACTATTAGTATTCTCACAGTACCTAGCCTTTAGGTAGTACTCTTAAACATCTTAAAAAATATGTGCATGATTACGAAACAAACGAGGACAGGTAAGGGAAAAACCGCGTAGAAAAGACATTGGAAACAAAATCATCCCGCGTTTTGATATAGTTAAACATAGTCCACAGTATTAGGCAGTTAAGATATTTAATAAGTTACCGCTTGAGTTGAAAAGCATACTGTAGGTACACAGGCTCATTTAAAGCAAGACTCAAGACATTCCTGTTGGAAAGATGTCTCTGCTCATTAGATGATTTGAATAGACTTGTTGCTCTTAAAACTGACATGTAATTATATTTGTTTATGGTGTTATAATATTGTGTTCCGTGTTCATATGACTTTTATTTTTTGATCATTGTTTTCGTTTAAATTGATATTAATTTATTGACGTAAGTAAGGTTTTAATTTTTTGTTTGCACGATATTATGCTTTTTTTTTTTGTTTTTTTTTTTTATAAAGTGTTATTTTCTAATTTAAATTAAATTGCATGTATTCTTATATACTTGTACCTACAATCCTACATCTAATAATGCTGTTAATGTTAATGTTTCATGCTGGATTATATTCGAACGCAATGTGAATTGTTACTGAATAAAAATTGAATTGAGTTCTTTTAAGGCAAATTATGCTCCTCAGTTGCAAAGAAATAATTTTACTGGTACAATCTAGAAAATTGTTGAACTACAAACGAACATTATTAATCCATTCTGTTAAACTTTTGGCAATGTGAATAAACATTACTACCGGAAAGCACCGGAGTAATCTGGCCCAAGCGTCTAGCTGTTTCATTTGTATGAAAAATTATGTATTGACGTAAAAATAGATAAGATTTATATTATTGTATTCGATAGGTCTGTACAAGCTTTTATATTTTTTATTAGTTTATGAAGTGGCCACTTGAAAATTGTTCTAGAAAATTATACTCATGTCTCATAAAAAGTTACACACGAGACTTAACTCATAATGATTGACAAAGGTATTTTCAATGTTTTCATAAAAATGTCAGGGTATATACTTGTGTGTAGATATTAGCTATTACTGTGTGTTCTCCAACTCTTCCAATCGCTAGTAGAATGTAAAAGAAATGCTGAACCATTGTAAAGCAGTCTTCAATTTACTCTAACCGATGTAAGAAAAAGAGAATCTCAAACATAGGAACCATTTAAAAACCTACCCTAATCACTAAGCTTTTTACCAAAAAGTAAAAAAAAAAAACGAAATTGCATGCAAACCTTATCTACACAAAGATATCGTAAAATGTGATTCGTGCGCGTTTCCAGCGTGTTCACTGACCCGGGATGTTGGATCAAAGAATTAGTCTCGCCTACCCTCATTAGCTCAGTCACGAGTCACACCTCCTTGGAATCTGATTGCCTTGCTGCAGCAAATTGAACCCTAAACTTTCAAGGTTTTGGTGGACACATTTTTTTTTGCTCCGTAATCGACCACGCAGTTACGCGTGAATGGGAATAGTATTTCAAGTTGGAGTAATGGATAACCTTTCATATCGTTCACATAATATTACTGCGAGGCAGCTGTCTGACATTGATAACTTTATTCCGTGACAATTTCATATTGCTTGCGTCATCATAGATAACGTCTTTCACATGATTTTTACCATCAGTATAATAATTTATTAGTTCTTTATTTTCTTTAGTTTAAAGCTCTACATTAATTTATTCAGTGACTACCATAATATCCACTATCTCACAATAGGTAGGTTTACAAGTAGTGTACACTACTACACTATTCGTTATACTAACGAAAAATAAAACCAAAACCGTTTCGCTATATGTAGCTATTTTTATTCAGACCTAATATAACTTCCAGTATCGAAATGGGGCAATCGTGGATTCTTTCGCAGACGTTTGGTTCCAATAACTCGTAATAAGTTTCATTAACTTCCTCCTTAAATCCTTTCTCGTGAACTGGGGCGCTTGAACAAAACGAACAATTTCTATTACTGGCCAGGCTAACTTTAAATAAGGCTTTATGAAATTTTCATCGATATATCAGAGAATATAAAGTTATGATTAATGGAGCGACGATCTTTGCAAGGTTGCTAGTAGCTGGATTAAAGTAACCGGGGATCGAGTTAAATGACGTCCAATAGGAGGCGCAGAGGGTTTCTATAGGCTAATGATGATGATGAAAGTTGTGGTATGGGTACTCGAAGAGCAACTGATAACTTGTAGAATGTAATGACATCAGAACAGACATTTGAATCAACCAAGTTGATTAGTAATTCTGGTCGAAGTTTATTTAAATTATTTGTACGATGAAGAAGATAAAGGATGAAAAATGCCAATAAAACAAACAAAAAAATTATAAATATTTCAACACGGCATAAATATTCGTCATGCGTTGCGGTTAATATAAGCTGAGGTTGAAACTGTATTTGCGTAGGTTTTCGAATTTCTCCGATTTTCATACGGTTCCTGATGCAAGTAATAATTATCGTTCATGAAGAAATATGCCGATCGAGAATAATAATAATATCGAGAATACGCATACAAGTTATATTATTGATCTATTTAGAAACTCCTATTGGTTATTCTATTAGAATTTAACCAACACGATTTAAACGAGGAATAATGATCACAATGTTAAAGCTATTATATAGAAAATCTACCGAACTGTTAAAATTATTCTTCTGAAGAAAGTTAACTAAGGAAAGAAACATCAAAACTTAGATAAAAAAGAAACTTACGTTAATATTGTCCTCAAAATGTCATGCACCAAGGACTTCCCCGGTGGAGCCAAGTGTGTTCTCGCTTCACATATGCTTCGATAAATACACGAGCGACCGTTCAAGTTGTAACTGAAAACATAATGATTTACTGAACACTTGTTACAGGAAACTTAGTCTTATGGAACGATTTTGTAACAAATATGTGTAAGTGTGTGTGTTTTAATGCTTACATAGTTTTATTAGAGAACAAATGGAAGCAAATAATGGATTTACAAAAATGGAATTTGTTTAAAAAATTATTTGGACTGATCGTGAAAGAAATTATCATTTGATAAGTAGGTAGGTACAGTAGAAAGACATAGAGGAATCCAGAGGAGTACGATGAATTTGAGACTACTAGACAAATTCAAACCACGAAAATTCATGACCAAAGTGGCAGACATTAGTAAAAACAAGAACACTTAAATGGAAATTGACAGGTCGTATGATGAGAGCTAAGACGGAAAAATGGGCCACAAAGGTCACAAAATAATACCCAAGGAATGGAAAAAGACGTAGAGGGAGTCAGATGAAAAGGTTCCCGAGGATGATCTCCCAAAAGGTTGGTATAGAACGGCAGTTATAAGTGAAAGGAAAGAGAGAAAGCCTATTTCGCAAGACAGCCTGACCTGGTAGCTGATAATAGCATAATATAGTATTATTGGTTTATAAGAACTTGTTATAAAAGGTCAGAGAAAATAAAGGCTATGTTTATTTTATTTAGGTGTAGTAGGAACTCACGATAGTGGATACAATGTGTGCATATTACCCATGCTGAAAGCTGTCAACGTCGCAAATAGCTGTCAAATATTTCGCTGTATTGATTAATTTACCAATAACACTAAATTAAATTATGAAATATTGCTCTGCAGTGCATTAAAATACTGATTATGAATTGTAATAACTTATGTCGTAAAATTGAATATTTTGTTTTAGGTGTTTGTGTTACATTTAAAACTGTTACATAACAATAACATTGTAACAATTACATTTAGTGCCAAGTTAGTAATATTAATAGATTAATATAAACAACGAAATATTTGACAGCTACTTGCGACGTTGCCAACTTTCAGAATACACCCTATAACGATTTTTAACTTAGTCTTATTAAATATAGTCTTATTAAATATAGGAGGAAGAGAACAGAAGTAACAACGACAACAATGCTTAGCAATTAACGATACCTCTCTCAAAAAATGTATACAAAAAACAAAAAAGCAAAGAAACACATCTTCCAAGCCGGTTGGTCGCCGTGGAAGATTACGACCACAACCTTCCAAAGAAAATATCTTCAAACCATTTAAATCCCAGACAAAATAGCACAAAACAACTCTATATAGCGACCTACAATGTCAGAACACTATCATCGTACGAACGAGTAATTGAACTAAGAGAAGCTCTAACAAATATAAAATACGATATCATAGGCATATCTGAAGTACGACGCTCCGGCAACAAAATTTCAGAATACGAAGATTTCATACTATGCCACACAGGTCAAACACCAGGCAAATATGGGGTGGGTTTCATGATAAAAAAATACCTAAAACAATATGTGGAAAGCTATATCGGCATCTCTGAAAGAGTCGCAGTACTTAATTTGAACATGCCAGATAAACCAATAACATTAATACAAGTCTACGCCCCTACTGAAGCAGCAGTTGAGGAAGAGATCAATCTTTTCTACGAGCATATATACAAGGCAATGGACATAGCATGCAAAGATTTCATCTTAATGGGAGACTTTAATGCAAAAATAGGCGAGCCTCTTGCGTATGAACAACTAGTCATGAAGCAAAACGGATACGGAGACAGAAATGACAGAGGGCAAAGACTCATAGATTTTGCAATAGAAAACAAATTAGCAATTATCAACACTTTTTACAAGAAAAAGCCAAAAAAAAGATGGACATGGCGATCACCGACCGGACAATATAAAAATGAAATAGATTTCATTCTCTCCAACCAACCACAAATGTTTCAAAATATCGAAACACTAACTCTAAGCTACCCGTCAGACCACAGACCGCTACGAGCAACAATCTCACTCAAAAAACCAATAAAAAGCAGAGCCAAATTTAAAAACCATCAATACAGCACACTCAAAAATGAGGAAGAAATCCTATTATATAAGGAGAGTCTAAAAAATTACCTACCCGACTTACACAATACGACCTCAAATGAGTCTGTACAAGTTTACTACGATAAACTAATAGATTCTATACAAACCAGCTTACAAAGTGCATGGAAAGCAGAGCATACAACTAAAGACCGCAGTACATTATCAGACCGCACAAAAAACCTTATAAAAAGAAGACAAGAACTGCAAAAAACTAAAAATAAAACACGAACCTTGAAGAACGAACTTAAAGCTCTATACAAACTCACAAGCAAGTACATAAAATTGGACTACAGAAAACATAGAATAAAAATAATTAAAAAGCATTTAGAACTAAAAGGAAGCCTAAAAAAAGGATATAAAGAGCTTCAGACAAAAACAACATGGATTGAGGGTTTAGAAGAGTCTGGCCGAACTAAATACAGCCGCAATGGCATCATAAACATTGCAACGGACTTTTACAAAAATCTATACAAATCTACCACACACAATCGTAGTGTTGTTTCCTACCCAAACGAGTTCACAACAATAACATGCGGAAGTCCTACTTACAAGGTAGAGCCAATAGACTGCAAGGAAATTATAGAGGCAATACAAAAACTAAAACCCGAAAAAAGTCCAGGATCGGATAACATTACTAATGATGCTATAAAGACGGCCCACGCCATTCTGGCCGCACCTTTGATAAAACTATTTAACCTGATTTTGGAAACCTCAGAAACACCTTCACAATGGTCTGAATCCAATATTATCCTGCTCTATAAAAAAGGAGACCCTAAAGACATTGGCAATTACAGACCAATAAGCCTATTGCCTACTATATATAAATTATTTTCTACAATAATAAACCACAGAATCAGTGCATCACTAGAGCAAAAGCAACCCATCGAACAAGCTGGTTTTAGAAAGGGTTTCTCCACCATAGACCACATACATACTATAGAGCTAATAATTGAAAAATACCTGGAATACCATAGACCTCTGTATATTGCATTTATTGATTATCAAAAAGCCTTCGACACCGTTTCACACGAAAGCATCTGGGAAACACTGGAAGCTCAAAACGTAGAGAAAAAATACATAGATATACTGAAAAATATATACAACAAATGTACTAGTAGAGTTAAACTAGAAACCATCGGTCCAAGTTTTCCAGTAAAAAGAGGAACCCGGCAAGGGGACCCTCTATCACCCAAAATTTTTATTGCGGTACTAGAATCCATCATAAGTAAACTTGACTGGAACAATAAAGGTTTGTTTATACAAGGCAAATATTTGAACCACCTTAGATTCGCAGACGACTTAGTCCTGTTTTCAGAAACTGCGTCTCAACTACAAGGTATGATGAAATCTCTGCACAAAGCTAGCAGACAGGTAGGCCTCGAAATGAACATATCAAAAACAAAAATCATGTCAAACCACAGAAAGTCAAGCATAAAAATAGATGGCAAACCTTTAGAATACGTAGAACAATATATTTATTTGGGAAAACAAATTGGATTTAATAAAAATAGAAATGAACAAGAAGTTGAGAGGCGAGTCAAGAATACCTGGAACAAATACTGGAGTTGTAAAGAAATATTCAAAAGCGCTATGCCCATAAATCTGAAACAGAAAGTAATGGACTCATGTCTTATCCCTTGCCTGACATACGCGTGTCAAACATGGAAATTCACAAATAAAATAAGAAATAAAATAATTACATGCCAAGGAGGAATGGAACGCAGTATGATAAATGTAAAAAAAATACAGAAGATAAGACACACAAAAATAAGAGCTATGACAAAAACGATAGATGCATTAGACCACGCTTTAAAATCAAAATTTAAATGGGCTGGTCACGTGGTGCGTCTCAAAGACCACAGATGGACCAAAACGGTTACAACATGGAAAGGCCCACAGGGCAATCGCTATAAAGGAAGACCTTGCGCGCGATGGGATGACGACATCAAAAAAACAGCTGGACAAAAATGGCTACTTATAGCTAAAGACCGGGAAAAATGGCAATCTTTGGAAGAGGCCTTCACCTTGAGGGGGGTTCCTGTTAACAAAAAAATGTAAAGACTTATTTATTTATAATTTTTTAATCTTTTTTTTTATTTACTTACTTAAAACTTATTTTGTAACTAATAGGAAATACAAGGCTTTTTTATTTTTTTATTTATTTATTTTTATTTATTTATTTATTAAATATAGAACCAAATGGTGTAGCCATTGCCCTTATCTTCTCTAAAATGCTTATGAACTTATACAAGGTAGGCAGCATACTTACTGCTCAAAAGCCCTTTCCATCCTCTCCCAAAACTCCCTCTTTTGTCGATGATGGAGCTTCCTCCTGTATAAAGCATTCGTCATCGCTGGACTGAGTAGAGGATAGATCACGTCTACCTCAGCAGCTACATTCCAGCCTGATGGAGCGTGGACCATCACAGTTTTCAGCACCGACATTGACAGCTGGAAATCAGAGAAATGAACCATTAATGAAAGGGAAACTCATCAACAGGTTATCTTGTAAGTATAATATTGAATAACATTCAGAATTTTTTTTTACTAGCTATGTCTCGCGATTTCACCCGCACAAGTCTCGATCCCGTGAGAATATTAGGATAAAAAGTATTTTATGTTCTAATCCAAGTCATGGTCTACCCCGAATTTCATCCAAATCCGTTCAACCGCTTTAGCGTGAAAGCGTAACAAATAAACCTTTTCATTAAAAAAATCAAATCTTTTCTCTTTATAATATTTATTAGTTAGTTAAGCATGGGCAGAATTATTTTCCAGGGGTGTACGTTCAGCTGCACGAAACGAGCTCGTTTTAGCACCGAATAGGGTTGGTGTTCTTTTGTCCATTGAAACAAAAATAAGACTGTCGATTTACGCAGGAAAATGTGACTTATTCCGGTCTGATCCCCTGAACCCCCCCCTCTCCACCCCCCCCCCCCAACCCCACCCCCCCTCGATCCCTTACTAGTTCGTCTTCTGTTTTAAACTTTGTCTTATACACACTATCTAGGTTACTCTTTTTGACAGGTAAATACAGTGAAGAGAAAATAAATGTTTCATGTTTTACAAAATAAAATACTTAATGATTTTTTTTTAATGGTAACCCGCTTGGCCCTGCTACCGTTACAGACTTTTACATACATAATCCTTCATCTGCAGCTGTTAAAAGATTATGCAAAAAAGATAGTCAGTAAATACTTGTACCATTCGAAAGCCCCATGTTTAATGTGACTTAAGGAAACTTATGCTACAATCAAGTGTCATTTGCGTCCAAACACAAATAACTATATCTTTTATTCATACATTATAACGACCAGAATACAGGTAGCGTTTCCATTATAGCATTAAAGTTTAAAATCGTAATCATTATACATTATAACGAAGACTCAGGAAGTCGTTTTCCATAAAAACTTCGGAATCCGTGCTTTTATGGGGAAGTTATTTAAAGTTAGTCTTTAAGTTAATTCCGCTTAAATGAAGTAAACTTTTAGAACCACAACGGTTTATGTTCTGCTGTAGTATTTATATAAAGGAAACTACAGACTGAGTAACTTATTTGACTGAGTTAAACATCTATTCTATCTATAATGATAACATCGATCCAAGAAAACCTCATAATGAATAATTGAAATTAACGTTTTTGAGATGTTTGTAAATTAAAAAGATATTTAATCAAACTATTTAATATTTCAATTAAAACTAGTTTACTGCAACTTAATCATATTTGAAAAAAGACAACCTAGATTTAATAGGATTTAAAACGATGTTCAAACGTCAAAAATGTATAGTTAAACCTTCACTATTCTCTACTTAACTTTAAGCAATGTTTATGAATAAAGGGGAATATATTTAGCTTCTAACAGTCAATTTGATAGTCCTGTAAAGGGCGGCTAAGCTACAGATGGGAGCATTTACTAAATGAAACTCCTATATTATGATTTCATCTGATATTATTTTGAGACTTTTCCATATTACTTAAAATGAGCACTTTTTATATCCCTCGTCAAACCTAATCTAATATTTGACATACGCTTGAACGATCGAACAGCAGATGCCATCGATTATGACCGGCCTGCATTATTAAAGAGGTCCAAACCTCTACAGTACCTAATGAATATTGTTATAACTGCATATTATTCTATAGCGTACTTACAACCATAGCCGTTCCTTCAGGAAACGTCAAATGCCTCCTCTTCCTCAGCACATTCAAAGAAGTCTTCACATTATCACACCTGTCCTTCCCTCCAGCATTCACAATAAAAAGATTAACACTCACTACAAAAACTATTACCAAAAAATGTAACACATTCATATTCCTCCTTCAAACGAACTAAAAGGTTTAAAAAACTATGTCAAAAGTTGACATTGGCTCGACCGTCCTCGTGACTTGAGAATTCAAACATGGCGTCGTATGGACTATGCATTTGTATTTCACACGTCTTTAGTCATTTTCGTTTTTCTTCGTAAATTATACTGTTGCTTCAGGTATGGTTGGAGACAAAATAAATATTGTTGCTGTTGACTTGTAAGACACATGACTGCTTAAGTTCAATGACCATTTATGGTTTTTATCCGTTCCTGTTGTCTATTTAGCACATTTTTCGTGAATGACGACTCAGACTGAGAATTTTAAATACCAACAAGATTTATCTACTTAATTTATTTATTTAATTATGCGGGTATGCGCAACGAAAAAAATATAATTACAATATTTTTGATTAGCAAAATTTAAAAGGCGACCAATCTCAATCGAGTCTAGCCTTCGGCGTGGCAGATATTATAATGCACGAGTGAGTGCGCAGACACAGTTGCACTCCCTCTTCCCTCACTCGCATAGTCTGATAAGACGGCACGCAATCCAATGCGACCGGAGAGAGATCAAGCACAGGACCAATGGCTTAACGTGCTTTCCAAGGCACGGGGGTATCATACTGCCAACTTCCAAACTCCGGGCTGTTACTAAGAAATTCCTTATGGGAAAACCCATATTGAAATAGGTACTTATCAATCATATGAAAGAGGTCCAATCAGCGACTGATTATTTTGAATAGAATGGTAGCTGAAGTGACTATGATGATATAGAGGTTAAAATGCCTATCTTCTGCTTAATCAAATTCTTAAAACTTATTCACTAACAGACAACGCACAGCCTAAACCGCCCACCGGCTTGGGCTCCAAGAGTCCCTGAACCCAGCATTGAAATATTTCGTTGGTTATTAAAAAAAAATTGCTGTACCACACATTTTGACCATGTAGGTATATACAATAATGGTTTTAGGATGCTGTTGGGGTTGCCTCGCTTTTGCAGTGCATCAGGTATGATTGGTAAGGCCAGCACGGCCTGCTTTAGGATAATAATACGTAAAAGAGTGGCCTCCTTGATGCGTCGCATGCGAGGCAGCACCAACAACCTTCTAAATACCATATTGGGAAGGGTTGATTACCCGGTTGCGAGGCACTGGAATACCGTCCACGGTTCTGGAGGTGCCCTCTGTAATATTAAATGTAAATAAATAATAGTAATACTGAAGAAAAAAAATATTTATATAGAAAATGCCTATGGCATTAAGTCCGCCTCTGTACATTTATGTGCTTGAAGTATTAAATAAATAAATAATATATAATTAATGAATAAATTAGTAATAATTTTACTAACATAGTTATTATGTACTAACAATGTGTGAAATGTAAATGTTATTCCGAAATAAAATTAAATGAATTGCACTTTTCTATGAAACAGCTGTTTTTTTTTGTCACCGACGAAATATTTCTACGCTGGGGTCTTGAATCATGTGCTGAATTCATGGTTACAGTTTGTGCGCCAATGTACAGACGCCAGCACATCAAGCTACCCGAAACTGTCAAATTTTCCCAATCAAATTTGAACCTTATGCTTTATCGATACAGTTGTAAATCCATTAAAGAAATTTTACAGATTGTAGTAGCTTGATGTGCTGGCGCCTGTACCTGTCACCCTGTAATAACGAAGGTGAGTACTACGAAAGGACTTCCAAAATTCATCCTCTAAATGGGTTAAATATGCCATGAAAGTTTGTGGGGAAGTTCCTGCTTTTTTAAATGAATGCACTTTTTTTGCCGATGGGATGGGAAAACCCGCGGCAAATATGAGGACCAGCGGCGACGACTCACGGCATCTATCTAATACTGGATAGCTTGTTCTAGTACCTAAATGAAAAGGCGATGGATGAAGTTGGAAATGAAGTTCATTGAGATAATGATCCCTTAACCCTTCGTATGTCGGAAGGTGGATCCACGTGAGATACAGTAGCATTTAAGGGGTTTACAAGACCTAAACGCAAAAAACGCAAGTTTTAGAAACAATAAAAGTATATGATCGACTACAGTAAACAAAATCAGAAAAATATATGATATTCTTCAGGATATACTCGTATGCTAGGTAGATAGTGTGTTGAAAACATAATACAAAAAATTTGATACGATAGAAAAGAATCATGAAGATACCTCTAAAAAATATTCTTTTTACAATAAAATCCATACTAATATACATAGACTCATTATGATTTTTTGTCAGATCATTCTACAAGCAACATACTAAAGCACTAGTGCTTTAATTTTTTAGTCCAAACAACAGATTTTTTGTAAATAAATAATTGCTTCATATTTTGCAATAAATTACCAGCGTTGTGTCATCACGCTTCTCTTTCTTTTCTATGCAGTCCGTTTCTGTAATTACGGCATTTACCCTGTTAATCCATCATGCAGATCAAAATCATCAAACCGACAATATTAAAGTTACTAAAGCCACAAACTCCACCTCTTCCACACTAAACCAATGTTCTAGTGCAATGCTCTGAACGTCATCGATGTTTGATCAAGTAATTAGAGTACGACTGTCGTCTGCACTTTTGAACGTCACAGTTTACTACACATTCGCAGTTAGTCAATGTAATTAGGAGTATTGATGCTTCAATTGAATGTTGGAGTCCTGCTGGGCTGTATCTGAAAACTTTGACTGTTTGAGGAGCAGTAGAAAGTACGTGTTAGCGTTAAATGTTTGATTTTAAATTGAATTTTTATTGGTGTATTTCTATTGCCGTTATAAAAATAAAATCAAGTTAAAAATTAAAAGGTGTTCTCCATACAAGAAACGTTTTTTATCGGCGTTTTTTGCCTTGTTGTACGGAACTCTTCGTGTGCGAGTCCGATTCGCACTTAGCCGCTTTTATTCTTTTGAGGTACGGAAATCTAAAAATTAAGAAAATCATCCATAATGCATTTACCAGCATTTTAACAACAACGTGGAGTATTATTGGTGTAACAGCCACAAATTTTCAAATACTATCATATTTTTTAGGAGTTAGAACTGCAATACTTACGATTTAGCGTGAAAGACTGTCAGTAGGTACTATTCTGGATTTATTACTGCAAACTATTGACTCGATAGAATAAGAAGCTTCAATTTCAACAAAAACAATAACCAATAAAACCATCCAAAAGAAAAATATATTACACTTCCATTAGTTTTATTGCCAATACAAAATAAACAATAGAAAATACAATGACATGTTACAATACAGACAAGTCTCCACAATTCGGGTACAGTTCTGCACAGTCTCCATTGGCCCCACGGGCGTCGTCATACTGCTTATGAAGTTCGGACACCGAGGCTGGGACTGCTGGTAATCTGAAATTATGTTCCAAGTTTAGGTATACAAGGACACGTCGCGTGTATTGTCTGGTACCCATTCGGAGAATTCTATGAGTTCAAAGTTTGCGGCAGACTGTGTTGCATCTGGCTTTGTAGATGCGTTACTTCTTGAAGTTGAGACCAAGGCTAATACGACAAGTGCAACAGTATTTCATCCTAACTTTCATTGAGACGTTGTGCGTCACTAAATTCATAAGACAATGTTCTTGGCCAGACTGGCAGCGCGGGCGTGAGGCGGGCGCGGCACGGCGCGGCGTACTCAAACATAAGAGGCACGCGGGCGCGGTGAGCGGCGCAGGCTGCTCGGCGCGGTGAGCATGCGGGGAGCGCGCGGGCAACTCACGCCATAGCTCGTTCACACAAGTGGCCGCAGTGTGTGCGCGGGTGGCCCGCGCGGGGATCGGGGTTCTCAAACTAGTTCGAGCTTTTTTCTAGTAAAAATAAGCCTTCTTCATCCATTATTATATTTTGACAAACACTGGACTCGACAACACGCAGAACGCAGCCGCACTCGACTGCGGACAGGCAGATAGCGCGCGTTCCCGCACCCGCGCCTGTCCCCGCCCCGCGCTGCCAGTTTGGCCAAGCACTAATAGATGATCTAAAGGCACTCATATCTCATGAGTTTCCCTTAGAACATCTGTTAAGAATCATCATCATCAGCGTCATCTTCCTGCCCTTTTCGCATGTTACTTATAGTCGACGCAACACGTGAATGGATTAATAAATAGATAACAGTTTATATACCTAGATAAATATAAATAGCTTTGTACCCACCAAAAATATGGAAAAACTTGGATATATTATTTTGTAACATTTTATATGGCTTTGTAAACATACCATGAATTATAACCATATTTTTTTTATTCTCGTTCTTCAACCGATAAAGTCAGCTTATCATAGACCTCTCCTAGACAAAACCTTCTGAATCTCCAAGTTGTCCCGCAACACTCGTGACACCATGTTCCCTGTCTAATGTACCCACCACCTCTTCTAGCCGTCGTCCATTTGCTAATTATTCCTTACGTAAACACAGCCCGTAGAATCTCTCCTACAAACAATTCTTGTTTGGTTTGTCCCTTGCCTGTCACACACAGCATTTTCAGGATGCACTCTTTACCGTTCCAACCTAGCCTGTTCAAACAAGGAAATATTTTGAGATTGAATTTTACAAAGTATCAACATTTAAAGCTTGGCTTGTGGCTAAGTAATAACAGGTTAAGCTTCGCTTGCCGCGGTTGGTCCGTGGATGGGTGACCATCTTTACATACCAAGACCCATCCGTGCCTCGGAAAGCACGTTAAGCCGTTGGTCCTGGCTGTCATTCGCGGATCTTTGACAGTCGTCAGAAGCCCGAAAGTCTGACAAGCAGTCTTACCAAGGGGTATCGTATTACCCAGTAACTGGGTTGTGGAGGTCAGATAGACAGTCGCTCCATGTAAACTACTGGTACTCAGCTGCATCCGTTTAGACTGGAAACCGACCCGAACATAGTTGGGAAAAGGCTCGGCAGATGATGATGATCAACATTTAATGATATACCTAACAATACTTCGATTCCCAAGTCTGGCAATGTGGTATTAGGTTTTTCCAGCACAAAATTCTCACTAGCAACTCGAAACTTTGGTGCCTTGGTGCCCGGTTGATAGCAATAGACTCGCCCCCTATTACATGGGACTTAAACATAACTGGTGAATTGGGGTCTGCCCAACTCCGGAATACAGGCGTGATATTAAGTATATTATATACTTTCAACAAGTAGAATGAAGTAGATAGTTTCAAATATTTAAAAGTTCCTTGCAAATAAATCCGATTTTATATTTATGAATGCCACTTACGTTTGCAAAAACTTTTCCAGTTTAACATAAAGTTTGTGTCTCTCTTGTCTATGGCGCTCAAGTCTGGTTGTATCTAAATCTTTGAAAGAGATTTTATTTTTGTGCGAGTTATGCATTTCCTCTTTATTTAACTTCGTCGTGTTTCTTACATTTGCTTCAGCTGCATCGACGCTTCTTTTGGCAAACGCTGGATTTATTAGGATTTTTCTGTAAAAAGTTTCTGATTTAGTTTTTCTACCAAGAATTTCTCTATAGTACTAGCCAGTTTACTAATATGTGTATGTAATAGTTCAATTAGTTTACTCTTTAAATGAAGTAGAAGACAGATTTGTATGGAAAAGGGAGACCTTTGCCCTGCAGTGACGGATGATACAGAATAGATAGAAGTTACAACATAAACATACCTACTGAGAATGGTTTTAATAAAATATTCCAGGTCCACCAATAAAACCGCTAGGATTTAAGAGGCACCATGACAAATGCTTAGAATTGACTTCCAAGTATTTTTCTCCACATTACCTCTTATACTCAATTCTGTCAACAACTTTTCCAACTTCATCCACATAGTACAAGACATCGCTTCTTCTCTTTCCATCAAACACTTTGTATTGATCTCTGAACATGTCAAAGTCTCCAGGATCAGTAGGCAGTTCCCAGGCTAAAGCTGCAGTGGTGCCAAACCAAACGATGTTACCAATTTGGAGGTACCCGTGGTTTTGGGTGCAGAAGACTGTAGTAAACAAATGAGCACTCAGTTATTGAAATCTCTATTTTCAGTTACTTTCGTGAATTAAATATCCATAACTGCATGGATGTTCTAAGTTTACGAATAGGAGAACATGTCTACTAATTTACAAACGTTACAATTATCCATCCTCCTCCTCAGCATCCTCGCTCATCTCTAGTGGAAACGCAGCCTAATGATGGCCATCCAGATGCGAGAAACACAAAACTGGTCGAAGTGACAATGTTTAGAGGAGGCCTATGTCCAGCAGTGGACGTCTTTTGGCTGAAGTGATGATGATGATGGTCATTCGGTGTTTATTATTTATTTGCATTAGGTACCTATTTGAAAAGAGCTGCCATCGGGAAATATCAGGAACCTCTTTTTCCTAGACAACACTCTGAGGCCAGTTCCATCCGCCTTACTTTGGAATTGCGTTGCTACTGTTGTTACATTCACATCCGATGTGGTTTTATCAACAAATATAACTGTTGATATTATAATGATGTGAATGGAAATCAACATTATATGCTGAAAAGAAAACAAATACAGTATTTAAAATCATTTGGGTACAGACGCCAGCACATCAAGCTACCCGAAACTGTCAAATCTTCCCAATCAACCTTGAACCTTATGCTGTAGCGATAAGGTTCAAAATCTATTAAATAAATTTGACAGATTGTAGTAGCTTGATGTACTGGCGTATGGAAAGTCAAAACACACAGATATCACAATAATTTTGAAAGACTTGTCTGTGGCAGCAACCCAACAGCAACTTTATTAGAATAAGAATAAAGGTCACTCTGATTTGGACAGTGATGCAAAATCAGAGGTAGAATAACTGCGAATGAATTGCAGTGTATCATTTTTAAAAAAAAACCTCAGTTTAATCGTAGAAGTTATAGGATAATTATAATAACAGAATCAGCATATAAAAGACAAATTGTGTTCTACTAATTAGTTTATACAAACTTATTAACATTATGTACTCACTTTGTATAGCTCTCCAAAGAATATTACCCCTTTCAAATTCCAAGAAAGGACTGGCTTGCAGTACAAAACAATAGCCTCACGTATTTAGCATATTTGCATAAAATTACAAGTCTTTTGCAAATAACGACAATTGTTTTCGAGAAACATGCTAATGAAAACACAACGGACTAATCTGACCCTTTTTTGAATATCTCTTTGTCAGTTTGTTTGTATTTTCAGAATACTTAACAATAAAAATAGAGAGAGAGGGAAAATCGGGAAGAACGAGGAGAAAGTACATAGGACTGACTGAAGACAAAAGGAAGTGAACGTAGTTTTAGCGCAGCCGATATTATTGAATAAAGTAGGATAAAAAATTCTACATATGTACGAAGTTTCATTAAAATCGGTTCATTAATTTCGAAAAACAAGGGCTTGAAAATTTGTATAAAATGCCGTGCGTCGTAAACGCTCTTAACGCAAACCGATAATCTCACTATCATATATTTTTTTGTCGCATCCACATACTACCTAAATACAAATTTAAATAAAGCCCCTGATTAAAAAATCCAAACAGCCACTCTATCGCAAAGAAACGAGCTCAGATTTACAAGCGGAAAATAAAAAAGATATTAAAAAATGTTCTAGCTACTCGTACTACACAGAAAGGAATTTGAAGTTGAAAAAATAAATTCTAAGTTAGACGAGAACTCAAACATCCTTTGCTTTTCTTAATAGTTAAAAAATGCGTTTATCTTTACTGAAGTACACTAGTTTTTTAAGCCACGTAGATAATAATTCAACCACCATACTGAAAAGTGAAATAAATTAAATTATTTTGGTCACCTTTTGATGGTGTGCTGAAGTACAATATAAAAAAAAAAAAATTTACTGTCAGGCATCAAGGCCCATAGGGTGTTAGTATTACATTTTACTTAAAAACTATAAAACATGCAGGAACACTAAAAAGAAAAAGACAATCACAGGAAGATTTAATAAGCTTTTTTGCAAACATGTAGCTTGGTAAGGGTCTAAACAGACGGACTGCATTTCAGCTGCAACATCGCAGTTTGGATGCAGTTAATTTAACTGCTTCTAATTATGTCAACTGCATCCAAACTGCGATGTTGCAGCTGGCATGCAGTTCAAATGCAGTCCGTCTGTTTAGGCCCTAAACCTCCCACCCAGCCTCTCTGCAAACACCTTCAGAATGCTGTTGCTGCTTCCCCTCACTCGGGATATTACTGAATAGTATAGTTTAGTATAGAATAGAATAGACATTATTTATTTTGCAAATATGTGTAATACATAATAGGTCATGTCATTCTCCTGCCCTTATCCCAATTTATTTGTGGTCGGCGCAACATGTCTTTTTCTTCCATACTTCTCTGTTAGTCGTCATCTCAGTAATCACCCCCTCTTGCTAACCATATCATCATTCACACAGACCATCCATCGTTTACATAATAGGTGATATGATACATTTAAGCTCAGACATATTTCACCATTCGGCATGAAAAATTTATATTAACATTCGCTTTAGTTTAACCAAAAGCCAGATCTATCAATCCAGAGCAATCCAGGCAATTATTATCTCTGATAAAAACTCAGTCATACTGTTGTATGTTTTATCCATTAAAAATTTACGTAGTCTACTCTCAAACATCTCAAACATGTTGTCAGGTCTTTCCAACCACTTAAGAAGATCGAAGAACTAGAATCAATGTTTTCCTATTCGAAGCCGGGAATCAAGCTGACAGGCGCAACATGGGGCCCCAAGGTGGACGGATGACAAGGTGAAGGTCACGGGAATCTCTGGATACGGGAAGCACAGTTGCACCGGTCGTTGATGTATGTTTAGGAAAGGCTTATGTCCTGCAGTGAATGTCTGTTGGCTGAATGATGAAAATGAAGGGCAGTATTTGATCATTGATGAACATGTTCTTGAAAAAACATAACAATGACAGAACATCACGATTGTAAGATAAGGCAGAGAGAACCTTTAGTAGACCCACATTTTGACAGTTTTGTGGCGAATCTATTGCGACCGACCGGGAATAAATCTAAATTCCGGAAGGCTACTGAGAAATTTCTGATCGAGAAGCCCAATTACACTTTACCCTGCCAAGGAAACCAACTCAAGACCTCATGCACCAACAAGGCAGTCAACTTGAACAGTATCATATCCAAAAATAACCAGCAATTTATAACGTTTTACATTACTCCACTTCATTATTAAATATTAGCAATTAACGGAACCGCAGCGCTAACTACATTTTATTAATTAACCGTTAAAATATGATTGCAATTATTTTGTCTCTGATTGCTTACATAAACGGGACTGCGCAAAGAGAGGGTTTGTTAAATAATGTTTATTTAAAATAATGCAATATGACCTTGTTTGCAGCATATCAAATAGCAAATAAATAAATTTGAATTTGAATGTTCAACTCAGCCTATCACAGTCCACTGCTGGACATAGGCATCTCCCAGGCTGCGCCACAACACCCTGTCCTCCGCCTTCTGCATCCAGTCTGTCCCAGCCACCTTTTTAAAGTCGTCGGTCTATCTAACTGGGGGCTGCCACTTCAGCTTGCTTACTATGCAAGCTGCATCTGTACCTCCGGCTCTGAATGAAATTTTGGTTATAGTAATTTATTCTGCAAGATAATTGATAATAAATGAATTATTATAAATTAGAATTAGACATTATTTTTTCTGAAGCCTTTCCTAACCCTAAAGCCAGTTTCTTTAGATAATGTTGCAGATAATGCTTTAATTAAGTTTTGATCGATAAACAGTAGCCATTTGAAACTATTACTTGCCTTTTATATCCTATAAAAACTTCTACATGTAACTGATGTAAACATACTTAAAAATAAAATCGTATAAAATAGACCTCCTTCTTTAAAGCCATCTGCTTCAAAGTAATAACAAAAATTAAATTAAAAGCAGATGAAACCACAGGAGAACGTAGTAGTATCTAGCGTTTTGCAACTAGATCATAATTAGCTGCAGCCACAGCGGTCGGTCTAAACTGTACCCCAGCCTCAAACAGAATACATGAATAGTCCAATGATATGGACACATTCTATGACACAAAATAGTATTAGAAAATACTTACTACTTTTAAAAATTTTATTATTATGCAAAAAATATTAAAAGAATAAAAACATATTAGGTATTAAGAAAATAATATTATGAATAATATACCAATCTGAAAATCGACAAAAATACTGAAAATGCAAAGGTACTGTGGCGGCACCTACATCGCTACATGCGTACTACGCATCATATTGACGTCACGCAAGATCCTGCATCGCGCAAGCAGAATTTACCGCGCAACTAGCATATATACAACGTCCCGGCATCAATCGTCGGGCAGTTACCCACTAGAAACAACACCCGTCTGGTCGGAGGATCCTCTCTTTTCTATGTAGGATGAGTAAACTTTACACCCTGTTCCTTAAACATCTCTAGCATTACTGAGCATTAGTTACGAGATCGACGAGTGCGAATCATCAGACCGGACAAATAAACGAATTTGAATTGAAATTGAAAGTAGACTTAAGGCTTACTAAGGCACACTTCGGGCACAAAGCCTTAAAAAAACGTTATAATGCCAGCGATACTGCGGAATAGGTAGGTACAATTATTTGGTGCCAAATCTTTTGATACAATATTACAGGCTCACTGCTAAAACTTAACTTTCGGATTACTGATTAGTTAGGTTACCTATAGACAATTGTTTTAACAGAAGTAATTCTTGACATAACAAATTCAAACTCAAGCTAGTCTCTTTGGAAACCTGCACAGGAATCATTAATTGTTTTATTTCGGAAACTATAATGGTTAGTCCTGTTACAATTAATTTCAATGTTATTAAATTTGGAACAAATGGTAACCACAGCACCCGGTCATAAAATCGTGATAATTTGTTTTGTGTTTAAAATTATTATTTTAGTTAATCATATTATTCGCTGAAAATATAATTTCAAAAGTAAATTAATCCAATATGGGACTAATAACATTATAATTATAATGCTGTAAAATTTTATGTTGTGTATTTTTGTGGTATACAATAAAGTGAGTATATAAATAAATAAAAGGATTGATGATATGATTTGAATTAAGTAGTGATTTGAAAAAAATAGTGATTTGAGAAGAACCTAACTAATTGGTTGCCTATAAGGAATCACTGAGCAAAAACAAAGCTAAGGGGATAATAAGCTATGTTTAAGAAGGCGATTTGCTTACCTATCTGTCAGAATAGACTGACAGACTCCCTTTTCTTAAAGCATAAACTATGTGAAGTAATAAAGTTATACTTACTCTCAGAAATTACTGATTAATCGATGTAATTACGTCCTTATAGCAGCCATGCTTAACCAATTTTGAACCTTTATAGTAAAATTACGGCAACCTGTTACTCGAACGAGGCTTGCTTTAACACCCTCGTCAGCCAGTATTAAAAAGCTGTTTCAATAAACGGGCATTTGGGAAAATTGCAAAAATATATGCTACTTATAATTAACAGAATAGCATTAAGTTATGATGTTGATCTTCCTCTTGGTCTTCTTGTAATATATGTTTGTACCTACAAAGTTTTCAAACATATACAAAAAATATTGATTATTATTTTTATTTTCTAATGAAACATATTAGACTATCTTATGCAATGCAATAGTAAATTAAATTAAAGCTAACGTATTGGTTGGTTTCCATCACACCTGGGGGAGAAAACGTTACCATCACAAAATGCTAACGTCTTCCTAATTGTATGAACAATTTCATAAATATTACAAGAGACGGTTTAGGATCAAGGTATTGTCTGCCTTTGGAGCTCATTCACGACGAACTATGATTTATTTATTTATTTAATACTTCAAGCACATAAATGTACAGAGGCGGACTTAATGCTATAGGCATTTTCTACCAGTCAACCTTTGGGTGATGATTGACAGTAATACATTAATATTTATTTTTGCCAATGACTTGTGAGCAGTGGTGGCCAAGTGGTAACGGCCGCGACTTACGAGGTGCAGGTCGTATGTTCGAACCTAGACAGGCGCTTTACTTTGTGTAAATTATTTCATCACCACTGCTCTCAAAACGGTGAAGGAAAACATCGTGAAAAAAAACCGGCATGTCCTAGAACCAAAAATTCGAAGACATGTGACATCTGCCAACCCGCATTGGGCCCGCGTGGTGGATTACGGCCCACTCCCTCTCACCGAGAGGAAGCCTGTGTAGTAGCAATGGGAACATTATAGGCTGATTATGTTATGTTAATGACTTGTTAATAAATGCATGCATGTTCATACATTGTCGAAAGAAAAGCAAAAAAAGAATACAATTCAGTTTCACGTTACATTGTTATTATTTAATTAATTTATGTCTATTTTGGATGACACGACTTCTTGGATGGCGACGAAAACAGCATCAGCATATTTCAGCCCTTTACCGAGTATGAGCAGATTATTTATTAAAATTGGTATTCAGAGTTATAATAATACTGATTCGTGTAATTCGTCACATCCAGGGTACCGTGCTGAACAGTCGTCAGTTTGAACATAAGCCTTGTCATATTCCTTATGTCCATCATGTTGGAACTCTTCACCTTTCGGCAACCTGCATTGAAAATTAAAATAATAGAAGAAAAAAAACTTTTCTAAGAATGAGATTTAGAGAGAGTTACCAATCATCAAAAAAAGTAAAAGTGTAATATCTAAAATCAAGACACGGTCAGAGTTTTGACACGTTGTTGTAACTACAAACAGTCTATTTATACACCATGATGTGCACAACACTAAATCAAATATAGTTACAACGTGATTTTTTTATATCCTGAAATAACTCTGGATTATATTCTATAAGTAAAAATAATACCAAAATGTCCTGGAATATGTGTTCCAAAAATGCATAACTTTGAAGATATCATTTATCTATGTTTCATTGATAACGAATAATACATTTTCATTCAAACCAATCATTCATATTTAAAGCTAAGAAAATGCGACGTTGTCATATTTCACATAAGGGTGTTTTACATTAATAATCGTGACTGTCGAATTATTTTGTATGAAAAATTAAAACAAAAAAATTATTGAAAAATAATTCATAAATTATGTTATGGGATATAAAAAAAAAACACCTTGTATAGAAAAGTCCAAATCCTAATCCTTTCCAAAACTTTTCTTACTTGAATCCGCGTTAAAATACATAACATTCTTTCGCCAGTATCAGGCTAACGAGAGAAGAATTCCCCGCAATACCACTCACGAACCCAACAATACAACACAAGTGCGAAAATCGATACTTACGTGAACACAGCTCTGAGGAATTCCTGCAGGAATGTCCCCTGCCTGTGAGCCCGCTGCGCCGCCTCACATAGTTTGTAAAGAACGCACTGACGCCCGTCTCTACCCATCCTGCACAGATTACGTTAACCTGTTTAGAAAATGCTTTATTGTGGCGTACACTACGCTAAGTATCTAACCTCCATGTTTTGTAAAACTTTTACCGTGGTTAAGTATACAGTGAATGGAAGAGTGATTTAGTTTTCGGTTGAGGGGGCATTGTTTCACATCAAGGGTACGTGGAGCGGAAAAGCTAAGCAGCCAGTAATGGTTCTCATAACCCTATATAAACTTACTGAAGTCAAATTAAATAATCTAAACTCTGAAATTGAACAAGGCTAAGCAAATGACAAAAAATGAGACAAAAAAGCAGACTCAAACTATAAAATGAAAACATTACATCTAAATCAATAGAAGCGAAATTGATATGACGTTAGGAAATCGCATATTTCAATATGCAGCTTGTTCCGGCCGTCTGTCGGTACATCAAGCTAGATTTTATTGCCCCATTGGATTGCTCTACTGTAACATAAATGTTATCTTCTGCTAAGGTCACACTCACGCAGATAATAGCTTCACAATTTTCTGATATAGTTCCGCTCGTTTACTTCTATGAAACTCCACACTAAGCTTGTCTAAATGCTGAGTTTTAAAATAGTCTGTCGTTAAATGTTTATCATGCAACTTTTTCCCATCAATTTTCTCTTTGATTGATATACTTATTTTGCCAAAGGCTGGATTCACTATTAGTCTCCTGATAGAAATTTAGGCTTAAGTATATCAAAATAAATTAAGATCTTCCAAATTGGTGAACGTTACGTCGTTTTTATCTCAGGAGTTGCTATAAATGTAAACTTAACTCGTATGTATTTTGTAGTAGAGAGGCGCAACAGCTTGTAGGTTATTTTATGTAGTATCCCGAAATTGTGACTATTCCTTATAAAAGAAAACATCGTGAGGAAACCAGCATGTCCTAGAAACATTATAGGCTGATTATCCTTAAGTGGCTATTCCCTGAGAGATCCGTGTTTCGCAATTATGTTCAAAAATACTAAGTACTTCCCTTTTTTCGCTCGGTGTTCGACAGACCGTTAAAGGTATAATGTTGTTGTCATCCATTAGATAATAATTTAAGATTTCCTAATCACTTTTCTTCCGGATGACAAAAAATTTAAAAACAGTCACAAAATTAGAATGTGATTCAATTATAGACATTCCTTTTATAAGGAACTTTAGCAATGAGCCTCCCATCTTCATCCAAGTAATATATAGTCTTGACCACGTCACTTCTTTGCAGAGGTCTCTCGAACTCCTTCAACTCATAGAATACCTTGGGGTCCGCAGGCAATGACCAGGCCAGACCCGTGGTAGTAGCAAATAGGAAGATGTAACCAATAGGGATCAGTGCTGCGTTTCATAAGACAAACACTGAGAATTATGAAAAATATATTATTTATAGTGATGATACAGATTTATATTTGATTGTATATAAGATACTAAAATTTCCTGGAGTAGAGGTCCTCATTCACAGATTGCTTCAAAAGATGTACGGGCTAAAGAGAGATGATTAGAAATCTGCACAATGCAAAATTAATTATATTGATCAAACGACTTTAATCTTAAACCTAATAAGTTGGAAAGAGCTTCCGTCTGGAAATATTACGAATCTTTTTCGTCTCTACAACACACTTGATCCTTCACTATTCTCCTAGAATTTATTATCTATATTAGTTCTATTGTCTATTGCATTTTCACAATTTACTATTTGTATTAATAAATTTATTATGAACAACAAACTGTTATGATATTTAAAACAGTAACTAAAAGTATTTTCAAAAAAGCACGAGCAAGCTGTACTGTATTTTGGACTGGCTAGATTGAAATAAAACCCTAGATTATAGCTTCCAACTTCAAAAATAGATTTTGGGCTAGCCTGTCGTAAAACAATGGAAATGTTCAATTAACACTGTGTTAATTGTGATACTGTTAGCTTTGAGTGGAAATTTAAGAAGTTAAAAGCAAAAAAATTTTGGCTTTTAGGAAACACAAGAGGCAAATTAGGTCTTATTAGAGTGTCCGTGTTTTACCAGTGTAATCTGCAATAGAATGTGAGGAGTATTTCATCCTGTTAACAGACTAGCCGTAACATCTGTTGGACCGAGATGTACAAAAATATCTCTCGAAAATGGTATTATTGACTTTGAGCAGTGCTACATTGATTATAGTATCCAAATTAAAATTCTTGAAACTGCTAATAATTCTATCAACAACTTAATTTGGACAGAAGTTAATTCTGTCTTCCAACCCACCTAAGTATCGTCCGCCTTAATAAGAACTCAGGTTCGAGCGATTTTAAGTGGAGAACCTTAAGGTGATGGTTCTTTGCCCCTTAAGTGTATTTATTTTGCGGCCAGTGTAATATTCATATTGAATCTCATCTTTTTTTTTTTGTATTTCGTTACATTATATTTAATATTTTTTATGTATGTATGTCTGAGCTGGGAATCCAATACTTACCAGCAATATATACTACAAAGTTGTACGAGTATATTCTTTAGAAAACATAGGCACTTCTTCAAATCAAATATCGAGCTAAATGAAAACTATAACCGACGGAACAACAATAGATAATACTATCCATGACAAACTTAAAATTTATCAGGAAAAGCCCATACTCTAGGCTAGCTAATATAGGTATTTAATAATCTACCAGAAAGTTTAAAATCCTTACCAAATGACTCAATTTTCTCGAAACAGTTAAAATCTTTGCTAATAAAGAAAGGCTACTATACCGTTGAAGAATTTAAAACTGACAAATTGTGAATCGAATCGAAAGTGAATCGGTCGAACTTGTAATAATATGCTTGACGTAAATGTGAAATATAAATGACTATACTAAATTACCTAGACTAAAATGAATGAACGAATTGATAATAATGATTAATTTAAAAATAAAAAGCAATAAATTTTTGATTAATGTTTAGAATAATTTATAATAATTAGAATCAATATTATGTAAGTTGATATAATATATGTATAAAATTTGCAGTGCCCTCACAGGGTAGGTACATGTCTTAATACTGTGACATGAAATTTGAATGCATGCCTACAAACCAGTGTTTTACATGTTAGCAAATAAATAAATAACTTTATCAACACATAACCGTAAACTGCAAAAAAGGTAAGAAATTTTAAATTACGTGGGCTGTTCTGACGCTTTCGCTTTAAAGGGGTTAAAGAGGCAATTATAATAAAATCATGTTATTTTTTTTTCTTATTTAATTTTAATTATATGACGATCGATTCATCTATTGTGACACATCCGGGGAACCGTGCCGAACAATCATCAGTTTCAACATGTGCTGAGTCGTATTCTTTATGTTCGTCGTATACAAACTCTTCGCCTTTCGGTAACCTGCAATTGAGATTAAGATATTTAAATTACATCACCCACGAAAAATTATTAAATAATAATCAATAATCACCCTAAGGTAGACTGGTAAAAATGCCTAAGGCATTAATCCGCCTTTGTACATTTCTTTTTACTTGTGCAAAAAATATAAATAAATAAATATTTTATCATTATGTATCCGTCACTGATAGGAAAGTTTTCCGCATTCATTTAGATGGCTTTAAGACTAAGAAAAATAATGCAACTATGATGGGGATGAATGCTGAACGGCTAATCAAAATACAGGATGGCAGGGACGTTGACACGCAAACTGTAAGTCGGTTCGGAGTCGTAGAAATTTTTAGACGGTTATCAATAAAAAATCTTTTGTTTCATAGAAAAGTGCCTACGCGGTCAAAATGTATGGAAGAACTCATTTTTTTTTTAAATAACCGACGAATAATTTTAACGCTAGGGAGTTCAGAATCATATGAATCCATGGTAACAGGTTGCGTGTCCATGTCCCTGGGCTCAGGACGAAGGTTGGGCCCCCCCAATCTTCTCCAAAACGACCTCCAAGGCCTTCGCCTATGTCCAGTACCGGACGTCATTTGCAGGAGGATGATGGCGAAGCCTGAAAGTGACGCTGGTGATAGATAAGTTGTGTGGAAATCTATTGGCACGGAATGGCCATGTGACGGGGAGAAACATGGAAAATGATCAGATAAATGTTTGAGTATGATTAGTGCATATATCGATACTTACGTGAACACAGCTCTTAGGAATTCCTGCAGGAATGTCCCCTGGTTAGGAGTCCGCTGCGCCGCCTCGCATAGTTTGTAAAGAACGCACTGCCGCCCGTCTCGACCCATCCTGCACAGATTACGTCACGCTTACTAGATTGAATCCTACCGCAAGGACTGGCCTGCATTAGCAACATACAGAAGTTTCAGGAAGAGCAAGAGGATAATGATAAATGATAATTGATTTTATTTCTATCCGACTAATCTGAGAAGAAAGGCCGAAACAAACTCAGAGGTCACAGTCTTTTTAAAAGTACAGACATAATCTTGGACAGATCATGTGAAGACCATGTAGAATGGTGTTTGAAATGGTCTTTTGAGGAAAGAACCAGATTGAGTAGACCTGTCCAGTCAGTGCACGCATTTGTCAGTAATCTTGCAACTCAACTGAGAACTTAGGAGCTCAAAAAAAGCCCTTGGCATGCAGTAAGACTCTAGATATACAGATATGATGGAGGTTTTATCATCACGAGTTTAAATTCTACACAATTAGTTGATTCTATCTAGCAAAACGACCAAGCGATACAACTATTGAGTTGTATGAATTTTATTATAAACAGATATTCCGGGTCTGAGGTGCTTGCACCATAAATGACCAAATGTGTTTAGCGCTAAACATAATTTAAAACATCATTCTGTCTCTGACATCTCCAAACAATCGACAAAAACAAAACGATTGCAATAAACAATTTGAGATTTGATTTTTTAAATTCGTTTAACGCTAAACGTTTTTAGTATTTTTGTTGCAAGCATGCGTATATGTTTTAAAATTGGGATGTTTTGTTTAGGTAATTGTATCAGTAAAATCTTTACCTTAAGTATGTAGGTAATCTTAATACTTACGCTGATAACAGTACTTCAATCTTTCCATACAGATCCACTCTATTGCTTCTGTGGAAGTCTATACTGTCCTTGTCCAAATGCTGCGCCTTCAGATAGTCGCTTCTCAAATGTTTCTCATGCATCTTTTTCCGATCTATCTTCAGTTTCAACTTCTCCTTGAACGAAAGGGTTTCTTCTTCTATACTTCTTTTAGCGAAGGCTGGATTCACTATAAGTCTCCTGAAAAAGTAAATTTGTATGTTAGGTAAATAAAATGTTAATTCATTTCATAATTTGTATGATTAATCTTCTGCCCTTATCTCAAATTATCTGGGGTCGCCGCATTACATCTTTTTCTTCCATACTTTTTTATTAGTCGTCATCTCGGTAGTCACTGCCTTTCTAATCATAATATCATCAGTCACATACTCCATCTATCGTTTCTTTCATCTTCCCCTACTCTTAAAGCCATCAACATTCATACTCAAAAATTTTCTCACGACATTTAGCTATTTCGTTATTACAAACATGATATGTATCAGGCATGAAGTCGTGATACAAATCAAGTGGTGCTGTTGTTGAGTTTCAGATTTAGCCGCAAGTGCAGCAGAAACCAGCGCGTTCGCTGCTTGCAAATAATATCTAACATAAGACTGATTTTGCGGTATGTCCGTTGCGTCCAATCATCGGGATTCTCATGGGCAAAAGTGGTTGTCCCTTTTTATATGACTGACTTTATATATGACTGTATGAGCTATTTTTACCATCTCTGATTTCCTCTTTGTAAAACAAAGATCTGAGGGTCATTATCAGACTATAATGTTCCCACTGCTGGGTAGACAGGCCTCCTCTTGGTGAGAGGAAATGGGCCGTAAACCACCACCTAGTGTGGGTTGGTAGATGTCATATGTTTATAAATTTTTGGTTCTAGGACATGCCGGTTTCCTTCTCCTTTACCATTTTGAGAGTAGTGGTGATGAAATAATTTACACAAAGGAAAGCGCCTGTTGGGGTTTGAACCTGCGACATACAACTCCTAAGTCGCGGCTGTTACTACTGGACTACCACACAACTGCTCGCTGGGCCACCACTGCTTGGTAATGAGGGGCAATTCTCATATTTTAAAGAACAGTCAAAATCTATCTAATCTCAGTATCAATGTGTCAAAAATATCTCACCTACATTTTTGACATTCATTGTCGCTGAAATGAGAATGAGACTAGATTTTTAACGTTTCTTTAACTGGGAATAGACATCATAACTGGAAATTGGAAATCATAACATTCAATATAAATAAACCTTTTATAAGGGACTTTAGCAATAATTCGTCCCCTATCATCCAAGTAGTTGATAGTCCTGACATCATCGCTTCTCCGCAGCCCTTTTCCATGTTCCTTGAACATGTGGAATAACTTGGGGTCTGTTGGCAGGCTCCAAGCAAGGCCAGCAGTGTTGCCGAAGAGGAAGATGTCACCAATGGGGATCAACGCCATCGTTTGACAGCAGAATACTGAAAATACAAAAATAAAGAACATTAGTGATGATTCAACCTTATAGTCTTCCAATTATCCTTCTCTCTCCTACTATTTTGCTGTAATCGACATTGTCCACAATGCTCTAATAAAATATAGCTAAGAAGAAGATGGTTTTCTTTTCTTAGCCTTTTCTATTTCAACCTCTAGCTTTAGTGACTTAACTAAGATCAGAAGGCCAATTCCCGTAGCTAAAAACGTTCAAAATCTAGTCGCAATCTCATCTCAGGGACAATCAGTATCAAAAACTTTTCAAAAATGTAGGATAATTAGATATATTTTTGACAGATTGAGACTGAGATCAGACTGTGAACGTTCTTAAAATTACGAGAATAAAATTGCCTTTCTAGTAAACGATGACTTTGACTACTGATACATTGCATGCCTACGCAAATTATATGAGAGACTGACCAAATTAAAAACTCTGAAAGAGTAAAACCCGAATCTTTTATTTCTAATTCCAATAATAAACGTTTGAACACAGATAATAAAGTTTATAATTTACTACTGAAAATCTCGCCTCTAGTACCTATTAGGTACGTGCAATAAGTGTCGAGATTTGCATGCTGATGTAAACAAGCTCTAACTAAGCGCTACTTCTCCGACCGGATTAGTTACGAATTAGCTGGTTTAGCTAGTTTCAGACTAATTTCAATATGAGACTTTAACCTAATAAATCAAGATAAACTAATGAAATTCAAACTAGCAGGAATACATTGAAAGTAAATTAAAATTCTGAAATAATTAACAATGTAAACAATATCACTAACGGATACGTTTCAATTAAGAATAATTAACACTATGCATATTTAGTTGACAGACAAGAATGTCAAATAATCTCCCAACATGTATTCATTGGCACTAACCTCAATGCACGTTAAAATTCACCAAATAAAGAATTCCAACTGTTGAAGTATAAAAAGGAACGCTGAAAAATATTATCTCATTACGGATCAAATGCTTAGCACACATAAGTATTCACCCACCAAGTTGCAGAGAGCTGCCATCTGGAAATATTACGAATCTCTTTCGCCTCGACAACGCTCTTGAACCTTCATTTTCCTCGTGAATTTCATTTACCGTATTATTTCCATTGTCTCTCACATTTTCACTAATTACTGTCTGTAAAACTAGGAACGTTACGAAATGTAAAAATATACTATTCATATTTGGAACAATACCGAACAGTTATTCAAAAACGATTTTTTTTAATAGCAATGCAACCTGCTTCTAACGGATTTTATTTAGAACTGGCCACACGGATGTTTTCTCAAACTTAAAGTTTCTAAATATGTTTTTCAAAACGCGATTCAGAGTTGCCCGTTGTGAATGATAAAATGGACTGTCCCGTTCTTGAACTATTGAAACCATAATGTTACAAATGAAACTGTCAATTAACACTGTGTAAATTGATTTACTGTTATCTTCGTGCGACAATTTAGAATGTTAAAAACATAAATTGTTTGCTTAGAAACAAAGAAAGTAATGTAGGTAGGCCTTATTAGATCGGCAGTGTTTTACGGTATTAAATTCCATTGGAATGAGGGTATATAAGCAAATAATAAATAAATCAAAACACTGGTCAATAGTTTATTCATTAACATAATAAATATTAACATTTGTAGTTTAATAAAATTAGCGTTACCTTAGATTTTTAATGATCTTAATAACTACACACGGAACAAAACAACAATTTAATCTCACTGTAATGAGGTAAGACATGAGGTCGACAAGCATACACAAAATCTCCTCTTTATTAAATTACATTACTAAGGGCTGATTTTTCTAGGAATAATTTTGAAATGTTGACAGTTATTTCATACAAAAACTGTCAAACGTCAACTTTATTCCTCGAATAAAAGTTATCTGGCGATGGAAAAATCAGCCCTTAAAAAAATAAAATAATCTATATCTAAACTAATAATAAAGCTGAAGTTTGTTTGTTTTTGAACGCGCTGCTAATCTCTGGAACTGCCAGTCGAATTTGAAAATTTCTTTTTGCATTTGATAGTCAAATTTTTGAGGAAGGCTATAGGCTATTTAACGTCACGCTAGGACCTTTAGAAAACGAGCAAAAGGGAAAAACGTCAGAAAGAACGCTAAGTGAAAATTAAATAATAGCGCACTGCGCGGGCAGGCCCTGTGATGCGACGGGGGGTCGGGAGGTACAATAAAATTCAGATCCTAGTCTAAAAATAAAAGGCAAGCTAATCGCCAATGATCTTTCGGCAAAAGGCTTGCCAGATAAATCTTCTACATTCTAATACATTTAAGGAATTAAGCCCTTTCCTTTAGTCCTTTAATACCACGTTGCTATGCATGAATCGATTCAAGTATATCGGTATAGTCTCAAATCGAAAGGCTTCAAATACGAGCCTCCAACTATTATTCATTTATTTTCCTTTATTCCTCTAAATACATATAAATTATATTTTTAAATATTAGAATATAAAAAAAAAATATATAAAAACATTTAAAAATATAAAAAATAGTAGCCCACCGGTATCGGGAACAGGGTCCAAGCTACCGGTACCGGTGGTCAGGGCTCCAGAGAGAGGAACCTCCTGACAATGCGAGCCGTGTCCAGAAGTACTGTTATTCATTTTATTGTTACCAAGTTTACTCTTAGTTAATTCGACTACAAATGGCCAAAGTAAACCATTAGTAAACCATTAGTCCGTAAAAATGAAAACACAAGATTCCACTTTGAATAGGAACTGCAAACAGTAATCGGCCAATGTTACTTGAGCTCACAAACGCAGGAGCTGGTTAAACTAGGTAGGTCACAGACTAGCGACAATTGTGGCCTATTTTTGTTAGCTTCAAGTGTACCATATTGTGTGAGTGTAACGGTGTATCTAATAGAGATGAAGCATATAAGCATGGTATAATGCAAGAAAGAACCACAAATCTATTACAAATAATTAAAATTGAAGTGCCTGTTTGTAATGTCAAAATAACAGTTTTTACTAAATGCAAACTTAGATATAACAAAAAAAAACATTTTTTGTCATGTTGTTAGTTTGGACTACACAGACAGGTTCCCCACGGTTCAAAGTATCCCCATACTTTGAACCCTGGGGAAGGATATAGGTAGTTTTTATCGACATACGACGCGTGCGAAGCCGCGTGCGGAAGCTAGTCATCACTAAATAAATCGAGCGCTAAACGTATTTAAAACATCATTCAGTCTTTGACAACTTGAAACAATTGACGGAAATAGAACTATAAAAAAATATTTGATTTTGATTGATTTTGATTATGTTTTTTGTGTAACGCTAACTGTATCATGCTATTTTTTTTGTATTTTTTTTTCATGTGGGCCAAGGACTTTGTTAATTATAGAGGAATTGATTTTTGGACTGTGATCCGCTTGTCCTGTGTGACAAAGAATCACTGCAATTGTAAGGATGATATTATTGGGTCCACCTTAATACCTAATGATATTATGACTCAATACAACGCCAATATCAGTTGTTATTTTTTTCGAAAACGGAATTGAAGATTTTTATATGGAGCCTATAAATTTTATATATTTTATAGGCATACCTACTGTCACGCCATTTTGAAAAAAAAACAAAATGGCGGACAGGTAGCTATGCCACGGACCTTCGAAGCCCTTTCAATAATGTATCCCTAACAATCACATTTTTAATGTCACTAAATGCCTTTCAATATCATTTTCTGGCTATTTTCACCCAAAATATGTCGCCAGTAAAAGTCTCCCGTCTGCAACCCCTAGTAAGCAAATCTCGCCGCGTTTGGTTCGAGCAGGGGCTCCTCACATTCTGGATACAGTTCATCACAGGAACCCGTGGCTGAGAGAGCTTCGTCGTATTCACCGTGTTTGTCTTCTACTGAGTTTTTTGGTAAACTGAAAATAGACATGAACTCGAATTAGGTTTTTCTTTTGTCTGAAACTAAAGCGATGTAATAGAATTGTTGTATCCATGTGTTACGAGTTAAGGATAGTTTTATCGTTATTTAATTTAACGTAAATTAAAATCAGCTAAGAAGTACTATAAATTCAGCCCATCTTCGTAGTTTTTGTAATACTGCCTACTTAATCATTTGGAAAAATGGCGAGTTTTTTGCTACTTATTTTTAGATCTGACTATAATCTTAGCACAAGATGCTGTGTACATAGTACAACATTTATTTTGTTTGCCAATTCCAAGTTTTCAAATAACGGTGGCCTTTAAACAAGGGTAGGTATATCAAATATCTCCCTTTAAAATCCGGCCACTTGTGGCTTGTAACTAAATCTACGTAATTTTATTCTTAATTATTCAATTTCAAGACCCCTAATTAATTATTCGAATGTAATTATAATATTCCAGCTTAATCTTGTCGTCTTTAATCTTGAATAATTTGATTTTTGGTATTTTAGTCTCCATAATGAGCTTCATTAGTTTTTCAGTAATATTACATTATTAATAGATAAGAAAGTTGAGCTATTTCTAGTGTTCACTGTCAGTAGGCCTTTAAATTTACTAAGAGCATAAATCAAGATTATACTAGGAGACTAACATGGATCTGTCTATGGGCTTTAAACGAAATAACAGGCCTCCAATACATATAGAGTGACAGGGACATGGACACACAGTCTGTAACCATGAATACAGCACATGAATCTAGTGCAAAAAAAAATCATCGGTTATCAAAAAAAAAACATCTGCTTTGTTTCATTGAAAAGTGCAAAGCCTACACGCTCAAAATGTTTGAAATAGCTTTTTTTTTTATACCGGCGAAATATTTCAGGTCACGTGGGTCTAGAATCATGTACTGAATCCGGGTAATGAGGTGCGCGTCGATGTGTCTACCACCCTGTATAGAAAGTTTATCTTTCTCAAATCTATCAAGTATAATATACTTTATGTATGTATTTATTGTATTGTGTAAATGGTACACCACAAACTACCTACAGTATTTGTCTGTCCTTCCCCTTTTTAATGCATCCAAAGGTTGTCTATAAAAGATCGCTCTTAGCGATAAGACCGCCCATTGTGTCACCCATTGTAAAGTTTCTATATCATCATCTGCCTAGCCTTTTCCCAAATATGTTGGGGTCGGCTTCCAGTCTAACCGGATGCAGCTGAATACCAGTATTTTACATGGAGCGACTGCCTATCTGACCTCCACAACCCAGTTACTGGGTAATACGATACCCCTTGGTAAGACTGGTTGTCAGACTTTCGGGCTTCTGACTACCCGTAACGACTGTCAAAGATCCACGAATGACAGCCGGGACCAACGGCTTAACGTGCTTTCCGAGGCACGGAGGGGTCTCAGTATGTAAAGATGGTCACCCATCCACAGACCAACCGCGGCAAGCGTAGCTTAACCTGATCGATCGACCTGTACGGCTGTTATTATTTAGCCACGGACCCCTCCAGTAAAGTAAAGTTTCTATATATATGTCTGTAATTTATAATTATGGTGTACATAATAAAGAGTATTCTATTCTATTCTATCTATTTATGTTATGGTAAATGTTTTATCAAAATGTTAGGAGGTTCATGTTCTACCTTAACCATATCTTATAAAACACAGAATGGTCCTACTTACGTGAAAACGGCCCTCATAAGTTCTTGGAAAAACTCGCCTTGAGGATGGTCCTGCGTTTGACCGACCAGGCATAATGTTTTTAGTACACAGTTCTTGCCGTTCACACCGAGCCTGAAAAAGGAAGCAATAAAACTTGAACATGACATTCTTTATAACAAACTTTGGTAAGCATAGTGATACTGAATCGATTGTGGAATTAAGCAAAGCTTTTGACACAGTCAACGACACAATACGTTCTGTAAATGAACTCTACATTTTTTTTAGCATAAAATGTAAGAATAAAACGAGAATATTCAAAAATCAAAACCATAAAAAAGCAATCAAAACCTAAAATCGTTTCACACGACGAATAACCACGCGACATAATACCGACCCGTGAAGCATCGTCTCTATTTTCTGGTACAGTGAGGCGCGGCTGCTCCTGTGATATTCGACGCTCCGCTGCGCCATGCGTCCGTTCAAATATTCCCGTTTGTTTTCCGAAGCATGCATCTGTTTCCTGTCTATTTTGAATTTCTCTAAAGTTCCTTTTTTGTCCGACCAGTCCACACTGCGTTTCGCGAAAGCGGGATTTGCTATGGGTTTTCTGAAAGTTGTTCATGGATAGTTAATTCCGCATAGTTTGTAGTCTGTCTGCTAGGGTTTGTAATTTAGGTGGCGGTTTTTGGGTTTTTATTTGTGTTTCTATGTCAGTGTTTTATTAAAATGATGTGTTACAGGATAGTGGCTCTTCTGTTATAGAATTAAGCGTCTAAAATGGTATAAATCGATCATTCTTGATAATATCAATAGCTACTTAAAATTCAATTAGGTACTTTCTTCAAAGCACTTCATTTTCGTAGATGTTTTCTAAATATATTAATCTAGTCACATAATTCACAGACACCAAGTTCCTACTTTTACAAGTTGGCAAACGCGACATTAGTTATTTGCCTAAGTTAGGTGTTAGGGCTGGTTAGACTGAGATAAGTTAGCCCGTATGTTTCAAGTCTGTTCAGAAATAATTTCAAAGACTGTGTTCAGACCATTTACTACATGATTTCTACCGATAATTCCGTGTATGTATGAGTGTTCCGTGTATGTCTACGAATCCTTGTAGAAGATTGCACCCCGGCATTTTAATGAAGGGATTCATAAAAGCTTTAAGGAATTTAAACGAAAGATTGAGATAAATCAAGATTCTCTGGTTCTTATTTGTGTATATATAATGAATAACAATTATTGAAAGTGTGTTAGATACAACACTAGAATGAATAGTATGACATTGTACGAACCCAACTAAAATATTCTACTAATTTTCCTTTATTACCTGTGATACGGCTTCTTATCAATAACTCTTCCATATTCATCAGTAAAGTATATAGTTTTGGTATCAACCCTCCGATGGAGAGGGTCAGCATGGTGGTTGAATGGCGAGTACGGGTCTTGAGGCAACTCCCATGCCAAAGCTGCAGTTGATCCGTATAAGAATATATCTCCGATCCTGAAGACCATGGCATATGTAACACAAAATACTGGAAAAGAAATGTTAAGGAACTGTTGAATTATATATAATACAACTCGCTAACTGAATGATATCTAAGCGATATCCGCGCTGCAAGCCCGCGATGCTTTGATAGACGAAAAAACATTAAACAGTCTCGTTTTAACCATGATTAACACACTTGATTGATGCACTAACAGGTATAGAACCTGCCATGTCAAAGCGTTCCGTATTAGATAGTTTATTAGATGCAAAACCATTAGAATTAGCATTAGTCCTATAATAATATAGTAGCAAGTAGGATGGATGGATATTTGTTACTCTTTCACGCAAAAACTACTGAACTAATTGTAATGAAACTTTACAGTAATATGGCTTCTACATCAGAATAACACATAGGATACTTTTTATCCCAATATTCCCACGGGATCGATACTTATGTGCGTGAAACCGCGGGGCGTAGCTGATGCATTATATTCTAAGCACTATATCCCTTCTGAAAAATTAGTGAATAGATTCCTTAGTCGTACCAACATGAACGTTCTTAGTTCGAGATTCCACAGTACTTAAATTAGATTTCTAAAATTATTAGTAAACAAGAAAACTAAAAACAGTTGTAAAGGAGACTATAGTAGGTTATTCAAAATATGTAAAATTCTACCAGTTAGCCTTAAACATAAATACCTATTATTGGTTAATAACCATGGCAGTCGGAATAGTAACTCATTAGTTTCTAGCAGATATACTACCAGGTCGATGACAGCAGGTAAATATGATGTACCCAGAGTAAGTAATTACTATGGCGACAGAACCTTAATAAAACGCGTTCCCTATTTATTGAACACTTTGCCTGTTGACATCAGACAAGAAGATAATAAAGTAAAATTCGCACGTAAACTTAAAAAATATTTATTAGAATGTATGTAATTGTAGGTATTAAGTATACTTAGGTTATAGATGTACCTGATATTATTAAGTGAACTGTAAGAGAGACTCAACGATCTCACAGTTAAACTGCGTAAGCAGTTTTGTGGGGCAATGTATTTAGCTTTAAGAAATTTTAAGTGAATAAACCATTCATTCATTCATTCCAACATGTCCTAATTTAGATTAAGATTTACTTTATAAATGATACGGGAGAATCTGGTATAACAACGTTCTCATGTTTTGAGGAGCACATTACGTCACAGGTCCATTTGTTAGGAGCTCAGTGCAATTGCCCGCTCGTAATGTTGGACCGCACAGCATCCAATGTGCTGTTTAGATGTTTGTGGCTCTTCAGACTTGAACGAACGAGTGGCGAATTAAAAATGGCTGAGCCGGTGGTAAGTGCTTCTGAATTTGGGAGCATGTTTTGATACTGACAGTGTTTATTATGTTGTTTTAGTACTGTTTGATGATAGAACGTTTACGCAAAAAGTTGGTTTTAAAAATGTATAGATTAAATGCGGCAATAGATTTTGTAAATTGACGTCACTTGTATAATTTATAATGCACAGCCATAGTAACATTGATGAACTCACATTCATAGTTTTTAAATAAAAACATAAATATACTCAGAACATTGTTTGTTTTAATTTTAGACTCACCCAATTGAAGAGAGCTGCCTTCAGGAAATATGATGAATCTTTTCCTCCTTGATAAGATTTCACTTTTGTTGTGTACTTCAATTTCATCAAAAGTATCATTAACTCGTACTTCGGCTTGAACTCCCAACAACGTTGTTAATAGCAACGCTGAATTTATTATTAAATTCATATTGATCATCATGTTCTTGATTTCTAATTAAATTATTTCAGTCGTCTTTACTTCTTTGTTCTCTTCTATGTTCACAACATTTAATCGATTTTCATCTTCTAATTTTACATCAACATTATTTTTTTAATCTTCTTTTTATTTTTCTATTTCTTCATGTGTAAAGCAAAGTATCGCATTCGGGTCTAACTTAACAGTGTCAAGATTATCCGCGGCTAACGTACCGTTGATCACGACTAACAAATAATGGCTAACCGTTAACTCTTCTTCTACAGAATGATTATTTTCTTGCACGACTAGTCAAACTGTTTCCAAAAAATACTCCGTCAGGCTACTAAATTCATGTTATAAGTCTGGTATATATGTTATAAGTCTGGTAAAGTTGACAAAGTGACTGAAAATTTCTGCCTAAAGTTATTAATATGAAATAATTGTCGATAGCATAAATTTATAAAATTAACCAGTTCCTGCACGTTTCTCTAAATGATTTCAATTTTGATTCCTTGGTCGTTTTAAATCCATGTTGCAAAATCTATTTATGCTAAGAGGCTTTTAAATTTTATAACACCATGTATAAGTACCACGATGAATTACCAAAAATTGTAGGTCAGGTCATAGAATAGCCATATACAAGGTTACATTAAATTAGCTAGCGAAACTCCGTAGACGTGATGGGTATCGATACCGTAAAACGGGGTGAATAGCATATATATAATATGCAGGGGTGAATCGGGAAAATGGATTTTAACATTGAAATAATTGTTTTTTTTGCCAAAAAGGACTCTAATGTGTTTATCATAATTATTATAATTAACGATTAAGTGTCCTTGTTGGCAATAAACTTTATTACATCAACGTTTAAATCCATTTTAAAGTTTCGTCCCGATTCACCCCTGCATCCCCATTCACCCCGTTTTACCGGTATCTAATATCTAAACACGTTAAAACAAAAAAGAAATGAATATGATGTTTTTTTTGTGGGGGTCATCGACAGCAGTTAGTGTATAATATATTAGTTACTTGAAATATCAGTTTAAAAAATGTGTTTTTTAAACTTCACAAACGTTATTACTATCGATATCGAAACGCGATAAAACTTAATTTTCTCAACTCATACTTCAAGTAACAACACTACCAGCGGTCGTTGACCCCCTAAAAAAGAAACATTTAATCTTTTTTATTTGAATTGTATGATGTTTAGATACCTATACTCATCACGTCTGCAGAGTTTCCCTAGCTAATTTAATTTGGCCCTGTATGAATAAAAAAATCAAATAAATCCTACTTTCTTGAAATAGTTTAGTTCATTTTCTCTTACAGCCCCATCATATGGCGGTTTACCTTTCATATTAATACTATACAGCTAACTTTTGAACTATTTTTATCATAGTGACATAGTCATAAGTAGTTCATGAAATTTTTTGTTTCAAAAGTGAGAATTAGCCTGATCTATAAGTTACTTTTAAAGAAAAAATTATAGGAACCTAAACATACTCTATCTTAAAATGTTAATGTAAAAAATAATTGAAACGGCTCAGTTTTCGAGGAGAAAAAAGGGGAATACGAAACGTCGATCTCGTCAAAATTTTTGTGATAATTTCGGTCTGAGCTGACTTGAGGTATGGCGATAAGACCACCCATTGTGTCACCCATTATGAACGTTCTATATTTATGTCTGTAATTTATATGGTGTACATAATAAAGAGTATTCTATTCCATTGTAAGGCGACGGCAATAGTTTCTTCAAATACATATTTTTCAAATTCCTCGCACGTCCCGTCCCCTCTTAATGCCTTTTAGATCTAAAAATAACTCTCAAAAACCACCACACCACATAAAAAATTTAATTGAAACAACTTAAAAACTCCTTCCTTTTTCAGGAGCGGACTAGACAGCTTCTATTGCGTGGGACGTGCCATCTGCGAGATGCAAATGATCTCCGAACCCAACGTTACCACAGACTCTTAAAAATGGTTTTTAGGTAATAAACTTCTTACATATGCACGTATGCTGATTCTGTAATAGGATTTATTTATATGGTAATCGAGAAACAAAGATGTATGTAAATGCATAGAGGACCGAGTGATCCCAGTTTAGAATAATTTATTCTTTCTACGTGTAGTGGTGACTAGGTTTTTATTTACCGTATGGATGAGCTGGAATCGTCACTTGATACTTAGTAGAGTAGAAAACCGGTCGAAGTAGAGGTGCTTGGGGGAGGCCTATGTCCAGCAGTGGACTTCTTTCGGCTGAAATGACGATGATGATGACATAGTGAAGAAGAAGACTGTAAGAGGTACTGGTAGCAGAAAAGTCATGTGTATGGTATGTGATGCTGAGGAATGAGGATAATGTCGTAAGGAATGTTTTGAGTATGAACGTTGCTCGCTATAAGAATAGGGGAAGACCAAAAAAATTAAGGATGGACTGTGTGCAAGATGATATGGCTTGAAAGAGGGTGACGACTGAGATGCTGACTAATAGAGAAGTATAGAAGAAGAAGGCATGCTGCGCTGAACGCAAATAAATTGGGACAAAGGTAAAATAATTATGAAATAAACCTGGTAGGCTACTGTTAAACACTAGATTACACAAACTCAAACAAACAACACAAACACTCTTCAGAATTCAAGACATTTTGATAGCATATTGCACATCTGAACTTTAAATTTTTAGGAGCTGTTTGAACAACATTATTTTCTTCTTTTTAGCTGCCGCTTCTCTTATGTCTATATATCGTGTTTCAGAAGAATATCATCAACAACCGAACGATGGCACAATACAACTTCAGAAGATTGTAATGCTTCATTGTCTACTTGTCCCTTATCACTGTTACAAGTTGCTCCTTACACAAATATTGCTTAATTTTAAGTCTTTAAATCTATTGTAAAAAGTTCAAATAAAATATTAATTCAGTTTATGCTTTGTTATGACGATTCCCAAAACACTTACGTCTCGAAATTATGAAACACACACACACGATGGATACCGAAAAATTAGGTGTAATTATTGAAATGTACGTAGAGGGAAATGGTAGAGTAGTAGACAGTGAAAAGTAGTAGAGTGAAATGAGTTGTTTATTGTACAACTAGCTTCTACCCGCGACTTTGTCCGCGTGAAATTTCACCCTAGCCCAATTCGACTCTCTTAGGGGTGGAATTTCGAAAAACCCTTTCTCAGTAGATACCTCCTCTTCACAAAGAACACACCCTCCAAATTTCATGTCTCTAAGAGCAGCGGTTTGGGCTGTGCATTGATATATCAGTCAGTCAGGACTTTAAATTTTATAGTAATAGATATTCGAAAATAATAAATATCTAAAATATATAAAGATGAAAAGGTGTATAATAAAACATAAATAAAACTATTTCAGTTGCAGTTATTATCAAAAGGAGGCTCTTTTATGCATTTTTCAGTCTCAAAAACTATGAATGTTTGCAGTACAATCTGCAAAAGAATCATGGAATATTTTCAGTACATCAAACAATTTCCCCAATATGATGATATATATTTTATATTTGAGATGCTGAAAATATTCCAAGATTCTTAAAGTATGACAAGACCCTAACCTTTTAACAATTGAGGCTTTCTTTAATATACTCTAAAACAGTGGCAGCCTCAACCCACATCCAATAAACTAGTTTACTTTGTCCAAACACAATAATTGTTGATAAATAATACATCAAATATGACCTCCTTTGAGTATGAAGGCTGTTATTCGTTCGAATATTGTCGCTTTTTATTATTTCTATGTTACACTTCATCTTTACCGTGTGTTGTGTACGAAAAGTTTGAAAAACTCAATTTAAAAAGAAAATATGACATGTTAAAACCAAGATTAATGTTAAAATATTATTAGAGACATTATGTGCATAAAGTTAATCAATTCTGAAGAGAATAGAATCAGTGTATTTATTGATAAAAGTGGAATACATTTTAATAATTTTGATTGCATTACTCATTGAATTCAATAAAGGCATAAGTGAGAAAGTGAACACGATTGGCACCAAATACCTAGACAGGTCAAAATTGTTAGCACACATTTATGAAATTTTGGGTTTGTAAAACAATATACATAAATGATAACGATGAAGTAAATTGTACTGTATCTGCCTGCTTAATTGAAGCGGGTAAGGAACTTTTACTTCTAAATATAGAATCCAGTTAATCTGTGTCCAGTATAATTTTGGCAATAAAATGAACAAGTACATTCATGTGTGTGTGGTGTGCTATATTTTTTTTATAGTGTTTATACTTATAGACTTTGGTAAAGCAAATGAGTCTACCAATCACCGCCAAAAAAGATACATTAGCTTCAAGAATATGACACATTTCTTCGTAAGTATTTGTATTATACTGTTCCATATTATTATGTCTTGGTCGTATCATAAATGGCTGCTTCTTCTTTTTTACTGTCAGTGTTCATATCTACACTTAGAGCAGTTTGCTTACGATGATAACTGATGCATGGAGTGATAACGATCAAACCAAACTTATCAGCATATAATAGATCCAATCCAGTAATAGAATCGCCCTATAATGTTGCTACTGCTGGGACACAGGCCTCCTTACTTCGAGATTGAATATGCTGTCATCTTCCACGCGGGCCCAGTGCGGGCTGGTAGATGTCATATATCTTCAAATTTTTGGTCCGCTTTCCTCACGATGTTTTCCTTCACCATTTTGAGAGCTGTCCAATCCAATGAAACACCGGAAAACCACAGCTTCTAGAACGCTGGATCTCCAATCAATAATCCTTAGTAAACCTATTATATTTTTGTGCATGATATAGCCCTGCAGACCTGATCTTCTTGATAATACTACCATAACTACTGATACCTTGTATTAATAATAACGATGACTAAGTAATAATATGGCTTTGACTGATTTCAGCTCCGCTTCAACTTCAAAATCAACATAGTGCCCTGGAACCAGATCTTCGCTCAAGCGCTCGGGTTCCGCATGAACTGGGATGATCCACCGGACACTTTCCATCCTTATAGAAACCATTTTATTCATAGAAGAACTATTTATAGTCATACAGAGACTCTTTTAGACAAGTAAGTAAATCTATTTATGTAAATATGTCAGTTATATGGTCTTCATTAACCAAACATTACCTCTGCCGTGAATTACTCTAATGTTTTTTTCTGATATTACACTATGTGACCTTGATAAATAATACCTCCTTACTCTGATGAGTAGACCAGTGGTGGCTCAGTGGTAACTGCCCGACTTACCAGTTGTAGGTAGTGGACTCGGTTTTTTTTTAGCCTATACTGTCCTACTGCTGGGCAAAGGCCTCCTCCAAATCCTTCCAGGAACTCTTTTTCCGCGCCACCTCGAACCAGCCCTCGCGGTACGCGTCCAGGTGATCTCGCCACCTCTTTCTGGGCCTCCCGGTGCCGTCCATCATCAGACGCAGACAGGTGCTTTACTTTTTGTAAATAATTTCATCACCACTGCTCTCAAAACGATGAAGGAAAACATCGTGAGGAAACCGGCATAGTCCTAGAACCAAAAATTCGAAGACATGTGACTTGGATCTGCCAACCCACACTGGGCCCGCGTGGTAGATTACAACCCACTCCCTCTCATAGAAAGGAGACCTGTGTCCCAGCAGTGGGAACGTGATTATTCTGATGAGAGTAGGATTCACACAGATATAGAACGTCGCAATCTTTCATATTTTGTTTCTTATTTTCGTCTGTTACTCCTCGCCTTCTTCTCACTCTTAAGGATCTCTTGTGGTCTCGGACTTACCTCTTTTTTCCATAATGAATGGATGTTACAGTTACTCAAGTTTTTGAGACCCCTGCCCTCATTCTTGCAATAAATATCTGTTTATTCTTGGGTTAATACCGCACCCAAAAGACTATGCCAACTAGATGCTAACTATAGGCCGACCGCTTAACTGAGACGTTGCCTGAGGTAGCTGCGCGGTGCGGGAGGGGTGATAGTTGTCACAAATAGACGAATCACCGAGCTCCTGCACCACGCTGCTACCTCAGCCAACGTCTCAGTTAAGCGGTCGGCCTATAATACAAATAGCATAAACCGATAGATAACTTTCTCTTGCAGGAAAAATATTTATTTCTGTACGTTATACTTACTTCTGTTAGTTATCTATCTGTACTATAAAGCTGAAGAGTTTGTTTGTTTGAACGTGCTAATCTCTGGAACTACCAGTCGCCCAATTCTTGAGGAAGGCTATATGCTATTTAGCATCACGCTAGGACCCTTAGGAGCCGAGCAAAAAAGAAAGTCAGAACGCTAAGCGAAAACGAAGTAAGAGCGCGGGTGATGCGATACGACGTGGTGGGTCGGAGTAATAAGAAATGTTACGCACGAAGTCGCAGGCAGGAGCCAGTCTTATACATATATTACTAGCGGCCCGCCCCAGCTTCGCACAGATGCAGTTTTTTTTTTTCGAAATTTTCTTTCATACAAACCTTGTCCTGGCAATACCAAACACAAGAAAAAAAAGAATTATGCAATTTGGTACAGTCATTCGGAAGTTATGCGCATACAAACATTTCGGCGCTTTGTGTTATAGGTACTACTAGCAGCGCCCCGCGGTTTCACTCGCATAAGTTTCGATCCCGTGGGAATATCGGGATAAAAACTATCCTATGTCCTTTCCCGGGACTCAAGCTATCTCTATACCAAATTTCATCTAAATCGATTTTCCGTCAGAGTTTCCGAACGGAAAAAATAAGAACGTGTGCGCTAAAGAGAAGATTTTGTATGAAATGCGTGCATTCGGGGTCTCCGAATCTGAATTCCTGATTCAGAAACCGAATCAGGAAACTGGACGTATGCGGCCGGCCTAAAAGTCAATCCAATTTTTACCAGCATACAGCCCAACAATAACCTTGTTTACAGCACTCCGACTTCATCCCCATTCACAAACACGTCAATATAAATATCTACATAAATTCATAAAATCCCATAAACATTCACCCAAAAATTAATTGATTGCCCTAGGAACGGCCTCAATGGGTTCCAGTGCGTCCGGCGAGCCATTTGCGAAATGGAAACGATGCCTGAACCACGAAAAATATACCACAAACTTTTAAAAATGATTTTCAGGTAATATAAAATGACATTTTTAATGAAATTATGGTCTTAAGTGACGCCCGTTGAATCGCTCAAATGAAATTACGAGCAAATTTTACGCCAAAATGGACATTCACGTTCGGAAATTACAACGTGGGTCTGGTTGAAACAAAAGTTTAAGGTTCAGTTAAAACATTATTTCTGGGAATTAGATTTTAAATCAGAAGTTATTGTTACTGGAGAACTGAAGTACGAAATTTATCTCCTGAGAATCCATATCTGATAAACGTGTTTTCTTCTATCTATTTTTTCAAAAACAAAATACTGGAAAAGGCTGAACAAAAAGATTTCTAATACCTAATAAAACATGCAAAGGCGTTATTCAAATAAAGTGTTAAATACTTAAAAATCAGTAGGTGCATTTATTTTTTTTAACAACGTAGTTTTTTCATTATTCTAATAGCGATTTTATTCTGTTTTCAGGCAACAGTCATCGGCCACAGACAAATGGCACAACAAAACACCTGAAGACTGTGCAGTCTCCGTGTCGTCATGCCCATTTTCATTCTTAGACGTATCTCTATATACCGATGTTTAACTTTATAACCAAAGTCAAAAAGTCAAAGTTTGTGGGTATACTTTATGTTGTAATATACGTTTATTGTGTAAATATCTTAAGTCTGAATAGAATAAAAACTTAAGTTAGATCAACATACTCGTAAAATTCACAGTCTTGAATTTATTTCAATCAGAACTTGTAACAAGTTCATTATCTTCATTGAGGAGGGAGATGTCTGAAGCTGGACACAGGCCTCTCCTACGCTTCGCCATCGCCACCATATCCAGGGCTTCCCGCATCCACCGATCACGAAACTTAAAGTCGACCCCTACATAGCCGGGAAAAATCTAGAATTAGTCAATCAATCAATCAACTCAGCCTATCGCAGTCGACTGCTGGACATAGGCCTCTCCCAGCTCGGGGCTAGCTGGACCGAACCAACGCATATGTATACGTACATCCGTGGTGGAGCGACCCAGACTGCCGGGCACTTCTTCTCTTGCAACCGAGCGGGTGGGCAGGTTGCGGATAGCCCAACTCCGGCTGCGGGACCGACTGCAAACAGTCGATCTCGCACTTGGAGCATCTCGTAGGAGATCCCGGACAAGAGAAGTGCCCGAACACCAAGTCCCAGGTCTAGGGTAACCCATACACCTTATCCCATGTACCAAATAATCCCAAACCACCCCACCCTTCCCTTTTAAAATCCCGTCGATCCCCCAAATCCCTAGGTCAAATCCCAGACCTAGGGTGACCCCCCCATTAACCTATACCCCCACCACCAAACCCCTCCCTCCTATCCCTACGTCCCGTCGGTCCCAGAGGAAGGGTAACCTCGATTCCAAAAAAGCCCACCCCCTCGTCAATGATAATGCAGAATGTGGAAATAATTACCCAGGTGGGTTCCGGCCAAGCCGGGGAATCCCACACCGCTATGTCGGTCAGCCCCCAACGTATTCTGGGGGGGGCAACAAACTGCGAAACCTTGCCGTGCTCCTCAGCACGGCCGGCTGCTGATTTAGCGCCCATAACACAGGCAGCGACTTACGCGCCCACAAACACAACTCCGGCTGCGACCAACGCGCCAACAAACGCTCCCACGGCTGCGTCACACGCGCCAATACCCACTACAAGGTGCATGCCTTCCTCGAGCCTCTGGCAACAGAGCATCGTGCGAAACAGCATCACCAACCCAGACAACGACAGACAAGGACAGAGAGCGATGGGGAAGGATGACGAACCGGACGACCCTACCACTCTCCCGGTTGAAAGAGTACGACTGCTGAAGAAGCGCGGAAAAATCAACCGGAGGAGGAAAGTAGGCGACCGAAAGCGCGAAGCGCGATCGGACGCCGAAGAGGTAGTACGTGACCAGCCCCGAGTCCGCGACGGGGAAACCAGGCGCGAAAAGGGGCCGGACACGGAAAAAAGAGAACGGCCGCAAGTCCGCGAAGGGGAAACCCAGCGCGAAAAGCGGCCAAACGTGGGACCACGCGACCAGCTGCAAGTCCGCGAAGGGGCAACCCAGCGCGAAAAGCAGCCGGACGCGGAACCGCGCGTGCAGGGGCGAGTCCGCGAAGAGGAAACTCGGCGCGAAAAGCCCTTGCACACGACAGAGTCTGCCGGGGGTACCAGACGACCCCATCACACAGACACTAGAGATGACGCATCCCACGACAACACTCAACCCAGACACCACAGGGGAAGGCGAGGTGGATCCTTGCACCCAGAGGTCACCACCCTAACAGGCACCTCCATGCCGCAGCCTGGACCGAGCGGTACAGGGCCGGCAAAGAGGGAGCGCCCCGACGACTCGGCTTCACCGAGTACGCTGCAGGGGGACGCCAAGCGTGCAAGGGTCCACTCCGCCCAGGGGGAGCTGAGGACCTACGCGCGGGCCACAAAGGACATCCCTGCGCGGCTTGCAGTAGCAATCTGCTTCCCTCCCCCCTCCAGAGACTTGACTAAAGAGGAGGCCGAATTTGTTAAAGTAGGCCTGGAAAATGCCCTAATAGACACGGACACGACGACACCACTTCCTGCCTTCCGCGGATACCCACGGGTAGCGGAGGGCACCGTACAGATATGGTGCGAAGACGACTATGCCCTGACCTGGTTATCTAAAAATGTACCCCTCCTCAAACTTCCCAACACCGACCTCACACTGACGGTACTTCGACAATCAGACGTGCCCACCCGTGTCAGAGCCTCTCTATTCATTCCTCGTTACAGAGGTGACATACAGAGGCTCCACAGCATTCTGATTCGTCAGAATGCATGGTATGACATAGCCAGGTGGTCGCTATATAGGGCAACTACCGTCGGTGGCGACAACTATGGGACTTATTTGACCCTAGGTGTGCCACCGGAGGAAGTGGAAAAGGTCATGGGGCGGGAGCGACGGATATCATACCTGCTGGGTTCGATATACGTGCGCTTCTGGCCCAAGACCCAGCCCTCTGACAGCACGACAAACCCGACGACGACACCGACATTGACACAGACGAATGACACTGACATTGCCCAACTGGAGGAGGTCATGGCCCGCGCGGCGATGGCTGACGATGCAGCCAGTATACCACCCGCATCTCCCGGTTGGAGCGAGCAACTACTCGCATCGTCGCCGGGGGAGCAACACGACGGCAAATACAGAGAGGAGGCAGTGGAAGGTTTGTCCGATGGATCCACCACCGACTAACCCCCACCCCCCCCCCTTCATCACCATCACCACTCAACGTCATCCAGACAAACCTCCAACATAGCCAGACTGCCACGGCTAGCTTACGTAGGGCACTGGAGGTTAACCCCCATACAATAGCACTGATCCAAGAGCCGTGGATCAGGAATAACAGGATATGCGGACTAAGTAACATCGGAGGTAAGCTAAACCTCAACACACACAGCTCAGACAAGCCCAGATCCTGTATCTATATACCCAAAGATATCCCTACCACGCTACTCACACAATTCTGTTCCAGAGACCTGACAGCTGTCAGGCTCCAGACCGCAGGAGAGCTCCCAGATGTTGTACTGGCCTCGGTATACATGCCGGGCGAGGACACAGACTGCCCGCCAAAAGAGATGGCCGACCTGGTACAGTACTGCGAGCACACCAACCTGGACCTGATCATCTGCACCGACTCGAACGCCCATCACCCACTCTGGGGCAGCGAGACATCGAACCCTAGAGGAGAGGTATTATCCACCTATTTATTCTCTACTAACCTTAACATCGTCAACCGAGGCTCGGAACCCACTTGGGTCACCGTCCGAGGACAAACGATTATAGACTTAACCCTTGCTACAGAAAACGCGACAAATCTTATCACAAACTGGCACGTGTCAAATGAACCTTCTTGCTCGGACCACAGAAGGATCCGCTTCACACTAACCACCAACACAAGGAAACCCACACCGAAACGAAATCCGCGGCGCACCGATGTGCCCGGGTACAAGCGCCTTCTAGCCGCCCTACTAGCTAGGTACCAGTCACAAATAGCTATAAGAGAACCCGCACAACTAGAATACACTGTAACAAAGCTGACAGAATACCTAACTGAAGCATACTACGCATGCTGTAAACTAAGGGCGCCACGAACCAACAGTGAGAGAAATCCCTGGTGGAACGCCGAGCTAGGTAAACTCAGAAACACACTACGAAAGCAATTCAACAGAGCCAAAAACACCAGACTTCCGGAAGACTGGGAGCTATACAAAGAGACCCAATACACATACAAAAAGCAGATTAGAACCGCCAGGAGGACAGCATGGCGGAAATTCTGTGAATCTATTGAAACCAATAATGAAGCCGCAAGAGTAAGGAAAATCCTATCAGCGGATCAGGACCGAACCCTTGGCGCGCTGAAAAAACCCGACAACACATACACACTAACGGACCAAGAAACCAGCAAGGTTCTTCTCGAGACTCACTTCCCAGGCTGCAAACTCCTAGAGGACAGGACCTGGGAAGCTGTGCCCGATTGGACCCCAACGGAGCAAGACTGGTCCAGTGCCCACAACCTGGTAAATGAAGACCGAGTAAAGTGGGCTATCAATACCTTTCAGCCATATAAGTCCGCAGGACTAGATGGCATTTTCCCAGCCCTCCTACAATGGGGGGTCGACTACATTACACCATGTCTGGTAGAAATATATCGGGCCTGCATAGCACTCAGATACATACCCTTAGCCTGGCGTGAAGTGAAAGTCATCTTCATACCAAAACCGGGCAAAACCGACTACACACAACCCAAAGCATATAGACCCATAAGCCTGACATCCTTCATACTAAAAACCCTAGAGAGGCTCTGTGATCGACACATCCGAGACGGGCCTCTTCGGGCAAAACCACTTCACAAACAACAGCATGCGTACTCCACGGGCAAATCAACGGAATCCGCGCTGCACAGCGTGGTATCCAAAATTGAATGCGCAGTGGACCACAAATGCTCAGCACTGGCTGCCTTCATTGACATTGAGGGCGCCTTTGACAAAACCACCTTCAATAGTATCAACACGGCCCTAGACAGACACAACATAGACCCGTCCCTGAGCGGTTGGATCACCAACATGCTCAAACAGAGGGCAGTGCAAGTTACAGTAAACAACACCACAAGGGCCATCGTGGCAAAGGGCTGCCCACAAGGGGGCGTCCTGTCGCCGCTCCTATGGAACCTGGTCGTAGACAGCCTAATAAAAGAACTCAATGACAAAGGTTACTTCACCGTAGGCTATGCCGATGATTTAACCATAATAATAAACGGCACCCATGAAAACACCCTGTGCAACTTAATGCGTCAAGCCCTGAAAATAATAGAGAACTGGTGTGGTAAACACCAACTTTCAGTGAACCCCACAAAAACCGAACTGGTTCTCTTCACAAAAAAGAGGAAGATGACGACATTACAACTACCACGCTTCTTTGGTACAACCCTAAGCCTATCAACTGATACCAAATACCTGGGCATATGTTTGGACAAACAGCTGAATTGGGCAAAACACACCAGCTACATCACCACGAAAGCCAGTATATCTTTGTGGCAATGCAAGCGAATGCTTGGCAAGAATTGGGGGATCAGCCCCAAGGTCACTCACTGGCTATACACTACAGTCATCCGCCCAATCATTACATATGGCTCACTAGTCTGGTGGCCCAGAACAGACCTGAGCACAGCTCAAAGAGACCTTGAAAAGCTACAGCGGTTCGCATGTGTGGCAATCACGAGCTGCATGAGAACTACACCCACTGCCGCCCTACAGGCTATGCTTGGACTGCCGCCACTACACCTCATAGTGCGAGAAGAGGCGACCCTGGCTGCCTTTAGGCTCCATATATCAGGAACCCTGAGCAAAGACTCTAGGGTCAAACACATACGTTTACAACAAGATGCGATCAAGCGGCAGCCATTGATGGCATCGCCCTGCGATAAAGCCCCCAAAAAATACTGCTTTCAAAAGCACTATAACATAGTGCTTAAGGAGGAGCAGTGCGACTACTCAGGTTCAAAGGAACTAAGAGTTTACACAGATGGTTCAAAGACCGACTGCGGAACTGGAGTCGGAGTCTTCTCACAAGACCTAAACATAAAAATATCCAAACCGCTGGGAATGCTCAACACGGTCTACCAAGCGGAGTGTGTGGGCATAATACAAGCGGCTAATGCCATAGCAGCCCGGAGAGTTGCGGACTCCCATATTCGCATACTCTCTGACAGCGCCTCAGTCCTCCAATCCCTAGATAAAAAATGCATCACATCGAGCCTAATACTAGAATGTCACAACGCGCTTGAGCGGGTAACCGTACAAAACCGCAACATGGTGACACTTCAATGGATAAAAGGACACAGTGGATCACTGGGAAACGACGCAGCTGACGAACTGGCCAGAAGGGCATCCAGTATGTCAGTTTGTGGACCGGAACCTATTGTGCCCATCCCCTTTAATCAACTACGCAGGTGGCTACAGGAGCACACCCACACACAGGCAGAAAGATGGTGGTCGTCGTCACCAGGCTGCAGGCAATCCAAGGAAGCCATGCCATTTTTGAATGGCAAGCTTACCAGTCGGTTATTACGACTGGACAGGAAAGGTCTGCGCCTGGTGACGGGGACCATCACGGGACACTGCTCACTGAACAAACACTTCCACACTATAGGCATAACGGACAGTCCTCTATGCAGGGCTTGCATGGAGGCTGAGGAAACCGTTGCGCATGTGCTCTTTGAGTGCACAGGCGTTACCCAAATTCGATCAGAGACCCTCGGGACACCCAAATCATACACAGACGTTCTTAATAAACCAGGAGACTTAGTCAGCTTCTGGAGGGAGGTGGGCTGGTTGGAATAACCAAATGACCAACAACGGCCGCCATGGCCCACGCACAATGGTCCATTTGAGGGACTAAGTGCGGAAACCAAACCTATAACATAGAACATAGGCCTCTCCCAGATTGAGCCTCAACACCCTGTCCTTCCAGTTTCTCCCAGACACCTTCTTAAGGTCGTTGGTCCATTTAGGTGAGAGGCGTCCCACGCTACGCTTGCCGATACGGTCTCCACTCCAGGACTCGTCTGCTCTACCGGCCATTAGTAATTCGACAAAAATTACCAGCCCACTGCCATTTGAGCTTGCCTACTCTGCAAGATATGTCGGTAACTCCGGTAAAAAAGGTGAATTAGTCATTTATTCTAAACATTTTGGAAGAAACGGTCGTTCTTAATCCAAAAAGAGATATCTGAAAAAACTACCTTAGTTCTCAAGCAATTTGTAGGTTGACAGTTTGTTTCAGGAAATCATCAGTAAAGGCGTAGATTTATTTGAAAAATTATTAATAGATACCTATTTATCTACGAAATCTATGACCCTTGAGAGTGTAATAGACAGATTGTGTGTCCTAAAAAGTAATTTCCCTGTTTTATTTTTCCCCCGATGCTCGTAAATGATAGGCCTGAACACATTAGTAGCAACCTGTTACTACTAACTCCAGTAGTGGACTGCGATAGCCTGAGATAATTGATTGATTTTTCTCTATTACGTGTTCTGTGTGTACGTAATAAATAAATAAATATTTAGCGCGGAGACTATTTACATCCTATTCCGTACTTGATCTGAAGGTCAATTCTCGTAATTTAAAACGTTCAAAATCTAGTCGCGGTCTCATCTCGGCGACAAACAAATGTCAAAAACTTGTCAAAATGTAGGGAAATTAGAGGTATTTTTGACAGATTGAAACTGAGATCAGACTGTGAACGATCTTAAAATCACGAGAATTACCCCTCAGGTTCTTTAAATTGTTGGCACCTTTAAACCTTTTTTGATGCACAAAAAAACTCCCCAAAATATACAAGTCGGTGCAAAAAAACTGACACCCGACCAAGAATGAGAGAGACTCGTCCTACCCACCTAATGACGTCATATAATAATGTGCCACTAACAAGCTGTTCCCGGATGCCTCCTCGACGAGTACAGCCATTTTTAATTAAATTATTTGCTACGGAATTCTAATTTACTCTCACTAGCGGGTTTATGTAAAATATTATTATTGTAGTTACATTGTTAGTATAAAATATTAAGTAAATGTACAGTGCCCAGGTGAGTAGCAGCTCAGTAGCAGCAGTTTATTACATGAGACTTCTCTGCTTAACCCGTCGAAAAAAGGCTTGATACTATAAACATTTACCCCCTTACTAATAAACGTTGTATAGCGTCTGTATAGTTACACAACGCTTTGTCTTTTTCTTTCGAAAGTCAAATTACTGACGAGTGAAAGAGAGAAATCGGTGTGTAACTATTCATCTGATATAATACGTTTATTAGTAAGGGGGTTAGTGTGGGGCCTATATTGTTTTAAATCTCCAAGCTATTGCATTTTGAAAATCTCATGTTCATGCTCACCCTGTAGATAATTATTTTGTTTGTAATAGTGTATTCATCTGATATAATACGTTTATTATAGTAAGGGGGGTTAGTATTTTCCCTATTTTAATAACTCATGACGCTGTGAAAATTGCTAATTCTCTAAAATAAAAATTGATAGCTTGGTCTTGAACATTTCACACCAAAATGTTTCCAAAAATGATTAGTTAAAATTGATGCCGATAGAAAATAGCCTTTTTGGAAACCTCCTTTTTGAAAAAAATACGGGACACCATGAATATCAACATATGAAAAAGACCAAAGTAGTCAACCAAATAAGGTGATTTTGGAGAACATACCAAATAATTATGTTTAATTGATTCCCAGCTAGATTTGTAACGACCCCGACTGTGCAAATTAATTTAGACTCTGTTTCAAAATGAGATAAGTTTTATTTACTATATAGCTTATCATGTAGAATTCATACTCTTCCGTGGGTGTAAATAATGGTTATGATCAAACATATTTGCAATAACACCTACCTAATAGCAGTATAGGTACTGTGATCACAAATCCACCTACAAAGCGTACAATTACGATAAAACCCACGCTTTTGTGGTTGTCCATAATTAATATGCAATCCTATGCAACTGGTGCTGAACTTATGGGAGCTATTTTCTCCTAAACACATAATAAATGTCGAATCCTCGATAATAGATTAGCGAGCGATAAAACTATACAATCACTTAACAGGAAAAACAGGAAATATAGAAAGGTCAAATAAGTAATATAAGTCATGGGGAAAATTATGATCATTGGCATGAAGATAAATATTGGCCCTGAGGGTAGGAAGCAAGCATGGGCAGGACAAAATCATTACTACATGCAAATAAACCCATCCTCTTACCACTCACACTACAACAATCATCCTATTTCCGTCTCTGTCTACGCCGAGGAATGGACTAATGAAAGCTCTGTGCGTGGTAAGCACAAAATAAATCCGGTTAGGTAGCATTGGACCACTCAATAAATTCTCGAGGCGTCTAAATCGGCTACTATTTAAGTGATTGCCCAATGGGGCCTGTGGGACTCGGCTATTTTTACTCGAATAAAATACTGCTATTTTTCATTTCCTCGAGAAGGTACAATGCTTGCAAGTGCTTAATACAATGCGTGGTATTATTAGAAAAATATAGCACGGTAATCGTCCTTTAGAATTATAAAGCTGATTTAAAAAGACCGATATTTCAGTCCGATAGATCGGACACCTTAGATTTTCGTTATGATTGCTTAATTTCTTATCACAAAAATTGGGCATTGCATGATGACCAATTACTACTGGAATTCATTTTTTTTATTTGAAATAGGTAAGGCAAAATATTACCACAGTAATCGGTATGCTAAAACCCGTATGCAAGTTTTGTTAACATTCAACCCGACCCTTTGTCGTTATCAGTTATCGCTTGATTTTATATCTTCACATGTGGTAGAAGCTGTCCATCTAACCGATATATATATATCCCAAAGAGAACGGACCCACCTAGGCGGTGGTAGCTAGAGGCGGCATTGTCAACATTTTCCATACAAACCAAGCCTGTCACCGATTACTCGCACAACCACACAAATTACGTATAGAAACTGATGGCTTTGAATGGTGGAGGTGACACAAGTTGAGCGCTCTACGCACTTTCGGCACCATGATTGTATAAGAAATGCCATCTCTAGACGCTGCCGGTGGCGGCGCGGCGAACGCGGTGATTGCGCTGCCGGCGTGGCACTGTTATAATAGTCCTTATGTAACTATTCATTACTATCATCGGTTTAAGTTAGATACTGCTTGGATTCTGTTCACCTAATCAGTGAAATACTCATTCTTTGTTAGAACACTAAGCGCGTCTTTGATTGCTTCGTGTGTGACTTAACGTTATTTCTATCAACTAGACTGTCTTGTAGTAGTGGCGTTATGTCTAAACATGGTTTAAACTCACTGATTTTACTTTTTCATGGGAACCTACGACATACTCGGTAAGTCGCAGCCATTACCACTGGGCCAACATTGCTCAGTGAGGTTTTCATTAAAACTTACAATTGACAGTGCGGATACAATAATTCCTTTCAGAATATAAAAGCAATCACCACCCGCACAAAACCGAAGTATGCAGTCTGAATTCAACCTAGATCCATTTTAAGATCAGAAACTTTTACGACTTACAAACGTTTGTAGAAGTCAAATAAACGTCAAAATTAATGAAATCAAAGCTTAAACAAAGAGTGCCAACGTCCTAACACAATCAATTTAAAACCAAATGCGATCGAGAACCGATAGTTGAAAAGCCACTAAGTCAATGTAAATATTGTAAGGAAAAGATCGCCTGTACGTGACCAGCTTCACATATGAGATTTACTTAATTTGTCGCAAGAAGCGGTTCGGGCAAACAACCGGGCTTTGCTCCGGACACTTTATAACCGCCACTGCGCAGGATTACTGCTCCTCCGGACGTTTCTTTTGAACCACATTTTTAGTCTCTTGGTCAGGATCTCGGAGATATATTGCTGGTTTAAACGTTGTTATTTGTTTTGGGTTTTTAAGATTTGAGATTTTGATACGGGGGACTTGATGATTTTTCTTTTTCATTTCTACAAAACTTGTTTAGACAGTAGACATGTTACTGTGTATATTTCAGTAGGTTTCAAAATAATGACGACGATAGCTTGAGCAGTAGTGGCTTAGTGGTAACGGCCGCGACTTACGAATTGTATGTCGTTGGTTCGAACTCAGACAGGACTTTGTGTAAATTATTTCATCACCACTGCTCTCAATACGGTGAAGGAAAATATCGTGACACAAAAAAAAAATCGAAGACATGCGATTTACCAACTATACATCTACCAACTCACACTGGGCCCGCGCGGTGGATTACGGCCCAATCCCTCGTACTGAGTGGAGGCTTGTGTCCCAGAGTGGGAACATTATGGGCTGATTATGATGATAACTTCAATGGTTTCAAAAGAAAAACAAAGATGTATCAAAACACATTCGCCTCAATATTTTTTTTTATTGTACAATTTTTTTCCAGACATATCTATAGACTGCAACGGAGTATTTACAAATTTACAAACTGAATTCAAAGCCACCCACAAGCCCAGTAGATAGAAAGTTAATTAATCCAAGTTCTCTTCACTCATCTCTCAGTATACTGAACATTTCCATCAGCCCCTGACCCTCAGGGCATCCGGGGTAAATAGACGCACAGTTGAACATCTGCCGTCCAGCTATGGCTGCATCATTGTATACTCCCATCAAGTCATCCCAATCTTCGTCTTTTTCGTCAAATGGCGTCCTTCCGTAGTCTGGCCTGGAATATCGAAATTGGTTCATAAAATGGGGTGACATGAAAAAGGGAGAAAAGCTAAGGCTAACCATGACATCTAGACTGATTTTTTGACATGTGCAATACAAACGCTGCGGAACACGTGCCTTGTTGAGCTTTTTTTTTTTATCGTGTTTAAAATCAATCAAATTATGTTTTAGCTTCGAAAATTCTAGATGGTAAACAAATTCAAACATCCTATCCTATAGTAAATCCACTAGCTTTAGTCGAGTGTCCAACAGTTGAATGTTAAACCCACGAAGTTAAAACACGCTTATTAATGTCTTTCATTATTTCGTAACTGACACCATATTTTCACATTATTTATACTTAATTAAGTGTAAAATATTCATAACAGAGAGAATGCGATCATTGACCCGAATGGAGACGGACAATCAAATAATCAGATAATTTTAATTTCAGTAATTTATTTAAAGTTCATCATTTAACTCGTTGAAGATTTTTATATTATCTGAAGGGATCTTGACATTATCTTGAACCTCCACGAATGCATAACCTTCTCCTTGATTCAAGCTCTGAGTTGAGCTACACGATTACTGACAAATTCTTGCACTGACTGAATTTGACCACTCAAATCTGTGTGGTTCTCTCCTCAAAAAGCCATTTCAGGTACTAATCTACATTGTCCTCACATGATCTGACCAAAATTATGTCTGGACTTGAAAAGAGACTTTGATCCTTGAGTTTATTTCGCCAATTCTTCTCAAAGCAGTCAGGTAGGAAACGCAGACCTTATCTAGCTTACTTATTTTTATAATATGACGTATAAAAGTGATTCCGATATCCTAGTTACAGAATAGACCATTTCATTTCATTGATGTCGTTTTATAAAGGGCAATAACATACCACCTACAGCATCATTACCTACAGTCAAGAAAACGACAATGCTGCTTGGCGACCAAAACCACTATGGTGATATGTACTCATCATCATCATCATTTCAGCCGAAAGACGTCCGCTGCTAGACATAGGCCTCCCCCAAGCACCTCCATTTCAACCGGTTCTGTGCTTCTCGCATCCAACGGGTTCCTGCGGCCTTCACAAGGTCGTCAGTCCACCTTGTGGGAGGCCTTCCAACGCTACTTCTTCCGATAGCTACTACATAGGTATAATCAACCTGGTAATTGCATTCTTACTTTAGACAAATTGCCAGGGAGACTAGATGAATTTGGAGACTGGGCGATTTTTATAGCCAACTGTGGCATTTTTTCAAAATCTGTATATGCAGTACAGCGGCTATCTGAAAATCCTGTAAATTCTAAAAGTATATTTTTCTCAAAATTGCTGGGTTGGATTTTTCTGCCCCTTTGCACAAAGGTAAAAGTGAGGTATCCTTACACAAATATCATAACCATATCGCTATTGGTCCACAGACCACTTTCGTCTAGTCTACTTTACTTACACGAAAGTTGAAATCATCTAAGTGTCACAAAGACAAAATAATATACCTTGTCGTTTTATGACGTACAAGCGACATTCAACCTTATGATGATAAACCAAATTACGAAGTCGACTTGACTTCTTCTACGGAGCAAAGTAGTAGAAAAGTGTTTAGATGCTACGACAACAACTAGGATTCAGATTTTTTAACTTTACTAATAACTAAACTAGTGATCTTTTACCAAATAGTTTTGCAAATCTTCTTGGCTGACTATGACGACAATACTTACGTCAGCAGTATGTGTAATATCTCTCCCACCAGCCCTTCTTCTTCGACCGGATACTGCGCAGATTCACAAATCGCTCGATAAACGCACTCATCGCCGTCTATGCCTTTTCTGGAAATTACATCGATTACAATATTTTTATGTACTGTTGCTATAAAGCTGATCATGAAAATTTATACATATAATTAAGCCAGTTGATTTGAAGTTTTGCTTATCGTTTAAAGTATATCAAGAATTAGTAGGACAACCAACTTTAAGGCTATTCGGGTTTGTAGGTTGGATTTTCACTTTAGAACAACGGCCTATCCGTTCTCAATTATAGTAAAGTAATCTGGGCATCTGGCATCAAAAGACTGTGTCAGTGTAGGCCGCTATAAGAAGTAGCTAATGTACTCACGTCTTCAACAAATCAGCGACAGCATTATAAAACGTTAGCCTCTCATCCTTCCGAGCTGCCACTTCAGCCTCCCTCTGTTCCCTGGACACCGTCTTGATAAAGTAGTACCTCGACAGCTGGGTTATGTTCGTGAACTGGATGTACTGGTACTGGAAGTTGGCTGCGAAGGCCAGGCTGATGTAGTCCTCGGTATGGACTGGTGCTGAGAAGCCTATGATGAGCTGGGGATTGCAGAAGACGGAACTTCAGTAAAAATAAACGTATATTTAGATAAGCAGGCTTGTTATTGTGATACTCTGACTGTGAACAACGATTTTTTCTTGTTCTTCCAAGACTCCTAACTACCCGTTACTATATTAAGGATACTATTCACTGTGATTTCTACTTCCAGATACAACCGATCTGAGGAAAATTTGTATCATAATTACGGCCTTCAGATCGGCGATGACTGGAAGCAAATCGTTGAAACTAAAAAGTCTGTCTGATCAATATAACTATCACCCATTCAGTCAGGTTAATCGAATCAGATTTGTCTGTTCTGATACAATCATCAGAACAGACAAATCTGATTCGAATTCTGATTCTGATTGAATCTGAATCTGATTCGCGTAGAGATCAATATCTCTACGCGACACTAGTGATTCTTCTGCCCATATACAAATTGGTCACCAGTGGTTACCAGTGGTCGGTGCAACATGTGTTCTTGCACACATGCATCTGCATACCAAGATCTCTCCATGTATGGTAGACATTGATCAGATCCACTTTTGGTCAATAGTTTAGATAAGTTTGTAGCAGCGACGTGACAGTCTGCTGCGGAAGATGGAACCACCACTCCCCGCGTGCGAGGTAAATAAGCCACGCCCATCAAACTACTATTTATTTTCAAGGTAGGTTGAGCGAACTACAAAAACTATTATTCGTCATACCTTATAAGTTCCTCCTTGTGGATATACTAGTGGAATACTGTTGATCTGACGTTTCATCACCATTGCTTTGTGTTTTTCTTCATCATCAGCTGCTACACTTGCTGCGATTACTAGCAGAGCAGGAAAAATCCAACTGAAACTGTTTTTTTTTTTCTTTTACTAAAATTACGTATAAAATAGTCAACAAAATTCTCACAATATTTATAATTTCAAGCACGATTGAGCTTAGAAAACAATGACGCTGCACTTTTAGAATAAAAAAATAACGGTCTATGACTAAATTGTTGCACACATTATTATTTCTGTAATTTACAGTCCATTTAATCTATAGAAAATTTACATTATCGTATTTAGATCGTATAATGTACACATACTGTGTTCATAATTCTAATAAAAGTGCTCAAAAATTGTAAAAAGAACTTTGTGATTATAGGTACCTTACCCCATTTTTCCAGATTAACTTTTTAATCATGAACAACCAATCTGGGAGCAGCTGGTAGGAAGTCACATTTTCGACGTGTGTCGGCTGCGCGTATCATAATAGAGTTGTTGGAAAAGGTGTCAACGCCCTCGGTTCGTCTGTAGCCGGCATTATAAGGCTGTGTTCATACTGTGAAGTAGATTTTAGTATTTCCAGATTTTAGCGGTTCGAATTACTTTTTTTTACGAAAATTAAAAATGAAATAGAAAGAAAACAAAAAAAAGAAAAGACGTTTATTTACGGTAATTGAAACAGAGAAAAATTGCGCCACATTCATGTAAAACAGCCATCGCTCAGCATAATGCTACGAGCCTATGCGAAACAGAGCCCCAGCGCTTGTTTTAATATACTTTTTTTTTTTCATTTTTTATTTATGCCTACTTCGATAAAATAAGTCAAGCAAAAAGTGATTTTTTATATAAGTATGCACCTTCAAAATCCAAAATTAAATTGACTTTATCGTATTTTTTGTAATTTAGTTTTTTTTTTTTAACAGAGAATTGTACTTAGGTAAACTAAATTTATTTATATTTTTAAGTGTCAGGGTCACCTTTACTGTTGTCATGAAACACGAAAATCTTAGAAGACACAGATTTATCAATTCCTAACTACAGGCGACTGTAATTAGGAATTGATGAATCTGTTTCTTTACTTTACTTAAAGTTTTGTATGAAACTGACAGGGGTCCAGAACGCATTCTGTCGACGACGCCGGACTGTGGTAAGCGGCCACACAGAAACACGATGCAGAACCGAACTTGATGAAGATAAGTTTGTAACCACGATGGACACAGCCTAAAGTTTAAATCTCGAAGTCACATGACTCCGCCCGCTGGCACACTAATATGTTTATCCAACAACAAACGGTCACGAGACAATACCTTAAAATTGACGTATTACGTGTGCTACTAGGAATCACTTGCTATCCGGATTCACGTAGTTTTCTATGAAAAATACACTGCGCACAAAATATCTTACAAGACAAAGGTTACGTTTTTTCAGTTTGAGATTTGTTGATATCTAATAAAAAAGACATATGTAATACAGATACTATTAAAACTTTGTTTGTTCTAATTGTTCCTAAATTATTGAATACAATATCAAAACTGTTTTTTATTCTGTCCCATGTTAAATTAGCAATCGATACTTACTTGTATGAGTCATGCTTAACGTTTCTCATTAGATTATATTTATAATTGCAAAAACTGGATCAAAGTCCATCAAGAAGTTTATAAATTCCGCGACACTTTATTTTAAACTATTTTTCAGGCTACTACAATCTGTCAAATTTCTTTAATCGATTTTCAACTTTATCGCTAAAGCATGAGGTTCAAAGTTGATTGGGAAAATTTGCCAGTTTCGGGTAGCTTGATGTGCTGGCGTCTGTACCTTATAATCCTTGAATGTAGTAAAAAAGCTAAATAATACTATATTTATTTTTCAAAAAATCTAATATCTTTCTCGTCTCGTAGTCTTATAACGGTCACCTTCGATTGCCTTTGCATGACGTAATTTGAAACGTTTGAACTTCATCGTCTTTAGTGCCCCACTCCACTGTAATACGTTGCAGACGCACCATGCTTACTTTAGCTAATATTTTGACGTTTACAGTACTAAATTCATTATGTTTCGTTATAAATGCCGAAGAAATGGGACTTAGTGAGCTTGTGCACAGAGATAAAAGACAATTACAGTTATTGTATCTTAATAGCTCGGTTTTACAGGTATGTTTAACAATGTAATACTTCAATATTTACAGTTTATTTTCCTAACCTTTCTTAGGGATGGCGTCCACGAGCAACTTTTTCTCAGCAACTAATTTGTCTCTCACATCAAGTCTACGTTTGTACTCGTATGTAAGTGCGCGCATTTAGCGACGCGACAAAGACAGTACTTTAATACTTTTGATATGAGAGACTAATTAGTTGCTGAGACAAAAGATAGACACACTAGCTTCTGCCCCAGACTTCGTCCGTGTGAAATTTCTTGTTCCCCGACCCACCTCATCGCATCGCATCGCCTGCCCGCGCTATTAGGTACTTTGTTTTCACTTATCATTCTTATAAGGGACCTTGGGTCATGTTAAATACTGTCGTTTTAATTAAAAAGGGCACAACTAACATTTTTCATGAAATTGGGTTGTATATATATCCGGATAGGCCTTTTTTTTCCTGATTCCGGATATATATATAACTCAATTTCATGAAAAATGTTAGTTGTGCCCTTTTTAATTAAAACGGCAGAATAGCCTATAGCCTTCCTCAAGAATTGAGCTATCAAATACAAAAGATTGGTAGTTCCCGAGATTAGAGCTAGTGTTAATACTACACAGGAGTAAAAGGCAGCATTATGGCCAAACAGGACACTTCTGCAGGTATGTTGTATTTCTGTAAAAAAAGGTCTTCACAGTAAAAACGTTTTAAGCCGGATGTTCCGGGATTAGCTTTACTTTAGGAAAAGCTGATGGGACGATGAAACAAAATATTTAGAAGACGGGACATAACATTTAGAAATTTCTTTATTGATGTAATATGATTTCATTTTAATTTTTACTTGAAATTAGTCACATCTTTTAATAATAATACCTAGAAACATAAGAAACATTCCACCCTTTAAATCAAATCAAATCAAAATCGTTTATTTGCACAAAATGAGGTGCAAAAGATGTTACTTACATAAAAGTCCAGTGCAAAGACACATTCTGCCATTTAATGATGGCATGCAAATATTGAACAGATAGAGTAGGTACGAATATGGTGTAACATACAGTAATAGACAAATTAATTTAAAAAAATTGTATTAATTAATTTTTAGGTTTTAGCGTTAAGAAGTCTATGTGATACAAATAAATAATTTTGTATTCTAATTGTATTTTGTATGATTATATGTTTTCTCGGACTATTACGTTGTTTATGGTGAATGTTGCATACCTTTTTTTTTTTTTTTGTCAAACCGTAATAGTAATTCATACATACCAGCACTTTTATTTTTATCAATGTTTACCATTAAGGGTCTTGTATGTACTGCTGTTTGCGTACCAAATCATCAACATCATCTGCCTAGCCTTTTTTCCAACTATGTTGGGGTCGGCTTCCAGTCTAACCGGATGCAGCTGAATACCAGTATTTTAAATGGAGTGACTGTCTATCTGACCTCCACAACCCAGTTACTGGGTAATACGATACCCCTTGAAAAGACTGGTTGTTAGACGGCGGCGGCGGTGTAGTGGTTCGTTGGCATACCAAAATAAATATTTAATTTTGTAACTTAACTGCCAAACTTTTATTTTGGTGACAATTTAAGCTAAAATTTAAAATAATAATATGTACATTTATCATAGGGCATTTAATATTTAACACACTTAATTTAGTTAATTTTCCCAATTTAGCTTCTTGGCTTTTGCACTGAGCCTTCAGTTACCTACGATAATGATCACTTGTACTATCTTGCTATTACTGTGACCATAACAATTCGGGTGATGTTACTATCCAATTTAAAGCGTATTATGCAAAAAAGCTCGGTCCCTATCAACACCATCAGCTAACCTATATCTGTGATCGTCGTGCTTAAAACCTTTATATAGCACTCTGTGACCTAAGCCCGCACTTAGGTCTCACTTATCTGTGACTTAAGTACTATTAATTCACTGCGTGCAATAATGGACTACTTAAGTCACACGTATCGTAATGTACGAGTTTGTATTTTTACTCAGTTTAAATACTCACTGTGGAGGCACCACATAAGATATGAATCAGTTCAATTGCCCATTTATTTCGTCCTTATCTTAAATACGTGTGAAAATCTTCGGGAACCTTAAGACCCTTTGTACACTGCAGAGCTTATTTACGGTATGGCGTATAAGCCAAGCTGTAGAAAACACGTGTCAGTCAACAAGCTTCCTTAAAAAGAAAAGCGGGTGGTCGTTTCTCCATAGAAACGCTCTCGCCTGTTTTCTTTCTAGTTAATGACCATAAAGCAATGATTTTTTACATAATAATAAATATAACCTTCTTATTCAGTTTATGAAATATCTTTTAAATTGATCCAATATTGGAGAAGGAAATAGGCGAGACCCAAACCTCGAATTACGATTTTTGACTTAAGATTTTTCAAAAGTGTCTCCGACAGCATTTCCTCTTAATGATTCATAAAACACTGACGACCGTGCCTTCACATGGGGAATAAACCATAGTTTTTCACGGCAGGAAAAACGTGTGTCCAGTCGTATTTTCCTTCTATCAAGTATTGTATAATAAATAATTTTGTATTCAATGTCGCGTGATTATTTATTGGAAAATTGCTCTGCGAATATTTCCGGTAGATAAGTCCGTTGCTTGCGAGCCAATTCGCATTAAATTATAAATATTTGAGTGTACTGTGTAATTGATTTTGCCGCTTAATTAAGCGGTTTTAAATGTAGGGTTACCACGAAGGGTGCTAGGTATGGCAAAATTGGTTCTTGGAGCAAGATGGAGCACGCGTACGACAACCATAGAACCGGATTTTGTCGACATCAAAATAGGCAAAATGACAGATTTCTTTAGAAACTAACTAGATTTTTTTTAATCTGTCTACAATCTGTCGTTGTTTCTATTCTTCCAACGACAAAACCCGTTTATATGCTGGTCATGCTACACGTGCAGATGTAAAGAAATGTCTAGATGTATGATAAAGTCTTTTGTAGGGCAAAATGATTTAATTTTATGATTTTAACAAATGTTGGACTTGGTGGAGTGATCAGTATAATAATATTATAATACCAGACTTGACTGCCCCGTTGGTATCTTGGTCACAAGTGCGACTGCTGAGCGTGGGGTTCTGGGTTCGATTCCCAGGCCTGATCCGGATTGGGCCTGATCTCTCCCCGGCCGTGTCGGTTTGCCATCCCATCTGACTATGAGAGTAAAGGAATACAGTGCACCTGTTTTTGCGCACACACTTGTGGACTATAATATCTCCTGCGCACCTGGCTAATCTTCGTTGAGGTTGGCCACCGTGACTGAAATCGATCAAGGGATTATTATTATTAATACCAGCCTATTTTCGTCCCATTGCAAAGCAAAGGCGTGCAAAAAATCTAGAAAACAAAAATACACTAAAAGAAATAAATACATTGTCGTATCTGTAGTTATAGCTTTTCCGTATTTCCCAAGCGTAAGAGATTTACAGAATGAAATTATTATTCTCATGTTCTGCATGTATACAATGACGTCAGAGGCCATACATCATTCTTAAAAAATAACAGCCATACACCCAACATGTATGTATCATAACTTAAATACGTTATGTTCGGGAAAATGCTGGCTGTTTTAGCTTTTAATATACTGAGGGAGGAAAGAGCCCTTTTATCTCAAAAGGGGGTGACAAGGTAAATGAGTTAGGGGCTCCCTTTGCAACGAAATATAGCAGTATAATCCGATCATGTGGTTCCCGGCAAAAAATAAGCGCCCCCGTCGCGCTGGTGGCGAAGTGAGGAATTAATCGCATTTATCGAATGGATGATCGGCCACATAAACTGTGAGCATACTGCACAAGTGAATGAAACATAGGATAAAGATTAAATTTAAAAAATGTTGAAAAACCATCTTTGGTCCGTTTGCTTTGCAAACTATTGTTTTTTGACCGACCGCGCGGATCAGTCCGTACGTGGAAATTACCTTAGAAGATTTATTTAGGAGGATAAAAATATATACACAGGATAAACTTCTCATACTATATAAACTAAGTACTAAAATAAAAAAAATATGATAATTACCATAAAATTATCAAAGACCAGCAAGATGAACTAAACACATGTAGAAGGTAGAAATGATGTGTGAGTTAGGTGTGAATGAGTTTACTTATTGAAAATATTATAGTGAGCTGCAATAAGATAAGAGGAGCTTGTGGCTAAGTAATGGCAGCCACACGGGTCGATAGATCAGGTTAAGCTACGCTTGCCGCGGTTGGTTCGTGGATGGATGACCATCTTTACATACCAAGACCCCTCCGTGCCTCGGAAAGCACGTTAAGCCGTTTGTCCCGGCTGTCATTCGTGGACCTTTGACAGTCGTTACGGGTCGTCAGAAGCCCGAAAATCTGACAACCAGTCTTACCAAGCGGTATCGTATTACCCAGTACCTGGGTTGTGGAGGTCAGATAGGCAGTCGCTCCATGTAAAATACTGGTATTCAGCTGCATCCGGTTAGATTGGAAGCCGACCCCAACATAGTTGGGAAAAGGCTAGGCAGATGATGAGTGAGCTGCAATAAACTAGGTTGATACGATTTTTACAAACCGCTCTGGGCCTGCATGGAACGACTAACTTCCTTTAACAGAAAAGAGACCCGAGTCCCAACAATAGGAACACTGAAGGTGGATCGTACGTTTCGTCATGATTTTTTGATTAAACACGAGTTCTTCTTTCCAGTTGAACGCTGGCATTGGCTTCCCAAGCGCAGTCAAAATGATCAACGTGAACTACATATTTCAAGCCAACTTCCAACTGCCGTGGAACAGAACCCAGATGCCCGAAGACATTTTCGGAACTAACACAGGGTATATTGGCACTGCGAGAAAGAAGAGGGAAGCAGGGATTAAAGAAGACAAGAATGGGGATTACCAGGATGACGCCAAGCTATACCACTTTTATAAACATGTTGAAAATGTTTTGGATGGGTGAGTAAATAAATATTTCTGTCATTAATATATGTAAGTCTGTATATGATCAACTGACAACATGTGTCTTGGCAGGATTTTCTTAAAACACCATGATTGGGTTGAGAAGAAGCTTATCAGGAATCAGTATTTTTTGACATCTTAAAGAAAAATTGGTTGGAGTTATTAAGAGGAAACGAGGTGGTCGTTTCTCCATAGAAACGCTCTCGCCTGTTTTCTTTCTGGTTAATGACCATAAAGCAATTACTTTTTACAGAATTATAATTATTAACTACTTGTATGTCCCTATGTTTTACTTTTTGATAATAAATTATTTTTATAAGCACTAGAACACTCAAGAAATGCCGATTTAAACCGCTGTCAACAGAGGCCTAGTGTACAAATTTGACAACTATTGATGAAAAAAAAAAACGTAAGGACTCAGTATATATCCTTATTATTCAGTTTATGAAATATCTTTTAAACTGGTCCAATATTGGAGGAGGAAATAGGCGAGAGCTAAACCTCGAATTATGAATTTTTATTTAGGCTTTTTCAAAAGTCTCTCCGACCGCATTTCCTCTTAACTTACCTCTACCTTTTATACATATTGAGCCATAGATCTCACAGATCAGCCCATTGGTTAGGCAAACTGCCCTAAGATATACGATTAACATTGCACGATTCTCCTTTCTATACAGGGTCAAATTAAATTTGCTAGCAAAACTCCGCAGACGTTATGGGTATCGATATCTAACCATGATCAAAGAAAAAACGTTTTTACAAAAAAAAAAACAACCGACTTCCAAAAAAGACACTAAAATGTGAAAAATAACATTCATTTCGAAAGTCGATGTCGTTGAGTTCGCATTTTCGTTGTTTGCCACTGACTTCCGAAATTATTATTTTTCTAAACTGAATCGTTCGAACTGACATCATGGTACGAATTAAAAGAACAGTTCAGTTTAGGTCCTAAAATGGATCGCGTTACGAGCTTGTGGTAGGCCTCCTTAAGTGTACAAGCCATTAAAAAGATGCACTCTCTGTACATGCCATGCTATCCTAGTACACCTGAGTAAAATGTCTTCGTAGCTAACTACCGAGGTAATTGGTACTTAACATGTTCGTTAGTCAGCTGTGGTAGAGGGTAGTTCTAAGTTTTGTGACAACATGAATACCGTGTGTCGTTTATTAGAGGATAATGATACCAGTTTGTATTGTGGTATAGTTATCTGGCTTCGTGGTTTGTCTTATCCATTAGGGGGGAAAGATATTGCTGGTTACTAAAGTGATTCTGGTTAAAGTTTTGTTGGATTATGGTCGCATGCTACGATAATAATATATTAGTACAGCGGCATGCGACCACGGGAAGGTACTTTCTTGTCTCATACTTTTCAGTAGTCGAGTTTTCGTTTTTAAACTTATTTTTTATGCTTCGTTTACGTTCATACATCTGAGGGGCTATTCTCCAATTTTAAGAACGTTCACAGTCTGATCTCACTCTCAATCTGTCAAAATACCTCTAATTTCCCCTACATTGTTAACAAGTTTTGACATTTATTGTCGCTGAGATGAGATTACGACCAGAGCGCCAATTCTTGCATGTCGTCAGAAACGCAAGTGGTCAAATACGCATTTCGCCAGAAAACGCATGTTGACAGAAACTCATCTCGTCAGATTCGCACTACGTCAAATACGCAGCTCGACAAACACGCAACTTGTCAGATGCGCGTCTCGACAGATACGCAACTCGACAGTCAATTAATAAATAGGATTTAAACGCTTGTAGTCAAACAAAGTAATCTATTTCTATTTTATCATAAAAAACTTAATATGAATAAGGAAACCAATACCTCTAGTAAATATTTTTTTTTTTTTTGGGTGGGCAATTGTTAAATAACTTCTCCCGCTCTGGGCAGAGCGGGAGGGCATGTCAGACTTTTACTGACTAAAACCCACTCGTGTTCCTTCAGTTGCCTGTGCCAGAGGCCACGGTAACTCTTTCGAACAACCCGCGACCCTGGCAGGCATCGGCCCTAGCGGACCCTATTAGTTAGTGCTGACATCTCTTTGAGGTGCGCGTGGACCCAGCCTGGTCCGCAAGCCCGCATCTACGGGTGGCCTGAAATCGACTCTTGACTCCTGACACCCAGGGCGTCTCCTGCGGTGACTGGGGGCGTGAGGGCGCAAGATTGCCTCTCCCTCACGCGTTCCGCCTCCTCCTTCGCAAGCATTACTGCTTCGCAGAAGGAGGAGACGGCTTCCCATACATTCTCACTTAGTACCATATGGCCTGAACCAGGGCCGGACGCGAGAGATCGCCGCCGGTCTTACTCAACCTTGTGACGTATTGAAATGTGGGTGTGGTGTAAATACTATTTGCTATTGTCTATGTTTACCATTTAAATCTATTAAAAGAAAGTACTCATTGTCACAGCTGTCATACCATCACAGAGTACTTTTTGATAGACTGAAATATTGCATACCATCTGCAATTTTTTATGCAATAAAACATAAAAACGTTTCGGTTCGCTTGTTGTTGTTTTTTCGTATTAAAATGGACCATAAAACAATACAATTCATATCCAGTCAACGACGCAGAGACGTGTTACTGTGCAATGGTTTCCAATACACGTGCAACAAGGAAAACAAAAATAAAACTACTAACTGGCGATGTGTAAATAGATCCTCTTGTTGTGCATCCATTACTCTGGATAGGAATAAGGAACATATTTATAGTGATATATTCAAAATATCACTTGTTCCTATAGTAGGTGACACCCAATAGGTTTAATAAAAAAAGGTGATAGAAGGTATAGTTTTAATTTCCCATGCTTAAGATAAGAAGAATTGACATTGTTAATTTATTTTTTATGATTATAATATGTCACCTATTTATAGTTAATTAAAAGCTAAAGTAAATAAAAAAACGAAATCTTAGTGTTTTATTATTATTAATATACGAGCACAGTAACTCCCATAAATATCTTGGTGTTACTCTGGACAGGTCTCTAACATTCAGCAAAAACTGCAAGAACATCAAGCAGAAGGTGCACACTCGCAACAGTCTTCTTCGTCGACTGGTCTCATCGAAGTGGGGTGCTTCGCCTGACGTTATGCGGACTACTGGACTGGCGCTGTCTTATTCTGCGGGAGAATTCGCGTGCCCTGTGTGGAGTCGTTCTGCTCATGCAAAGCTGGTGGATACAGCTTTGAATGAAACGTGCCGGATCATCACTGGTTGCCTAAAACCGACCCCGGTACAAATGCTGTATCCACTTGCAGGAATAGCGCCACCAGTGATTCGCAGAGCGGTGGCAAGCTCCAGCGAAAGAGCCAAAATGGTCTCCGACACACGACACCCTTTGCACGACAACATCCTTGTGCCACAAAGGCTGAAAAGCCGAAACAGTTTTTTAAAGTGTGTCGTCCCACTCACTGGCGAACCACCACAAGAAAGACTGAAGCTGTGGCGAGACAGTGTTCCGTTACCCAAACCGTTCGTTCCACCCGCTGAAGACCTCCTGGACATGAGTTACCTTGGGTAACCTGGAAGTCTTTAAACAGACTCCGGACTCAGGTTGGCCGAAGCAAGGAAAACCTGTTCAGGTGGAAATTTATAGACGACTCCGCCTTGGAGTGTAAATATGGTGCAGTTCCACAAACGATGAGACACTTAATATCGTGCCCTGCGTGTCCTGTCAGTTGCACGTTACAGGAATTGATGGACGCTAGTGATGGCGCCAAACAAGTAGCCGAATTCTGGGCCGAGTACATTTAGATTGCTATCGACACGCTAAGAAGAAGAAGATTAATATGCTGAGTGCATTGTTATTTTATTTTGTTTATTAAAATACTGATAATTATTTATTCTTTTATTTGACTAAAGGCTGATTTTACCATCGCCAGATAACTTTTATTTGAGGAATAAAATTGACGTTTGACAGTTTTTGTATGGAAGAACTGTCAAACATTCAAAATTATTCCTCCAATAAAATTATCTGGCGTTGGAAAAATCATCTGGGTGGATGGTTTCAAATATATGACGAAATGCGTATCTGTCGTGTTGCGTGTCTGCCGAACTGCGTGTCTGTCGAGTTCCGTTTCTGACAAGTTGCGAGTCTATCTTGAGAGATGACGAAATGCGTATTCGACCACTTGCGTTTCTGACGACGTGCAAGTAATCCATTTAAAACGTTCAAAATCTAGTCGCAGTCTCATCTCGGCGACAAACAAATGTCAAAAACTTGTCAAAATGTAAGGAAATTATAGGTATTATTGACAGATTGAGACTGTGAACGTTCTTAAAATTACGAGAATTGCCCCTCAGATTTTGAACATTTTTAATAACGGGAATCTGCTTTCTGGTCATACACGGACGCCGGTTACGAGTACTACACTCCTGGCCTTTCTGAAGAACATCCCTATGAGGTCACGACACATAATATATATCCTCCTAGGGCAAGTCCTCCCGGCGTTTACATACATTACATTACATCACAATACATTTATTTATTTACTAGCTGCTGCCCGCGACGTCGTCTGCGTGAAGGCTCTACAGCACCAAAAATACCTAAGATGCCAGTGTCGCTATAGCATTATAAGTAAACAACTTTTAAAATAGCATTAAAATATAAGTTTTTTTTGCAAGCGAAGCAAGTGAAGAGAGTTATATTGGAATCCTGCTGAGTTCAGTCATAAGATGTGACTGAAGGAAATAGAGAAAATAATGCAGGAATACATTCCAGGACACAAAAGAGTAAAAATACGTACAAAGGTATCATACCTTACAACATTTCCCTATAACGTACGTTGGTAGTTATGCTGCCAGGAGCCAAAATGTAAAGAGAGTCAGGACTGGTGACGCGGGAGCAAGCGACGTACAATTGCCCGTGTGAGAAGCAAATCGTCCTGAGGTCGACACCCGCTGCCCTCAGTGTCTGCCCCTGCGACTTATTGATGGTCATCGCGAAGCAAACACTCACGGGGAACTGTACGCGCTTGAACTGGAACGGGAAGTTATGAGGTATGAGGGGAATGCGTGGTATAAATACTGCCTCGCCGACGCCACAACCCGTAAGAATTTCCGCCTCAATGGTGTGTCTGTGGAGCGAGATGACTTTAAGGCGGGTCCCGTTACAAAACTTCGGAGGAGATAGGTTCCGAAGAAGCATAATCGGGCCGACCTTTAGCTTGATGGTATGCGCTAGAAGTCAACTTGCTGACAGGGAGTTCAGAAATCCCACGGGATAATGTGTGGCGTCATCTTGCTCGATAACAGTGTTTATCGAGGTGTAGACCACTTCATTCCCCTCAATTTCCGAGAGAATGCATTCGTTAATTGCTGCAGCCTGATCATTTTTGGGCGTCAAAATGGCCCGCTCACACACCCAAGAATTCTGCTGGTGCGGTATACGACTGATGTACACACAGCGAATGAGTTCTTCTAAGCTGGATACCACTCTACCGAGAGACTCTGGAAGCACCACCTGTCCACCTCCCTCTTCTGGTAGAGTGCCTTCGCCAAGACTTAGAAGGACTTCGAAGAATTCTTGAGCACGTGCATTGCCGCCGAGTCGAGCTCTCATATTAATGGTCAAACGCAGCGTACGAACTCGTGACCACAACGTAGATCGTTTCAACGACGCATTCACCTCGTCAGCCCTCGATTCCCGCGTCACCACGGGAAGCTTTTGCCGGAAATCGCCACTGAACAGAACTGTGACACCACCCATCAAATGTTCGTTCCTGCACATGTCCTGCAGGATTCTGTCCACGGCCTCAACTGCCTTCCTATTGGCCATCGTACACTCATCCCATACGATCAGAGAGCAATCCTTGAGCACGTATCCCTTGTCGCTGTTACGTGACACACCACAAACAGGCGTTTCGGCGCTCTCTAAATCGATGGGAATTTTAAACATGGCATGTGCTGTCTTGCCACTCGGAAGCAGTGTGGCAGCGATTCCCGACGACGCTACAGCAATAGCAATTTTGCCTTACCTACTGACCTCTGCAAGTATGCCAGTGGTAACAAATGTTTTTCCTGTTCCACCAGGAGCATCCAAGAAAAACATTTTACCCTGGTTTTGCCCAATGCTTTCAAGGACGGTGTCATAAATTTGTTTTTGCTCTGAAAAGAACAAAGCAAAATGGTCATTTCGTATGGTGTTCATTTTGCCCGGATCGTAATTGCCGCCGATAGAAATGACCACATCTTGAAGTGAACTGAGACAGGTGTTCAGCACGCGTTCATCAGTTACTTCGACTTCGTCTCCAGTAGCACGCCTCAAAGCTCGTAGAAAATCTTCAGACAGATGCCATCATCTGTCTGAAGATTTTCTACGAGCTTTCGCCATCGATACTTCTCCCACAAAGCTATCGGGTTCGCGACTCCGCAAAACACCAAGATGACGGCGAACAGATGACGCATGCGGCTGGGACTGTCACTGACGCTCGCCTCCGCGAGGGTGTCATCCCAATTTTGGTCACCGTCGAGAAGGTGACGTTTTACATCACATTTAAGTTTATAATTAGGTATACGACATGAAAATATATTAATTATCCAAGCAATAATCACACAGATAAATACCGAACAAAAGTATTAACAGTCAATGTTTATTTTGTACTAACAACATGAAATTGATGAAGAAATGATCATCATCAATGAACATAACTTTTTTGTAATACTTAACACCGCATTTTTTTTTTATTGTCTTCCTCAACTCTGCTCAAGATTTTGAGGGTTTTGTTGGACCTTGAATTTGTCAAAACGAACTATACGATACAACTTTTATGAAGAAAATGCACATTACCATCTATGAATTTTAAGAATAACTAACTACTAACCTCGCCAACATGATCAAATTTAAATGATTAATTTCCAAAAATTGTTAACATGTAACTTGATTTGATTTTTATGAAATCTCATAGATGGCGCTGCTTCTAAATTTTCTTTGTACTACTAACATTAATTAAACTATGTTTCTCTGCCCAAGTTACTTAAATGGCGTAGTTTTTATAGTGTAAAGCTAGATAATAGCATGGCTTACTCAAAAACAACATTTAAATATGCGTCGTTAGATTACACGCTGTCACAGAATGCGTAAGAAAAATAAAGATTCACAGCTCCTCCCCCGTAGGTGATAGCGTGATAATATGTAGCCTATATGTTGACCCGACCTCTTAGTAATATTCATGCAAAATTTGATGTAAATCCATGCAGCACTTTTTGAGATTAGCCCGGACATACATACAGACAATCAGACAAACAGACAAAAATTCTAAAAACTATATTTTCGGCTTCGAAATCGATTGTAGATCACGCCCCAAGTATTCTTTTTAAAAAATATTCAATGTACAGTTTTGACTTTCCTACGATTTTATTATATGTATAGATTTAATACTTCAAGCACACACAATGTACAGAGTCGGACTTAATGCCATGCACACAACACATCTGCCTTGTAAACCTTTTGATAGTCGCCGTTTATTCATCCAAAAACCAAAAAAGGGATTTATTCTGGTCTGATCCCTTGAACCCCCCTCCTCCCCCTCTCCTCGATCCCCAGCTAGTTCTTCTTCTGTTTTAATCTCTCTCTTATCCACTTTATCTAGGTTACTGTTTTTGACAGGTAAGTACAGTCAAGAGAAAATAAACGTTTCATGGGGGCAAGTAAAATAAGAATTCCGACTCTTAAACTATCTAATATCATTGGAACTGTACCGTTCCAGAATTTAATATAGGTTGACCTGTGCAGTAACGGAATACACATTGCCACAGACAATATGTTGCACATTACGAACACTCCCGTTAACCTCTGTGTCTGTGCTAAATTACGTTTGCACAAGGATCGGGTTAACCGCGGTAGTTGTATCTATTAAACCTACCTATTTGAACTCACTAGAGATCGTTAGTGTTGATTTTGTTAACAATTTACTTATATAGGGTGACTGGTAATTAGTAACCGATACCTAAACACGTGATTGTACTCATGATTACAAACAACTTTTACTATGGGACCACACCTGAAATCGCGAAAAAAAAATCAGCTGTTCCCTACATTTTGACGAGTTAAACGAACATAAATGTAGGGAACAGCTGATTTTTTTTGAACATGCGATTATGTTCCAAGTTTCAAGTCCCTAGCATAACTTCCAGTCCAATCACGCTTTGCCAGAATGCAAAATGGCGGCCAAACCATAATCCAGTTATCGCCCAATCACGGGTCTCGTAAGTGATTTCAATAGTGAAGTGAGTGTGAATGTTAATTCGTTTGCCGCGTCGCTAATCATGCTAGTTAGCTAGGGAATTATAACTTCTGTGAGTTGCTGTATCCTGATCTGTACCTACTGATGAGTTTTGACGTCATCAGGTCACGAGCTAGGATTGGTAATTGGACTTTCGCACCTTATGCTGGTAAAGCCAGATGTACCCAAAGGTTTTTTTTCGAATGAATGCAATATTTTTCTCTGGTTAGAGGTTTGTGAAATCATCTCATACTTATTTGTTGCGCCACTTCTTCCCAGCTAAAACACTAGGAAGTGGTGAAGGGCGGGCGTTTTGGGGGACTCTATTATGCATGTGTGTGTTTTGATGTTCGAAAAGTGCTGATTCTCAGCCTAATTTGAATAAAAGACTTTTGAATCTGATTGCAATTCACAACACGATTAAGATCTAGACAAGTGGCAATCGCTTTCAATGCGTTTCGTATTTCGTCAACTACTTTCAACAGGATTGATTAGCCTGCAGTAACTTACGTCAGTCAATCAATCTGCCTAGCCTTTTCCGTCTAACCGGATGCAGCTGAATACCTATATTTTACATGGAGCGACTGCCTATCTGACCTCCATAACCCAATTACCTACTGGGTAATACGATACCCCGTGGCGCGTGGCGCCGCCGCAGCCACGGCATAATGTGTAAACGGCCTTATTTAAGGTAGTTAGTATAGGATCATTTTAAACTTAACATTTGTAACTTGTACAGTCACGAGCATAAGTATGTATACACTTGGCTTTATTCAAAGGCGATTTTCTTCTTTATTTTTGAATTAAATTTTATCTTATTGCGAACATAGTATTTTCGAACCCATAAGCTTATGTAAAGTGTCGTATTTCAACGTTGCATTCGTTATTTCACGAAAAAATCGCAATTGAAAGTTGCCAAGTGTTGACATATTAGTGCTCGTGACTGTACCTACTTTCTGTTCTGCTACTTCTTGGTAGTGAACTGCTCTGTGTCTGTCGGAACTACCTACTTACAGTACCTACTAATCAACATTGACGTCAATCACGACTATGTTACTCTCCTTGAATAAATATATTATAGTCCTCTTCACCATATCTGGCGACAGCGACCCAGACTAATTAATTAATTATCATTCCTTTCGTGACCAAATTTTTCCTTAAGGGGGATGCGCAAAGGTAGCCCAAGTCTATAATGTTCCCACTGCTGGGACACAAGTCTATAATGTTCCCACTGCTGGGACACAAGCCTCTTCTGCTGTGAGAGGGAGTGGGCCGTAATCCACCACGCGAGCCCAGTGCGGGTTGGTAGATGTCACATGTCTTCGAATTTTTAGTTCTAGGACGTGCCGGTTTCCTCGCGATGTTTTCCTTCACCGTTGTTATAACATTCTTACGTTTTTTGCTATTTGCAGGTCAGACTGTATGTTGAATAAAATATGATTCGCGCCCCTAACAAATATGGCTTTACAGAGTTATAATCTTTAGAATCAGCAATAATTGGCCTCAAATGTCTTGATGTCATGACATTACGAAGTTAGAGAGATGTATTAATGATTTTTATGATTATAATTCTATCCATACTATAATATTATAAATGCGAAAGTGTGTCTGTCTGTCTGTTACCTCTTCACTCTTAAAACGCTGAACCGATTTGGACGAAATTTGGTAAGGAGATAATTTGAGTCCCGGGAAAGGACAAAGGATACTTTTTATCCCGATATTCCCACGGGATCGAGACTTATTCGGGTGAATCCGCGGGGCGCTGCTAGTAAATAAATATTTTTTACGGCCGCGAATCATACTGAGCTCAATATAGGTACAACCTGTAAATTGCAAAAAACGTAAGAAAATTTGAATTTCGCGAGCTACCCTGTCACTTTTATCTTAATAATACGAACAGTATGATCTAAATTTTTAACACATTGAATGATACTGCACGAGACGCAACAGAAGTTTTATTGTTATTACCACGCCGGGCGTTAAGTGTCCCGCAGTGTTAAAATTAAAAGCTTATAGGTACTGTTCGTTTACCAAAACTGATCATTTGCACAATCTTATGACCTATAAACTGTTGTCTGGGAGTGCAACTGTGTCTGCGCGTACACTTGTGCCCAACAATATCTCCTTCGCCGAAGGCTAGTCTCCATTGAGATTGACCGCCGTGGCCGAAATACGGTCTGGAGGACTTTATATTTTGATTATGGTTGGTCTCTATAAATTCATTCATTTGAATTGTAACTTGATTCTGGAGTATCTTTAAATGTTATCTTTATTATACCACATCTATCTCACAATCATTAACAGCGGGTACCTATTAAAGTCTATGAAATGTTTGTACAGGTGCCAACCCTAGCTACCTACGTTGCTCTGGATTACTACAACAAACATCAAATCAAGGTAACTGTATTATGGTTTACATCCGGTCAATGACTTCACAAGGAAAATCTAGAAGTAATTCGGCCTCGCAGATTCTGACGTACAATAGGACAATCGTCTTTCTCTTCGTGAAAATAAAGTCATATTAACAACGGGAATAATAATTGAAATCGTTCTCCTTTGATGGGGACAAGAACTTCACGAGAATAGGTCATAGGCACTGTAGTTAAACTGTTGGCCACTCATAGCCATTATCTTCAATATTCATATCTCTCAGTTGTATTAACAAATACCTACTAACTTTTTTCGCTTTCTTCTGTCGTAGTCAGTTTCGTAGGTGGCTTAAGGGACATTGGATAATTACTCCTTCGTTACCAGTTACGTACATATGTATAAAAAAAGCCTTCATAGAAACCAGTTACGAAACCCCGGTTTCCTTGATGGCCGAAGCGAAATAAAACAAATTCGGGTTAGTTGACACTATTTATAACTCAAGAATGGCTAGACTGATTTTTATGAACTTTGATTTGTTGGATTTGTATCCATCCCGAATAGCAAAATAACTATTAAAAGATCGGAAAAAAATGAAGATAATTCATTTTCTCATACATTTGTTCATATTGATTCTGAAGCGGTACGAAATGCGCCGGGTCCGCTAGTTTCTCCATATTTTTGACTCATTTTTAGTGATAGAACCAACGACAGCATGCTCTAACGCTCATTCATCATCATCAGCTTACAGCAGTCCAATGCTGACAAAGGTCTCCCCAATTGCACGCCATTCAGCTCGATTCTCGGTAACTCTCATCCACCTGCTACCAGCAACCCTCCGAAGATCGACGCTCCACCTGTCCTAAGGACGTCCTAACGACTAACTTATGTTTTCCGTGTGTACTCTGTTTACACAAAAAGGATTTGGTAGAGTGGAGATAGAATGTGCATTAGCTCGTTTCGTCTAAGCCATAAGTTCTCGACCTTATTTTGCCCACCGCTCACTACGAAAATATTTTTTTTATAGAGCCCTCAACTTTTACTCCTGAAACAGCTATTTCCACGATTATAATATTTAAACGTGTAATAATATACAATGAGATAGGATATAGTATAATTTTCTCTGGGTTTTCTACTGCCCCCTAAAAGTCTCAAACGCCCACGAGAGGGCGTTATCGCCCACGTTGAAAACGTATGTTCTAAACTGACCTTAAATGCTCACTCTCATACAATGAAGGAATCTGGGAAAACACATTTTCAAAAGGTTGGTAACCTCTAGCTTATTCTCCAACGAACAACGCCAAAGCGATGAAAGCCTGAAAAATTCAAGCTCCAGCATTATTCAAATGATTGCCTACAAAAAGTAAAAACATGATATTTCAAGGCGCTGCTCACGTCACAGTTTGTCTGCGTGTTTATTTATCCATGGATAACCGATTGGTAGCGCAAGGTATCAAAATCATGATTTATTTCACTCCGACACTTTGGTTGCTTTCGGAAGCAATTTTCACATAAATTGCTTTCGTCAATACCAATTTTGTGAATGTCAAAATTCGTTATTTATTACTGTTTACTGGTGCGAGGCTATTTTTATAAACATCGGGTATATTTATATTGGTGGTGTGATTATTTTAGTACGTCACTTACGGCTCGTGGATGAACACCTCCTTGTAGACACACACACACACACACACACAGATCTAAAGATCTTTAGACAATTCTTTTATTTATTAAGTACCTAATACTTGTTGACAGGCCTACGCTGTCCTCCCATGCCTACTGTAATTTGAAAACATTGTAAAAGCCAATTGTTTTTAAAAGAGTAATCGTGGATTTTCTTGCCGGCTCTTCTCCATAAGAAACGACCAATTGGAACTGTGCACCTAGCTTCTAACGTTTCATAAGTTGTAGAATTTAAAGAAAAAAAAAAGATCACATTGATATCATTACCAGTCTTACCAAGTATTACCCAGTAACTGGGTTGTGGAGGTCAGATAGGCAGTCGCTCCATGTAAAATACTGATACTCAGCTTCATCCATTTAGACTGGAAGCCGGACCCAACATAGGGACCCGATATGGCTGAACCCAATATTGGGAAAAAGCTAGGCAAATGATGTTTGATATAACAGATACCCAACATCTGGAAAATTTGAGAGTATTTTGAATCTCTGCTGAAGACTGAGACACACAAGTTTTACGTGGTCTTTGTCTAGCAGTAGGATTATACAGGACGATTGTAACAACAACCTTCTTTTTTTTTTTGTGTTGCGCGGTGGAAATCCTCATGGACTTCCTCCGTCGTGGGAGGGACAGAGGGGCATGCCGGACTCTTACCGGCTAAAACCACCGCGGTGTTCCACCTCTACCTATGGCCGGGGGTGCGGGATTCGCATAAGCATTCACCGCTCCCCCGACAGGCCTCGACCCGCTGTTCCTCAGCGGGTCCCACCTCCCCGTGCGCCCATTCCTATAATGGCCGCACCCACTCTCGAGTGGCGCGCGGAAGCCCTAATAATACAGTTTGTATTCTTTCAGATACGGCCACAATGGCAAGTCATGCGTTCTGCAGACCCTGTGCCAGCTTGGAGCTGAGCCGTTACATTCTGATGATGAAGAGGATCTCTTGCACGAAATGGCAATGTTTGTGTTGAAGTAAGTATAACCATATCATAGTAACAGTGGTGGCTCTGTGGTAACGGCCGCGACTTACGAGTTGTAGGTCGTAGGTTCGAATCCAGAGAAGCGCTTTACTTTGTGTAAATTATTTCATCACCACTGCTCCAAAAACGGTGAAGGAAAACATCGTGAGGAAACCAGCATGTCCTAGAACCAAATATTCGAAGACATGTGACATCTACCAACCCGCATTGGACCCATGTGGTGGATTACGGCCCACTCCCTCTCACAGAGAAGAGTGTCCCAGCAGTGGGAAAATTTTAGGCTGATTATGTATTATGTATCAAACAGTAATAAACAGGATACAATCGTTTTACTTTAGCTAAATATTAGACTTCTGATAGACATTCAGGAAGAGACAAAAAATCTGAATTGGAAATCATATCCAGTTTTAAGTCTACTAGTAATTTTAAAAGGGGCATAATTTCCTCAAATTACTCGAACGCACTATGATCATCATCTGCCTAGCCCTTTCCCAACTATGTTGGGGTCGGCTTCCAGTATAACCGGATGCAGCTGAATACCAGTATTTTACATGGAGCGACTGGCTATCTGACCTCCACAACCCAGTTACTGGGTAATATGATACCCCTTGGTACGACTGGTTATCAGATTTTCGGGCTTCTGACGACACGTAACAACTGTCAAAGATCCACGAATGACAGCCGGGACCAACGGCTTAACGTGCTTTCCGAGGCACGGAGAGGTCTTGGTATGTAAAGATGGTCACCCATCCACGGACCAATCGCGGCAAGCGTAGCTGAACCTGATCGATCGACCCTTGCGGCTGATATTACTTAGCCACAAGCCGAACGAACGAAGCACGAACGCACAATCATTGAAATAAATTCTGAGAAATTATAGTTCGTATATTCAAATCACAAGTTCTGTCATTTTCCGGCAGTTGTATGGAATTACTTTAGCATCGGGTAGCTTGATGTGCTGGCGTCTGTACATCAAACATCAAAGTGAAATTAAAAATGTTTTACGATTGCAATTTTGACGTACCCCGACAATCAGCTGCTACCACCTGGTCGACTGGCCTGTATTTTACCACAACAAAAGCGATTCCTGTATATTTCGTACTATTAGAGTAAATAAGTTCATAAGTTCAATGACCGCTCCAGAGTACCACATAGCCTACAGAGTTACACCACGTGGTTCAACTCAACTAGTTCTAACCATTAGCAGTTTGAACTTGACAATTTGATTAGTACATACTCGATGTGGCACGAAGGCTCTTTGCACTACAACTTAGTTCTAATGGTTGCTGAGTGACGGTCGTGATTTGAGTATGTGGTTAGTCAAATCTGGATGAAACACAGGATAGATATATTATAAATTCTAGCTTTTTCCCATGAGAGTCGGTTAACTAAAGAACTGTCAGGGAAATTAATTGTTAAGCAAATTGACACCCTTCGTCGATTGGTCGTGTTACAGCAACTTCATAGGTAGGTACAACTGTCAAAAAATGTGTAGTGATTTGAATATACGTACACACGGCTACACATCAAGCTATACATTACCAGTTTGAGTTGACCTCGCATTGTATAGGTTTTTCATACAATCAGATGTCAGCTTATACTGGTTATGTATAGCTTGATGTGTAGCCGTGTGTACAATTAAAGTTGGTAGTCAATTTGCTTCGCTATTAATTACCAAAACTTTATTTTCAGTTCAAGTATCTCTAAATAATGGCAATGTAGCTATATTAAGGAGGAAGCGCCAAAGTAAATCGCGAAATTCAAATTTTCTTACGTTTTTTGCAATTTGCAGGGCATTGTCAGGTTGTACTCGTATGTTGAACAAAATATGATTCGCGACGGTAAAAAGTATGTATTTACAGAGTTACAATAATTAAAATCATCGATAGAACCCTCTAAGTTCATAATAATCTTATTAATTGATATTACATGAAATAGTCATTTTATACAGGTTGGCCAAAAAATCGTGGATCAAACGAAACAGGGCGATAGTTGGGGTTATTTGCAGTAAAAAATATCTCTGTGGCAGAGCCCTAACTTGATCTCCTTAAAAATTATTACAATTTGAGTGTTTACAGTAAGGTTCTAAAGTTACAAATCATTTTTCGTGAGACTTAAGATATTGAAAAAAAGTGCCAATACTGATAAATCCATAGTACCCACTGTCATAAAAGCACTTTTGTAGTGATGATACTTTTTTATTTACTTATTTATTTTTTTACTGCAAAGAATCCCAACTATTGCCCTGTTTTGTTAGATCCACGATTTAGTCAATTTCGCAGGCTACCCTGGCGCTCCCTCTTAAAGGCAAAGTCGTAGGCAGTTTGTTGAATATATGCCTCCAATTTCAGCAGTAGGTATTGGACAGCTATATATTTGCCTATTGATTAAAGGCATGCGATAGGTATTCAGATAGTCTGCTGAATTTGGGACTCCTGGAGACCACTACAATGTAGATACATAAATTCGACGCTACGCAAGCGGGCTGACAATCGCATTTAAGGCTCCCGCAGGCAAGCGCGACACGACGGTGCGACCCGATTTTGGTAGAGCAGTTTCCATAAAGTTATCATAAAAAAAAAAAAAACAGTGGCACTCCGGGAGTGCCGACAGAAGTGAAAACAAAACACAAACAGAATACTTTGCCATCATTCACTGACATATCGGATATACATTAAAACCGAGTACATCTCGAGGACAGCCGAACACATCCGAAGCGGTGTCGGTTATACATTTTCGCCGCGCCGTAGAACGAGAGGGGGATACTCCTACGTCGCGCCGGCTGTCTACTCTCCATCCGTCTTACGAATTTTCGATCAGGTCACGTGTCCTGACGCGAGTTTAACATTTTTTACCCATTACAAAAAAAGTGTACACACGGCTACACATCAAGCTATACATTTCCAGTTTGAGTTGACCTCGCAATGTATAGGTTTTTTGTACAATCAGAAGTCAGCTTATACTGGTTATGTATAGCTTGATGTGTAGCCGTGTGTACAACGCCGCTAAAGAAGTTTTCACTTCAAAAATCTAGTAGAGTCGCGTCGCGTCTTTCTGCGGCGATGATGTTCATCTTCTGAGCATACTTTTTGGTTTTTTACGACTTCCAGAAGTTGATGGACATAGTTAACCTGCTTGTATCTTCTTTTTCAATTCGGTTGCAAATCTATATTTACCAATAATAAGAGAAAATAATAAATCTTACTCCTAGTGTGTATACAAACCAGCGTCGTCGTCAACGGTCGAAAATGGACGGGTGTCGCTGGTTGGAGTTTCCTCTGCCATTGACGCGATTCGCTCGTGTGTATTATCACTTACTGGATTCCTTGATTGAATTTTTACTGTATAACTATAGTTAGAAATTTTTTGTTTTTTTTTTTTTCATTCCAGTCCGAAGAACGACGGCACCAACAACCTAATAGAAAGCGACGATACCTACCCTTACATCAAAGCGTACACTGACGGTCAACACCATCAGGACTGCAGCAAGTTATACCAAGGATGCTCGCTATCCTTCATTGATGTGTTCACTAAGCTACATGATCTAGCGTGATTTGTAAATGACTGCTTGTATGGAAAAGGTGTGCGAATCACGTGTTTGGGTTCGGCTTGATTCATCACTATTGGGCACAGCCGGCGGGCAATATTTTCATACGGTATAAAATTCAAAGTCCTGACTGACTGATATATCAACGCACAGCCTAAACCGCTGGTCCTAGAGACATGAAATTTGGAGGGCGTGTTCTTTGTGAGAGTAGGTATCCACTAAGAAAGGGTTTTTCGAAATGCCACCCCTAAGAGGGTGAATGGGGATAGGGTGAAATTTCACGCGGACGAAGTCGCTGGCAGAAGCTAGAATTTTCGTACGATTCTGTGGGTCTATTCCCTAAGCACGATATCCGTAGTTTCCTACGCCGCAACACTCACGGACATAAGATTAGTTCGGGAACCGAACTAATAATGAATGACAACAAGATTTGACAATTGCTCTACTCCCAATTTGTTTTTGCCCGTCCGAAAAATTTAATTCGACACTTATTTTGCCGGACCAACCAACGTCTTTTGGACGGGCTCGTATCTTCAATGACGGACATAGAGAGTAGACCCGCTGTGCCGAATCATACCGACTCAAACATATGTGTAGTACCCTCGTGTTTGATAATAACTGAATGGGGAAGGTGGGGATTGTAAATAAAACTTTTTTTACTTTTGAATTGTATTTTATTGTAAGAACAGAACATATTATAAGACCACAAGGGTAGCGGTCTTATTTTTTTTTTTTTTTTTTTGTTAGCCTATAGTGTCCCACTGCTGGGCAAAGGCCTCCCCCAAATCCTTCCAGGAACTCTTTTCCCGCGCCACCTCGAACCAGCCCTCGTTGTACGCGTCCAGGTCATCTCGCCATCTCTTTCTAGGCCGGCCTCGGCGGCGCCGTCCATCTTCAGGCACCCATTGTGTGAAGATTTTTGCCCAGCGGTCCTCGTGCATACGGCTGATGTGACCCGCCCAATCCCATTTTTATTTTTTTTATTAATAGATAGGTGCATCAATATTTATTTCACCACCAAGTTATACCAAGGATCTTTTATCCTTCATAGATGAAACTGCATGATCTAACGTGATTTGCAATGAAGACTGCTTTTTGGAATTGGTGTGTAATGTTTAATAATGACTGAAAGGAGAAGGTTGGGATTGTATAATGGATTCAAACTTTTAATAGTATATTATTTGTATCACACCACATTTTGCTATTTGTAGATTCGCTTGAGAGCTTGAGAGCCTTTTAGCTGCAGTTTTAATATCACTGTTCAAGTACCTATGAGAAAATCAGTTGACAATCACTCCTCATTAGCTCTAGTACGGTGACTTCCGAAAACCTTAAACTGGAACATGACTGGAACATGCCTCGGATATCTATGTCTGGAACCTTGTAATAATAGTATACGATGCAATTGGTGTCGTCAAAAATGTGACGTATTGCATCAATTCATAAGTAACGAGTTTAATGTGACAAAGACCAAAACTAATTAACTTCGATTGATTTTTCAGATTTTGGTAAACCAGGCCACTAATTTCAGTAATAAAAAATAAAATAAAAATTGTTCAAGTATAAAGTTAAATTATGATTTACATTATTTAAAATCGAGGAAAGTTAAATTCTAACTGTAATGTAGACCTGCCTGATCTAGGTTTATGTAAAACCAGTAAGTCCAGTATCACAGTTTTTATGTCAATGTAAATCTTCGTATAACTCAAACTCAAACCATTTACTTCTATTAAACCATTTACAAGCACTTTGAAATTGTCGGTGAACGAGAAAATATGAAGGTCCATTCCAAAGCGTAGTAGGTACCATTCTTAACAATTATTTCGATTTTTTGAGGCTTTTGATTACGTTGTGTGTGTGTATTAGATGTTTTTTTTTTTGTAATGTGCGTTTTGTTTGTGCAGAATAAGCAATTTTTCTTTCTTGTATCTTCCATAAACTATTCTTTCAATTTTATTTATCAATCAAGCGATACTGACATAAGTATATGGTATAGTTACTGAACTTTCGTATCAGTTAAGATATTCTGAAATTGCCAAAGTAAACACTCAAATGCAAGTTTTTAATAAAGCCTTAATCTGGATGAACAGGATAAAAATGATACCGCATTCATTTTCATAACAGAGGACCGGTATATACAGGATGTAGGTTTTCATTTTCATGCTATTTTCGGAAACAGCACATGAATCAGTCGCAAAATAGAGTGCATTACCCGTTTTTCATCCCACGCTATTCAGAAAGTCAACTTAGAGTGGGTTATTATAGGGTGCAAGTATATTTTTACTATTTTTACTCTATTGTTATCTTATGTGGGAAAAATGAAACGGTATTACGGGTTTTAGAGATGGAAACGATTTAGGTAAAAGTTCGCTTACAAAATAATAGGTTACGCTAAATATAACTAGACTAAGACATAATTAAAATATTATGATTGTACAGGATGAAATTAAAAATAACCTAGTGAAACTTTGCAGGTGTCGATCGGTACCCATCACGTCTGCTGAGTTTCGCTAGCTCATTTAATTTGACCCTGTATATCTGTCAATCATTTGCCATTTACAACATATTTTTGAATACACCAAGTTTTACTCAGTCAAGATTTAAATGAGTCGTGAAGAAAAATAGAGATCAAGATTATCTTCACAAGTATGGAATTTATATAGCCATCTAGTAGATAAAGCGGAGAATAACAAAATAAAACACTTTCTTTTCAATATTTTATTTGGAAAATAAATGACTAATACACTAAATGATATTCCAACCGTCAAGCGTCATTAGGTCGACATTTGGAAGTACCTTATCAATCATTGGTTATTGATATTATGTTAACACATTACCTCCCTTATGAAACGCTATAATACCATATTGGCTTTTACATAGAATTATACCTACTTGATATATTTGTATCAGAAACTTCGACTCAAGAAAAGCAATGTACCTACCATTCGCGATTTATTTGCCAAAAATGTAAACAAATATGAATTAATGGAAAAATAACTTTAATTCCTACACAATAAAGTTCAGTTTACGCTACAACTTCAAAAAAATTTATAACTTTGTCAATAGTGCTAGTCACTCTGAAATCAACTTAATTATCATTGATATAATGTTGATATTTGTGTAACTTAAAATAGGGTGCAGCACTTTTACTTTACATTTTACACCACAAGTCAGATTAATCTTCTGTTCAATATACAGCACTTATGTAGGTATATAATAGAACATAATATCACGTATAAAAAAAAAATTAATTATATGCGAAGGTGTATATTATCAACACTTGCATTTCGCCAGTTATGTTATAAATGATAATAATCAATCCAATGAGGCAACAGACCGAGTCCCAAACGTCAAGATCCGCAGACGTAGGAAGGTTTGCGATATGAAACTGAAATGGAGTTGAGCACCTGGCAAGGCACAGTAATAACACGTGGAATAAGGCATTATTAAGAGGAAATGCGGCTGGAGAGACTTTTGAAAAAGCCTAAGTAAAAAGTCGTAGTTCGAGGTTTAGCTCTCGCCTATTTCCCCCTCCAATATTGAACCAATTTAAAATGTGTCCCTCTGTTTTTCTTTTTTCATTAATAGTTGTCAAATTTGTACACTAGGCCTCTGTTGACAGCCGTTTAAATCGGCATTTTTTTAGGGTTCTAGTGCTTATAAAAATAATATATCATCAAAAAGGAAAACATAGGGACGTAACAGTAGTTAATATTTATTATTCTGTAAAAAATCTTTGCCTTATGGTCATTAACCAAAAAGGAAACAGGCGAGAGCGTTTCTATGGAGAAACGACCACCCGCATTTGCTCTTAAGATACTTGGAAACATTGCTTTTCATGAGCGAAAATAACAGACACTAAAAACTAAAATACATTCAGTGCCTCTTTAACCCCTTTTCCTTTACAATATTCATCATCTACAAGAACCCAAATTTATGTAGCGTCTCCTCCCCTATCTGAGTGAAGGTGCTGAGGACTGAGCCCTCACACTCCGGGAACAGGTTCTCACAGCTCACCCCTACCTCTCTGCCGAGCCTCTCCGCTGCGTGATACTCGTTGTCCGTGTGGTGGGATAGCGAGTCTTTTGTTGTTGATGGCCTGAGGAGATTAAAGGAATATGTAGTGTTAAAATGTAAGGTACTGTAGAGGGTGTAACTTGGATGGTTTCTCATCCAACCTCCATGAATATTTTAGAAGTAAATGGCATAATTTGGAGATAAACATTATTTCTTATTTAGAATAGGAAAAAAGAGGAGACAGTCAGCTTAGAGGGGGAAATTTCCGTATTTTAAGATCGTTCCCATTCCAATTTTATTCCAGTTTAAATCTGTAAAAAAAAATTGTGACATTTTTGACAAGTTTTTGACATAATTGTCGCTGAGATAAGATTGAAACTTGAATTTGAACATTTTTTGTTAAAAAGTCCCCCATCATAGTCTAAATTATCCTATTTTAAACACATATTAGTTATGTGTTTAAATTATTTTTAGTAGCTTAGAATAATACGATCCCAAAGAGACTCCGGCTGTCTCCTACAGTACCTGTCTAGAGAATCTACGGTAAGGAATAAAAAAATACGCGTAAGGATTAAAACAATAAATAACAGTTAGTCTACTCCCATTAGGATTTTGATAACTCCTAACAAATCATTCATGAGCAATTAACCCATAAGGTAGTGCAATTAAAAAAAAATCACTCCTATTCTCATTCAGGAAAGCGAACCCACAAAGTTTTGTTTAGATCCTCTCTGCATTTGAATTGCACGTTTGCGTTGATAACAATAATCCGACATCGCTAATTTGTTTGCTAATCATTATAGATTTTTATTAGATTCTATTAATTTATTTTGTTTGACCTATGTATGAGAATATCTATGATCCATACGCTTATAATAAAAACCTCCACCACAAATTTAGCAGAGAAAGAAAAAATTTAAATGAAAATGAACGCGAAGCTAATCCGGTGAACATAGAAATCTCAATAAAGAGGCAGAAAATATATTAAGCATTAAAAATGAAAGCGCCGAGTTCACACAGCGCTACCTCATTTACACACCCTTCAAATAAAAATTCCCGAACACAACATACAACACCAGATTAAACGATTTTCCTTAACCAAAAAGCTCCAATCTTATCCCGTCAACTCTACCCGAATGAATGATATATCATCCATAAATAAAGCAGTACCGAAATCCTTTCATAACGTTAGTGACTTACGTGAATAGTATATGTCCAATTTCGCCGAGCAAGCCGTTTTCATGGGTGAATGGTACCTCGGCAGCCTCGCAGATTGTTCGAAGCAGGCACGGCCGACCTGAATACCCGTACCTGAAGTTTCAATGGCCAACCTTAATAAAATATTATACCTTCATAGCGATTCTTGTTAACTCTTTATAAAAGACTTGGACTAAATGATGTTTTGATTTAAGTTTTATTTTCCGGATTATTTTTTGCTTCTTTCCGTTTATTTGTGCGAGCTAAGCGCTGGTAGCTTTGGCGTTTTATTTTTGCTTGTTCTGTTTGAAACATAAACTTCATGCTTTGGTTCTTTGTTATTCTTTAGTTTTTATAGCTATGTATTTTAATTCAGCAAGAGTGATTTTGTACTCGTATATTTCAGAAGTAAAGAATGGTTCAACATTAAAATGTTAACACATATTAAAACTTTAAGATTGATATAAAAAATCTAGAATTTTTACGAGAATAAAGCAAAATAAACATATTATAATATTACCTTTCAACCATACGCTCAATAACTTTATAAAAGTCCCATCTGTTCATTCGTTGTGGTTCCTCCTCTTCTTCCAAAGCATTCTGGTCAATCTTTTCTTGTTCTTTAATTGCTTCATCCAAAGACAAATCATTCATATCTGTAGTACTGTCCGTAATTAGAACACCACCTTCAGAATAAACTAGAGACCTCTTCCGTCTGTCATCAAAAGTCAAATCAACTAATGTATCGTTGTCTCCCTCGGGTTCATCTGTTACTACATCTTCTGTCTCACTCACTTGTCTTGAATCATTTGAGTCTACTTCATTTGAAACGTCTTGTGTAGGATTGTCTTCGTCCATGTCTCTGGAGATTGTGTTGGTGAATCCGTAGATCCTGCTTGTATACTCCGTACTGTTTGTAGGCAAATCATACTGGAATTTTATTACAGTACCAACGGTAACTGATTGCTCTTTCAGGTCAACTGGAACACCGAGACCGAGGATGAACTGAAAAGTTTGAGAAAGTTGGCCGTAGTTAGAATCAATTTAGACTAATGTAGGCTAGCAGGGTAATTACCTAACACACTATCAGTAGCAATGGGTTTCATTTTGACAGTTCATCAATATTTATTGCGTTATTTGCGTTGTTGAGCAGACACATTTTTCCAACATATAGAGCAATCGATTAGAAATATGCTTCAAAATTATTCAAATTGAGAGTAATAGTGTGTTACGCAATTAGGGTGCTGGTTAGTAAATCGGCTCAGTTTGATAACTCTATTATTGTAAACATTATAAACTGTAATGTGATGAATTCAGAATTATATTTATGTAAAACTACATCCTAACCAACTAATATAAAATCTATCAGTGCGCTAGTATAAAAATCTTTAGTAAAAAATAACTCCTAAATAAGTAATATTGTATTTTACACTAAGTAGAGAGTGCTTTTGAAAATAACGAAGTTAAATGCTAATAAAATTAGAGTAATGATTGAGATAAAAACACAAAATTATAATGAACTAAAATTTAAGTAAAATAACATTCTCATTCAAATAATACAAAATACATTAGGTAAGCTCATGTGTAATGTGAGCTTACTTACTTTGCTTATTGTATTTTCAGCACAAAATTTGGCAGGAGTAGGTGACAAAATACAGTGTTGAACACAAATGTACCTATAGATAAGTACATAGAAGTGACAAAACATGTCCATTTAAAACAGAAATAAATTAAACACAAAAACTCTCATGACACGCTTCAAAAGGCAGACAGAAGCTTAATTGCATTTAAATTCACGAACAAAAAAGACACTGCTTCGTTAAGCCCCATCCGTTGTGTAAAGAAAACATCATTTGCTTAAGTTAAATCAGGTACGCTATGTAAATTTACATGGATTTGTTCTAATAAGACAGGGGGAACGTACCTGTGCCCTGGCTGGCCCACCGTCTGGGTACACGAGGTACCGCCTCTGTCTACCCGCGTCCGCTCCAAACAGGGAAAGCAAATTGAACAAAATTAAAGCAAGCAACATCGTACTATTTCGTTTTTACGTCGATTCTGAGCGTACCGGCACCGTCGGCGTGTAAATACTGTATAAGATAAAATGTTAGAATGTTTACACAGAGCCTACGGCACTGTCTGACTAATGAACCGTTATGTTTTCCCAGTGATTTGTCTGTACCGAACGGCCCAGATGCTTGCTAACGTGGATTCGAGGTAAAACTTACATCTCTGCTTAACAAAACATTACACATAACGACCCTATTCTACGAGTGTCGGCTGTATTTTGATATCGAAATGAGGGTTTATATTTTTAAAGTACTAGTACATTTATCTAAAGAAAACACATCATGGCAATTATACAGATATTAATTACATTTTTGTCTACAAAAACAAAGGCCTATAAGTTACTCGATTAACGTATTTATTTCCTGTTGTAATGTATACCTACACAACTAATTAAATAAACATAGAATTTAAACCAGATTAGAACAGAATACAAATATAGACACATTAGTTACAAACACTTTTATAAGGCAAAACTATACAAATGCAAGTACGTCTTCAAAAATAATTAAAGAAACACATTATGCTAATTAAGATTGAATTGATTAATTATGATTAATCCCGATTACATGAATATCAGGAATACGCTGAAATGAAAGGCAATACGCCAATCCGTCACCAAGAAACCAAACTTCCGATAAATAGAAAGAAACTAGTTACAAAACTAATTTCTTCACCAACAAAAACATCCAAGCGAACTTCTGCGTCCAACTCAAATTGACTAGACAAAAACGACTCAACACCACAACACAGTACAGTAACGAAATTTTCTACCCGACTTTCAACATTAGAATTCTCTTTTCATTTTTATAACTTGCCACTACCACGTGCATTTCTCCGGCAAACATTTGCCCACACTATGTGCGGAGTTCTACAGGGTTCAGCCGTTCTCTACCGCATCAAAGTTAAGTCCCCTCTACACTACGCTCGCCAATTTATTGAAATGAAGGGTTAAAATGGGATTCTGCGGTTGTACACCACCGCTGCAATATGTTGAACAGATATTTTTCCTCCTTTACGTATCGTATTTTGTTTTGAAATAGGTTGCGTTAATGCGAAATCATGGTTTTCAATTTCTGCGTTCTGTTCCTGTTTAATTGGTTTTGGATGATTAATTGTATGGTAGTAATATTGGTTTCTGAATCGGGAAAATGATTTTATATTAGGGCTTAACGGTGGGCCACAACGAAAGTTTCAAATTAATTTTTTTATTTATTATTTCTAATTATTTGCCTTCTAGTAGGTACGTACATACCTAGTGGTCGTATGCATACGTTTACGAGTTTCATTGATGCAGCTACTATCATTAAAACAACTGATTTCTGTACCTATTTTTCTGTACCCAATCAAATTCTTGTCTATTATACGACACTTTCTATTTCTCTCTATATTTGTATACTACTACGAACAACAACAGTCTATCTAATATCTACCCTCAAATCCCTACATGTACGAGTATATACCTACTTATCTACATTCTGTTCCGTCCATCTAATTTCCCTCCCAAATTATTATACACCTCAGTCCAATTTGACTTTCATGAGTTATGTTCGCAGTAATTAAATTACTCTTGATTTTTCTCGTCCTTCAAGTTAAACAAGCAGATTGTAAAACAATCTTTTTAATTAGGACATCTTTGGTAATCTAATTTGAGGTTTTTTAATGGCACTTTATTGTTTGATTCCTTTGATGTTTCTGTTGGATCTTTCTGAAGGTTTTTTTTTTTATTAGCTGTTAATGTCCCACTACTGGACAAAAGCCTCCTACTCTCTTACCACCTCTCTCTTTTTGAAGAATTGATAATGATTTTATTTCTGTAAGTAGGTTTGTACAAACATTTTTACACGTCAATCGTATTTTTAAAAAATCTAGATGAGGTCGGCGTTTTCTATCTGACTACTCTGAGAAGAAAGGCCGATACAAACTCAGAGGTCTCTTTTAAAGTCCTGACATAATTTTGGTCAGATCATATGAAGACAGATTTGAGTAATGAGTGAAATGATTTATCTTATTTTTTAAAGGAATTGCAGACCAAAGAAAAGATGGATGGATTGTGTGAGGAATGACATTAATAAGAAGGGAGTAAATGATAGCGTGACGACTGATAGGGACGAAAGGAAGAAGAAAACGTTTTGCGCCGACCCCAAGTAACATGGGACTAGGGCAGGAAGATGATGGTGGTAGACGATGGCTCAATTGACATTATAAATCTCGATCGAAGGAGTTTAAAGTAGCTCCTGAGGTTGAAAAACAGAAGCCTGAAATGTGATAAGGAAATATTAAGAAGATGTTCTTAAGATACGATATACCTAGAACAAAGAAATGAAAGAATTGTAAGAAATATTGATTAAAAGATGTGAACGTTTGCAAGAAAAAGATTTGCGTTTCCGACCCCAAATAAATTAGGATGTACAGGTGAAATGTTAAGTCTAACATCTAAGGACAAACCTACCTCCAATTACTGCAAACAAAACGTTCCTTATAAAACGATATTTATCAAAATAAAGACCTAAAGTCGCATCCCTACTCATGTGTTAGTCATGTAACACGAAACATTTGAACAGCGGTTCCCAAACTTGCAGAAACTCTCCGATAACTATCACTCTAACTATGTAACCGGTGAATTATTTATTGAACAAGACCCATCAACGGTTTGTATCACAAGACTGTGCACTTAATTAATCCAAAGGATTACGTGTATTTACAGGAAGAAACATCAAGTTTTATTTAAGAGTGGGGCATCCCTCAATTTTCTTCTGCAAATCTTTGGGATTTGGAATTTGAAACTCAATTTGCGAAATGTGGTTTAAAGTACTTTAATATTAATAGGCCCTAGTAAAGTTTTTTTTAACGACTTTTCCATATTTATCATGAAGTCGTGAAAGAAATAAGATTTAACGAGCAAGATAAAAATCATAAAGATAAACAGTCTTTTAATTACCAAAATTTACAATATAAAATATGAATTCAGTGCCAAAGTGTAGGACCTATTATGGAATTAAAATCAAACGCTTTCGAACAAACAGTTCTAGTAATACTAAAAAGCTGCTGCTCACTGCTGAACGTTTTAATACTAAACTACATAATTTTTCGCTGCCTCCTATTTAGGGTTTGCTAAAATGCTTCGAATCAGACCTAAATCCAGCCTATTTAACTATAATTAGTTCAGCAGCAAGTCGCGTTAATCTTAATTCCGGATATACTCCAACAGCAAATGCTGAACATCTTCAATTTTATTACAAATTAACTTTGCTGATGTACAGTGTCCGGATCAAAGTCTAAGGGCTATTTTAACATATTTTCTACTCAAGTTAATGCCATCAAACCATGGGACACAAGGAAGCTCATCCTATATGGTCTTATACAATATGCCTCAAATAATGATTTCCAATCATCAAAACATACCGATTTAAATCGAGGTACTAATTCCCAATGCCTTCGGTTCTTATGTTTTAAAAGGTGACGTATAGTCAAGCTTTTACCGTATATGCATAGAGATTGACGACATTTCACAAATTACTTCGGTCAATATCAAACATCAGGTAGTCTAGTCAAGCGTTCGTTTAACCGAGACCATGCGACAGTGTTTGTGTTACTTTAAGACTTCAAAATATAGTCTGTTTCGTTGAAAAATATATATATTTTATGGTACAATGTTTATCAGTGGTTATTTGATTATGTAAGTATATATTTTCAAGTGATTTTTGTTGTAAATCTGTAAAATGTGTTGTGTTAGTCAAATATTGTATTCAAGAGGATTTGCATATCTTTTGTTTTTTTGGTTGAGTATAATTGGTATTTTGGAGGTTAATTTTCGCCTTTATTTATAAATAGTAAGGTATCTTAACTTTGTGCAACGTTTAAAAATAAACCCCTTTATCTACAGTCCATTCATATAGTTATTTTACCTCTGATTTTGCATCACATTTTGTATCGTATTACCCAGTAACTGGGTTGTGGAGGTCAGATAGGCAGTCGCTCCATGTAAAATACTGGTATTCAGCTGCATCCGGTTAGACTGGAAGCCGACCCCAACATAGTTGGCAAAAGGCTAGGCATCACAGTGATCTTTATAGGCGCTGCTATAAGGTTCATAATAGGTTGCTGACATAGGTAAAATAACTGTGAATGTACTGTGTAATATAGTCTTCCAGACCAAATTTCGGCCTTGGCGGCCAATCTCAGCGGAGACTAGCCATCGCCGCAGGAATCAAAATCCAAAGGGGATAAATATACTATCCCCTTCATTGAATCGAAAATAACTCAACCGTTATGATATTTTTGCCCAATGATGGGAAGTAGATATTTATTCACAGGAACAAAAACAAGCAAATAAATAATGTTTACCTACATGTGTTTTTTCAGAGGCATAGTGTTATTAAGTGTTATTTGTGAACCAACCGTTACAAAGAAGAGATCGAGACGATATTTATTGTTTACACCGTCCACACAGTGGGGCGTGAGTATTTATTATTATTAGATTTGATTCTTTTGACAAAAATTAGAAGAAATATTCGTACCTATTTCATTACATAAAGATGTTCTAAAAGTAATATAATTAAGAGTGAACAATTTCATGTCTTACTGCTTACTCTTCAAAAAGATTATTATCTTCGTTTTCTATTCACTACCATACAGATTGTTGTATGTATACCCGCATTTGGGATGCATGAAAAAGCCTCCTCGTGTAGCGCAGTTTGTTCCGCCAGTTACTCAACTGAACCGAGCGCTCGGCGCATCCTGGACAGTCACACCCAACACCTTATTTGACTGGCCAATTCTTCCCTTGCGGTGTTAGGGCAAACGTGTGCCTGATTTGCGACCACCCTCCCACTGGAGTCCGGCGTCAAGCAGCCTGCTGTGTTTCGTCGATGCGTGGGAATTCCAGTGCCTTAGATATCTTCTGGGCACGCTCGTTCCATCATAGACCTCATCCATCGCTTTCCATCAGGCGTGATCGAGGTAACACAGCAATAAAAAAAATAAAAAAAATCACCGCTGTTTAATCCCATTTAACTGGACACAGATCCATACTCAAGGCTGCTACTGAAAAACTTTCAGTCCAAAATCCAAATTTAACGCTATCCACGTGCAATAATTGAGTACCAATGCGCTGGCACAATCCGTTATAAATATTATTTGGTTAGACACACTAGCAACTAATTTACTGATGCGTGTGTATCAAATAGCTTCGAGATCTTAAGCTGTCCAGTCGATTCTAGAAGCAGTTCAGTATTGTAACAAAGACATAGAGAACTTATCTCAAACATCTTTAGATCTTACATTTTGTAAATCAACTCAGCCTATCGCAGTCCACAGCTGGACATAGGCCTCTCACAAGATGCGCCACAGTACCCTGTCCTCCGTCTTCCGCATTCAGTCTACCCCAGTCTCCTTACTTTAGGTCGTCCGTACATTTAGCTGGGGGGGCGTCTCACACTACGCTACATTTTGTAACGTTACCTTGAAATGGTAAAAATATTCCAGCAAATTCAAATTACTTTATTAATGACACATAGGTAGTCAGCAAGATTTTATGCAATTATAGCACCTGCTAAAGATAGTCAGTACCTACTTTTACCAATAACCTCTTAGGATACAACACATTTTCTTCTTCCACAGGTATTCGCAACAGTATCCATACCACTCCATCCAGAGACATACGTGAGTGTGGCGTGGTTCTTCGAAGCCAACTACTACAACGTGGACAATGCCACCTACTTCGAGCCCTTACTAGGAGATATTGGAACTGTTAGTACCCTTTTAGATTTGAAGTTTTCACTTAGACGTTGCCGTTTTAAAACTGTTATGGAAAGAAATATGCACTCGGGGTAAAAGGCTTCGTTCATAAACTTTGCACAGACAGCACAACTTTGAAAGGTCGTGCAAGGAAGTGATTTATTTGAATTATCTATGCACATACAGCCGACTCCCAAACGACCCAACCGCCAATATTCTCATAATCACCACACTTGTGTCGACACCCTTGCGCCATCCCATCTTCCTAGCAAGGTGGGCTGTGCCGGGGCGGCTGCTGCAGTTGCGAAAATATTCCAACCTGATTGGGAGTTATATGTTCGAGCCGTTTGGGGTTGAATCACTAGGTCCATGGGGTCCGAGTGCCCACTTGGTTTTTCGAGATATCGCCAAGCGGTTAGTCGATTCTTCACGTGACCAGAAAACTGGCCTATTATTTCTTAGCCATAGAATTAGCATCGCCATACAGCGTGGCAAGGCTGCCAGCCTTTTGGGCACTGTTCCTGTTGACAGCGATGCGGCCGAATTTTTTGATGCCCTATGATTCTTTTGCTTATTTTTTCATATGAATTTACATATTACTATTTTAAATATTAGCTTATATTATTTAAATATTTAAAGAAATAAATAGTTTAAAGAGTTCACACTTGTGTAATAAATTCTATGATTAATCAGTTGATTTTGTTCTAGGTTTCAAGAGACAGGGAGGATCGTAGTATTCAAGTTCCAAAAGAAGTGATGACCCGCAGCAGTATCTACACTTTAATTGAGTCTATGCTGGAAAAGTAAGTCGTCTTCGTTTTCTTTATTGTCAACCAAGTATTATTCTTCTAGTAGTAGCATTCCTTAGGTATCAATCACTAAGCTTCCTCGATTTTTTCTTAACTACATAATAATATGGCGGCTTTTCTGCCAAGTATGCTGGGTCGCCTTCGACTTCCTAATGGTGTGGCTTAATGAGTATTTTATAGGAACAAATGCTTTCTGACTGGGTCAGACAGCATTTGTTCCTATAAAATACTAGGAGTTGCTCAGGTTGTCCAACATAAGCAATGAGCAAAACCAATATCCCAAAGTTATCAGACCTTCGAAAGTCTATACTATACGGTCAAAAGAACAACTTCTATGAAAAGACCGCAGGGATGGCAATAAAACCTCTCCTACAAGTGCTGCTAATAATCACAAAATAAATAACACTGCAAAACTGCACTGCACTGAAAGAAAGCCCTTTCCGTCAAAGTAGCTCCTAATATTCCATTTAAGCAACACCAAACAAATTCTGAAGTACCAGGAGACCATAAAACACAAGAGAACTAAATGCTGCTGTAGCACGGACTTTGTTCCGTCGAACGGGCGTAGTTACTAACCACTGAACAGCGGTACACCTACTAATTCTGTTGCCAACCTAGTCTCGAATACATTGTGCTTGCTTTTGAAGTATTAGTAGAGCTTACACTGTTTTGGAGTTCAAACTAAAAGTCATCTCTCAATGCTATTATGCAATCTGGTGGTTTCAGCCAAATAGGTCATCCCCTTTCCCCTTGCGGATATCGTTACACTAACTTAACTAATCTATCTTCCAATATAGCAAAAATAAGGACTTGCTCTTTTCATTGCAATATGTTTTTAACACTTTGAGGGACATTAAACGCCCCAGACGTAATAACAATAAAACTTCTAGGTATTGGTCAATGTCCAATTAAGGAATAAAAATAATAAGGAAAAGGACATTTAAATAATATTTTGACATTTTAATAGTATTTTAGCATTGGAATTTTATTTTGACATTTGAATTGTATTTCGACATTTTAATTGTATTTTGATATTTTAATTGTATTTTGACATTTTGATCATATTTTGACTACTTATTAGGTATGTATTTATTAATCACATTTGACTGAATTGATTTTAATTGTATTGAACTGTTAATTTTTATCTGATAATTGTGTTTAATGTTCTTATTTTTTATTAGAGCATCGTATTCATTCATTTAAATTTTGTATGTCGAATCTTGGGCAGAACGTATGGCTCAACTTTAATTCTTCACGACCTCATTTGCAAAAAATACTTATGGTTACAGTTTGCGCGTGGATGTCCCTGCCATCCTGACATTTTTTCCATCCTCTAATTCCACCAAAGAACTTGTTCAGAAAACACTGATTTCAAAATAATGTTTTCTGTTTCAGACACGGGTATCCAGGGAAGCCATGCTTGCTAAGAATCATCTGCGAGAATGCACACGCTCATTTCTTGCACAATGGACTGATGGGAGACCTGATATACCTAGTTCTTACGTAAGTAGCTATGATTACTATTTAACGGTCTCATGACTTTTAAAACCCTGATCTAGGCAGCTTCAGTAAATCTGTATGAAATCCATGTTAGTCGTGATTGGTTGGCCATAGAACACTACGATTATGTGTGACTAACTGCGCCCCGCGGTTTCACCCGCACTTGTGTCGATCCCGTGAGAATATCGGGATAAAAAGTATCCTATGTGTTATTCTGATGTATAAGCTATATTAACGTAAAGTTTCATCAAAATCCGTTCAGAAGTTTTTGCGTGAACGAGTAACAAACATCCATCCATCCTTACAAACTTTCGCGTTTATAATATGTATTAGTAGGAAGTAGGATTATTTGGAATTGATTGCCATGCCATGCATTTCAGAGTATTTTGGACCCTGGGTACTTTACAGACCTTGATTAGTCCATTAACATTATTAAGCTGATATGGGCCTTTGTGGGGAAATAGTTTTGAAAAGTTATTTTTGTTGGTAAACCTATATTAACCAATTAATTGTTTCTTTGCAGACCCTCAGCTTCAATATCAGAAGACGACATAGCTGACAGTTTTTATGAAGCAGAGTACTATGGTTTGGATAAGAAGTGCAGAAGATACACTAAAGAATGTCCTTCGAATCTTCTGGAAAGTATTTCTTTGTACGCTGACAATGTGGTTTAAATAAAAACAATCGACGAACGTATGTTTTCCTGTGCAGAGATCTCGTTCTTTGTTCTGGTGACCTGTTGGTCAGCCAACATGTATGCTATAAACTAATTCTTTTTTTTTTTCACTAGCCATGGATCATCCATTATGGATGTATATGAGCTATGTACTTTTAAATAGCCGTAAACAGAAATACTGATAAATACCAGAACACCAGAAGACCACACTAATCTTTTCGATGTTCTTGTTATATAACTTTAACGGCGACACATTTTTTTTTTTTTTTCATATAAACCAACATGGGCACTTATGAAAAGTCAGAAGCTAGGTGCACGGTTCCAATTGGTCGTTTCCTATGGAGAAGAACCGGCAAGAAACTCCACGGTTACTCTTTTTAAAAAATAATTGGATTTTATAGGTATGGGAGGACAGCGTAGGCATCATTTAATTTAATCATCAAATTCGTCATACGACTACTGTACCATGTACTAATTAAAAACATACCTTCCTGAGACATAAGTAAAAAAATAAAAAAACACTACATTGCAGTGCAATCTGTTTTCAATCAAAATATCGTTATTGGCCCCACCGTGTCGACAACACTGACGTCACACATGTTTATATTTGCGCGCCACAAAATTGCCTACGCTGACTGGACAATGTCATACCTGCCCGTGGTATAGCTTTGTATGGCATTTTCGATAACGATTTTTGATTCGCGAGGTGTGAATTGAAAATTGTTTACATTTTTCCAAAAATTATCGTGACGTGGATGATCAAAGCAACCAAACTATGACTGAAATGGTTTAAAACGGAAAAGTATTTTTATTCAGGCAACCATTTTTTTTTAGTATTGTACAAATTGTTTATTCACAATAAATCCAGCCTATTAGCTACTAAATAATTTAAATATATCTTGAACTGCTAAGTAACCACAAAATTCAGAAATCCTCAAATACCTAAGGTCTTACGCGAATCAAGTGTCTTCCCCTTAATACAAAGTTATCAAAACTTTGTGTTAAAAGGAAGACACTTGATTCGCGTGTTCTTTATAATAGTCAGCACTTGCACTGCAGTTTAAGCTCACATTGCGCTAAGCTAACTTAGAATTTTGACATTTATAACAGCCACCTCGATTTGTAATCTGACCACTTTGAAAACTTCGTCATCCACTTTTTGGGCTGCTTATCTATGTGTCTATGTATTCTGTAAAAATCTCACAGTGAAAACCTAGGTTGAGTGAGCTGTTCATCCATCTGATGCAATAGAAAGCTTAATTCATATAAGTTTTCGCGGTGAGATTTTTACAGTATAGCTGGGGTCGTATTATGAAGTGCTAAACCCATCATGATTCCAGTGTGAAAGAGAGATGGAGTTATGCAGGATGCATAGCACTGTCCCTTTTCCTCAATGGAATCATCATAGCTTTACTTAGCACTTTGTAGTACGGCCTCTGTAGTCGTTAATAAATTGACTCTCAAAGACAAACTTCACAAAACCCACTACAATTTTATTGCCCACTCAGTTCCCTACCTACCCTCTATAGGCTATCTGATTTCAGCGAGGTATCGTATAAACAAGGAGTGCTGAGGCACGCGGCAACTCGTTTGTAGTTTCTGTTTGAACAGCTTCTACTGAGCATTGAGCTGCAATGCTGACTGGCAAGCCATGTTGGCGTTTTCATTCTCTTGTTTACCTTTTTAAATATAATTCTTATGTAGCTTGGCATAAGGGATCTTTCGCCAAGTTTCTGTATATAGTCCGAAGTTAAAATTTTGCAAATCTACTGTTCTGGCAATACCATATAATGACGTCACTTAGCTGATCTGATGATAAACACGGAAGGTATACATTACTGAAAATACAAGTTATTTCATGATATTAAAAACGATTGACGTTAAAACAAAAACTATACTCAAAAAGTATTAAAGTCTGATGAAGTTTAAAATGAAACTCGTTTTTTATTTCTACATTTCTTTATTCTACGCCGAGAACCCAAAAACCCCACCTTTACCAAACCTCTGATAAAACCTGAAAGAAAATCAATATTAAAACCTCAACACTACTAACCTTGAAAGACAAAAAAGCCAAAATAATGAGCAATTATTCATCGAGACCGAATCTCGAATTGTCGATGTTCTGCATAAAAATATATAGAAAAAGGAAATAAAGGAAAATATTATAAAAGTATTGACGTCACGAGTGGTTTTGACATTTGAAGGAAAACGCCACTTTATTATGTAGATTCTATTGAGGAGCTTTCATATTGGGACCGAGGAAGATATTGTTGTGAAAACTTGTGTGCACAAAGAACTTCAAAATTTTCATCTCCTGCGTATGAAAGTAGTTCGCTTTGATGTAAGAAAGGCATAGCTTGGGCACTGGTGAAAACATGCAGATACATTATAAAGAATGTCTGCAGCCGATTTTGAAACGAATTTTCTCGGTTATTGAATTATGCTACAGGTAAAATAAACTTCTCTTTTAATCATAGAAAGCCAATGTCTACCTACGTGTAAGCTTAATATAATATACATACCTAATCAGCCTATAGTGTTCCCACTGCTGGGACACAGGCCTTCGCTATGTGAGATTGAGTGCGCGTACCTAATCCACCACGTGGTCCCAGTGCGAGTTGGCGGGATGGATGATGGATGTGACATGTCTTAGATTTAGTTGGTTCTTGGACATGCCGGTTTCCTCACGATGTTTTCCTTCACCGTTTTGAGAGCAGTGGTGATGAAATTAATAAAACAAAGTAAAGCGCCTGCCTGGGTCGAACTCACGACCTTACAACTCGTAAGTTTTTCAAGGGCCACCACTGCTCTAACGAATAATAGTTAGGTTAATTAAATTGACTCTTATATTGCTGTGACCAACAGCCTCAGCTTAGACGGTGGAATGTAATACCTAACTCGAGACACCTTTCTCCATTTAAAATTGTGAATTTTATAGTGCCTGTAATGTGATGTTGAGATAAGGAAAGATTTATGATGGTTAAATACTGAGTAATTTCTAAATATCCCTAAATATACTAGCGGCCCGTCCCAGCTTCGCATGGGTGCAACTTTTTTTTTTCGAATTTCCGAAATTTCTTTCATACAAACCTTGTCCTGGCAATACCAAACACAACAAAAAAGAATTATCCAATTGGTGCAGTCATTCGGAAGTTATGCGCGTAGAGACATTTCGGCGACTTCGCTTTATACTATGTAAGGATTGGTAGTAGTACCAATACAAGGTGAAGACGACAACACGACAATAATTTAACTTGGTATAATAATATGTTATGCCGTTCCCAGTCTGGTTACAAAACATCAATCAAATATATCCATTAGTTTACTCACTATAGATAGTCAAAAATCGGCAAAACCGGCGGCCGGTTTGTTTGAAACAATCACTTTATTAATTTCGATGTTAGGATTTATTTGATAGTTTCAAAATACTCCTATGTATTGGTATTGCCAGTGTCTTAATTTATTGTCGTATTGCCGTCCCCACATTTTATAAACTTTATTATACGCAAAGATAAACCATCACCCGCATACCGCACCCCATTTGCATAACACACTTTCTATCACAATCCGAAGGATTTTGTAGGTAATTCGTAATCCATTGCTTCATATGTTTAAAAAAATCGTCTGCTTGACAACGTAAATAGCGCAATGAATATTGTTGAATGGCATTGGGACTGTGAGTGTGTTACGCTATTACCGCTCCGGTCTCTCTTACCACAAAAAATACACCCAATTCTTATCAAACTCATGACGTAATTTAAAATCCAGAATCCTTTAAGAGACGTCACCTTCATGACTAATGCCTCTATTACAGCTAAACGCGTGTAAACAGCCCTCAATAATGCCTGCTGAGGGGCTTTTGTCACGTAAACTCCGCGATTACATCTGTCAAGTCGACGTGAAGCTAATTTGTGACTCACAGTTGAGATAAATTTTACTCTCCGTTTGGATATTTGAACCAACGTTGGCGATGTTGGAGTTATGAATGAAATTGATGTACTTCACTTTTTTACGATTTTTGGTAACATTTTGCTTCAAAAATAGGTTATTTTCTTAATTTGTTTAACGGTTATACAGGTTGTTAGGATAAACGAGGGACACATACTTTAAGGTGTACCTACTGTGTAGTAGGTACACAGAACCACATATCAAGCTATACATTTCCAGTTTTAGCTGACCTAGCACTGTATAAGCTTTTCGTACATTAAGTAGTCGGCTTATATTGGAAATGTATAGCTTGATAGGTATGTCGTCGTGCGTGCTCATAAAAATAAACGACTTTTAATATGGGACCAAATCTAAAATATGCAACACATAAATCAGTTGATCCCTACATTTTGGTCGCGTATTACATTTTGTAGGTGTCCTTCATTTAATCTAGAGCTACAGTTTTCTAGAAGGGCGTTTCCGTCATACGTATTTATAACGGAAGTCATGAAAATCTGTCATTTTCAACAGTAAATGACATTCAGGTGTCAAAAATTGCTTTGTATTTGGACATTACGGCCGCATGTGGCGGTTACCACTCTCTAGGAAACTGTAGCTTTTGTAATTATATACCGGTTACGTCAAGGTGACAATAAGTATATAGAGGTATAATGCCCCCAGTGAGTCGGGATGGCGCTGCGTTATGCTCCAGTGGGTCGGATGTCGTACAGCACCTGGTTGAGGCTGACTGCTAGTCGATCAGGAGAGGGTTTTTAAGAGCTCTTCTTGTGGACCGGCTGAAAGTGCAGTGTGCTGTGCCGAGGTTTCTGATGAGGCTGAGGGTGATGACCAGGTATGCGCGGACGCTACATGCTGGTGGTCAGGATACCCGTTGAAGCAGTGAGTACTGGCTGACTGGGCGATTCGCCGCTAAAACTTGCGGGAGTGATAATGATGACGTCATGCTGAAGAAGTCGCGAAGGCTGCGCTGACGTTCATGTTCGGATTCACCAGTATGATAGAGGTATGAGGAACAGGCTTTAAAGTTCGCTCATACTCTATAGAAAAGGGAGGATCCTCCGACCAGACGGGTGTTGTGTCTGGCGGGCAACTGCTCGATGATTCATGTCGGGCCGTTGTATCTATGCTAGTTGCGCGGTAAACTCTGCTTGCGAGATGCAGGATTTCGTGAGACTTTCGTGAGACGTTCGTATTACGCGTAGTTCGTATGTGGCGTTAGTAGATACCGCTGCAAGTATAATAATGGTTTGCTACTGAAAAGTTACCTAAATTAAACTAAATTACTTAGTTGTTTTTTCATATCTTACAGTATGCCTTCTTTATTAACTGTAGCGTTGGTCTAATTAGGTACATGATCCTTTAACCTGACCTCATTCGAAAGATTTTTGAAGTAAAAAAGTTTTTTAAAAGTCAGTTTGATAAAAAAAGTCAGAATCCACCAATTTATCCATTCATCATTTCTTTGTCACTGAAAGTTCTTTTTTTAGCAACAATGTTATGACAACTTATTGTGAGCTACACATTCTGGGTCACTTTCCTTATGTTCTAGGTCAATTAAGACCTTTGCATGGCCACCTTCGTTCTGACTAAACTATTGTCACATAACGGGATGACACTACAATAGATTCAACTGTTTATATTACACTGTTGTTATAGAAGATTTGGTATTCAGCTATCTTCAGCTTGATACCAAATCTTTTTCTTCTTCTTGATGTGCTTTATTTATTTTAAACCCAAGGGCGATAATCACGAATACTTACTGGTTTTTTAAATCGGTGGCAAGACACGCTGAAGACCACAATTTATTGAGTGGCTTTATATTATTATATTCATCTTATTTCGATTGTTTAAGCAAATAGTTTATGTTTAATATAAGAACTACCGACATATTGAAGCTTGTGTGTAAAGTATTCGTGGAAAGTATCGCACTCTAATTTAGCGGGCACCCGATAATTAAGTAAAATGTGGAACAGTTAGAGTCGCCTGCGCATCTAAAAAATATTAGTTGCAGTGTATACGTAGCCGTGTTTGTGTGTACATACTATATATATATTTTGTGTTAGATGATATGGTATTGGTCAAAATGCACTACTTCAAGATTTTGGTTACATTGTAAGTACTTTACATTGTTTTTTTTTAATTGACATATTATTTAAACTTTACTGGTTTTCCACTCATCAAATCATTGATTTTTTAACGAGCAGTGATAACATATCAATTGTTTTCTCATATTTTATTTCTGAAATTAATAAGTTAGCAAAAGTCACTGATAGCTATAAAAAAATAACTGCCACTAGCAATTAAACAACGTTAATAAATTTTCTCATCCATACTTTAATTAATATTATAAATTCGAAAGTAACTCTGTCTGTCTGTCTGTATGTTACCTTTTCACGCCTAAACCACTGAACGGATTAGATGAAATTTGGTATAGAGATAGTTTGAGCCCCGGGAAAGGACTTAGGATAGTTTTTATCCCGATATTCCCACGGGATCGACACTTATGCGGGTGAAACCGCGGGGCGCAGCTAGTCTGCTATAAATACATTCGACTCAATCTTTCAGGTACCTCATAGTGACCACCACTTCAGCAAAATCGGAGCACAAAAGAGCGCTCATATTCCCTCCAACCAGTCTTTACGGGGTAAGATACCTTCTCAATTATTTTTTACCGACTTCACAAAAAGGAGGAGGTACTATGTTCGGCTGTTTGTATGTTTTTTTTTTTTTTTTTTTTTTTGTATGTTTGTTCATCGAATACTCCGCCAATTGTCGACGGATTTTCAAAATTCTTTTTTTGTTCGAAAGTAGATAGTTCTGAGGTGGTCCCATTGTCACCAAGTTAGGATCTGATGATGGGATCTTAGAGAAATCGAGGGCAACCCTCAAATTTTATAGGCTTACTTATGGTTTTTCGCATATTTTATGAAGTATCTTGTGTATTTGCGTATGGTTGTCACCATCTCAGGTAGCTGGGCTGATGATGGAAGGTACAACTCCTTAACAGTAAGAAGTTACTCGAACAGGCAAGGACTGTTTTAGTAAATTGTTTTGATGTTTGATTGGGCATTTGCCACATTTGGTCTCATGATCATCAAGTCATGACCTGATGCTGCAGTCAGGATAGTCTGCAGAGTACCTAACTCCTCGACAACTAACAGCAGATATATCGTGTTTAGGCTCATTGGAAAGGGCTCGATGTGTGGATAAACGTAATGTGTAATGAGGAACACCGAAGTACATAGAGACCTGATGCTGAAGCCAGGAGCATCAGAAAAAGTACAAACCTTGAAATTACAGCACCGTAGTCGTGTTTGGGCTCATTTTAAACAGGACTAAATTTTAAGTTCAATGCAATGTTGACATAAGTTTGGCCTGATGCTGCAGCCAGGATTATCAGCATCTAGTCTATATCTGTATGCTTCAGAGGTGGTCCCATATAAATTTTATGAACTTTGCTTGGGTAGTTTTGGAATTAGCGTCAACAATACGTTTGTTTTCCACTTAGTTTATATTGATGATGTTTATCTTCCTGTCACTAGCAAGTAGTATTATATGAATTTGTATGGGGTAGGTACAACTAAAAAGCGAAAAATAAAAACTTTTTTACAAAAAAAACAACCGACTTCCAAAAAAAAACACTACAAAGTGAAAAATAACTTTAATTTCGGAAGTCGGTGTCAAAAAAACGAAAATGTGGAACCAACGACACCGACTTCCGAAATTAAAGTTATTTTTCACTTTGTAGTGTTTTTTTTTGGAAGTCGGTTGTTTTTTTTGTAAAAAAGTTTTTTCTTTGGTTCATTTCATATCATTCAACCAGAATGCCAAATCCCGTAATTAAAAACGTTCAAAATCTAGTTGCAATCTCATCTCGGCGACAATCAATGTCAAAAATGTAGGGAAATTAGAGGATTTTTGTCAGTTTGAGACTGAGATCAAACTGTGAACGTTCTTAAAATTACGAGAATTGCCCCTCTGATGTCTAATGATCAACGCCGCAAGCCTCGCTGGTGCGTTGCCGTCCCAAGGACAAAACTGACCGTAATCACACCAGGTCTTATATCATACAAACCAGAACACAACAAAGCAAAAAATCAGTACGACTTCCCCGGACGAGCGAATACCAGCGCTGTGACATTTATTTTTTAAATTTCGCAGCATCATGCTGAGATAGGAGCCTTTTGGCCTCGTATAGGATTTTCTGTTTAATTTTTCTTTTTGTTACTTTTTTTTTTATTGTATAACTTGATTTTTTTTTTACTTTGTTTAGTTTAGTTTGTGATCCTCCTGTACGAGTCGTAATAAATACTTTTTCTTTCTTTCTTTAAGAAAATATTGATCATAAAAGATTAGACAGATATTTAATGGTCACTTTCTCGATTTACAGACTTTCCTGGCCATAGCTGTGCCGATAGACATACCGAACAAGAACGTCTTCGTGTCCTACAACTTCGAATCCAACTACAGCACCCTGAACAATATCACGGAGATCGATGAAGTGCTGTTCCCTAATCTTCCTGTAAGTAGAATTAATAAGCCTGATTATTTAATAGAACCAAACTGGCTGTGTGAGTAGTTGAGTCCAGTGGGTAACGGCCGTGACTTACGAATTGTAGGTCGTAGGTTCGAACCCAGACAGGTGCTTTACTTAGTGTTAATCACCGCTGACCGGCTTTCTTCTTTCTTCTTCATCGTTTTTGAAACGGTGAAGAAAAACATTCTGAGGAAACCGGCACTGGGCCCGCGTGGTGGACTATGGCCCAGTTCCTCTCACCGAGACCTGTGTCCCAGCAGAGGGAACGTTTTAGGCTGATTATGCTTATGCTTAAACTGGCTGACTAGGTTAAGTTATTCTGGTATGATCTCGGCCACACGAGACTCAGTCCCACTGGATGTGGAAGGCGGAGAACCTGGTGTTGAGATGCCACTTGGGAGAGGCCTATATTCAGCAGTGGACTGGTATAGGCTGAATTGACACGAGTGGAGAAATATCCCAGATAGTCAGCAAACGTCACTCTTTCTGTATGCATACTAATATTATAAATGCGAAAGTGTGTCTGTCTGTCTGTTACCTCTTCACGCTTAAACCGCTGAACCGATTTAGATGAAATTTGGAATAGAGATAGTTTGAGTCCCGGGAAATGACATAATAAAGATAGTTTTTATCCTGATAATCCCACGGGATCGAAACTTATGCGGGTGAAACCGCTGGGCGCTGCTAGTATTTTATAAACAGACATACACAAAGTTGACCCGTGTGTACTAACTATTATTTAATCAATTCCAGGATGTAAGCTCAAGACAAAGTCGTAGTATATCAAGGGAACTGACTTACACAGTGTTGGAGAATCGATTTCAAGAGTGAGTATTTATTTATTCCATAAGATACATACTTTTCAGTATTCTCACATAGTTGAACAGGTGCACAATACTGTGCAATCTATCATCCATTGTCCTCCGTAAAGTACCAGCATCCTTACTGATGAAAAATGGTTACCATTACCCAGATGCTTGGAATAAAAAGGGATTTGCCTAACCTAGCCCTTTCCCAACTACATTGGGGTCGGCTTCCAGTCTAACCGGATGCAGCTGAATACCAGTATTTTACATGGAGCGACTGCCTATCTGACCTCCACAAACCAGTTACTGGGTAATACGATACCCTTTGGTAAGCCAAAGGGTATCGTATTACCCAGTAACTGGTTGTCAGACTTTCGGGCTTCTGACTACCCGTAACGACTGTCAAAGATCCACGAATGACAGCCGAGACCAACGGCTTAACGTGCTTTACGAGGCACAGAGGGGTTTCGGTATGTAAAGATGGTCACCCATCCACAGACCAACCGCGGCAAGCGTAGCTTAACCTGATCGATTGACCTGTGCGGCTGTAATTATTTAGCCACGGACACCTCTCAATGCGTTAAATGTATTGTTGCTAAAACCAGCCGGAGGGTTACACCAGTCAACAGCGTCGTCGGTACCGTGGTGGCATGCACGTCTACAGAGCGTGGGCTCCTGAGTTTATTTCCTAGATCGAACAGTGTTATTGGGTTTTTCTATTAGGAATTTCTCAGTAGCAGCGCGGAGTTTGGAAGTTAGCGGTGTGATACCCCCGTGCTTCGGAAAGCACGTTAAGGTTGGTCCTGCACCTGATCTCTTTCCGGTCGTGACGGATTGCGTGCCGTCCCATCGGGCTATGAGAGTGAAGGAAGATAAAGTGCACCTGTCTTTGCGCACACGCTTGTGCACTATAATTGCACCCGCATCGATGGCTGGACTCCGCTGAGATTGTACGCCATGAGTCCATGACCGAAATTCGGTCCGGACGACTATTATTGTAATTTGCTACATAACTTTGAACTTCAATTTCTAGATACGGCATGAAGGGCAGAGAATGTATGCTGCGTAACATTTGTGAGGCAGCTGAGACTCCGCTACACCACAACGGCATTCTTGGGCACATCATGCACATCATATTCACGTAAGTTCTGCACTTACCTTTAAGTCTATATGGTATTAAAACAGTTCCCGTATACCGATCAGCACTTGTTTTATGTCAAACTGAGCATGCAAAGTACAAACGCCAGCACATCAAGCTACTACATTCTGTCAAATTCCTTTAATAGATTTTCAACTTTATCAGTAAAGGATAAGGTTCAAAGTTGATTGGGAAAATTTGACAGTTTCGGGTAGCTTGATGTGCTGGCGTCTGTACTTTCATTGTTGACAAGCCATTACCTACAGCTAAAATTACTGACAAAAAACCGTTAAAAAATACTATATTTTGATGTTGACAAAGAAGTAATCTAAACTAATATTATAAAGAGGAACGATTTGATTTATTGTATGTTAATTGTTTGTTACGCTTTCACGCTAAAGCGGCTGTACGGATTTGGATAATATTTGGCACATGCGTAGACCATGATCTGGAGAAGGACAAAGGCTACTTTTCATCCTGAATCGCAGACGGTTGCGGGCAACAGCCAGTTAGGAATAAAGCATCGCTGAACACAAACACATAATTCCAAACTAAAGGTTCTGTTTACTTGAAAAAAATATAAGAAAAAAGAAAGTCCGTTTATTGGTGGTAAAAACAGAGAAAGAACACAAAACAATATCAAGTAGAGGAAAAATATGCATAATATCTACGCAAAACGGCCATCGCTCAGCATAATGCTGCAACCCTATGCAAGACACAGCCCTGCGCTGGTTTTCAGCGACAGCCGGCGTTGACGTGATGACGTCAACCGGTGCAGCATACAATAAGATAAAATTCATAAAAAGACAAAAGTAACTCCTGCGTAAATGATAATATTAGCACAATTATTATTCTGTTCATAAAAATATACCTAAGTTTCTCGTTCAGGAGTTATGTGATTTGAACAAATCAAAGTACACGGTTCGAGTAAAAACGGCGTTCTTTTCCGTTTCTTTAAACCCAATCATGACGAAACTGAACATGATGTCTGGAAAGATAACTGTGACGCGTGTGTGTGTGTGAACTAAAATTAGACACCTAATTTACTCACTTACGAACCAGAATCATTCACCTTCTTCTCCATTTATGAATGCTTACCAACTGTTGTTCCAATAGTGGTTGTGTTTGTATCGTTCAAGCCACTTAACACTGGGATGGATCTGCACTGGATTCTCTTTGCCTTTTTTCCTCGATTTTACATTTAGATTGATTAGATTCATTACATTCATCTAATAGACTATTAAGGCACACCCAGATCCCAGAAAACATTACGTCAACACTACAGTCTAAGGTTAACGACAGCGGACAGTAGTACCTCCACTTTCAATGAGTGTGACTTCTGAATTTTCTTACAATCTTTCTTCGAATTTGCCAAAGATATAAACAACAATACAAGAACATTTATTGTAAGTAATTACATAGTTTTACTATATGAAGACCGCTGATGTTGCATCCGCGCCGATACTTACTAATATCTTTAATCGCTGATGCACCTATGACGTCAATCGATTTCGCAAGTTGTTGTTTGTTCAATAAATTGTAAGAATGATTATTCTATTGTCCTACTTCGACCTGGAATCATCATTCATAGGATTAATTTTGTAATTTTTATTCAGTAATTAAACTTAATTAAAATCATTTCGGTTTTTTTTCGATCCTCCGATCGCAGCAAACGTAATTGGCGCAGTCGGTAGGATATCCGCGAGAGATATCGGGACTCTATCTCACATCGATAATCGCGTCGCGAGTCACTCGGGTGGCTATTAAGCACCGTTTCGGGTATCCTGAACCTACGGACCTGCTGCAGACCGGAAGGAGAATCCAGCCATCGATTCACAGAGAGGAACCAGAAATGAGATATCTGTAAGTACACTTGAATCATTCTCGTGTTGCACCCTTTGAATCTTAAACTTCAAGATTTACCATCCAAGGGCCTCCAGTGCGCGGGAGCCTGAACCACGACAGGCCCGCCAACGTATAGTAGATATAAATAGAGATATAACTTTGGATAATTTAGAATTAGACAATATGACTCAAGCCCAGAATAACCCAGATACTATCTTCAAGGCTCTTCGCCTTGTTCCAGAGTTTGACGGCAACCCAAACATTCTTACCCGTTTCATTAGGATTTGTGATTCGTTAGCTGCGCAGTACTTAAGTAATACACCTGGTAGTGAATTTTCCAACTTATGCTTACTAAATGGGATACTTAATAAAATAACTGGGACCGCGGCATGTACTATCAACGCCAATGGAATACCAGAGAGTTGGCTAGGCATTCGAACTGCCTTGATTAATAACTTCTCAGACCAGCGTGATGAAACCGCGTTGTACAACGACCTCTCTTTAGCTACTCAGGGTAATAAAACGCCACAAGAATTCTATGATCATTGCCAGACGTTGTTTAGTACGATCATGACATACGTGACTTTACATGAGACCGTACCGACCACTATAGAAGCGAAACGCGACTTGTACAAAAAGGTTACCATGCAGGCGTATGTTCGAGGGTTAAAAGAACCCTTAGGATCCCGCATACGTTGCATGCGCCCACCAACGATAGAAAAGGCGCTTGAGTTTGTCCAAGAAGAACTCAACGTAATGTACCTACAACAACGTGAGATTCCAAAAGCCCAAGCTCCTTCCAGAGCCACTCATCCCACTCTAACACCTGTAGCGTTTACCCCACGACCTCATAACTTCCCAACACCAGTACCTAACTGGCCAGTACCCATGGGGCAGCGTCCAGCGGGACCAGCACCTCAGCCTTTTAAATTCCCTACACCAGCACAGCACCAACACCGTATGCCAACGAACACACAAAGAATGTTCAGTGCGGCACCTCCTAACTATAACCCCCGTAGTAACATATTTAGATTACCACCCCGAAATAATGCACCTCAAGGTCCTCAACCGATGAGTGGTGTCCAACGTTTTACTCCCAGACCTCTACCTCCAATAAATATGCCAACAGCCCATGATTGGAATAAGTTTGGCAATCCACCACCCTCAAATTATTTTAAAGCCCGAGAAATGAATATGAATGAGTGCACGACATATGACGACTCGTATTACAACTATTTCTACGAACCGGTGTACAATTACTATACTGACTACAATGACGGTGTCTTTGACCTGAGTCTCGCCGCTGACTCGACTTATCATAACGTGTCAACGGACGACCAAGTATTTGATGAATCGCAAACGGGTGTAACCGACCATTCTAAGCAGGATTTTCAGGAGGCTTCGACGTCACAAAAACCAAAATAGAATTAAATCTTCAAACGCAGAGGCAACTTCCTTATATACAAATTAGGGACCCACCTTTAAAACTTTTAATAGACACAGGTGCCAATCAATCTTTCATTAGCCCCGAAGCTGTCGAAAAATATCTCGCCGAATACCCCTTGAATTTCGACCCTTTTGAAATAACCAACATACACGCAACAAGCAGGAACGACTACTCTATAACCTTGCCATGTTTTGCGGAGTTTAATGACGCCAATAGCATGAAGTTGTTCATCTATCGATTTCATGATTATTTCGATGGCCTCATTGGTTTAGATCTGTTAAACGAGTGGGAAGCTCGCATAGATTTGAAAGAAAACGTGTTAGCAACTCGATCCGCAACAAATCCTATTGTAATGTATAACTCGTGTAACGTAAATTTATACGAAGATATCATACCAGCTGGGAGTACTAAGGTTATTCGTATCCCTATTGATGTGCCAGAAGGCGACGCTTTTATTCGGGAGCAAATTCTTTGCAATTGCATAATTCATGAATGTATTACTACCGTAAGTAATAATCGTGGCTACTTGGAAATCGAAAATCCGACTCCAAACGACGTAATATTCTCACTCGATCGCCCAGCGCACGCGGAATTATTTAATATTGAGCGCAGCAGTACTCAACAGACATCGACACGCGCCCATGAGGTAGTATCGCGTTTAAGAACCGATCACCTAAACCCGGAGGAAAAGGCTAACCTTATAGCTCTTTGTTCTCGTTACCCGGATGTTTTTTATATTGAAGGTGAGGGACTAACTTTCACAAATAAAATAAAGCATCGAATAAGAACTACCGACGATGTTCCAGTGCACGCTAAAAGCTACCGGTATCCATTCGTACACCGCCAAGAAGTTAGGGACCAAATAACTAAAATGCTTGATCAGGGTATCATACGACCATCGGAATCCGCATGGAGCTCGCCTATCTGGGTAGTTCCAAAAAAGATAGATGCCTCAGGAAAGCAGAAATGGCGTCTCGTAGTTGACTTTCGTAAGTTAAACGAAAAGACGCTAGACGATAAGTACCCTATACCTAATATCAATGACGTTCTAGACAAATTAGGTAAATGCCACTATTTTACGACCTTGGATTTGGCAAGTGGATTTTACCAGGTAGAGATGCACCCTCAGGATGTAGAAAAGACCGCATTCAACGTAGAACACGGTCATTTTGAATTTCTCAGAATGCCAATGGGTCTTAAGAATTCGCCGTCCACGTTTCAACGTGTGATGGACAACGTCCTTAGAGGGCTCCAAAACGAGATATGTCTTGTCTATTTGGACGACATTATTGTTTTCAGTACATCCCTTCAGGAACATATAATTAATCTCGAAAAAGTATTCCAGAGACTTCGAGAGTCCAACTTTAAAATCCAGATGGACAAATCAGAATTCCTGAAACTTGAAACAGCTTATTTAGGTCATATCATTGGTAAAGACGGCATTAAGCCAAACCCCGATAAAATATCTGCAATTAAGAAGTATCCCATTCCAAAAACATCGAAGGAAATCAAACAATTTTTGGGCCTCCTCGGTTATTATCGAAAATTTATTCCTGACTTTGCCCGAACTACAAAACCACTTACTCAATGCTTGAAAAAAGGACGAAAAATCACCCTTGACTCCGAATACGTGAATTGTTTCGAAAGATGCAAGACCCTACTGACCAACGACCCTATCCTACAGTATCCAGACTTCAGCAAAGAATTTAACTTGACGACAGACGCTTCGAACGTAGCCATCGGCGCTGTTTTATCCCAAGGACCTATAAATTCAGATAAACCTATCTGTTATGCATCCCGAACCTTAAACGAAAGCGAGATGAACTACAGTACTATAGAGAAGGAATTACTCGCTATAGTTTGGGCTACGAAATATTTTAGACCCTACCTATTTGGACGTAAATTTAAAATTTTCACTGACCATAAACCATTACAATGGATGATGAACATGAAAGAACCAAATTCCCGACTGACAAGGTGGAGACTTAGACTTAGCGAATACGACTTTTCAGTTATTTATAAAAAAGGGAAATCTAACACAAATGCTGACGCCCTTTCCCGCATTGAAATTCACACTAAAGAAGCCATGTCCTTAATAGAGGAAATTGATGAACTCAACTCCTTAATGGGTAATCCATCAGAAACCATCCTTGGCCAACCAGACTCCTCAACCGAAACAGCACATACAAGCGTTGAGAATCCTATCCTAGAAATTCCCATAACTGACGAGCCATTAAATAAGTTTAACAGACAGATATGTTTCACCATTGTAAGTGACGTTAAAAAACGACCTGTAGTTACTAGGCCATTTGACACCCATACACGTATAAGTATCCAGCTATCCGAATATAACTTAGAGGAAGATGTGATCTGTGCCGTAAAGGAGTACGTTAACCCCAAGGTTAAGACAGCTATTTTAGTTAGTCCACCTCTAGCCATGTATTCAATTATACCGATTATACAGGACAAATTTAAAAGTTCATCCTTAAACCTCGTTTTAGCTAAATCTGAATTAGAAAATGTCAAAGATTATCTTCGACAACAGGAGATAATACGACACTATCATGACGGTAAAACTAACCATCGTGGAATTACCGAGTGTCATCTAGCCTTATCTCGTAAATATTACTGGCCAAAGATGAAGGACCAGATAACTAAATTTATAAACGAATGTACGATTTGCGGTCAGGCCAAGTACGATAGAAACCCGATAAGACCCCAATTTAACATTGTACCACCAGCTACTAAGCCATTTGAGACAATCCATATGGATCTATTCACAGTACAGGGTGAAAAATACGTAACATTTATCGACGTATTTACAAAGTACGGGCAAGCTTATCACCTACGTGACGGAACAGCTATCAGCATATTACAAGCCCTTTTGCAGTACTGTACCCACCATGGCGTCCCTATAACTATTATCACCGACAATGGGACTGAGTTTACAAACCAACTGTTCATGGAATTTACGAGGCTTCATAAAATCAATCATCACCGAATATTAGCTCACTCACCCAATGATAACGGAAACATCGAACGACTACACTCAACCCTTCTAGAACACCTTAGACTCCTTAAGTTACAACATAAAGACGAACCAATAATTAATCTTGTGCCCTATGCTCTAATAGCTTATAATAGCTCTATACATAGTTTCACAAGATGTCGACCCTTCGACTTACTGACTGGTCATTTTGACCCCCGAGACTGCAAGGACATTGACCTAACACAACATTTATTACAACAGTATACGCAAGTCCATAGAGATAAAATGAAACATGTTTATGACATCATTAACTCGTCATCACTTGCTAATCGTACCGCGATAATTGAAAAAAGAAATGAAACCCGTGAACCCGAGATAGAATACGCACCTCAGCAGCAAATATTCATAACAAACCCTCTCGCAAGTCGACAAAAGACAGCCCCGCGATATACACAGGACACAGTTTTAGCAGACCTGCCGATCCACATTTATACCTCGAAAAAACGTGGCCCCATAGCGAAGTCAAGACTTAAACGTATACCTAAATCAGCAAAATTGTTACAGGATCCTACTGATAACAATGCTCCCAATGACGCAATCTCAGGAGATAAGACTTGAAAGCCTCGACGACGGACCAGGACTTCTACCCTTTAAACTTGGACAAATGAAAATTACGACTCATCATCATACCTTCATTCAGTACGTACAACTAAGTAATATCGAAAATAATGTTTACTCCCTACGGACCCAACTAACGAACTGTCAAAATCAAATGACTAATGACACTTACGCACTATACGAAATTCAATTAGAGTATCTTGCTAGCAAACTTGGCAATGTCCTAAAACAATTACGATCTTTAGAACCCAACAGAGCCAAAAGAGGTCTTGTAGACGGACTAGGTTCAATAATAAAAAGCCTAACCGGGAACCTAGATCACGAGGATGCGCTAAAATATAATCAGGCAATTGAAATCTTAGAACGTAATCAAAACAAATTAGTAACCGAACTCAATGATCATATTAGTATAAGTAAGGAATGGATGTCTAAATATAATAGCGTAATTACACAGATAGTACAAAACCAGAATAAAATTAACATTACCTTAGAGACTATACTACAAAGTAATGCACTAAGAGAAAATAGTTTAATAAAATATGCTCATTTTGCCCAACTATTAGAAGTTTTAAGTGATAATGTAGAGGATTTAACTCAGGAATTAATCAGGATAGAAAATAGTTTAGCTTTTGTTCGTGCGAGTAGTACGCACCACTCCATGATAGACATAGAAACACTAGAGTCAATGGTAAGAAAACTTAAGACTATTTACGCCGAAGAGCAAATTCTAGATCTAGAACTTAGAGATTATTATGATATTATAAAACCGGGATCATATTATGTAGATAAGCAGATAGTATTCGTATTTAAATTTCCAATCTTTTCTAAAAATAGTTATGATTTTTATAAACTCTCTGTGGTACCTAATAAACATGCACAAGCCCTTATTCCACCCTTCCCTTTCCTTGCAACTAACGAGATGTTACATGTGTACATAGAGGCTGAATGCCCGAAGTTGAAAGACTGGTACCTTTGTGAGAAAGATATTACCCACCAGACTCGCACCAAAGCTGACTGCGTCCAGGAGTTAATCACCAACCAAGTTCTACAAGACTCCTGCCAGTTTACTACAATCACCTTAATAAGAGAAGCCATGGAGAAGCTCGACGACCAACATTACGTCCTATCCTTTCCTCAAGAAACGAAGGTACAACTAACCTGTAACCGGAAAGACTACACATCGCTTCAGGGTAGTTATCTTGCTACGATTCCTATTGGATGCTATCTGAAATCTGAAGAGTTCACCATTGCAAACGTTTACAATGAAATCAACGGCCAACCCTTGAAGTTAATGAAGATACCCTATGACGCTGTAAAACAGGCCACCACAGCTACCCACGTCAATCTGAACTCTATTGATCTCCAAGGACTACACAGCATCCAGGACCAACTTATGATCCAGAATCCTGTTCAACTTGAGAACGTGCATACCGACGCACTTTACCACACCACAATCCCATTCTATGGAGTACTATTGAGTGCAAGCGTACTCGTTATCATCGCAATGACCCGGCGCTACCTATGCAGATGTACGAACACTATGAAAAAGAATCAGCCACCACCAGCCGCAACCCTGGAAGAGAAGGAAAATCCTGGCGAACATCCGGCAACATTTTCACTCAACGTGCTAAAATAGTTGCCATTCTGAAGGGGGAGGAATTACATAGTTTTACTATATGAAGACCGCTGATGTTGCATCCGCGCCGATACTTACTAATATCTTTAATCGCTGATGCACCTATGACGTCAATCGATTTCGCAAGTTGTTGTTTGTTCAATAAATTGTAAGAATGATTATTCTATTGTCCTACTTCGACCTGGAATCATCATTCATAGGATTAATTTTGTAATTTTTATTCAGTAATTAAACTTAATTAAAATCATTTCGGTTTTTTTTCGATCCTCCGATCGCAGCAAACGTAATTAAGTAATAAATATATGTAATAAATAAATGTTCTTGTATATCGATTTTATTCAATTTCGAGCGGCCATTGTTGTTTACATCTTTGGCAAATTTAGATACGCCGGACTATAAGTGAACACATGAGCAAGTAATACACACGAGCGACACGCATCAACGGCAGGGATAACTGCAGCCGTCGACAACATGCCGCTCGTGTATTTGAGCACCATACTCAAATACACCAGCGACAACGTACTTGTCGACGCGTCGACAGCAGGCGTCGACGGGTGTCGACTGCTGCAGTGGCCTCTGTCGTTGACGCGTATCGCTCATGTGTATATACACTAATTCAAGAGCCTCCATTAAAGTTCCTGAAAAAAAAATATGTTACCTCTTTCCAGGCCCTCATCATCCAAGGAAGAAGGTCTAGAAGACGAGTACTACGAGGCGGAGGCGGACGGGCATCGCGGCGACTGTGACAAGTACATCGACCTCTGTCCCACCAGCCTGTTCGATTACATCACCAGACTTGTACAACTACCGCACCCCCAATAAAGGAAATTAGCAGAAGAAATTCTTTATTATTATAATTAGCCATTAATGTCCCACTGCAGGGCAAAGGTCTCCCTACTCTCTTTCCACCTCTCGCTATCCAGGGCTACCAAGGACCAATCTATTTTAAAAGAGTCCAACTCATCCCGCCATCTCCGAATGGGCCTTTTCTTTAGCTTCTGGTTAATTTTGTTGATAAAAGCGAGAAGCCAACTTAGCATGGATGTGACGCATGTTTTCCCCCCAACTTGTTATTTTTTTTGTGTCTGTGTTCTTTTTATGCGTCATGTTTGCCGCAAATAAACGTATTTTCTTTATTTCTTTCTTATCGTCCCATGCTACTATAGGACGGTAAGTCGGCTTCTCGCTTTTAACTTGATCATCATTTTCGAAATAAAATTATATTTTAGAATCAAAAAATCAAAAACAAAAGTCATTTATTCAAATTAGTCTGAGAATCAGCAGTTTTCGAACGTCAAAGTCACGTCACGTTTAGGGTCCCATGAGTCCCAGGCGTCACCCAGATTAGGACAGAAACCCTCGGGGCACCCAGATCTTACAGAGATGTTTTTAACAGACCAGGAGATGTAATCATCTTCTGGAAGGAGATGAGCTGGTTGGAATAACCACTTACGGCCGCCATAGCCCACGCACAATGGTCCACCTGAAGTACTAAGTGCGGAAACCAAACCCTCTTACATCTATGTGTGTGGGTCCCGTAACGAATTAGGCTAAAACGGACTCAAATAAGAATTCATTCGTCGTAGGTAGGTAAGTCACGGTCGTTTGTCGGAGCAAAAAAGATCGCTCATATTATTCCCTCCAACCAGTCTTTACGGGTTATGATATCTTCTCAATTATTTTTCTTTGGTTCATTTCCATATCGTTCAACCAGAACGCCAATTCCCGTAATTCGGCGACAAAAAAACGTCAAAAACTTGTCTAAAATGTAGGGAAATTTAAGGTATTTTTGACAGATTGAGACTGAGATCAGACTGTGAACGTTCTTATAATTACGAGAATTGCCCTTCACGTCTTCTGTTATAGAGGTTCTATAAGATATGAATAGATAGATATCACTGATGTGTCTTCACTACGTAGGTCATATTTCATATTCGTCTGATAACTTTTCAAATTCTGGGATACAGGAGGAACCGGTTATTTAAATTAAGACTAAGGGCGTTTGTCCACCGCCGTCGTCATCGGGCGGTCACCGAGAAACGAGATTATTCGAACCAAATGTGACGTCCCGGTAATGGCGGGCTTTTGTCCACCACAACCGAACTCGACGTGATAGACAAAATAAAAAGAAAAGCGATCGGCACGATACGACGGATTAGATCAAAGTTATTTTGTATTGCCGGCACATCTGCGTCACAATTTCGAGCGGAGTTCTAGCGGTCGCACCGAAGTACTAGAAACTTCAACGGCCTGGATGACAGCGCTCAGGTGACGGACATGTGGTGGACACGCGGCTATAATAAATGTATGTACTACTATTTCGGAGCTGTCATCTCGTTTTTGGTTACGTCCCGGTGATGGTGGCGGTGGGCAAACGTCCTAAACATTTAAAGCGAAAGAAACCAATCCTAATTTGCTTCAGAGAATTGTCGCGAAAATAAAGGTGATTAGTAAAACAACTGAACATTATCATAATAAGTATTTATTAGGCTCTAAACTTTATGTCAATAACAATGTACATTACAGTACACATTATTTACATTAATTTGTTAAACTTGTCAGTTTATAAAATTTAAAACTTATCATTCACAGCCGTTACATTAAAATACATTTTATTTTATTAATACTTAGGTAGGATTATTAGTCAATTATTTTTTAAATTCCTTATGGTTTACTCAGGAAGGTGTTCTTTTTTAAATAATCATTTCCATTTTTGTTTAAGCATGCGACACTGGCCGCTTGTTATTATAACAGACTTTAAGGAATTAGGTTTCACTATTTTTTATTTAAATTAAACTATAGAGCTTCGAGTGAGCAGTCATTCGATGATGCTACCATAGATATACAAGGTGATTGCAAGATGAGTGCAAAGCTTTAAAGTGAAGATAGTACAGACAATTTAGAACCATTTTAGCCACTGTTGTCTTAGACGAAGTCTTACCAATTTTTTTTACCAAATTTTTGTTTTTTTCAAAACTTTAAGTAAACTGCTTATTTATGGACAAATTGAATGATAACTGAACTAATTTATAATTTATTTAATTAAAGTAAGGTGTAAACAATCTAGCAAAACATGTTTTAGGCCTCTGTGTCATTAGACATAAAAAACATAAAAAGTAGGTAAAAAAAAATTGGTAAGACTTCGTTGAAGACAACCATGGCTTAAATGGTTCTAAATTGTCTGTACTATCTTCGCCTTAAAGCTTTGCACCCAGCTTCCAATCACCCTGTATGATTACATTTCTATGGATGCTACATATTGACACTATTGACAGCTCGCTTCATCTAAGTTTCATGGTGAGATTTTACACACAATTTCTGCTGTGTTAACAATCTGCCACACGTAAAAATTAATTTAATAAAAAAAACTTATTTTAATATTCCTTTCTCCACCAATATTTATCTTATCATTGATTAATATATCTATGTTACTATATTTTCTTATTATGTAAGTATTTTGCGAGATCTTATAGTCAGCATTAAAAGAAAGAAAGAAAGAAATATATTTATTTAGCACAGACCAAAAGACACACAAAACACCCAGATACATACATCAGATAAAAACAAACAAGAAAAAAAAAACAATAAAAAAATAATAACAATTAAAAAAGATAATAAAAAAGAAACCCGGAAAGTGTGCCTCACGGCTGCGCTAAAAAGGTCCCAGTTCAGCAAAAATGCCAGACAACTAGTGCCTGACGCTGGTTTTCAACCGGACCTAGTGTGTGAGGTGACGGATGTAAATCAGTTTCATACTGCGCATATCAGTTTCATACTGCAACATGACGTGTGTATGCATACTTACTTAAATAAAACAAAATAAATATTTTTTTGTCAGATAAAACAGTAACGAATAAACGAATATGTATAAATAGTGTGATATTGAGTAATACATTACAATAATAATATACATGTTTTTCTCTTTTTACCTACGTACCTATTATTATCTAATGTAAAGTATTTATTTATTTTTGTCTATACTTAACTTTACATGCACACCATAGTAAGGCACCTCGCGCACTATTAGGCGGCCACGACCGCGACCAGAGGCCGCAACGACCAGATTGACTAAAGAAACCATGTTGCGGCCAAGTGCGCGACGTTCATACTTATTTAGTTAATCTGGTCGTTGCGGGCACTGGTCGTGGTCGTGGCCGCCTAGTGCGCGAGGTGCCTAAGCCTTGTGTTCACCAACATTTAAATCAACTGATTAAATATTTAATCAGTTCTATATTTAAAATTTCCTCAGGAAATTTGACATAAACCAACTGTTTAAATACCTAACCGGTGGTTTGAATGTTGGTGAACTCAGGCGTAAAGGCATTTCAGATGTTTTTTTTGCGAATAATTTGACACTGAAGTTATAAAATTAGTGTCAAAACATTATTTTTTCCAATTAATTACGTGTTACCCAAAATAGTAGTTTTAATCACTACTAAATAGTGCCAAAATTACATTTTTTATTTATTTAATACCTATTCCTATTTTTTTCACATTACTTACGGTGAGTTACTAAACCAAAAATTAATGTCAGTTAGTGACGTAGTCATTAAAAAGCATTGCATTATTTTTGAAGTGGAAGTCAATAAATATATTAATATATTTTTCTATAAATTTTGCTATTAAAAATTCTATTTTGAATAAAATGTTATTAGATTTTAACAGATATGTGAAATGAGCACGATAATTCAATTATTGGATGGACATTGTAGATGTCTCAGAATTATACAAATATAGGCAGTGCATTTTTCCTTACAAGTCCTTTTAAATGAGATACGTCTGAAGTCTAGCGCCCATCATCCAGACATAAACAAATATGAAATATTTTTTCTACTTATGAGGCAAGTAAAGAAAAATACACTTTACTTATCACTTCTTTATTGTAGAGTAAAGAATATAGGACCCTGGGAAGTGAGCGATAATTTGCTTCAGTAATATTATTTTTTTTAACTTCTTTATGTAACGCATTAGCAATATCTATAACAAATTGATAAAGTTCATAATTTTCAAACTAAGCTTTCATTAAAAAAAAAAGTTAACGTAACAAGAGTATAACCAAACACGTTTCATGTTCCGATGTGTATTCCAATTATGAGAATATTTTCGTTTAGAAAAAGTCCTAGAACAGGTAATTTAAATGGGAGCTAATCCAGAATTATTCCTAGAAGTATCAACAAGCTTTTTAATCCAAAATTTTATGCTACAGGAAATCTAGAATATCGCAACAAATGACAATGATATTTACATAAGACAGGGTACCTACTTACCTAAATAAAAAATACCCAGTTTATGGTATATTTCATCACATCGGGTCCGAACCCGAAAAATGAAACAGAATTTATACAAAAATATCTGTTATAGTACATTATGATACATGTGTGCTATGTTGATCATTAAACCCGAGGCGGTATTATTTGCCCGAGCCGTAGGCGAGCGCGATAAGGAAGCCGAAAGTATAATAATCAATGCACACGCGTTTCATACGAAGTATTTTAACACACTTGCGAGGAAAAAAACAGACTTCTATTGTTAAATATTAACTTGTATAGAAAATGGCGCGCTGGTTTTGATTTGCGTCATAGCACTAGTGCCGTAACGTAAAGTAAAAAGCACGCGTTTTTAATACACTGCATTATGGACCTAAAAGCGGTTCATTAAGAGCCACTTTGATGATGACTTATCCCTATGAAAATTAAAACCAATAATAATATAATCTCAAAAATCAATAACCTAGCTAATAATACCGATAGTCTCAATATCCTTAGGATAGAAGAAGTTATTCTTCTTCATAGGAATGGAAGAGATCTGCTGGTCCACTGGTACCCTGGTATCGTAGAGCGAAGGCGACTGGAAGATGATGCCGAACGTACCTACGAAACAGGCGATGGTGAACAGCCAGAGGAAGAAGCGATCCAAGACCATCGACATGAACTTCCAGTCTTCCACGACCTGTAAACAATGGTAAAGAACATAAGTATAGTCGTAGAAGGACATTTCGTCCATTCCGGTACAAGACTTATGTAATAGGGGGCGGAAAACCCATTACAAGTTTCACGACCAGGAGATCAATAACTCAGGATCCCAGCTCAACTGTAGCGCAAAAAAGATAATTACAAAATATCTTGTACAAATCGGTATTTGGGATAAGGTTAAAGGTGGCAAAGATAATGTAACTTCATATCGACATACTCAGGAACAATATCACTTTTAATTCACCTCATTTTTTGCGAACGTAATTTCTTTAAAGCACGGTTCCGTATGCAAAAATAAAGCAAGCCAAGCCATTTCTTGGCATAATAAATATGTACAAAGTGACGCCCTGACTCCTGCACTAGGTAATGACACCTGTGTTACAGGAGCCAATGTCGTCTTCCAATCAATGTGTTCTGAATTTTATAAATTTATATATGCATTAGTACACTCACGTAAAAATAAACATTTTACCTGTGGAAGCTACTACCGTACAAGATTTACCTACTAAATAAAATGAACATTACTTGAACAATAACTTTCATAAGACGTAACTAATTAATAACAATTGATTAACTAAAGTAATCAGGCTGAAAGATGGACATCAGTTATTCAAATTAAAACCAGAAATTTTGCCGTATTATGAGTTAAATAAACTCAAATCCAAAAGTTATTCCAATTAATTTCGACCCTATTAATCAAAATCATGAATGTCAACTAAAATGGCACTCGATTTAAATTCTTCAAGTTTTAACTTAATCCTTGATTCCCTATTCCTCTATAATTTAAATGTTTCCCCAAAGGGACTGGCGACCAATTATTCTAAAGAGGCAGTTTGATGTGGACAAGCGTTATTTACTTGTTCTCAAAAGAGCGCATTTAATTGAACCCCTTTGTAGTACGCGCTCAAACGAGGTAACTGATCAGCAACTATGCGTTTACAATGATTTCCTGCAATAAAAACTTCACACTAGATTTAAAGAAGAAAATATTTTTGTTGTATTCATATTTTGAAAGACAAAATAAGAAAGAAAGAAAATACGTTTCTATACATACGATAAACATGACGCACAAACACAAAAAGAACAAGTTGGGGGAAAATATACGTCAATAAAAAACAAACAAATGCAAACAAACCTAAAATATTAACAGCCTGTTTCTTTGTCAATATAATCAACCTATAATGTTCCCACTGCTGGGATACAGGCCTCCTTTCTGTGAGAGCGAGTGGGCCGTAACTCACTACGCGAGCCCAGTGCGGGTTGGTAGATGCCACATGTCTTCGAATTCGAATTTTGGTTCTACGACATGCCAGTTACCTTACGATGTTTTCCTTCACCGTTTCTTTGTCATCGCGCCATATTAAGTCGAACTAGCAGGGAATTGAGGAGGGAGGAAGGGGATCTAGAAGGGGGGGTGGAGGGGGGTCTCAGGGGATCAGACCGGAATAAATCATAAAAACGAATCCACTGTAACATCCTATATCTGAAAAACCGACAGAGCTGCTTTGTGAAACGTTATTAATCTTTATAAAATAAGTATTTTTTCCGACCAGACCGTAACTGAAGCCCATTCTACTCAAAGGGCTCTAAATGAAACTTTTCACCATTCAACTACTAAAAAAACTGAACCAGGTTTGACACAACGTTAGGTTCTTAACAAAGGAGTCCATATCTAACAAACTCTCCGCATATTAATCATTGCAACTAGAACAATCCATCCTCTTCCATTTATCTCACGAATTCATAACGTCACTCGCTGTTGTTTGCAACAAAAAGTGGCTATCAGCCGCCATTATTAGGAAAGTCGCCACGTCTGAGCACACCTTATCATCTAAATGGAGTTTCCTTGCCTTTTTTCATTATTTCCTCTCATAACAGGCCTCTTGAGTCTTGAATAAGGGGAAGCGTATCAAGGGACAATTTCCCCTTTGGGATTAACCGTGTCTAAGCGATTATGTATACAAGACGAAACGTTTGTACTTTTGTCGACAAACACTTTGTACTCAAAGAAGTCAGGAAAGCTGATTATAAAGATAATATCTCAATTTGTGTCGCTGTCCGCTGGTCTTTATTGTGGTCTAGGAAATTTGTTGTGACATTTTACGTAACTATTTGCCTTTGTAGCATGCAATTTTATTACAAAAGTGTACTAAAAATTTTTTACGAGTTTTATCTTTTTATACCGTGTTAGGTTATTTATTAAAACTCACAGCTGAATAAAACAGTTTATGATTAATAAATTCATTTATCAGTGTCATAAAAAACCGTGATGATGGTGCGGTAAATATCCTTTTCCCAAAGACCACTAAAATGAGCAAAACATGGAAAACCGCTATGATTACTATAGGCAGACGGATTCACCAAGGAGTTACCTACCCAGATAATCGTCTTTTACGACAACCACAAACGCAAACTCAAAGCATTTGTTTCAATTAAATAATTTACCTGACAGGCACTTTTTAATTATTATCAAGGAGTCGGTCAGTCAGAATGATGAAACTTATTTCCCCTTTCAAAAGCGTAGTATGTTCTTATGGAGAAGAACGCGCAAGACCGCAAGAAACTCCATGATGCATAATTAGCCTATAATGTCTCCTGCCCCAGCAGTGGAGACATTATGGGCTCACATTATAGGGACACAGGCCTCCTCTTTCAGTGAGAGGGAGTGGGCCATAATCCACCACGCGGGCCTAGTGCGGATTGATAATGTCAAATGTCTTCAATTTGTTGATTCTAGAACATGCCAATCTCCTCACGATGTTTTCATTTACCGTCCTTGGTGAGCAAAGTCCTATTATTATATAATTTTCCTAGAAAATACACGGAACGTAGCACTTATTAAAAATTAATTCGCCTTTCGAGCGTGACGTTGCCTTGCAAATAAATATTAATATTTCTGACTTCATTAAAGACCAATGAAATATAACTGGTATGCATTTAATTTAGCACTTTGGAGAAGATCGCTCAACAATTCATAGGCATTTATTACTATTTATTTTACTGGAAATTGTAAGATAAAACGTAAATCACGCTTGGTTATATTATTTACGCAGATACTTCCATTTCATTTGTAAAGTTATTAAAATCCTTTTTTTTCTTGATATACATAGGTACCAGATAGATACGTCTGATCTAATTTCCTTTATTTTATTATTGATTGTGATAATTATGAATAATTAGTTCCTACATTTTGATTCAATCTCTCGACATTTCTTGAGAATCCAAAGTGAACTATCGTTAACTTACAACCAAAAGATACCCAGAAAAAACTACATTTTAAGCAAGTAGTTCTGTGCATCCTAAAACAGAACACCAGTGCCAAAACAAGTGCAATAAGCCAAGCCCATAAGTTTTAAAAAACGCCATTCTACTACTGAAAATGTATTTTAAAATACCTAGTACATCGTACATCCCCGACCATTAAAGTACATAGTCTACTTGATACAAGTACATAGAACCGACCCACAGCGGCTGTCCGGGAACCTGTTTATTTTAACCAGACTTTTTCACTGAAAATTTTTCATACATTCCCTCGTAGATAGCGCGGTTAGATAGCGCAAGTAGTGGGGGGTGTACCGTGTAGCGCACTGGATTATGCAATGGTATTAAAGCGTTAAAACTGAGATGGGAAGATAGGTTTTCTTGTGTCATACTTTATATAATAATATCCAATTAGCGGTATACCTTTTTGCAACAGGGCAATCTGTTATCAAACTGGTTTTTTAGCAGTCTAATGGGACTCTTCTATTTTTTTTTACTACAGGACACCGAGATTCGTGCTACAAAACAACTTTTCTATAGAAAACTTTTTTTCATGCTGTAACCAACAATAGTTATTTATACAACTCTTGTATAATAAGTATTAAAACACGAGAGTGGGTTTATCACATGAGCATTTGTCTACTATGACACTGGTTGTTTTAATGTTGGCAATAAGCTAACTGTTTCAGAAACTTTTATAGAGGATTTATAGCATGATGGGTGTAGATAAAGTATTTTATTGAACGTCGCGATAATACAGCCTCAATTCAATGCACTTTATATTTTCAGCAATCCTTATCTAAACACAGTGCACTAACACAGTAAAATTAAAATCTGGGGTCGGCTTCCTGTCTAACCTGATGCAGCTGAATACCAGTATGTTATATGGAGCGACTGCCTACAAAACCTGCGCAACCCAGTTCCTGGCTAGCACGAAACTCCTTGGTAAAACTGGTTGTCAGACTTTTGAGCTTCTGAATACCCGTAACGACTGTCGAAGATCTACGAATGACAGCCGCGGCCAACGGCTTAAAGTTTATCGTGCTTTCCGAGGCACGGAGGGGTTTCGATATGTAAGGGATGGTCACCCATCCACGAACCGACCGCGGCGAGCATAACATAACCTTCGATCAACCCGTGCGGCTGTTATTATTTAGCCACGAGCCCCTCCCGTGCTCGCTGTTATTATTTAGCCACGAGCACCAACACAGTAAAATCTAGAACAAAAAACCCACACACTAAAACAGTGATCTAGCAGGAAACCCTGCAGATATGACCCCGCCGTGTCCCCAGAGAACCGTGCACTCTCAGCAATTTGGTATACGGTTGTTGGTTCGTTTGACGTACTTTGACCTCTAATACGGAATTTCGTATCAAAATGGACGTTCAGTAAGTTTTTGATGGCAAACGTGAAAGCTTTTATACAGCTCTGAGAGTTACTTTATGTATCAAACCACAATGCGACTTTATAGTGTAATAATTACAATTTTCGTGGATAATTTCGTTTTGTTTTTCGTTAATGTAAATGAAATATATCTTCGGTTTATGGAGAGAAAGGTAGAAGAAATTGACAACCACAACACTATGGAGTTTGGCGATTTGTTGCCATGATATGCTTGTAATTCACCCAATCAGCTTTATTGTGAATGGGCAAGGTAATTTTGATGAGTTTGGTAATGCAGATTTTCATAGATGGTTACGGCCATTTATAATTAGGTGGGCGGCCATCGGCTGCTTATTCGCCGCCATCAACATAACTATCCGTACCAATATTATAAATTCGAAAGTAACTCTGTCTGTCTGTCTGTATGTTACCTTTTCACGCCTAAACCACTGAACGGATTTAGATGAAATTTGGTATGGAGATAGTTTGAGTTGTGGGGGGAAGGATATAGAATAGTTTTTATCCCCGAAATTATCCCTTAAGGGTGTGAAAAGGGGGGTGGAGATTTGTAAAGGGAATCAATAAAAAGGACTATTAATACTTTTATCGCAGGTGAATCCGCGGGGCACAGCTAGTTATGTATATGTTTGGGCCAAAAATTATTTTATTTTCTTTCAATACTTGCCACACGTGTCCCAAAGGGAATCTTAGCCATTATATCAAAAACTCACAAGCTAAATACATAACCTAGATGAGTAAATCCAAAAATCATGCAATTTATCAAAGAACGCTTATTAGACTTCGTTCCAATAGAAAATGAATCAATCTGAAGCAAATTGCCTTTTAGCTTCAATCAGGCAGCATTCAGCGTTGGTGCCTAGACCAGAAATATAAGACTATTTCATGGATTCAGAAGAATTACGGCCAATTTGTTTACATAGGTAATTTATTGAATTTCCTGAAACTTGATTTGATGTTTTATATATTCCATAGAATTTATTATGAAATTAATTTGTTAAATTGAAAACTGAAGTCAACAAAGTACCTAGTTGTGAATTCACTGGAATTCGAAATTATACGAACGAAAAGCAAGAAAGAAAAACAGTTTATTCTGCACAAATAAAACGCACATTACAAAAATTGTACATGGTAATACGTATTCGGAAGAAAAAAAAAGAAAACGATTTAAAAAGTAACAATAAAGTAGTAATAATGGTGTTTCTTTGCACGGGAAAGTATAATTCAGTCATCCAACACCCCTATTAACTTCACTGCCTCTGCTGATAGTACCTAACACGTAGATAAATACAACATAATCAGCCTATAATGTTCCCACTGCTGGGACACAGGCCTCCTCTCTTCGAGAGGGAATGGGCTATAATCTACCACATGGCCCCAGTGCGGGTTGATAGATGTGACATTTCCTCGAATTCTTGGTTCTAGGCTATGCCGGTTTCCTCACGATATTTTCCGTCACCGTTTTGAGAGAAGCAGAGGTGATGAAATTATTTACACAAAGTAAAGTGCCTGCCTGGGTTCGAACCCACGACTTACGAGTGCAAGAGCAGTGGTGCTCTCACTGAACTTACCGAATACAAATTACTTTAAAGGTGAGCAGATACTTATTCTACGGTGTGTAAAAAGAATCTAATATTCACTGGCATAGCTTCCGAAAATCATATGCAAACCGCATTGTTCGCGGTGATAACCAATATTTTTGGATACGGGTGACCTGTATGTATGGACCGATAATTGATATGGTTCACAATGCAATTTGAAAGTTAGATTGACAGTTGATTGATTAGTTAACAATCGGTAGGTAAATATATACCACACATATACCCACTCGTTTTGGAGTAGTTATGAATTCAAATCATTCGATCGACCGACCATTACACTGCATCATTCCATTTCAATCAATCTCTTCCATATTTGAATACCAGTATTTAGGTAGTTACTGGGTAATACAATACCCCTGGTAAGACTGATTGTCACATTTTCGTGTCGACCCGTGCGACTGATATTATTTAGCCACGAGCATCATTCCGATTATGGATCCAAATCTAACATCACACTTACAAACCCATGGCGATTGTCTATTAGTAACTTAAGAAAGTAACATGTAAAGATGACGTTCAGGATTGAAAACACCGAGATCTTCAAAGAGTACCTCAACTCACTGAAACCTCTCCCATATCTCATCAAAAAAACAAACTTAGTGCTAAAATTTAAAATTCAGCACACAAGCTGACATTTTTGTCTGTATTACATAGCTTGCTTACTTATCTCTGTTGGTCGGAGCTCACGTAACAACATAAACTGCAGTGTGTATGTTACAGAGCGAAATCCCGCGAAGAGGATCGGAGGATTTCAGGATACGATCCGTGTTTACATTGGTATACAGCCTCTTGGGATGGGTAAGCTTTTAAAGCAAATATGCAACCGCACTTGCAACTGCTTGCAGTTTTTCCCGGAAATATAAATGTATTGGAAATATTTAGACGTAGATTTGTGTTAAAGTAACATGTGTCTAGGGTTCTGTAGGAAATGTAACGATTTTCTTAGACTATTATTACATCTTGTTTTGCCTTCTTATCCATACTAATCCATACTTACTAATATTATAAATGCAAAAGTGTGTCTATCTGTCTGTCTGTTACCTCTTCACGCTTAAACCGCTGAACAGATTTAGATGAAATTTGGTATAGAGATACTTTGAGTCCCGAGAAAGGACCTAGGATAGTTTTTATTTCGATATTCCCACGGGATCGGAAAAACGGTGATTTATTTAAAAGAGCTTCAGAGCAATGTTATCGATCTATAAGACCAACATACCGACATGAATTATGCCTAAGAAGATGCATAAGAGCATACTTTGCATGGTTCCGAAAAAATTTAATAAGCTACCAAATGACATAAAAGATTTAAACTTGACTCAATTTAAACGCAGCCTAAATAATTTTTTAATAGACAAATGCTACTATACCATTGACGAATTTCTTGCTGACAAAATTTCTTGTGACTGATCCAGAATTTATGATGTAATTATTCTTACCTGACTTTTAATTTATTAGAATTGTATCGAAGTTTATAATTACAGTTTATAATTAGATTTTGTGGGTACAAAATGATCATAAACAAAATTGTTTGGACTGCATATTACTCTCCATGTCTAATATTGTTAAATTAATAGTGTATGCCCTAAAGGGTAGATTTTTGAGTTTCTGTAAAATATCTGTAAGACCTGTTTTATCACCAAAAATCGCACTAATAAATACTTTGACTTTGACTTTGGGATCGACACTTATGCGGGTGAAACCGCGGGGCGCTGCTAGTATTTTATAATTATTAAATTAAAACATATGATGGGAAAAGACCTCACGGCCGAGAACCGAACGAAGTGGAGGAAAATCGTACACAAAGCCACGAAGGTCTTTCAAGGGACACTGCGTTCAGTAACGCAGTAGGTACTCGACCAAGAAGAAGAAGAAATTAAAATAACCTTTTTATCATTATCATGGAAACTTTGGATTTCCCGTATTTTGCAGATTATGTGTCTTCTGGGTGGATAGGTTGGTACCTACCTAATAACTTTATTATACGCAGACTACATCACCGGACTGCCAAAATACATACAATTGCTGAAGCGTCATAGAAAACACGTACATTTAAACGCAATACACCACCCGTAAGCCTCAAAGTAACGCTCGAAAGCTTTATTTAAAATATCCATTTCACAACATTTTTTCACTCAAAAAACACGAAACGAACAAACCGAACAACAAATAAACAAGCAGTATCCCAAACATTCGGCATTTCAACGCTCAGGCCGAAAAAACACCGCAGAAACACTTCAATATTACATATTTCATCCTATTTCGAATTCAGGCCCTGTCGGTGCCGCGGAGATAAGAGCAACTACCATTAATATAGGGTACAGATGGCAAACAAAGTGAATAGACGAATAGACTATTTTTCGGCGTTCTCCTCATCCCGATCGCCGAATAATAGCGAGACGCTGACGGACGCTGAAAGCCGAAAAAAGGAGTGTTATTAGGTCAATACTCAAAAGGGATGCGTGAAAATGATTGTTGAGTTGTCAAAAGTGAAATGTAAGGGTGCATCGGATACGGAACCTTTCGGATTATAAGGAATGGGTGCGGGTTATCTGTTATTTGGTGCTTACGGGTCTAACAATAGAAGGATCTATTCTGAGTGAAAAGTATTTCTTTTCTCAGTTTATCTAAAGAAAATTCATACGAGAATTATTTATTTTCTAATAGGCAACTTGCTTATTTTTTTCAATATTTTACCAATTTTATTATGGTTATTAATCGTCCTGTTAGATTGCCTGCTATATTTATTTATTTATTAAAACTTTATGCACAAGTAAAAAAAATACTGTACAAAGGCGGACTTATGCCTGAGGCATTTTCTACCAGTCAACCTTAGGGTGATGCAGAGACAAAACATGGCAGGTGCAACATACCTACGTATATGCATTCCTTCCCTATCAAATGCATCAATTTGAACAGAACCATTAGTAACTAAGTAAGTAACCATATTGATCTTTTACTTTGTAATACTATATATGTAATACATATGGAATGCAATAAAGAATTGAGTATTAAGTTCATAAGTGCGCTCGGTCGTATAGAATAAGCAAGCTGAAGTGGCAATCGGCCGGCCATATTAGCCGTAGAACCGATGACCGTTAGGGTAGACGTGTTCTTGAGTGGAGTAAACGTAAGGTGGGACGCCCTCAGGCTAGGTGGAGCCACGATCTTCGCAGGGTGGCTGGTAGCAGCTGGATGAGAGTTACCGAGAATCGTTCTTCGGCCTATGTATGTGCTGATGATGAACAGAATCATGAATACATAACATATTAAACTTAAATATTGCTTCTATAAAACCGTAAAAGATATTATGCACCGCGAATAAATATAATCATATTCAGCTCAGACGACTTATATCTACAGCAGCTATAAATTTTATAATAGGTCATAAAGTTATCATAAATCAGTCGGAGTAACAATATTAAAACGTCTCGATAGGGTTTTTCATGGACTTCTTTAAGTAACTATACTAGGAAATAGACTTTTTTAACGAACTCATAACTGCCAAGGCAAAATAGACATAGAATGAGTTCCTACTTTTCCTGATACAACGAATAAAATGGGTCACCGAAAATTACAATACCAGTCCAATGAACCACAAACCTCGAAACAAAACCGCAACAAAATATCAATAGCTACACGAATATCTATTTCCAGAAAAAAAAAACCCGATATTAATTCGCGAACAAAAATGGATCGCCCGGGTAATCCGGCGAGATGCTTTTTAAAATTTATTCGGCCTCCGGGTGCTATTTATATCGTCGTTTCAAAAATGAAGTGCGGTTATCTCAGAGACGTAAAAACGTGTTCGGAATAACAATTCGGTTTTCGGCAATAGTGGTGTTGGCACTCGGCCTAGCCGGGGAGCTTGCGTCTCACTAATTTACTTATATCCTACGTGACGTAAGTTGTATTGCTAATTGTATTGTTTTACATTCAAGTGTTTATGTTTATTTATGTTGACGTAGATAACACTTTTTACGTTGTACGTTTGGGAGCACAAATAAGACAAGGTCTTGGTATTTTGTGGAGGGTAAATACCACGAAGTTAGATGTACGATGTTTTTAAGTTAATCCGCGATGAACAAGTTAAAATAGATTTTTGTTCGTTGTCAAGAATACTATGAAATACTATAGAAACGTTTTATTAGTGTTCGTTTAATACGCGGTCGATGCAAAAAAGTATTAGTTAACCACTGCATAACATCTTTTAAATATTTCTTGAAAACCTAAATACGACAGGCTAAAGGCACAAAATTATGATTATGGTCTCTTAGACGCGTCGACGGCGATCCTATTAAATTCTGATATTGATATCACAAAAATACAACTTCCTACTCCAAAAAGAGCAGCCTCTGGCCTCCCAAGTGACTACTAAGTTTCTGTTGCCGACGAACTGGGTCAAATTAACTTCTAACTGAATATGGACAATCAACGTTGATCAACACATCCTAATTGCGTAATCCGTTGCTTCACATGTTCGAAAAAAAATTCTGCTCACAACGTAAATATCGCAATGAATGTTGTTGAACTGTCAAAGAGAAAACCAATCCTACGTTCAGTGTGTTACGCAATTACCCCTCTGGTTATGTAACCTCATAGCCAGCCTGTTTATTTGAACCAACACTTATAGTCCCTACAAAGCTATCTAACCAACAATCTAAACACAAACAAACGTCTTTTTAACAGAAATAAAACTTCAAAACGCAATCTAGAAAACACTCGCGAGCAAAAAAAAAACAGCCGCCACTTCTCCCACTAAATCGTTTCAAATTCATCTCGGCACATTCGTAGTATCTCCTCCTCCGTGGAGACGAAGCCAGTATAGCTCCTTAGGGACGAAAGGATCGATAGCAATTTAAATGTGCTGATTTCTTCCATCGTGACCAGTAATGAGAGATCGTAATTAGATTTAGTCCCTATTCGATGCTCGTCTGGATGATAATACGGTGGCATTACTAAAACGCTGCGTTTTGAATTCGCTAATTGTGTTTTTCTTTGGGTTTGTGTTATGTGGGGAGAATAATTTATTGTTACTGACATTGGTGCCTTACCAAACATGCATTTGTTGAAAAAAAAGTCATTAAGTAGGTACTGTTTTTTGAAAGTGATGTTTTTTGGCCGGATGTGTACCTACATAATGAACAAAGACTGTGGGATTGGGCTAAATACTGATTTTAATATAAGTAGGTAGTTTAACAGCCGCTTGGGTAGATCCGCACTGGGCACATTGCTCGCAGAACAGATGGCCGATGGGGCCGAACGGTTCTGGAGTGGCGACCGCGTACCGGAAGACGTAGCGTTGGAAGGCCTCCCACAAGGTGGACCGACGACCTTGTGAAGGCCGCAGGAACCCGTTGGATGCGAGAAGCACAGAACCGGTCGAAGTGGAGGTGTTTGGGGGAGGCCTATGTCCAGCAGTGGACGTCTTTCGGCTGAAATGATGATGATGATGGGTAGATCAAAGGTTACGCTAAGCTTGCCACTGTCAGTTCGTGGATAGGTGACCATCCATTACATATTGACACCCGTTACGCCGTTGGCCCCGGCTGTCGTTCGTTGATCTTTGACAGTCGTTACGGGTATTCAGAAGCTCAAAAGTCTGACAACCAGTTTAGCCAAGGGGTAAGGGGACAGATAGGATCGCTCCATGTGAAATACTGCTATTCTACTGCGTCCGGTTAGACTGGAAGCCAACCCCAACATAGTTGGAAAAGGCTAGGCAGGTTGATTGAGTTTCTCTTTTTATAAGGTGACAGTAATTATTGATCCTACGTTGACTTGAAGCTTTAGTTCAAGAGCTGAGAGAATGACTAAAAATACATCTGTAAAATATTCAAAGTCAAAGCATTTATACCAAAGAGGCACTTTTGAACGTCAAAATTTACAATAAAATAGAATTGATTCTAGTCGCCCCTTCCAAAAGATACTTTTCGTATGGAGAAGAATGGGCAAGAAACTCCATTAGATACCTATTTGTAAAAAAAACACGTAAAAATGTTGTTATTGAAACAACAATAATTGGTAATAACACCTACCTATACAAGGTGGTCCATTAATCGATCCTTTCAGTATTTTTTAAGTATTTAAAAAGCTACAGTTTCTATATTTTTTCCTCGAAGCCTTATTATCGCCACTGTAAAGTGAGCACTCAACGATCTACTCAGACATCCCGACGGACCAATTCCTGCGACAAGTACCTCAAGCACAGAAACATGATATTTTTATACAAAATAAATAATTTCTTAATGTACACTTTTAGTAAGAAAATATTTTTGTTTAAATTTCTTAAAACATAAACAGTTAAAAGGAAAAGTCCCACAAGGTGGACCGATGAACAGCGGGGTAAATGCGTAACACACTATCAGTAACAATGGCTTTCATTTTGACAGTTCAACAACATTCCTTGCGTTATTTATTTATTTAATTCTTCAAGGCCATAATAAGTAAATGTACAGAGGCGGACTTCATGCCATATTTACGTTTTTGAGCAGACATATTTTTCGAACATAATTATGAAGCAATGGATTAGAAAAATCCTTCAAAATGATTCAGATTGTAATTGATAGTGTGTTACGCAATCAGGGTGCTGGTGAAGGCCGCAGGAATCCGCTGAAAAAGCACAGAACCCCAATTCTATATGATATGTATGTATATGATAAACTAGCAGCGCCCCGCGTTTTCACCCGCATACGTTTCCCGTGGGAATATCGGGATAAAAACTATCATTATGTCCTTTCCCGGGACTCAAACTATCTCTATACCAAATTTCATCCAAATCGGTTCAGCGGTTTAAGCGTGAAGAGGTAACAGACAGACACACTTTTGCATTCATAATATTATAGTATGGATAACGTAATGAGTGTTATTGAACTGTCAAAATGAAAGCCATTGCTACTGGTAGTGTGTTACAAAATTACCCCACTGGACGAAGTGACAATGCTTCGGGCAGACCTATGTCCAAGAGTGGACGTCTTTCAGCTGAAATGACAATGATGATGATAAGCAGTCACAAATAAAAATGTATTGATGCTGCAAATTCAGCATTCGCATTCTTCAATATATGTTATGCAGCTGTATTATTTTTATTTCTATAACCAAACAAACAAAACCAAAGTAAACGAAAACAACAAAAATTCTTTGAAATCTATCCCAGCGTAATGTGATTTCATAATATTATGAGATCACGAGCCGCGTGTGTCCGATGGGATTTCCCATCAACAAAAGTTACGAACTTTTATAGAAACTTTCATCCCCTATTAACTCCTGCAGGTAATAATATTTTCAAAAATCCTTCCTCAGTGCTCATCTTCGTATGGCAAAAGCGTCAGGGTTGCCGGCAAAATTCAAATTTTCTTACGTTATTTGTTCTGCTAGCAGCCACCCTGCGAAGATTGTCGCTCCACCTAGCCCGAGGGCGTCCTACCTTACATTTGCCTATTTGCGGTCTCCACTCAAGAACCCGTCTACCCCAACGGTCATCGGTTCTACGGCTAATATGGCTAGCCCATTGCCACTTCAGCTAGCCTGTTCTGTGAGTTGTGCTAGTTGATTAACCGCAAAAATAAAGTATCCTTAGGTATATTAAAGAGTTCTAAACTCTTCAAGGCTCATTTGAAACCATTTTTTACAGAATGATTTTTTTATAAAACTTCTTGTTCATAATTTTTGGTCTTTCTTCTATGGTTAATTTTCACCTCAAAGCCATTTCAAAGATAAATTCAAAAACTGACAATGAATAAAACTTATTCTAAAAATATATATATATTATACTTGCTAAAAACATAACATTATAACCCTGTAAATATTGTAAATCCACAGAAATTATAAACGTCAACTAACTTTTGTCGACTGGGATTAAAATATTTGACAACTAATAGACGGTTATCAAAAAAATTCAAAATTAATATCAGGTAATCCCGTAGTAGGTAGTGGAATAAGGGCTGATTTTTCAATCATCTGATTGATAACTTTGTTCGAGGAACACTTTTGAAATTTTGACAGTTATTTTATACAAAAACTGTCAAACGTCAATTTTATTCCTCGGATAAAAGTTATTTGGCGATGGAAAAATCAGCCCTTATGTATTAAAAACGTTATAGTGTATAGTTCAAACATTTGAAACTAGAATTTTAAATCATAATGTGGCATTATAGGTGATATAGAAACAAAAACAAGAAGACAAAAATATCAAATAACTTTTGCAGGGCATTGTATTAAAAGTACTGTAAAGGTTGTCCGCTAAAGTCGACCTCATGTAGTGCAGGCTGGCAATAAATGAACCCTGGTCGCAAGCGAGTTTAGAATGAGGTGTCAAATATTTTGTATTAGGTTTTTTTTTTTTGTTTGGAAGATAACAGTGATAGTATCATTGGAAAAAAGACGTTCTTTCGCAAAGAAATAATAAGTGCTTGTAGTACCTACCTATCTTATTTGTATTATCCATGATATGGTCGATCTGTGTGTCGAATGCGTGATTGAGAATCTTATTTATTATTATATTTATTTATATATACTTTATTGTACACCACAACAATACATAACAAAAAAATTTATCGAACACTAAAAATATACTACAATCTTCACATTTAAAAAAAAATAGGAATTAAGAATTAAATCGCACAGACCAGGAAGGCATGGCACAAAAGGGGGGAGGCCTAATAATCAGCAGTGGATAGAACAAGGCTGCCAATGATGACGATGATGATGAGGGATCAAATCAAAATGGAATAATATCAAGCGTTTGACATAAACACTTTGATTGGGATTTGGGATGCATGAAGAAGCATCATCGCGAAGCGCAGTTTGTTCCACCAGTTACTCAACTGAACCGACCGCGACCGCTCGGCGCATCCTGGACAGTCACACCCAACACCTTATTTGACTGGCCAATCCATCCCTTGCGGTGGTAGGGGCTAACGTCCGCCTGGTTTGCGACCACCCTCCCACCGGGGTCCGGCGTCAAGCAGCCTGTTGTGCTTCGTCGATGCGTGAGAGTTCCAGTGCCTTAGGCATCTTCTGGGCATGCTCCTTCCATCATAAACCTCATCCATCGCTTTCCATCAGGCGTGATCGAGGTCAAGAGCGGGCTGATTCAGCAATAGAAAAAAAAATACACCTGCATAAAGATGAATGTAGTAGGTACCTATATTAAAGGGATATTAGAATATTTTCCTTGTGCGAGTCATTACGACCACGATGGCATTAAGACCACTCACCACTCACAATGGTCCCTGAGGAGCCATTCGGGGTACAAGACCAAACGCCATTAACTTAATCTGGTTGGTTTATCAGCGATGGAAGTGTTTTTGTGGTATTTTTAGTAGGGCTATAAAAACACCACAAAAAGTACTCCAAAATATATAAAAATGTATTATTGAGAAGTTAGTTCATTTTAGAGTTTAGAGGTTCTCAACTCCTAGTGAGCGAAACGGGGAGTAGAAGGTCGTGGTCGAACTAAATCGCGGGCTACAGCTAATGTAAATAATCTGTACGGCGTTTCTGATGCTACCAAAACAAGTCAACACCGGTATTTTGCAAGAATCACCATAAAGAGTATTTGGCAAAGCATCATCTTGCCCCTTCATAGGTATAAAATATATTTTTCTTCAAGAAAACTCTTCCTCACAGCTGTAATAAATCCTCATAAATACAGGTAAAAGTAATGACGTCACATATGCTCTAATTTCATCGTCTTTGGATAAGAAACTGAACATTATCTTACACTTTTTGTCCGCATTAGAGGAAATTAACGCCACAGGGAATAGCAGAAAAAGTTCACACGGTAAGCTGTTGAGTGTGGTCGTAGCTTGATAGAAGATAATAGATTAATTCGGGATTATATCTGTTTGGCAGGAATTAGGCTCCGATATTGAATTTTGTTACAGAATCTAAAACGAATTTATCAGGACGATTATCTTAGGGCACCTGTTCCACCGATCTCGGCGATTAACGAGAAGCGAGTAGAACTTTTTTTTTATTGCTGAATGGGCCCTCCCTTGACCTCGATCACGCCTGATGGAAAGCGATAGATGAGGTCTATGATGGTACGAGCGTGCCCAGAAGATGCCTAAGGCACTCAAACTCCCACGCATCGACGAAACACAGTAGGCTGCTTGACGCTGGACTCCGGTGAGAGGGTAGTCGCAAACCAGGCGGGCGTTAGCCCTGCCACCGCAAGGGAAGAATTGGCCAGTCAAATAAGGTGTTGGGTATGGCTGTCCAGGATGCGCCGAGCGGTCGGTTCAGTTGAGTAACTGGTGGAACAAACTGCGCTACGCGAGGAGGCTTCTTCATGCATCCCACTAGGAACTAAAAACGAGTTGACGAGTAGCGAGTGCGCGGCAGCGACGAGCAATTACTCGCTGGCATACGTTGCACCAAGAGTGAGTCTCTCAGCGACTGCACTACCACACACACTCACACACCTACACACACCCTCTCACCCTCATACACCCATACACACGCACACACACTTCTTTGATACACCCTTTGGTACACTGTTTGATAGTTCTTTTCGGTACCAGAAAAGAGTACTCGCCGGCGGTGTGAACAGTCAGCGATCAACTATTTATATGTATCTCTTTTACTTTCACGGGACCAACAATATTTTTTTTTAAACGAGAAAATCATTAATAGCTAATCGCTTCGTCGTCGGCAGTGCATTCTATCAGCGATAAAGATGATGGCGAAGTTAAAAATGTATAAGACTGATAGGAGTTACCGAAAAGCTTACGTCAATCCTGTTGAAAATCGTTGTGGAAATACTGAACGCTTGGAAGCAATTGTCACTTATGTAGACAAGTGACAAAAGGCCCTCTTGCACCGAGGTCTCACTTTACGGTGTCACAAAACACCCTCTAGGGCAGGGATGGCGAACCAATGGCAAGCGTGCCGCTAGTGGCACGCGACAAAATAATTTAGACACTCCATAAATTTTTCGATTTCGGATATCGTTTATCATTTCGGATAATGTAAACCCCCGGGGCAATTGCGTAACACATTATCAATCGGAATCGGTTTCATTTTGACAGTTCAGCAACATTCATTGCGTTATTTACGTGTTGAGCAGACAAATTTTTCGAACTTATGAAGCAATGGATTAGCAATTTGCTTCAAAATGATTCAGATTCTGCTTGATAGTATGTTACTCAATTAGGGTGCTGGTATGAATTGTTTGGCATCTAGTTTGTAACAGCAGAAGTCGCACTAATTTGTTCTTTCATTCAAATAAACATAAAATGGTAAATGTTAAGATGACTGAATAATAGTTAAGGTCTAATTCGGTTTTCAAATAAGGAGTACTATTCTGAAACTGTTGCGTAATTTTTCCAGTAATCAAGAAGTCAAGATTGTTTGTTGGCACGTCATGGCCACATTAAATATTTATTTGGAAAAATGGCACGTAGATCTATAGAGGTTCGCCATCCCTGCTCTAGGGAAACACACCAACTTACTTTCATAAATGACGATTCAGTGACGTCATTCGACGGTAAATTGCGGACGCTATGTGGCGGCCACGGCAGTCTTAGGAAACCCTTATATTTAAAGGCATATGAAACATTTCCAGTTTGAATCTAGCAAATGTCTTGCTGTTTCAGGTTGCCTATAAGGCGACAGTGAACATTTTCCATAGGTTGTCTCATTTGCCAGATCATCATACAATAGCAACTGTGCAGCTTTAGGTAAGTAACTTGGTCAGAAACTTGGTAATTATGTTTTCTTCATAAGTCGGCGAAACTATTCTAAATTTTGCTAAGTGAAAGAACCGAAACACATAGATATATGCAAGGCAATAAATCATTGATTACGTAGTGAGTTCCCCTAATGAGCATAGTGAACAAAAATCCAGTGTTGCTAGTTTTTTTTTTAATAAAAGTTTGTAATTATCGTGTTTTGGTCTGACCATAATGTATGGTTTTTGTCTCCCAATAGTTATCGACTTTTTCGATTTATATTTTAGTATTTTAGGTATACCGCATAGGAAGGAACCTGTGGAAGGAACATACAAACTTGCTTATTATATCGAATCATTAATTGTGGTTTATTTTTAGGCACTATTATAACACATTGTATGGGAAATATTTCTACTCTGGTCAAATGGGTTCCTTTTGTAAAAAAAAGTACGTTCATTCATGTATGTCATTACCATAGCCTACCTATAATTAAACTTCATTCAGTAGGTCAACGCTAGCGTTTCCACAAAGCCATCATGCGGGTTACAGGTGGAAATGAGCGGGACTTGTGTCACATGACACTTGACGTGACATTCAAGCGGGCGGCGCATTCCGAATTTAAATGCAGTCGACAGTTTGACCTTTAATATCGTTTTAATTAATTATTTCTGTCAGGCACTCGCAGAGTGAAATATAAATTTAAGTTAGTATTTTTTAAAGTTGTGAGTACAGACAATTTTTTTTTTATTTACAGACTATTTAAGTTGATTAGCATTTATTCGAGTCAACACAATATGTATGTAGGTATCCATAAATGGAAAACTAACGTCAAAGACTCAAATCAATCGCCCTAGCCTTTTCCCAACCATTTTACCCAACAAAAATTAGAGCGTATCTCCTAAATCAATTTCATTAATTTCTTTTACATTGTTCCATCACTAACCAAAACAAGTTTCCGTAATTCGTTTATTCCCCTCTTTCCTTATTTCGTCACCGCTACCTCCAAGACGCAGGTAATAAAACATTCATTCGTTCATCACTCCCGGTCCCTCGAGACCATTCGTTAACATTCACTCGAAGGGATCCACAATATTAGCTCGAGTAAATGTGTTATAGTGGCAGGAAATTAATTGCTATTATTAAGTAATCTATTTGTTTGTGGAGCAATTTGGCAAATTGTGAAGCTTTCGAGATTATATTAACGGTATTGTAAAGGTTTTGAGTTGTCACAACTTTGAAATGATTGTTTACGTGGATTATTATATTTGTTTTAAACGGATTATTCAACTACCTATTACATCATAACATCAAAATTATATTATATATTATACTTACAGAATATTTATCTAGCATTCTACTGCGGAAAAAAAATAAATTTCGCTTGGCAATAAGGATGACATAATTAAAAAACAATTTTGAGTTAAGTATACTTACATGTGAACGCGGTAAAGGATGATGCTTATTTTGGTGCCCTTTTTTTTTTTTTTTTGAGGATGGGAAATCATCTAATGACTCCTCCCGCTCTGGGTGGAGCGGAAGGGAGTGTCAGACTCTTACTGACTAAAACCCACCCGTGTTCCTTCCTTAGCCCTTTATGTTCCGGGGCAGCGGTAACCCTTTCGGACGATCCCGCTACCCCGGCAGGCTTCGGCCCTGGCGGGCCCCTTCCTTTATGCTGACATCTCTTTGAGGCGCGCGTGGAACACATACGCGCCGTCCGGCACGGGCCTGGTCCTGATCAGACGGAGAGCTACCCATTACTCTCCGTCCGCAGGCCCGCGCCTACGGTGGCCGGGAGTCGTCACGCGGCTCCCGACGCCCGTAGCGTCTCCCGCGGCGGCTGAGGCGTGCGACTCTCTCCCTGAGCCGTCTCGCCACCTCCTTCGCTAGCATGACTGCTTCGCAGAAGGAGGTGACCGCCTCCCACTCCCTCTCGCCCCGGACCATGGCTTGAACCAGGGCCGGACGCGAGAGGTCGCCGCCGTTGCCGATCGCCTCTACGAGGACACGGCGGTGCTCCGCCCAAGCGGGGCAGACCTCCACCGTATGCTCCACCGTGTCCTCTGGGCGATCCTCGCAATGGTGACACCCGGGCGTCTCCTCCCGCCTGATGATGTGCAGGAACCTCCCGAAACATCCGTGTCCGGTGAGGACCTGCGTCAGGCGGTAGGTGAGAACGCCGTGACGCCTCTCTAGCCACTCCTCAAAGAGGGGTCTTATCGCCACTATCGTGGCGTGCCCTTTTTGGTGCCCCCTAAGAATAGCCATATGTAATACACCATTGGATAGCTCTTTTCAAACAATGGTTAAAGTAGCTTCCCTTACTGCCTCATCTCAACTTCAACCCTGTGTTACTCAGATCCGACAAGGAATCAAGACAAGGGTCATTGGAATTCTTGCTCTAAATCTTAATAAGTATCTTTCTAATGATATATCATTTAATCCTATTGGAGCGGATTCCAGCTTCAATACATTTCGTGGCATCATCCTTTTATTATTATTGCTACAAAAACGAAATTACGCTACGCCTAAAACGAGGGAGCTAGAGAGGTTGTGACTTTATGTTTCGCACTCTTACCGTTGCTTTTAAACTTTTAAATCATCATACCAAAAAGTTGCAATTTTTGGGTGGTATGGCAAATGAACGATTTCGTCAATTTTTGGTATACTGTCACATTATTGAGACTGTGGGCTACCCAGCGCTACAAATAACGTGACTTTTAAAGAAACTAGATGTAGACACCTTCTTTTATAAATAAAGCAAACAAATCGACCGATCGCCTATCCTAAAATAAGATTAAACACGACCACAACATCTTAACCAGGCATACATAATTAAATTACCCGACATCGATTTAAGGGATGTTCAACAAACGAAGGACGAAATTTTAATGCTTCATCCAATACCTATTGAATATTTAAATTGGAATTAACGATCAGAGACGTTTTGTCAATTGAGCTTTAATACGTTCACGAAACCAGCAAAGCGAGGCAGGAAACCAATGAATTCGATCAGCTGGAAGGAGGTATGAAAATTGGACGATTTTTTGACTGATTGTCGCTTCATTGTGCGTGGCCGCTTACTTTTATGTCGTATTTAGATTAGAAGTTAGTCTTCAGCTGGACCCACTCGAGGTCCAGTTGACCATTGATTTTCTGTATTTTTATTGGTTAACTGGACCCACATTCAGGAACGAATATATTTAGATATGGAAAGTAGAAGTATACATAAAGCGTTACAAGGTTATTGCGGCGCATGACATAAAATCGGAACTAACGCCAATTGCGTTTCTGACGACATGCAAGTAATTCGTTTTTTTCAATAAAATTTAGCAAATATTTTTTTTTTTACTTAAATGTCATTTCAGGCACCTACAGGTCTTTGTTGCAGTATACTTACCTATGGTACTCATGTTATACTCGAGTAGTAGAAAAACAGAATTATAGGCTGAATCTGGCTCAAAAATAAATCTGAAGAGAACGTAATGTGATCTAAAACTTTAATCAAAGCGCAAATGTATCGAGAGCAAACCAATTTCGCCAGTATACCAAGAGACACAAAAAAATCCAGCACGAGATGAGAATCTATTGCAAGCTGCACGCTCCCTAATAACTAGCCAACACGTACGATTTATCCGCCATTTGCGAAGACTAAAACTCAGTGCAAACACACGGCTACCATTTCTCAATTCTTTTATTACACCCCAGTATTTTTGTTGTAGGTTTACGATTTTCGGTGCACGATAGTGTACAGTGCACGCGAGCTTGCAATGAACCACCAACTTATGAGTAATTTGGTTTTATAACACCGCCGCGGCCGATGAAATGCACGGATGTGTATCTATACGAATGGGCGAGTTTAATGTAAACTGTGTGGTAATAGTTATTTTCTTTGAGAATTCGTGATGTCGAAATCGTGAAAATTCGAATTTTCGTGCACGACACTGCTTGATCCATGCTTGACCAAAGTACCTACAATTGATTTTCTAAATAAATAATTTTTGCAACTGCAAATTGTACAGAAGCTGCAATAAATAATAAATTTGAGAAATTAAAGCCATCATTTAACACCGTTTTAGGGAATAAACGCCACTGACAACGTGGGCCCAAGAAATGCATTTTTTTTTAAAGTACCATTGACTTGAAAAGAAGACTGTTTTAAGGAAACAATGCGTGTCAGCGGGGTAATAACGTTACACACTAGCAGTAGCAATGACTTGCATTTTGACAGTTCAACAACATTCATTGCGTTTTTTTACGTTGGTGAGCAAACACATTTTTAGAAGATATACAGCAATGGATTAACACTTTGCCTGACCCGGGAATCATGCTCAACAGTAACGCTTGCAACAACTAGACTATCCAGACAATTATGAACATCTAATTCTAAATCAAACTCCCTCACAAAACACCTCAAACATTGATGAATGCCGTGACGTAATTATAACAAGAGAAACACCGGTAGCTGTCAGTACTACGACCTCGACACAACCGCCATTACTCTTCCTGTTCCTCGAACCATTACGACTCCGACAGTACATGAATATTTAAATGTCCTCCTGAATATACAAGCAAAATGTATTTTTTGTCCCTCCTTTATTACTATCCGATGATAATTAAGACTTCCCTGTATTTTTATTATAAATTCATGTCGTAGACTGTTTTTGTTTAGCTGCGGATTTTTTGCGTTGTCGGAAAATAAGTTTGTGGCTTTCATAAGATCTTTGGGTGAGGCGGAAGTTTTTCAAAGTTTTCTTTTCATGGCTGTCCAACGAGAATCCTTTGAGTGAAGCCTTTTAGTACAGTCAGGGTTTTTTTAATGAAATGCTGAAAAATATCGAGTGCTCATTTTGCAAATTGTAGGTCTGGATTCTGGATGTAATATTTGTACGCCAAAAATGACAAAACATAACATTTTGCATACCTAGGTAGGTAGCTAACTTGTATTGCTCTGCTCACTCGTATTTTCCAAATGAAAATAAAAAGCAGTTTGTTTCCGGGAAAAGTCGCATTTCTAGTGGGTTTTCGTGGGTATCATCAACCGCCTAGCTTTTTCCCAACTATGTTGGGGTCGGCTTCCAGTCTAACCGGATGCAGCTGAATACCAGTATTTTACATGAAGCGACTGCCTCTGACCTCCACAACCCAGTAACTGGGTAATAATAATAAGTAATATTTTTTACAGCCAAGCACTAGATCGTTGATATTTACAATTATTATTAAAATTTACACGTAAATAAACATATTATATGTACTGCAAACAGAAAATAATTGACAATATCGCTCATTTGGAGAAACATCGACGTAACTCCTATTTTACTTTTTACGCTTTCTAAGTGATTTGTCATATTTAACTTATTTTTGGGTAAAAATACATTTACGTCGATGTTTCTCCAAATAAGCGATATGTCAATTTTTATGAGTAAATACCAAAATAACTGTACAAAAACAGCATACAAACTAATGAATACCAACGATCTTCGACGACTTACTTGGCTGTAAAAAAATAGTACTTTGGTTTAAATTTTATAAAAATAATCACGGAAATCCACTAGAAATGCGACGTTGCCAGCTCGCGCGGGATGAACACTCTTAAACAGATTCAGATTACTCTTAATACATAATTATGGTAATATTCTTCATCCAAAATATAAAGAAACTAATTTCACGCTGGTGGAGGGAGAAGCACGCCTGACAAAAACGAAGTTATCACAGAGGTCACTAACCTCATTATCCTTATCAGCGTCCTTGATGTGCTGGGCTATGAACCTGACACTCTTCAGCGCAGCAGCCACTTCAGGAGATAGGTGGCGTGGTAGCATGTTCTCTGATTCAGTCACTATAGAAAGCAATGAGAAATAATCTGTACTAATAATATTATAAAGAGGTAAAGTTTGAGAGGTTGTAGGGAGTATTCTTCGGAACTACTGATGCGATTCCGAAAATTCCATCACTAATGGGAAGTTACAGTATTGCCGAGTGTCATAGGACGTATTTTATAATAAAATAAGACATTACGCGGACGAAGTCGCGAGCAGAAGCTAGTGTTATATAAAGCTGATTTAAAGTCGAGCTTATGGTGAAAGGGGATTGAATATTTTTAAATGGAGCCTGGCATACCTACCTGTCCGCCATTTTGTTTTTTTTTTTTCAAAATGGTGGCCAAAAGTTTTTTGATTATTTGAAACATTCAGAGTAATTATTTCAAACAGATCATAGATTATGCCTACAAAGACACAAAATCGCAGTGCATAGCAGACAGGTTGGTGCCCAAACCATTTCATCAAAGGAGAGCGTCCTACCTGAAGGCCTCTGGTGAGCTCCACCAGCAGACAGCATGTCATCTTCAGGAGCTGGTGATTTACGATAATCACCGTTGTCTTTATCACCAAACGCGTCCGTTAAGCTGTCCCTGCTAAAAATATACCATAAGTTAAAATCTAAATCCATCAAAAAAACGAAGTACCTATCTTGTTTTTCAGAACCTAGATTTTTCACCAAAACTTTTCAAATTAGACAACTTGAAAAGTCTGTAAATCTTTCCAAAGAGCTTCGTCATACAATTCAATGGAAGATACAATTAACGAGGAAAACGGAAAGTCTTTTTTTGTTACTTAAGAGGAAAGAAACATCGAAAAATGAGTTTCGGACGCCATCGCCAAAAGAAAGGCAGTGCAATGCAAAAAAAAACATTGCGGAATAACACGAGACGGTAAATAAATAAACGCCACGTTGTTAGTACTTTTCTAACGGCTAATTACTTTGCACCCTCATTGCTTACTGGCTATGTGGTTAAGTATTTCTGTTTCCCCTCGAGGGGGAGCCGGGGTCCAACTCATGACATACCGCTTGCCCTTCCATACATTAATGTTATACCGTCGCTAATTAAATATTTAGCGACGCATCGCAAAATAGAAAACTTTTAGTTCGAGTTTAATAAAATCTTTGTAAGTTTTGCTCTGCTGTTTAAACTGTTATGTTAATTGTACATATTTTCTTGTTTCATTTTCAAAAACCTTACTCAAATTATAACTTTACACCAAATTTGTACATTTATGAATTCAGTTGACTCAACGTGCTTATAATTATGCATAATCAGCCTATAATGTTCCCACTGCTGGGATACAGGCCTCCTCTCTTCGAGAGGGAGATACCACACGGGCCCAGTGTGGGTTGGTAGATGTCACATGTCATCGGATTTTTGCTTTTATGACTTTCTATTCAATACTTAGTTAACATGAGATTTCAAAACCTCAAACCATAGGTAGTGCGTAGTAATAAATAATTACCCTACAATATTGGTTCCGGAAACGGAAAACAAAGATGTCTGGTATTCAAATGACAGAATGTGAACCTAACTTACCTAAATATGTTATAATCATTCTCATTTACGCGAGAGCATCGTGGCAACAACATAGTGAAGTGACACTTCATCTCAGATATGTCGACAAAATGCGAAAAACTTTTTAACTTAACAATTTTAAATAAAACCGAACAATTCTATCGAACGAGCGATTTCAACGCACTGGAATGTGCGATGATGCATCGACTAATTAATAGGCCATCGACATTTATATTGGGCTCGATCGGTGCGATGACAATAAGTACTTGCTTTTGTTTGGAGTCTGAATCCTGTATTTTAGTGATAATTAGCCTGGTCGTGGGGATAACAGTAAATGATAAATGATTTTATTTCTGTAAGTAAGTTTGCACAAACACTTTTACACGTCAATCATATTTTTAAAAACTAGATGAGGTCGGCGTTTCCTATCTGACTACTCTGAGAAGAAAGGCCGAAACAAACTCAGAGGTCACAGTCTCTTTTAAAGTCCAGACATAATCTTGGTCAGGGTATTATGAAGACCATGTAGATCGATGTCTGAGATGGTCTTTTGAGGAAAGAACCATACAGATTGAGTGTACCTGTCCAGTCAGTGCACGCATTTGTCAGAATTCGTGTAGCTCAACTCAAAACTTAAGGAGCTCAACGATTCGACGAACAATACCAAAGAAAGGACATTTGGGTAGGCCACATAAATTACTCAAACTGCAAGTATAAAGTCGTCCATCTACTGCTATGCCTGCATACGTTGCAAACCTCTTCGAATATCCTGATGTTCGAAGAGGTGTGCAACGTTAGGTGCGCGGTTTATTTGTTTGCCAAACACGCGTTCGTCCCTAGAGTGACCGTGGGTCGCTGTGGACATTCCTACATTTTCATACATTTAAAGCGAAGCTAGGTACACGTGCGTAGCTTAGCCGTATGCTGCTATGAATCGGCACCTTAATATTGGTGGTTAGAATTTGAGTTTTATACTAGAAAAAGTACAGTACACAGGGAAGTTCCATAGTCAAATAGTTGAATACACCGGCAGGGAAAATTCATGAAAATTATCTTTAGAATTGGAAGCAAGCTGGCAGTTTTTCACGTTTACATGCATGCATGGATGCACAAACACTGTTTCAGGTAGTTTTTACCTTGAAGTACAAGTACTACTTAGTAGTATTTGCAGCCGTTCGTCGGAAGGGCTTGAAATTTAAAAAATATTAGTTGAAAATAGTTTTATTTTACCAATTTATTGATAAAACTGTACAAGTCCACATAGACAGGTTCAAATTAAATTCACTGGCGAAACTTCACAGAAATTATGGGAATCGATATCTAATCATGTTAAAACAAACAAAAGATGTGAGTGAAGTTGAGTTCATGAGGTGACAAAATAATCAAAATAATCATCATAATAATATTTTTTTTTGTTTCATCAAGATTAGATTGTAGATACCGATCAGTGCCCTATTTAATTTATTTACTGAAAATGCGACATAAAGGAGAAGGGAAATCCTGGGCCCAGCAGTTAACTAGTTGAAATGGGTATTAAAAAAACCGTTATATTTTTCTAAAGGAAATCACAAAATACAGTACCATGTTTCTATCTAGGAAGCGAGAAAAGTTAAAATTAAGTTATGAAACTAAATAATCGATTAAATAAATGCCTGAATTCTTAGTAATCGATAATGAATAAATCGGTAAAATCTCAAAATAATGTATGAAAACCGAGTGACAAATGCTTATCAATCGTTTCGTAGAATCGATTCATGGCGAATTGAGTTCCTTTAATTTTTCTTCAGTTAGCAACACTGGTCACCAGTATAGTCTAAAATACTCTGTGCAGGTCACCAACTGACAGATGACAGGCAGAAAAAATCCGGCACTCGTTTTCTTTCGTTGTGAATTACGCGCGTATTTTCCATGTAATATTAAATAGCCCCACGACCTCGGCTTTGCAAAGGACTATTCGACGAATCTTGCTACTTTGAATTACCTGGCTCTCTATTTTGGACCACTGATTACGTCTATCGATCGGATATTGACGACATGGATCGCTGTGTGAATTGTACCATTGCTACTTCATATAACTATATTCATATAACTTGATTCCTGGATAGCCAAATTTCACCAAATTTTCAGTGAGTCCTTGTTATTATATCCTCCTACAAATAAGTCTAGGTTGATTGAGTTAACACCTGGGCCCAGGAAACTATGGAGTCTTTCCCTTCTCCTTTGTCAAAAAATAACATAAGTTGGTAGTTGTCACGTTTTCATGAAAAGTGCTGTTTAATAAAGCAAAAAAAAAACTATGAAAACAAACTAACAAAATTGTCGAATTGTCACCTGTCACCTATATAGGTATCTATGAAGTTTAAGCAGTTAATTTATTTTGACCCAGTATCATAAAAAAAATCTCGATATTTCGCTAAGAATCTTACCTCATCTCCAGTTCGTTGGTGTATCCATTAGACACGAAGGTATCGTCGTAGTCTGGCAACGAATACTTGGTCCTCCTCATCATGAGGAGCTTGGGCATCAGCTGAAGGAACAGCTTCTTCATCCAGGGTGACATTGTATGGGTCGATGGTGACCTATTGTGGAATTTGAGGATATGAAGTTGGGGTAGCAATAATGTGGTAGGATCTAAACTATTTTTTTTTGTCTTCTTTCTATCTAAGTCTTGTATGTACCTTTTTTATCAATTACTTTTAATTTCAATAAGTTATTTTAATTAAATTGCTCTGAAAGCGAGATTTCGTGTTTTTTATTGTTGGCATTAGGTATTACGTGACAATAAAAAGCTAAGAATGTGTTATAGGTAACTATGTGTTTGTACCTAGATTTTACTTTACGCATTAGTGAAACATCTTAGTTGGATCCATTTAATTTTAGAGCTAACTAAGGAGGCAGGTACTAAAAGTCATCATCTTGCAGATGACAAAAGGGTTTTTGCCTAAAGGGACGCTAATGAGTTAATTAAAACTTTAAAGATCGTAGAAGATTACCTGAATCGTACTCTCAACACGTATTAAAACAAGATAACAATCGCTATTACCACGTCATTAAGTAGCGATCACTTCACAATCCATCGCTTTAAGCGCTGAAAGATCCAACTCAAATTGCCTCGTTAATTACCGTATGAAATACCGCTTTATTTTATACAGCGGCACAAATTATTCAAAGCTCTAATAGCTTATCGTGCTATCTTGCACGCCATATATCACACACACAATGTTCTATTACAATAATGACAAAATAACAATGAAAACGGAAGATTTATTCGAAGCATTGGAATAGGGATGTACCGTTCGAATAATTGGAATAACTATTGTAATGTAGAAAGTTGGTTATTCGGAAATTGTTTGCAATGTTATTAAACTTTTTTTAATGCTATACATAAATAATATTGAGTCCCAAAGGACGTCATGGCGGCACGTTCCGTTTTCCGGCTTACAGCGTCTTAATAAAATGGATTGCTCCGTCCTAAAAATGATTTTAACAGATTACTTAATTTCTCTGAATAAGGAAAAACACAAAGATATCTTTATTTGTTTTTAAAGTAAATAAGGCAGAGTTCTATGAAATCCTGCAAATGTTTTGACTTAGACCATAACAGCACCCTATAAATTCCGTAACACACTATCAACCACAATCCGAGAGTTTTGAAGGATATTACTAATCCATAAGTTCGAAAAATTCGTCTGCTCAACAACGTAAATAACGTAGTGAACGTGGGTGAACTGTCAAGATTAAATCCATTGTGATCAATTGTCATTTTATGTGTGTCATGCAATTACCCCGCAGAATGTCAAATTCTTCCAGTAAAATATTTTTAGCTCACTGGTTAGTGACATTTGCTTTGGTATGACCACGATTCACCATTTCACGATAGCAGCTAACAAGTACAGACGCCAGCACATCAAGCTACCCGAAACTGTCAAATTTTCCCAATCAGTTTTGAACCTTATGCTTTGGCGATAAAGTTCAAAATCTATTAAAGAAATTTGGCAGATTGTGGCAGCTTGATGTGCTGGCGTCTGTACATTCCAGAGGGGCAATTCTCGTAATTTTAAGAACGTTCACAGTTCTGATCTCAGTCTCAATCTGTCAAAAATAACTCTAATTTCTCTACATTTTTTAAAAAGGTTTTGACATTTGTTTGTCGCCGAGATGAGACTGCGATTAAATTTTGAACGTTTTACTCGTAAATTACGAGAATTGTCCCTCTGTTAGGATGCCTATTGCCTTGTCATATCTAGGTTATTTTTGTTTCAGAAAGAATTAGGTGCGTAGGTAGAAAAATGCCTTTGCTTTAGTTTGTGGATGTCAAAGACAAGTGTCTTCTTAAGGTTTGGTTTCCTAAGAAAGCGGTGAAAGGTCACACAATAATGCCTGTCCAAAAATAGACCGTTTATTGACACCTTAATGTCAAGTTCTGGTGAAAATGATTCTTACATCTACTTAGCTCAGTATCTGTTTGCTGTGAAATGAAAAACTCCCTAAAAATATAAGTACATACGTGTGGAAAGTTACCTACCTACTAAACAGATTGTGTTGTGATAAAACTAATTGTATGAACAGGAACTTTATTCGTAACTAGCTGAACCGGAGAACTTCGTACCGCCTCAGAAGCAGTTCCATCCATCAAAAATGTATGAGAAAATTAATCATGTTTGTTTTATTTTTTTCGTGTATTTTACCCAAGTTTTAATAGTTATTCTGCTAATCGGGGCGGAGACAAATCCAAGAAATCTAAGGTTTTAAAAACCGGTCCAGCCGTTCTTGAGTTACAAATGGTGTAACTAACCCGACCTTGTTTTATTTATATAGATAAATATGCCTGAAATGCACCTTCCAAATACAGCCAGATAGATTTAATTCATACCAGCGCAGAGTCGAAGCGCATCGAAAATTAAAGCGAAGTTGGACGAATGCGCGCGTATTCGCGTGAATTCGCGCGCATTTGCACGCTTTTACATTGAGCAGTGATGGATTAAATAGGCATTCATAATTTTGGACCAAATTAATTCACCTCTCGTCCGTATCCATTATAATATAGGTACTGCTACAGAGATCAACTCCGACACAGGTCAGTTTCCGATTCTGACTGACGAGTGACGACGCGTTGGTTCGTGTTATAGGCGTTGGTCGCACTAAAGTGCGCGAATTCCATCGAATGCGCGCGAATTCGCGCGTCTTCTTTTTATCTCTGAAGAAATATGTCATTAGGTTGTGGAGATAAGGGTGAATTTGCTATGTTAAGTTTCAGATTAACGCTTCGATGAGCTTCGACTCTGCGCTAGTATGAATTGACCCTTAGTCTTTATTAAACTTTTAGAATCTCCACCGCTACAAAACCATATAAACACATCTCATATCTCGATACCTAAATTTTCATTACGTCCTTCATATGCATTCAATGAAGAGCATTCTCTAAACTAGAATGTAACCATACCATATTTCACGCCATTGTCCCGCTATCGAACTGACATTATTACAATGAACCTTTAGATTTATGCGTCCTCTTTTATTTAGCGGACGCCGTTTACCGGAATATTTTTATCACATTTTTGAGTGGTTTTTTGTTAGTTTATGGAATATTTTAGTTAAGCTATCGATAGTTGAATAGAAAATTGAGTACACATACGAAAAATCTACGGAAAAACTACGCTTTTGTAATATTAAACAATAGACAGTTTTTCTGTGGTAACAATTTTTAACTTAAAATGGAGGCACTGTGCTTGGTATTAGGGGATGGCCTTTTGTTTTTTTATTCGTAACGAATGCTCTCTTTTCAGGCAAGTTCGCGAACTATGAACCATTTCGCCGAATACCAGTTCGATATTAGTGATAATGGGGACTGTAGGTGACTCACATTATATTTACATTATGTATATAACATATTTATACGTCCTACACTAATATACACAAACACACAATATACATTATACTTGTAAACATAAAACACTAAACAATAATTATTAACATTTATTATATTTAATACACTATCATGTTTATCGTACAGTCCGTCCGTCAAATATAATAGCAGTACACTGGACACGCGCGCCGCCTGCTGAGTCCCTTGGTTCAAGGCGCGTGAAGTTACATGCGCGCACGCATTCATTCCTTTTCTTCACTGCGCATTCGGAAGTTGCGGGTCGCCAGTCCCGATCTACCCGAGTCGTTGAACGCACGCTTACGCTATTCTCGCGATCTCGATATACCCTCGCTAAATTGCTGCGCAACTTTTATTGAACTTTTATATGCTTACTGTTTGTGCAAACACGCTCGCTATTTACTGTGCCTTCTTAATAGTGCTTAAACATTGTTGTGTAGTATGTGGAACATTAAAGTGTTGGACTACCAATCGGACTATATTTTCTTCAGACCCAGTAAGTCTACCCCCACACACAACTACCACATAACCAAACTGGTGACCCCGTTCAGAACATTCGTATAATAGTGAGTGCAGTAACAGTTAGTAGTTATTATGAGCAGCGACGGTAGCGATACGGAAACATCGCAGCGCAGCCAACACCCCGTCCGCCGGCCGAGTAAATGTGCGCGCGTTTCCACTGACCCAGAACCCGAACATCCGTCATTGGAGTTATTTCGAGTAGGCGTTCGTATACCACCGTTTTGGCCTGAAAAGCCCACTATATGGTTTTGCCAAATAGAAGGCCAATTCAAGCTGGCCAGAATAACAGACGACTACACCAAGTTCCACTACGTCCTCGCTCACTTGGACCGGCAGTACTCCGTGGAAGTCGAAGACATCATAACTGCGCCTCCTGCTACTGGCGCCTACGAGAAGCTGAAGAGTGAGCTGATCAAGCGCCTGTCAGTCTCAAAAGAAAAGAAGGTGAAACAGCTTCTTCAGTCAGAGGAACTAGGTGACCGTAAACCGTCCCAGTTCTTGCGGCACCTACAAAACCTAGCGGGACCAACGATCCCAGAGGATTTCCTCCGCACCATATGGACGAGTCGCTTACCAGGTAACCTGCAGACGATTATCGCATCGCAGATGACCTTGTCCCTCACCGAGCTCGCGGACCTAGCTGATAGAGTTCACGACATGGCGCCTCCTACTCCGCAAATCGCAGCAGCATCCACATCAAAAACTGATCCACAGACGGACATGATGAGGCTCATCATGGAGCTGACGAGGAAGGTCGACGCGCTGACCACTGAAAGGAACGATCGCTCCCGCCCACGCACCAGGCGGACCACCGGTCATAGAAGTCGCAGTCCATCACAAAGGTCGCAATCCAACTACAAGAAGTTTCCGCGGTGTTGGTATCACTACAAATTCGGTAGCCAGGCGAAGAAATGCGTCCGCCCGTGTGATTACAAGTCGGGAAACGAAACGGGCAGTCAATAATGGCGACTGAAGATTGCCCTTCCACAACTGGTCGCCTGTTCGTGACAGATCGCAGGTCGAAAGTCCAATTTCTAGTGGACACTGGAAGCGACTTATGCGTCTTCCCTCGATCTGCGCTTCCACAACATCGTCGTGCGAAGACCGAATACCAGCTGTGTGCGGCCAATGGTTCAACAATCGACACCTACGGTTACCTCCAGGTTGTGCTAAATTTAGGCCTTCGTAGGGATTTTCCATGGCGCTTTATTGTTGCTGACGTCACTAAAGCCATTATAGGAGTAGATTTCTTGTCATTTTTTAATTTAATCATAGATATTCGCAACAAACGCATAATAGACGGCACTACAAGTTTGTCAGCTGTAGCATCTATCGCCTCTCCTGATAGCTCAATCCCTAGTGTAAAGGTCGTGACTGGCGAATGCAAATACCGAACACTCTTATCCAAATTTCAGGAAATAACACGGCCAGCAGGCGCACCGTTCACACCTAAACACAACACTGCACACCACATTCGCACCACATCAGGCCCCCCAGTATCTTGTTCCCCACGCAGACTAGCCCCGGATAAAATGAAAATCGCCAAGGCTGAGTTCGAGGCAATGCTGGCAAACGGTACAGCTCGACCGTCAGAAAGCCCTTGGTCGTCGCCTCTCCACAAACGGCCCAGACCCAAGCGCCTTTACATGCCCTACTGACCGGTAACGTGAAAGCCTCTCAGCCTGTCGACATAACCGGAACCTCGTTACAGGCCATCGAAGAGTGTAAGGACAGCCTCTGTAGTGCGGCTTTGTTGGCACATCCTGACTCAAATGCCAAACTGGGCCTAGTCACGGATGCGTCTGATTTTGCCATCGGCGGAGTCTTACAGCAATTCAAAGACGGAAATTGGCAGCCATTGGCATTTTTTACCCGTAAGCTGAGCCCATCACAACAAAAACACTCACCGTACGATAGAGAGCTCCTTGCTATCTACGAAAGCATTAGGTACTTTCAACATTGGCTAGCCGCAACCACCTTTACCATCTATACTGACCATAAGCCGCTATGTTACGCTTTCCATCAGCGGAAAAGTAACTGTTCGCCACGTCAGTATAGACATTTAGACTATATCTCACAATTCTCGACCGACATTCAACACATCTCAGGAAAAGATAACGTCGTAGCCGACACACTTTCCCGTATCGAGGAATTGCAAAGCCCAGTAGATTTGGAAGTAATAGCAAAAGCACAAGATGCCGACTCTGAACTTGCACAATTACTCACAGGAGATTCTTCCCTGCACGTTAAGAAAATGATGATTCCTGGAAGTCGTATTGAATTGTACTGTGATGTCAGCACAGCAACTCCCAGACCCATCATTCCTAAACCATTGCGCAAACAAATTTTTAACTCGTTGCACAAGCTAAGCCATCCTGGCGCAAATGCAAGTGCTAAACTCGTAGCACAGCGTTACGTTTGGCCACAGATGCGGAAAGACTGTCGCGATTGGTCTAAGGCATGTTTGGCATGCCAGCGCACGAAGGTGAATCGACACGTTTCCACCCCTTTAGGTACCCTCGATCTGCCTTCAGCGCGATTCAAATATGTCCACCTAGACCTCATCGGACCATTGCCCCCATCCAATGAATACCGGTATTGCCTGACACTCGTCGATCGCTTCACGCGATGGGCTGAAGTCGTCCCTATTACCGATATTACAGCGGAAACTGTGGCCAAAGCGTTTCTGTCAGGATGGGTAGCACGATTTGGATGCCCAACCGATATTGTCACTGATCGTGGTAGACAATTCGAGTCTGGTATTTTCCAACACCTTGCAAAGGCCATTGGATTTAGGCATCGCAAGACCACTGCATACCACCCTCAGTGCAACGGTTTAGTCGAAAGATTCCACCGGCAACTAAAAGCAGCAATCAAGTGCCATGCTGATAGCAGCTGGACCGAATCCTTGCCATTTGTACTGCTCGGTATAAGAAGTTCCTTCAAAGAAGACCTTCAATCGTCTTCCGCCGAGTTAATATACGGCGAACCTTTAAGGCTGCCGGGTGAATTCTTTGGTCATAAGGTTGACAAATGTACGACTGATATAACGGACTTTACAGCCCGTATCAGATCATTTGCCAACAATTTACAGCCAGTTCCCACGTCGCACCACTCAAAAAAAGATAAAGTCTTTGTCCACAAAGATCTGTCATCTTGTTCCCATGTCTTTCTTCGGGACGACGCGTTGAGGGGTGCACTTCACCCAGCATACACTGGTCCCTACGAAGTGATCGAAAGAGGTGCCAAAGTATATAAAATCAAAGTTAAGGGTAAATCCGTCACAGTATCTTTAGACCGATTAAAACCAGCCTACATACTGTCCGACACTAATGACACCCCAAATAAACCTGTACCCGAGCCACCAGCAGTTAAAACTACTCGTTCCGGCAGAAGAGTCCATTTTCCGGACTACTATCGCCCGTAGCACGGTCTCTGGAGGGGAGTGATGTAGGTGACTCACATTATATTTACATTATGTATATAACATATTTATACGTCCTACACTAATATACACAAACACACAATATACATTATACTTGTAAACATAAAACACTAAACAATAATTATTAACATTTATTATATTTAATACACTATCATGTTTATCGTACAGTCCGTCCGTCAAATATAATAGCAGTACACTGGACACGCGCGCCGCCTGCTGAGTCCCTTGGTTCAAGGCGCGTGAAGTTACATGCGCGCACGCATTCATTCCTTTTCTTCACTGCGCATTCGGAAGTTGCGGGTCGCCAGTCCCGATCTACCCGAGTCGTTGAACGCACGCTTACGCTATTCTCGCGATCTCGATATACCCTCGCTAAATTGCTGCGCAACTTTTATTGAACTTTTATATGCTTACTGTTTGTGCAAACACGCTCGCTATTTACTGTGCCTTCTTAATAGTGCTTAAACATTGTTGTGTAGTGTGTGGAACATTAAAGTGTTGGACTACCAATCGGACTATATTTTCTTCAGACCCAGTAAGTCTACCCCCACACACAACTACCACATAACCAAAGGGACTATTGAAATGGTAGGAAGTCTGCCCGCTTAATCTTTTCCCAACTGTGTTGAGGTCGGCTCCCAGTGTAACAGGATGCAGCTGAATACCAGTATTTTACATGGAGCTACTGCCTTAACTGACCTCCACAACCGAATTACTAGGTGGGTAACACGATACCCCTTGATAAGACTGATTGTCAGACTTTGGGACTTCGACTAACCGTAACGACTATCAAAGATCTAAAAATGACAGCCGGACTTGAATTACATCTTGGAATCTTCAGTATTTATTGGCCAATTTCTCTCTTACCTTGAAGCACCTACTAAAGGTAGCTAATGATAATGTTTAGTAGTTGTTGAAACAAACATAGCCGCGTCGTTCATACTGTGATAGGCCCCATTCTCAACCTCGGGCGATGCGATTTGCGACGCGACTTGCACGCGACTTGTGACGCGACTTGCGTCAAGCTACTCGCGCGCGTGTCACCTTTTCCATCCGTCGCTCCGTAACTCACGCGACTTGCGGTGACTAGTGTCATGCTCTAGACAATTAGCTTCATTTGTTTTCTCCGCAGTCGCAGGCTAACGCTAGACGTGTTTCGCTTTAGGGTCAATCCCCGCAAAGAGCAGAGGTGCGCAGCGGCCGTAAGAGCAAGTGACTTTCCTTCTTTTGCCTAGTCGTTAGACGGTTCGTGCAGGCTCCTTTGCCTTCAAATGACTATGGATAATGGCCGCTGCCGGCCACTGCTCTTTCAGTGGGGATTGACCCTTAGCGTATAGCTCGTAGCCACGGGGATATGCTTCTATGGATGGGTTGATTAGGTAAGAACTGTGTAATTACAAATAAATATGGCGGCATCTACATTTCCACATGCGAAATACGCATCACACACGCATGACGTCACGCAAAAATCCTACATCGCGCAAGCAGTTTACCGAGCGACTAGCATATATACAACGTCCCGTTATCAATCGTCGGTTAATCCGATCCAGCCTGTCCCTTGCTGCCCTCCCCCAGCGACTCCCTAACCTGAGATCCCTCACAGGGGTTGCCCTTGCCCATGTAGTAGCTTAGTTTTTAAATTTCTCAGGACTTGCTGGAGGCCTTATTTATTGAGACACCCACAGGCAAGCCCAGTTAAACATCCGACAACCTCCTAGGTTAACCTGCGAGATTCCATTTACGCCCACCAAACACAACAACCGTCTGGTCGGAGGAACCTCCCTTTTCTATGGTGGACCAGTGGATGAACTTTACACCCTGTTCTTCATACCTCTATAATATACTAGCTTCTGCCCGCGATGCTTAAAATTTCACCCTCCCCCATTCACCCTCTTAGGGGTGGAATTTCGAAAAACCCTTGCTTAGTGGATACCTACTCTTCACAAAGAACACACCCTCCAAATTTCATGTCTCAAGGACCAGTGGTTTAGGCTGTGAGTTGATATATCAGTCAGTCAAGACTTTAAATTTTATATATGCATTATATAGATTATATTTTCTTGTAACTGCTTTTTTGCAATAAAGCTACTGCTCCGGATGGGTTAAGGGCAGGCTAGGCTGTTTAAAAATCTTATGACCTAGTACTCATCACAAATGTGCATATAAATAAATATAATACACGCACTTGTGGGGGGGTGCACCGTGTAGGTATGCTTGTTCTAAACCATGGGTCGTGACGATCTTGTGTATTGTTTTACCATTAGCGTTTACTCTCAATTTAACAACATCTTATAGGTGTTCTATGGGTAGGGATACTTTAGCGTCTACCCTTGATTATGCTTTATTTATTATATAACTAGCATTATGTGCATATCTGTATCTACTATTACAAGCATTATACTTTGCTAAACCACAAGCTAAGGTAAGGTTGGGTGAACAATTCATGTATAGCTTGCAGATTGTATTTAGGTACTAGTCGGGCCGGTATTCCGCCAATCAGCCATAAACTAATGCACATAATATTTAAATTAGTTGTAAAAGCTTCACAATTATTTAGCAACTATCAAAGCTAAGATATTTTTACCATCGTCTTTATTTATTAGGTGTTATGCACTGCCACTAGATTTTTATGATATTATTAATAAGATTTATATAATAAAAACCTTGATATTAATAATACGATTTATATAATAAAAAACAACTACTAAGCGACAGTATAGCCAGAGATATAATCGAGGAAGTGGAAACAGTGAGAAAGGAAGCTAACTAACTTTCTTTACTCACCTAAAATGAACGTTGAGAACGCAAACGGTCATCCAAACACTCAGAGACACCAGAATCATGGTGAACAGCAAATACTTCCCTAATAAAGGTATAGCGAGCGACGTGGGCGGGATTATTTCAGCCAGCAACAGGAAGAATACAGTCAGCGACACCAAAATCGAGATGCTTAACGATATCTATGAGAAAAGAAAAAAAGAATATTTACCTGAAATGCACGTTAAGTATGCAAACAGTCACCCAAACGCTGAGCGAGACGAGTATCATCGTGAATAGTAGATATTTCCCAAGCAAGGGGATTGCCAGGGATGTTGGCGGAATTATCTCAGCCAGACCAAGGAAGAACACAGTGAGGGACACCAGGATGGAGATGCAGAGCGATATCTAAGGAAGAGAAGTCTCTTTTGAGTTATTTTGTTCAATTCTTTGGTTTTTTGCACACTAAATGTGGAATTAGCTTGTGATCTTAAGGTTCCTTGACACCCCATTGTGGTTGGTGATGATGTTGGTTCAGACGATCATTCTTCTCAATTAAGGCCTATACAGACGATTGACTTGATTTAATTTTACTGTTAACGATACAATTTTCACTGGAGGCAATATGACTACCAAGTCAAAAGCCTTTGTTAAAACTGTTACTAGTACTGAAGTCAAACGTCCGTATACGCCCAAAATGTCCAAAATTGCAGTCCAATTCTCTGTCGGCAAATTAATCGGTATAGTTCACTCACATTGATAAGCTTACCATTTCACTTAGCTCCTGGTGGGGTTTTCAACGAACCTTAGTCAGAAATTAATTCCACCTGTATATAAATCAGTGCACGAAAATCCATACTATAGCTATCACATTACATTTTAATAATTATAAATTGTCTTTCCACTAAATTTTACTTAGAAAAGAGTAAGGTACAAATCATGGAATGTGTTGTACAACCAATGAGTGATATATTTGGGATCATGCAATGATAATGACTATTTTGGAAATAATTGAAAAGTATCGTTGGGATCGTGGAGTAATTTAGAAAGATTTAACTGTTTCGGGAAGGTTACATTTCGGAATTAAGGGAATTAAACTCCTACTTTGGTTTCCAATGGGAAATAAATTATTAATAAAGACTATAATCACTCTTACTCACTACTTATACAGTATCTTAAAAGTAAAAAAAGGAGTTAGTAGTTACTTTATACGTTATTAAATTTCAAGACTAATGTTTAAGAAAATGGGCAGAGTATTGAAAACTTTAAGGTCCAAGATAGATAGGGACGAATTTGAAATAAAGAGGGGAAAAGACTAAAGAGGAGCCTTGATCATAGTATAAGGCAGTATGACTTCATCAACCAAGTTAATAGGAGAACATTCATATTAAAGGAAAAAGGACAACAATATCCAATATAATCAAAAGCATACAGAAGAGATATATTTTCAGGGGCCAGCAAACGAGGTTCACTTAAATTCACAAAAATTTTGGGGTGTGGAAAGACAATAGCAAACATAAACAATATCCAGATGACACTAACACACGCACACGACTAGCTAGTGATTCAAAAAAGACCATTACCAATGGATGAGGGGCATGAAGGATGCATAGCATAATTTATCTATAATATGTATGTGTTTAGAAATATATAAGTATGTTTATCAGTTGTCTAGTACCCATAACACAAGCTCTGCTTAGCTTGGGACTAGATGGCGTTGTGTGATAGTTGTGGAATATTATTATTATTATTATTATTATTGCGGACTGAAGGCTAGTATAAACATGCCCTGAAACATCCCATTCACATTTACATAGAAAGCTATTTTGTACCGACATTCTATTGCAATTCTGTAATAAACTTGACTTAGGTGTTAATGCCGATTGAAAATCTATAACATTGTCTTAGTCCTCCCACTAAAATCGAATAAGGTCTTATCGCACAAGTGTTTACCGTAATAAATATAAGAAAGGACTCTCTCTTATAATTTTGAATACGTATGCATGTATGCATATCATAATTACTTATTATGTTGTTATAGCTCCGAAAAATCACAGCGTTAGCATCACACAATAGCTGCAATGTGCAACGCAAATGTAGTGGCTATTTTATTTGTTGCATTATTTTGACTAATGCACGACAAAAACTTGTGTAATAGCCCTCTCAATATCGGTAACACCCCATAAGAAGATAAATTAAAAATAGAAAGCATAGAAAAAAACTAGTATTCACTACACAAATAAACAAATGTTAGTTTACGAAATAGAAGAAACTCTTTAATTTAAACACTAAACAATGACACTATTAGCGACAGGTCAAATTAAACTAGGTAAATAGTAAGTAGATTGTGTTAAGTATCGAAAACAGTTCTCAAAAAGAGTAAGTAAAAAAAAAATTCAATTTAATGCACAAAATATTAGAACTAACAAAATAAAATAAAAGAAATTAGAAAGTAGCAACCCCAATTTCAAATAGAATGTCGTTACGTCTACCACACACAATTAAAAAGAATTTCAAACTATAATTACCTTTTCTCCGGAATCCGACGGTAGATAGAAGACCAGTACAGTTAGGAACGTCAATCCAACGCAAGGTATGATCAGGTTCACCGTGTAAAACAATGTCTTTCGCCGCATCGTCAGCTTGAACGTTATATCTGAAAATGGAATAAAGATTATCAAATGTTAAAACATCGATATCACTGTCTGATATCTAGATTCGTTTTGATTTTAGTACAACATCATAATTTCGAGCCACAGTGAAATCGTGTACTACGTCTCGGTAAATTTGATTCCGCATTGTAATTTCATTAACGTCCGCTGTCGACGACCGCCGACGTCCACTGCTGGACATAGGCCTCCCCCAAGCACCTCCACTTCGACCGGTTCTGTGCTTCTCGCATCCAACGGGTTCCTGCGGCCTTCACAAGGTCGTCGGTCCACCTTGTAGGAGCCCTTCCAACGCTACGTCTTCCGGTACGTGGTCGCCACTCCAGAACCTTTCGGCCCCACCGGCCATCTGTTCTGCGAGCAATGTGCCCTGCCCACTGCCACTAAGTTTGGCAATTCTTCGGGCTATGTTAGTTACCTTGGTCCTCCAACGGATCTCCTCATTTCTGATTCGATCACGCAGGGAAACTCCAAGCATAGCCCTCTCCATTGCCCTCTGGGTGACTTTTAGCCTTTTAATAAGGCCCATTGTGAGAGACCACGTTTCAGTGCCATATAAACACAAACACACGTAAATACACACAACTGGAACTATAATTACAATGTAACTATATACACTTCATAAGTTAGAAAAAAATGTCTGCTCAACAACGAAAATAACGCAATGAAAATTGTTGAACTGTCAAAATGAAAGCCATTGCTACTGGTAGTGTGTTACGCAATTACCCCACAGGTTCTATTGTAATTAAAATCACATTTTGTATATTGCTCTGTGCTGATTGGCCACAAATGATTTTAAACCAGTTTACTGCACTGTAGGGTAAAGGCCACGATTCTGTATAAAATCAACCCTTCAAAAGGAACTATTAATCACAAGAGACATTTTAGATTAATACTTTACCTGAAAACGGTTCTGGACAGCAAGGATAATACTCCTCATTCCTCGTAGCCGGTACTTCCAGGATGTCCCATTCCACTGACAGGTAGAATTCACTCAAATCTATGCCAACGTGGACTAAACTGCTGCCTGATGCCTGGTCCATGTGCTTTAAGTCTACCTGAAATATCATAGTTACGAATAAGTCAATCTTCTATAAACCGACTCCTCAATGTGCAATTTATTGTATCTTATTAAATTTATTCTAAACTAGCTTCTGCCCGCGACTTCGTTCGCGTGAAATTTCTGCCCCCGACCCACCGCGTCGCATCGCATCGTGAGCCCGCGCTCGCTACTACCCTTTTTTTTCTTAGTGTTCTTTCTGTATTATTTTTATTTTCATTTGACTCCTAAGGATTCTAGCGTGATATTGAAGCCTTCCTCAAGTTTTCAAATCCGACTGGTAGGTTCAGAGATTAGCGCGTTCGAACAAACAAAAACAAGCTTTATTACTAGTATAGATAAAACTTATCAATGATTTCAAGAAGAATAAATGCATACGATTATAAGCTTGCGGGTTTTGAAACGGCTATATATTTCTGTGGCTAACATATTTAGGTCACTGGCTCATCTCACCACTTTACTTTGATTGCGCTTTGTTGTCTTGCTCAAAATACTTCACTTACCAATAAAATTCGAAGTCCTGACTGACTGATATATCAACGCACAGCCTAAACCGCTGGCCTTAGAGACATGAAATTTGAAGGGTGTGTTCTATGTGAAGAGTAAGTATCCACTAAGAAAGGGTTTATCTAAATTCCACCCATAAGAGGGTGAATGGGGGGAGGGTGAAATTTCACGCGGTCGAAGTCACGGGCACAAGATAGTTATAATTGAGTAAAAAATCAGGTAAATAAATTGGGTTTTTTACCTGAGCACCATTGTAAGTCCAGGATCCGAATTTCATAAAGCAGGTTTGTTCGTCGAAGGGGAAGTATTCTACGTTGATCTCGCACGAGGACTTGTAGATGGCGGGCGGCTTCCAGTTCACCTCGCCAGTGTACTTCAGGGTGGCTTTTGTCATTAGGGTCACCTAGAATTCAAAGGATTGGTCGTGTTGATCTTTGGCGTTTTAAAAGCAATAGGTATTTAATAATATGGGTGTCACTACCAACGCAACGGCTACAAAACAGGCAGTTTATTAAAATCGACAGCGTCTCGGGTGTCGACAACTGTTGCAAACTTTGGCAGGATATCTTTCCTCCACCGACTCACTATCTACCACCTAACGAGCATCTTCCTGCAGGGTGTAACCTTCCGTGGCCCACTTGGAAGTCCCTGAACCGTCTCCGAACCTATATGGGAAAATATAAGTCGAACCTCCTAAAGTGGGGCTACCTCGACGGAACGGCAGCAGGGTGTGGATGTGGAAATGTGTCACAAACTATGCTCCACTTCCTATCCTGCCCTTTGTGCTCAAAAACATGCAGCCAAAGTGACCTCTGCGCTACACCGAGAACGCCGTGGAAGTGACGAAGTTTTGGGCCAAAAAAATTTAAATAACGTGTGTCGTGCCAGCGACACGAAGAAAAAAAGTAACCCCTTACTAATAAACGTTGTATAATGTCTGTATAGTTACACAACGCTTTGTCTTCTTCTTTCGAGAGTCAAATTACTGACGACAGAAAGAGATAAATCGGTGTGTAACTATTCATCTGATATAATACGTTTATTAGTAAGGGGGTTAGTGTGGGGCCTATATTGTTTTAAATCTCCAAGCTATTGCATTTTGAATATCTCATGTTCATGCTCACCCTATAGATAATTATTTTGTTTGTAATAGTCTGTCCATGTGTATTGTGTTGTAGCATTTCTGTTATCAATTGTTTTTATATAGATTTACTTGATATCAAAGGTAAGAGAGATGGGTGGTGTTGCACGAATGCATAGAATAAGAAATTAGTACATAAGAGGAAGTGAAAGTGGCACCGGTAACTGAAAAGTTGTGTGGAAATCGGTTGTCATAATATGTATGTGTTACGGAGGAATGAGGAAAATGACTATAAGAATAGGGGAAGACCAAAGAAACGATGGATGGACTGTGGAAATGAGGTTAGAAAGGTGACTACCGAGATGACGAGTAATAGAGAAATATGGAAGAAAAAGACATGTTGCGCCAACCACAAATAAATTGGGAGAAAGGCAGGAGAATGATGAATTACGATGACGTGAAACCATAGGTACTCACTTCATAATTGCCATCCCAGTTGTTATAAAGAACGATGTCAGGCAACCAGATGTGTTCAGATGGCACGTACAGCATCTCAACGCCGCCGTAATCATCCGGGTTCCACTGCAGCTTGTAGTCGAACCATTTCTGGAACACATCATGATATGTTCAAAACCATGCCACTTCTACTAACTGTTTCATTATTTTTATTTAGTTATGCGCAAGACTACAAACAGTACGTAGAGTCTTCTCCTTTGATTGTCTAAGACTACGGGTTATTTGAGAGCAGTGGTGGCCAAGTGGTAACGGCCGCGAATTACGAGTTGTAGGTCATAGGTTCGAACTTAGACAGGCGCTTTACTTTGTGTAAATTATTTCATCACCACTGCTTTCAAAACGGTGAAGGAAAACATCGTGAGGAAACCGGCATGTCCTAGAACCAAATATTCGAAGACATGTGACATCTGCCAACCCGCACTGCACCCGCGTGGTGGATTACGGCCCACTCCATCTCGTTGAGAGGAGGCCTGTGTACTAGCAGTGGGAACATTATAGGCTGATTATGACGGGTTATTTGATGTGGACCTCGGTTTCACTTTTTAACTACATTTAGTCCGTAGTGACCTGCGTAACTGATTTTGAAGGATTTTGCAAATCCATTGCTTCATATGTTCGAATAATTTGTCTACTCAACAACATAAATAACGCAATGAATATTGTTGAACTGTCAAAATGAAAGCCATTGCTACTGTTAGTATGTTACGGAATTACCCCGCTGGATTCCGTGGTGTACCAACTAAACTTAAGTTAGACTGCTAACTTTTACTCATAGCTAAGTAGAGAAAGAGACGCAAGATAATAAGGCTTTATTAAGTTTAACTGACACTTTACGGCTAAAAAAAACTCTTAAGTATAAACGCATTTAAAACTAGTTCGACTGCTCGAAACCTTCGCAGTCTCTTTCTCGTTCTGCCTGTTAGGAAGAGATAGCAATAGTTTTACACAGGTTTAAGATGGTGTTCAAGAGAATCAGCGCCAAGTAGCTACTGAATCTGCGTTCGCGATTTATTTGCCAAAAATGTAAACAAACATGAATTAATGGAAAAATAACTTAGTTCTTACACAGTCATTCCTAAAGTTCAGTTTACGCTACAACTTCAAGCATTTTTATAACTTTTTCAATAGTGCTAGTCACTCTGAAATCAACTTTATTTTAATTGAAATAAAGTTGACATTTGTTTAACTTGAAATAGGGTGGAGGTGCAGCACTGCGCACTTTTACTATAGGTATCCACATTAAAATTCAAGCAGTGTGCAAATAATAAAACTCACCTGTTCCACCCAAAGATTGGTGGTCATGACCTGGTTTTTAAGGTTGACCTCCATGAGCTGTGACAACTTCAGTCCCAGTCTGACTGTCAGTATGTCACTGACATTCGTCACCGGTCGTATAAGACGGTTGTAGTTACTTAGCAGATCATCGTATAATCGCTTTACGTCTGGATTTGCTTCGAGCAGTTTCACACCTGGAAATAGCACACAGAACAATTTACCTCCAGGCTTCTGTTTGGCTAATTCAAATCTGCTGTCAGATCTTAAAAGCGGTTGTAATTGTTTGACCTAAATATCAACGAACAATCATAAATATTGAAATTCAATTAACATGGTTGTAATTTATCTATAATATGTATGTATTTAGAAATATATAAGTATGTTTATCAGTTGTCTAGTACCCATAACACAAGCTCTGCTTAGCTTGGGACTAGATGGCGTTGTGTGATAGTTGTGGAATATTATATTATATTAAAATGTAAATTGTAATTGGGCACTCGTCTATCTGTCTACGAGTAGCATAAATGGATAAGCTGCTTTCAAGAAATAATATGCTCTTGAACTATTGAAAAAAGATAATCTCAATTTTATTATCTAAATGAACTGTTCTTCTCATATAGGGATGAGACTTGTACATAGGAACATTAACATACTCATATTAAAACATAATCCAATGGCCTCCAAAAGTTAGTTGGAATTTTTCCACTTCTACTGAGACACACCACATTATGATTTAAAATTATAGTGATCCAAATGTTTGAACTGCTATAACGTTTTAGGTAACTGACTAATTCAACTTTCTTTGACTTATCATAAAAAATAATCAAGTAATCCCGTGTCTGTTTTTTTTATGTGGATTATAGAGGTAAGATTTTCGACGGTTCGCCAAGACAGTGCCAAAATCGACACACAATTCTGCAGGCGACTGTACATACTACCCATAATTCAATTTCACAACAAAATAACTAGAATACACTACCTAGATAACTAGAAGACACTTTACTTACCAAAACAGCTTCTGGCATAACTTAACAATATAAACACGAATCCCAGCTTCATTTTGATAGATATTTGTGATGTTTTTCGTATATTTTTAAAGGGACATGTTTACAATTCGCGAGATGCTGCTCAATAGTCGAGATGAAGGTAGTAAGTAGCGCGCATGCGTAATCAATAGTAGACTTACGCCTTTATTGTTTTGAGAGCTGCTAATTCGCAACGTTGTGGTTTGTTTACGAGGACATAGATGGCGCTACTGTTATGCTGATGTTGCGAATTTTTGAAGAAAGTTTGGCGATAAATTTTTCCACTTCAAGAATTTATTAATGCACTCAATTATTTTTTCCTAGGTATGTTCGGTACAGCTTAAAATTCTTTATCTTCCTTGTGTGATACATTGATCTGACATAGACAGGTACACACGACGACACATCTACCTCTATACATTTCCAGTTTTATCTGGCCTCGCATTGTATAGGCTTTTCGTACAATGAGAAGTTAGCTTATGCTAGAAATATACATAACATAACATAATCAGCCTATAATGTTCCCACTGCTGGGACACAGGCCTCCTCTCTGTGAGAGGGAGTGGGCCAGATCCACCACGCGGGCCCAGTGCGGGTTGGTAGATGTCACATGTCTTCGAATTGTTGGTTCTAGGACACGCCGGTTTCCTCACGAAAAAAAATCAGCTTTTTCATACAAAAGTTCAATACTTACTTGACCAAAATGTATGAAACAGCAGATTTTTTTTTTCGTGATTTCAGAGTTGGTCCCATAGTGAAAGTTGTTCAGTTCGATGGTCTAAAGCACCTCTTAAAGTTTGTAAGGTTAATTTTTTAACACCTTATATGTATACCTACTTAGCTTGATTTGTCGTCGTGCGAATCTGTTCTCGAACTGAAAAAAGTGTAGGTACTTATGCCAAATAAAAAACAGAAATTAATTGATCATAACTTTACAGCAATAATAATAATTTAATAATCACTAGCGGGAGGAAACACCAAGGAAGCTGGAGTATAAAACAAACAAAACAATGTTTAAAAATAATTTATTAAATTAAAATAATAATCACAACTGACACAATTAATACATATAATAAAATAATATATCGTAAATAACCTATCCTATTTATTTACATGAGTAGATACGTATTTACCGGTTTAGGTATCTTTCCGTCTATTATTCGCAATTATAAACATAGCTGTTTATCGAACAAATTATTTATTGTAGCTTTTCTTCGTAGCGTACTCGTAGCTTTTCGCCGTAGCGTAATATTTCTTCGTAGCACGGCGTAGCAGGTGTAGTCCCATGCCTAACATTCGCAGACAAGTTGGCTTCGCATCGGAATAATTTGGCAGTAAAGTACAATCAATACAATTAGTAACTAAAACGATTCGTTACATACATATAGGAACTAAGCATTGCTCAACTATCTTTCGTTTTGCCTCTTAATACTATAACTTCTTCTGTAAGGAAACGACTCGTGGGAATCTTCATTATCTGCGGAAGTTAAGAAAAACGTACGTTACACAAATACACAATGTTCTCAAGAATCTTATTTGCCAACTGAGTGGTAACTCCCGTATTTTTAAGAACTTTCGCATGCTAATCTCAGTCTGTGTCAATTCAAAATACCTCTTTACATACATACATTTTTGACATCGCTAAGATGAGATCGATTTTAATTATGATTTTAACTATGAGAATTGGCCTTCAGATATCAACTGGTCGCTCCATGTAAAAATACTGGTATTCAGCTGCATCCGGTTAGACTGGAAGCAGACCCCAACATAGTTGGGAAAAGGCTAGGCAGATGATGATATCAACTGCATAAAATCAAGCAATAGGATTGACAACAAAACACTCACCTCTAACTTGATATTTCGGTAAGGGCCATAAACTGAACGGATAGAAGTAAGCGTTCGGCAACCTTCGCACCACTATCGTTTCTTCTTGCACCATTTTCGATCCTGGAAAAAATTCTTGTAAATAAGTTAAAATTACTTAGTAAGTGAAGTGCTACTTTCAATACGTTGAGTATTTGCCTACCAGCGCCCTATATTGCCTCGTAATTGCGTAACACACTAACAATCAAAATCTGAATCATTTTGAAGTATATTGCTAATCCATTGCTACATATGTGCGAAAAATTTGTCTGCTCTACAACGTAAATAACGCAATGAATGTTGTCCCCTGAATTGTCAATTACCCCGTTCGGTTAATTTTTTTAGTCTCCGAGGCCTGCACGAAAATTAAAACCGAATACTTAAAACGTTCGAATTTCGTTAAAAGTTTCGTGCAAGGTTCTCTGATTGTATTGCGTTCTAAACATCTAACATAAAACATTGTCGCGAATGTCTTTAATAGTAATCTTTATAACGATGTGGTATACGTTAAAACGCGATCATAGATGAACTCAATATCTCTGCCAACTGCTGGACAGCAAAGACGCAACACCAGCGGGGCAGTTGCGTAACACATTATCAATCGGAATCGGTTTCATTTTGACAGTTCTACAACATACATTGCGTTACTTACGTGTTGAGCAGACAAATTTTTCGAACTTATGAAGCAATGGATTAGCCTTTGCTTACAAATTATTCGGATTCCGATTGATAGTGTGTTACATAATTAGGATGCAGGTTCTCAGCCTTCCCTATTTCATTTCATTCACAATACCTACGATTGCCGATACACTGCCCAATGAAGATAGCTAAATGAATGATAACCGTCTTTTCCTAAATGCCCCGACAAGATAATCCCTACCGGGTATTAAATCCATGCTGGTTACTCGAACGCGGAAGCGGTAGGGCAGCAATATTAATCCCCGGTGAGAAACTAGGAAGACAGCGCATTCAATGTCACAGGCATTACGATGTTATTAAAATATAGTGTTGGAATCTTCCTGCATATTACGACGCTGGTCGCCTGTTTCCATCCTTCCTGAATATAATAATCTGGCCGATATTTCCAACTGAACTATGTTTTAGCGAAGGTGACGCAAGGGAATCGGTCAAGGAATCCAGATCAAAGAATAGGCTGCCAGGATCGAGCATTTAAGAGTCATTGAAGACTTATCTAGGCCAAATGAGCCGCGATCTTTTGTTGAAGTTTACCTAACTTATTGCACAACTCATAATGCGAAGCAGACAGTGCTTTACGATCGAAAAAAAAAATTATATAACCATTGTAAAGATAATTTAATAGAGATGAATCCTGTACTTTTCAATAATTGATTTAATGTAGTAGAAACGAAAAAAACATCAAAATATTTCTAAAAAAATTCCTTCAATCAAGTGTGAAACCTGAAAACGTTGTAGTTTGTGAAAAAATCAATATTTTTATTTTTAATAGATTCTTTTTACCCATTGGAGGAACCCTATTGAAAATGGCTCTTTTATTCAAAGTAGTTTAATTATAATTAATAAAAAACTAACTAATATAATATCTATATCTATGATTTTTTATACGATCAAATAAGCATTATGAGTCGTGCACTTTTGGATTTTCACAATTATTGTAAATTTATTTAAATGTACTAATAACTGTTTCTACTAAATCAGTCATTAAGTCCACTACTTCAGTCTTAATATTTATTCCTAACTCAGTAGAGAATGCTCCTGTCCATATTTCTGCCAACCCTTTTCCGAGAAAATAAACTTATTGCCCTTTTTTGCAGGCTGACGACTACCCAAAAAGCTTTTGCATCTTTTGGTGCATTTGTTCATTAATTCCGAACGGCAGTCTTCCATTCGCTTCAAAGCTACAAATTCCATACAGAGAACATTCATAAACCAATGTTGACAATTGGCCTACATGTACCAGCTACTTCCCGGTTGTGTGTGTTAGGAACCACCATTTATCACTTAAGGCGATGTGCATAAAAATGAACGCCACAGATTTATGGATATTGGACATAATTGATGTTGCATAGCTTGTAACAACGTTTGCGTTAGAGAAAAACATAAGATAGCCTAGCCTGCTTTTCATTCCTTAGTTAGATAGTTCTCGAAAGCAAGCAACATTCGGAACGCAAGGAGCTACAGATCCTTACTTGACCCGTGTGTCCTTGGGTGTGGGACAGAAGCCAAAAGTCCTTTAAAGTAAAAGCACGATCCCTGACACGACAATAAGAGAAAATGTTTGGCCCTCACATTCTCACTAAATTGTCAATCAAAAGTACATATGATGTCGTGAGTTCAAGCAGGCGCTTGCAACCTTTAGGTTAATTTAAGTCTATATATAATGTAGAATTGCAAAAACAAAACATTCAGGAAGCATTCATCGAACTTCATTTTTCCGTACCAGTTTCTCGTACGAGGAAGTAAAAAGAAAGGGCTTGATGCGACGAAAAAGTACAGCGTTTTGGCGCTTTCCAAAAATGGAACACTCTGAAACTTCCATCCGCTCAACTGTTGAAAAATCAAAATTTGATTTATAACTATAGAAATTCAATTGTGGCTCATTAGCCACAGTTACTACGATCCATATTTATACAAGCCTAATAGGCGCGTTAGGAAGCGGATGAGAAAGCAGTTTTCAAAGAACAATCAGCTCGGCTCGGCTTGTGTTAACTTTTGGGGTTTCTGATTTTTTTATCCAAAGGCACAAAATGAAATGTCTCAACTCGAATGGAAAGAGGGTGTGTCCTAGGTGCTTATAAATAAAATGCATCGTAAATATAACCGTGATGACGTGGGACGTGTTTGAGAAGCGGATGGATGCAAACGTGACTAACACGTGAATCTTGGTGAGACATTATGCGATAAAGTGGTTGAACAGCTAACAGGAACAAAGGCCTTGTTTGTAAACACCTCGACACAAAAAATATCTTCTAATTTCTTTCATTTGAAATCTGCCAGGATGATTGACTTGACATCCCAAAATCGGTAAATGCCACCATCTCCGATTTTCTAGGTCTGTTAGATTCACAATCAGGGTAGCCATCAAGATACTTTATAGCATTCCATTTATGTCACAGACTATCAAAAAGTACTCTGTGGTCACAGAGATTAATGTCAACAAAGATCTAGGCTAGAGCGGAAGAGGAAGATATGTAGACAATAAACGTCATACAATCTGAGCAGATGGCTTCAAACGTGACTCCTCACGAGACGTAGTAGGAACCTTTATGACTGTAGGTGTGAAGTACTTTAGTTATTAACGGACTATAAAATCTTTCCTTAGCCGACTGCAGAATTGTAAACAGCTGGGACAATTTGCATTCTTTTATATGACATGAGAACTTCCTGCATTCATCGTATCAATTTTGCAGAAATTCGTGTTTTCGTGAAGGGACTGACTTGTCTATCTAAGCCTTCATAGCAGTGACTTTGTCAATCTGTTGATTCTGTATCCTAATGCAATTACTACCTACCCCTTTTGGTAATTACTCCCAAATAATATGCCTGTTCATTCCATTTGTGTTAGGAAAGTAATTGCTGATGATGAGGATATTTTAATAACACCGTTTGAATTACTTTTTCAGAGACGTTTTGTCTACCACACGACACAGACGACGGTCGACAGAATCTGACTCCGAAGAATCCTAAAAATTCAAAATTAAGGCCATACAGTGACATCAGTTAAAATAAATGATCCCAATGTAATCTCATGTTTTTAGACAAAAACAACAACAAATTTAGCCTCGAAATAGTTCACGAAATATGACCAAGTGTTGGTAACCTACGCACAATTTGCGATGGACATTAAGGAAATGGAACATCATAAGTGGGCCTCGGGAGGACGAAATTCGCGCAGTGTGTCATGACAGTGACCTGTATACAAATACGATTTGTAATGGTATAAAGTGGTATCATTTTCATAACTGTTATACCTTCTGGAGAGTTTATGATGATGTTTGGATTTCTAGATAAGACCATAAGCAAACCACTACGGCCAAGAGGGTCTGGGGCTGCCGCCCAAAGAACTGTCTGCTCACTGTCTGCCGACAGTGAGGGGCGGCGCTGGCTGCCCCCGCAGCCTGCCCAATTTACAACATATATAACAATTAACAATAACAATAACAAGCTAGGTGTCTAGCTTGTGCCAAGGGTGTGTACCCTTGGGAGACTACATTTAGCTCATTCATAAATTTCTAGCAAAAGTATTACGACTCGAGGAGGATCAGATTTAAAAGGTTAGGAGAAATAAAGCCTAGTAGTAAGCCTAGTAGTGTAGTTAGTCTTATCAGGAACGGGTTTCTGTGGTTCCAATTCTGTCCGAATTTAAACCAAATTCTTAAGACGAAGTTATGTGTCTTATCTTTTATTCAAACAATGGCACGAGAAACAATCGTAAATAGGTCAAAATAACTTCACACTTGTAACGATTTACAAACGTTTACCGACGTCCGGTGTGTCGGTAAGTGCACTACTAATATGGGTCAAGCGATCAAAGACGCCGCAAGGATCGTTGACATGCTCCTGAGTTCACTTAGTTACAGTTTTGGTGTCAATGATCTAAATGGAGCTACGATCACAGGTCTTAAAATACTCGGAGTGCGTTTTATGATTTATAAGACGTTTGATTGATCGTTTTATGCGTGTGGGCACGCGGATTGCGTGCTTAGAGTCATAAAGATTGATATGTTATGCTGGCTGCAGAATTTGTAAAAGACTAGGCGAACTCTGGTAGTTTTAGCTAATATTTATAAGTTGGCAACTAGTAACTAATATTTTACTACCGTAGTAGCTTCGAGAAACGCTCACTAGCAAACTTGTAAAAAATATTCGTTCAAGGACTCATATTATTAGTCTAATAAGCTTCGAGAAATAGGGACTATTAATAATTATCACTCGAAATTACCGCAGGAAAAATAATTTTATTTTTATTCGTTGTTCCTGCTTTACATGAAAAAATTGACAACAATCAATAGAAGAAAGTACTCTGTGAAGAACACTCAATTTCTTCTTCCTCCATAAACAATCTGTCTATGATCCAAATTGAAGAAAGGTTGCGCTCCGCGCTCCCATACCTACTCTTTTGCAAATCGAAATCAAAAGTCATTTATTCAAATTAGGCTGAGAATCAGCACTTTTCGAACGCCAAAATGATCCTGGTGAAGAATCTTGCCGTCATCACTGAATGAAACTTTGAAATGAAGTGTATTTGGTTCTCACAAAATATGTTTACAAAGTAGGTAGATATATTCAAATCTCCATGAAACCCGGTGATTTCATGAAACTCAAGATTCTCTATCCCTTAGGACCGATTGTTAACATTGTTTGGGTTTAGGAAGCATAATCAGCCTATAATGTTCCCACTGCTGGGACACAGACCTCCTCTCTGCGAGAGGGAGTGGGCCGTAACTCACTACGCGAGCCCCAAACGCAGGCCGATTTCGGGCTAGCGGATGTCACATGTCTTCGGATTTTTGGTTCTAGACACGCCGGTTTCTACACGATGTTTTCCTTCACCTTTTTGAGAGCAGTGACGAAATAATTTACACAAAGTAAAGTGCCTGCTTGGGTTCGAACCCACGACCTACAACTCGTAAGTCGCGACCACTGGGCCACCACTGCTCATTCACTGTTCACTATTCATTTGAGAAGCGTTCAATAATTAATCCATACTAATATTATAAATGCGAAAGTGTGTCTGTCTGTCTGTTACACGGACATCTATGGTCTGTTACCTCTTCACGCTTAAACCGCTGAACTGATTTAGATGAAATTTGGTATCTTAGAGATAGTTTGAGTCCCGGGAAAGGACATAGGCTATTTTTATCCCGATATTCCCACGGGATCGAAACATATGCGGGTGAAACCGCGGGGCACTTCTAGTACTTTAATATTATTAATTAAGATATGCAACCATTTTTGTTTGCATCGTGAACCGCGATCTATAAGTCACCTTCGGTATTTGGTAACGACTGACTGACTGCAGCTGCTTCGTTGGTCTAGTGGTCGCAAACACTGCTGCTGTGCATTGGGTTCGATTCCCAGGGAGGGCAAAGTGTTGTTTGGTTTGGTCTCAGTAGCAGTCCAGTCTGGATTGGTGCCCAGTTGATGGCCCCCTATTTAAATGTGGCTCATCATCATCAGCCTATAGCAGTCCACTGCTGGACAAAGGCCTCCCCATTGCACGCCATTCAACTCGATTTTCAGCAACTCTCATCCAGCTGAAATGTGTCTCGCCCCTATTTAAATGTTATTTCTGAAGCAATGTCAAGTAAAAAACAAGAGGCGATTGATCTGAGAAACAACAGGCTCCTTGTATGACCTCGTTCGATGCCCTCATTATTTTGATGAGCTGGACAATCCAAATGATGCAATGGGACAATTTTACACAAAATAACCTAGGTAGGTTTTCTTTTAAATGCAAAGTACCACCGATGCCTCTGGAAAACACCAGGATAATTTTACCATATCTAGAGCTGGATTTACGTAGATAGATAAACCATTCTAAAAATACACGCCCCTCCACTAAAATTTATATAGAAACATTTGAAATGTCTATGCAACAAGCAATGATGGGGCGTTCATTTTTAAAATCCTTACCTACCTATAAGCAACAACGTTTAGCGCTATAAAATATTGCAATCATTTTCTACCTAGAAAAAATTTAAGTTTGATTTTGACTTTGCCAAAGCTAAATTTTTCATTAATTTTTATAGGCGAAGGTAGTGTGACGATCTAATATAATTTCAGAATCAGAACTTTATTTGCTATGAATGTAGGTACAGGTATAAGATGTTGTACAGACGCCAGCACATCAGGCTACCCGAAACTGTCAAATTTTCCCAATTAACTTTGAACCTTATACTTTAGCAATAAAGTTGAAAATCTATTAAAGAAATTTGACAGATTGTAGTACCTTGATGTGCTGGCGTCTGTACATAAATTAAAGAGATCGGCTACAGTCTACCTTACGACGTGCAAATTATTACAGAATTCAAAATAATACATACAAACAAAAGAATGTCGACAAAACAAAACAGAAATTATAGTAAAGTCAATTAATAATATTATAGTCAGGTAAATAAGTCTTACAGGGTTAATTTAGGAATTAATTATAGCAATCATAATCTGGATATGGATTTGCAGGGCCTAAATGGCCAGAGATAGCACAAGACGGGAGGTTTGGAAAGAAAAAGGGGAGGCCTCTGTCTGGCCAGCAGTGGGACACAAAATAGGCTAAGAAAAAAAATCTTGAATAGATCTACAAATTCTACACTATTATCAATATTGTGTACCTACCTAAACATAACATCACGCCTGTTTTTCTACGACGAGTTAGGCAGACTTGTTCCTGCCTACAGTAGTGTACATCGACTTTTCGCCAATTATGTTTAAGTAGGTACCTAATAAAGTTAATAGGTACCTATCCAGTATTTTATATCAACAAATAATAATAAAACATTTACCTTTATTATCGGACCTGACTGGCACCGCAGGCGCAGCGTTGACCGCGTTCACGGCAAGCGCGCATGCGTAGAACAAAGCAGTGCGCGCGTACGACATGCGTGCAGCGGCAGTCACGACTGAAGGACTGATTGGCAACTCGGCGGCAATTCTCAACGTTCATGTTTAATTGTGCACACAATTGGAGCTACGATGTAGGGCTGCGAGTAAGAAGAAATTCAAGGTACGAAGTCCTATGTGATTTTAAACCGGAGTCATCGAAAATAAAGGTAATTTTTCTGCATTTCTGCCCACCCCAAGGTTGTGCCCGTCAAAACAGAAATAGGTCATCCTTAGGTCATCATCCTCCTGTCCCTATCCCAATGTACTTGGTGGGCGTGGGTTGGCGACGGCCCAGCATGTCTAATCTGTCATCTTTGTTAACCGCCGTCTCGGTAGCCAACCTTTTCTACTCATATCATCTGTCACAAAATCCATTCACCGTTCTTAAGGTATTCCCTACTCTTATACTTACCATAAATACAGAAAACTTTACTCCCAATTTCCTCGGCATGCCCATACCATGAAAACCGACTTTCACTGTTCATACGAGATCTTGGGAGGGCAGAAACAAGCCAGGGGCGCTTCCCTGCTCCAGGACAAGATCGCCGAAATCCCAGATTATGTAGGTACATTCTGTTTTGGGTCTGCTGATTTTCTCCTGCTTCCATTTCTATAATCTGCTCTGTCTGCTCGTGCTCTGTTCTGCTCTGGATCTCAGGTGATTAGGACAACCCGAAGTAGATCTTTAAAATACCTGCTGATTTTCGGCTTTATTATTGCGTCCGCGCAACACTGGTCACTTTCCCTTACTCGTCAGTTTATTAAATTCGACAGTTTCGTTGATTAGTCAGTTTCGCTGATTGGATAGTTTTACGGATTATTAGTTGCGTCAACACGACAGTTTCCAGTGAAAAATGGATAATGAACTTCTTTCTTTAACTTTTAACTGTTTGATCTTTTAGAGGTTACATCGAAGTTTCTTAAATTATTAGGTAGGTACCCAATGGAATAGCAATAAAGGCTATTTAAGACTATAAGTAGAGAAAATTTATATTTAGCGAAGAATTCTGGCAAATTTTCAAAAATACAAAAAAAAATGTTCATAGGTACCTACCTACCCCATGAATTTTCACCTGCTTTATTATTGCACATTGATCACAATATCACCACCAGAAATACGTCACTCTATATACTTAGATATACTTAGATAGATGGCTCTTACTACAATGACAATGACAGCTTAAGCTCCCGATGCTATTTTAATTAGGGATATAATACCTAAAGCTTCCGAAAAACAAATTAGGTAACTTCCAACTTCTTTTATTTATTTTGTAAAACAAATAATACCCTCCTTTTCAATACACAGGGCCATTTCTCCAGCTAGGTACGTAGCTACTGGCCCGGGATAGTGTTTCAAAACAGTCGCCATAATCTGATAACTAAATGGCAACTGAAGCCTCAGTTGCCATTTATCTTGAATTTTCGAATTTACTATACCTAATGTGGACTCGTAGAACGATTTTTGGACTTGGTTTCTGGCCCCTATACAGATTTCTCTATATAAAAAAAAAACATTTCCATAAAATCTCATTTCTTGTTCTATTGAGGCCTGCAAAAAACTACTTACCTATCTATTTTAAACCTCTTTGAACAGTTTATGGTTGCGTATAGCAAAATTTTTAGTCTATAGGTAGGTACTGGATAACAAAAAAGAAATCCAAACCTATCATACTAAATCAAACTCCAAATTTTTCAAGTGTAATGTGTTTTTAGGTTATGAAATTGCAAAAACTACATCATTCAGTAAGAAGGAAAACTAACGATCCACATGACACAATAAAAAAGGTCACGAAAGAAAACAAAAGTCTTCGAGAACAGCTACTCGAAGCCACTGATAAGCAGCATCAGGAGATGTCTAGAGCTATAGACCTTAAGGAAAAAAATACGTATCTATTGACCAGGATACATGACGTGAAACAAGAAGCCTGTAAACTTCGGGACAATGCGTGGAGTCGTAGACTTGAGACTGGGTTCTCTTCAAGCCGAGAATGAGGCATTGAAAAAGCTCATCTTTAAAGCAAAAAAGTTGAGAATGGAAGCGTCCAAACACGCTGAGATGTTAGCTGAAGCTAACTATTATTTAGAAAACTGTCTTGCCGAAGCGTATATTGAATTATATTATTTGAGACAACATGGAAATGTGCGTACAAGAATTTCGCCATAAAAATCAATGAAAATATTATTGATCCAATCCACATGTGTAGTCACTATGATCCGTCGTTACAATAGTATTATCGTGTACCTTTTCGTTACTGAAAGTTTAATAATAAAAAAAAAAAATTATAAAAATTTAAAACTGCTTTACTTTTTTAGGGTTCCGTGCCCAAAGGGTAAAAACGGGACCCTATTACTAAAACTCCACTGTCCGTCTGTCTATCTGTCTGTCACCAGGCTGTATCTCATGAACCGTGATAGCTAGACAGTTGAAATTTTCAGATTTCAGAGATGTACTATAATAACAAATACCTACCTACTAAAAACAATAAAATAAATATTTAATATAATAATTTCCCATACAACAAACGTGATTTTTTGCCGTTATTTGCTCGATATTAATAACGGCAACAGTTGGCGCTTGAAATATTCATAGAATATTTAGTTGTAAGTATCGTATATTCACTTTAAAAATAAATAATTAAATTTAAATAAATAAGGGGGCTCCTATATAAGGGGGGCTCCTATAGGTACAACAGACGTGAAATCTGACCTGCTTGGAATCTGACGTCCATTACCGCTTTCATTTTTTTGTCGTTTTTTGCTGGATATTAACGGCAACAGGTAGACGCTTGAAATATTTACAGAATAGGTACTTAGTTGTATATATGTTATGGGCCAAGTGATTAATCGTGCAGTATTCATAATGCCCGGGCAATATGAATAATGCCCAATAAGAGCGGGCAATGTGATTATAACCAATCAATTTATCACATTGCCCGGGCATTATGAATAATGCCCAGTGCCTATTGGGCAGAGTGATGTAAAGCATGTTTAATACTACATTATATTAGTACATACATTTTTACATACATTTTTAGTGTAATTTGAAAACCGCAAATTCTGAAAAACCATAGGGGCCGAGAAAAAAATTCCCAAAGTTTTTTTTTTTTCGTTTGCGGGGCCCCTATTTCTGTGTAACCTAACCTCAAAAAACATAAAAGTTGCTTAAAAGGCGTAGTAGGTAGGTTCTAAAAAAAAAATAACCACGATGGCGATGGCGGGGTCTGTTCGCTCGCTTCGCTCGCTCACTAGACCCCGCCATCCCCTTCTAACCTAAACTGTCCGAGTCGGGGTGCCCCAAGTCCCGAGCTCGCTTCGCTCGCTCTTGCATCCTAAGTTGTCATTACTAATGTGTTATTATGTTGGTTTAGTGTGTAGTGGGTGTGGAGCCCAGTAGTTTTCACTAAGTGCTTGAAACTTAATAAAATCAAATAAGCATAAAAAATTGATTTAATCACATTAGTACTGAACTGTGATTATGAAGTTTAAAATAAAGTATTCATTTTAAATGCGAATCTAAATCAAAACAATGAGCCGAAGTGGCATCGTGCGGCTATTGCAAGGTCACGCGCTGCCCCGTTTCGGTCTCTGATTGGTTAGCGCGCGTCACGTGTTTGTTTCCGGCCCCGCACCGCAGCGCACCACGTAAAAATTTACCTATTAATCACATTGCCCGATCATCATGTAGCCATATTCATAATGCCCGGGCAATGTGATAAATAGGTGAGTTTAGATTGTAATTAATCACTTGGCCCGATATGGCTGGGCATTATTCATACTGCCCGGGCATTATGAATACTGCCCGCATTAATCACTTGGCCCATAACATATACACTTTAAACATAAATAATTAAATTAAAATAAAATGAATTAAGGGAGCTCCTATACAACAAACGTGAATTTTATATTTATGTAGTGTTAAATATTGTACGGTCGTACGGAACCATTCGTGTGCGAGTCCGACTCGCACTTGGCCGGTTTTTGAAAAATGTAAAGGCCATGGACCCAGATGATATACCTACTTACCAGTAGAAGAATGAAGGTGTTTGCCAGAACATTGCCAGAGAAAACTGAGATTACCCCGAACCAGTTTCGGTTTATGCCAGCTCGAGACACAATGGACGCCACTTTTGCGCGTGAAGTAGGTACACACGGCTACACATCAAGCTATACCTACATTTCCAGTTTTAGCTGACCTCGCATTTTATAGGTTTTTCGTACAACCAGAAGTCAGTTTATACTGGTTATGTATAGCTTGATGTGTAGCCGTGTGTACAGACGTGCACACAAGAACTTTCATATGGTGTTCATTGATCTGGAGAAAGCATAAATGTTATCCCGGGATGTGTTGTGGTGGGCCTTGAAACAGAAAGGTTTGCCTGGGAAGTATGTAGTTAATTCGTGCTATGCAGTCAATCTCGTACCTACATCCGGTCGGCTGCTGGCAACACCAGCAACGAGTTCAGTGTGGCTGTAGGCTTGCACCAAAGGTCGGCTTTAAGTCTTTATCTCTTCCTGTTGATTATGGACGCTCTGACGTCGGACATACCTACAGGAAGAGACACCTTGGTGCATGCTGGTTGCCACGACTTAATTCTTGTCGGTGATGATGGACCGGAGATCTGGAGCCAGATTGGAGAAATGGCAACAAAAGCTGGAGAATGGCTTGAAAATCAGCAGAATCAAAACTCTCCAGTTCTGAAGCCATAGCGGACTCGTTACCCGTGGTCCCGGTGCGTCGACCCATTACCGGGTCCATGGGTAATTTTAATTACCCGTGGTTCCATGGCATGATGGCATACGGGAGGGGGTGTACCGAATGTTCAAATGTCCATAAACATTTAGCGGCTATCTATTTTGTGGTAACTTAACACTAACCTTGCACAGAGGAGTCAAAAATTACCTACAAAGCTAATAAACACATACAAACTTCTAACTCTTATAAGAGTAGGATGCAATTTTTACACAACTCCGAGTGAAAAAAAAAAACTAAAAAAACTCCGAATGAATACATGAATTTCGTCCTCAAAATACCTATTTCATTTCGAACTGAGTTTACAGATATGCATATTAAATAAGTTTCGTTTGTTACACTATTCTGTACTAGAAAAACAAGATTTGGTTGATGGCCGCGAGAAAACAAAATGACGCCATCCATACCTAAAATCGGCATCGTCCTTTCTGTGAGTTTACTAAATACCGTATGTTATCCATTGTGACACGCGTCATCATGCCGCTCGTGCATTTGAGCACCATACTCCACGCGCAACTGCAGCTATCGACACGCGTCGACGGGTCCGACGGCTATACTTGCCTCTGTCGTCGACGCGTGTCGCTCGTGTGTATGCACACTTGCAAACGTTAGTTCACAAAAAGTTAATCCTAGGTGCAGCTAAAACCTATACAAATTAAACAAGAACATTCGACTGTAAAATCATTTATTAACCCTTAAACATCTATTCCCTCATCATCTTTTCCTTCTGGCGAGCCAACTTCTTCTTTGACAGCTTCTTCTTAGCGGGTGCGTCGTCAGCTGGCGCGGCGCGTGCAACGGCGTCCTCTCGCTCGCTCAGACAGACCTCGATGTGGCAGGGCGACGACATGTAAGGGTTGATACGACCGTGCGCACGATATGTGCGTCTGCGCAGGCAGGGAGCGCGGTTAACCTGCAGACAGATAAAGTCGGGTTAAAAATTGGTACATCCAATCATCGTCATGCTTGTTTTTGGCTGGCAGTGTCAGTAATTGAGAAAAGAAAGTTCCATAGGAAAAACTTTCTTTATGTTAACCACTTCTTGATGTATGCCTTCCGAAAACAGCGATTACGAGAAACTAGTAACACTGACAAGCAAGAAGGCAATATTTATCAACTAAGCTTAACCCTTCGTATGCTTAAACGTGGATCCACGCGAGACACAATGGCTTTTTAATCGTGTCTGTAATTACGGCATTCAACCAATTTATTTGGGGTCAGCGCAACGTGTCTTTTTCTTCCACACTTCTCTATTAGTCGTAAGTCTTCACTTGTAATAACTAACTATTAGAAGTGAATATCAAGTTTATCCACCATTCACAAAAAGTAATAAAATATTTAAAATGCTGAACTTGCACTAAAGACGGGATAAAGATAATGAAATAATTCTTGCATGGTACTACAAAATTATAAATAATTCTAATTGAATTAGGGAAAACATTAAATGAACATTATACAACTTACATTTACATCAACAATAATTTTGATTTGCACCTGAAAGCCATATTTAAGGACGCTATCACATTTTGAACTCGCTCAAGTTTAGGTATCTGAATCGCAACACAGCAACATTACGCGCACGCACACATTGAAACCATTGTTCGCTCGATTTTTATACGTAACTTAACTAATCTTGGTACTTGAAGATATTTTTTTTTAATTTTGCTGGTATTTATTTAGTAAAGTTAGTTGTAAGTTCGCAATCGAATTTGGTAAGTGTTATTAGTACTTACTATCTGCGTGATAATCATGTTTTTAGTATTGTTGAAGTTCATCAGTCAATACGTTCATTACTAGGTACCCAAAAACGACCTTAACATTTTAGTATTACACGGAACATCCACATTTATACCACAGTCTGCTGTTAGTTTGAAAATATGTACCTAAGTACTTTTAAATATTATTTTTGATGTCAATTGTTGGAGTATTTCATAATCAAATACTAGCCTGGGAGTTTATCGTAGAGTTTCGTTGTGATATTTAAAAATAATCATTCCCTTATGAAAACAGTAAGTATTTTATTTACTTAAAAATTAAAACAAAGTAAATCAAAAGTAATTTATTCAAATTAGGCTGAGAATCAGCACTTTTCGAATGTCAAAATTACAAAAGACAGTCCCCCAAAACGCCCGCCCTTCACTTCTTAGTGCTTTCGCTGGGAAGAAGTGGCGCAACAAACTCCCCAGCAGCACAGCTGTCTTTTCACATAGAAAATATTTCATTGTACAGACGCCAGCACATCAACCTATTACAATCTGTCAGATTTCTGTAATAGATTTTCAACTTTATTACTAAAGCATAAGGTTCAATGTTCATTGGGAAAATTTGACAGTTAGGTGTAGGTTGATGTGCTGGCGTCTGTACTACTACTATACTCCATAGGTTTAGGTAGCTAAATAAAGGTAAACAAAAAAACCACGCGACTTTCTTAACCGACTAAACGTAATACCAGTCTATTCAGTTGTCATGCTACGTCACAATTGTATTCTTCAATATAGCAACATTATTATTCACTAAAAAAATTACTGAATTGAAGAGTAAAACTGTGACGTAGCATGACAACTGGATATACTGGTCATCATCATCTGCCTAGCCTTTTCCCAACTATGTTGGGGTCGACAACTGGATATACTGGTATTATGAAGAAATTGGCCGTAAGTCGATTTGTCACAAACAAAAATCCGCCACCTTGAATAAAAAATGGATGTTATATTCGTAATCATCACCCCGAAAAACCCCAAAATCGACTATTAATATCGAATGTCTAAAAAAAATATTTCCATCATTTTAATTTGATTATAAAATAAATATTTATACAATCTTTATCCGTCATCTATATCCACTAAATAAATAAATTAAAAGTAAAAAAGTTTTTTTCAGATTTAAGAACTCATATTTACTTAGTTTGAAAATTGAAAAAAATAAAATCAATCAGATCATCTTATTTACTTGTTTATCTACACAGGTAAATCTCGCAACAAGCTTTTATATCATATAACTTGTGTACTTATTGACGTTATAAGTTGATAGTAAAAGTTTTAAAGGAAAATTTTATTTTATTCTTTTTAGCGCATTTAACTAAAAGCTTGTTTTAAAAAAAAGTTTTTACTTTTAATTTGTTTTTACTTTTTAGTTATCGCTTGACAGGTTTTTTTGTGGAGTTTAACTCGCATACGTATTCTGAGCAAGACCTTTCATTTGATACCCATGTTGTAGGAAAGCATAAAAAACTTAGTCCGCTATGTTTAGAAGTCCGCCATATTGCATTTAGAGTAACGTCACATTGTTTTTTGAGTTATTCTCAGCAAGCCCTTTCATTTGATACCCATATTGTTGCAGTGCATTAAAAGTAACTAGTCCACCATCTTTAGATGACCGCCATATTAGATTTATAGTGACGTCACTTTATTTTTCGAGTTATTCTCAGCAATCCCTTTCATTTGATACCCATATTGTAGGAGTGCATTAAAAATAACTAGTCCACCATCTTTAGAAGTCCGCCATATTGGATTTAGAGTGACGTCATTTTATTTTTCGAGTTATTCTCAGCAATCCCTTTCATTTGATATCCATATTGTAGGAGTGCCTTAAAAATAAGTAGTCCGCCATCTTGGGCGTTCCGCCATTTTGGATTTAGAATAACGTCACACAGCTAACCATGCATTGTCATCCAAACTAAACGTGCATACAAAATTTCAGCTCAATCGGTTGAAGATATCTGCTTCAAAATTTAGTTGCAAGAGTCCACCCGAACAAACATAGTTACATACATACATACATACATTGCAAGTTAAATAAAAGCTTGTAAAAATTACAACTAAGTATTTGTTTCTGAAACAAATACCAATAATCGTACTTAATTTTATTTCGGTCCGAAAAAGTATCAACTTCGTCCGACCTCAGTACACAACTCGGAACTCACTTTTTTACGTAATTATTTTTTGCGAGAAAGCGACACAGACGTGCTTCCACGAGCGCTTCTGAGCGCGGAATGACGAACCGCAAGTGTCCGCGGGTAGAAAATGTATGGAGAAATTTGAGAGCGTTTCTTATTTGTCTCATAAATGAAAAAGTTATTTATTTATCTACAAAATATTTAGCTTATCGTATAGAGGACTATATAAGCAACAATATCTTCTTATTTTTAAGTTAAAATATGCAGTGGATTTAGCTATATAGGTCCTTATTCAAACCCCTTTTTATTAAATTTCTTGCGATTACTGTGATGGTAAAAACGTATTTGTGTGAAAATTTTGTATGGGGCTATTTAATTATTATGGAGCCATTCTGGAGATGAATATATTATCTTTAATTTGAAACCAAGATATCCTTGCAGTTGCGACTCCAAGTTCACTAAAATGGTACCTGAAAAGTACTGTAATTCGTGGAAAAATGTGATAGCGTCCTTAATGGCAATCAAATTGTAAGTTAGTGTTTATGTTGTTGCAAGTGACCTACAGAAATTTCTATGAACAGCATTTTTATGAAATAGATGCTTGGTTTCACTACTACAACTGTCACTATACTCAGGCCATTACAAATGCAAAGTTATAAGTTACAACCCTTATGCAGCAGTGCTGGTGTTGTGCATAACTGTGGTATTGTTATTGGCATAATGAATTATAACTCTCCAACTTTGCATTTGTAATGGCCCTAGAGTAGTCAGTCACTAGTCAATGCAATAGCACAAGCAAAAAAATAATAAGCAAATCAGTGCTACAGAATGGTTATACTATGAATCTCATCAAAACAAATTATACCAACTAAGCTGCTTAGGCAGCACAAAAGAATCCTTGCAGAAATTACATTTGCCAAAAATAAATTGCAGTCTGACAGTTAGACTCAAATCACACCGAGATGGCAGCGAAGCGGCGAGCAGTTTCAGTGTCATAATTTTAAATTTAATATCATTACTAAAATACATAGTATCGCTTGAGAAACTCGAGTCGTCGGAGTGCTGGCGGCGCCGCGGGCGGCCGCGCAACCTTTTCAAGTTTCTCTAGCGATACTATGTATTATAGTAATGAAGGTAAAGTTTAAAATTATATGACACTTAAACTGCTCGCTACTTCACTGCCATCTCGGTGTGATTTGAGCCTTAGCTCATGTTTGCACGGACGTAAAAATATCGCGTCGGGATTGTACTGCGCACTGGATTTTCAACCCTCTGTGTTGAGCAGAGTATTGAGAATCCAACAGAGAACCTCCCAGCGCGTCAAAAAAAAACACGCTGTTGGATTTTCAACTCTCGGCTCTAAGCATTGCGTTAAAATCTCAGTACGAGAAAAAAAATCACCGCGGGAAAAAGCGCCCGCGCGAACCCGCGGTTATGTTATGTTGCCTTTCAACTGGTCTGAATGTTTCTGTTCTGCAGATGATAATGCTGAAGTAGCTCTAAGTAATGATTTTATAATGAACTAGCAGCACCCCGCAGTTTCACCTGCATATGTTTTGATCCCGTGGGAATATCAGGATAAAAACTATCCTATGTTGTTTCCTGTGACTCAAATTATCTCTATCCCAAATTTCATCTAAATCGGCTCAGCAGTTTATGGGTGAAGAGGTAACAGACAGACACACAGACTCATTTATAATATTAGTATGTATCCCATATAATAAACTGTAAAAGAAATACCGGTCAGTGGGTCGTCTTAGGGGCGACCAATAGAAATTTCATGTAAACATGGTGTCTCATGTTACACCACATAATAACATGTCTTTTTGTTGATAAATTCACTTCCTCACACCATTAATAATGCAACATAGCATAATATGGCCTGTAACCTATGACTAATTCTAAAATTCAGGCCTTATTAATGTTGCAAAGAAATTTTCATCTAAATTCAATATCATAAAATTAAGTAAACTATAGTTCCAGAATAGAATATTCACCTGAATGTGATCAATGACAAGCCTGTCAACGTCCAAGCCTTTGTAGTCAGCGTTGGATTCAGCATTTCTCAGCAGCTGGAGTAGGAACTCAGCAGACTTCTTGGGCCAACGACCCTGTGTGGTGCCAAACTGCTTGGCTTGTGCACAACGACCAACACCACCGTTGAAACGGCGGAACGGAATGCATTCCTTCTTCTCTGTAACATTCTTCAGGTAACGCACAGCGCGGCGCAGGGGCAGTTTCCTGATCGCCATGGCTGTCTCATATGTGTTCTGCAAGATACATAAAGGAAGACATTAGTTTTTGTGATACTTACCAGCCAAACTTTGGTTTGCCTATTTCCAGCAGTGGATTGACTGAAGCTAAATTAATTGTAGTTATTCACGGATTACTTGTTTGTTAACGGCAATATCAGGCCGATTTCATAAATAAGTACATGAAAATATATTATCGATATTTGACAGGGGAATGCAATTTCTTCCTTCCCACAGTATTCCTCAGACATAGGTAGCTGTTTTTGAGGTTATCGCCCTCAACGTTGAAAGGAAACTGTAAATATCCAAGAGAACAACTAACATTTCATCAGATTCAAAGACGGCAACAGTAAAACACTGCTTGATAGTTCTTGATGACAAAACTAACCTAAGATATCATTATCGCATAAGTTTGTTTTTCTACCCCAAACACTCATGTTAAATCAGTAATTTCGTGAGTTTTAAAGTTTCTAAACTACATACATGTAAGAAACATTAGTGTAGGAGTGTCAGTCCATGTGGAATCGATAACTTGTATACAAATAACAGTTTTGACTTTTACCTTGAAGTGAACACGGAGGTTGGAGCCACGCGCTTTGCATGACTTCGCTGGGTTATCAGGTTCCTTTGAATAACGCCCCATGTTTAGTTTCTGAAACACAGAGCGGCTTATGTCTCAAACGCTTTCGAACATAGGTTATCATTTTATAACATTCCGGCTTTTCACATATTTAATAAAATAAACACATGAGCAACAAGAATACACTGTCCTTAAATACACCATAACTGGATTTAATTCAAAACTAAGTAGTTTTCACGATTAAATTAGATTTTAACAAACACGAAACCAACCTCTCAGGAGAAAATTTAACAGGAAAAGGAATAGACAAGACGTTTTGACAACTAGAGTTTTGACATTGACAACTGTTACAAAATGCTGCCAGCCCAAATAAATAATTTTTTGATAAAAAAATTGTCTATGCTGATGTAGTGTGCCTAAGATGGCTTGTGGCTAAATAATAACAGCCGCACGGGTACACAATCAAGATCACTCTGTGCTTCGGAATGCACGTTAAGCTGTCTGTCCCGGCTGTCATTTGTAGATCTTAGAGTAGACAGTCGTTACGGGTGATCAGAAGCCTGAATGCCTGACAACCAGTTGCAGTCTCACCGAGATCAGTCAGATAGGTGTTCGCTCTATGTAAAATACTGATATTCAGCTGTATCTGGTTACACTGGAAGCTGACCCCAACTTACTAAGGAAACAACTAGGCAGATGATAGTGTGCCCAATACAAAATAAAAAAAATATCTATTAAAGGTAGAAGTATTGACACGGCACGGCACACGAAGAAGAAGAAGATTTCACCTATTTCAAGAAATCAGCAATGTATTTATTGATCCATAATATTGTCATCATCGACATTTTATGTTCGCATAAGTCGTCAATATATGTAGGAAACAGCTGATTCCTTTTACGCGATTTCAGGTTTTGTTTTGTCCCATATTAGTAGTTATTCATATCGTGTATACAGGACACGAATTGGAATGAATAAACGAAATGTCATATTTATTGTAAAACTTACGGGAGGGAGATTTATTTATGGAGCCATAGCTATAGTCACGCCATCTACAATTAGGTTTGACCGACCTTCCCGTGTTTCATTGGGGTAAAAAGTTAATTTAAAAAAAGCAACATAAAGCATGATACATACGGCTCTAATCATTGACTTACTATGACCATTATCTTTATTGATCCAAAGAAATGCCTTTTAGACAAAATAGATGGCGCTACAAGTCTCGCTCTCAGTAATTATTCTTCAAAAATAAAAATACCACTACAGTGCGCGGTGCGCGGTGGTTAGATAATATGAATGTATCTTTGTTGTTATTATTCCCTGGATACGTGTAAAGTTTTTTTTTTCATCCAATCGACTGTAAAACAAGAATTAAAATGGGGAAGGAAAATACTGAAAACTTTTTTTGCATAGGTACTTTATTATTTGTGCTGCTAATATTACCACTACATTTTGATACTGTAAAATTACACTAAATATTAGTAAATTTTGATATGCAATCAAAAGTAATTTATTACAAAATGTATTTTTAACAACCCTGATTTCGAGCTAAATTACTGTTGTTTAGCATTTCATGTAAGTAATGTATACAGAATTTTTAATTTTAAACTACTACAAATCGTTATCATAATTTTATATTAGCTATTTATTTACAATAAAATCGTCTAGCTTATAAGTGCGCGATCTACATTCTTTTACATTATTAGATATAACCACGTAGAGTCGTTGACAAGGTTACACTCTTATAACTAGGGTATATTCAATGAATTAAATTCATTACAATTGCTTTTTTATGTTATATTATAAAGTATTTTTTCTAATTAACTAAACTACTTATACAGGACTAGATTATGTTTATTACTCGTGCTTGTGTGACTAGATCCAACGCTTTTTATCATCGTAAAGTGCACCAGGGAAACCTTTTTGCGGTTGTGGTTTATTGACTGATTTTACAATATAGCAACACTAGGCTTAACTGTCAAATAGTAAAAATATGAATCAACGCCCTCTAACGGTTGACACTTTACTTGGTTACAAAATAATACAATAATTCAATGCCGACGGCCATTTGTTTATTTTAATTACTTAAATTATTGCAAGCAAATAAATTTACTCCTGAAATATAATGAAGGTGAGATTATAATATTATTAAACCCGTGTTATTTAAAAGCGACTAGTCATTTTGGCAAATTGGGACAGCTCAGGGACCAAACTCACGGTGCATTTAATTTTGTTTTTCGTGCCCGCTTGCACCCTAGATTGCGGAAATGTAGGAATAGTGGCTCCCAACACAGAGGGTTGTAGTCCAACTAAATACGGGCACGGCTACCAGCCAGTTTCTCAAACGAAAATTATCGCAAAATTAATGTGACAAATTGTCAAGCGCGCGTAAACTGCTGCGTTTGGTTGAATGATTTATCAAGAGCCAATCACATCGCTTGACTTGTGTTTAATTTTGACGTGTCGGTAATTTTTGTTCCAGAAACTGGGTGAAAAAATCACACCGTGAAAACTTGGTCTTAGTGTACCTATTCATTTACAACTAATTAAGACTAGAGATATGTATTTGCTGTAGGAATTATTGGCTAATGCGGCGTCGGTGCAGGCGGAGGCAGCAGGGGTAAAGGCGCGACGCAGGCAACGCAGTCTCTATCTGGAAAAGAAGAAAATAAAGTCAGTTAAGGTGAATGCGCAGTGGTAGACCGCGAAATTCAAATTTTCTTACGTTTTTCGCAATTTGCAGATCAGTGTCAGGTTGTATTTTGATCAAAATTTGATTCGCGACTATAACAGGTACACACGGCTACACATCAAGCTATACATAACCAGTATAAGCTGACATCTGATTGTATGAAAAACCTATACAATGCGAGTTCAACTCAAACTGGTAATGTATAGCTTGATGTGTAGCCGTGTGTACGTATTTACAGAATTATAATCATTAGAATCATTAATACCTACATCTTTCTAAGTTAGATTTGTACCACGACAACAAATCTCTTATGGAAAACTGCTTAGTGGTACAAATCTAAGAAACTGTCCGTCCCGCGACTTCACAAATAAGTGAAATGGACGAGAATATCGATCCTTGTCTCGCGGTACCGGTAACATAATCCGAATATAATTGCGGCTTCCAGTAGGTACTGCCAATTAAGAGCTTCTACACCAGTAAATATGGACGATTGATATGAATAACTTCATTGAATGAAATGGAAATGTTGGGAATTTGGGCACGCTGTTTAATTTGGCGGAAATTTAGGTCATTTGGTATTTTTGCCAGAATAGAATAGAGTAAACATTTATTTTGCAAATATGGGTACCTAATACTTACATAATAGGTTTTATGATACATTACTGCTCGGCAATATTTCACCATTCGGCATGCAAACTGCCAGCCTAGTTTTAAGTACCTACCTACATTTAAAAAACTTAAGCGTGTAGAATAAAGGGTCCACGAAACGGTCATTGCAATTATTGTCAATTGCAAGTATGTATCAATGTTTTGTTTGACACAATCGCTGAATTTTGTAGACGATCAATTTGCGCATCAATAAGTATGTATCTGTCGCCGTAAGATGGTTGAAGCCGTGATATAGTTATATGAAAGTGCTTCATAACTGTCTTACTAGCGGAAAAATATAAAAACAGATTGTTTTTATTAAGGGGACTACATAACCTAAACCCACATAAATAGCGGTCATTGCATGTCGGACTACATAGAAAAGAAAGAGAAGCTCGATGACACAACGCTGTTAATTTATTGCAAAATATGAAGCAATTGTCTATTTACAAAAAATCTATTGTTTGGACAAAAAATCTGAATTAGTGTATGTATAAGTACCTACCTATTAATAGATATACCCTTTTCTTTTCTATCGTATCAAATTAGTTGTATTATGTTTTCAACACAGTCTCTAACTAGCATATACCCTGAAGAATATCACATATTTTTTTGATTTTGTTTACTGTAGTCGATCATACACTTTTAGGCATTATAAAACTTGCGTTTTTTTCGTTTAGGTCCTGTAGGCCCTTAATGTGAATAAAATTATTTGAATGAATACTTATAACATTGTTTGTTTTGGTGGTGGTAGGTCTAGAAAAAAGTTCGATAACTTACACTTACCACGATCATGCATATAATGCAGCGAGGGTCGCAAGTCGGGCAGCCTCCACGGCTCGACCCTGGACTCCTCATCCCTCTCCACCTTGGGCACCAGGCCGCTCCAGCAGTTCTCATCAGGCCGAGGAGTCGGCACACTGCTGATTGGCCAGGTGCATGCCTGTGGAGGAAAAATCACTGTAGATCGAGAAAGCCCTGCCAGATAGGTCCGTAGAGGCTTAGTTTGCATGGCTTTGCCAACCAACCTCCACGAAGGTTCGAGGCATGTATGAACTACAGGTAACAATAATGTTAACAAGGCTAAATGCAATGTCCCCCGCGCATAAAGTGTGGTCGGCAGCCGCCTTCCCAGCGTAGCAACAACTTGTGTTCTGAATAGATTATGTAAGAAACGTCACTGTGCTAATGAATAATTAGTAGACTTTATACCAGACACTGGCATTTTATTTACTACTAGCAGCGCCCCGCGGTTTCACCCGCCTAAGCGTCGATCCCGTGGGAATATCGGGATAAAAAGTATCCTTTACTCAAACTATCTCTATACCTACCAAATTTCATCTAAATCGGTTCGCGCGAAGAGGTAACAGACAGACAGACACACTTTCGCATTTATAATATTAGTAGGTATGGATCTTCTCCAAACGCGACCGTTTCCACTGGGCCACCACTGCTTCTTATAGTACCTACATTCTTTTTTTTTTTCACAGAAATCAGTGTTGTAGTATATCTATTTCGGAAATAGACAGGGGTAAACACTTTTCATCAAAAGTGGTCACTTTCTGCTATTTATACCGTCCTAAAGTTAGCAGCAAACCAACGGGTTTGCCAATAGTTTGTCATCTGGCAAAAATATGAATGGTCTACATTTGAAACTAAATTCTCGCTATATTATAACACTAGCTTCTGCCCGCGACTTCGTCGACGTGAAATTTCCTGTTCCTCCGACCCACCCCGTCGCATCGCATCGTCTACCCATGCTATTACTTCGTTTTCCCTTGGCGTTCTTTCTGACTTTTTCTTTTTGTTGGTCTCGGGTCCTAAGACCCTAACGTGATGTTAGCCTATAGCCTTCCTCAAGACTTGAGCTATCAAATGCAAAAATATTTGTTTAATCCGAATGGTAGTTCTAAAGATTAACGCGTTTAAACAAACACAACACTTTAGCTTTATTATTAGTATAGATTTAAAAGAACCGATAACTTATTGGCTTTGGTATTTCACAACGTTTATAAGGATAACATGGAAAATTCTTATCTAAAATCACGCATGCAGTACATTCATAAAAGTCAGATAATCGGCATACTCCACACGATTCGTGACGAAAACGCGCGTTTTCGATTACAGTCACGAGAGCCTATCTATCTGATGGGGCACGGCACTTGAAGCTACCCCTTCGTTACTATCACTTAACTAATAACTACCGTTATGCTATTACAGCGATTTTTATTGTTTGTCAAAGTTTATTGTTGCATCTAGCGTATGACACTCGTTACAGCTGAAAATCAGCGTTAGGTGGTAAACCTTAGGTAAAATTCCCGTATTTTTAAGAACGTTCGCATTTTAATCTCAGTCGTAATCTGTCAAAAATGCAATCAACACATAATATGTGTGTTGATTGCATGTAAACACCAATGGCCGCTCAAAATTGAATTAAATCGATACACAAGAACATATTTTATTATACTGAGCTGACGCCCTTTTGGCATTATAATCATGGTTTTCTAGTGTTATTTTAAGGTGTATTTCTTTTTTGCTGTAGTGCCAATAAACGCATTTTTCTTTATTTCTTTCATTGATGTTGTTGAATGAAAGGATTGCCCGCCTTAACCGGTTTAATATCGTAATTACAGACACAATTAAAAAGCCATTGTGTCTCGCGTGGATCCACGTTTAAGCATACGAAGGGTTAAGATAGGACTACTTACTTGAAAAGTAAAATCTATACATCTTCTGTACAGACGCCAGCACATCAAGCTCGCACTCTTAAAAGCTCCTAAGATGACAAAAAACTACGGTAATTTCGAGGTCGCAATTCAAAATGCAATTTAATTATCCCAAAAACACTTAAATTAAGATTTATGTGTCGTACTAGTTGTTATAATAAGTACAAAAAGTACGACACATCGATTTTCGAGAAAGCAGTTTTAAATGCAATTTAATTATCGAAAAAAACACTTAAATCTTTCATAACCATTTAAACAGTTGCGGTAGTATCAACTTTGTATTGACACTTGTCAAACTGAAAAGGTTGAGCATCGCTGTCCAGTTTGCGAGCGAACAGATAGTGTCATTTACGAACAAAGCTCACAGTAATTATTGTTGTTTGATTTAAAAGCCAATGCACTGGCGACAAAATGTTGACCATGGAAGGGTTTAGAACTGACTGTTGTATGAAAATGATTCTTCTTACATTAGCATAAAGGATATCATTCAGAAGGGCAATTCTCGTAATTTTAAAAACGTTCACAGTTTGATCTCAGTCTCAATCTGTCAAAAATACCTCTAATTTCCCTGCATTTTGACCAGTTTTTGACCTTGATTGTCGCTAGATGAGATTGCGACTTTGGCCTTCAGGTTTCGAACATTTTATACCCAAAAATGTACTGTTTTCTTATGGGATAACACCTTAAACATTTTATAAATACAACGAAATTCTACAAATCCCTGGCTGCTATTTGAGCTTCATCATAATCAGCCTATAATGTTCGCAATGCTGGGACACAGGGCTTCTCTCTGTAAGAGGGAGTGGGCCATAATCCACCACGCGGGTCCAGTGCGGGTTGGTGGATGTGACATGTCTTCTAATCTATGGTTCCAGGACATGCCGGTTTCCTCACGATGTTTTCCCTTACCGTTTTAAGAGCAGTGGTGATGAAATAATTTACACAAAGTAAAGCGCCTGTCAGGGTTCGAACCCACGACCCACAACACGTAAGTGGCTGTCGTTACCACTGGGCCACTACTGCTCTCACGCTCTCGCTATTTGAGGTTGAAAATTACAAAAATCATATTTTTATTTCAAATGTTTTATGCATACTTAGTTAATATTTAAAAAATACCGGCTTTTTTAATAAAACATCCTGAACATGTTTTAACTATTATAATGTATGTCTAAAATTAACCCCCTGGCTGCTATTTGAGTTTAAAAGTACCAAAACCATATTTTTGCCAACAATAGTATGGACATTCGTTTATTGATGCAAATGCCAAAAATAGTAAAAAATGCTCAAGATGTCATTTCCCGTCAGAAAACAGCTTTTTTTTTCTGGCCGGCTTTTTTTATTTTGTGTACGAAATGAAAGGCTTCTTCTGGATAAGCTCGCTCCATCGTCAACTTTGTCTCTGTTACCTTTGACCTAGACTAGAGTCAAGAGCAAGTCCATTTCAAATAAAAAAAAAAAAAGATGTCCTTTTTGTAAGGAAACTAGGTAAAAATTGAAAATATTAAATGTATTAAAATGCTTTCTGTAGCATCGAATTCTGGCACGAGCATAAGAATTTACACTTTCCGACGGGTGCCGACGGGATTATTTAAAGGCTTTTGATAATTCCAATTACATTGGCGAAGCGTCTGCGTGATGTCGTAACATAGCGCATTTATTAATGACCTTTGTATTCATTAATACGTACTTGACATGTATAAAAAAAGCATTTCTGTTATTTAATGTCTTTAAAATTGCCAAAAATGCATTTATAACCTCTATTATAACCTAGCGTTGCTAATTAAAGCAAGATAAATAATTCTCAGTAAATATTAAATGAAACAAAATAGCTGAAATATAGCTGCCTCCCTGCGTAATTTCACTTGCTACGTAGCTACGCCGTAGCACTTTGCTACGAGCGTCTACGAACATCTTCAAAATCACACACAACTTGGTCTTGAACTTCTCTATACACTGACAACTCTATGTCTGTCCTACTAAACTATTCATTGCCGGTTCCATATAATTATTACCGTTACGTGGCGTCGAGTCACGTAATACGTTAAATAATATATCGTAGTTCGATTAACATACTTCCATGTGTCGCGTGCCAATGAGTACTTCGAATTAAACCTTCTATTTGTTAGTTACGATTTGAAAAGGTATTCGTTCTAGATAATTATTGGCTTAGATTTGTTGAATGTTTAGATTATTATGGGTAAATTAGGTTTTATTGTCTAAGTGTCGATAGTAGATGTAATCGTTATACTATATTTTTTGTTTGACACAAAGTTCTCTTGTTATTTCGGTGCAAATGCTATTGTTGTCATTAACCAGTAAATCATCGTTTAAAGTTAACAAACTCTCAAGTCTGTAAATAATGATTTTACAACTGAAAGTTACACAAGTAGAAAGGGAAAAAATGCTTGTTGTTAAAACATAAAATAAAGTTTATTTGTTTTAAAAGCATTTCCAAAGTCACAATTTTTTCTCCAAACAATAAAAGTTTCGTGCATTTGTTCCGCCAAAGAGCAAACTAACAAAACCAACAACAAATCAAATTCACAATAAGAAAAAAAAACGATTTACGCAAAAGTAATGACGTCACGACTAACAAAAGACTAGGGGCATACATTTCGCGGCCCACAAGCGAACAACAAAATTAATGTTCCGCACACGGCGCTACCAATAAAAACGGGCGGGCCAAAATGCCAAATCCCAAATGAGGTAAATAAAAAAAATATCGAAATGTCACAACGACATTTAAATAACGGCACAGACCGAATCTAGTGGGTTTTTGCTGTATTTTTATGGAATAGAAACGAGTAGCTGAAATTACATTATGTTTTTTTTTAGATTAAATACCGCGGATCATTATGATTTCGTATTCATTTTGATTGCATTTTCTTCTGACAGCTTCAAAATTTTGTATTTTAGTCTCTTATCGCCTATTAAACCGAAATCTAACTATTTAGTTCACGCCTAAATCTTTGAGCCAGAATTTTTATTTCGAACTTTATTTTGATTTAGGCAAAATCCTTAATACTAAAATAGCAACTTAGCACCAAACTAAGCTGTCTTTTTTGTATACAACTGCATTTCTATAACAGTCAGATTCTTATTCATTCAATAACTGGCTGGGTGGTTTAAACCGATCTTAAGAAAAACCTTGTTTTGTAATAAGGCGGTGTGAATTCTAGTCTACCTACTGTAAAATATGAAGTCATTATGTCAAGCAATCACAACTCCTAACATCAGACTTGACGTTGAACTAAGGTTTTAAAGCCGCTTTTGTTCCAAACAATTTTCGATACCCATGAAAATAAAACACTATCTAACAAAATAACTGCTCAACTTTTAATATTATTCCGATAAAGATCCCTTTCTCACTAATGTATGGACACAAATAATTTGATTGTAACTGCTATGCGTTGGAATATCATTGAATTATTGATGTCGTGGAACTATTGTTTAATAAAAGAAATGTAATGATGATAAAACAGAGTAATTTGTTCTAAGTGTCACTTGTTTACCGAAAAGAAATATCATATTAGAACGAGTAATGAGACACGTGTATTTTTAGGTGTAAAGGACGTTTATCAACTGTGCTTCCTAGTGGATTTATTCTTCTTATATTAGAAACGGTATTATTTGAAATTTTATTGATGATTCTCGAGATGCAGATCTTTATAATACTTTACGGGGACATTAAGATGTTATGTGTAATATCTAGTTTTAATTCCGTGTAATATAAACCCAGGCTTGGATGCTGGCAGCAATCTCACCTTCCCACGCTCATGCATATGCAGATGCAAGAATTTCTTGCAGATGCAGATGTCTGCATCTGCATATGCATGAGCGTGGGTAGGTGAGATTGCTTCCAGCATCCAAGCCTGGGTTTATATTACACGGAATTAAAACTAGATATTACACATAACATCTTAATGTCATGGATTTCCGTAAAGTAACGCCTGATTCCATAATATACTTTACGGGGAATCGCCCACTTATAGCAAGAGATCTTATACTTATGTATTACACTTAGAAGGAAAGTATTTTTCAAAGAAGATCGCCTAGCATTTCCAACGTCGATGCAGAAACCTTGTAGTTTTCGTATTGAAAGATCTATAAATATTACACAATACTCGCATCCGAATAGCAGTCGAATCTAGCATGCAAAGCTCAAGCTGTTGTAATATTTAAACAATTCAGGAGCAGGTCACCAAAAAATTAAAACGTTGAGCCATCTGGCATTCGCTGGTAAAACTAACATACCAAAGCTTTATTCCCGTTGTATAGACAGAATGACATTAAGGTCACAACCCACAGCCTAGTTTTTAGACCAGTAGCTAAAATAATCATCTCTTTCTATTTCAATGGAGATGTCTGTACACACGACAGACAAAGTAAATTTTTTATTAGGTTACAACCAACATCGAATCGAAGTTCAAACACAATTAATACAAAACGACGTCATTGTCGTGACGTCAGTGTGTGAAGCGTGTAATTAACTGGGATACGTCGGTCTCCCCCGGGACCCGGGACCCGGGACGCGGGACGTAGGCCATCCCGGGGGGCGACACTGTTGCATTGCGTACAATCAATTGTTTAATCAAATTCAATTACGAGGTACGGTATTGCCTTGGGCTATAATAACGCATACAATGCATCGAAATATGAAATTATGAATAAATGAAAGATGAGCGACGGCCATACCTACTTCTTCCAGATTGATTCGAATCCAAAAATGCAAATGGTTTGGTTCTTCGAATCGGAACAAGTCCAATATAAATTGTCGATGAAATACGTTATGAAAAGTTAATAAAGTGAAGAATTCACACTTAATTGTGAAAAAACTTTTGAATTAAAACAGACAACTTTAAAAATCAACTAACTGAGCCTCTGCTAGCTACTAACTGATATTCTGCAAAAGTATCCCGAAAACGCAATCCGCTTTAATTTTCAACAAACACCAAATCCAAAAAGAAGGACAGGCAACAACAGAAAACTCGCACAACAAATCCCACGTATACTTGTAACGCATCACGAAACCCAAACATAATCTCTACGTGCCTAAAACAAAGTGGCACGCTACAGCGAGTGATTTATACCAACATCAAGTACTACAATTGAATCGTTTGGTACAATCCGCCTGAAGTATCTATTAGAGACGTGAGCCGGTTACCGAACTCGCACTAACGGTACAAAAGTATTTATGTGTTTGTACGAAACAGGGATTTTTTTCTTGTTCTTTAATGTTCGCCCCGAGGATTACGTCCATTCCTCTTTTTGAAGAGATACGTACGATTTTGGCTTGGTTACTTTGTGTTTTGGTGGTTACCAGTACCTACATATGTCGTGGTGTTAGAATAGTGGTTCTTTCTTCGTCGGAATCATCTTTCTTTACTCTATTTATAAGTATTTAATGTTAACTTTAGCAGAGTGTGGGACCTAATTTCCTTTAGGTATTTCTTTGCCGACTCCGCATCATAATTGCGACAAAAAAATATGCAACAAATGTTTGGGTGACAATACGATATGTTAACTATCAGTGGGGCGACAGCACATCAGCTCGACGTAGGTTAGTGCGACTGATTGTTTTCTCGACAAACAACAGGACTACGAAACTTTTGATCGACGAACGATAGCGCTACACAACTTTCGCTTGACAAAACTTAAGCGCGACAAACGTTTTTGCACTATATTTTGTTGCATGTTGTACAAATTATTTTTATTCGTATTTGTTTGTCCCAATTATGATGCGGAGTCGTTGCAAATGCCACTGTTAATCATAATACACCTATTTAACCTAAAGATAAACATAGTATGAACTATAGCCTTGCTTTAAAGTGTAAAGCAATTCGTTTATAAACAGACGCTTTCAAATAAGTCGATTCTAAATTAATACAAAACAAGACCATCTCTCAAATGTCCACTAATAATTAATTAAACAGAGGGAGGTACCGCTTAAATTCAATAACTTGTCGACGAGGACTTAAAGTATTGGAGCTTATGATAGAGTGTCGAGTGCCTGTTTGTGAACGCGCCCTAATTTGAAAAGCGCGCGTGGCAGGGCTGCCTCTAACGGCTTTAATCACATTTAGTTGGAGATCTTTTAACAGTAGGTAAACGCTTAAGGATTGGTTAATTTCATCGCTGTATAAAATATGTTAAAAATGAAGAAAAACTCATAAGTTAGAAAATAATATGCTTGCTGAATTATTATTTACTGCTTATTTCTAGATTAAGTTCTTTAAAACAGCATGTATCCGTAATCATCATTTCTTTGATTTAAATCGTTGAACAACAACATAATATTATTCTTTGTTAATTTGAGTCCGTTACAACACAAATACTGCAAACATTTTCATTTTCCGAAGTCGCTGACAGAATCTAAAAAAAATGCTTGTCTTCCGCGTAAAATTTTCTTGTTCCCCCGACCCACCCCCTCGCCTTCCTCAAGAATTGTGCTATTAAATGCACAAAGAATTTTTCAAATCCGACTGGTAGTTCCCGAGATTAGAGCGGTCAAACAAACAAACAAACTCTTCAGCTTTATTATTAGTATATAGATAGATATAAGTGCACCTCTCTACACGATCAATCATTTTAAATTCAATCCACAATACCGTTACACCTGCCCATACAATACTTAAGCCAACATCCAATATGGACAAAGAGCCCTTATGTCCGGACAATGGATCGATCCAATAAGCAGAGAGCCCCGGGCGTGAACACTAAGCCGATTCCATCTAGACTAGTCTGCCGGTTCAGGATCCGATTTGGCGATTACATTTTAATCCCAGTTCTGATTTGGCAATCTATATTAATTGTTTTGTTATAACTATGACGTCATAGGTATGTAGGGTCGGTGATGACGGATTTGGCTTGAGGCTCCTTCGGCTATTAGATTGATGAAGTCGACGGATTTGTGATGCGTTTCCCTTTAAAGGTTTGTAATGTAATAATGAAGTTTGCTGTCTGTGTGTCGTCAAGTTAACGATTATTATTTCTACTTCGCTTGATTGATGTAGCAGCTAACGAGGACGTTTGAAATGAGATGACAAATGTTTGCGTTGGTGAAAGTATTAAATTAATTTTAAAAAATTATATGCTCTTGTGGCTATTACCCACATACAAAGTGTCAAATCAAACAAGCTATCGCAAAACGGATACCCCGTAATAGACAATTCATTAAAAAAAAATGTGTAGCTTATTTTCAGTTATCCGAGTACATCAATCTACAAAGAAGTAAAATCTATTTCTCCTGTCTATTTGACAATGTCAACAGGAAACACAAAATGTTTACTTATCAAAAAGCGGTTTAGTAAAGGTCCAATAACATTTTCTTCTATAGGTATACCTAAAACAATAACAGTGGTGGCTTAGTAAACGGCTGCGACGTACGACGGTCATAGGTTCGAACCCAGACTGGTGCTTCACTTTGTGTAAATTATTTCATCACCACTGCACTCAAAACGGCGTAGGAAAACATCGTGAGGAAATCGGCATGTCCTAGAACTAAAAATACATGTGACATCTACAAATCCGCACTGGGCCCGCGTGGTGAATTATAGCCCCCTCCTCACAGAGACGGGGCCTGTGCAGTAAGACTAGGAACATTATAGGTCAATTATGCTTATGCTATATAAAAAACAAATGTTGTTTGTACGTTACAGGATCTAATGAAGTCTACTGGAGGTGCCAGTTGAATTGTGGGCCGACTCTATTTAGAAGCCATCGCACATGCTAAGAAGAAGATCAAAATTGAATATTATTTTCGACCAAATCTTCAACTCATCACGTTTACTTACTCCGACACAAAATAGCTTTCTACCAACACAAACAAATTCTCTCTGTGGCAACCCTAACATGTCCTTTGAAGGGATTAACCGTAGGGTTCTCGAGGCGCGTTAATTACTAACGTTTACGTCAATCATTAGAGGCAACAGCCTTTTATTTACAAGCTAATACCCATTCAACACGGGTAAATAACTTATTTACGATCAGACTACAGAATTTACTTAGAACTGTGTTATTAATGTTGTTTTGGGTGTTTAATCAATATTGTGACGTGATTCAAGGTTGGGTTACGTAGGACTTAAACATAACTGAAGAAATGTGGGTAATTATCCACTTCTGCTTCCCCTTCGGGACTAGGTACATGCGTGATGTTATGCTATATTCACTATTTGGTTAAGTTTTTCGGTTACTCCTTATAAAATTCCTTAACATTAAAAAAACAATTAAGGTTTGACAATTGGGTACACGTAAAAAATAAATTCAAAAGTTTGAGAACAGTTTTCCTGCGGGTTGTTAGAAGCCGCGATTAATTAATAAGTAGGTAAAGTAGATGTTTCCAAAGGTATCGAATAATATAATGCCCGTCCTGTAAAGACTAAAAGCAAGCACACTCACTAATTACAGTCCGTAAAAGCCAAAGCACTAAAGCTTACTCAATGCTCAATATAAAAAAGAAAACTCCGAAAACGCGTACCGCGCGGACACTAAAACGTAAATCCGCAATTAATTGGGTCCACGAAGCCGATCGCTACTAAATTAAACATTTTCTCTTATTTAAAACCGAAATGAAGTTCATTTGAATTCGTCCCGCCAGTAATTACAGAGTTTACGACGTGCAAAAGCCTCGAATGGCTGCCATTTTGTAAAATGGCGGCCAGTGTACTCCTCTGGGAGGATGACGGACACCGCTTGAAATTAAATGGCTAATCTTTAGGCGAATAAAATTAATCAATGCAGTAATTACACAACTTTTCTTTTGTTTTAGAGTTTATTTATTTGTAGACTGGGTGGTTAGTTAATGACTGAAAAAACATAGAATCGAATTTCTAGAATTTGACTATAGTGAAGTTGATTCAAAGACAGTCTCTTTTATTTGATGAGACCATTGTTTTAGGTTCAACTTTCAAACAGTGCTTTGCCGTAGCGTCGCCTTTGAATCTATCTGAGCTATTCACTTGAGAACAGTCCAAATTATGTTTTTATGGAAAGAAAAACTGGAAAGGAAAAACTGAACATTCTTTTTTCTATGGGATTTTCAACTATTGAAATTTGGACAGGTCAATGTCTGTCGGGTCAGCTTGTTTATAATACAACATCTATCTATACTACTAATAAAGCTGAATAGTTTGTTTGTTTAAACGTGCTAATCTCTGGAAATACCGTTCGGATATGAAAAAAAAAAATTTGCATTTGTTAGTACAATGAGAAAGGCTATTTAATATCACGTTATGACATTTAGGAGCCGGCAAAAAAAAAACTTTGAAAGAACGCTAAGAGAAAACAAAATTATAGCGCGGGCAGTCGATGCGATGCGATGTAGTGGGTCTGGGGAACAAGAAATTTCACGCGAAACAAGTCGCGGACATAACCTAGTACTTTATATTCTCAAACTGCCGTTTTCTTTCAATCACCTGTAAAAGCGAAACATGTCGGCAGGTATATCTACGACGAATATTAAAAGTTTCCGAAATCTAAAAGCTTTTTTAGCGACAGGGTTTTCGCTGTTGTGGTTTTCACTTTGGTTAAATACGTAAAGGAAACACACCGGAATAGAAACCGTTATCATTCGAAACTCCAACGTGTATTAATTATAATATTATTCTTGAATAGCTTTTAGCAACAAGATGTGAAATTTCTACATTTTCATATTTGTAATTTTTCATGGTATAGGACATAATAAAGAGTAAGTATTCTATCTATCTGTCTTGACCAGCATCCTAATTGCGTAACACACTATCAATCACAATCTGAATAATTTTGAAGGATATTGCTGATCCATTGCTTCATATGTCCGAAAAATGTGTCGGCTCAAAAACGTGAATAACGCAATGAATGTTGTTGAACTGTCAAAATGAAAGCCGGTGCTACTGTTAGTGTGTTAAGCAATTACCCCGCAGTTAAATGTTGTACGAAAAATTATTTTCAATTCTATTTTAAACGTTATATTATCCGTTTTTATCCCATTTTTCATTACATCACAAATCCGTCCTCTACAAAATCCAGCAGAGCACCTTGAAGTCTAAATAGGTGAACAAAAAAACTAATCGCAACGATTACCGTGTTACAGACAAGGTGATTGGAAAAATTTTCCTCTTCCAACTTTTTAAATTGGATCTAACTCTCCGTTCGCCCGAGCTCAGAAAAATCCAACTCGAGTGGATAATACGATTCACTCAATACTATTAAATTGCATCTTTGAGAAACGTTTACGTAAGTTATAAAAGGATTGGACTTATTTTTACTGACTTATTCGCGGGTATTTAGTAGTCTTTTCGTAGTACTTTGTTGTTTTTGTATATTATCGGAGAAGAATAAAGGATCTATGGCAAAATTTAATTATTTCTTGGTATTTGTACTTCTACGAGTACAATAATAAATTCATCGTCTTCGCCAGATTTCAGACTAACATAGAATCTATTTTCAACATTTCATAGTATTTCGGCCCTGCCTACTAAGTCTATCATCATCAGAAATACACAACGCCCCTTTATACAATACCTGAAACTCCGTCACTTTGCGAATAAACACAAAAAAAAAATCTCCTGTTTCATAGAAAAGTTCAATACCAACGCGGTGAAAATGTATGAAACGGGGATTTTATTTATAGTAGCCTATTAAAAATTTCAACATCATGATCATGTACTGAATTCATGGAAACAGGTTGTGCACTGTGTATCTTAATATTTAAATACATTTTGATCCCTAAATTTTTCGTAATTGTACCTACCGGTGTTTATCTCTGTGTTGCCCAAAGGTTGATTGGTAGAAAATGGAATTAAGTCCGCCCGTACATTTTTGTGCTTGAAGTGAAGTATTAAATCATATAATATCATACTAATATTATAAAGGCGAAAGTTTGTGAGTGTGTTTGTATGTTTGTTACCTCTTCACGCACAAACTGCTGAACGGATTTGAATGAAATTTGGCACAGGAATAGTTTATAACTAAAATTAGTACATAGGATTTTTGATCCCGATATTCCCGCGGGATCGAAATTTATGCGAGTGAAACCGCGGGGCGCTGCTATTAAATAAATAAGCTTTTAAAGTAACTCACCACATCTCTCGGCTGGTCTTCCTCCGTCGTTTCTATGTCGACACTCTCATCACTGTCTCGGTCACTCTTGGGTGACCTCGCGGGTGATGACGGTGGTGGTGACCGCAGCGGTGATCTAGTGTGTGATGACCGACGCGGCGATGATGACATCGGCGACCTAGATGATATGCTAGGTTAAAAAAACAAACTCATTTGTTTTAATCGAGGTAGGAAAGGGCACGTTTTGTACGCAAAAAATACGGCTTTTAATTGATAATCTCACTGTTGATAAATGTTATTTTTCATTACTGTATTAGAGTAGTTTGGTTCTTCCCGGGCCAAAGGGCAAACTGTTTGATCTATTTTTTCACTTTTGTCTTTTCATTCACAATGAACGACATTTTAACAAAATTCAAATACATTTTTATTTACTCTATGCAGATTAACTTGAGTTATTATCAATTGGAGCCAATGATAAGTTATACGGCATGGATTCTCAACTTACCTAGTCGGCGACCTCGGTGGAGACATGACAGGTGACAGCTGCGGGGACTCCAGTCTGTGTCCTCTCACAGGACGGAAGGCGCGCGGCTCCTCTAATGAGTTCACGCTGCTCAATGCTGTTAATGCACCTGGATAGAAGATGGTTCTGGTAAAAGACGCTATTTCCATCTTATAACAATAAGGCCCTAATATTATTTTAACATCACCGTCGTCGGTCGCTGTCGTGAGCGTTCAACTACAACTTCACCAATGAATACTGAATAAAGGTTTAAATTACGTTATAGTGCGCGCGGAACTAGTTGGCCGCGCCTTAGGTATGTGAGCGGTGGGACGGAGGGGCGGGGGCGCATTACTCAGTACGTGCCTTGCGAACCGCCGCCTCATGTCCCCACCTCAGCGGCCAACTAGTTCCGCGCGGACTATAGTAACAACCATATTATCACTTACGTTTATAAAATAAGAGCCGGTTGTTTATACGTGGAATAATAACGATTACGTACTCGTTGTTTACGTATTTGACGTACGGCAAGGCCATTATTTTGTTATTGTAATTTGAAACCAATCAATCAATCAATCAAAATATTTTTATTTCACATAAACCAACATGGGCACTTATGAAACGTCAGAAGCTAGGTGCACGGTTCCAATTGGTCGTTTCCTATGGAGAAGAACCGGCAAGAAACTCCATGGTTACTCTTTTAAAAATAATTGGCTTTTACAATGTTTTCGAGTTACAGTAGGTATGGGAGGACAGCGTAGGCCTGTCAACAAGTACCAGGTACTTGATAAAATAAAAAATGGTCTACAGATCTAGTCTACAAGGCTTACAAAGTCCTCACATTTACAAAATAAGGATGTATCAAAACAACACGTTTCTTGGTTTGACGATAGTTAGCGCCATTTTTGACGTATACGCGTGCGCCAAGTGGACGTGAAACAACCCGCCCTATAGGCTACAACTATTGTTTCGTAGGTTTCCGTTAAAAGATATTGTGTACTCATAAACCTACAGCACCGTGTGTCCACAGTTATTTGTAAGGACGTCTTCTTACGGTATCATAGCGTAACATTGCTTCTTTTCTTACCAGGTGTCCACAATGTAGGCTTCAACCAAGGTATAGCATACGGCAGAGGCAGTCTGGCCCCCCACACATAGTCAGCCAGGCGAGGCACGGGTGCATGGGCGCTGGGAGGACTGGCCGCTGGTCTCTTGGCCTCTGTGCTGCCTTCCGGCTCTGGCCTGCGAAGAGGCACTCTTCTGAAGCACAATTTAAGGCTGAACTATTGCAATCGATTTTTTTAACAGTTCCAGATGGAATATGGCTAGAGAGAGTCAAAAAGTAAGTGTAAAATAAAGCATCAAAATTATGTTTCACTGATAAGAATAAACTATCAAGTTATTACCCGACCTGCAGCAAATTAACAATTTAAAACAAAACCCTTTCACCCACCCCACATTGGCCACATTCAATACTGAACAACCAAACACATATCTTTCTCACTCTCACCTAGCAGCCGACAGCATCCTCTTTCTCGTTCCCCCATTGAACATAGCCTTCACATCTTCCCAAGCATGCACCACTTCCTCGGGAGGGGTTCCACTGAGCTTCATGTGCCGTCTCCAAGAGTTGAAGTTGGCTGCATCAGGCTGTATGTACTTATCTCCAGGACCAACTCGGTGGGAATGGAATATGAACTTGTTTGGGGAAAAGAATAGCCCGCAGTAGGCACACTTGATGCATTTTGCTCGTGAAGAGTTGTACCTAAGAAAAAAGTATTTATGTTACTAGGTCAAGAAAAACGATGATACTTCGAAACTTAATCTAGAATTGTTCTAAAGACTTGTAAAATTTGAACTAGAACCATCTACAAAGCCAAGATCACTACGATTCTTGTAAAATTCTGAATTAATATTTTCATAATTTTGTTGTCACATAGTATTGCCTATGTAGTATTGAAACCTATGTCCAGCAGTGGACTGCAATAGGCTGAGTTGATTAATTGGTTGACATAGTATTGCAACAATTTTTTTTGCCCATTGCTGGATAAAGGCCTAGACTCCCCTCCCCTCCCCTTCCTTCTACTCCTCACAGCTGCTTTTTATGTGGTTCAATCGCTCATAACCTAGTCTTGCTCCCACTAACATCGCCAAGAACTATTTCAATAACACATGGGCCCTACATTTATTATACGATTTCCACCATTTCTGTTTATACCTGGCCGGTAGGAACGCTCCACGGCATCCCCAAGCGCATTCATGATGGACAGCAAACGCGAAGTCGTCTGGTAATCTCGGAGGAGCATTGTCTCCTAGAAACGACTTGCAGAGACGCTCTGCTTCTCGCCTTGTTATCATACCTGGGTGATAACGATGTTTTAGAAAAAAGGTGCTTTGATATTTGAAGTTTTTTAAAATAAATAATAAAACAGTAGGTAGGTAAATCGGCTAACACCTGGCCGGGGGAGCGTGACGAAATGCGCAAGCACTCCAGCACCCTGGCTAAAGGTAGCAGCAGGACACCGTGTGGTTTTAGTCAGTAAGAGTCTGACAGACCCCTCCACCCACCCCAGGGTGGTGGACATCCATGAGGATTTCCACACGAAAAAAAAAAGGTAGGTAAAATGCGTACGATTATAAACGAAAGGTGAAGGTAAATTATAATTATTCAAACTCTTACTGAAGTTTAAATAACCCAATTATGCCGAAAATACTCGTCACAGTTAGATTCGGTTATCCCGCTTGAGGTTCAAGTAAATAAAAATATAATACACAAAAAGTAGGTTCAATGAGTAAAGAATGTTCACTTATTTATCACAGGTGTTACTGAAACCATAGCGTGGGCTGAGTTTCGTCTAGAACGGTCGCCTTTAGTCCTTATTTACGGAAAAGGCTCACTTACAAGTATCACAAAAAGCTATCGTATATCGTACTACACGGTAGAGTAAATAAATAATGTTTTGATTTCTTTTGTAATAACACAGTAAGATGTTTGTCACTTAAACACTCTTATTCGTGGTCTCGTAGACGATACCGGTATTATTATTCCCCATAGTTTTAATAATCACTTTATATTTATATTTTTAATAATAAAGTCAAAAAGCATGAAGAAGCAACCACCGAGGTTCAAAGTGAACTTCACTACAAGTAAACAGTACCTCTTTAGCTGTACTTCATCATCCTAGCCTTTTTCCGAATATGTTGGGGTCAACTTCCAGTCTAACCAAATGCAGCCTGAATACCAACATACCATGGAGCGACTGCATATTTGACCTCCACAACCCAACAAGGAGTAACACGATACCCCTTGGTAAGACCGGAACTAGTCTACTACAAGCCTTCTAATAAGAGAATGCGTTCCTGACACCTTAACCAACCTTATATAAATGATGATAATGATGTAAAATCGGAGATAAAATAACAGTGAAAGGACTGCAAACGCTGAGTACAAAATAATACGTGCTTTGCGAATTGGAACTTTAAATTCAAATTAAGTAGTTCCTTATCGTGTCCAACAGACAGGTGTCAGGAGCTCATTCTCTCAGTGCTCTGAATTTGGATGCCATATTGAGTGTTATTACCACATCGTCGTGACGACACAGGCATGGCACCAGCTCTCCTCAGTATCTCCAGCTGCACCGGGGTGCATTGCACGCACGTGATACCCAGGGCCACCCGACGGTTGTGTATCTCGTTGTACGAGAACTGTTTCAGTAGGGTATTTGAGATCTGGGCCAGGCAGAGGCGCTCGTTGCCTTCGATCACAAGGGAGACTATTGGTACTCCGTATAGAAGGACGGTGCCGACCTGTGGATGGAAAAAATAATCACGTTAGGAAAGCTACAATAGGCTAATAAGTGGTTGGACTTCCTCCTCACTCAGCTTAGTTGGAAGAGTTAATATTTCCTTACTCATTATTATTTTCTATCCACTATTCTATTTATTTATTTTATTCTATTTTTTTTCTCAGTGTGTTCGCAGATCAGTGGTATTGCCCGATGTTGAGGAGGTGGATCCACGCTGAATTTTAATTGTATATCTGTGTCTGTAACCTACCAACACTAGAAGTTAAGTAAAATTGTTACTAACCCTATGGACTCCTGCCTGAAATAAAAGTTTTCTATTCTATTCCTACATGCAAAGCAACCCTCAATTTTTTTGTACAAAAAAAAACGTCTCTTAGAATAGATTTTTTAGTAATTAGAATAGTTAACTAAGTACTATTTATAATAAAAAATCGCTAGTCAGTAGTTTGTTTAATATTAGTAGGCCTTCTGTGATAAGACTATTTACTTCAAAATCTCTGTTTGATTTCGACCAAGTTGATGGATTTTAAGAACTAATTAAAAATAATTAGAGCAGTGGTGGCCCAGTGGTAACGACCGCGACTTACGAGATATAGGTCGTAGGTTCGAACCCTGACAGGCGCTTTACTTTGTGTAAATTATTTCATCACCACTGCTCTAAAAACGGTGAAGGAAAACATCGTGAGGAAACCGGCGTGTCCTAGAACCAAAAATTCGAAGACATGTGACATCTACCAACCCGCACTGGGCCCGCGTGGTGGATTACGGCCCACTCCCTCTCACAAAGAGGAGGCCTGTCTCCCAGCAGTGGGAACATTATAGGCCGATTATGTAAAAGTAATTAACTCTTACCTGGTTGGGTTTGCCACTTAATTGCAAAGCCTTGTGTTCCACTCTAGGTTTGAGAGTCTCTCGCGGCGACAGTGCTAAGTTAGTAGCCTCCATTCTATAACAAAATAAAAAGGATTAATGTGGACCTATGGAACCATTATTATAGGATCAAATAAAAAAATGGCAAAAAAAAAATATCATGAAATTAACAACTAGTGAACTGTTCATCTAAAGCTCTTTTTCAAATAACTCATTTTAATAATAATAAATCGCTTATTAATCAAAATATAGTGTTCTTACGTTTCCTTCCTCTCAACTGTGGGAAAATCAAAATTTGATTTATAACAATAGAAAAAGTAATTGTGTCTCATTAGTCATTCAGTTGAGCTCATAGCTCATAACTAAAGTACAAATAAACTATTCTTAACATTCTTGTTACAAGGGAAACATAATTTTAATGTTTTAACTTGTGGCCTTCACACTAGGTCGAGCCTGTCTCATGGAGTCCTTGAGAGTTTTTAACAATTTGAAATATTTTTTATCCACCTTTAATAAAACCACCTATTAGTAACCATTTCTTACACTTTTTTGGGTCATTAAACGCCATAACAAACCAAAAATCATTACCGAACGCCATTCTGTCCCATTAATATAACAAATAACCAATAAAATGACTTCATTTACTTTTGCCGCACAATAAAACTGCACAGTGTGATATATTCGAATAAATTTGGGACAAAAGTGATCGTTTTGTATACAAATAGGCAGTTTGCGTGTGAATTTAGTGTATCGAATATCAATTGGGCATATTGAGGGGAGCGATAATGTATGGAGTACCGCCCCTTTGAGGGACCCTCATTTTACTACTTTTTTCGTAGATCAAGTTCGTGTTTAGTTTTATAAGTTGTGATACGAATTGTTTAGAAATTGCAGAGAAACCTTTAATTATGTAATAGCAATTTTTGTATCGATAAAACAACTGTAATGTTGTGATGTTATCCCTTATAAATTTTGAATAAACAAATTTAAACGCCTTCGTTTCGTTATAAGGAAATAATGAATGAAAAAAAAGTTATTATTGGGATTCGCACAGGTAGAAAATTACACAAACTTATTATTATGACACAAAGAGAAAAATAAACAAACTACAGTATAAAAAACAACCATTTCGTTTTACCAATACAGATCTAAAGGAAGGGTTGAGAAGATTTCCAAACAAAACTGACCTATATTCACCCTTGAAAACATTATAAAACACTGTAACGAAACATGTCACCACTTTAAAATGATATATCACCACTTAAAACTGGCCTAAATTCAGAAATCAAAGAAGGGTTGGCGAGGACGGAACGCGGTGACATACCGGCAGGATCATTATACGGTGTGATTAGTCAATTTGTGTCACCCCTGCACAGTGGGCTGAGGAGCAGGCCCGCCAAAATAATTGATTAAGTTAAACTACGTTACGTTAATGTAATGATCACATATGTTCGTTTTGTAGGGGACATTCAATTGTTTCTGTGGTGATTTTGTGAATAGATTAGTTGTTATTACTTTTGGCTGTGACGAAATGGATATTGGAACACTATGCTGTTATTAATGATCGCTTTTAGTCACATACAGATTACCTGTTTTAATCATCGTCTTCAAAATTGAAAAGTCTTTCTTTATATTAAAAAAATAATGGACCAACATTTTTTTTTCTGTATTGATGCTTTACATTTTTCTGTATTTTCTAAATACAGCGTTACGCCCGCCGTCGCTAGGTTCTTTAAAAAAATAGTAAGTAAAGTAAATAAAAAATAAATTCCCTTAGACGCACATCTTTCTCTCACTGTATGCAGATTAAGTACACCATATTAATCATTTTTTACATTTCACGGTTCAGCTGACAACAATTCCTGTTGATTCGAGGACAATACATTTAATAAAATACACTTGTAATTATAAATCCCTTATGGGGGCCATATGGTGTTGATATCGGTGATACATGGGGGTCATCCCCCATGGGATGCCATGGGGATGAGCACATGTGTACACTTGTAACGGAACTAATCGTTTTTGGAAGAAATCTGTTCTTTTAGTATGGTTGTCGGCATTAGTTTAATACCTTCACGGTTTTTATTTTCTCTGAATTCATTATTTGGTTGTGTATAACAGGTGCCAATTAATGTTTCCGAGAATATTTTGTTTGTGATGCTTGGAATTTTCTTTTCTTTCTTTTATGTTTTTTTTTCTAGAATTCGTTATCTATTAGGTAATGTTAAAAGCAACATTATGTTACAATATGCCTTGACATTATTACAAATATACTTTTCAAAACAGTCACTAAACCAAGAACCTAACTAGTAATTTTCGACTAATGTAAAATACCTAATAATGTTTATCAAAAGCAAAAATGACCAAAAACCCCATTCCTATTACAGTTTTTTTTTTATATCAGTACGAGATACCCCTAAACATTATTGACAAAACCTCAAAAAAATTAAACCTAATTCTCGATATAAACATGTATTTTTTACGACAAATAGTGGCTCTAAAACAGCTATCATCGAATGTCCAAATAAACGTGTGACGCACAAATCGCACAATACCGGCGTGTGCCCACAACGCCGCATTGACAACATGTTGTGCACTTTCCCGGATAATCCGTAACTAAAGGGGACACTCGAATCTGTGTGTCAAGTGCAGGGGACTGTAGGGTGACCGTGAAATTATATTTTTGATAGAGTATGGGAAGGTCAATAAATGCTTTATCTTGCTAATAAATAAAATTTATTTAAATAACATTTTGTTGAAATAAATATCAGCCAGAAGCTGATCAATTCATAATAAAAAATATTTTGAACTGAAAAGATTAAGTACTTTCAACTATTTGGTAATTATTACTTAACAGAAATATTTAGGTTTTATTAGATTGATTTAACTTTCCCCTAACTTGTTTTTTTTTTTTTTTTGCTTTGCGTCATGTTTGCGCAAATAAATGTATTTTCTTTCTTTCTCACCTAATTGTGAAATGATTTTACACCTACAAAAAAAATATGCATTAAAAAATATGTGCCTTTAGCCAAGATTTGGGTTAATTTTGAAGAGACACAGTTTTCTTGCTATTTACATATCTAAAACCCCAAACCCTATCTCCTAAACGCAACAACCTAGTCACCCTACTAAAATCCGAACAACGAATGTTTCGAACTTGTTCCTTTGAGATCCCGTTTTGTATAGCGCAATACTATTTAATCTTTATAAAGACAGCCGTCGGCGTCGCCCGTCGGTCCCGTCCGCGTCCGCCATTGTTACGGTCCGATGTTCGTTACCTAGTCAGTTGTCTAGGGGTCTCCATTCCATTCGCTATTTTTATGATACGTGACGAAACGGACCGTTTTATAAAAGTCAAAATAATACGCCATGGTACTTTGATGTTTTGAAGTGTTTTGTGATTATTTTTGGTGATTTTTATGATCTTGATTTTTTAGTTGAATACCCTTAATAAATAGTTAGGTACTCGTGTTTTACGTAGTTTTACGTGTTTTACGTAGGTAGGTATTTTAATTTTTGGAACAAAGTTCTTTCACATATTGCGAATAAGAGCTAGACTGACAAAAGTATAACATTTTGATCGTCAGGACAGTATTGCTATAGCTGGGTAGCGGGATCGTCCGAAAGGGTTACCGCTGCCCCGGAACATAAAGGGCTAAGGAAGGAACACGGGTGGGTTAGTCAGTAAGAGTCTGACACTCCCTTCCGCTCCACCCAGAGCGGGAGGAGTCATTAGATGAGTTCCCATCCATAAAAAAATAAAGTATTGCTAATGCTACAGCTCATATGTGTTTTTTTGAAGTGAAAACTTCTTTAGGCGCGTTGGGCATTTTTTGAGATGGGAAAAACCATTAAATTCGCGCTACTGTTACCGCAACCGTCACCGCTTCGGATCTGTTCGGCTGTCCTCGGGATGTACTCGGTTTAATGTATTTCCGATATGTCAGTGAGTGATGGCAAATATATTCTGTTTGTGATGACGATTCAAAAAATACACATGTAATTGTTAAAGTTTTCACTTCTGTCGGCACTCCCGGAGTGCCACTTTTTTTTTCATTTAGTTGCTCTTAAGCGTTGTTAATTTATTCAATTGTGCCTATTATCTATACTGAAGCTGGACAAAAGCTGAAGAAGAGACAAGAGAAGAGAGATTGTACAGGCACAATTTTGACTGGTCATTTATCCTTCAGTACCTCCGCCCCGCGGTTTCACTCGCATAAGTTTCCGTTCCGTGGGAATATCGGGATAAAAAGTATCCTATGTGTTTGTCCTGATTATAACCTATCTGAGTGCTAAATTTTATCAAAATTGGTCCAGCCGTTTGTGCGTGCAGAAGTAACAAACACACTCATAAACTTTCGCCTTTATAATATTAGTGTGATAGACGGCAATCATACGTGTGTGATTTTACAATCTTGATTTCGTTTTAATTCATAATTAAATTATTTATAAGTTCCATGTGTAATAAGAATACCTAATAAAACCTAGCAGTTGCAACCTGTCACTTGTACAACTAAGGGTTCGTATTTCTTTCTAACTGGAATACGTACACAGTTAGTACTAGTACCGATTTATATCAGATAATCTAGCAACAAAATCACGAGACATAACTAAACCCCATTGACATCATCATAATCCGTAACTTCATACATCCTTCGCACAATAGACACATAGTTTAAACAAGCCGCTTCAAATTCAAAAGGTTACGTACAAAATTAATTCACCGACGTTATTTACTTTGCTACTTTGTTCGCTTAATTGAGTCGACGGCCAAAGACATGGAGTTAATTCGTCGATTCATATTTAATCAGCGCTTTGGGTTCTAGTCTCGGAGCCAGGGAGCTTTTGTCAACGTTAACTGGAGGGTAAATGTTTTAATGTTTGCTTAGATTTTAGATGACTTTCGTTTTTTGGTGAGGTTTAAAACTCTTGATCTGCTTATGTTACTAATTAATAAGCGCTTATTAGAAAGGAATCTATGCAGATTTTTTATTTTATTTAGGTAACTGTTAAAAAAATGTAGCATTTTTCTGACATACCTACGCTTTCCGCACTTTCTGTGCTCAAAATTTGAAAGGTATTTGGGTCGAATGTCGAATTTTTGAACTGTAAAAAAATGCTTTTAGCATTTTTTCGCCATACGCTTTCTTCAACAGACTTCTGTTCATAAATCAGGGTGTGTTCATTCCACAAGTTCCACTGATTCGTTTCTAACGTTACAAAGCGTTTTTGACGATACTAATCCATAATTTAATAAACATTACCACCAAAGACTAAATTAAAAATAAAACAAACTTTTTTTTCAGTGGTGTTCTCTCCTGGCACACCATAAAGTTCTAAACTGGGCACGTTCGTTTCATCGCTCGAACGCTCAGAGCACAATGAGGTCTGTTGACACACGGGTCGCACCGCCGCGCTTCTCTGCGCTGATTTTTCGCACAATTGAATTCGTAACTAATCCGATCCATTGTTAATTTGATAAATTAATTTGTTGAAAATTAAACAGTTGTTGGATTTAAATTTTTGATTTCGTTACGGTATTTCTTAATGTTAAGTTTAAAAGGTTGATGAATTACGTTGCAGCTGGTTAACAAAAAGATACGTAGATATTTCTTGAATATATTATTAAAAATTAAGGTAAATTTATTAAACATTTATTGAGCAAGCGAATGATAAAGCTACCTACATTATATTATTAACTATGAAGGCGTACAAAGCCCTTTAAATAAATAAAAAAATAAAATTAAGGGATTGAGAAATTAATATTTCGAAGAAATGCTGGCAAATCCGAAATACTCAGAACTTTACGAGGGATTTTTTCTGGCATAGTCATTAGCTGATCCTACCTACATCACTCGTTTCATTTCAATTTTATAACGAAATTATTATCTTCTGAATATTAAAAAACATATTCCGTTTAATAATACTGGCCACTACCTAAATGACCCTCTACAGAGCTAAGGGCACTTTTTACACAGAGAAGAACAACTTCAGTGCGATGGCGCTTCAAACCAAGAATTCTTAAAACTTATTTTATTATAAGTAATACTTGCATCAAAGAGAGCAGTGGTGGCCCAGTGATAACGGCCCCGACTTACGACCCAGCTAGCAGCAGCAGCTAGGCAGGAGCTTCAGTTTGTGTGAACAATTTCATCACCGCTGCTCTCAAAAACGGTGAAGGAAAACATCGTTAGGAAACCGGTATATCCTAGAACCAAAAATTCGAAGACATGTGACGTCCATCAACCCGCACTGGGCCCGCGTGGTAAATAACTACGCACACCCTCTCGAAGACAGGAGGTCTGTGTCCCAATAGTGGGAACATTATAGGCTGATTATCCTACTTGCATCAAGGTAGGTACAGCAAATCCTACTCGAAGATGTTCTATAAAACTTGACATAAAAATAAAATCTGAATAATTTGTCATTCTAAAATCAAGTTATCGTAAGGTAACGAGAAAGTTTAAACAAGCATCCCTTCTTGTTCGTGGACGAGAGGCATCAACATGTAAATTGTCTCCGAATTTATTTATACAAGTAATTGAATCGCCCGCGCCGGCGAAATGACATCTGTAGACTTGATTTGATGAAAATTACCTACTACTTGGTAGAAGATGCCCACTTTTTATTAACTTTTCCTCCTGCATTAAGTTTATTACGCAGATATGCGGAGACTTATGCATAAATAATACGGTTTGTTTCTGCTTTTTCTCTTTTGTGTTTAGTTACTTTGTTTAAGAAAGCCGTTTTTCGACACAGAGAAAATCGGGGGCTATTTCGTTGCAACTACATACATAATCAACCTAAAATGTTCCCAGTGCTGGGACACAGGCCGCCTCTCTGTGAGAAGGAGTTGGCCATAATCCACCATGCGGGCCCAGTACGGGTTGGTGGACGTCACATGTCTTCGAGTTTTTGGTTTTAGGACGTGCCATCCCCCTTCCTTCGCCGTTTTGAGAGCAGTGGTGATGAAATACTATATACACAAAGCAAAGTACCTGCTCGGGTTCGAACCCACGACCTACAATTCGTAAGTCGCGGCCGTTACCACTGGGCCACCACTGCTCAACTAAGATAATTCTTCAGGTACTTACCCACATTAATATGGAAAAAAAGCTCTAAGCCCTTAAATAAGAAGGTGCACAGATTTTTGCTCCAATCGCTGTTACTTCGATATGTCTTTGCTTCCCACAAACAAATCTATTGTATTGACAAACCAATAATCCCGTTCACAATAACAGCTAAACAAACGAATTGACAATGAAAAACAGCATTATAAACACGATTTACGAAACACTCCTCGAGGAAACTCATAAAAGAAAGTTAGATGAAGACGGCGCCGTTTTAAAAGTTAAATGTCAAAATGACAACGGATTTGTATTTGGCGCGAAGGCCTGGGAAATTGGAATTGGCGAAATGATGAGAATATACGTTCCATAAGAAGTGTTTGTATTTTATTAAACTTGTACTGTATTCTCATCCTTACCCAAATATTATAAAGGTGGGTAGTCAGAGAAAAAACCACAGTTGGGCTCGCCCACAAAACAAAAGTGGGTATGGTACCATATCCATGAAGCTTATTTCAAAATGACTGTGATGGACTCCAACATCCGACTTTTAGGGTTCTGTACTGAAACTAAAGCTCCGCTGTCCGTCCGTCCGTCTGTCACAGGGCTGTATCTTTTGAAGTAGACACTTGAAATTTTTTCAGAGTGTGTTCTACTATGGCCGTTGTAATAACAATAAAATGAAGTTAAAGGATACAAGTTACGTGTTTTTTTCGGTGTTTTTTTTAAATAAAGTATTTGTAAAAATATTGTTGTTGTGTTCAATATTGTACGGTTGTTCGGAACCTTTCATGTGCGAGTCCAACTCGCACTTAGCCGCTTTTTTATCGCTTTATACAAGCCAGAATAAACGGTTTTCTTTACAACTTTATGTATGGAAAAAGGCACGTATAAAAAAAAAAACAGTGTGTACTGAGTGTGTACTGACAACATTAATACAATAGATCAACAGAATTAACAGAAACAAACTAATCCCTCCTAAACTCCTTACCATTACAACCACGGAACAAATTCCTCCAATGATTATCTTAGAAACATAATCCGTATGACGTCAACCCGAAGCGGTATCAACTTAATGTAGAAATAATGAATTCGTCGCGAATCGTCCGTCCCCTGTTTGTCTTTCAATTATAGGCTCCCAGGGGCCCATCGCCTCCCCTGTTTAAACAATGTAACACTCCCATGTATATTTAAGGAGGGACTAAAATTAAATCTTCCGCTTATCTGTCTCGTTCAAAATGTAATCTACGGAAGCAATGACTTTTTACGAAGATGTAGCTTTTTATTTCTATGATTTGTTTTGATTTTTGGGTCAGAGAGACTGAAAAGCAAATACAATCTTCATCGGGTTTCATTCGACTTTTTCTACCTACAAAAATTCAATTATGTATGTAGTTACTTTTCCGACCGGCAACAAAAGCACCTCTGTCCTTGTTAAGACAAAAACATGATTAGCCAACACAGTTTAAACTGAAGCGGCCGTCTAAAATCAGCCTGGTTGGCTGCTTTTGGGTTTTTTTTTTAGCTGGTTGACTGCTTCAAGCTGAGTGAGTAAATACACATCATCATCATCATTTCAGCCGAAAGACGTCAACTGCTGGTCATAGGCCTCCCCCAAGCGCCTCCACTTCTCGTTCTGTGCTTCTCGCATCTAACGGGTTCCTGCGGCCTTCACAAGGTCGTAGGTCCACCTTCTGGGAGGCCTTCCAACGCTACGTCTTCCAGTACGCGGTCGTCACTCCAGAACCTTTCGGCCCCATCGGCCATCTGTTCTGCGAGCGATATGCCCTGCCCACTGCCACTTTAGTTTGGTAATTCTTCGGTTCTTAAGTAAACATAAAATTCTCAATAATAGGACCTAAAAGATTTTATTTACAGGAAAAATGACTCAACGCATTGTAAAGAGGTGTAATAACGCATAAAAAATTACTACTAAAAGCTATTCTGGATGATGGCTGAGGGACTTTTAAAACCCTTTATTTAAACAACGTTCTGCCTTTACCAACTTGAAATGATAGACAAAATAGGGAATAATATTCAATAGTAGGTAAATGCATTTGTAGTTAATTTTAAAGAATGACAAACGTGATTACAGTGAACAGAATAAAGTCAAAATAGAGTACTTCTATGATATAATTATATGCATTATCAATGCTAGAGATAGATCAAGCGCATCGTGACACATTGCATCTTAAGCAAGAGAAAGCATAGCATTTGGACAAGGAGCCTGTAGGGCGTAGATAAAGAAAAACAGTAAAAACTTTCACGCCCTTCAAAACATGTTATTTATTTTATTTTATTATTTTTGGAAAACTTACAGCCAACATTGGACACAATAGTTACTAAGTTTTTAACATGATGATGGCCAATTACAAGTTTTCACACATAAAATAACAATTAACTGTGTACTAGGTAGCAGACAATGTTAACTTCTATGTTCTTGTTAATGAGCAATGTTTCCAATTTCAATTTTGGTTTTAAAGAAGCTTTCGATTAGTTCGATTCGTTATGTTTTGGACAAGTGACTCTGGAACTTTTTTTTTTCGTTATATTCCAGACATTGCAGTAAAATTGGCCATTTTGGACCTTAAGCGACGGTCAAAACAACTTTAACTACCAAACTAGCGACGGAAAACGGAAATAAATATACCAATAACGGACATATTTAACACACAGTAAGGCACATATTACATTTATACAGGGACTTATTAAACTACAATTAACTTTTTATTCTAATCACTATAAAGAACAGCTGATCTGTCTACACTGCAATACCGTATACATATATGTATTTATTTATTTAATACTTCTAGCACATAAATGTACAGAGGCGGACTTAATGCCATAGGCATTTTTTACCAGTCAACCTTTGAAAGGTGATGCAGAAAAAAACAGTGGTAGGTGCAATCATGAAAATTGAGGAATATATATTATAAATTATTTTTCTTTTAAAAATGTCTGGTTAAACATTTCCAAGTTTATGGAGCAGTCCGATATAAAAGTGTTTAAGAAACTTAACAAGAACGCGTTCCTTCATAATTTACACAGGAGCTGTAAATGGTGTCAAAAGAACTAAAAATACATAAATAAATAAAAATAAAGCAATATTTATTTGACAATTTGCTGTGACGGTGAAAGTTTAAATAAAAATAATAAAAAGATTGTATAAGTTGTAGCGTATAAGTTCCGTAGCCGTCGTGCTACGGTGCTACGCGCGCTACGAAAGATCGTAACTTGCTACAAAAGTTGTGTTCGTTTACTATAGTAAAAACTGTCACTTAGTTAAGTACGTCGGGCTTATTATTTTAGAAATACTTTGTGAAAAATTTACGTTTTATTTTCCTTGTAAAAAAATATTGACTCCGCAATTTTTTTATTTTCATCATTTATTTTAATGTCAAATTGAAAACCATTGTTTTAAGAAAACCTGATACAAAAACTTATCATACCTGAATTCGGCAGCTGTCACAAATCACAACATTACTCGAGCGCGAAGCACACCGCGCACCGCCACGGTAGTCACGAGACTGTCCTCTCTCAGCCCCGACCAATCGCACCACGCCCCGGCCAGCCCCCGCCCACCGGCGCTCCAACCAATCAGCCCTCGCCCAAAACGTTATTTACCTCAAACGCCCGCCCGCCCAGCCTGCCTCAACTTATCGATTGGACGGCCCCAGCACTTATTTAAGGCGGGCGACGACAGAATTAATTTTGTGATTGAAATTACAAGTATAAACGTATAATTCGTTCGCGCCCGGCTCGTTCGATTAAAATAGAGATTATTACGATTGCTGGTTTCTGATGTGTTCGATTCGTTGCGTCGGGAATTTAGTTTCAGTTTTTGATTTATTATCTAGTTTGTGTTTTATGATAACGAAGATTTATTTTCTGCTTTAAGATTCAGTTATAAACATTTTATAGTTCCATTTTTAGGGTTCCGTATCAAAATGGTAAAAGGAACCCTCAGTCTGTCTGTCTGTCACAGCTGGATATCTCAAGAACTACTAATGCTATCAACTTGTAAGGAGAGGTCAAAAGTGGTACAATATTCCGAATATTTTTAAACGCTAATGTGATGTAGGTACCTTATTAGAAAGCTTATTTATTAAGCTACTCGATTAAAGTTAAATATGATTTTTTCAGGCGCCTGTTTTCGTAAAAATATGAAAAAGCTTTTCAGTACAAACAAAACGCACATAGCCTTTATTTATTCATTTCTATGCAATATAATTATTTCAAATGTGGCCAATGTTTCCGTTTCTATTAAATACTTTGAGATTTTATTATAATTTTAGCTACAGCTTCATGAAATTGAGACAAAAAATATTGAATATCATTACAATGCAATATCAAAACGTGTCGAAAAAAGATCAAATATGTAAATGTCAGTATGACGTTGAAATAAAAACAACACCATAACCTCTGGTAAAAGTCCGCGAGGCGGAGTGGTTTCATATGTAGAAAAAAACGTCGACAAATTTATTAATGTACTTAATTATGAAGTACAAGTATGTACAAAACCATTTATTTCTATGATAATTGACAATGAGAAATGACAATGACAATGTCAGTCAGCAGTCACTACTGACATTGTCATTGTCACGTCATTTTCCACAGGGCTGCCAACCCTAAAATATATACAATGTTTGTAGTTAGTCATGCAAGCATTTTATTTTTCAACACTTGTTTAAAAAAAAACGGGCGGCTGTAAAAAAAAATTAAATGCCCAAAGACATCAAAATAATTACCCTCTTTCAGGCTATATACTCGTAGCTCAGAAGACTGTTTAAATTTTCAATTATTTTAGTACCAAGCCCCATACATTTATTGAACGTCTCCTTTGGAATAGTTTTAGATGACGTTTGGCCAACTATTTTTCAAATAAGAAAGATTTTTTTTTTTTTCAACAAGAACTGAAAGGTATCTGAAAAATTCGAAGTGGGGGCTACTAGGGCATGTGGGGTATCATATGAAAGAGCACAGGTTGCACATTCTCAAACATTTTTATTTTTTTTAAGCCGCATAGTTTTCGACTTGATGAAAAATGTAAAAAATACCGTTCCTCCACCCCCTTATCTCCGAAGTTTGCAAAGAGAAAAATCTGAAATAATTCTATGTGATAGATGTTTATGTAAAGATTACAGGAAAAAACAAACGATGTCTCTAAATAGCACACTTTTTCAGAAATCATCAACAAATTTACATTCGTTCCACTAGCGATCAAGAGATGGCGTTGACCTAAAATTGCAATATTCTACACCACAGCGCGCAGTGTTAAAATTCTCTGACGAATATAGGCCGATGAAAATTTAATAACTTATTATTATGATGGTACGGAACCGTCGGTGCGCGAGTCCGACTCGCTCTTGACCGGTTTTTTTTCGTAATTTCTTAGCGACATAAGATTTTTTTTATTTTCAAAACAACATTTTTTTTTAGAACTTATTCACATTTACAACAACACCTTTGAAATTCAAGTTTCCAAAACGTAACAAAACTTAGTTAAGTACTTAGATATAAACACTTGTATACTATGTTGAGGAGTCAGGTAAGTCTTGTACCTACCCTCGCTTTCTACAAGCAAAGCCGTGGGAGTATAAGCTTCCTCCTTACTTATGCTCCTATAAGTAGTACAACTGGAGTCTATAGTACTATGATTGGAATAATAGAGGTATTTGATACCGGTATTCTTAGTATTGAGTTTATGAGGATTAGAGGCATACTTGTAAGGATAAATGCTCGTATCAATGAATTGAGCTTTGAGAGGATAAATCTTAACATTTATAACAAATGAGAAAACATTTACGTAATGGAAGCTTTTCCGTAAACGAGAAAAAGCTTAAGGGCTTGTAATAGTTCAGCTGAAATTCATATTGTGTCCCCACTTCCCCGCGCCATGTATCACTCTATCCCGCTCACACCGTCAAACTGATTCAGTTAGGGTGACATTGTTAAGTTTGAGGCAGTGGTGGCCCAGTGGTAACGGCCGCGACTTACGAGTTGTAGGTAAGAGGTTCGAACCCAGTCAGGCGCAAATTATTTCATCACCACTGCTCTCAAAACGGTGAAGGAAAACATCGTGAGGAAACCGGCATATCCTAGAACCAAAAATTCGAAGACATGTGACATCTACCAACCCGCACTGGGCCCGCGTGGTGGATTATGGCCCACTCTCTCTCACAAAGAGGAGGCCTGTGTCCCAGCAGTGGGAACATTATAGGCTGATTATGTCTGTTATGTATGTGTACATTGTTAATTGTTTTCTCATAACTCTCTGCTATCTGATGCTATTATAGCTAGGAACCATTAAACATTCAGATATTCAACCATCCATGACCCATATCCCCATTAATGTAGCAGATTACTCAAGAAATATCTTAACTAAAGCCAGGGAAATTAATTGTTAATCAAATAAAAAAAGAATTGTTTATCAAATTGACTACCAACTTTGAATTCAAATCACAACTATCATAACTTGACAGTTATATGAAATGGCGATAATAACACGTCAAATTGGTGTAGTGTGTCAATTTGATGAACAATCAATTTCCCTGGTCGTACATTTCCTGGAATAAAAACAAAAAAAAAAACAATACAGTGATATCCATAATATAAATACTAGGAACAAACACAAATGTGTTGTACCTACAACAAGGCTCAAGAAAATAGGTAACTCGTTCAGATGCCAATGTATACGCTTTTACAATAAACTACCAAGCCAAGTTCAAGATCTAAGCCTTAATAAATTCAAATCATTCATTAAACGTAAGTTGTGCCAGAAAGCCTTTTATACTGCTAAAGATTACATTGAGGACAAAAAAGCTTGGGATTGATCTGCTTCCAATTTTGTATTTTGAACATATTTTTTTTTTATATACCTACACATTGACATTAATGATCAAGATACAACCTGACACTGACCTGCAAATTGCAAAAAACGTAAGAAAATTTGAATTTCACGGTCTACCACTGCGCATTCACCTTAATAAATTCATTTATTTACTGACAGACAATGCACCAAGCATGTGTACTAGAGTTCCTTATATACCAAAATTGAGCACTAACGAAGGATTTTTGAAAATCTATCCCCTAAAGGGGTTACATAGGAGAAGAAAGTTTCTTCTGCCTAGCTTTTTCCCAACTATGATGGGGTAGGCTTCCAGTCTAACCAGATGCAGATGAATACCAGTATGTTACATGAAGCGACTGCCTATTTGACCTCCACAACCCAGTTACTGGGTAATACGATACCCCTTGAAAGTTCGTCATATTTGCCGATGTAAAATCCCATCGGACGCCCGGCTTGTCGAAGCCAATCGATCCTCTTCAAAAATATCACATATTTTTATGACACAATTCTCAAAATGCCATCAAGATAGGGTTTCCCTGCCGGCTTTACCGTGAACGATTAAGTACTAAGATATAAACATGGTGTGATAATGAGGAAGCCCGGCTGCCAGAGATTTAACCCTCAATTATAGAATTAAGCCACGATGAAGGGTTGTGCACCCCTGTTGCGACGGCAATTGATGGAATAGTGATGGGAAAATTTTGTATCGATGTTTACTCGATAATTATTTTAAGGTCGATTCGATATTGCAGTTTTCTAACGCTTTTGAGGTTTGTTAAAATATCAAGACCCCAGCGGGTCACGAATAAATAAAATTGTAGGTATTTACTATTCCTAACATATGTAGTTAACAACGACACTGATCCTGACATATCTTCCGCTTTAATATTTTTTTATCGTATCATTCCTTATTTTTTATTTGATTTTAATTAAATACCACTGTATCTGTTATTCCATGCAATTCAAATGTCAAATCAATTATTTTTCTAAATCAGATTAAATTCTTTCCGTAACGAATAAAATATAAGTTTTTAATTGTACTTCCCACTTTACAAGTAGTTTTCAACAATTTCAAAGAATATGTAGATTTCCCATAAGTTCAATGAAGTTCATCGATAGTATAATGTCTCGACTTTTAATCCCCTCACTACCAGCGATGTTCAATACCGATATAATGAAGTGTCGTCACGCCGCGAATGTTTGCCATTGTCGAGTGTGTACCAGCCCTTACGTTGTTATCATTGTGCACCCCGCTTTATTGTCAGATGTTTTCATTGATAAATGATGAAATGTACAGCAATTAATGAATGCTACTTATACTGGTGTTTTTGTTACTATGATTTGAGAAATATTCCCTTTTTCACTTACGGTTACCTAAATTGTACCTTATTTTATTATTTGTGTTTCTTTGGATTGTCTGCCAGCTTGACTTTTGTCTTTTAAACTTAGAATTAAATTTCATTGGACCAAAAGTTCAAAATTAATTCACTTTTATTCAAAACATATACCATTACCTACACCATTTACACCAGTTACATGGATATAATAATGTAGAGATACTTCGCAGATTATTGAAATGGTTTACCCGGCCGTGTAACGGTTTCAAATTGTGTCGGGGTTGGTGAGGATTATAATTAATTCCACTTTAAATCTCAGGTAAGACATCACATTGAATCACAAACCACATTTTTATTTGGATAAATATTTACAATGAAAGGATTATAAGCACGCGACCACAACGATAATCCCCAAAACTTTTATCATATTTATGACATTCGCAAGTTCATGCTAAAATACACTTTATTGAACGCTGATAAGGTTGGAATTCTAACACCCATTTATAAAGTTACTCCATTTTGAATTCGTCTTGATAATTGGAATTCTTTTTTCATTCAAATCGTCAACAAATGTGCCTTGTCCGTGGACGTACCTACAACACGCCCCAACCTTGTAACGTCGGCACCAATTAATAGCGGATTTTTTCCGTGTATTTAGATTTCAACGATTGCTATTGATATTTTGAATACACGTGCAAGCTTCCTCTAATTGGGTGCTTAAAGACTTACTGGCAATTCATGTCTGCGGTAAATAAATGACGATGGAAATACTTGAAGATTCATGTTGCTATATTCAATTAAATGACAATGCGACATATTTGGACAAAAATATTACAAAATGGACATTTTTTTCTCGGTAGGTGCTGTTTAATAAAGCAGAAATTCTTACCACTTCTTACCATGTCCTTATTAGTCTGTACAGTACACGGATATCATGGTACAGTAAGTACTATGTGCAAAAAGGAAAAACAATTAAATAATTACAAACCTTCTTGTACGTAGCATTACACTGAACTAATTGAGTTATTACAGTACCCGTAGCAGCGGCGTAGGCGAAGCATAGGATTTGTTGTGCTACGGTTTTCACCGCGTAGCAGTCGTAGCAAGCTCGTTGCTACCAGTACAGCTATTCTGTAAAAATCTCACCGTGAAAACTTAGGTGAAGTGAGATTAAAGTGAGCTGTCAATAGTGTAAATCGCTAGCATCAGGTGGAATGACGGCTCACTTGTAGCTCACTTCACCTAAGTTATCACGGTGATATTTTTACAGAATAGCACCGCTGTCTCATCCATTTTTTTATAATTTTTGTTCACCGAATGCTAACTGTAGTCTCCCAGTATAATTTATAATCAGAGGGCCAGTCCCCGTAATTTTAAGAACGTTCACAGTCTGAGGGGCAATTCTCAATCTGTCAAAAATATCTAATTTCCCTAAATTTTTGACAAGATTTTGACGTTGATTGTCGCTGACATGAGATTGCGACTTGAATTTGAACGTTTTTTAAGTATAAGAATTGGCCTTCATTGGTATTAAGCTATCCTTAGGCTGTGCTTCGAAACAATTATAACTATCAAGAAATAATAACTTTTGTGTAAATTTTTCACTTTATTTACTCTCTATCGCCATCATAGAAACAAGTATTAGCTTCATTTCTTTAGATCATTCTTAATCTGTAAGTAGATCCATTATGAATGATCCAAATATCATCCAGCAGAGATCCATTTTGAACTACAGAGATGAATCAGCTCAAAACAAATTGAGGATATAAGCTAACCATTCCTAACTTCACCATTTTGCAAGTATACTTGTTGTCTGTAACGTATCAATTCCAATATTACTTACCAATAACTTAAAAGGTAAACGGCACTAGCATCAATTAAAACAAAATACGCGGTGACATGGGTAAACTGCGACTGCTAGGTAATGCCAATAGATTAACTAATGAAGGGCCTTACCCACAGCCGATGGTTGGTTCGAGTTACGGTCAAACAAAGGACACAAAGTGATTAAGCTCTTTTAATATTAAATAACTTGATATTATATTACTTAGCATTATCGATGGGTGAATGCGATCATACCTAGTTTGTTAAGCAACTGCAAGGCAGGTACATCTTTTTGCAAATTGTGGAATGAAAATATGATTGATCGCAAGATGGTGATTTTTCGACGATCGTCGTCTGTGAGCTTTCTATAAGCAAATTATTTTCTTCTCTTCTCGATTGATTGGATTATCACATCCCGTTGACATTACTGACAGATTAGAAGAAGTATCATTTAGTTACCCGAATCCTGTAGATCATAGAATCATGAAGGTAACGAGAGAAACGGTGTTTTTTATGCATTTCGGAGAGTTGAATTCCTCCGAGCCCTTTCCATCATGGGACAACCAGATTTTCGGCGATGCGCCACACAGGTATATTGCATATCTAACTATACCCACGCACAAAACAATTTGGAAATAAGTAAGTACAAAAAAAATATGCGTTCCGTTAACGACTGCTACTCCTTGCCGGAATCTGTGTTTACCGATAACTACAACGTGGGATTGTTCAAATATTGAGTAAGTAAGGAAAGAAAGAAAGAAAAATAGGTTTATTAATCACAGAAACACGTGCATACAAAAAGTTAATTAACTCAAATAACAAAAACAAGACCATACATATTATGCCATATACAGGATCCCATTAAAATAGATGGACAAATTTTAACACAGCGCCCAGTACTTCTCACCAAAGATATCCAAGCAAAAAAAAAAAACACTGATTAAAGTGATTTTATTTTGACCTAAAATAATAAATTGCCAGCACATTAGTGTATTTTCGTTAGCTGATTATTTTTCTTGTAAGTATCTAATGCGTTTTTCTTATATATATTTTTTACCATCGTCCTTATTTTGGTGGTCTGAATGATTTCTAAAAGTTTGTCCATCTATTTTAATGGGACCTTATATATTATGGTCTAATAATGGTCAAACCCGAGCCTAACTCAAAATTAATGAGAAATTAATTGGTTTTCACAAGCTAAAACGAAGCACTTGAACTTAAATAATGAGAAAACATACAGTAATCTTTATTGTAACAGACATATTTAAAAACGATAACAACGCTGCTCTTAATTGAATTGTGTAAAATTTTCGCGTTGGAGGGAAACAGGGGGTGAGTAAGAGGGGTGGGGGAGGCGGGGCTCGTTTTAACTTTCCGGACTGCTGCTCTCAGGATGCTACTACTTGTCGACGATAAGTCCAGACCAGAAGTATTTTTTTATATGGTAATAGGTATTTTCGTAGCCGAGGGGGAGGGTAAAATATGAAAATACCTCATCATCATCTGCCTAGCCTTTTCCCAAGTATGTTGGGGTCGGCTTCCAGTCTAACCAGCCAGATACAAATAGCGCCATCCACGAAGACGCGCCCCACTGTTCTTCCTAATCGCTTACAGTACAAGTGTGCAACATTCTGCTAGTGTTTTAGTTTTGTTGATACATAGTAATTACTTATTAGTGGGTAATGAATGTGTATCAGAAAACTAAAACACTAGCGGAATTAACTAGCGATAACCATTAGCGATTAGGAAGAAAAGTGGGGCGCGTCTGCGTGGATGGCACTATGTATACAGCTGAATACTAGTACCTTACATGGAGCGACTGCCTATCTGACCTCCACAACCCAGTAACTGGGTAACACGATACCCCTTGGTAAGACTGGTTGTTGGACTTTCAGGCTGCTGACGACCCGTAACGACTGTCAAAGATCCAAGAATGACAGCCGGGACCAAGGGCTTAACGTGCTTGAGGGGTCACGGTATGTAAAGATGGTCACCCATCCACGGAACGACCGTGGCAAACGTAGCTTAACCCGTTTATAATCATTGGATTCTACCTAAACTAGGAATAAACCTGTATCTCAGATATCCCACTCAAGGTATACATAACATTAAAATGAAAATTATCTAAAATGATTTAAACAAATACCTAGTAAATAACTTATCTAACTAAGAATGAAGCTATTATTCAAATTAAAGTAGCTTTGTCAACAACTTTTCTGCATCATCGTAGGTACTTATGATATATTTTGCAACCATGTTTTATGATGATTTTTCAATTCAATTGAGTAAAACTAGACAACTGTTAGACGTCCGAAAAGGTCAGTTTTTCACGAAGGGCTGATTTCTTCAACGCCAGATAAGTATTATATATTCGAAGAATAATTTTGAATTTTTGACAGTTCTTTAATACAAAATTTGTCAGACGTCAATTTTATTCCAAGAATATAAATTATCTTTTTGGCAGAATAGTCGACATCAGCTTTACTTGCTATAAATAAAAATAGAATAAATATCTGTCGATTGAAAAATCAGCCCTAAGACTGACAGTTTTCTATTCTTCTTCTTATTAGCGTGTCGATGGCAATCTAAATGAACTCGGCTCAGAATTCAGCTACGTGTTTGGCGCTATCACTAGCGTCTATCAGTATCTGTAACGTGCAGCTGACAGGACACGTAGGAAATGATGGAAATGATTATAAGAGTCCCGTCATTTGTGGAACAGCACCACAGTTGTCTATTGATAAAGCGGTAAAGTGTGTCTTCACGTTTCCAGTTCCAGTAGTAGTGGCTAGTATTCAATTAACTGGAGCCTCGTCGTGGAGCGCCTTCACACTTTTAGTTATGTCTGCCAGAGTTAGCGGGAACAGGGGACGGCCTTATTTCTTATTTAAACTAAGTAATTATGTAAGCACATTTATAATATCAAATGAATTTCTGTCGCATTTAGGATGGCGAGTTACGCAAGTTGTTAATGTTGTTAATATAAATATGTAGTTGACAGTATTAATGGGATGAAGGCATCAACTGCCGTGGCACACCTAGAAATCTCTTGAGACTCAGAAGCCAGATGGGCCGCTGCAAGCATAACTTGGTTAGGTAGGGTACTCCGATGAGCGGCAGTGCGTCTGTGGAGCCACATCACATGGTATGCCCTACCTTTGTCGTGCTCTCTGTGCAGTAGCACTGTAGAAGACTTTTTTTTTTGGACGGGAATTCATCTAATGACTCCTCCCGCTCTGGGTGGAGCGGAAGGGAGTGTCAGACTCTTACTGACTAAAACCCACCCGTGTTCCTTCCTTAGCCCTTTATGTTCCGGGGCAGCGGTAACCCTTTCGGACGATCCCGCTACCCACTGTGGAAGACCTTTAGTAGGCCAACGATAACGCTGTTGAAATAGCCGAATTCTGGTCGAAACTATTTAAAACAAACAAATGGAATCATCGATACGACGAAGAAGACGAAGGACGACGAAGGACTAACAATTATTGTTAGTCCTTCGTCTTATTAGCCCAATAAGATGAAGACAATGCAGCAAATTAATCAAGACTTCGATTGACGCTAAGTTGGCCAAGAAATTAATAATATTGCTCTACATAATTAGATATATACAGGGTTATTGGAAAAACATTAACAACCTCGTAAGAGGTCATTGTACTCATCATTATGAACAACTTTTACTATGGGATGTTCGTATAACTCGTCAAAATGTAGGGAACAGCTGATTTTTTTTCGCGATTTCATGTTTAGTCCCATAGTAAAAGTAAAAGTTGTTCATAATGATGAGTACAATGACCTCTTAAGAGGTTGTTAATGTTTTTCCAATAAACCTGTATAAAGCTAGGAAAATTAATTGTTAAGAGCGCTTGTAGACGTCCGTTTTTTTCGTTTTTTCGTTTTTTTACAGTCCGGCCGTCGAGCGAATGCGTTCCTGACACCTCCCAGTGCGACGATTCAAGTAGCTAATACATATCAAATTCGCAAAACATGTATTCGTTTGTATGAAACTGACAGATGTCAAGAACCCATTCGCTCGTCGACCGCACTGTAAGCAAAACTACCAACTGTTTCCCGTAGGTAGGTATATTCAAATGACAACCGTCATTCTTTAAACAATTATGAAATGGTTTTATCACGGCAAATTGACGTTGGGTGGTGCTTGTCAATTAATTTCCCTGACTGCAAATATAGCTTTAAACAAAGAACAGAAAATTTAAAAAATTGAATTGATTGATTTTAGATTGATTGAATTGATTTTTGTTTGTTGAAATTGTTAATTTAGATGAAAATTGTATTGTTAATTTTTAAGACTGCATTTTTTATGTTTTTTTTTTTAATTAGTTTTTACCACTTTGCAGGTAGAATGTAGCGGAAAAATTTAGTGATGTACCATCTTATACCTACATTGTTGGCAAATAAATAAATCTGAATTAAGTAAGATAACACCAATCACATTACTTAACATTCTCCTCTTTGCCCAAAATTAATAAACATATTCACGTGCCTTAACCAATATCTTTTTACATTACGTTAATATAAAGCCTCCATAACAATCACTGCAGCACTTACTTCTGCACAACGTAAGGGCGCGTCCACTGTACCGACAAATGGCATTGGTTATACTAAACCGATTACGTTAAATGAGAGAACCGATACCCGCCGCCGGCCATCCGTGAACACTTGTAAGTATATCAGATTGTTTACTTCAGGGAACGAAATATGATACAAATACTTACATAATTTCTTATTCTTCTTGCCATTTTTGTCTAAAAAAAGCCTTTTTCTCAACTTAAATATGAACAGCAAAAAAAGGATGCAACATGACAACGTTACTCCAAGTTTCACAGATTATTTATATTAACCCCCTTACTAATAAACTTATTGCGTCTGTATAATTACACAATCGCTTTGTCTTCTTCTTTCAAAAGTCAAATTACTGACGACAATCGGGGATACGTTTATTAGTAAAGGGGTAAGTAAATGGGTCTGATAACCTTTTCATATAGGTACCTAACCTACCAATATTAATGAAAGACAATTGATACAATATACTTACTAAACAATTTCTTATAATTCGCGACATCATTAACCCTCCAAAACTCGTGTAAAAATTTAACATCAGCACATGGACCACGTTAATATGCGTGTAACAGCTGACAATGCTATTAGACTTCGATTTAATAGCATTTGCCAGAGATTTAGCAAAATTTTCATGTTGGCTTTTAATATAATTGTGTTCAGTTTATCTGTTGGCAGATTATACGCAAGGATTACGGACCGGAGCCGGCGGCGCGGGCGCGGGCGGAGAGCTCAAATTGAATTGTAATATGCTGCCGTTATTAATAACAGAGAATGGAGACACATTAGGGTTGCCTGATGGAAGATTCTGACGTTTTAGTTTCTGTTATTATGTAGGAGCTAGTCGTAGGCTCTGATCATTAAGAGCAGTATCCATAAACCCTAACATACAAAAAGTAGTTTACAAATAACGGTTTACTTGCGAGAATGACTCAAAACATCCAGACTGATATTGGGAACTAGGAATTCAATTGGGTACTCATTTTGGATCATGCAATAAAAGACTTTATCAACAAACTTACATCTACGGCCTCTACCTTAATAAAATTAATCAGATACTTTTACAAAAAACGTATAAACACTATCATCCATAACGAACTATTGTTAGAGCTAACCTCAAACATTTAACCCCAAAATACAAACAGCCCTGAGTATCAACCCTATCAGGCACAATCGGCCGTATCTACCCAAGCGCGCCTTTTTTTCCCGCAAATTTTAAGCGTCTCCCTGCGAATTCCGCGAATCAGCCGTATTTGTACAATAACTGCCCACCCGGGATCGTTTCGGGCACAATAGCCTCTTTGTTTAACGACGTCTTTCTATTGCGACATGGCGCGTGCCTAGTTTTTTCAATGGGTCCGTTTGTCCCACGTGCCTGAATGTTACGTATGTTGTATACGATCGCAATTTAGGGTTGAGCTGTCATGTATTGTATTATAATTGGTTGCAATGGTTTTGGATCGTAAATATTTGTGTAATCTGGTTGCTTTAATTCTGTTATAAGTTACTTACAACTATTTATGGAGACTTAAACATACTTTACAGTACTAGGCTTTCTTCTAAATGAATCAATTATTTCTCTTCTTTCTGGTTATCCATCAATCCAGTTTGCATGGCCAAGGCACTGTTGTGTACCAATGTTGAAATACACAGATGTTGAGGACTTTTCTTCAGCATTAATATGTTACGAGTACAAACCCTTAAGAAACTGTTCGGAATAGATCGCAATGTGGTAAGATTTTGATTTCACATAAACTAAACTACTTGATCATTTGGACGGGCGAGATATGTGCATCGTCGGTCATTACGTTCATACGACGATAATCTGCTGATTTTAGCAACATAGGTGCAAGGATATTCCGGCTTTCTAATTGGTTATTACGCTCACCATCACTAACACTATGTGACATCTAAATAAATGCCTAAATGAAAGCGTGCTGTTGGATTTTCAACTGTCGGCGCTGAGCCGAGTGTTGAAAATCCAACAGCATGCTTTTTTTGTCAGCCTGAGCGAAGACCTGACGAGAATCGTACCATCATAAGCTCCTAACGATTCACAATATTACATATTTCGTAACAAGGTTACATGCTCTGTGAATCGTACAGTTACACGTGGTATATGCTGGGTCCGCAGCTTGATAACACAACTTCGAACCTAAGTAATATGTGACCTAAGTAATATGTGACCTAAGTAATATGTGACCTAAGTAATATGTGACCTAAGTAATATGTGACCTAAGTAATATGTGACCTAAGTAATATGTGACCTAAGTAATATGTGACCTAAGTAATATGTGACCTAAGTAATATGTGACCTAAGTAATATGTGACCTAAGTCTCACTTCCGCAGTTTAGTGAAATAATTGGGGTAGGTCCCATACTTTTCTAGACAGACTAACTCCTCTCATCAAAATTCGACTTTCCACCTAATATAGGTATTAGCGCTCTACTGTCTCCACGACCACGAAAAACACCACTCTAAACATCTGCCAATCCATTTCCCGTTTCTCCAGCAAATATAAAATAATATTTGCAACAAAACCCCCAGTTCCTCGCTCGCCTATAACTATTTTGTAAGTATAACGAAACACGTTCATTTGTCACAATTACCGGTGACGCGGAATAACTAGCGATGTGGCGAGAGGCGAGTTGCGGGGGCGAGGGGCGAGTAGCGAGTGGCGATAAACCTTCTCTTGTTAGCTGCGCATCTTGTGCCGCTCATACATTTTTATGAGCCTTTTATTTTTATCCACCCATGTTTTGAAGGTTCTCTTCTCTGTCTATGCTAAGTTAAGGGTGGAAACGGTGTGTCGTTGTTATATTGTTCAATTAATCATGGTTAGCTTGGGTTTGATACTCGTTTATATATTTGCTGTTTGGATATGTACATACAGGTATAAATATATGAAAATAATTTTAAAGGAATGGAATGTCAAGGTAGACTTTCTTCTGGGCTTGCTCGTTCCATCGACCTCATCCATCGCTTTCCACGAGGCGAGATCGAGGTCAAGAGCTGGCCCATTTTGCAATAAAATAAAATAAAAAACCTATCACGTGCAGGTCGGACCACGCACAGTGAAGGGTTCTGCAGTTGAGATGAATATTTACATTTTACATATTATTTTATGTATTGTATTAATAATGTATTTATGTATTGTATAATATTGCCGATTGCAAAAATAAATTTACTTATAGTATTTTTCGGAAAGTCTATGAAGAGTCTGAGTTATTTATTTATTTATACTATAATAAGTATAATTTATTGTACACCAGAAAATACATAACAAAAACACGATGATTACTACAAAACATACAATGGGCGGCCTTTATCGCTTTCTGCGATCTCTTCCAGCTTGGAATGGACATTGCGTTATGAATGAGTTAGAAGAAGTCAACAAAGTTATTTCTGCCAGACTATATCTCAATAACAATAACAACCACGAGGTGTACATGTACAATCTCAGAGAGTATTTCCTAAAATGCTGAAGTACGTATGCACCGTGATGTGGTCGCATTGGACAAGGGGCTCGCCCCGCTCTCCATGGCTAAAGAGAACTGGCGCAAACTGTAGGTACTTACTATAATACCGATTACTGCAAGGAGGTAAGTAAGAAGCATCACGGGCGCTTCAATATCGGGTTCTTCATTAACCCGGTGTAGACTTCTTAGCGTTCGTATCCTGGCTACGTTTCGGGGACCTTTTCGGGGAAACTGAAGGTTTTGTCTGTGCAATTACTTATAGCAAAACTGTCTAACTGTTCTTAACTTTTGGAGCTAACTACATTCACAGATTTTGGAAAAATGCTACAATCAGCTAGAAAAACGTCAATTCTTGCGTTTTATTTTTATGCTGCCAATCGATGCAGTTTTACGAGGGTATGGTGAAATGTTCTCGGCCTGACAATGAAAGACTATGATTTTCATTGAAAATATGATTTTATTTTTTTACATATGTAATCTCCCTCGACCTCAACGCACTTGGTCCTGCGCTTCTCCAACATCAGTATTCCTTCCCTGAAACTCATTTCAGTCTGGAGTCTGGAAGAGTGTGAAAATATTCATCTACGGCCCTCTCAATTTCTTCATTGGATGCGAAGCGCTTCCCAGAAAGAAATTTCTTCAGGTTTGGGAACAGATAGAAGTCTGAGGGTACCAAATCAGCAAAATACGGATGGCCGAGCAAATCGTACCCCAAATCCTGCAGTTCTCGCATCGTCAACGCACAAAGGGTGCGTTGTCCTGGTGAAAGACATTCAGCAAAGCGGCACCCATCTTGAGCAGACCTTTCGCATCCCTAAGTCTGTGTGCAAGATGTTTCGCACCCTTTCTTCTGATATCCCCACAGCCTCAGCTATCTCACTCACCTGCACTCGCCTATCGTCCTGCACGATATCATGCGATGGTTTCCGGTGTGGTTGCAGTTTTTAGCCATCTTTAAAGTGGATCACCTTATGGAGGGTCGTGCGACCACGTTTAAATTCAGCTGCCCACTTTTTAACGATTGACATGGCTTCCATGTCATGACCCTATCGATATTCGATTGGTGCCATAAAAGTACAGAATGCTATTTTTTTGGACTTCAGTCGGTTCGATTCCCGGGTGTGGCAAACGTATTTTCAAAAATCTTTAATTGCAGTTTTGTTTCTTTTTAAAAATAAAGGAATATTTCATTTGAGTAATATTTGCTGTCTTCAGTATTAAGAGTACTTTCCCTCCCGGCACGCTTCGAAAATTCCACCCTGTATACTAAAACCTTCTTGAAATCACGATCACGTTTATGAAACATCAAAATTGGTTCATTAGTTTTTGAAAAAATCGCGGACATACAAACATACATACATACGGGTCGAATACAGAACCTCCTTTTTTGAAGTCTGTTAATAAAATACAGCCTGTATTCAGCTGCATCCGATTGAGACACCTAGCGGGTATTTTCGGAACATTGCTTCACTCACAAACATGAAAGGAGGGTCAAGGGTCAAGGGCACACATGTGGCGCTACTGCACTCCAAAGGCACAATCGAGTTTGTTAGATTGATAAGAGATGGCGCTGTTTAAAGTACCTACACCATAAACCGCCTCTTTGCTTCAATAAGGTGATAAGTCCCACTTTTCTTTTTTACAATTTTAAACCGCCGTGTCCGATTTTATTTTTAAGTTTAAAAAAGTGGTAATTTACAATAAATCATAGATTTACAGTAAAACAATTTATTCGTTCCACCACAATTATTTTTTGAAAGTTGAAAAATACTCTTCTCTAAAGTGTCAATGTTCAAGATAACACATTATTGAAGCAAAGAGGCGAAACAAAAATATCCTTTCTATTATCAGAGGGAGGGTAATTAACTAATGATGACTACCCACAAATTAGTCTTTATGGTTACAAATTAACTAATGATGACATTTTCTTCATTAGTTTATTTATTTGTAGATTAATTAAGTAGGTACTTAATGCTACTTTTGTTTGTTTACATAAGAAGGTACCAAAGTAGGTAGAATATTTTACACAAGGTGCAGTCATATGAGTTCGTACCGTTGTTATTGTTTACAAAACAATGGAATCTTAACAATGTTAAGCGTTTAATACGAACTTGCGAAAGGGATATTAATACTATTCCTTTTATAAGTTTCATCATTATCATTTCCCACGCCCCACTATGGGAAAAAGTAGGTAGGTACCTCAGACCAACAAAAAAAGATAGACAGCGCGCCGCGAACATTAAAAGTGAAGCCATCTTTTTATCTATGTGTGTATTGAAGGGTTGCCATTTGTTAAATTTTTTCCCTATAATTTGGGGATATTTGTGTGGGTAGTAGTATAATATTGTACGAGTATTGTTGAATATGGTATAGTACCTCAATTGTTTAGATTTTAGAAGGACTTCTATTAAAAAAAAAAACAACTCATATTTTCAATCAACTTTATTAAATATTATTATATTATTTATTTTTAATTTCATTATTAATTGGAAACCTAAAATATTAAATACATATAAAAAGAAAATGGGAATATAACTCGAAGTAAGAAATCATATTTATATGTATACTTAGATTAATCGAATGGGGAAATTTTAAATCGTCTTATGGCAACCCCCGCACTTTATGTCACTGCTATCGTTCGTTGAGGTTTTTTGTTCCAAGTAACCTAAAATTCATAGATAAATAATAAAGAAACGATGTTATTTCAAGTACTTATAAGTGAAAAGCGATTCCGTGAGACTTTTTGTGTGATTTTGCATCTTTTCACTACACAGGAAGGCATAATTATATTTTTTAAATCTATGTTATCTTGACGACGACTTGTGACAAACTAAGAGCAATGAGCATGGTTTTAGTGTAGGTGTGTGCGTGAGCGTGTATGTTTACTTGCAGGAGCACGGTTTTGTGGCTTCACTTTTGATGTTTGCGGCGCGCTGTCTATCTTTTTTTGTTGGTCTGAGGTAGGTACGTAAAACATGGCCAAAAATAATTGCGTATCAAATACTATTTATTTACATATTTAATCTTTATTGCACAGTAAAAGGCGTTCCGCTAGATGGACGGACGACGACGAAAGAAGGTGGTTGCCTGGCTGGTAGTGCTGGTAGTGCTGGTAGTGCTGGTAGTGCTGGTACGGACTGGATGCGGAAGGCGGAGGACAGGGTGTTGTTGCGCAGCCTGGAAGAGGCCTACGTAAGTCCAGCTGTGGACTGCGATAGGCTGAGTTGATTGATTGAAAGGCGTTCAAAAGTCGGACTTATTGACACGTATTTTCTAGCAGTCAACTATTAAACTAAGCAGAAAATATGTATAGGTAGTATGGTTTGTAGGTATTTAAATAAAAATATATACATTATAAGAAGTATTTATTATTTGAAAGACAAATAAATATGATTTATTGCCTGTGCCACTCTTCTATGTTTAGGTAAAACGAAAACACAACTTTACACGCAGCGTAGTATTATATTATCTGTGACGCAGCTAACACAAGTGACTCATCATGATGCACTATTTATACATTGATAGATACAAAGTTCGCGACACGCATAGGGTGTGTTCCGAGTGGCGCTGTAATCGATTTTAGCGTGCTTATCCCCGTTCTGAATTAGCGTGAGCGCGATAACGAACTCCCCGTGAATCATCACAGCTGGTGACGTCATAACATGCGCCACCTTGCGATAACGCCGACCACGCCATAACATAATATCACCGTGAGCGCTGTCAAAAATGACAGTTATGTTATGTTTTGTTTTAAGTTGCATCATAATATCTTTAAACTAACGGCATATTCGAAATTGTGCTTCTGGCTACAGTCCCACCTAACCAAAGAAAAAAAAAGAAATGTGGTTACGTGGTGTATACACAAAGAAATACTGTAATATAAAATCCAACCATGACCGCCCGGCCACGACTTTTGACTTAGCGACAAGCGGCAAGCGGCGCGATTTCTTTTGTCTAGCGTTGACGCTGCGAGGGGTGCGTCGTGGCATGGTTCATACATTTTGGTATATTTGTTTTTACCGCTCGCCGCCCCGCGCTAAGCTGCCACTGATAGCGGCGAGGTCGTGGCCAAGCCGTGAGCGCGTTTATTATCGTTCCGAATTGTTGACAGCTCTCAACTGTCATAATCGTGATATCTAAATCGGAACGCAAATTATTAATTTGAGCGCTGTTAGCGATTATGGCATAATTCGGAATGCAGCCCTAGTCTCGGTTCTGCTACCCAACAGGGAAAGACCAACCATAGACAATATAGCGAACCATAACGCGGTCTTATTTAGTCGATTTATCATACAACTTACTATGCGAGAAACAAATTAAGAGCCACATAGATACTTTTCTAAAAATATAACTAACCTGAAATTCATGTTTAATAAATTATAATCAAAAGAATAACTTGTTTGGATAAAACGATATTTTTGTACATTTGGCGTATTAATTGGCGACGACTTAAGAAAATATAACTTTATGGGACGTTAAACATTGCATTATTCAGAAAACTGGCCGAAAACAATTCAATGAAGCGAAATTTTTTAATATTTGACTGTATTTATCGATACTAATATCGATAAATATTATCCGTGTCGGTCCCGGAGAAAGAATAGGACCACCCCATCTCATCCCGTGGGTGTCGTAAGAGGCGACTATTTGACTAAGGGAGCTCCAGACCCAGTGCATACCATATAGCACTTTGGGTCACCCGCGCGATGGCGGGTAAACCATCAACAATCGCATTCCCAAGGAGGGTTGGTGTCAGGCAGGCGGCCGACTGTAAAATCTTGCCAAAACCTTAAGTAACATGATGAGTAAAAATGTGATGCGCGATAGGGCTAGGGCGTACCCCACAGGCGACGCGCAGGGGCAGCACCCGGCTCCTGTGGGAAGAGGACTAGGGTTGTTGCACCACCCCGGGCGGGGGCAACGTAAGAAGCGAGCCCGGGAAATGAGATTGAGGTATGCAAGTTGGAATGTTGGGACGATGACAGGGAGAGCCAGAGAATTAGTGGATGTATTAAAAAAAAGACGAATAAATGTGGCGTGTTTGCAAGAAACAAAATGGAAAGGAACGAAAGCGACAGAAATCGGTGAAGGATACAAGTTTTTCTACTGTGGGAGTGACGGGAAAAGAAATGGTGTGGGAATAGTGTTAGACAGTAATTTGAAAGAAGGGGTGATGGAGGTAAAAAGAATGAATGACAGATTAATCGTTGTAAAAGTTTTGGTAGAACATGTAATGCTGAATGTAATAAGTGTATATGCACCGCAGGTGGGATGTGATGAAAGGGTAAAAGAGAAGTTTTGGGAGGATTTTGACACGGTTTTGATGAACATTCCGGTGCATGAAGAATTGATAGTTGGAGGTGATTTTAATGGACACGTGGGAAGAATGCGAGGTGTTTATGAAAGAGTGCATGGAGGATGGGGATTTGGTACCGTAAATAACGAGGGAGAGATATTGCTCCAATCCGCTACAGCATTTGACCTAGCAATAGCCAACACTTGGTTCCAGAAGAACGATGGACACCTAATCACGTACAAAAGTGGCAATCACAAGACGCAAATTGATTAATTTTTAGTACGACGCAAATACCTAAAGCACATCAAAGACTGCAAAGTGCTACCGGGAGAAGATCTAGTTTCACAGCACAGACTCCTAATTATGGAAATGGTTGTGGAAATAAAGCCCATTAAAAACAAAGAGCGACCCCCTCCCAAAATAAAATGGCATATGCTGGAGAAGAATGACTATGCGAGGAAATTGAAAGAGCGAGTGGTGGATAAAATGATAGATATGGGAGACATGAATGATCGAAGTGTAAATGAATGTTGGAATGAAATGGCAGGGTATATTAGGAGGGTAGCGAAAGATATTTTGGGAGAGACGAAAGGAAAAGATAGATAAGGATACATGGTGGTGGTCGACAGAAATACAGAATGTGTTGCAGAGTAAGAAGAGAAAGTTCAAGGAGTGGCAGAGTGTTGAAGATGAGAATGTTAGTTTGAAAGCAGAAAAAAAGAGTGAGTATGATACACTAAAGAAAAAAGCCAAGAAAGCTGTGGCCATAGCAAGAGCAAAAGCCCAGGACAAGCTTTATGATACACTGGATAATCCAGCGGGTCAAAAACATCTTTACCGGCTTGCTAGAGCTAGAGAGAGAAAGACGAGGGATATTTGTCAGATAAAGTGTATAAAGGATGAAACTGGAATAGTTCTTTCGGATGATGAGAAAATTAAGGATAGGTGGAAGAGCTATTTCAAAAGACTGATGAATGAGGAGAATGACTGGAGTGGTGTGCTTGGGAATAAACCAGTAAATGAGGGGTTAGTGAGAATGATTAGTATGGATGAAGTGAGAATAGCAGTAAATGGGATGAAGAATGGTAAAGCAACAGGTCCAGATGGAATACCAGTTGAAGTATGGAAGTTATTGCGGGTAGATGGATGGACGTGGTTAGCTTTATTCTTCAATAAGTTGTTGCTAGAAGAAGCCATACCTGACGAATGGTGTAACAGTTCGCTGGTGCCCATCTTTAAAAACAAAGGTGATGTGCTAGAGTGCAACAACTATAGAGGAATAAAGTTAATGTCACATAGTATGAAGGCTTGGGAGAAAGTTATTGAAAGGCGACTAAGAGAAGAGAGTGAAATTTCGCAAAACCAATTCGGTTTTATGCCTGGTCGAGGAACAACAGATGCCATCTTTGCTATCCGCCAGCTGTGCGAGAAATACAGAGGTGCGCATAAAAACTTGCACATGGTATTTGTTGACCTCGAAAAGGCATACGACAGAGTGCCTCGTGAAGTTTTGTGGTGGGCGCTGAAGGAGAAAGGTGTGCCAGGGAAGTATGTGCAGTTGATTAGAGCGATGTACAGTCGATGCAGTACCCAAGTCCGGTCTACAGTGGGCACAACTGGCAGCTTCGATGTGGCTGTCGGCTTGCACCAGGGTTCAGCACTCAGTCCGTACCTCTTCGTGCTGATAATGGATGCACTTACATCGGATATCCAAGAAGAGGCTCCCTGGTGTATGCTGTTCGCCGATGACATTGTGCTGGTTGCCGAGAACGGCTTAGAGGTCCAGAGTAGATTGGAGGTGTGGTGGGAAAGACTCGAGACCGTTGGCCTGAGAGTAAGTCGGACCAAAACAGAATATCTGTTTTGTGATTTTGGCGGTCTCTCCAGTGCTGTGCCCATATCTCTCGCCGGAACGCCCTTATCGATCTGCTCCGACTTTCGGTACCTCGGGTCGCTTGTCCAAGGAGATGGCGAAGTAGACCGAGACGTAATGCACCGGATCAATTCAGGATGGATGAAATGGCGACAGGTCACAGGAACAACTTGCGACCCACGGATGCCCCTCAAGTTAAAGGGCAAAATTTATAAGTCCGTGATAAGGCCTGTCGTACTCTATGGGTCTGAATGCTGGGCCGTGAAGAAGACGGATGAAAAAAGATTGCATGCAGCGGAGATGAGAATGTTGAGAAGGATGTGTGGAGTGACGAGAATGGATAAAATAAGAAATGAGTATATACGAGGAAGTTTGAAAGTGGCGCCAATGACAGAAAAGTTGAAAGGAAATCGTTTGGCTTGGTATGGGCATGTGATGAGAAGGGACGAAATGCATGTGACTAAAAGAGTGATGAATGTACACGTTGATGGATGGAGAGGGAGAGGAAGGCCGAAGAAAAGATGGATGGATTGTGTGAGGAATGATATGAAAGAGAAGGGAGTGAATGATAGCGTGACGGTTGACAGGGGAGAATGGAAGAAGAAAACGTGTTGCGCCGACCCCAAGTAACATGGGATAAGGGCAGGAAGATGATTTATCGATACTAATATTCGATCATAAGTCGATTCATGACGTACACTTTCGACTCGCTTAGCTTAATCACTTTGGTCATCCATCCATTAGTCGTTCCTTATAATGAACGTTACTTACTCTATGATAAACAGCTACATTCTGATTATTCAGTGTACGACGAACGTTGTTCCCACAGAGTACTATTTTATAACTGGTTGTTCCAATACTTCCAATAGTCGCCTTTTTCTGTCTCCTGAACAAAAGTAAGTTTATTATTGCGCTAACATTAGTTTAAAGTTTACAAAGGATAAGCTCAAAAGTCTATCCTATAAGAAGTTTGTCCTTTGTAAATTTTTTATTTGGTTTATTTAAATAATTTGGGTATCAGCTGTTAAGTACCCACTTAGGTAGTGTTGGTACATGATATCATTATCATTTAGGTACCTATTGTGCTTGCTTTGTACTCAGTAACTTTACAAGTCTTTGTTCTTGTTTATTTATTTTTTGTAAAGTAGGTATCTAATTAAATCAATGTGTTATCATTATCATCAAGCCATAGGATGTCGAGTACTTACAGAATGTTTTTATCTTATTGTAGGTTTACCTATTTGTATTTAATATTGATTTATTAATTTAAAGGCTCTATTAATTAGCGTAGGTAGGTATGTATTATACAAACGAAAATATATTTGTATAAATACATTATAAGTACTTATAGGTTGTGTTTTTGGTATGAAGGCTGATTTAGACAGGGTAAGTAACTTTTTTTTTTTTTGGATGGGAAATCATCTAATGACTCCTCCCGCTCTGGGTGGAGCGGAAGGGAGTGTCCGACTCTGACTGACTAAAACCCACCCGTGTTCCTTCCTTAGCCCTTTATGTTCCGGGGCAGCGGTAACCCTTTCGGACGATCCCGCTACCCCGGCAGGCTTCGGCCCTGGCGGGCCATTTCCTTAATGCTGACATCTCTTTGAGGCGCGCGTGGAACACATACGCGCCGTCCGGCACGGGCCTGGTCCTGATCGGACGGAGAGCTACCCATTACTCTCCGTCCGCAGGCCCGCGCCTACGGTGGCCGGGAGTCGTCACGCGGCTCCCGACGCCCGTAGCGTCTCCCGCGGCACAGAGTACATTATATTATCCCGCGGCGGCTGAGACGTGAGGCTCTCTCCCTGAGCCGTCCCGCCACCTCCTTCGCTAGCATGACTGCTTTGCAGAAGGAGGTGACTGCCTCCCACTCCCTCTTGCTCCGGACTATGGCTTGAACCAGGGCCGGACGCGAGAGGTCGCCGCCGCTGAGGGTAAGTAACTGACTCCAAACTCGAGACAAGTCAGTGCTGACCCGATATTTACCTATTGTCCGACCGCGGCAGATTTGCCAAAGATGTAAACAACAACGGCCGCTCAAAATTGAATAAAATCATAAAATCGATAAACAAGTTTTTATTTTAAGTAATGTTAGTTTTCTCTAAATCTCCGAGCTAATTAGACGAAAACATGTAAGTAATGTTTGTTTTCGTCTAAATCTCCGAGCTAACTAGACGAAAACAAACATTACTTAAAATGAATACTTTTGTTTATCGATTTTATTCAATTTCGAGCGGCCATTGTTGTTTACATCTTTGGCAAATCTGCCGCGGTCAGACATAGTGTAAATTGAATTTGGAGTCAATGGAGCCAGTACTACTGACTACTCTACTACTGACTGATCGGGTCAGCACTGACTTGGCTCGAGTTTGGAGTCAGTTACTTACCCTGTCTAAATCAGCCTTGAGATTCATGGAGAATAGTGGTCAAATCAGTATTTTTTCTATTGAGACCCCAAGGTCCGGCATTTATAAATTTTCAAAAGATGTAAACAACAATGGCCGCTCGAAATTGAATAAAATTGATATACAAGAACATTTTTATTCTAAGTAAATGTTTGTTTTCGTCTGAATTTCCGAGCTAACTAGACAAAAATAAACATTTACTCAATTTCGAGCGGCCATTTTTGTTTACATCTTTGGCAAATATAGAAACGCCGGACTATACATAGTTTCACTCATACTGGTACTACCTGCGTTGTAGAGTATGTAAATATAAAACAGTCAAATGCATTTGTTAGATGTTTTCGCCGAACAATTGCATTGATACTAGAAATGATGATGATTATGATACCTGACTAGCTGATTAGATTTTGTTATTATCAGATTGATAAACTTCAAGAATTTTTTGAGTATAAGGGTAAATAAGTAATTTTTTTATTTTTTATTTAATGTAGATTTATTTAGTTGTATAAAAGAAATATTGTTATTGTTGTTTTTTATTTGATATTGTATAATAGAGTATAAAATTAATGTCCGTAGTATAAGTGTTTTGTATTGTTTATTAGAGTTTAAGTTAGGTTTTATACCTACCCACGTGTACATTAGGTTCACATTGTAAATATTCGGATGCCGCTATTAGCGGCGGATGTGTGGAACTTACCCATTATACCAACCAACTTTGTACCTACCATATCCGACGAATAAATGTCTTTGTCTTTGTCTTTGTCTTGACTTGGCTCGCGAGGTTGTCGACATGTGGGATGTTGACTCAGCAATCATTGTGCCAATAGTCGTTACAGCCAATGGATTGATAGCCAAGAGCCTCGACCAACACCTGAGGAGGCTCTCGTTGGCCAGCTGGATCAAGGGCTTGATTCAGAAAGCAGTACTTCTGGACACGGCTCGCATTGTCAGGAGGTTCCTCTCTTTGGAGCCCTGACCACCGGTAGCTTGGACCCTGTTCCCGATACCGGTGGGCTACAATTTTTTATATTTTTAAATGTTTTTATATATTTTTTTTATATTCTAATATTTAAAAATATAATTTATATGTATAGACGAATAAAGGAATATAATAATATATTTAACTTAATGGTATTAAAATATAGATCAAAAATAATAAACATGTGTCGACACCCTTGCGCCATCCCATCTTCCTAGCACGGTGGGCTGTGCTGGGGCGGCTGCTGCAGGTGCAGAAAACCTCAAACGGCGAAAATATTGCAACCTAATTGGGAGTTATATGTTCGAGCCGTTTGGGGTTGAAACACTAGGGCCATGGGGTCCGAGTGCCCACTTGGTTTTTCGAGATATCGCCAAGCGGTTAGTCGACTCTTCACGTGACCAGAGGGCTGGCCTATTTCTTGACCAAAGAATTAGCATTGCCATACAACGTGGCAATGCTGCCAGCCTTTTGGGCACTGTTCCTGTTGACAGCGATGCGGACGAATTCTTTGATGCCCTATGATTATTTTACTTAATTTTTTTATATAAATGTACAGACGCCAGCACATCAACCTACACCTTACTGTCAAATTTTCCCAATCAACATTGAACCTTATGCTTTAGCGATAAAGTTGAAAATCTATTACAGAAATCTGACAGATTGTAGTAGGTTGATGTGCTGGCGTCTGTACATATTATTATAGTTTATATGTTATCTTAAATTATAGATATAAATAGACAATAAATTAATATTTAGGTAAATACCTAATTATAAACCGCTGATTTTTTTAAATAGGTAGTTAGGTACCTACGTCAATAAATGACTTAGATTTAGATTATAATGATAAAATAATTAATGAAGTTTACGTATTTTAGCACGGAACGTCTGTGGTCTCGATTCGCCTTTGACGTCATTTGACTTGTCCGAGATCGTCGCACTACATTGTGGTGCAACGATTTGTCATTTGTGGTACTCTCGCGCCCATCTTTCATATATCTATGCTCGCGCCTCTCGCGCTTTTTGTAGTTATTTATGTAAGTACAGTTGTTTGTTTTTTTTTATTTATGAGTGTGTAGTTTTTATTTCACTATAATGGGAGAAAAAGAAATGGAAGAAAAAAAATATTGGGGTTTTTAACTAAGTATCTCGCTTTGACACAGGAACAATAGGTACAGACGCCAGCACATCAACCTACACCTAACTGTCAAATTTTCCCAATCAACATTGAACCTTATGCTTTAGCGATAAAGTTGAAAATCTATTACAGAAATCTGACAGATTGTAGTAGGTTGATGTGCTGGCGTCTGTACAATATTTGGAGGCGTATTTTTCACCTCAGCCATCGTGTAATAAATAAAATACGACTCGAACGTCGAGTGACCACATGAACACCAATAAATTTGTACATACTTAGCGAATACGAGCCGCGTCGTCTAGGTCAAATGACGTCACACGCTGAACCGCCGCATGTAACGAAATTATACGTGCAAGCGCAGTCCCATAACTTCTTATTTTCCAGATTTGTTTAATTTTCAATCCATAAAAAAAAATGGAAACTTCTTTATTGAGCAGCTTTGTGCTGTCCTACTTATGGCGTCATAATACGATAGGCAAGCTAGCTAAGCACTGCTTTGACTTGTACAGACGCCAGCACATCAACCTACTACAATCTGTCAGATTTCTGTAATAGATTTTCAACTTTATCGCTGAAGCATAAGGTTCAATGTTGATTGTGAAAATTTGACAGTTAGGAGTAGGTTGATGTGCCGGCGTCTGTACCATAGTCAGATACTGAGCTGACTTTTTTCTGTTCAGCAACCGTCATGGAAAACTTCGAATTTTCGACTGAGTCTAAGCCTGCCGTCACAACCACCTTCAATGGTCCGCATTTCTACAACGTGTACAAGGATGCAGAATTCCTGAGAATTGATGCCAACGTTGAGAGACTCTTGGCGCAGGGGTACGAGCTGAGAAAGAAGCTCAGCACTGTGGAACCTGGCAAGACCGTTGTCATTGAAGGAATGAATCTTGAACGCAAGTAAGTTTCTAAGTTACCAGTTGACTGCAAATTCGGCTGCAGTAACAGAAGTCGGAATGATGTGTTGCGATATCTAATCCGTGAAATTCATATTTTCTAACGTTTTATACATTTATACAAATTGCAGCTTTGTATACGTTGTATGTTGATCGTTTTGGCCTACTAGAGGTGAATTTAGAGCACGTAAATTGGTACTGGCTACCTACTTACAATTTTACTTCGCTAAGACAAATCATCAAAAAACAAAAATAACTCTAAATATCATTACTTTTTTTTTTGTATGGGAAATCATCTAATGACTCCTCCCGCTCTGGGTGGAGCGGAAGGGATTGTCAGACTCTTACTGACTAAAAAAAATATCATTACTTACGTACTAATTAAAAATGATTTTATTTGTTGACTGGAGTAGGTACAAAAAACACCCTTAAGTTTCCTTTATCAACTTTGTTTTTCCAGTACTCCACTGCTGATAAAGAAGACGGCTAAGAACATAAAAGTGGAAGATTACGAGTTCACTTACAACCGTCTGGTTGGTCTCGCTGCCGGGTTTGCTTACGAGAATCGCATGAGATTCCCGAACATACAATCCAGTGAGGCGAAGGCCCTGGGCCTAGAGTGGGATCACAACAACAACGACAAATGCAAGCTGTACCTATCAGCCGTAAGTGGCACTGAGCATTTGATCGACCAGTTCTCATTCTGGCCTCTATTGTGTGGAATGCGCAAGTACCAACTGAAGAAGCTTCCCGTCGAACTAGTAATGAAGATGGGCAACATTAAGAATGCTGATGGAGAAACGATGGCGAAGGTTCTGAAGAGCAACCTGGTGACAGCTAAACGTATTTGGTTGATGTTCGCGGGCACTTCATTGAGGGAAATGCAGACCCTGATCGATAACTCACCGGAACTTCAAAAGCTGTTCCAGGGTTGATGTTTCTTATGTTGCTTTTTTGGGACAAAACTGACCGGCAGATTCAACAATGTTTAACAATAATCTGCCACCATTTTATATTTTATATCAATGTCTTACATCAATTTGTAATAAGCATGTACAAAAATATTATAATCTTTTCTTGTTTCTTATTAAACGGAACGACCACTTGACTAAGCTGTTGTTTTTGTTATCTTATAGGTATAACATAACTGACCTTTGTAACAAGTCCTTTCGTTCATATCTAGGAGCTACATGGTTGAAAGTTAGGTACATACGGGTACATAATAGACAGTTGAGTCATTGTTGAATGACTGTTCTCGAGTGTTTATGTTGTGTGCCCCCGATTTAGAACCTTACGGTAACTCTTATGCCGTTCGATTCGCTTATGCGCCGTATTTTATTAAAAAAATACGTAATTAGAGTCCGACCGAAGGTTCGTCACTTTCGACCCAAAACATCAGGTTTCGGCCAGAAGCGTTTGAGTTTTCGGTTTGATAGAAACCGAACGACGTCAGACAAACTGACAGTAGGCTAAGTAGTGGGGTTCCCTTTTCACCCTTTTTGTACAAAATCCAAAAATACCAAAACCATTGTTTAAGATTTTTTTTGTCTCCTTTACTCTTTCACATGCTGTCTACATCTCTCTCTCTCCTATCGCAGGTATGCTGAAAGTGATTTCTTATGAAATAAGCATCACCATTGTACTTATTTTTCCGTCTTGTTTTTTTTCTTGTCTATTTATATAATTATGTGTGTACAGACGCCAGCACATCAACCTACCCCAAACTGTCAAATTTTCCCAATCAATCTTGAACCTTATGCTTTAGCAATAAAGTTGAAAATCCATTAAAGAAATCTGACAGATTGTAGTAGGTTGATGTGCTGGCGTCTGTACATAAATGATAAATAAGGGGAGGAAGGCGCGAGTTTATGAATGTATTTTTCTACTAACGACAATGAGTTGAAATTAAAAAAGAAAGTATTTTAAAGCATTTTATTAATTTCAAAAATAACTAGCATATAATCACGCAATATTACTAAATTTATAATATACTATGAGGAAATACACACAAAGTAGCGAAGGATGCCGTTGTTACAAACATAATCAACATCTTCATTATAATTCAGTACTAATAGTTTACTTTGTCGTTACCCATTCTGCTAATATACAATACCAATTTATACGTATCTCCATTAATTTCTAATATGCCTACTTATGTCTAATTTGTTTTTACATTGATATATGCGTCAAGCGATGATCACTGACATAATGAGTAAGATTGTATGTGTTTATAAAGTAATCCAAGATGTACTAAAGTAATACAGGACTAGAGAGGTGAAAGTGGACACACTCGAACTATTGACTCTAGTCCAGGCCGCGCTACGCGGGCGTCTAGTGTTACGATAATAGTCAAATATTAAAAGCGAATATCACTTGGTGGCGATGCCAACGATTATACACAGATGAAGACATCTTATAGTTTAACGTCCAGAAACACTTATTAAAATTAACTATGGCTGTGCGGTGTTAAGAACAAGTCTTATAATTCAGTACAAAGAAAACAGTAAGTACACGCAGTGCCATTGCACTATCTTTGAATGCACTTCATCTATCTATAATCATTGTCAAGTGTAACATAATCTACCTTTTCGATGACAAAGTATATTAATAATATATCAATATGCATGCAGGTTATCACGCAAACAGTATTTAAAATTACAATGATTTTTATTTTGAGCTCTAAAACAATTCAAAAGATTAAATTATAATATTTGTGACATTAAAACGATCTATTGTAAAACAGTGGTCACATTGAATAGCATTAAAACTCCCATGTACCCAGACGTATCGCCAAACAGTAATTTACAGATACATAAATATTATTATTATATTAAAACATCAATTTTACTTATTCCAATGTACATAATTACATCTATTTCAAATCACGTACGGCACAGCACTGAAATTTAATTTCTATATACCTTTTACTACCAATTATACGGACGTTACTTGTTTTACTTTTGACACATACAAAAATAATACGCTACGTCAAATATACAGACGCCAGCATATCAAGCTACTACAATCTGTCAAATTTATTTAATAGATTTTCAACTTTATCGCTAAAGTATAAGATTCAAAGTTGATCGGGAAAATTTGACAGTTTCGTGTAGCTTAATGTGCTGGCGTCTGTACGATCAATGGACAAAACAATTATGAAATAATAATAAATCAATATGATACATTACAGATTTGAAATAATTATAAACTATGAGAAGAAATTATAAAGAAAAACTAAGTATAAAACATAAATTCACAGAATCATGAAGTTTATACTGCTAAATATAATGATACAATACATAATAATATATTATATAAATTCTGCTTTGAGCTGAGCTACCGATTTTAAAATACTGTGACAAAATAGACATCAGAGTAACACCAAGTTCCTGCTAAAACTGATATTGCAATGATTCCACTACTGGTTGCACTACACAGCACGCTGGTGTTCGTCGCTTGTTTGACTACCTACATCAATCTAACATTCTCAATTTTAGTATAAACCCGAAATCATACCTTTGCCTCATTAGTCTATCGTATGGCAGTTAAGTAAAGGTATTAAATCCGGTGGTATTACAACGAATTAAAAGAATAATAATGTAGCCTCAAAAGATCCTAAAATATACACTGATCATTCCAATCTAAAATGCTAAAATAACGTTTCAAACAAAACTACAAGTCTCAAAATCTATAGTGTCTGCAAGACACGTGTCACTGACGTATCAAACGTCATCAATACAACTTCAATGGAAACATACGCACGGGAAATGGTTTTGAACCAATCTGAGGTTGAAGATCGTGCCATGGGTTTATTGTAATAGTTTAAACGGTAAGCGTGTACGCTGTCTGGTTTAGGTGTTAAGGTCGATACTGCTTAGCGTTAAGTTGGATCACAGCGCGGTGTCGCACGCGGCACGTTTATGTCTCGCTCAATGAGTGATGACGGTGGAATACAGGCACAGTGGCAGCACGTGTCTGTACGGGAGGCGGTAGTTCTTAACTGTGCGTGCGGCGAGGCATTTGAGTGACGTGTACCGCAGAGGGTTGACGATGGCACTGAGGCTCTGTTGCGTCGACTTGAGGATCTCTTCGGGCGTCTCGCCCTCGTAGTTGACTGTGTCGATGTGAGCTCCGTGTGAGAGTAACTCGCGGACCACTTCAGCGGGACATGGGTTCAGCTAGAAATGTTAAAAATATTTATGGTAGTTTTAAAAGCATAAGAGTGAGCTCAGGTTTTGTTTTAAAAAAAATGGTATAAGTTTGGTCGAATTCGTCCTAAATATGAAGTATTCGCAGTAAAGAATACATTGGGTTAAAAAAAATCTGAAAGCGACAATTTTTCTGTTATTATAGGACATTGAATTCGTATATGTTCGTCTTTATTAGCGTTTTCACACCCTTGCTTAAATAGAATGGTTTGGCAAACTCTGCAATTAAGATAAACTTAGTGTGTTGTATCTATCTATGTAATCTTTCTAATTAATTTTTTTTTATTTTTTTATTGCTGAATGGGCTGTTCTTGACCTCGATCACGTTTGATGGAAAGCGATGGATGAGGTCTATGATAGAATGAGTGTGCTCAGAAAACGTCTAAGGCACTGGAACTTCCACGTATCGACGAAACACAGCAGGTTGCTTGACGCCGGACTCTGGTGGGAGGGTGGTCGCTAACCAGGCGGGTGTTAGCCTTACCAAAGCAAGGGAAGAATTGGGCAGTCAAATAAGCCAATACCTTATTTGACTGCCCAATTCTTCGCATCCTGGACCGCACTGTCTAGGATGCGCCCACCGCTCGGTTCAGTTGAGTAATTGGCGGAACAAACCGCGCTATAAGAGGAGGCTTCTTCATGCATTTCAAAAAAATATTGTAATTGATGAGTGTGTTGTTCTTTCACGCAGCAACTGGGCGACGGGACAACGCCAGTTTAACTTGGAGATAGTTTCTGGGATGACATAGGAGAGACTGGAGAGAGATATAGGGATATTGGCAAGTGGGGTAGCCGCTCGCGCACGAGTAGTACCTTGCAGACTAAATGCAGCGGCGTGTTCCCGTCGGCGTCCCGTGCGTCGGGCGGCGCGCCCAGGCGCAGCATGAGCTGCACCAGCGCGGCGGCGCCCGGCGCGGCGTCGCCCGGCGCCGGCAGCCACGCGCGCGCGCCGCGGCCCCGCGCGCCCTCCGCCGAGCACGCCACGTGCAGCGCCGAGCGGCCCTGCCGCACCTGCACACATCACTATGTTACAGCACACACGACCCAACAAAACTCAAAATAATCCCCACAATATCACGCCGTAACTGAGCCACGCTTACGCGTAGGCATAATAGGTAACAAGTGCAGTTTTAAGGTTTGTGGTTTATTTGCAAAAGTGGATAACTTTGATTTTATCTTTTTAATGTGAGACTTCCAATTTATGTTTGTGTCTATAGACAGGCCAAGTAAAGTAAATTCATGAACGAGTTCTATTGTTTTGCCATTTTAGGTGAAGTTTATGTCTGGGAGAACGGTGAATGCTTATGCGAATCCCGCACCCCGGCCATAGGTAGAGGTGGAACACCGCGATGGTTGTAACCAGTAAGAGTCCGGCATGCCCCTCTGTCCCCCCACGATAGAAGAAGTCCATGAGGAGGAAGGGCATTATTTTAGATTTAGAGAAATTAATTGTTTTTTCTGTATTTATGTCTGTAATTTATATGATGTACATAATAAAGAGTATTCTATTCTATTCTATTGATTTCAAAGTTATGGTCGTTCATCCAAATTATTGATTTATTTAATGTGTCTTTTAGATCCTCGCTCAAGCCTACATTGTACCGGCATGAAGTTTTCTGAAGAATTTTGGGGTTGTAACCGAAAATAGGAATATCTCAAAAACTATTGACTTAAAAGGCAAAGTCACTTTGAATCGCCTTTATCATTTTAATTATGAGATCCATAGATTTTTTTTCACCCCTACAGTCCGTCAAATCTAAGAAGTACCGTTTGACAGTTCTGACAATTGAATGATAGGGATGGGATGAAAAAATCGATTACTATAATATCCGAACTTTAAGAGATCGATTACTATAATATCCGAATTTTAAGAAATCAATTGTTATAATTAAATAAAAGAAATGTTTAGGATATTTTTTTATTCACTACTAGTACTAGTATCGTCGTCTTCGTCATCATCGTCATTTAAATTAATGACCAGTTGATTGTCCATTACATTATCAAAGTGTACGTCTCTTTCGAAGTCGTCCATTATTATTTTCTTTGTTTTTTGTACTACTTTACTCCAATCTTCCTGTGTAACTTGGGCACATGCTTCCTTTAATAAACCTTCCATTTTCTTGACACTGAAGGGTGGTTTTGTGTTGTGTCTTGCTGCATAACCTGTAAAACAATAATGTAACTATTTGATAGCAGACGAAAACCATTGTTTAAATTATAAATGTTAGAAGTACTCGTGTTATTATTATAATATTATAAAATATTACCTTTAACTTGGGCCCAAATCAGTTCAATGGCATTATATTGGCAATGGTACGGAGGAAGTCGTATGACTTTGTGCCCGTGCTCTTCGGCCAATTGGTCAATTACATATGTCGGTTTTGGTGGTTTATGCAATTTCACTAACTGTAATAATTCAGCTTTTAATAGTGACATGTCGGCATCCACTCCTTTTCTTTGCAGCCATGCCACCAAATCTGCTTTCTTATTGGCTGACGTAGGTGCTTTATCAATTTGCACAGAGTGGTATGGGGCATTATCCATTATAATTGTGCTGTTAGGAGGGATATTCTGTAATAAATTTAAGAACCACTCTCGGAACCTTACTGCGTCCATTTCTTCATGATACTCTTTAGTGCTTTTGGATTGGAAAGCTAATAAAGAGTTTTCCACGAAGCCTGTAGACGCTGACCCAGCATGGCATATTATGAGGCGTCCACCTTTTCCTATCGGCACCTTCGAGCACGAAGCTTCAGAATCATCAGTCCATGTTTTCGGCACAGAATGGTTGGAATTTAGCCAGGTTTCGTCCAAAAATATTACATTATCCCAGTTTATAATTTGTTTAACTTCGCGCAGGAATGTTAGTCGCTGCATAATTATGTCATGTCGCTCCATAACAATTTTTCGTTTGTCAACTTTTTTGTATCTGAAGCCAATTCCTGTTATTACCGTTCTCAACGACTCTATGCTTCCCTTATACAGCCCGGCATCTTTTAAAGTTGCACATAACTTTGCCAATGTTGGAAATTCGCCTCTTGTAAAATACCCGTATATATGGTTTCTAATAGCATGACTATCGAATTCATCGATGCCTGTCACAGGTTTATTTCTTTTTCGTTTTTTCGGTGTGTGAAGTACGTTACTGTCACTCCCCGAAGGCCCATATTTTTCACTTAATATTTTGCCAACGGTGCGGCTACCAATACCGAGAGCTTCACCGACGCGATCCCGAACTTGTGTAACTGGCAGTAGAAGTCCACCATTTTGAGATTCACGCTCAAAATACTCGTGTAATTTCACCACCAATTCACGAGCCTGGCTGTTCAAAGTACGTCCTCTTTTCGACATTATTAATAAACACTTGCTTAGTTCGGAGTCCAGTATAAATATTGCCAAGGTAAACGGATAAAGAATGATCAGTCCAGAAAAGTAATAGCCAAGTCACAAATTGTAAAACACAAACGAGAAAGCAAGTACGCGCACAGTCAGCTTCCAAGATGGCGAGAGACTGCTGACGCCGAACCGACCGAGCGGACCGCGTGCGCTTGTAGTTGGCAGTGTTGCCAGAAAAAAAAAATTGTAGAGACTTGGACACCTGCGATTTTGCCTATTGACCTAAAAATAATTAAATTAATTTATTTTAGGGTATCTGTGTATTCAGTGCATTATGCGGTCGCGCAGTAACGTCGTTAATTTATAACATCAGGCAACAACATTTTTGTGAATGGGTTCTACATACCTTATTTTTATTAGTTTTAGACGTAGAAATAAGACTTAGAAGAAAAAATTGTAATTGTAAAATCAATGGATGTGCTTGTTAAAAATTTGTTTATTTCTCTGTAATATGCAAACCCATACTATCATACACAAAAATAAATGTAAAAAACACTATCCCTGACTCCATTTACTATTTCGACAGCGTTAGCGCGAGAAACCCCGACTTATTTGGGCGCGAAAATCAAAAATCGACAAATCGCTTTCGACAACTTTTTAAAGAAGCAAATATATTTGATTTATAAATACGTATTTTTGGTGAATGGGTTTTATCTCATATTTTACGATTACATAACTATTTAGTTATGTAATCGTAATATGTGAGATAAATCCCATTCACATGAAAAAATATTTGTTTGGTTGTCAAGTGTAATTTGTAAATAATACATTCGATTTTTCGTATATGTAAACGATTTTTTTGCATACAAGTGTATCCGAAGAGTCGCAACACTACGTGCAGTGACCTAACTACGTAACTTTGTAATGAGGTCAAGAATATAACTATTAGAAATTATTTACTGTGTAAATATGTGTTATTTTGCTTTGTTTGAAAGTTTTCAATTACATTTAGATATTAAGAATTGTACATTTTTAGATACAATAATGAAATCTTTCTAAATTCATGGTTTTATGAAAAAGGTTATCGAAACTGAATAATGTACGTATGAACAAAGTTGTTTCGGTTTGAAAAATATGAAACGTCAAACGGTACTTCTTAGATTTGACGGACTGTAATTATGTTTCACTTAATTTAGCTACCTTTGTTTAGCCGTGGAAAGAATTATTCTGTTTTTATTTTGTGTGTACATAAATAAATACATATGATAACGTTTACTAAACATTCTCCCACTCACCGTAATATCTAACTTAACGAGCGAGTAAACCGCTTTGTGTATCTTCCTGGAGACCTCCTCAGTACACTCCGGTTCCTCAAGTAACCGCGCCATTAACGCCGCCAGGTGTAAAGAAATGACCAGCACCCTTTGCAAAGTGCTCAGGGTCTGTTCTCGGTCAATGCTGAGTTTTGAGTCCAGGAGCTCCATACCCCGGTGTATCTCAGATAATGCCTTCCTGAATACGGGTTCAATGTCTTCGAAGGTCACGGGGGGGACTATGCGACCTGTGGGATACGAATTGGCGGTTATAATAATTTTTCTATGAAAATAGCTGTGTTAGAGTCAGCGCAGTCGCTGTCACAGTGTGCACAACAATGTGAGACTCACACTTGGGACAAACAGATACCAGCGAGTACTTCTACTCACTTCGGTGAGACAGGTGCCTCAGACAGTTGCAGACATACCTCTGAGCGGCGGGCGCGCGCGCTCGGCCAGCATGTAGGAGAAGAGCTCGGCGAAGCTGTAGAGCGAGGACTGCGTGAGCGGCGACAGCGGCGGCAGGACTGCGCGCTGCATGTCGAGCGCGTGGTGCCACAGCTGGCGACAGCGCGCGAAGCGGCCCGCGTCCGCGTACACCGCGCCGCGGTAGCGCACGTAGTACGACGTGTCCGGGTGCGCCGGGCCTGGGGCGTTCAATATGGCGAATATGAAAAAATGCTCATTATGTTGAGGCAGGAGTCTTTTTAACCTCGCACGGGTCTTTTTCTCCATCATTTGGTAGGTTTTAATGTTCCTCTTTTATTGTTTATATTTTATGTGCCTGTCCCAAATAAAATATATTTATTTCTTTCTCATTTATCGCCATGGGTCTCATTTTTGTGGGTTTTGATGGCTAAAAATAAGAATTGAATGAAAATGCAAGATGGTGGTCACATTTTCTTGGATTTTGACACTTTTTGGGACTTATAATTAAAAAAACAATGTCATCGAATCTGAATTTCAAGATGTAAAACTGCGATAAATTTTCATAGCTATCATTTGAATACTAAAACACTTCCGACTCTAAAGTTTTGCTGAACTCACCGAGAATCCTCTCTCTGATGACCAAGGCCTGCATGCGCATGCCGTCGGGGTCGGCGAGGATCTCCTCCAGCTGCTGCGAGTTGCTCGGCTCCACCGCGTAGTCGTAGGCTTCTATGCGCGGGATGTCTTTAGGCTTGGGAATGGGCTCACTTCCATCCGCAGGAAATCTGGAAAATTGAAGTAATAATGTGAGGGATTTTGTGCCAAGTAGCTGATGTTTTTCAATTGTTAAGAGCGTTTACGACGTACGGCATTTCATACAAACTTTCAAGCCCTTGTTTGTCGAAGTGATTGAACCGATTTTAATGAAACTTCATACGCATAAGCAGGATACAAAGGTCTAAAAAGTTAGTAAAAAACATTTTCGAAATGTCTTCTTTAAAAAAAGATAACTGGAAATAGCTGTTTCTATGGAAAATTTAAAATCGGTCTAATTTGGCTGTAACACAATTTTTCGAAATGTTTTTTACTAACTTTTTAGACCTTTGTATCCTGCTTATGCGTATGAAGTTTCATTAATCGGTTCAATCACTTCGACAAACAAGGGCTTGAAAGTTTGTATGAAATGCCGTACGTCGTAAACGCTCTTAAGGCATTTCGTCTTTTCTGGTATCAGCACAAACAAAATAAAAATAGCTCAGGCAGCGTTAAAAATATAACCCAGTAAGCAAGGTGGTAGTTAAACTGACTATAGAGGTACGAGGAACAGGGTGTAAAGTTCACTGATTCTCTATAAAAAAAGGGAGAATCCTCCGACCAGACGGGTGTCGTATCTGGCGGGCAACTACCCGATGATTCATGTCGGGCCGTTGTATATAATATGCTAGTTGCACTATACACTCTGCCACGCATTGTTCGCATGTGGCGCTGTTGTAGAAATCCGATATATACATATTCCTTTTTGAAGTTGGTTATATTAAGCTCCCTGGCTACGTATTACTATATTTACGATAAGTAGAAGCTGGTGTGTTGATAAATGGTTAATATCTTACCTATCATCCATAGCTCGTTTCCAGAGCGCGAGTGCGCCGACCATGTCGCGTCTCTTGTCCACGTACGTCGCACCGAGTAGTTCCAATGCGTCGATGCGTTGCTGTCTCGTCACTAGGCCGTATTCCGCGTTTATTAGGTGCTCGACTATGTGCGTGTGGCCCGTCACTGAGGCTGCTAGGAGTGGTGTCATACCTGCAATATTATTATGTACTATGAAGGTTATTATGGAGCTTGTGGCTAAAAAATAACAGTCGCACGGGTCGATCGATCAAGTTAAGCCACGCGTGCCGCGGTTAATCCGTGGATGGGTGACCATCTTTACATACCAAGACACCTCCGTGGCTCAGAAAGCACGTTAAGCCGTTGGTCCCGGCTGTCCTTCGTGGATCTTTGACAGTCGTTACGGGTCGTCAAAAGCCCGAAAGTCTAACAACCATTCTTACCAAGGGGTTTCGTATTACCCAGTAACTGGGTTATGAAGGTCAGATAGGCAGTCGCGCTCCATGTAAAATACTGGCATTCAGCTGCATTCGGTTAAGACTGGGGAGCCGACCCCAACGTAGTTGGGAAAAGGCTAGGCAGATGATGATGACGATGATGTAGGTTATAGTAAAAGTTAGCGATGCAAAGATGTCTAATGAAGTGAAAGACCATAAATAGGCATGATATCCATGAAAACAGCCGGAATATTCTGAATTAAGGCCGTCTTGTAGTGCGGTGTAGTCTTGTAGGGCACTGGCCGGCCGTTGCGAGCTCTTGAACTGCTAGATTTTGTGTATATTTGTTTCATAGAAAAAAATAATAAGGAAATTATAAAATGTGTTCTCACCAAGCCCTAAAAAACAATAAGGTTTAACGATGTAATCTCTTCAAGGTACACGTTTTAAATAACGATTTTATCTTTATGACTTTTTTTATCGAGCCAATTATTTTAATTCACGTTTCTATCTTCACACAGCGCTTGACAATATGTTAAATTTTCCTAAAATATTTACTTTTTGCGCAAAATTAATATTTTGCTAGATTTACAGAGGTTTAAAAAAGTTAAAAAGTACTGCGACCTCGCTTTAATGAACGACCAAAATAAGAGAACCGATGCTACAATCAGCTCTTACAATGAATCTTACATTGAATGGCTACCGTCATCTATTAAGTGTCCGTTATATTACAACAATACTAGTATTGTCCTACCACGAATGGTGTTTTGACTGGCAACAGGACCATTCAATGAAAATTATTAAAAGGACCAACTTCTGTTCTGTCGCCAGCACCTAAACAGTTCCTTACCGTACGAATCAACGTCCATAGTAGCTCCATGTCCCAACAGCATCTTGAGTATGTTCAGAGATCCGCTCTCGGCACAATCGTGTAGCGCCGTGTTGCCTTTCACGCTCTTTCTGTTCACGTCCGCGTTTAGTGACAGTAGGTATTTGGCGATTCTGATGTGGCCCTTGTAGCAAGCGATCATTAAACATGTGTGGCCGTGACGGTTTGCTATTTCTATGTCTGGAAATGAAAAGATGGGTTTTTAGAATTAAAACAATCATGGAATTATTTGTACAGACATCTAAGTCAATGAAAGTGGAAAGCTATGTACCTAATAAACTCAAAGCCGACTCAGATATTCCAAGGGTTGCAGAAGTGCGACGCTATGCTTGTGATAACCAAAACAATAGATCCTTTCGTCAGTTTATTTGTACAATCAGCATTCAGCATCCTAATTGCGTAACACACTATCAATCACAATCTGAATAATTTTGAAGGATATTGCTAATCCATTCCTTCATGTTCGAAAAGTTTGTCTGCACAATAAACGTAAATAACGCAATGACTGTTGTTGAACCGTCAAAATGAAAGCCATTGCTAATGTTAGTGTGTTTCGCAATTACCCCGCTGGATCTTTTTTCGAGTTTATTATAAAGTAGTGTTATCAGATTTCAAATGTACTCTTCTATCAGTTTAAAAGCACCTTTAGCTTAGTTGTAGATTTAACAAAAGCAATATTTCTAATGCGAAAAGCCTCATTTGTAATGAGTTCATGCAACTCACCGGCGCCATTTTCGACTAGGAACTTAACGATATCAGAGTGGCCGTCAAAGCAGGCGGCCCTGAGGGGGGTGCTGTGCGTCCGTGTGGTGGAGTTGACATTGGCTCCGGCGCGGACCAGCAGCTTCACCAGTGGCAAGTGACCCGCGGCCGCGGCGCACCATAGCGGGGGCGCGCCCTCTATCGTCTCACCGTCGAACGTCACTGGAAATAACGAAATAGATAGGTCATACTACTGTTTTAAGTTGCTCGTTGTTCTAAGGTCTGGTCTCAAGTGCTACTGCTGAGCAGAAGGTCCTGGATTCCCAGGTCGGACAAAGTGTTATATAGGGATTTTCCAGGACTTTCTCAATAGCAGCCTGGAATCTGGGAGTTGTGCCCGGTTGATGGCAATAGACTCACCCCCTATGACATGGGACTTAAACATAACTAGCGAAGTGTGGGTGTACTATGGGTACATCTCTGCCTAAGCCTTCGGGGTTTACAGGCGTGATATTATGTTATGTATTATGTTATACCACTGTATTGTTCCTCGATAATTGCTAATTGACTGCCAGTTTCTGAGGCGCTCAGGTTCATTCGACTAAATTAATCACAAAGATAAACCGGTAATAATGCAGAGCCTAGCTGTAAGCCAATCACTCTGTAAAGGGCGAATAACAGATCATGTTAAGACAATGGGCAGTAGCGTCTTCCTGTTAGCTGTCGACAACAGAATGTGTAAGTACATTAAGTATGTCTGACTGTCCTTCGTGTTGATGGACAAAATGTATCGCTAAGTCACAAAACCAGAGGAGTTAAATGATATGAAGTGTACAAAAACTGGACCATACCATTATTATGTAAGTATTTGAAAATTGGTTAGGTAAACATTGGATTAAGGCCAAGGGCATGTAAACAATGGGACTATTACTAATCGACTTGTACGTGTTTGTACCACAATTATTTCGGGCATTAATGGTTAACAAAAGGCACATGGTGTTATGAAGTCCAAGTTTACAAAAAGAGGATTATGTTATAGTTAACAAGATTTATAATTATGCAATTATCCCCTTCACCGTTTTGACATCGTGAGGAAACCGGCATGTCCTAGAACCAAAAATTCGAAGACATGTGACATCCACCAACCCGCACTGGGCCCGCGTGGTGGATTACGGCCCACTCCCTGTCATTGAGAGGAGGCCTGTGTCCCAGCAGTGGGAACATTATAGTATAGACTGATTATGATGTATGATGGTGAAATCCCCTACAAACCTTCCAAAAAATTCTTCTCTTTTAACCAACTTCAAAAAAAACAGCCGGTTATATGCATTCGATGTTTTTTTTTTGTTGTTTAACGTTCACATAACACAAAAACTTAAAATAATTTCTGATATCAATGATTTATTTAAAAATAAGTAAAATACTTTTGGCGAAAACTTGTAGCTGAGACTAATCAAAGTTCTGAATATTTTCTCCAATCCTGAAAGAATCTGAAGGTCATATGAAAGCCTAAAGGAATACGTTGTTTGTACTTGAAAAGTTTCGTGACTCGACTCCTACGTTTATAAGATACGCCCCTCGGGAATATTGTGGAAAGTTCATGATGTAAACAAGACTATGATTTTTGGATAATATCGAGATCTTCTTAATTGGATGTACTGATTTAATTCTAGAAAGTTCCTGTAGTCTGTAAAAACATCAGTATAAACTAAGTATTACTGAAAGATATGCAATGGGCTAATTTTTCTTCTGAAAGTTATATCATAGGTACTTACCTACTGTTACACAGGCACAAGACTTTTAAGCATACAATTATTTGTCAAATGTTAATGGCTGTTTTTTCACGTTTCTCTTTAACCCAAAGGTTAAGCCCACAAAAGTCAGCTACAGTTAAGGGAATCTTTAGAAAGTTGGTAGGCTCGGTAGTAGATGTCATATTCAATTTTTAAAAGAAAAACATTTTTTTGTTTTTATTTTGCGTAATAAAATACATCTCCAAACAGACGTAGTGCAAGAAAGTTGAGTTAGGTACCTAAGCATCTACTTCTATGTTAATGACCTTCACGGAACAAAATCAACCCATACAATTATTCAAGACAAGTTTATTGCCCATGTTGCTATTCAAATTAACCACAAAATATATTTTTGCCACTACAGTTTCAGCTGAACAATTTATAGTAAAATGGCTTCTAGCCAAACTATTGACGCAATTGGAAAGCCGTTCCGACGACGCGTGACAATTCGGCCATAAAGCAGATAAACAATCGTATTTACACGACAAATGAGTGATTAATTGAGGTCCTGATGGACCGACACGTTTCGCCGACTGGGAATGTCGACGAAACTCTTCATTATTGACCACCTGACCTGATGCCAACACCGACACAATGGAAAAGTGTTATTGAGAAACAATGTACGCACTTAGTTTCGACGTCAAAAGTTTATCCTAGAGCACAGAGTAACATGCCTAGAGCCCTCTCCTATTGAGCTGTCGTAATTTTTTTACCCCTTTTCAAAATAAAATTGCAACTTTGATCCTTTTTAAAGTACCATACTAAATTATTATATATTTAAGTACCAACCTAGTCATGCATAGTCAGTATCATCTTGCGAACATTCTGTCTATTTTGTTGCATTTTAATAACACTTTTAAGCATGTTAAAAATTATGTAAAACATCAAAGCACGAGTTATTTTTGTTGCATAATTAAAACGCGGTGACCCCAATTTTTATAACGATTTTAAAGGCACAATGACCGTGCATTTAATTTTAATACCGGTAATTAATAATATAATAATTCATTTAATGTACACAAAAGAACGAACACACAACTCCATTGTTCATATATTATTCTTTTTTTCACCTGGCTGACGACGTTGTATGGATAGTTGACCTCGTAATTCTTTAACAACTTTTACTCAATAGCTAGAACGTGAATATGGAAACTCAATCTCATCAGGGGGCCTAAAATCACTTTTATAGAATTATTATTTCAATCTTGCTTTAGTTTGGGAAAGAGATGGAGGTATACAGGACATATAGCTCCTCTTTCCCAAAGATTCTTGAAAATACACAAGGTTAAGAAATGACTTTAAAATAAGTAAGAGACCTTACCTGAACCAGGTTGTTCGATGTCCGCTTTGCACCTCTCGATGAGGTATTCGGCAACGTCGTAATGTCCATTTCTGCAAGCGATGACCAGTGGAGTCGCGCCGCCGACCTTTGCACCCACTAACATGTTCAGCTCGTCCGCAGAGCGCCAACTGTGTAGGTACGCCTGGAAATGAAGAAAAAAAAAGAAGGTTAGAATAGAGCATAATAATTATTTTGAATCTCAAAGAAACCAGACGTCTAAAGGCGCGTTGGGCTTGCGACTTTACGAGATCGTCTGTCCTGGACGAGGGACTCTGGAAACCGTGAAGTATAGTAGAAAAGAAAGGAAGAGCCCAACCTATGATGACTCGGGGCTGAAATGAATTAATATTTGAAATGGGCGGACGAAATTGTTGCCATTGACCGTGGAGGCACAATCAGTGCTATCTCCAGGTACGTAGGCACGTAGGTGAAGTCGTAAATATGTAGATGCTGAAGAGTGAAATCTTTTGCATAATGGGTAGTTGGGTACAATACTTAGTATTTACATTATTTGAAATTGTACGCGGCTGATAAATGGTTTGTAAAAACTGTCAAACTGCTAAGTCATACAATATGTAAGAACTGCCAAACTACTAAGTCATACAATATGTAACAACTGCCAAACTGCTAAGTCATACAATTTGTAACAACTACCAAACTGCTAAGCCATACAATTTGTAACAACTACCAAGTCATACAATATGTAACAACTGCCAAACTGCTAAGTCTTACAATTTGTAACAACTGCTAAATTGCTAAGTCATACAATTTGTAACAACTGCCAAACTGCTAAGTCATACAATTTGTAACAACTGCCAAACTGCCAAGTCATACAATTTTCTTGGAAATGATACTACTATATTGAATTGACGTGTTCGTATCAGTCTCAACATCGGATACTCATAACTTCGTTAAAAATGGATAATTAAGTGAAGCGCGCTTATTAGAAACATATTTACCGATATTATGTTCTGTTTCTTTGAACCACAATGTTGTAATGGTCTTTTTTACATGTATAGACCGTCAAACACAAGGCAAACAGTCGAAGCTAATACAAATGGTAACGAAGATAATGTGTATGAATTTAAATCACATCAAATATTTGTCTAAATGATTATGAGGGAACCGCAATTATCTATAGATATAGTACTAATAAAAACTAGCTAAATCTGCGAGCACGAAGGCTGTTTTTATTTTATTTACGTTGATGAATATTAACGAACGCGTAGGTATCCACTATGTAGATAAAAATCTAAATCGACATTGATACAAAACCTGAAACTAACTAAATAAATAACGCTGTATAGGCATTAGTTTATTTTTGTGGCCATATTTACGAGTCATAAAAGCCTAAAAGATATTCTTATGGATTCCAAGCATGTCTTCGAAGTAAACACTCGTACTGAATCTATTTTCATGCACAACGTCTTACGCATCTCAATTTCATAAGCCACTAAGATATAGTGCGATGATGAAAACAAATCTTAAAAAGCAATTGACAATCGTGTCATCTGCTGGTAGTATCAAGATTCGCAAAAGTGAAATCCCCAGATATATGTATAATAACAACGAAGTTTGGCAAGAGCCCGCGGCGTTGCGTGGCGCAACGTTGCCCGGCGCTTGCAAAACATACACCGGTAAATACACCTGTGGAACGATATATTTTTAGAACTGTTTTAGATTATATTTAGCATTTAAAACTATGTCTACAGTTTTATATTTAGTAAGAGGATTGATTTCAAATGGCAATAAGAGGAATTATTTGTGAAAAATTACAAACACGTCGTAGTCACTATAAATTACAAACATAGGGCTAGGGCTGATTTTTCCAACACCAGAATTTTATCCAAGGAATAATTTTGAATTTTTGACAGTGCTTCCATACCAAAACTGTCAGACGTCAATTTTATCCCACGAATGAAAATTATGTTGATTGAAAAATAAGCCCTAAATTAATTACTGAGGCACGAGTTACATTTTCGTAAATCCGAATTTCATCCCTAGATCTCATTTCACGGATAACCAAGAATCCCTGAAGGATTTAGAGCTCCGGGTGAAATTTATTGCTAACCTAACCTTGACCGGGACGACCTTTGTGAAGTAAGAAGCCAAGTAAATGAAGGTTTTCGCTTAATACGGGAGACGCAAGTCAATGCTTCAACCAATATTACAGTATGGGCCGCTACCAATAAATTCAACACGGGCCATAAGCGAAGGGTAAAAAATATAAGCCTCAATAACGCAAGTAGAATTAATAAAACCTTTACGGTTTTTTTTTTGGTTTTCACAAACCCAAAAATCTTTGAGGTCTGCACGTTGGAATGATGTCATCATCATCAACATTGTATTTATCATCAAAACTTCGGGTGAGCTGGTGAGAACAAACATGTCTGTTTGTTTGAATGTTCCAACCAGAACCAGAACCAGAACCAGAGATCCTTCTAACAATCTTTATTTTTGATGGCTCACTTTCTAGATTCCTAGCAAACAATGTCAAGTGTCTACGTACATTTTAGTCGTATAAATCGCATATTGCGACGAGACGTTGAGGTTATAGCCCACTTAAAGATACGGTACGATACACAAACATACTCTATTGGAACAGTTTAAGAGTATCATCAACACAGATGTTCACCTTGTGGCACAAGTAGTGTGCAGACTAAATCGAAATGGGTCAACGATGCTCTTAGTGGTAAACTAGCGGTGTTGTATGCGCTTGCAGCTGATATTGTGCCAGTATATCTAAGCAGGCTGTGAATTGTAGAACTTAATTCAAAAGTAAGTACTGCACTAGGGAGTGTGGATGATATGGATAAGATTCAATGATCAATCTGATAAATTGAAAATTACGCTTGATTTTGCTATTTCATGAGTAGATTCATGTTTCAATAACGATATAAGTATACATATCTAATCTAAATTCGTGACAAGTGTTTGTAAACACAATAATGAAAATTAGGATGTTTAGCTACTCCGCGAAGATATTTTATCAACTTACGAACAGCATGAAAACTACGTAGCAAATGTCTCTATACTTTTCTAAAATGTAAATCAGTTCTGAGATGATTAAAGAAGTATAACCAAAAATAGACAATCAATATAATTCACAAATATTTAGGGAAGTGAAGACACTTTTTTTAATCAAACGTGTCCAAAGGATGAAGATAAGATGTTTATCCTTACAAAACAAGGTGAAAATCTTGCAAATGAATTCTTATAAGTAAATTAGACATGAAGTAATTAAAACATAATTATGACTTACAGGATGGTTCTACAATGGTTCACAACAGCGATTAGTAAAACAATGGACTATTTAAAGCACCATAACAAATTCTGAAGATGTTAATCTGAGCACTGATCAGACACGATACTGACTCATCAATAAGACATCGGAGCTAATTAAATAGTGCAAAGACAATGAACAAATGAAAATAAAGTAGCAAGATATTTCACAATTTGGTATTGTACTGGCGGCCGTGACTGTTGCGCGAACAGATCAACAATGACACCACTGAAGATGGACACTTAATTTTTAATGTTGCAATTTCGCCTTTAATACCATTGTAGTTTAAAAACGTTTTAAAATATGTAAATGCTACAAGTATATAATTAAATCAATATTCAGTTTTCATAAAGTGAAAATAAAAAGAACAATATAAAGTCAATGTCTTTAGCCATGTTTAAAGATTCATAAGAAACTAATTGAAATCACTTCATGCATAATCAGCCTATAATGTTCCCACTGCTGGGACACAGGCCTCCTCTTAGTGAGAGGGAGCGGGCTTTAATCCACCAAGCGGGGCCAGTGCGGGTGGCTTGATAAATCACTTCATTTGCGATAAAATAATAATTCATAAAACAGTCATAAAAATAACAATTAAGTGAAAGGATAGTTAGGGAAGTTAATTCATAGCATACAATAAAAATGTAGAGAAAACAATTTTATAGCTGCAGGCGTAATGAAAACTGTAGCAATACCTTTTAATTTACGTACACACGGCTACACATCAAGCTATACATAACCAGTATAAGCCGACTTCTGATTGTAAGAAAAACCGATTCAACGCGAGGTCAGCTAAAACTGGAAATGTATAGCTTGATGTGTAGCCGTGTGTACAATAAAAGGAATACGAGTAAAATCCATGAAGCATTTTTAATCAGAGCATAAATCATGAATATTTATCTCGAACCCAACTTATTGTTACATACTACAGATCAAGGTTTAACTCGTTTATTCATCGAACCTTGCCAAAAAACGATTTTTTGCAGTTTATTTATATTAAAAGTCGACCATATCGAAAACAACTCATTTACGGTTGTACCGTTGTTGGCTTACCGTCAGGTTTGACGGTAAGCCAAATATTACTTTAACCTTAATATAGTCAATAATAAAGTAATCAGGTGCAAGCGCAGGATTACTGAAAAGGAAACGCCTATGGAGAAATTGCTCCGGTCTTGCTTTCACAAATAGAGGATCAGTTACGTGTAGACTGGCTTATATTAAAATTCGATACACTGTTGAACCTGACCCGCCGGTTTGTAGTTAGGTCTTGCTGTTATTGCCTAGTTCTATTTACCCCATTAAATATGAAAGTTAAACGTGAGCGACGCTTTGTACTGCATCGTTTACAAATGTCCATGGTAAATGTGTTCTGAATTTCTGATCAGGTTTTCTCAGGACGTCTAGGCAAAGTTTGCTTTTATAGGTCTATGAATGGACACACCATTGCTGATATTAGATCTATTATATTAAGGAAAACAGAGTGAGTGCTTGCATCAATCAAAATCGACAGCAATGCTACCTAGACTGTTTCCTTCTTTGAGTACATCACGCAAATCCAGTTGATCCAATATCTGAAGCATACCTTCTTCAACCTCCTGAGCAGTCGCCTCTGCCTCCGCAACAGCGTTTTGCCGCAGTGCCGCAGCGTCTCGATCCACCGACACCTGGACGGCATCAGATCCCACACACCAGCAGACATTGTATCAACACATCACAATAGTCTCTTAAATATTTTTATATCACGACACACTTTGTCCACAACATTCACATTCTAGTATTCTTTGAAATATTTGAAGACTTTACACTGTAAATATTAGATGTTAATAGTTAAACATAGATTATTTAATCTTTTATTTTTAGATTTTACACTTTGAGTTTTCAAAATGTCATATATTTTTAACATAAGAACACATTTGTGCCAGAGTTATTGTTTGATCTTGAGACCTAATTAACAATATCGTGCCAACGTCTCGACAACTTGTCTATAAATGACACCGTCCACTGTCCACAAATTAATATATACGGTAAGTAAACCACAGAAAGACGTGGGTTGTCTGAGTAAACTGTGCATTTTCTGTTAAATCTGTATAAACAGATTTCAGATTATGCGGGGTTTCTCCATGGAAAGATACGTGATAGTACCGACCCTGAAGGGATTCTGGTGTGATTATTACTGTAATATATGTAGACGCTATAAATGGAAGAGTTTTAAAACTAACATTAACTATGTTATGTATAGTCTACAAAGACTACCCAAGGGAAGATTAGAGGAAACTGGAAAACATAAATGGATTCACAGGCCTAAAAGATGCTTCGTTTTACCGAACATAGAAATTGCGATAAACAGCTATACTATACATCAGTTAATTAAAATAAGAAAAAATACTAGTAGTCATGAAATATGAATTAATATCTTATGACTGCGTCAGTGAGTGGAGTTCGCGCAGCTGAATTTTGGGCCAAAAATGTTTAAACATTTTGCTATCGATACGCTAAGAAGAAGTATATCAGCTCCACGTGTTGGTGTACAGACGCCAGCACATCAATACAATCGTAATTTTTTTTAAATCGGGTTTCAACTTTATCACTAAAGCATAAGGTTCAAGGTTGATTTGGAAAATTTGACAGTTTCGGGTAGCTTGATGTGCTGGCGTCTCTACTATTTGTGGCGAATTATTCTCAACGAGCAATTAAAGTTTATGATACAGACGTCAAACATCGCTATAAAACCTCTCGCTTCCGGAAAAGCAGGAAAATGAAATATGTTATATTGACACCAATGCCGTTCCATAATGATATTTTTTTTATTAGTATTACAACGACAAGTTTCTAGCATTTACACTGTGATACACAAGAGATATAGCAAACTGACGTAAAACAAATATTTTGAGATGCGGTGTCATATCTACTCGTGTAGTTATTATATTACGCTCTTGAATAAATAACGGGATGACATTCAAGACTGTTGTACAAGGGTAGCGGGATCGTCCGAAAGGGTTACCGCTGCCCCGGAACATAAAGGGCTAAGGAAGGAACACGGGTGGGTTTTAGTCAGTAAGAGTCTGACACTCCCTTCCGCTCCACCCAGAGCGGGAGGAGTCATTAGATGATTTCCCAACCAAAAAAAAAAAAAAAAAAAGACTGTTGTACAAAACAGGCAAGGTGACACGATAATAAAAAAATGTGATATTCCTGGACATATTTTATTTTAATATTAAATTTTTACACAGTACTTGAACAAATTTCAAAGACTCAAGATATAATAATGTTCTAATATGACTGTTCTGGTTTTGATAATATAATTGAAAAAACTGGTACGAGTAAGTGTATCAAGGAAAAACTAAGAAACAGAATGACTGATTTTGGGTTTTTTGCCACTGGGTGAGTAATCTTCTGTATGCCACATGCATTTATTTTTGTTACCATTCTTATATTCTTTGACATTTATTTTGCAACCTCAAGGAATCCTAAAAAGTATGTTATAACCAATCAGAGAATGGACTAGGAATGTTTTGTTATTTTTTTCAATCAATATAGCTGCTGATCATCAAAACAAAATAAGAGGTGATATTCAATATACTTTCAATGACAATAAAACGCGTTTGATTGTTCAATTGAATGAGATCGGTGGAATATAACTCACGTTTTAACAATAACATTCACACGTGCCTGTTACATACATTTGTGTTGCGTAATTTCTATAGAAATCAAAGGAGGCTGGTAGTGTGACGCATCAGGTTTGCATGTACGATTGCAGACAGAAGAGATTCAAAATGTGTGAACAAAATGATATTTTATTGGTTACCTCATTAATTGATGCTTGAAGCGTTGAAAATTGATTACTAAGTCTCAGGTCATTTACACCTGCCTTCAAGGGAAGGATGAATTTTAAACATAATTGAGCATCTGATCTTTCTCATAATTATGCATTTTTAAAAGCTTCTGTACATTTATGAGGAAATGCGTCTTCCATATCCTTGTATGGCTTCTGTATACCAGTTTTATTTTTTACTTCCGTATGAACGTCTTAATTCTTTTAAAGTTTTGTCAGCATACTGGTTTGGTGTTGCATCTCGAATCTTTTAGTTTTTATCTGTTGCTTTTTTTGTTTTTCTTTTTTTTATAATTTCATTTATTCTAGCAACAAGTTCCGGGGTTTGTAGAATGGAGCACATATCACTTATTGTACAGGATATCCCTTCAATTCTTCTAACTTCATTCACCCCTGTGTATGTGCTACAGAAAATATATTCTAGATCCCTTCTAGATTTCTCTTTAAATTATAAAATGCTATATATTTACCTGCACTAACTAGATGTGATTTGACTAATAATATTAATAAATAATATAAGCGTCGTAGCGATGGGGCTCAGGTACTTATCGGCAAACTATACTGCTTCAGGGAGGGCAATACACGACCACGAGTGATGCGCTTTGTAAGGCATTCTCGGGGACTGGAATCAGCCCTCGAGAATACATGTCCCGTGTCACAGAGCGTATCGACTTCCTGAAGCAGAAAGTTAGTGCATGGGCGAGCTGAATTCGGCGGTATAAGCAGCGGATTGATCGATCGTATGTGCCCGACCCAGTTCTTGAAAATGATCATGTCTGTACTGGGATCGGTCTATCATTACTGACAGGACTATTGTCGCCAATAAGCCTGATAAAGTGGTGATAGATCGATTAGCGCGCCGCACAATGGTTGTCGACGTTACCATTCCATAAGACGGGAACCTCGTGAAAGCTGAGGAAGAGAAACAAATTAAATATCTCGACTTAGCACACGAGGTTGCTGACATGTGGAATGTCAGTTCGGCTGTCATTGTGCCGATTGTCGTATTAGCCAATAAGCCAATGGCCTGATGGCCGAAAGCCTCGAAAAACCTTTATCGAGGACTCGTTAGGCGGTTGGATCAAGGGCCTGATTCAAAAGGCAGTACTCCTCGATACGGCTCGCATTGTGAGGAGGTTTCTGTCTCTGGAGCCCTACCACCGGGTAGCTTATGGGCCCTGCTCCCGACATCGGTAGATCACTTTTTTATGTTTTTTATACTTATTTTATATTTTAAGAAATATTTAAAAATGTAATTAAATAAGTAAATATTTATATAAACGAAATAATAAATAATAATGTAACTACCTAGATCTTATTCGTTGCGGATTATAAATTTTAATATCATCCGTTTACTTTGTAATTTCAAATCGTATACTAAGCCATGTGAGCACAAATTACTTCGTTTGTTTCGTCAAAAACATAAGGTCATTGACTTAAATAACAAATAATTGATTTACAATTCAGATATTGAAACTAAATCCAAGCATAATGTCTTTATAATAGTTCATAATCGTATTTAAACCATATCTTATGACTTTCTGACGTATAACAGCTGATTCTGGTCGACAAAAACTTCCATTAATTGAGACAAAATATTAGAATAGTTTGTGTTCTAATTAGTTACATAAACAAGGCATTGATTCCAATATTAATTCACTATTAAACGGGATTGTTACGAGGCTAATGAGAAACTAAAGGATTACGCAGTTCTAATTAATCATGCCATCGAACATTTCTCATGCTAATCGATTAACAAAATATGCGTCTTATTCCTAATGTGATAAGGATATTATTCGATTGATTGTGTTGGTGTTTAGAAAATGTGTCAGTCGCAAAAATGTTACTATGTGGCCGTGAGTATGAATCACGCGTCCGGGTCAATAGACCACAACCTAATTTTTCTCTAGACAGTAAGTACTTGACAATAAATTGAATAAAAAGTATGAAGTAAGTACTTAAATAATGATTGATTTTCATTGAACAGCACCTATACCTAAACCTATCCATAGGTTTAGGAAGTTAAATAAAGGTAAACAAAAAACCACGTATAATACCAGTCTATTCAGTTGTCATGCTACGTCGCAGTTGTACTCTTCAATTTAGCAACTTTTTAAATAAATTATAACGTTGCTAAATTGAAGAATAGCACTTAATAAAAGCATAATTGGGTAAAAAAAAGCACTTTTTGCTGCTGATAGACGCTTATTTTTGTAGTGCTTGGGTGCAAACTTGGTAAAAAAGGCCTGTTTTTTTACACACTGTACAGCTAATGTAATTGTAATTTATTAATTTATCTATTTTCCGTAAAGAGTTCAATTGAATTTTCATAAACAATCCAGCAGGATTGTTAAGAAATAATAATCTACTAGCTAAGTATTTATTAATTCGCAGAGGCCATTGGCAGCTGTAATTGCTTCGTATTACAGTTTAAGTTCTAAACCACACGAACGGCTTCACCTTCAGGCAATAGTAGGAAACAGCTCAAGACAAACTCGACCTTATGGTACTTAAAACAGAGGCCACGTTAATACAAACATTATGGATACGAGGGCCGGGTTGGTAAACATTTTGCACCAAACAAAAATAACCCATAATGATCGTTACACAAGGGATTGTTTACGCCGAATCTTGTTTATTTCTAATCTACATAGTAGTGTAAAGCCGCGTGTGTTTTGTTTATTATGTAAACATAGTAAGTAGGTAAACAGCGGATGTTTGTAGGGATCGCAGACGATGATGGCGGCCCCGGCTAACAAGAAATACGTGGTTATCAATGAGGATGTCAGCATTGTTCACATCTAGTCATTTTTATAATGTTGACTCGAGTCATTCATGGGTAGCTATAACTTATGCAGTTTGTAGTAAGTAGTATTTAGTATACGAGAGTGCTTAAGGGCCTTACTCTCGTTTAGTACCGTAACACGGTCACTTTATGAAGCCTATTTCTCATTAACGGCTTGGTTAGAAGTTCTGAAAAAAATATATGTTTGCTATAGATTCATGTACAACATTTCTGAAACAGGATTTTTTCGTATGGCTAATACTTTTGCCTTAAAAAAATATTTACCAAACCGCTATTTTTGGCTAATATTCCCTACTACTTCTAAACGGGTTTGATGTTTGGAAATCTTTTTACACTAAAAAAATTATGGTTAGAGGTACTACATATATGAAACAGCTTTAGTAAATCAATCAACATTTTCAAAGAAAATGTCCAACTTTGAGATAGAGGTACAGACGTGCTCTGCGCGGGCGCGGGCGGCAGTCGTGCTTTAGCATTGAGACGGGATGGCTGTGTCGCTCGCTGCTCCGCCCCGGCTATCGAACGACTACGCGCGTTTGTTTGTGTTAGTGCAAATATTTACGAACGAATTGTATCAGTGTGCGTTTATAGACTAGCTCGCTGCGGAGGGCCCATTTCTATTGTGCGCGTGGACGCTTTACTTATTAGTGGTGCCATTTCTAAATACTGTTTTTGCTTATAATGTATATTGTGTAAATATAAGATAATTTGTAAATAAGTAAAAATGCCAAGGCAAAGCAAGTCAAGAAAGACTTCTCACGTATGATTTTAACCAAAAACAAAATTTCCGCAGCAGCTATGTATATTGGATTTACACTTTGACCCCACTATCGACTTTAGCACCATCGAAAACTATGAAAACGACACCCATGACGAAAAATTCGAATATTTTCGCAGCCGCAATCTTGGATTTTCATTTTGACTTCACCATCAGCTTTAGCACCATCGAAAACTATGAAAACGACACCCGTGACGAAAAATTCGAATATTTTCGCAGCCGCCATCTTTTAACAAATATATTTTCATAATCAAATATTAACAATTGTTAATACAAGGTATTATAAAAGACGGAAAAGTGTTTTATATAACAAACTAAAGTCAATAGATTGAATTTAAGCATTTAACCCTTTAAACAAGAAATAACAATGAAAAAAAGAGTGTACCTACCAAAACCGCGTATTAATAAAAATATAGTCAATCAGTATTACAAATAAAGGAGTTTTGAAGTTATTTTCCAACTTTAAAATGCAAGGCCTAAATTAAAAATAAACATTATGATAATAAAAATAAGTTATAATTTACAATTTTGCGTATAAAATACTATGAACATTCATTTGCTGGTTTTTAGTCCTTGTAACTTTAGTACTTAAATCATCATGTTTCCCAAGTATCATCCAGACGCTTGCAGTGAGCGACGTAATGGCGAATATTTTGGTAAATACCTAATCACTGACAACAGTGTAAATAATTTTCCTTGTAATGTCATAGTGTCTGGAATGTCATTTAAATCAACGCCTAAATCAATTTAAAATATTAATAAATCATTCAATGTGTAGTTAATAATTTGTTTACAAGTACAGACGCCAGCACATCAAGCTACCCGAAACTGTACAATTTTCCCAATCAACTTTGAACCTTATGCTTTAGCAATAAAGTTGAAAATTTATTAAAGAAATTTGACAGATTGTAGTAGCTTGATGTGCTGGCGTCTGTACATACATACATTGTAACGCTTATTCTATTAACTTGTAATACCAATTGCATACTAAGTTCCGCAATTTATAAAACCTATTGTATTAACAATTTTTTATTATTTATAAGTATTTGATTATGAAAATATATATTTGTTTTTCGTATACTTATTGTTTATTTTAAATCAAAATGTTCACTTACTTCGTCAAATTAACTACCTATTCTTAGGTAGATAGGTAAACAAAAACCAAAAAGTGCACCTTTTTCAAAATCATTGTTGGTAATAAAAATAAAAGTTTATAGATGATGTCCAGGTCTTTTTATAAAGTACTTATTATGCAGTTTTCGTTGGCATAAAGAAATAAAGCATATTTCGAAATGTATTTAATGAATTTTATTTTAATTGCAATTGTAATACGTTATTTTTTTTAATTTCAACACAATGCAAATGTATCTATAATGTTATGAAATAAATTACTTATGACTTAAATAAATATAATTTCTTCCACATAAATGCTAAAAAATAATGTCCAGAAAAACTTAAAATATACGTAACATATAAGTAATAATAGTAATATAATAATAAAACGTAATAAGTATCTATCTATACAAAATATATCAGCCTTGCATCCGCTATTCCCTTCTGGAATCGTAGGCAAAAATAGCGACCTACGTGCGGCATGTCTGCGTCTCTGCATATTCTTTGATCTTAGTTTTAGTGTAGTGCGCCACCGCGCGCGTTTTACGTATTCGGGAGTAGGGCGTTTGGCTCCGCCCACATGCGCAAGGTCAGTGGGCCTTCTATACACCTTAATTAATCTTTTGTAGTGTGCTATGCGAAATCAATTTCATCACGAATGTCACATACATGTGGCGCAATTCGTGTCATAGTTTCAACTGGCCGAGATAAGTGACTAGGAAAAAATGTTTATAGAAGACTTGACTTGAGAATATGGCTGTTTTTTAGCAACTCTGAGAGCAAATGCAAAGACATCTCAATTAGGTATTATTTACTGTTATAAATAGGTCTGTTTCCACAGACATGCGAAATGTTTAGTATCTCTGGCTATATGACATTCATTTATTTATATTTTCCGGTTTTTTTTTTCAGCAAAACAGACAAATAGAGCAAACTTTTAATTAGTTGAAACCATAGATATCCGGTTGAAACCAAAGTAGCATGAACTAAGTAGACATACTCTTGTACCGCGTAGGTATCAATGTATTATGGTGAGAAACTGAGCATAGAAAGGAAACAAGTAAGGTGCAGACTGCATCATGTACTCATAAAATGTTACCTTAACTACAGTCAAGTCCCGTTAGTTACCCACTGCCTCGGCCTTAGCCGCCTCATGCTTTCTAATTTACTTCACCGTTACAGCAAGCTTACTTAACTTTAGCGATATAACGTTGTATATTACGAAACTGCTCTTTTAATATTGCTAATCATAATCATGAACGATGTTCGTAAGGTCTTGTTATTTATATGCCTTCCCTAATAGACAAATATTAGATCGTCTGATGTTCTCTTTGCGAAATTATTTTCACAAACTGCTGTGGCCGATGTGTACCTAAAATTTTGCAGACTTGTTTTAATGCAATCGTTTGCTGCATTGAATATATTGCAACACGAGATCGGGTTGCAAATATCAACTCTACAAAATTTACCGATTTCACTAACAATAACTGTGATAAAAATCACAACACCATTTTAGATACTCCGCCTCATATAAACTACTATTATAGAAAACTCTGACACTTGAAAACTGTAAACTATTTACAGTGATAACAGAAATAAAATCTAAAAAAAAAGTTAAAAACAATCAAACGTCATACATAAAATCATTCGAACACAAACAACACATCCAAATAGACAGGTTGCACAACCGTATTAAACTTTAGTTTGATCAGCGATTAGTCGTTTACACTCGGGACGAAGTTCGCGGTGCGAATGGACGCAGAGTCGACCGCCCGTTGTCATGCCGTATGCACTACTGCAGCAGCTAGTGGAGGGACAACTTCTTTCACCGAACGCTTACACAATAAAAGGTTGCGTAACAAACTTTTGCCTTTCCAATGCTGCAACGGCGCGTGTAGCAATTGCTTTTTCGGATGATCGGAGCCTTAAATCGATATGCAAATCAGACGCGTAGCTCATTGTTAGAATATATTAAACTAGGTAACCGGTTTAGCAGAAGACGGTAATCAGTTCAAGTTTGGAAATGTCAAGACGTCAGAGTATCGTTGCCTAATGCTGTCTGTATTATATTTTTGATAGTAGAGGATATTGATCACTATTCTACGAACCATATATACCTGCAATGATGCATGTTATCAGAAACAATAAAATAAAACTAAATTGGCTCTGCGAATCCAGTTTACTTATTTTGTTTCTGACGTCAGAAAGTTATTCCATAACTGCATCAGGTAATAATCGGATACTATGCAAATGCAAGAGATGGAGACCCCGGGGAAGGCTATAAAGTAAGCTATAGGAAGCAGCACGAAGCTATAATAATAAACCGGTCAACCGGTCACCAACAACTCGGGCAGAGTTGATACATGGTCACTGACACACTTAAATGCAGTTTTCCGTTCATTGCTTTTATTTTCTCGAGCACTGCCAATTAAAGAACCAGCTGCACTTGTCCATTTCTAAAAAGAAAGAACCCAACCTGTGTAGATGAGTGATACTTCCGGATTTCCCCATCTATTCACGTCCAAGTTTCTGGGCCAGAGGTAGCTTCTACCGAAAACGCGATATTGTTTTGGTTTCAAATGAAAAATGTAGTTTCGCTTGAGTAGATTTATGTGTGTGACGTTGCATCTATGTGACTGCCAAAGTATCTCAGCGATCCCTAGTTCCGATAATCCAGATTGCGCACTTCTAAGGTTTCTTGATGTCGTCATGAATATAAATGAGATGGTTTATTTGCCAAGTTCTGCAGGCTCCGCCATCTTGTACGCTTAGGACGGTTACGGATATTCTGTAGTCCATCATTTTCAGCTAATTTACTTAGGTACAACTTCTATGAAGTTTCTTTAATTGTTAGCTAAGGATTTTAGCGCATTGCAGTTTAAAGTAGGAAAACATCCTATCAGATCGAAGTCGCCTGTCTGGTTACATATTGTAAGGTCTTGTAACAGTCTAGATGACTATTGTGTCGGATCATGTTGTCTCCTTTTCCTTCCCAATACCTACACTCATTGTAAACTATTATTCTGCTAGAGCTAGAGGCTTCATGTATTAAACTGACTAATTATGAATATGCGGCCCATATCCATAATTCGCTCATATTATGGGCAACACATGCGATTTCTAGTCCTTTATCAACAATTGTAAAAACGAACTGACATCTGAAAACGGTCTGATGTATGATTTACTGTAAAATGCTAAATAAAACTGATGATCTATGTTTACACAAACATTAATTATTGTATACTTACTGCTTACTTACGTGGTAAAATTGTTTTTTTTTATGATCATCAAAAGCCAGTCTGCGATAGCATTTAACCGTGTCCCCCTTTCACTTTCAGGACAAAAACGTGAAGATAATGAACGCTAACGAAGTTTTGCACTCGAACTAAATTATTATCGTAATGGCAAACAAGAAAATTTTACTATCTACTATATTTAGAAACTGCTAGATAAGTGGTTAATAAAGATGCTCTCGATAAGATATCCGCTCCGATGTCGCGAAATCTCCTAAAGATCGGTAACAATAGAAAAAGTAATTGTGTCTCATTAGTGACAGTTGAGCTTACACGACAGACATGTTTAATATGATGAAAACTTTGCGGTATGCAATTTTAATCATACAAATTTTACAATGTAACGGCTTCAAAGAAACAGTGCTCTTGCATTTATTAAATATAAAGTAATTAGGTTTAGCTCAGATTTCTTTTTTAAGAGAAATGTAGACAATGGACCAGCTGAGCACCATTCACATAGTTCAATCTGTTAAGTCGTTACTGACATTTTCAAGTCTTTAACAAGTTTCAATTGAGTTTTATTTTCAGCAAGGGTTACTGGGTGTTACATTATCGTACTGGTTTTTAGGAGCGTTCTACAAATTACCAGACCAGCAACAAACGTAAACACCTTATTACCGAACAGCCCAATAAAACGGATACACCGAACAACCTCACTGGATTATATCGGCAGTCGGCACTTAACAAACACATCCAATATGTTACTTAACATTCGACATTAGCACGTAATGGTGTGTCAACATTTCATTCTGCCTTATGTAATGCACTGAGATTTTTATGTACCATGTGACCTCTTATCAAAATCAAAATATTTTTATTTCACATAAACCAACATGGGCACTTATGAAACGTCAGAAGCTAGGTGCACGGTTCCAATTGGTCGTTTCCTATGGAGAAGAACCGGCAAGAAACTCCATGGTTACTCTTTTAAAAATAATTGGCTTTTACAATGTTTTCGAGTTACAGTAGGTATGGGAGGACAGCGTAGGCCTGTCAACAAGTACCAGGTACTTGATAAAATAAAAAATGGTCTACAGATCTAGTCTACAAGGCTTACAAAGTCCTCACATTTACAAAATAAGGATGTATCAAAAGGATAAACAAAATATAAAAATCTACTAAAACCAAGAGATATGATTGCCATTTCAACTAAGAAAGAGGTGAAAAATTAAAATTGTCTGTATATAATGTCAAATAATAAAAAGATTATGTCATAGAAGTATGTACAAATAAAAAATAAACATCGTAATTTGAGAGCAGTTAATAGACATTTACGTAGAACTTATGCCGTCAAAGAGGTGCCAGGGAAGCCACATGTGCAGAAGGAATTATTGCCAAACTACCTTGTCTTCAACGTAGTCTTTAATCTTATAATATGCTTTTTTGATAAGGACTCGTTTGATGAGGGTTTTGAACTTTCCATCGCTAAGTTCTGTAACCGATTTTGGCAACTTGTTATAAAAACGGATGCTGTTTACAAGAAATGACTTGCTAGTTTTAGTTAGTCTAAATTTAGGTATCACAATTTCATTTTTACTGCGTGTATTTATATTATGGAAATCGCTTCTTATTTTGAAAAGTCCTAAGTTTTTGCGAACATACAAAATACTTTCTAAAATGTAAAGAGAAGGCAGAGTTAGTATATCAATTTCTTTAAATTTGTTTCTAAGAGACTCGCGAGGACCCATTTTATATATTGCGCGGATTGCCCTCTTTTGTAAAATGAAAATTGAATCTACGTCAGCTGCCGATCCCCACAGCAGAACACCATAAGACATAATACTGTGGAAATATGCAAAGTATACTAACCTAGCTGTGGCTATATCTGTCAACTGCCTTATTTTTCTTACTGCATATGCAGCTGAACTTAATCTACCTGAAAGAGCTCTAATGTGTGCGCCCCATTGTAATTTTGAATCTAAAGTAATTCCCAGAAATACAGTTTCCGTAATAGCATCTAGTTTTTTGCCATCAAGTTTTAAATTCAGATCCACTTTAGGTACATTTGGTAATGAGAACTTAAGACATTTAGTTTTGTTCGCATTAAGTAAAAGATTATAATACCTATACCTCTTAATCATCCGCTCTAGATGCAACTCCGAAGCTGCCCACGATCCTCAGACATGAGGGACTGGCTACAGAGAGAGAGAGAGAGAGAGACAGACAGAGAGCGAGAGAGAATGAGATAGATAGAGAGAGAGAGATCTCTTATGAAAGACGGGAACCTTGACATCTGATGGGGTTGTTAGCACCAGTTTCTGAATGAGAAGCATAGAAGAGGGTCAATGTAACTGAACTGCTTTAGATGATAATAAGGCAACGCATGAGTCGCAAGATATGTAAGATACATTTTCCATCATTAGCCACGTCCCTTTGATATAATTATGTAAGAGTCTAGTTTTATCCTTGTGATGGATTAATTATCCTTGTAATGGATTCGTATAATTCCAAAAACGTCATCATAAAGCTGCGGCTTCGAAGGCAATCTTATTAAGTTTGAATAATTGGCCGTGGATTCCTAAGTCAGGGCCAAGGCTATATTTATAGTTAGTGAGGAAGTTTAGAAACGGTTTCAAGGTCAGCGAAACAAAATTAGAGTTCAAGTAAATACGAAACTCAGTTCTATTCATGAGCAGAATAATACTGATGGCATTTAGGTTATCAAAGAAAATCGTTGTATGTTTTTGGCAGGCGAAACATTCAAAGGAAGATTAATTTAACTTAAACCTAGTTCAATAACATGTTTCTTATAATGATAGGTGTATTTCGTCTTATATTTTATTTATTTTATTGTGTTTGGATGGCTTATAGCTATCAAATACAGAAGTAGTAGTGCGGTAATTGACGACAAACTATTTACAAGCCTCCACAGTTAGTAATATCAGTTAGTGTGTTTTAGTTATTAGTAAATCAATTGTTTAACAAACAATAGATTTACTAATAAATATAAACATAATAGTAATAAATTTAAACGAAAACAAACTTACAAAACAATTCAAGTAATTACTCAACAATTCTCTTAATTTGTTTGGAATTTATCATTGTTATCATAAAATATGTGATGTTATCTTTACTGATAATTAATTGTCTAAAACCATGGTTATAATAATAAGTACTGTACACCTACTGTACCGAAAGACCAGAAATGTTCCTATAAGGACCCATCAATTACTTTTAAATGATACTAATGAAAATGGATGTCAGTGTTTGTCTTGTCATAAGACGCAGTGCATCAGCAATCAGCATAAAACAAATGAATACCTAGTTGAACCACGGGTTAACTCACAATGTGACGTCAATTACTGTAACAATGCTGCTGAGGTCTGCTTTCAATCTGTCTCACTTGTACAGTTAGATTTTTCCACAGCGGCTACTGCACCGCACAATCAGAATAAATAAAATTATCATATTCTTGAACTCGAGTACTCTTCTGTCTTCTCTTGTCATCCCATGTAAATATTATGCAGTCACCGGTAAGCTAACACCGTTGCAGTTCTCTGCGGTAATTTCTATGGTATTATGTGGACACAGGACTCCTCTCCGTGAGAGTGATTGGGCCATTTTTTGCCACCCAGGACCTATGCTGGTTGGTGGATGACACATGCCTTCGAATTTTTCGGGTCTAGGACATGCCGGGTATCTATCAAGTAGTACGATTTAATTACGTTGCTGTTCTCTAAATGCCTTTCATGCCGTTTTTTTTGTTACTTCTTTTTCCAGGGTTTGCTCTGAGCGCGTTCGCCTTTATAGACGATAAGTTGCTACAAAATAGAGCCATGGTTTTTGTTATATTTTTTTTACAATGACTTGGTGAAACAAACGGTTAGCTTGCCTCTGTACCTATATGAGATCTTTCGAAATGGGGGAAGTCTGTTTTTTACAGAGACCCCATAAACAAAGGTGATAATAATATATAATATTTCATGTGTGTGGTCATCCATTCAAAGCAAGATTAAAAGGCGATGAAAATCATTCCTCATTCACCAATGTCCTTAAAAAAACAATTTAGCTCATATTCTCGTGTTAACCAATTATATAAAGCCAAAGGTGATAATAATATATAATATTTCATGTGTGTGGTCATCCATTCAAAGCAAGATTAAAAGGCGATGAAAATCATTCCTCATTCACCAATGTCCTTAAAAAACCATTTAGCTCATATTCTCGTGTTAACCAATTATATAAAGCTAAAGGCTCTACCTACACAAAGAGTTGTGTAAATACTTACGAAATGAGCCACAGATTCATAAGAGTTCACTCTCGCTCTTATGTCATTCCCTTTAGATGAGAGCCTTTAAATGTTACTGATGAAGTTGATATTCTCGTGAAGCAGGTTCATTATCATTAAGTATTCGTAAAATGTTGTGGCAACTTCAAAGGGCAGTAATGAGAATGAGCCGCCGTTTTTTACTTCGCAGGGGAAAATTATTCAACAGATTTCGTGTTTAATTTTTCTACATGTTTTTCATTGTTGTTTTTGTTTATTTTTTTGTTTCATTTACAATACCAGGTAGCCGAGGTACCGGAGATTGCAAAATACGCCCAAATATTCTTAGAATCCTCAATGGTTTTTGAGGTTAACCTTTCCAAAATCAAGAGTTGATTCAACAAAAACCATTCCCAAATTGTAAAAACTTCGCACAAACAATATCAGCCTAATTTTGGCGATACGTACAGACAATTAAGAAACCTGCTAATGATTCTTATAGTGCTTATTTATACTGGCCATTAGATCAATTTGCAGGCCTACTTTCAAGTGCGAATTGGGCCCACGCCTCGCAACGTGGGTAGACTTACTAAAAACTAGACTAGCATTGGTCTTACTTAACACTTCGGCACTAAGTGTTAAGTAAGTACCTGTACTTTCACATTGTTACATTGGAAAAAGTAAAAAAATGTGTTTGAACAGATCATACATTTTTCATTAACCGTGAGAGCGAATCTTTGCTCGCTCAGAATATCAAGTGAAAACGAGGCTTTTAAAATAAACTAAAAATAAATAAAAGATAATAATTAAATTAAATCTTATAGCAATAGGTAATAATTATTCAAATAAAAAAAGCAATTTATATAAAATAATAAACAGAATTATAATACATAAGTACCTAGGTATATAAAAATAATCTAAAATGATAAAATAATACATAATATAATAGATAAGCGAAATGTTTAGTATTTAATTCGCGATCTCCTGGCTTTGATTTTTATATTTATGTTATAAGTTGTTCCCGAATTAATGATCTCCTAAAACAGGGCTTCCTCTCTCCTACCTTTTGCTGTGCCCTACAGGGTCCATAATGATCTAAATTATATAGTTACCACCTAAGTGCACATTATGGTAAAGCAATAAAGATATTGAGTATTGAGTATTGAGTATTAAACATTTCATTCGGCTCTAGGCAAGTGTGATCTGTAGGATGCACCTTTTTCAGGTTATTTGTAAATTGTAACGCTTTTATAAAAGACTACATGACTTTAACAAAACAATCGAATTCATGAATATTATTGTCGATTTACGTCAATATAAACGCCTGAACCTTTTAAGTTACTCGCTTCAAGAAACGCCTTCACGTTAATAACTATGTTTAAACGACCAGGCGCTCGGAACTTATCAACTTAGCATAACAACCTTATCGTACTCTGATAGCTGAGAAAATGTTTTTTTTTTTTTTTTTTGACAAAACTCTTATATTTATTCTCTTATAACAACACCATTTAGAAAAACCCTTTTCCTCGTAAAATGGGGCAGCCAGGCAGTAAAGTCAATATGGAAATTATATTATTCAGAAGGAAAGAAAATTGATTGAATAATAAATTCAATGCAAATTACAATAGAGTATATTTTTACGAATTTATTCACAGGAATTCATGCATATTACTCTTAACAGGCATGAAGTTCCTGTCATAAAAGCCTGGCATATAAAAAGAACATAAAGCTCCATAAAACAAGTCGGTAACACAGATGTGTAATTACTAGGTTGTGTTAATGCACTCTACGGTAGCAAACATACATTCATAAGTAAATTAATGTTGGTTGGAAAAGCTGGTTCCACCAACAAGGTTCAGTTCAGACGATGCGGGAATGTATGTAATTGGGTAAAGTGGATAAAACTGCGTATCGGCGTCGGCGAAAATAGGATGTAGATAAAACTGGGTTGTGTTGTGGAAAGTTATCTATTTGCGTGTTTATTAAAGGTCGGTGGAGAAAAATCTTGGTCCTTATAGACCTTTTATTCCAACACCTATGGTGCATCAATGTTAATCATTAGTCAGACTCGCTCAGACCAGAGAAGCATGGCACAAAACCGAACCATTGCATTCTCGACTGTATTTTCATAGGCGTAAAATAAAAAATCGCAACAAGTAATTCGAAGACTGGTTTTCGCAACGAAGACTGTTTGAACCCAGGACGTAAAACGGTTGCATCGTTGCAACCGTTTGCAATGCAAAAGGGAGTTTGTAAACGGTTCGGCATTGCAACGCCCATCCCTAGATAAAGATGATGATGACTCAAATTGGAGCGCAAACAAGAAACCCTATAACTCTCTCAAACTTCAGATATATCTTGTGCCTCTAATAGTTTACGTCGGGAAACACATTACCTAACTACCATTTTAACTAATTGCTATCTTCACAAGGCCATTCTCCGAATTAACTTTAATCTTCCTTTTATCGGCTTTAATAAACAATTAGAGTCAGACTGAAATATTAGAGCTGAACGGAGATGACATTGGTAAAGATGGATAGCTTATATGTGTATACATAGCCGGTAAAAAAAAAACTTACTACATTTATGTCTAAAAGCGTTGTAAAATCTTAATAAAAATAAAAGATAAGCGATAATAAAATAACAATATAGTGATAATTAAGATTTGCGAATATCAAAGGCACCATTTTAATGGAAGCTGACAATAAATTGTGGGTGGGCGTTGCCAGCCTGATATCTCATACATTATGGTATTTATTATATCGTCATATTTGACGAAGTTATATGTAGTCAATGTACTTATAATGGAAGAAAACAAATATTGTCTTATGAATAAGATTGTAGAATAGTTACGCTTCTGATATCATTAGTAAATAATGTAACAAGTAACTTATTGATTTACATGTCTGCGGTGAAAATATGTCTGTTTAGACAATTTATTAAAACAAGGGCTCTATTTTCAGAAAGGATAGTACACACGGCTACACATCAAGCTATACATAACCAGTATAAGCTGACTTCTGATTGTACGAAAAACTTAGCCAATGCGAGGTCAACTCAAACTGGAAATGTATAGCTTGATGTGTAGCCGTGTGTACATACGGACCAGTGGGGATATTGCGTAACACACTATCAGTAGCAATGGCTTTCTTTTTGACAGTTCAACTACATTCATTGCGTTATTCATGTTGTTGAACAGGCAAATTTTTCGAACATAATTATGAAGCAATGGATCAGCAATATCCTTCAAAATGATTCTGGTTGTGATTGAAAGTGCGTTACGCAATTAGGATGCTGATAACATCATCCGAAAAAGATGTTGTGTACAAAACATTGGCCCAAATGAGCATAAGAGAAATAATTCAGAGTTGATTGCGAAGGTCCGATGCGATTATATCATTAAATATCGATTACATCTAGTTCGTGACCATGTTGTGGCTTGCAAAACGAAAATAGAGTACCTACACTGCAGTACGTAACACTTGATTAATATGCCACAAAAAGAATGCCTTATTAAAAATAGTTGGCGATATCACAATTTGATTACAACGAGTGGAGTATAGTGGTACCAGTCACGTGGCGGTGCAAGACACAAGCTGTAGCGTTTTTACAATTGTGAACGATCATCATTAATAGCAAAATATTATACTATCATCAGAGTAAACGTAACACTTTCCTCGCCATGCTTTTTTTTTTTTTTTTTTGGATGGGAAATCATCTAATGACTCCTCCCGCTCTGGGTGGAGCGGAAGGGAGTGTCAGACTCTTACTGACTAAAACCCACCCGTGTTCCTTCCTTAGCCCTTTATGTTCCGGGGCAGCGGTAACCCTTTCGGACGATCCCGCTACCCCGGCAGGCTTCGGCCCTGGCGGGCCCCTTCCTTTATGCTGACATCTCTTTGAGGCGCGCGTGGAACACATACGCGCCGTCCGGCACGGGCCTGGTCCTGATCGGACGGAGAGCTACCCATTACTCTCCGTCCGCAGGCCCGCGCCTACGGTGGCCGGGAGTCGTCACGCGGCTCCCGACGCCCGTAGCGTCTCCCGCGGCGGCTGAGGCGTGCGGCTCTCTCCCTGAGCCGTCCCGCCACCTCCTTCGCTAGCATGACTGCTTCGCAGAAGGAGGTGACCGCCTCCCACTCCCTCTCGCCCCGGACCATGGCTTGAACCAGGGCCGGACGCGAGAGGTCGCCGCCGTTGCCGATCGCCTCTACGAGGACACGGCGGTGCTCCGCCCAAGCGGGGCAGACCTCCACCGTATGCTCCACCGTGTCCTCTGGGCGATCCTCGCATCCTCGCCATGCTTCTATCCAGACGTGTCTCTAGAAAACACTCATTTGTGAAAGATGTCAATGATAAAATGTTAAATAAAAATGCCTGGATAATAATTTCATCATCATTATACTTTACCAATCACGCCAGTTATTATTTTCTTCTGAAAAACTAAATCCTTATTAACTAAGAACAAGAGAAGACACGTGGAAAGAGGAAAATACGATTTAAAAAAAACAGGATGCTTAAATCTCAACTGTAATACAGTCAATTATTAGTAAACGGTCTTCCGGCAGCATTAATCGCTTAAGTGGGTTCTTACAACTTAAATGAATAGTTAAGTAGATGATTATCTTCCAGTCTTAGAATGAGGAAATTACTCGTAATACATGCATACGCTTCATCATCTAACATTATAAAACCACAAATACTTTTTAACATAATTTTCCAGTCGCTTGCCAATCATTATCAGCCTACAGCTGTCCACTGTTGGACACTGGCCTCTCCAATTGCGCGCCATTCAGCACGATTATCGGCAAATCTCATCCAGCTGCTACCAGCCACCGTGCTAAGATCGTCGCTCCACCTAGCCTGAGGACGTCCTACTTTACGTTTGCTGATTAACGATCTCCACTCAAGAACACGTCAATTCCAACGCTCATCGGTTCTACGGCTAATATGGCCGGCCCATTGCCACTTCAGCTTGCTTATCCGCTTGCCGCTTCTTCCTTAAATATGGTACAATTCGGATGGCACAAATAATCGTAATTCGTTTAGGCAACCGAAATTGCGGCAATATACCGATCGAGCGATGAAATAATCGTGCCGTGGTTTCGAACTGCATCAATCAGGCCACGATGCAAAACACATGCAATTAAGCTAATTATGCGGCCATCTTTAGGAAACGAAATATTATTTTGTTTAATTGTCGTAATTTGATGTAGAGTCTTAGACCTAACACTCTACATCACTCTACGTCAGGAGAACTTTTTAATTTTTCAGTTTTTAAATGAGTTCATTTATTTGTTGGAGGCCCCAACTAGATGCATGCAATCGAGAATTTTAAATCGTGGTTATCATTCCCCACTCCCAAACAATTAGTGCCAAAGCGTAGGTACTACGATTGGCACGGTTTAGATGCTTCGGCTGTATATGTAATAAATTATGTATATTTTTCAGGCCAATCAGTCACAATTACTTATCTCCGTGTGGGATAATACTACAACAGTCTTTTTTTTTTTTTCGAGTGGACTTTTACTGATTTATTAATGTTTTGTAGTAATTTAATTAATGTTAAGTGACACTCGCATATAGTGCAGTAATTCCGTGCCAAACACGAGCCAGTTTAGAACAGTTTCGTTATTAATTAAACGACTATTGGAGCGGATGTAGCGCAAGCGCAACGAAACCGACAAGTGCTGCGGAACATTATTCATTTGATAAGAAATTACGCTCGAGTTCATTTGTAGAACCACTAGAGAAATCAACATTAACAATTTCTCTAAAAGTTTTGTTACATCATTCATTTAGTTTCAACCCTTGCATTTCATCTTTAGCTACATGTACTTGTCCCTAAAGGTGAGTATACACTAGAGCATTTTCTCGAGCATTTCAATGTAATTTAACATTCTTACGAATGGTACAATACAGTACAAGCAAAAGCTCAGTTTCCAAAAGTATTTCCATGTAATGTAACGTTTCTGCGAATGCTCGACGACGCTGCGTTCGACGTTCACGGGCGACGATTGAGCATTTTCCTGTAACATTTCTTTCTACGTTGCGTTCATTGTTGTAATGTCAAACCAACAGGTACCGCTCGTGTGTTTGCTCGATAAAATGTTACACCAATTTATACGCTCGTTGGTTTGTAAAATCAGGTTGTAACAAAACATCGAGAGGAACTAGTCGTAGTAGCTAAAGATCGATGTTGTTCATGAACAAACAGCTGCTAATGATTGGTAGAATGAGACAATTAAAAGAATACTAGGAATCGCGTAACGCTAGATATGTCTAACCAAATTATATGGTACGCACCTGGTATCCTATCCAGCTGGTATGGTATGAAACAAAGTGCACTCTTGCGAAGAATTTGTTTTACATACATGGAATAGTAATTAATCGTTTTGCTTCAAGTGTAAATCCGCAATAAAAATGCAAATCACTCGACATACGTCAGCAGCCGAGAGTGGATCAATAATACTGCGAGGAAGACGTAATCTCTGGTATTTTACATAACCCGACACGTTTTTCTTTTAACAAAGAGTCTAAATATAAGCACGCCATACATTAAGCATGCATTACGGTTTCATGATGTACCGCTACCTGTCCTACATCGAGCAAGAGACGTCAATCTATCATCTCAAAATAAACTACTCACTATTTTCATAACATGAGCAATATGGTTGTGGAGTAAATATTTCTCTGAGCTTTTAGATAAGTGCTATTTAAAGTAGGACAAACATTTAAGTGTTTCAGAGAAAACAGTAATATTAAAAAAAACCGGACAAGTGCGAGTCGGACACAAGGGTTCCGTACCACTAGGCCCTTTATTTTTTAACTTTATTTAATTGTATTATGTGTTGTTATAGCGGCAATAGAAATACACAATTACACACTCTGTGAAAATTTCAACTGTCTACCTATTACTTTCATGAGATTCAGCCCGCTGACAGACAGTCGGACGAACGGACGGACAGCGAAGACATAGTAATAGGGTCTCGTTGGCACCCTTTGGGTACAGAACCCTAAAAAGATAAGTACTTCTATATATAGTTAGTTTTTAAAGGACTAAACTGTATCGCAAAACTTTCCACATTTCTATGACCAAACGTTTACAGCGGAATATCTAACTGCGTAAGTGAATTATCAATATCTGCCGAGCACTAAAATATGCAAATCGACATCCTTTTACATTATGAATCGATTCTAAAAAATGATGACTCATACACCACCAAGCGCCGTGTAAACAAGTGATTTAAATAAATAAATCATTTTATACCTAATAACCTGTATGCGTTCGGTATTAATATACGGCCGTTTAATTGGGTAATCGGTCCATGCACACGTTTACCCAGATGGACAGTCCCCTTACCCAGTGGCCCGGTTATCAACTTCCGCGCGCTACTTTTCATCTGTGTTGCTGAACCTACCATTTTTTTTTTGTTAATTCTCCCAAAATGGAACACGATCTGACAACATATTGGTAGATAGGCCAAATAAGGTTTTTTATTAACCACAATAGTCTGTGTGATTACGTTATATCAAGTTATTACAAGATTAGAATGTTTGCCCAGAAGCAACAGTTTTATTTACGTTTCTATTTAGGTAAATTTTCAATAAACCTTTACTTAGTTCGATTGGCAAATTCAGCAGATTTTGCAAATTGAGGTTCGACAATACCTCTTCCTCTAAATCTCTCACAGTCCTGATGGCATTCGGCAAAAACGAAAATGTCGAAATAAAATTAACTAACAAAACAATGTACCGTCACATTTATGTGCTTTGCATTGACATCAATGGAAAGTGGCACTCAATACACCTAATATGTATGCGGGCTGTCTGCTTTGGTAGACAGACATAGATAAACAAATATAATCTTTTGTGATATTTTGCAGATTGCATTTGCAATTTATGAAAAGTATTATAGCAAGCATTGACTTATATATTACTAGCGTGAAATCATTGATAGCAAGGAGTATTTTTTAAACATCCTGCTATACATCTAATTTTACATATCGTTCATTTGGAGAAACATCGACGTGAATGTATTTTTTCCCAAAAATGAGTTTGTTTAAATATGACAGATCACTTAGAAAGCGTATTTACGTTAGGAGCGCAGACTCAAAAAAAAAAGTAGCAATTACGTCGATATTTCTCCAAATGAGCGATATGTATCGCTGAACCGTCGTCGGTGTCACTAGAAATCGTAGATAGATTGTATCACAGATCTGTCAAAATTAACTTTTTGACCGCTCAACGTCACTTAAAAAAAGATCATTGTAGTAGATACTTGCATCTTACTGCAGTAGAAATATTTCGATTTCTAATTATCTCTGTTTTATTATATTTCAGCTTTCGTTTACATAAAAAGGTCAAGTCAAACGTATCAAATTAAATTACAGCAAAGCAATTTAACGACATTACAATGGACCAACCAAATCGTTACAAATTGTGTAATTAATCGATGTTACGACTAAGATAAAGAAAAAATCGAGCGCTATAATAAGGCCTATGATCAGTAATTTATTGCTGGACGTCAATTAGTCAATCAGAGCAAATTAATCTCTACTCATTATTTTTTTTCTTTTTGCGTGCCGATTTCAATTTTCAATGTAGGTTATTGACAATGCATCTTGGAAATTGACGTGAAAACAAAGACCAAATAAAAGTTAGCCGTACAAAGTGTTATAAACATTAACAAGATCTTAATAATCGATGAACAAACATGGGAAAGAGAGAACAAGGCTCTTATAAACCAGACGTTAGAGGTAGTTAAAGTTAATAGAATAAATTGAGATCACCTCAATGCGACTAAAAATAAGGAAAATAATGAAGAACAACAACTCTTATGAAACTGCTTTTTACGTTTCATCATCTTTTCCTAAGAAGCAGACATTGCCATTTTCTTAATCTTAATTACTTTCTAGTTGTTAACCTTATCTAAATTACAGGAGGTTAGTACTAACCCAGAAATGTTACTGGCGCATGTTGTGACAGGGCCAGATTTTAGATCTAGCCAGTCAGAGTTCCTGCTTAGGAACAGTGGCGGTTGCGTAAACGCTTTCGCCGCGATTTCACCTCCGCTGCAGTTTATCACAGCGGTAAGGGCTGGGTTGTATTTTTATATAATTTGTAGCAGTTATATTATTGGAATAGTAATTCTGGTAAGTATATATTGTGTTTGGTATGTTATCTCATCGTTTAAGGAAGCTATGTTATACAATGGACGAGAATTTGAAATTCGCCATATTATTTTATTGCTTGATATTGCCATTAGACCACAGAAGAAAATCGTCGTCCGAAATCTACGACATCTAAATGTCGTTTATCTTAAATGATTTCATCACATAATGTAATATGCAAATGGAGGACAAGACCGTATTGCAAATCTTACATAATGATTTAAGCAATCATTTTCAAGAACATAAAACATAATGAAGTTCCACTGACACCACTAAATATAATTTGCAGACAGATTACAGCTATGAGTTAGTGAGAAAGTAACTACCCAGCCAGACATGAGCAATCAACTGAAGAAGAAAGTAAACAACATATTTCCGGAATCGTTACATGACAATATAACAACGCGTAACATAGTGTAAGCCCTTCTAAATAACAATAACGTATTAACAGTTCCCTTGTTATGTTATAAAGAACCGTAACACGATATATCACGTAACACCTAAAAGCATTATCGGTTCATGTGTTGAACAAAGTCCAGATTTTTGTCAAACAGTCGTGCTTAGAGTTCACAGCTGCAAAAAACGAATCATAATTGCTGAATCATGATTAGATACAGTTTTTTTAACATCGACTTCTAACACTGCTGAGTGTTAGAAGTCGATGGCCACGTGTCACCATTTGCCAGATCGTTGAAAGACAAGTTAACTAGACATGAAAAAGATTCCATCTGGGAAAAAGAAAACTAGTTAGCCAACTAAAAGTTCGACGACTGAATCTGGAGAAGAGCAATCATAAAGAAGACATCAGATATTGAAGAACTAGAAGACCAACTTCAAATAAAAATGTAGTTAACACAAAAAGAGTACACCCACCTCAAGTTATTTAGTTATTAATAATGTTAATATTGCATTCAGTCCAGGTGAGTGGGTTTTATTTGGTGCTTAGTCATTGCGATAAAAAGTGTTGACATGATAAAAGCATTTAATTTATCCTGTAATTAATCCGGTTAAATGTATGCAAATTGCAAAAAAAAAAATATTTTATATATTTAGATTCGAATGAGCCACCATTTATGGATCAGTTTAATTTATTGCTTATTCTCTGGAATGTGACAGTTTAATCTTGACACTATCAGTAGGTACATAAATATAACTTTCAACATAATAAAAACACAAATGCTAGAAATTGCTTTTGAATTTATTTATAGCAATATTTTTAGGACAGCTCACTTTCTACGCATGAGTGGAGTCATGACCGAAACCAATAACCCTGTTACAAATTAGACAGACAACGACCGAATTGATGATACGTCCAATGATGATTCATGTACTCTCATCGTCTGGCTAGACGGTTTATGTAAGGTAGTACATATGAAGCTAAACTGCCAAACTCTGCTGCAGTTGCTCATCAATTTAACATGTGTTGTGTGTAATCTTAAACGCGTTTCTTATATTAATTCACACAGTTTCTAATTATGTTGGCTTATATAATGTGCATTTAGGTACCGGCAAAAATAATTAAGTTGAATGCAACACGATGCATTTTCGCTCTGTTCTAGACGCAGCTTAAAAGGTATAGAGGTCATGTTAGACTGGCACACAGCACAGCCCACTCGGAAGAACTTAGCCTATTGTAATACGATTTCACTCTGAGTTATTCATAGTGAAAGTGCTAAATGTTTTCCGAACAATACCGGTGTAATTAACCGTCTACCTTGAATAACTTAAGTTTATTAAAGGATAACTATAGCTAGATGAAAGTGAAACCCTGCGAGCGATATGAAAACATTCTTTAAGACACGATACTGTTGTAAAAAGTTAGCCTGGAAAGATCCAGTTGTTTTAAAAGTTTAAACAAGAGTGTTTTACTGTTTTGTTCCAAACATCTAACTAAACAAAGGTATTCTACGTTTAGCACTCATTAAAACTTTAGAACAAGTTTTGGCACGATAGAATACTCGTATTATAATATCAAACAAGAACAACGCAAAAAGGAAAATGAAGGCTTTGCGACTAAACTAGGTTAATTTTATCAGGATTCTAGAAAACTTAATTAAACTGTCAAATTATATCAGAGAAGATATTTTCTTCTCTTGTCTCATTAAGCAAGTAGAACTCAGTAGTAGGCTTTACAACACTACCTTCATCTACCTTCTGACTACTCTAGAATTGTCGATTATCCGTCATTGACCACGGAGAAGATGACGGGAAGCTCGTCCATCCATCTTCTACACAAAACTAATAAACTTGGTGCACATTAGCCCTGGACCGAAATAACTGGACAGAATGTGGGGAGGCCTTTGTCCAGTAGTGGGACGATGCAGGCTGATAGTAACCAAACCAGTACCTACCTAACTTTCAATTCTCCTCTTTGTGCAAATACTTACTGTGGGGTTGAAATAAACAGTAATGAATGATTTGCTATTCAAATGTAGAGTGAACCTCGTCTAGAAATTTCTCTGCATATCTTAAGAGTCTTCGTGCAAGTTATATACGACAATATCTTACAATGGATTCTTTTATAGGTAAAGAGCTAAAGCTGCACATGGTGCACGTTTTCATAGTATATTCATTCTGTATTGAATAGGTGTTATGGGAAGAGACATTTTATAGATGCATGCAACTTATTTATCACCATGTCATATAATTGTAGAAGTAATGTAGACACGGTTTTTTATTATCCTTAGGTTCACCCCCGTTTTTATTATAGCTTCAATTAGAACTGAGTCACTACCTGTGACGAATAAAATTATCAGTATCGATAGCAATTTTACGTAGGTATGTAGATTTCGGGTGATATGTGTGAGTGTGACTCAAAATTGTAATCGAAATCATTAACTACTAGATACAATGAGTCAAAGGTGTTTCCTACATACTCACAAATAACAAGTTATTCCGGTCTGATCCCCTGAATCTCCCCTCCACGACCCCTCCTCGATCCCCTGCTAGTTCTACTATCAACAAGGAGATAGAAGACAGAATCTGGACTCGGGCGACGGTTGTGGATATGGACGTTACGATGCGACAAACTGGCCCAATTTTTCCACGTAAGAGAATTCGCTGACGCTGTATATTTTTATCTACCACTTAACCTAATTTTCAAGTCCAAAGCATTGGACTGCCATATTCGCGTACCGTTTGTTGTGAATTGGGCCGTTTCCGTCCACACACGTGGGAGCCGACATTGACCTCTATTTAATTATCTTTTGTTGAGCGAATCGTGTGCTACAGTGTACAGTCGCCATCAGATATATTGTAGCAGACAAGGTGACCAAATACTTCTGAACAATTTAAAATGTCAATAAGTTCCATACACTACAAATTACCATTAATATCTGAAGTCATTACTTCATTAATATCTGAGCAGATGCTTGTCAATAATTTCTATACAAACAACTAACCAAAAATATCTGAACACTTACAATTATAACGTCAAGCGTATCTACGCAGATGGATACGTCTTAGATATCTGAGCAGTTGAAGAAAAATTGCAGTAGGAAATGCCTCCAACTTTACTATAAATACAATATACAGGGTGTGTCGTAAATAGTGGTCGTACCGTTAAGGATTCGATTTACCAGATAATTTACTATAATATATTATAATTTTAAACATTTTAGTAGTAGATTTTTTTTTTTACAAAATCGGTCCTGAATTTGCATGATTATGCTAAAAATTAGGGTTAAAATAGAGAAGAGCTAACTTTTTCTTCAAAAGCTCTAAATTTACATAAAAAACTATAATTTTAAACGATAGCTCTACTATTCAACAGTAATTAACAGAAATCAAAATAAAAAAATAATGGTTTTTGTTGAAACTACAACCAAATTTGTAACAAAAGGTTGAAATTTCGTAAATAAAAAACAAAAAAAATATTTTCGGAACCCTTGGGTAAAAATGGTTAAAATTGTAATAATGTTATAGTAAATTATCTGGTATATCGAATCCTTAACGGTGGACCACTATTTACGACACAACCTGTATATAGGAACTCTTTTGCTAATTTATATACTATGATGACCCTGGCAGTTTATAACATTTTGTAGTTTTGAGTCTTGTCATGAATTTTTTCCGGGAGTTTTGAAAATTGGTTATTTTATTGAGTTCGACGTGTTCTCTTCGAATTTTCACTTTGTCGCTCATTGTTTTACCTTTGCCGCTCGCACCGCCATATTGGAAAAATGGCGCCTCATAGCAGTTTTTTGACAATTCATTTTACGATAACACATTAATCAACAAAATGAAACTAGAGAAAATTTCCTTCAATTTATGTCTTCACAATTTTTTGGTAAAATCAATAGTCATTATGCCTTTGCGGTAGAATTCTGGGGAAAATGTGAAAATTCGAAGAGAACACGTCGACCTCAATAAAATCACCAGTTTAAAAACTTTCCAGGTAAAACTACCAAATGACTAGACTAACCTACAGATTGTCAATTCGATAGTCCTTTTTGGTTCGTCCTTTATATCACGCAGTAACGAATTAGGTAAGCTCAGTTTTTGTCTGCGTAGATACACTTGACGTTGTAAGTGTTCAGATATTTTTGGTTAGTTGTTTGTATAGAAATTATTGACAAGCATCTGCTCAGATATTAATGAAGTAATGAATGTTCAGATATTAATGGTAACTTGTAGTGTATGGAACTTATTGACATTTTAAATTGTTCAGAAGTATTTGGTCACCTTGTCTGCTACAATATATCTGATGGCGACTGTACACAGCATTGTTTTGATCAATTTTGTAATGAGTTCGAATTCACACGTTAATGTGAGACCGGTGACTAAGAAACATACATTAAAAGAGGTACGTCACATGAACTGGAACATCTTGTGAACTGAAAAAACCTTGGCACTTGAAAATTTCTGTCAGAGACCAGACTCACTTAGTACTTAAGCGAAATAAAGTTACAATCGTGCTTAAGCAATACAACGATACGAACCTATGTATATTGGCTTCGCCATAGATGCAAGTAAACACAATTTAAAATTCATTTCCGTCAATTCATACAAGTTACTGAAGTTGCACAGAATTTTAAGCAGTTGCTGCGCTACGTCTAGATTTAGAAAGACTAGATGACAAAAGCCTTACGAATAATACAAAGACTGCTTGTCTACATCAGCTCAGTGATAAAACGGACTTGGCAAAGCGTTTAAAGGTCGCTATATGTATACCGGTACATAAGACGGTACAGATAATGTTATAGTAAGTAGATTGTATGTTACTGGTTCAATATTTGCACAGTCATTTAACACTACTGCGAGACACTTGGTAATGTGCTACCGTGCGCCGTAAAACAACGGTGAATACATAGGTAAATATAATCAGATCAACAAATCTGAAATAGCACATAGACTGTGACAATAATAGCAAGGTTTACATTGCTCTTATTGAAGGCAGATTTACGAGGGGCGTTCAATGTATTCTCGGTATCAGGGTGATTTACTAATGAAGTAGGTAATTTGACAAATTAATTAATTAATGACATTATCTAAGGGTATAAAAGGTAAAATTTCATATAGTTGTGACTTGTGATCATTAGTTTGCTAGTTATCCTTAGTCAACGACAACACGTGACAATGTTGAAGAAAATCAAGCACCGCGCTGTTATTAAATTCCTTACCAAACAAGGAAAAGTCAAAAAACTATTCAAACTACGTTGAAACTAGAAAAGTTCAGTCATAAATTACAGTTCCTAACTGCAATTTCAACTCACACCCTGATAAACACTTGGATTATTTTCAAAATATAGGTGGAGTGACGATTGTTTCAACAATCTAATGGAACAAGATGGCAAATAATAAATATTATAAACTCTTTTTACACCCGTTATACATCAGCAACTTTAGAACGGATATTAGATAATACAAAATGGATTTATACGAAGGAAATGGTTGTGGCAATCTCATGATCGTAACGACTTACAACTGCCTCGTGCAAATGTCATCAAAGGCCTTTGACTCATGCTCACGAACATATGAATTATGAATTGCATGTTTCCGAGGACCGCAATCGATTCCTTTGAAGTTTCACACAACCACTACTTACTATACAAAATCCGAGAATTTAAAACAACAATCTAATATCAAACTCCATCCTAGTTCACTCGACATGATACTTATAAGATAAAACGGGTACTTTACCTCAGATCAAGATTATTCATTCACTTAACCGTTTCTCATTAACTACCAATTATGAATATGATGTAATTCAAAACAAACATTGCAAATACTCTTTATCTTCTTAAGCCAATAAAAAAATCGATTAGTCGTTCAGTGCATGGAATATTCAAATCGATTAATCGATTCACAATGGACTGGCAACTGGCAAATGCCTTGAAGATATCAAATAGTTCTATGAACGAGGACAATGGTAGTGCTAATTGACTACTTTAAATCATTGCTTGGTGGACAAAGGTAGGAAGCCTAATACGATCAAGATGTTAAATTTGCAAACAGTGGTTGAGTTATAAAGAACAAATGGATTGAAAACGTGACAAGTAACAATTAAACAACTTTCCAGAATATTACTCTGAAGGATGTAGGTTTATGGTTACATGATCCATAAACCATTTGAATTTGACAACAGCTTATTACAGAATTGAGCTGATTTATTTTTATCACTTTTATCAGGCATAAATCAAGTTTTTGAGCAGGTTGTAATTTTCATAGATCAACGAGGCAATAAAACAACATATTTCGACCATGTATCCATAAAAGTCAATCCATCAAATGTTTTTTTACAGGTAGGTAGTAAAACTGAAAAGCGAAGCTTTGCAGGAATGTTACACGCCCATAGTAACCAAAAGTGTAATTGTTCAAATGTAACACTTCTGGTTTAGAACTCATAAATATTTATATTACGATACTCCGAACTCCAAAGATTTTATCTAGCAGGCAAAGCAGCAAAAAATACACCTTGCCGCGGAACTCATGAGCAAATATGTCGTGAGTGTCGTGACTAACATAATCGAAAATATGATAACATTAGCGACTTTAAAACATTCAGCACGAATAACTGCTAATTCTATTAAGATTTGACGCATCTATATGAGTATCTCATCAGAACCAAGACCTATCGCAAGAACATGTTCATTAATAAGTGCTATAAGCCTCGAGATCGCAATCATTTGTAACAGCGTGTAGCGTCTCAAAAATACCCCAAAAATACTAACTCTATGCATCCTAAGAATCCTAACTACTATTGTTTATTGATAACCGACACCATTCGCCATGTTTTAGATTTTATTTCTTGTTGTTGATTTCAGATAAAAATATCGTGTCTTGACAATGCACGAAAATGCACTCTACATTATTGATTTATCCTCAAGCTTTTCAGGTTAAAAGATTGTTAAATATTTGCGGTAAGCTATGTACATATGGCATGCATTATTCAGTAAGTTATGTGTTTTCAACGAACGTAAAAAGTTTTAACAAATCATTTCTTGTCGTTTGTCAAATGCATTAACCTACTTAGGCCTGATTTTTCCAACACTAGATAATTTTATCCGAGGAATAATTTTGAATTTTTGACAGTTCTTTTCTTCCATACAAAATTTGTCAGACGTCAATTTTATTCCACGAATAAAAATTATCTGTTGATTGAAAAATCAGCCCATAGTTTTAAAAACAAAACATCAGTCATCGTAAAATTAAGGATAATGGTGATTGCGTGGTGATTAATTTGTAGACAGTGATTGGCAACGGTAAATGTCGAGTTGAGCCCAATGTAGGTGGGGGTTTTTGTGGTTTGAGAGAAATTAGGTCTATTCCAGAAGTCAGTCGGCAAGGAGGAACTTCATTAATATTATATTCCATTCATCATAATACAGTTTAAAAATAATTGAAATAAAATATTCCATGTTTTTCCAAGTTTTCTTTCCTTGTTTGAAACTGGAAATATTTAAACAAGAATGCAACAATTATTAAGGTTTTGGGAATTTTACAGTAACTCGGGTTGTGTGGCTGTTGCATGTTGTAGTGTTGTGTAAACAGTAAAACCACAGATTACTGAATAGTTACGTAAAACTAAAGTCATGACGAACGATCGCATTGAATTATCTAAGTTATTTACACAATTCTAGCGGTATGCAGGCGCCACTTGAAGCCTAGTCCACAATAAATGATTATTCACGCTTTTGTTTTAATTGCACTAGACATACACTTATTACGAACAAAGCCATTATTTATGTCATTGTGGAAACAAGAATGAGCAAAACTTAACAAAGATGCATTACGTTCATCATTGTTTTGTGTGATATGTAATTTGCCACATCAATAACGTTGTTGTTGTCGTATAGAACAGGAGCAGATGCACCAATATTGCACCTTAAAGTGAATGCGATACGGTTGACTTTTAACTACACGTTTCTATTTACGTGAGTGCACTCGGCCTCGCAAAAACGACACCGGTAGAATTTTTATTTGCGGTTCCCACGACGCATATTTCTGTTGTTGTGGTATGCGCTCTCAATAACAATAAGTATCAACTTCGATCTATATGTATTAGGAACAACTTAATACATAAGTATATATGTAGATCGAAGCTTGCCATACTTTGAAGGGCTGTTAACACTAGAAGGGCAATTCCCATTTTTTTAAGAACTAATCTCAGTCTAAATCTGAAAAATCCTCTAATTTACATACATGTCTCTGGCACTGAAAGGTTACTGAGATGAGATTGCGACTAGATTTTAGGCGTTTTTAATTACGGGAATTAGAGACGGCTAATTTCCGTAATTAAAAACGTTCAAAATGCTGGCTAAAGAGGACATTCATGACCAAACACTATTTTCAGCGAAAGAGCGACATACCTTAGATGAACCCATATTACCAGGTGTTCTAAGTGTGAGTTTTTCACACTATATCATGTACTGAATAATGTGTTCGCTCGTACTTGTCGTTATGTTAATTGGCGCCTGTTTGGCTCTAATATATAAAAGTAGGGTTACTGCCTAAGTACTGGCTCTACCCGTTTCTTAATTGCAGCACTCTTGAGGCACGTCGCAAAGGAAATGTAGGCAAACTGCTTACGTCCTTTTCCGCCGTAAGTGAAGAGCAGGTTTGAACGTGCAAGTTTTTTAACTCCTATATCCCGAGCCTCTTCAAAGTGTCTTAGAGAGGTGGTGAGCTCTGTTTGATTGTCAATTATCTAAAATGTATGAACACATCTTGACTCTAGGTACTTTGTTTTTGTACAAACGAGTACCTACTTGTTGACCGTGAAAATAACCCAATATCCTAGTTCCCAGTTCAGTAGGTCATACAAGGCGCGGAGCTGTGTCGTTTGGCGTTCAAAAATAGGTCATACATAATGCACCCTCTACCCCCGTGGCGCCCAGAACTTGGTGCAACGGGTTTACGTCAAAGTCGACAAAGTGAATACTGATTGTGGTAAATTATTATTATAATATGTTAAAAGTGAAATAACCCTGTATAGGTATCAAGTGACTTCCAAATCTCACCTTATTTGAGCTTACTGAAACATGGTTCTTTATTATCTATATATATATAAATAAAAACAAAAGGCCTGACTGACTGACTGACTCATCAACGCCCAGCCCAAACCCTTGGACCTAGAAAGCTGAAATTTTACACAATGGTTCCCTTTATAATTTAGACAAGGAATAAGGAAGGATTTTTCGAAATTCAACCCCTAAGAGAGTTAAATAGGGGATGAAAGTTTGTATGGAAGTCCGTCAGTTTTAAAGTTAGGATCTTCAAATTTTGTGTTTAGGCTGAAGATTGAAAATTAATTTATACGTGTCTTAGCGTTTTTGATAATTCCACCCCCAAAGGGTTGAAAATGGGGATGAAGTTGTGTATGAAAGTCCGTCAAGTTATGATCTTCAAATTTTGTGTTTAGGCTGACGATTGAAAAGTAATTGATACGTGTCTCAGCATTTTTGATAATTCCACCCCCAAAGGGTTAAAAAGGGGGATGAAGTTGTGAATGAAAGTCCGTCAGTTTTAAAGTTAGGATCTTCAAATTTTGTGTACAGGCTGACGATTAAAAATAAATTGATACGTGTCTCAGCGTTTTTGATAACTTCAACCCCAAAGGGTTAAAAAGGGGGATGGAGTTGTGTATGAAAGTCCATCAGTTTTGAAGTTAGGATCTTCAAGTTGTGTGTTTAGGCTGACGATTGAAAATTAATTTATACGTGTCTCAGTGTTTTTGAATATTCCACCCCCAAAGGGTTAAAAAGGGGGATAAAGTTGTGTTTGAAAGTCCGTCAGTTTAAAGTTAGGATCTTCAAATATCATGTTTAGGCCGACAATTGAAAATTAATTTATACGTGTCTCAGCGTTTTTAATAATTCCACCCCCAAAGGCTTAAAAAGGGGGAAGAAATTGTGTATGTGAAAGTCCGTCAGTTTTGAAGTTAGGATCTTCAAATTTTGTGTTTAGGCTGACGATTGAAAATTAATTTATACGTGTCTCAGCGTTTTTGATAATTTCACCCCCAAAGGGGGACGAATTTCATAAAATGTATTGTAAAATTATAAAATGTATTATCTTGGCGTATGTTTGGAAGCTAACGCAACGGTGTTGTTAGAATTTCAGTCCTTCCTCTGGGGTGAAGAGGGGGATGAAATTTTGTTTTTAATTAAAGTTCTTTATTTTTTAAGTTAAAATCACTACAATTTGCGCTTATGGTTGGAAACTAACACAGCGTAAATTGTTGTTTTTTTATTTCAACCCACAAGGGGGTGAAAGGGGGATGAAGTTTTGTATTGAAGTTGTTCATTCCCTAAATTTTGTATTCAAGTAAAACTAATATAAGTATACGTGTACCGTTTCTAACTTTTCATAAAATGAAGCGATTGCGATTAAACTAAAACTAAATGTTCAATAAAGACTTTGGACTTCTTGAAATGTTAAACCTTTTGCCCGTGGCTTTGCCCGCGTGGATGTTGAAAAATATCCGACGGGAACGTACTACGAACGTCAATGTTGCTGAACGGATATAAATCTGTAAATGGAAAACCCATTAGTTTTGTACTTCAAATCATTAAAAAATTTATTTTGGATTTTTGGTTGGGCAGCCTGGTTGTGTTAGCACCTGACGGCAGAACCTCTAATGTTGTAAATAAAGAGGTACTTTAAGTATTAAAAAAAAATATGGTCGTAACCCCCTGTGAAGAACAATGTAACAATGTATTTACCTTAACTTTAACTCATTTTGACAACAGATTTAAATTTCCGTGCATTCAAGTAGCCAATTTTCCGTTCCGTTATGTATAACGTTACTATTCGATTTTAGGATTTGTCATCCTCCAATCCGTGCGCCGCACCTCGGATACTATAATAAGCAGTGTGAGAAAACATTGTATACCTGGATTAACACATAGGGTACTTTTAATTCCGGTAGTACGTTCCCGTGGGATATTTTCCGACATACACGCGGGCGAAGCCGTGGGTAAAAGCTAGTTCTTAAATATTAGAGTGTTAATCTGTCTATCTTACGGTTACATCAACAAATAAAAATAATGTGTAATTTTTTTTGTGTCCAAACTAGTTTAATCTAGGATTAATCAGACAAATATTTTCGTGTCCATTCCGCCAGCCAGGGTCGTATATATACGACCAAATAACACAGCTCGTTTAATCTGTATTATTATTAAATCAAAACAGCTCGTTTCATCGGTATTTATTTTTCGTTTTTTTTTTCGGGCGCTGGGGCACGACAAGTCATATTAAGTCGGGCGGTTAAAGTGTTAACGACATGGCGACAGTAACACAGATTATTGTCTTTCAATAGATTACTCAATCAATATGCTTGTTAATATTTAAAAGAGTCTTTAAAAGGTAAGTGCCTTGTTAAGTTAAAAAAAGAGATATTTCCACAGAGCTCGTACAAAACTGATAATTCATTCCGATTATGACAAAGCTAAGGTTTTCAGTCTAGAATCTGTCTGTAGACATTTTAAGCAATACTTATACAATGGCTAATATTTTCGACATTTTAAAGCAAAAACTATTGCTTAATTTTTTTTACAGGACAATACCTGATTATTGTAAAAAAAATACTTTTCTGAAAGAGCTGAAACTCAGTCAGCTGTATCATAACGTAATCGCCGTTGTCAGTAATGACACGTCCGGGCAAAGACATCAATATTTTAGCTGACGTTGCGGATTTGGGGGTTTCCAATATTCAGTCATAATGATTTGCATATTTCATCATGAACACAGGGTGTAGATTATTTGCATGTGTATATTCAGCTGTATGTAAACCGTAAACTGTGGTCGTAATTAAATAGGTATTACGCACGTTTAGTGACATTTAAAAACACACAAGACCTCTCGTTACACGTGTCTTTTATTTAAAACAATGTTCCCATCGTTTTGTTTGGAAAACTTGCAAAACATCACTTCTCAACATAAAAAATAACTGTAAGAATTTTATTCTCATGGAAATATTAAAATAACACTGTCATCATTGGCCTTAATTAATTGCAAACAAGATTTTAATTGAAGTGTGTATTTATCATTATGAGCTTTACATAATTTTAAGTAAACGATTTCGTTTATTATTTTCCACGGCAATGGGAACATTTATTCAACAGCTCACTAATCAAATTAAATAAATCAATTTAATTCTATAATTGTTTCTGCTGACGTAAGAAAAATCAACAATCAACATAAATAATGAATAGCACCCAGGAATTTAAATTAAATGAACTAGTTTTTTTCACGTGACTTCGCCCATACTAACGTATTGCACTAGTGCACCCTTTATCTTCTACGGAACGAAGCCTCCAAATTACCATGTTTGTTTCTATCTTTGGTGAGAGAGAGCCTGTGGGTCGCCTGTCAATCAAGCATTCATTAAATCATAAAATTGGTTAGTATGACAATTTCATTCGCTCCCTTCCATCTGGTACCCATACCTATACTTTTTACCATCAAAACGAATCACCGTGTCTAAAAAAGTTGCAACAAAAAAAGCCCAAAATATCTACAGGAAAATCGTCTGTTACAAAGTCGTGTCCAATTTACTTTAATTATCATTTCGCGTGGTCGAGTGTTCTCTGCGGCCAATAACCAATGTTACACGTGCAACACCGGCATCATTCACGTGTTTCGGTACAATTAGTAGTAAGGGGCGATGATTTCAGCCAATTACTACAAGATTCTATCGTATGAGTGTCTATAATGTCGGAACACTTATTACTATGAATGTTTTGGTGTCAGCTCCTCGATGAAATAAGGTTATTTTTATTATAAGTTAGAATAAATTCAGGCGATCATCATCATCAGTGAAACGCACGTTTTCTGCGTTCACAACAGAAAGTGACGTGACGCTGACATGATACATAGAGAACTTTAGGTGCGTGTCTGTTGCGCTAGCTATGGTGTAAAAATAATGAGCGGTCAAAGTAATAAGGGCAATGAAACCAAGTCGAGTGATCGTCTGAACCGCCTCAAACTTACCCAGGCGAAGATACAGCTGGTGGGCGATGGGGCGTGTAATAGATACCTTTTTTTGTATAAGGACAGTGACCGAGGCGACCGGAATGACACAACGTAAAGTTATTTAAAATTGGGTTCGTTTAATTAATGAGAATCGAGCATACTGTGCTTCGTTTCGTAAATAAGCTCCATTCGGTGTCAATAGACTTTTGGAAGTGACAATAATCTTAAGGAAGGATGTTTAAAGTCACTTGTAAAATATTGAATATTTTTTTCTTTAGAAATCGGTAAGTACATTACGAGTATGACTACCAACTCTCAATATGACAGTCCGTCTGAAATCCACTGAGCAAGCAGCAAGCTGTAGCAAAGTAGAAACTAAAATAAGAAGTACTTATTCATTTTCAGTAGAATTTGTAAGAATAAACTGGAACAGAATATGGCCGACTGTATACATAAAACATAGTTACATAATACACGCAGTAACAGGAAACAGTTTTTATCCAAACAATGTTACGTACTTGCGTAGTTTGTTATTGTAACAACAAAATAAACTAGGTACCTACTGTATTTTTATTGGCAATAATACATTATTAATTAATCTCTTGTCTAGATCAATACCGATATGTTAGCACCAAAACTTCGTCTACAATCGCGCCACACCTCGAGTCAAAACCTTGCGAAAAAGAAATTTTATTTTTTATTCTATCTCTAAAGAATTATAGAGATAATCTGAATAAATTCGCAAATAGTAGGTTAACTATGGACCATGTTTAACCTACTATTTGCGAGTTTACTTTCACGTGGGCAATAAATATCGTAGTTTCCTATCTTACCTACCCACGACATACCTAAACCGCTTTCTAGGCGCCACAAGCATATTGCGCGGGCGCTTAGGAGATATACTCGTGAGTTTTCATCAGCAGCCTAGCGACAAGAGATAGGCGTTGTATATTCATGGAAATCACAGTAAGTGGTATTCGTCCAGTAAAAGTCCAAGGTTCTAAGAGAAATTACCGGGTTGACTTTGACGTCAAACGTTATAGAACGATGCCTGGGACACGCCTACGCAGCGTTTTTCAGCAATTACTATCCACTCAATCATCTGTGTTTTCAACACGTTATATTTACTGTGGATGCGATGCTGGAGAGAAGTGTCTGGGCGTTAAACGAGAAAAAGTCAAGACAGAAGAAGTTTGAATCATATTCAGCCGAGCTCTTAAGAATATGCATTTTTAAGGAGTATTTTATCAGGTAACCGTCCGAACTCCGAATGCACCTAATAATTAGCAACTACATATATGAAAGCATTAAATGAACAAAGCTACCAATTAAGAAACTCACGTGGAACCCGGATAATGCCGGCTGATGCTGATGGCCACTTCGACCCCCGGAGTGGGTAAGTTCACAAAACGTGTTTTCACCATACCTGGTTTGCGGAAGATCGTTAACTGACGACCTTTAGCATTGTGATTCATAATGAACATTAATCCGCACGGCTTTTGTTGAGGAGCCATTCCATTATTGAACAGATTTTTCGCTTTTGCAGGGTATTAAAAGCTGATTGCTAGAATAAGGAGTAAGTTTGAATGAACTCTCGTTAGTGAATAGAGGGCCCCTTTTTTACATCCAGTCAAGATCTAAAAGCGTTTCAGAAACAGTAAAAAAACCTGATATGAAACTAACAAAAAGAAACTTCAAAAAAAAAACTTTGGCAGGTCTGCTGGAAGAAATTTCTAATATGTATATCGTATTTGTATCCATTTTACAGTGTGTAAGAACATAAATAATAAAATAAACTTTTTTTATGAAAATCAACTTAACACAAACGTTAGTGCACATATGGCTTTCTGAGTGACTCATTTATCTGTTGATTTAATTCAAGTATGTATCCGAAGGGTTAATGTGTGAACAACATAAATATGTATGTGAGATTTTATAAGAGGTCGAATTAATATATGTAGTTGTGACCTACTAAAATCATAGATAACTATTTCGCAGAGGATCTAACGGCGGAGAAATTCATCTTCACCCTAAAGAAAATAGATACCTACTAAAATTGAACTTACATTTTTAGCGTTATCACTTCAGTGTTTTTGAAAACTTGTCGAATGATTGAACTAAACTAGATGCGAGAAAAAAAAACAGTAGGAAGTATGTAGGACTTAGATACATGTAAATTACTCATCGGTAAAATATTTTTTATCTTGTCCCAACTGGTATGTAGATATTGACGTCAAAAATAACCAATTATTATTAGAACTAGAAAAACAAAACTTAATCAAGAATATTCCGTAACGCATAGATCTGCGATATTATCTCCATGTGATTGCTAACACGATAATCTGATTTATAGCACGGGTATAAATTTATAATTCCAATGTCAATTACTTGAAACGGCTTCAAGAATTCAATAAGGCTACTGTGTAATTAGAATACTATTTTTGTAGTTGCTAATAAGCGCCGTTTGTTGACTAGGTAACTGCAAGAACTGCTGTAAAAACTTAAAATTGGACTAGAATAAATAGATCTGAAAGTAAATTGAACGCCTTTTTATCTTGATTACTTTTTGCAATCTACATTTCCATTGCATATTGACTGAAAAACTTGCAACGTCAGCAGCCGGTAAAGTTCTAAGTCAATTAATGTAAGTTCAGTTCTTTTAATGCAGTTCCATAACATTCAAGAAAAGAAACATCGCTAACTCTTATCACAGACTCACAGCTGTAAGTGGTGAAGCCAAACAATAAAGCTATACTGATAATACCAGTTACAGTTTCTCTGAAATCTGTTAGCAACACAAATCCGACGATATCCGGTGCATTTATATCGGTTCGTTTCCATTACTTTTCTATCTCTTCATTATGCGCAGAAGCAACTTAGCTATTAATACTGATTGATATTTTATCTTATCATATTTTCCTTAATTAACTCCTCTAGATTCTTGATCTTAGCTTCTTAGGTTTCGGTAATTACATACTGTTTATCAGTTAAGTTGATCGTTATATCTTCCTCGATTCTATTTGCGACTGCACGATTTTAAGCTTTAAGACAGTTTGAATAGAACCAGCCCAATGACGATTCCTGATGAATTGAACCCATCGATTGAAAGGTTAATCGTTCAGGAGATTAAAGCTCTATTGATTTCAATTTTGCTGTTTAATAGACCAAGGCCGATGGAGCACGCTCAAACATAACACTTGACATCAAACTAAATGAGCTTCACGTGAAGATTCGTGTGAAGAAGGTCGAGATATTCTGAATATGTTCGAGAAACCGTTCAACGAACGGATGTTTTAGTCATCATGAAGTCATTTTTTTTTTAATTATACAAAATAATGTAAATTATTGTTCACCTTTACTACATAGATGGACGATTTCGTTGCATTATGATACCAACTTTGTAAAGTTCAAATCTGTTCAAGACCTTCGATAAGGACGTTGTGTACAAAATTTACAAGTACAAAAGAATCTGAAGGGCAATATAATTACTTTTGATTTGTTTTAAGCGCACGACATTAAGGATTGTATATTTTTAATTTCTACATTTGCAGTTTGGACTAGGCATTCAAAATCTTACATGCGTCATTAATTTTCAGGATCAGAACCAATTACAAAGTTTTAAATTATCTTTATGAGTGTCAAAGACTATCTTCATCTGCCTTCTCACCGACCTTACTGATTTCTCTTTAATCGAATTAAACTTTAATTCTAATGCTTCAAAGACGATTAATAATATTAGATTAGAAACTCTGAACATTTTCTTATTTTCACAGATATTCCGAGCCGTGCTATTTCTGTACTGTTGGAAGCAGAGTTGCAGGCTCGCGGCTCACCTAATCATATCGTTCTAGACTACTTTCACCTATCGAGAACTGCGGAAGCGTTGGAGCCGCGTCAAATCGATTCACTCAGTATTCGTTCAAGTTTCATTTCACGTCTCGATGATTCTATTTAAACCTTAGTCAATTTACCGATAAACTTTTCAATAAAACCGTTAGTTCGGTACTAAATGTTGGATCGAAGAAGCTAGTGACGACCTTTTTGTGCGAGGTTTATGAAAAGAATCTAGTCGGAAGTGTAACGATGGAAGGTGGACTAGAACTCCATACAATTAAATAATCCATAGAATGGAAGTGATAAAAACGGGACAACAGTTTCAGCAGCATAAGTAGGAAAGGTTTACAAAAAATAACTAGATGCTTTTTGTTGACACAGTTTTGTAACCTTTATCTTGATTGTTGCTATATTTGAAGCACTCAACTGGCACAACGTAAAGCGCCCTACTTGCAGCTCTGCTCTCCTGGTAACGGCAGACAATCGTGACGGTACCTCCATACTTATCATAAAAGTAAACGACCAGCCATAGCCATTCTCGAGCACTGTGTCGGATCAAAGCAATTTATCTCATACAGCAGAACAAATCGGATTGACTGAAGTTTCTCAATAATAAGTACCAGAGTACGCTTTTAATACGAAAGCCAATAATAATCTTCATTTAGGCCAAATGGACTGCGAGAAATAATTTAGTAAAAGTAATCAAAGCTCTGCATTTAAAAGATATACCTATGACGACCCGACCCGACTATATTACATTAATAAAGGTGTTTAAGTAACAAAAAAAAAGTGAATTGCCAATTGACTTCAAAACATAATACGATAATTACTGACATGAATGAATGTAAATACCTAAATTGGCGACATTCTCGATACAGTTGGCTGTCAAAGCAAACTAGTGACAGGCAGTAATTAGTTAATGAAAGAAGCGATGGATGGTTTGTGTGAAGGATGATGATTTTGCTAGAAAGTGGATGAATACTGAAACGACGACGGCTAATATAAATGTATGGAAAAACAAGACATGCTGCGCCGACCCCAAATACATTTTTACAGAGCAGGAGAATGATCATAACAAGTAATTCGTTGATGAAAAACTTTAAAAGGGTTTGAGTAAAAGTGGCATGATTTTTTAAATACGCGGCCACTTATGAAAAGTGTTTTGTTAAAGAGAACACATTAAGACATAAATTTTTTTCTATGAACGTTTCTTTCCCACGTTCATCGAAGCCGAGATATTTAATGTGAAAAATCTATAAAATCAAATCGCCATTTGCTTTAAATGGTGTCTATTTCGTCATTACATTGTAGTTTTACTTCTATTTCTCTCTGTAACTCGTGATTAGCGATAAACAACAACATAAAAGCCGCCCATGAGCCCACCAAAAGCACCGATCTCCTCGTTCCGATGCAGTACATTTATGCATATAACTTCGTACATAAGAATAATTAACTAATGTATTATATACTAAAACCTTCCTCAAAGTATGTAGATCGCAATGAAAGAATTACTTAAAAAACAAAATTCAAAATTACTTCATTAGTTTTTGAGAAAATCGCGGACTTACAAACATACATACGGGTCAAATACAGAACCACCTTTTTTGAAGTCGGTTAAAAACACCCGACAAGTCGTTTAAATGTTTTAAATAAATTAAAGTTTGTGTAAAAATATAGTGATTTTGTAGTATTATTGTTTTTTATTTAATTATATTATAATAATGCCATACATACTCCTCCAATAACATGCGTAAGTTTATGAATGTATGTATTGTGTCATACGTGCTGTATTTGTTCACAATACATATACGGGGTTCCGTCTTTATTTCGACGATATGATGTTGAAATTCTACCTACTTCGATATCATATATTTCAGCTCCGATATTACTTAGGGCAAAATTCTTTTAAGAGTCATTATTATTATATATACCACTATACGTTAGCAACAATAAACTACGTGGCCGCTCAAAAAAAAAATCATGCCACTGGTTCATACAAAATTACTCAAACCCCTTTACTAATGAAACGCTTTATCTACTAGAACTATAACATCAATTAATATTCTATTAGCTTAATAGAATATGTCATTCGTTTATGCTAATTTTAATCGTAACATTCACAACGGACTATATTTGGTGTCAAAAATAAATAATAACGCATTTGGAACCAATAATTAATGATTGTGAAAAAACAAACACTAGCGCCCACTCATGAACACAACAATACGAGAATAAAAGGAAAACAAAGAGTCGTATCAGCTGCTTATCGTCGTCGTGACCAAGTTTTAGAAGCTAACGTAAGGTAACGTGGGATTTTAGAACCAGGGCCTGCTGCGTTGGGTAATGAAAAACTCGATGAAATGAAAGAAAGCCAATCAACAACAAAGACTTATGTTATTATAAGAGAACATAATAGTCAAGCAACCTAATCCGTACCATAGGCACATGAAGTAACTATTAGGACACATGAGCATTAATCAAGGTTGTCAAGGTCCAATCGATAAATAAACTCTTCCGCGATGATGTTCTCGGTCTCCCTTACGCTTCATACATTATTACACGTGCGAGTGAAAGGACAATAGTGTGTGAGAACTTTAGAAAACTAGATATTATTAGTACTCCTTTAAAGGAAAATGTAATTACTTGGCCTACCATTTATGTGAGTGAGTTATTGTGTTTGTAACGCGCGGCATTCGACTAGGAAACGAGTTTGTTCGTCAAACGGTTTGTTGTGACTGGTGAGGCAACAGTTTCACTTGTACTATGCCGACTTCTTTCAAATAGACGTGTTTTGAAATTGGTTACCACCTTACCAATTTGGTTCATTAAAAATTCTTGAGGTTGTGGGAGGAACATTTTAATTTGTATTCGGTTTTTTCCTCTACGAGATACAACAAATACAAAAATAAAATAAAAACTACTAGATCTAAGCCTGCGTCACGCCCGCTTGCTACGTTATGTGTAACTCGATCTCCAAGCTCTGCTGGTTATTGATTTTATTTATCTGATTCCAAGAAGGTTACCGAACGATATCGTTCGGCATACATCGAGTTCATGTCCATGTCAAGAGTGGAGTCTCCCATTTCGGTCATGGCACGCGCTCGCAGGTGCTTCCGCGACCCACACATAGCTCGGTGACCTCCGTGACCGAGCAAGTTTATTTCCCACTGTGCATTGCACTCATGGCTGACTCTACTTTTTTGTTTGACTTGATACAAGAATAGAACAAAAACCTCTCAGTAGTTGGTGATGACTCACGATTGTTCTTTTGCCTAGTAATATTTAGTTAGATGATAATAATATTGTAAAGGATAAAATATTTTACTATAAAGTAATTTTAATAAGTGTAAAGTTACGTAATCTATTAATAAATAATAATTTTGTTCGAGAAGTTTGTTCAAAATTAGAAACCCAAACCCAATTCTAATTTCGTGCTATTTTTTGACTTTATACAAAACAGGTTAAAATTATACGGTGCATATGTGATGGATTAGTAACCCGTCATTACCTAAGCTTGCATGTACTAGTTCGTGTAGGTATAACGTAATTACGATCATTGACCCTCTGTGGTTGCATATTATGTACTTACCAACTATTATGTACAAATGTACATATCCGCTTGAAACTTCATTATAATTAAGTATACTAAACAACGTGCATTTTAACTGTCCTATATTTAGCACCTAAATATTATGACAGGAATCCGCCGTGTGCTGTTTTGGTTTCATTAAAGTTATCAAACATGCAACACACACATCATAATGAGAGATTATCAATGTTGAAAACAAAATATTCAGTTTTGATAAATAACCAGATTTTTGTAATACATAAATTATACAGTTATTGTGTAAGCGACGTTGTAGGAACTTTTGATAAAGACTTTTTTTATAGAATGTAATATACTTTTTTTTGGGCCTTCAAATGACAACTTTTGTTTTATGGTGGTTCTGTCATCGTCGTTAAAAAGAGATTTATATTATATTTTTCTCTGCTATTTCGTTTATTAAAGTTATTTTTATTAATCTTCGTCACTTCGAGCCTAAGACCATTACAGTCAATATATTTTCCGAAGAAAGTAATAGAATGCTATATGTATACTATACCTGACGAAATGTAAACGGACATGGCCGGTCTCAACTTACCTGCAACAAGAGGAATGCACAAAATAAACTTCAACGTAAAAAACATGTAAGCAAAAATTACAGTTCTGTTGAAAATAAAAAATAATTAAATAACATCATGATTCATGATCTAAACATCAAAGTCGGGTTTCTTTTCGAAAAGATAGCATGGCAGATACAGAATCCTCCTAGAATACAAATGCCCCCTTCCATTAATAAATTTTGATATAATTCGACAGTGAAGAAAGCTTGTTTCAACCATTTTGCAATCTAGATAAAAATTGCTTTTTGTTTCATCTTAATAAACAGCTAAATGTTGCTTAATTAAATCAAATTGGCGCAGTAAGTCATCAGACGAGAATACGAGATGATCGAAGCAGTGTGGCGCCACGTATTCGCATTTTTTGTAACCAACCAATACATTCAAGGTCACCAGCGAAGTTCTAAACCAGATCACACTAAATATCAAGTAGATTCTATACTTTGTTTGGTTTATAAAATATTAAGCGTTTTGGCACAGAAACAATCTATTGCTGTAAAGGAACCGGTCTTAGCATCCTGTTGTTTCATCACTAAGCGTTTAGAAACAAGGTAATTAACAAATATTAGGAATAATTTCTATTTATACTGTACTCACGTATAGTTAATCTTGTTCAGGGGAGGTAATCCAATTTGGTAAATTTCGTTCAATTTCTAACGAAGGTGCAGTCATCTGTGTCAGGATGCTAAGAGACGCTATTTCCACGACCAACTCAATAACCGCAGTTCTTCCGATGTATGGAAATTTCTCAAATCTGTAGGCATAGGCAAGTCACCTGCCAACCAGTGTAAGGATGTGAACCTCAATGATCTGAATAAGCATTTCTCTCTCCTTCCCTTTTCTCTTGATCCGTCTGTCAAGGCTGCGACACTAGAGAGTATTGCTAGTTTGCCGTTACCACAATATTCTCACTTTATGCTTAAGGATGTTACTGAGGATGACGTTAAGAAGTCTATACTTGCGATTACTTCTTCAGCAGTCGGTAATGATAAGTTGTGTTCAAGAATGATAACTCTTATCCTTTCCTCATTACTTCCTGTTCTCACTCACATCTTCAACCACTCATTTTCCTCTTGCTCCTTTCCGTCAGTTTGGAAACAGGCTCACATAATACCTTTACCTAAAACTAACAATCCTACTTTATTAACCCACTTTAGACCTATTTCTATTCTCCCATTTCTCTCTAAAGTTTTTGAGCACATAGTCCATAGACAATTATCATTTTTCTTGGCGTCAAACTCGATAATATCCCCTTTTCAATCCGGTTTTCGCTCGGGTCACAGTACTGTAACCGCGCTTTTGAAGGTGACTGACGACATCCGCTGGGCTATGGAGAATAAGTCGCTTACTGTTCTTGTACTGCTTGACTTCAGTAGCGCCTTCAACTCAGTGGATTTCGACATTTTACTAGGTTTCCTCAAATCTATCAATTTCTCTTCATCCACTTTAGCCTGGTTCAGTTCTTATCTTCGGGGGCGCTCTCAGTGTGTTCGCCTGGAGGAGTCCTTCTCTGACTGGTGTAGCCTCACTGAGGGTGTTCCTCAGGGTAGCGTTCTCTCTCCTCTTCTTTTTTCAATTTTCATAAACTTTGTTACAAGAGTAATCTCCTCTAGTTTTCATCTCTATGCAGATGACTTGCAGCTTTATCGACATTTTACTGTAGCTAACGCGGGTTCTGCAATTGCTGCAATGAATCATGACCTGGCTTGCATCAGCGAATGGGCTAAGTCATTTGGTTTGCAAATTAACCCAACTAAATCCCAGGCCATGGTCATAGGCAGCAGATTCGTTCGAAATGCGGCTGATGTTACATCTCTGATGCCCTTATATCTCGATGGTGTTCGCATTGACTATACTGAAACCGCCAAAGATCTAGGTGTAGTTATTGACTCCAACCTTTCGTGGCGTCCTCAGGTCAATGAAGTCAGCCGAAAGGTACATTTCTCCTTTCATTCGCTGAAATGCCTTCAGAGTCTTCTGCCCTTGAAGACTAAAATTTCTTTGGCACAAACACTTATTCAGCCGATTATAGATTATGCCGACGCCTGCTACCTGGATGCTACTGAGGAGCTATTAAACAAGCTTGAGCGCTTGCAAAACCTGTGCATTCGCTTTGTTTTCGGTCTTCGAAAGTATGACCATGTTTCTCACCTTCGCAAGGAACTCAAGTGGCTCCCTATCCGCCTTCGCAGGAATACTCGGATTTTATGTCTCCTCTTCAACATCTTACACAACCCGTCTTATCCTTCCTACCTGCGTGAGCGTTTTTCTTACGCTCGCTCTAGCGATGCACCATGTAGATCACACCTAAGATCCCTCCTTAACACGTTCGAGGACAGAACGAGATTATACGTCATCGTTCGAAATTTTGATATGGCACAACGTACAATGACGTCCAAATATTTTTTTTACTTTACGACAGAACGTACATTTCCGATGAACGTTCAAGTTAAAATCCTATTGAATGTATCTTGTGTCACAACATTTAAAATACCCGAAGCTTTACTGTCACGTAGAGTAAGTTTTAAACTATTTCAAATAAGTGCCGTTGACAGTGGGCGGGAACGGTACTCACACACGCACAACGTGTAAATACGTCGCGCGCGCCTACCGCGCTCCTACATTCAATGCGGCTGCGTCACTGCGGGGCGCGCTCGCGTTCGCTAAACATTTCGTGGCGTATCGTAATATTTGCCGCGACAAAACATCGTAAGTATTTAGTTTATTTGATTTATGTATTATTCCTTAGCCAGACAGTATACTATTTTACTATGAAATCATCCCGTTCACGTCTAGTTAACTTACTTTTAATGACATAACGTATTTATACGATAACGTGATAAAACGGTTGTGTCATGATGTCTTTAAAACAATATATTTTCATGGGAGGCTACGTACTCATACGTCGTATAATTTGTATGGACATTTACTGTGTCATTTTGGTACACAGTCTCAAGTGGTAGCGTCCTCGAACGTGTTAAATCTCATCCTCATAAAACAAGCTACTATTCTTATTCCTTCTCTGTTCATGCTGTAAGATTGTGGAACTCACTTCCGCCTAGCATTCGTGATTTAAAATCTATTTCTCTATTTAAGTGTCGATTAAAAGAGCATTACCTTTCCTCTATACTGTGAGTATATATATATATATATATATATATGTTTATATATTATAGCATTATGTATTTATTTAAGTATACTTATGTTAATTTGTTTGCATTATATGTGTAGGTTTATTTAATATTTTAGTTTTAGGCTTCACACATTCATATTTTTCTCTTCTTGTTCTCACACACTATTGTCTACATTTCTTTTTTACTTCTCCTTTCGCAGGTCTGCTGGAAGAAATTTCTTAAGAAATAAGCAGTACCTTTGTACTCATATCTTAATTATGTCATTTCTTTATGTATTTTACTGTGTGTACATAAATAATAAAATAAATAAATAAATAAATAAATAAGGTCGCCCTTTCCTCCCACCTTATTCATGAAATTCGCGGTAAATGTATATTTGAGTTGGAGTTAGAGGTCGCTAGAGACGGGATCGATGTACAGTTTTAGACGAAAATTCTGAACATATTGGATGATGATATCAAAGGTTCACAGAATGCCAATATTTATAATGTGGGTAGTACACGTAGAAGGTAAAGCACATGAGATGTTCGATTTCCTTTAGCGGAAATTATATATAATTTACATTTTCAGTTATCTAATTCTAGTGTGGAAATGTCAAAAGGTGCCAGTTAGGCTTGTAGCCTCCAACTACATCGTAATGCGCCTCTTGGAGTCTTGGCCCTCAGCAATGCACATTACGGTTAGTGGTGATGAATAGTGCCTCATTGTTAGCACAAAGCACTCATCGTCATCACTCAGTCTTACTTCCCTGATAAGGAAACAATGCTAAAAATTACTCTCAACCTCAACATATTTTTTATGCTCGCTATTCCTACTTTTTGTCTCTTAGTAATTGATCTCATAAACTTTATGGTTTCTCTGTAACAAGGTCAAGTTGTAACATAACAGGGGTTATGTTTCATTTAGAAAATCGTCAGAAAAAAAAAACTGAAGGAATCTTCACTTGAAATTCTTTCTGAAAAAATGTTTGCGTCGTCAGCACGTCACGCGATGTTTCATGAGGTAGTAGGTAAATAGGCGCTTATATACATTTTATGTCGATCGATACAAGTCCTTGGCATTGAAAACACGTTTGACCTTTTCCATTGTCTCGAAGACTCAGTTTATTCTTGTAAGAAAGATCTTGAGAGCTATATTTTCATAGATTTAGCGCCAGTGTGTCATTTCGGAGTGGAAACCGTGCTGTTCACCTGTAACTGGCGAAATTGTCTCTTACTCAATAGCATCAATAGATAGGGTAGGTGGTACATGGCTTGCATCGTATCTTTGATAACGTACCTACCTATTGATGTAAACAACCTAGCATGTTAACCCTATGCACTGTTATAATATCAAGACCCACAAGTAAGTTACAAAGGTTAATCAAAATCCAATCAAAGCGTCGAGAAAAATCTTTAATTTTAAAACATAATTATCGGAATTATTAATTTTCTAATAAAGACTTTTTATGGGCCAATAACAAAGTCAAGCATAGGGCAATGCATCCAATTGAGCAAGTAGCATTTAAAGGTCGGAACTGTAATAATTACATTACCATAAAATACTCCATCAAGCCATAACACGTTCTTCGTGCTTTACCATAAGGGCTACATTCGCGCTAAATTAATTTTAAAGATGGCATTTAAGTCCTAAATTATGGTCTATCAGGATCCTGTATCTTCACGTTTGCCGTCTCTTTCGCTCCCCATTACAACAAGCAAGACATGAGTCGACACCGACTGGTGTTATCTGTGCAATTATATTTATATGGATACGGTACCTATCTCGACGCTTTAATGTAATCTTCTTACTTCAGTATTCATCATCATCTGCCTAGCCTTTTGCCAACTATGTTGGGGTCGGCTTCCAGTCTAACCGGATGCAGCTGAGTACCAGTATTTTACATGGAGCGACTGCCTATCTGACCTCCACAACCCAGTTACTGGGTAATACGCTTTGTAATACCCCTTGGTAAGACTGGTTGTCAGACTTTCGGGCTTCTGACTACCCGTAACGACTGTCAAAGATCCACGAATGACAGCCGGGACCAACGGCTTAACGTGCTTTCCGAGGCACGGAGGGGTCTCAGTATGTGAAGATTACCCATCCACAGACCAACCGCGGCAAGCGTAGCTTAACCTGATCGATCAACCTGTGCGGCTGTTATTATTTAACCACGGACCCCTCACTCAAGAAGAAGTAAATTAAAAGTCCTGACTGACTGATCTATCAACGCACAGCCTAAACCGCTGGTCCTAGAGACATGAAATTCGGAGGGTGTGTTCTTTGTGAAGAGTAGGTATCCACTAAAAAAAGCTTTTTCGAAATTCCGCCCCTAAGAGGGTGAATGGGGGGAGGGTGAAATTGACTAAATATTTTGTCTTTTGTTTGTCATTCAGTTCTCCTTCGGGCTTCATACATATTGAAATATAAATTCATAAAGTGTAGGGTAAAATTTTATCTCAAATTATCGATTTGCCCGCGATAGCTGGTCCCTTTCGGCTCGTCTCTTCCAGTCCTTTAATTTCAGGAGCCAATCTGTCCTTGTCCCGACTTTGCGCAAATGTTTCGAACAGATAACATCTGGCCGCGAAACTGGCAATTTTTTGTGAATGGCCATTATCCCTTACCGTAATAACTGGACCGAAAATGAAGAACAGAGACAGCTCATTTGGTATAATATGATGGTATAGAATTATAGATAATTTATACTCTCTTAGAAATGTATCATGACGTGGTCGTATCACGAAAGCTGTTATTGGCCAGTCAGAGGGTTATCAGTGTTTTCCATTTTATCAATGTATGCATTGACGCGATAAAGCGAATGGAAAGTTGTATAAATCGTTGATGACGAAGTATTGATTAACTGCTAATGTAATTTTTAATAAAACCATAAACAGGAAACTAAACTTTCTGCGTTGTAGTGTTTCTTTTTTTATTTGTACCAAAAACATGTTTGAGAACAGGTCTTGAATATTCAGTCCAGGATATACGATGAGATTCATGCCAACATCCCAAATTACAGATTCGCAGAATTCGACGTACACAAAGCTTCGCAAAGTAATTATGAATCACGAATATAATGTAAGGAAAAAAGGAAGTACGGAAGAAAATTATTTGTAGGAGTCTGTAAGCTAAAGTCGTCATAAGAATTATATAAATACTCTTACAAAATATGTTCAACATTGCTTTACATTTTCGACACAGTTAGCGCAATAAGTAAGACGCAATCGATCAAGTTTTGCTACAGCAAAAATATGAGCACACTTCTAACTTTTTTTGTTCTATCTTCTCCTAATATTGAATAACATAGGAGCATAGTAATTACGTAATCTGTTGTAGGTATTTTTTCCCAATATAACTTATCAAGTTTGTTTTCGTTTTACAGTTTCAACATTTATGTTCTCGAATTCGCCAAGATTTGTCTAAACTTTTCTGTCCTTGAACCTTCTACAGCTCTACGCTCAATCGATAGTCCTGCGGAATACTACGTAGCTCTAGAGCTACGTACGCTACGAGACAATTTATCGCCCGATCGTACAAAATAACTGCCACTCGACGCTATTTTTAAACTTCACTGAAACTGCACAAAAATATCTTATCAAATTACTATCTTATCTACTGTTAATCATTATCAATGACCTTCTGAAAAAATATTCCGGCATAGACTATATTTTTTGTTAAAATCACTAGCTCCTCATTATTGAGATCCTGTTAAAGGCAACAGAAACTATAATTATCCTACATTAAAACAGGCAACAGGCTATTATAAAGTCCACGAACTCAATATTTACGCAGTAAGTATGTAAACAGGAAAACACCAACTTCACCGCATCGTTTGACTCACATTACAATAGTATAATTTCATATAGTGATTATGACAATACGCCCGATCGTTTAACTGTCTGTGAAAGAGACCCAACAGCACCCCATAAACGTCCACAATTGAACAATAGAGGGAGTTGACAGTCTGACTGGAGCAGTTATGGCAACGACAAGTCGAAAGGTAAAGGCAAAATGTTGGATCTGATTTCGTCAAGTTAAGAGTACTTACATAAATAGCTTGATAAATAAATAAATACCCTTAGCGAACAGCCACCCGCAAACCTTTTATCATTACCCTGAACTGCCCCTTTGGGCAAAGGCCTCCCCCCCATTCGTTCAACTTTTCTCGATGCTGATTAAGAATATTATTATTATAAGCCTATGATGTCCCACTGCAGGGCAAAGGCCTCCCTACTTTCTTTCCATTTTTCTCTGTTTAAAGCTTCTGAGGACCAGTTCTTGTTGAAGGAGTCCAGCTCATCCCGCCATTTCCGTCTGAGCCTGCCGCGATGTTGCTTGCCATTAAGAGGGACCCATTGGGTCGTAAGTTTGGCCCATTGGTCGTCTGACATGCGGCAGATGTATCCAGCCCAATTCCATTTTAGCGTAGCAGCTTTCCAAGTGACATCAGTTATCTTTGTGATGGAACGGATCGTCGTATTCCTAACCTAGTCTGTTAGAGTTTGATTGATAAGAACAACAACCGTACAAATAATTATTGAAAAACAAACTTAGACAAAATAGTATTACACAGTGATTTTTGCAGCATTTGTTTAGCTGTAAACCATTCAATATTAAGTAGTATAAAAACAATGCTTTTTCAGGCTTATCATGACGGAGTGTAACCTAATTCGTATGCAACTCCTCAGTGAGCTCATTCCATAAAAGGTGCAATTGCAGAGCGTGCCTCATGTTCTTTATCTTGTCACGTTATGATGTATCACTCGTAGGCGAGCACTTGAAGCCACGTGTCGTAGTTACTACGTACACTGGCTATAAATCCTTCTTAAGTGGTATGCACAAGCACATCGACCCATTTTCCTCACTGCACCGCCACCACACCTAGTTACACAAAAAGCGTTTAGGTTTAATTCTATCAACTCTATTTTCAAAAAGATTCTTAGGTAAGTAGATCATTCTGTGTAAATAGAATTTTCCACCTTCTTCAACAACGACGGTCAGATTTACATAAATTATCGTCATTTACATCCGTATGTGTCAATAGTTGAATTGTTTTTGTTACACAACAGTTAGCCTAATTAATTAACGTTAAAACATTGAATAATGCGTAAACAGTTTTATTTATAGCCGAATGTGATACAAAGTGCTCTTTAAATATTCTGTTCTACGTATGTTTCAATTCAATAGATGCTATAACTGCGCATATTTGGTAACTTTATCGACTAATCAATGAATCAACCAACATTTCAATTTCCTGACCTTTCGGTCCACAATCAGCCATATCAGTTGAGTTCAAAAGTCCTATGACATTAGTCATTACAAAAACAAGATAACTTTAAACATAATTTCTTTGCTGTGCTTAACCCAGCTAACACGAGTGAGCCAATAGTTCACCATCAAATCGTAATCTCCTACGGCGATTTAGATTTCCAAACTAAACGAATGTTACCTAACCCTACTTGCAGTGAAATATACAAATGGCATCAGCTACGCGAAGATTACTAATTGTGTTGCCATTTCAGTCGAGTCAGATTTATGCAGACAAGACTACAAATGGAGTTATTTTCTCCACCCATTTAAATTTCTGCGTCACGACGATTGTACAAAGCGTTGGTAGGAAAATGGGTCTAAAAGAAAATCATGGGTATGAACAAATAAATGTGAATTTTCACCATACTTGGCAACTACCATTAAACAAATTACAAGCGCTATGGATAGGTACACAGTGTGCCAAACTTTTATGATAAACAACCTACAAATCATTTAAATTTACAACGAAATTGTACTAGTGTTTTATATAATACAAATGTAAGTAAGTACATCATTATTAACGGAATTCAGCCCCGAGCTAAATTGCAACACGAAGCTGCAATACCGCTCAACATAGAATAAAACTAACGGTATGGTTTTGTAACGGAATTTTAATAGAGCCACATACAAAATGATCTCGCTATTCGTGATTCTTTGTTACTTTAACAATTGAATGTACATATTGCGTTAGATCATTCAGATTAGACAACTGACCTAAAATTGGCCACTCCTATCCTAAGCGCATCAAAACATCATTTGAAATTCTAAGCATGAAGTTAATTTAAAATTAAAATTGCCCAAACATATTATAAAGAGGAAAGCTGCAAACAATACGATTCAAAGAAACGAATTGCGACGTTTTTAAAACTTGACGAAGAGGATGAGGATTTCTTGAAGGTGGTACAGCTACAGACAGTTTTTATAGAACATATTTTGTGAGTTACGTTCTCGGTTCTTGTTGGCCAGAAAGCTTTCTGACAATGTTTTCGAGTTAAAGTATACGTGTTCAATACAATGCTAGTGCAGCAGTTTCCGAGTAACCAGATTTACTAACGGAAAGCCGTACTTTTTTAGTTAAACTTGGCTGCAGCAGACCTGCACTAGCGCCAACGCAGCGTTTACGTCATTCGACCCTTACCGAAAGAAACATGTTTATCTAAGCAGCACTGAAAAAGCATACGGGTTAATTATATGTGTAAATACCCGTTGCATTCTAAAGAAAGTGATGAATACAATGCAGCGAACACCAATGATAATGAAGCGAGCGTTTCCGTCGTATTTTCTCGAAGAGGAGCATATTAATGTCGCGCAAAGAACAACGTCAACACAAATATTGGTAAACGTTTGCAGAAAGAATTTTATTATCATAAATAAATACCCCGTACAGTGTTTAACCTAATAAACTGATTTGAGACGGAATTGTTTGGAACTGTCCATGTCTTTATGCATTGTTTTGGCAGTGGCCCAAATAAATTGCACACAAAAAAACATTCTTAATGTTTGAGATCAACAAAGGCCTATTAGGAAACATATTGAGGAGCAACAAAAACTTTTTCCTTCCTCATTCCATCTTCCGTGGTAAAGAGGAGGTTGAGTGCGAGTGACCGTGTGAGTCACATCGGCACAAAGAACCGGCAATGACCGACGACAAAACGAAATAGAGGAAAAGCTGTGAATACGCATGTGGTCTAATTTTAAGCCTAAAACATTTATATTTTACATGAATAAAATGAAACTTCGTATATCCCGGAACCGAGTAGTATGAATCATTGTTGGAAATTATATTGTCTACATTTCCCGAAATAAGCATAATGTATGGGATGGCACACAAGTAATGAAAGAAGATGCTCTCATTTTAACAAATAACGTTTGATATTTGACATGTAAACAGATGTTTTACATCCGGCAAACCATGTTCTCAGATGATGTACCGCTATACTGAAGTATTGCGCTCCATCTTCTAAGAACACGTTGTGTAGTCTCAGACAGTACCCGTTCTTTCTGATACAGAATTTTTTCTATGGTATTTGAAGCGTCTATCTCGACTCAAACATGCTAATGATCTTGGCAGACCTAAAAGAGACCAAAGAAGAAATGGCGAATCATTACCAGGTGACCAGATAAATTCACGTAGACGAAGCCAAAAGGATTGTTAGGATCACAGCAGGTGGCATTCTGTATTTTCTGCCTATCCCCATGGGGGAAAAAGGGTTGAGTTTAAATATGTATGTACCTATTGAGAAAAGTCCTTTATTTCTCTACGTCTTAGTTCGGAGAATACTTAAGGAGGCTCGAAAAGCTTTTCAGCCAGAAAAGTCAAAACTTTTATAATTACTTAATTTAATTTTTATAACTCGCCTTTTAACCTATATTTAGAATTTGAAGAAAGAAATGAAACCTTTGCATTGTTGCGAACTTGAGCCAAACTCATCAAGATTAATTGGTCTCTATAACTTGGGCCATTAATCGCTTGGCCGTTTCAATTGGACCATTATAAACTAACTGTGGTTTAATTTTAACGCGTCGCTTTGTGAGTAAACCAAGACGGTTGCAAGTTGCATTCGCGCATGCGGGATGAGTAAGCAACGCTCTAAATCCGTTCGCGATACTTATTTTAAATCTCGTATAGGGAACACGTGGTGGGGTGAGTATCGAGCCACCAGATGCGGTGGAGCAATGTTTTATTCTGCAAGAGTATCTGGACGAATCTTATAGCGAAAACCGTCCATGAATATCTTACAATCCGAAAGTAAATATTGACAAACAATCAGCTCCCACTTAGGTCGATGCTCCTTCAGAATACTTTTGTATAAATATTAAGCACAAGGATGTCAAACAAAATTAACCATCAAATTGCTTCTTTGATGAAAAATTTGCCAGAAAATTGTGTTAGATGATTTCTAAACGAGGCAAGATTAACTTTTGTGCCTCCTGCATTACCGAAATTGCTTTCCGTTAATGAGGACGTCTGAGTGACTTATTCAAAGCAAAGCAGTGCGGTAACGGATATCTATGAGTGCGGTATTACTTCTCTCGTTATTGGAGTCGATTGTCATCTCGGCATTTGAACTATACAATTTTTAGGTGTTAAATATATCAACACATTTACATCCGTAGCGGGGTAACTGTTATTAATAGAGCGTCAGTCATCGTCGAGTTCTACCACGCTGATTGAGGTTTGGCACTCGACGAATCCAAAATCCGCAAGTAGTTCATGTCCAACAGGACAGCTGATACTATTCTATAACCGTGCCACGTTTTCTTGATATAAATCAGAGCACAATAACACACGAGCAACGAAAGTTTACATACACGTTTTATAGAGCTCTGAGTGAGCTCCTTCGTGCAATCCGCTAAAAAAAGTAACATCGCTTCAAGCTACTCAATCATCCGAAAATAGAAACTTGGGAGCAAACAAATCTGTGATTTCTCTTGCGCCATTCACTTTTGGAATATTCTAACACTGAATTTTCTTGGTTCGATCATGAATTCTGAGTACGTACGCCCACAGTGGTGCCTGTGTGTAAACACAACTCGAATGGGGTCAACGCTTTGCCACCTACTTTCCCTACAGAGAATTATTATTGTCCATCAGACAGTGGAATAATCAGCGCACATAGTTATGTAGATAAGCATATCGCGCGGCTGGTTCAAGGCAATTACGAAGTCGCAGACGACGCTTATGTTTTATAATAAAACGTAGCATTGATATTTCACAATGGTTCTAGTCATGGCGAACAAAGTCAAAGACGCGATATTTTTTTAAGAACATGCGCATAAATCTTCTTATGAGAATTGTTGCGACAGTAAAATATTCCGAATGACTTACATGTCCCAATGTTGATTGTGTCCACCTTGACAATATTTATCTCAAACAAGTTATTTAGGCTAACTATACCAACAGCAAGGATGTTACATAAAACGTCCTATATGTACATGTACTCCATGTAATTAGTCCTTCTTCCTAGCCTTTTCCCAACTTAGTTGGCGTCCTCTTCCAGTCTTACCAGATGCAGATAAATACCCATATTTAACATGGAGGGACTGCATATCTTACCTCCATAACCCAGTCACTGGGTAACACGATTCCTCTTGGTAAGGCTGGTGTTGTAATGCAACTAGTAATTACATGTAAAAAATTATTTTAGCACAAAATTATTGCAAGCTATATTAATATTTACAGGCGAAATAATGCAATGTGTCAATACACATTCCACTTTCCACTCTGCACACAATTGTGCAGAGTGGAAAGTCTCCTTTACTTTCGTTGCACAAAGGAAGTGGTTTCACTTCCTCGTCATTTAGATAATATAAGGAAGTTGTGGGTGACACCGACTCATTACGGGTAACAGAAATGATTTTACGACTGAAATAAGACTACATTGATTGCCAGCATTCCCTCTGAAAGATCATTCATTTTAAGGTAGTTATTTGAATTTCTTAGTTTTTCGGAGTAACATGCCGTGGTAGACAAGACTAAAGCCGCTTGGAAGATGATTGAAAACCTTGGCAATAAGACCATTTCGTACTTATAAAATATGCCAAAATTAATAAGCTTAGTTGTACTACCTCTTAATATTGTAAATTGGTCAGTTGCACCGTGCACGGTTAATTGAAGACTCGAGAACATTCAAACTTTCAACTAGCTAGAGAGTAAGTAGGTACCTAAGTACTAAGTTCAGACTTGAGACTTGGGAAGTCTGTAAAGTTACGAACAAATAATAATTAGTGTAATATTCTAGAGAACACTTCTTGTACATCTTCATTGTACAGTCAGTTATACCAATTAGCTGACCCACCTTTGCATAAATGGTTGAAATTTTTTACAATACGAATCAATAGAATTTTATAATTCTTTTATATTTTATTAATTTGAGCAAAGTAAATAAAATATAAAAGAATTATGAAATTCTATCGATTCGTATTCTAAAAAATCTCAACCATTTATGCAAAGGTGGGTCAGCTAATTGCTATAACTGACTGTACATTAATTTAATTCAATGATACGACATTTATTATGAGGTACAGGCAGAGGGAGATCAGGAAAAAAATGTTTTTACAATATTTTGTGTCACATTCATCATCATTTTGTATCACAACATTGGAAAAACTAAATAGCAACAAAAAACCAGTTAAGTAAGAAGTGATATATCTGCTTACGAAATCATTGGGTCAATGAATCTGCCTAGGCTTTTCCCAACGATGTTGGGGTCGGGTTCTAGTCTAACCTGATGCAGGTGAATACCAGCATTTTACATGGAGAGACTGCCTATTTGACCTCCACAACCCAGTTACTGAGTAATACCATACCACGACCACAACGAGTACCACGACTGTCAACGCTCAACAAATGACAGCCGGGACCAACGACTTAACGTGCTTTACGAGGCACGAAGGGCTCTTGGTATGTAAAGATGGTCACCCATCCACGGACCAACCGCGGCAAGCGTAGCTTAACCTTCAATCTACTTGTGCGGGTGTTATTATGTAATCAAGAGCTCCTCGAAATCATTGGGTATGTCACCTTATTGAACAAAACACCTTATTTAAAATTTCAACTTAAAAAGTGTAGTGGGATATTGTAAAGAACATTTACTGTGGGATGAAATTGTGAGATAACACAAGAGACAATAGAAGAGATTGCCTTGCAGTTATTATACGGGGAAACTTGACATAAAATATTTATCTAATTAATTATTCTAGCTCATAGGGGAGAGCCGAGCGTGCGCCTTGCATTTCTGTCAGTGAATGCAGTTGGGTGCATCAAAAATAACCGCTACGAATTCATCATCAACTCAGCCTTTCACAGTCCACAGCTGGACATAGGCCTCTCCCAGGCAGTGCCACAACACCTTGTCCTTCACCTCATGAGTACCCATTACTTAAATGAAACTCTGCCCCTAAGACGACCCACTGACCATAGGGATTTGGATTTACTGTTTTTTACTGTCACAGCAAAAAAAACACTAGAATGAACCATCATTCATCATTGATGCTGAAATGACAACATAAAAAGTATTATAATTATAGTTGAATGACTGAATGATATCTCATTGCATGTTGTTTTCTATCCTTGTTATTAAACATGCCACTTGGTAGCAGATAAGTTGACCCATGCTTATCTTTTCCTATGTGAACTTTACTCTAAAAAAATAACTTTAATTTCGGAAGTTGGTGTCGTTGGATTTGCCACCAACTTCAATTAAAGTAATTTTTCACTTTGCAGTGTCTTTTTTTGAAGTCATTTTTTTTTTATTTTTCAGTTTTTAGTTGTATACCCAATCCATTAAAAAAAAATTTTGAAATCAATTTACAATTGCCGGAGATAACATACAAAAAAAAAAACATACACTTGAATTGAGAATGTACTCCATGTTTGAAGTTGGTTAAAAAGGCATGGGTTGGTTGGTTATGATTATTCAATTTTACACAAACAATATTAAATTAATTTTATTGACAATAATATGTATGAAGTCATCAAACAGCTCTGACATTTATTTATTTGATAATTATTCCAATGACATTAAACAAACACATTTTTATAGGTACTTACATAATTTTAATATTGTAGTTATATTTTTGAGTTACAACATAATTATTTTCTATGCTTGTATAAAACAGTAAATGTTGAAAAAGGTCACAGAGTTATTGAAGGTAGTGGAAATCAAGTAAATGCAGGTGGTGGACAAAATATAACTTGGGAGAGACTTATTTTCAACAGGCGGATCGACTACATACAGACGGTTGGTCAGCTTATTTATGCTATATGACTTAGATGCTAAACTAAACATAAAACAGAGGATTGAGGTGGTGCATTTTCAATCTTTTTTTCTTTCATTGATGTGAGGAATTAAAAGGCAGTAGGGAATATCATAAAATCACCGATTAATAATAAGACAAACAAACTATCCAGTAATATTCTGGTCGCTACATAAATTAATTGTTTTCACACAGAGAACAAGAGTGGAGAAAGCACATGTAGTGTTCAAAATTAACTTAATTTTCTCTACTGAATCAGTAAGGTGGCAATTAAGTCAATTGATGCACATTATTGAAGGGATAGTGGGTGAAAGCATTATTATAATCTGCCTGACTGTGTAAAGGTGGTCACCCATCCACGGAACAACCGCGGCAAGCGTAGCTTAACCCGATCGATCAACCCGTGTGGCTGTTATTACTAAGCCACAAGCGTATTATGTGGTCCTAAAGAGTGTAATGGCAGAAACATGAAATATGGTTGGAAAAACATCCATTTGTTATATATACACAATGTTATATATACACAATATCATAATACAAACAATATCATTTATTCATTAAAAGTATGGCATTGTCTAAAATATTGAAAGTTCTTATGCTGAAGAGAAATATGGATTTAAACATGGATAATGAGTTGAGTTTGTTTCACCATTTCATCTCATTAGTAGTCATAAAAGAAAATGTTAACTACATCTAGTTTTTATTTTTTTTATTTGATTTGTGAAGTGATTCTGCCATTTACAGAATAAACAATTTAATTTCATTAAAAAACATTGCAATATAATTATGCATAGCATGGGTACTTTCTATTATTGCAAGTAGGGAAACGAGTAAGTACAGAAAAATATCTGTGAAATGGCAACCTGCCAGATTTTAAGAACAACACATTGCAGGAAAGTAGGTATCAGTGAACTATTAAGTATAACAGTTTTTTTTTTATATTCTATAATTCAGTTGTATGGTTCCTAGATTGGGCTTTGTGTAATATTATGATCCATTAAAAAAATAAATAAATAAAATTTGTTTTATTTTGGAAATGCTTGCCTGACTGTGACTGTATTACAAATGCCTGAAGGACCAATAATCTCTGCAAATAATATGCTTTGTTTAAAATTATAACAATAATATGTTAACAAAACTGAGCACACGGATGACATTATTGATATTGTCTGAACAAGAGAGGATGAAAATGACTTAAAAGAGCCAAATGCCTTAAAAGCGCACAACTTGGTTTGATGTGATCACTTGTACTAAGTACATGGTTGCCAGTGTAACAGTACATTTGAATGTAGTTGTCAGACAACAATAGTTCCAACTCATAGCGGTCTATATACTTCCAAGACCAAGCATGAGAATAAATATTTTAGCTAGCAGCTCACAAAGCAACACAAATTGTTAACAGCACTTCACATAATGTATGTTTAGCAAATTACACATACTATACAGGCAACTATAACATATTGCTTACATAAATATATGGATATCATTAAAATTACCCCAAGTTTACTGATTAATTTATTGCTAAAAGGGGATTTCAAGATAATAGTTTTATGTCAATGTCATTTTAGGGGCTTCAACAGTTTTTCGTACAAATTGAGCATTCCCAAAATAGTGACTCGAAAACTTCGCTACCTACATCCTACATTACGACAGCACTTATTACGTAGATAGTTTTTGTCCTAATGCGTAACGGCGATAGGATAAAACGTAAATAGCTAATGTCACGATTGTCCTGTTATTCCATCTGTAATCACGCTGCAACGAATTGGCAATTATAAACGTGGAACTGAGTAGGTAACTGTTATTTCAACAGTTATAACTATAAGCAGAAAAAACTGTTAGTCTACCAACTAGAATACACCAGCTAAGAATATAATATTCCATAATTTCTTTTGACTAGATAGATACCCGGTAAATATAATTATAAAATACTTACTTTCAGTCGCGTAAGATTTCCATCTCGTGCAGCGTTGAAAACGACTGTTTTGAAATCCATGATGGTTCTCTTTGCTTCGTAAAAAAACTCACAAAAACAGAATATCACTTCAGGAACAGCACTTTCTTCTGAATATAATCATTGAAAATACACTGTATCACGATAAAACAAAGCAACCAGTCAGTTTATTTCAAAACACTTCGACACTGCAAACTCAGTCGCTCAACAAACAGCTGCAGCGCGACGACGATCTGCCAATTCTGCCACAATCACAAATTAGTGTCAAAATGCCTACATTATTACTTTAAAAAATAACCAAAGACAAAATATTTTCACACTTTGCTTTTTAAATGGGTGACTGAGATTGGAACACGAGTCTTTTTAGCAGACTTGTTCTAAAAGGTGGTTCTCATTATTCGTCTGTTTACAGGTGAGTGGTGACACGTTTATAGTGGTCCAAAACAATCTGTAAGCTTCTCTCCAAGAGCTTTCCGAAATACCTCGGGGTATTGTAAGCGTTGTACGGTTAGCGATTACTCATAGATTTATTTATTGGACAAAATTATTGATGGCAAAGATTATTCAATATTTATTTACTAAACTGGTACAGTGTTTTCTTTTTTTTTTCATAACTCGGTTGTATCTTTGATAAAGTATTTTTGAGCAGTCAATATAAATTAAAGGATTGCCTTTTTCTACGAGATAACAAAAGTATAGCCGTGATTTGGTTCAAAGAGTTTAATAACTGTAAAGGAATTGGTTGTTGTTGTCTGAATGGGAATGTTTGCTGGAAGTTTCGCTGCGAGAGAGCGCGGATTGCTTGTCAATAAAATGAAGCAACTAGTGGACGCTATAATTTTAAGGTGGTATAAAAATATCCGCCACGGCTTCAATGAGAGACAGTATTCTATATTATAGATTACAATAGTAAAGATAGATTATTGATCTTGTCATAAATTTTTTCATACAAAAATATGTGCGTATTTTGAATTGATTTAGTTGCATGAAACCGTCCCATAGTAATTAGCTGTTGCCGCACCGTCATTTCATTTCGCAAAATGTGACGAAGCGACACATCGCGCGTCGTTTGTGAACCACGTTATGCAGAATATAGTAAATGTTTATTTAAAATTACTTTATTTTCTCAAATTGATTTAACTATTCCGGGGTACTTACAAAATGTCTTCACTACTGTAATCTATATACAAAATACTGTCTCCCATTGAAGCCGTGGCAGATATTTTTATAGCACCTTATGTAGTAGGTAGGTACAGACGCCAGCACATCAACCTACTACAATCTGTCAGATTTCTGTAATAGATTTTCAACTTTATCGCTAAAGCATAAGGTTCAATGTTGATTGGGAAAATTTGACAGTTAGGTGTAGGTTGATGTGCTGGCGTCTGTACGTACTAATTCCATTACGGACAATACATTTTGTGCCGCCATCTTGCGGCAAAGTTTTCAGCAAGGATTTCTTAGGAGCAGACTTAGATTTTGTCATTTTGGTCGTTACTTGGCATTGGCAGTCACATTTATTGCCTCCTGCTCATTAAAATTTACTACTTACTACTTTTTTCATATTTAAATAAATTCTCCTTATTCCGATAATATTATCCATCGAAAAGAATATTTCAGAATATTCTCGATCGGAAAATATTATCTCGACCCATCACTAGTTGCGTAGTTTAGAAGAGCAACGCGGTCATACAGACAAACACGAAAAGGGATTTTCATTTTGAATAATGTATTATGGCGCCTGTACATTCTTCCGCGAGTGCTCTCGCCATGTTTTGCCGAGAGCACTCGCGCGAGAAGTCGAGTGACGACTGCGACCCTGTACACTCTCGTTTATTCAATACGGTTGCGAACGCCGCCGCCGCCGAGAAGATGGTGGAGGCGTTACAAGTTACGGCAGCTGTTACTTTATGCGCTATCAGTTATTATATAAAAAAAAAAGCTTGATTTGATATATTTCCATAAAATTTAGTTCAGCTTCGTTAATCCAAGTAACGATAAAGTCAAACGTCTACACAGAAAGCTTGCCCGAAATTGAACGACTCGAGAGTGAACAGTGACGCACTCGCGTCGTCTCGCGAGTATAAGCGAGACACTTTGAGTCATGCACAAAAAAACGACTCGGAACGGAGAGCAGACGAGGCGAGGCGAGACAATAAGAGTCGAAGCGAGTGTAGCATTTACACTCTCGCACTCGTCATGCCTCGCGGTGCCTCGAGGAGAGAGTACAGTACCCCGTTCTACTTACTAGGCCGAGTAACCACCCCTCCGCTTCCCCGCACTGCGTCGCTCGCTCACTCGGTGGATCTGAACACGCACTCGACGTGTACTCGGCGACCACTCGTCATTCGGTGCCGGGTTTAAACTGAACTGACTGACTGTCTCGCCGTGTGCTCAAAAATACGTGTAAACACTCACTCGGCCATATCACTCTCTCAGCCGAGTGACATTTTACTCTCTCGGCGCTCTACTCGGTAGGTGTAATCAGGGTATAAGCTGCCGCTGATAGCGGCGAGGCCGTGGCCAGGCTGTAACAGCTGTCGTTGGAATATAATAAATATATACCTACAAAAAGTTTCATATTTTTAACAAAGTTATTATATTTCCTTTCATGTGTACCTAATGCGTGATGTGATGACATATTAATATTAAAAAATGACACGCTGTTTGGTGGAATGGTGGTTTTTAGAAAGCGTGTGGTTCTGGCATAAACTATATCGGATTGCTCTACGGATGTCGAATCCAACCAATCCAACTATCAACCTATAGAACGTTAAAACGTCAACTGATATTCTCGATTTATTGAAAGGGGCCAAAAAAGTCTATGACTTACAAACCAGCAATGTACAGCGTACAAATATGACGATGTATAACAATTTCGAGAATGCCATTCTTGTGATGAATGATGATGGATGACATGACAGCCGAACAAAAATTACGGCGTGGATTTATGGTTAAAAAATTTGCGAAAATCTGTTGACTGTTTCTCGAAATACATGATAAATTACAATAACCGCGTTATTTGCATGGTGATTGATAATTTTACATAAAAGTTGTAAATGTCAATATAATGACCGATAATTCAAAAGTTTCGAGGCAAAGTTTGTGCATATCATTGTCGTTAGCGCGTAAGTCGGGCTCTCCGGTGTTTGGTGTGTTATAGCAGTGGTGGACGGTGTTATAGGAGATGGTGCCGATGGTGATAGCAAACGGATCAAAAGAGAACTATATTTGATTGTGTATACTGGAGATATTGCAGTAGATTTTTGTTAAGATGTATCCAACAGCTACGCGGCACCCGGCGGCCGCGGTAAGGGTTTGTGTTGTTTTTCTATCTTTCGCTGGCTTTCAACTTCATGCTAATACTGTTATGGCAGAAGTTTAACTCTTCAAAGTTGCTTGTTGAAGTAGATTCTGCTTAGACCCTATTATTGTTTGTCACTGTTTGTGCAGGGACCTCAGCCGCCAGCAGGACCTATCAAATTTACAATAGCAGACACACTAGAGCGTATAAAAGAGGAATTCAACTTTCTACAAGCACAATACCATACGTAAGTACATTTTGAGTTCTTATTAACATTGATAACCTATTCTAATTTGATCTGTTTTATCCTTACTCATTAACTCATCTTGAGATTAAGTTACAATTCATTGTTTACAGTTTGAAATTGGAATGTGAGAAACTGGCCAGTGAGAAGACGGAAATGCAGAGGCATTATGTTATGGTAATTAAACTTTTATGTAGCTGAAGATAAAGTAAGTTTATTTGTGAACAAATATCACTGTTAAGTCACAAATAAATAAGGATAGGCAAGAAACTAAGATAATCATTGTTCAAATATTGAATGTTTGGGCTAGATAACAATGTAGGCTAAGCTTAGTTATTCTCAAACAGTTATTATTGAACATGTTGTGAAATTAAGTCAATATAGAAACTTTGTCACTGATAAGCAGTATTAATTTATTGTTATAACCTATGTTGTTAATGACATCTTGAATATTTTTAGATATTTGAACTTATGGTGACTGACTAACCTTATTTTAACTGCAATACATAACAAACAAACTTTCCAATATGTTAAATAGTTGCTACATTATTTAGCACATAAGTGAAGATTTTAGTCACACAGTCTTAAAAAATTACAATTCTTTTATTGCTTGTTACTTAGTGTGTGATCTAGATTCTTAACCATAAACAATAATTTGGTATTTAAAATAAAGAATATGTAGGTCATTTTTATAAGGAAAATTAAGATTATAATAGTAACTAATAATGGTGATAATTATTTGCCCATTGTTGTGCAATAATGAAGCCAGTTAGTTGATACTTATATCAGTTTGATGAAATTATAGGGACATTAGTCTTGAATGTTATCAGACACTTTAGATGTGACCCCTGAGGTACCATAACTAGGTAGAGTTTAACAATAGACTCTCAAGCAATCTACCAGTTCTCTAACTCATGTAAAAAATAATGTAAATAGTTATTTATATTTCTCTTACAGTATTATGAAATGTCTTATGGTCTCAACGTGGAGATGCATAAACAGGTAAATCTCAAACCCAAAAACATAAACAAAAGGACACTTAGAAGTCGAAGTACCTGTCCGCATTGCTGTCATCTGGAAACTTGCCCAGAAGACTTTCACCATTGCCACATTAAATGGCAATGCTAATTCTTTGGCCAATGAATCATCCAGCCCTCTGGTAACTTCAACACCTAAGTGTCCTTTTGTTTTTGTATTTATTTTTATAGTTAGTCATTTAATTTAGTACCTAGTGTAAATAGTTATCTATGTACATACAATAAAAAACCTAAACTGTATTCTATTTATAGCATTATTCTAATACACATTTTTTTTGTATATACAGACGGAAATAGCAAAGAGACTAAGCGCTATTATAGGGCAGGTGCTCCCGTTCCTAGCCCAGGAGCATCAGCAACAGGTGGCATCTGCAGTGGAAAGAGCAAAACAAGTCACCATGTCTGAACTTAATGCCATCATTGGGGTAAGCTACCATACATGCCTCAGTAGATAACTTACCTAAACTATAAAAAACTGCAACTAATTATAAAAATATTTATTCATCTTAAAGGCTTGTATAGTGTTATGAATAATATCATTAATTTAGCCCATTAATTATTTTGCTTATTTATTTTATTTAGTTTTTATAAAACTAGGATAATTTGTTATCCACACATAAAAATGTATGTATCAATCTAAATAAATGCTATGGATTAGTTTCTTAATTAAATTTTTATATTCTATGCGAATTATTTCAACAATGTTATTTCTTTATAGGCAAATTGCCAAAATTTTGGTTTACTTATGAATTTTAATTATATTTTGATACAATTCTTAAGAAGAGACCATACCGCTGCACCATCTGCTGCTGGTAAATATTACTTTACCAAAATTATTTCTCTCCTTCCTAAAGCAATCAAGTTGTACTATTCAACTTGAAAACATTTGTGGCTCTAGAATGAGAAGCCACGGGCTAAACCCCCTACTACCTAAATAAGTTATAGCAATGACCTACAATGAGCTGCCAGCAAACTGAAAAGTGCAATTAGTATATGGTAAAGTTACCTGCGTATTTACTACAAAATAATTGCACTGCTCAGTAGCAGTTGTCACACAGATTGTAATTCCCAGTTACTATTTTACTGAATGAACATCAAAGGGCCATAGGTGAATATGGCTCAACATTCTACTTATTAAAGAACACATTATTGCTGTACAAAGTTAGGAGCAGTTGTACTATTCATTAATAAGCGAGAGACAGTGTAGAAAATAATATACTATGTGTACTGTACCATTTTGATAGCCTATTCCGTACATTTAATGAACATTCTATGTAGTAATGAAGAAGCATAGCGATACATGCACAAGGCAGTTACAAACAAAAAGTTAGTGAGAGTAGGTTATTAACAACAGCATATATATTGTTAACGTTGTCCGCAGCAACAACAACAGCAGGGGCTGCAGCAACTGCTTGTAAGTCAAGATATACAGTGCTTGGTACATTGATATATGTTGTGATTAACATTTTGCATTATTTTATGTTGCCACTTTGATTTCTTTTCAAATTACATCACAAAATTTCTCATGTTAGCTTCTGCATTCTCATCTCATTATGAATTTGTACTGTAGTATTCATTATATAATAAGCCTATAAACATGCATCCAGTATTTTTTATAAGGAATTTTGAGAAATGGAGTGGATATTAATATTTTTCATAAAGTAATCATTTTCACTGTGTCTGAAATACTCAGTTGTTCAGGTGAAAATAATATTCTAAAACGGCCAGAAGATATCTCTTCAAGAATTTCAATGAAACAATTTAGCCTTGTTGTTTTATTTTACATCAATTATACACTTATACTTTCATTATCACTAATATGGTACACAGGCATGGTCTTCAAAATTGGGGATATCATCTATCTCATATTTTCAAAAATGACACTGGCTCTTCATAATTCTTCATAGGTACAAAATGTTCTTAATAGTTAAGAATACTCTAACAGTCAAGGCTTCAAACAGCTCAACATACAACTATAATCATAATCATCTTAGTCGTCATACACCTTGATTGCTTAATGCCATCAAATGCAAAAATTAATCGCAATAAAGCGGTACCAATCAAGAGAATGCACAACCTAACATAATCACAAGCGGACGTTTAACATAAGTTATGTCACAGTAATTGGAAAAACTAATTGGACTTCAATGTTTTATAATCACACCTCCTAACTTCACGTTTTCATTGTATGCAAGCACACAAGCCGCGCGTAGATGTTGCATCCAACATGCAATAATTAGTGCTTTATGATGTGTACGCCATATTTATAGTATACATTTGTTTTTTTTAATTTCTCATTATTATGACGAATGAGATTTACGCATCGTTGCTAGTAAATCAGTTTGTTTAGTTGTTTTGCTATCAACATGATCGAATCAATCTGTGTTCAACATGCTGGTAACAAAGTATGTAAGCGAAAATGGTAACATTGTGTTTTAATGCTATGTTAATGTATCTATTTATAATTCTCATACCTAAACTTTGAATATAAAATTATACCCTTGAAAGAGTTATTAAATGAAAATTAGCATATTTAAGTGTAATTACTTCGTAATAAATTAATCAATTAGCTAGCATTAATTATTTTATTAGTAGTTTTTGCTGAGATTTTAATTACTTTCATGCGCACGCTTGTAATATTAATTGGAAATATACTTCCTGTGTCAAAAACAAAAGTATAAATTGTATGTTCTAATAGATTCTTGCTTCATCTTTGTGTTAACACATCTATTTTATTACTCTATATTTATATGGTTATTATTTCACAGCCATTTGTGTTCATAGCATAATAGACGTAGATGCAAATGTATGTGTGCAGATCGTACAAAGTAGGGAATTGTAACTCACTTTAGTTAAGGTATGGTAAGGTAAGGAATACATATTAAGCTGGACTCTTAGAGTCCAATTCATATAAAATATAGTTATCACAATATCACATCTTGGACTTGGACCAGATAGTGAATGGGAGAAGCGTCATGTCTGACCATTAATCGCATACTTTCGTACTATATGGATCTGCATGATATGTATTGGGGACTATTGTTATTGATACTAAGCACTTGGAACTTGGAACTATTAACTTCAATCAGTTTAATAACAGTATGGGATAAACATAAATTCGAATCATACCATTGATCCCACCATAAATCAATCAAACTATCAGCAACCAAGACATGCGGGGACTTATCATAAATCCCCACCGATTTCTGAAACCTTCATTGGTCCCTATTCTAACCCTTATCAGCAAATCTACTGTGAAATCTCAAGTTAATTGTTATGATTGGTGGATTCAACAGCCAATAAAATGATTCCATGAGATTTGACAACCAAATCAATTAATTAGACACTGCTCCACATAATTTTAAGTCATCCCTAATCAGTAATATAGTCACGAGTATAAAATACCTTACACTTAATGCAACATTCAAAATCTATTTTCTTGTGGAATAACGTTTGCTTTAAGAAAACGCCTATTTCGTAATAGAATGTTTCGAAAATGCTATATTCGTAACAACATACAATTTCTATCAATACTTTAAGAGGAAATTGCTTTGAATCTTGCGTAAATGTCAGTTATTTGTGCTTATGACTGTAGATACAGTCATACATACATAAAAAATTATCCTTAACATCAACCCACCTTACTAATACTCCGCAGAATACCCTTACTTCTTACAATATAAATGTTTTTTGTAGCAGCAAATCCATGCGAGTGCAGGCCTGTCGCACGGCGTGGGGGGCGGGGGCCTGCTGGGCGCGGGCGGGCTGCTGTTCGCGCCCGGCGCCGGGCCCCCGCCCCCGCCGCACCTGCCGCCGCCGGCGCATAAGGTGAGCCCTATTTTAATATTTCAATCGTTACAATTTCATCTCATCGATATCGACAGCTAGATCGGCAAAAAAGATGTTGAAATGATGTTGATTTCTCATTCTCGCATGATGGAAATCTCGTGAAAACCGATAAAGTTAAATAAATCAGATGACTTGGCACATGTTTTACTTGTGGCATGTTGACTCCGCGATGATCGCTATTTTGGCGCCAAACATGCGCGGTGTGTGGCAAGAACACACTTTGCACTTTGCCATCACGTCTTGCAAAGTCTTCAAACAAGGTGTTCAAATGTGGAAGCTATGTCTGGTGTCAGTTATCAGGCCATTTACCCTTATTACTCCTATCTCTGTTTTCATCCATTAGGTGGAGCTGCCTCCGCCCGCAGACATAAAGCCGCCCGTCCTGCCAGGCGGGCCAGCGCCTCCCCCACTGCTACCCGGCCAGCCTCCGCCGAGAGACGATGACCGACTTGGCTCTAGGGGACTACAACAGGTAGGTCATATTCACTAATTATATTGATTTATAATGTTATGTTGATGTGTCTAAGGGCCTTTTTCCTGTCACGTGGGTTGGCACCCGCGTGCGAGGCTCTCCCGCATGCGAGCCTCTCCCGCATGCGTGAGCTGAGCGCGTGTGATGCAAACTCCCCGCGTCCCGCGTGCCTGTGGCATGCATGGCAGCAAAAGTATACAATGTACGAAGCGATACGTTGCGCGCGGCGCGCGTACTGGCCAGACACGCACGCGGACACAAATCCGCATAATAAGAAAAAAAGTGCTAAGTTCCGCCGTACATACAAGAGTGACTAATTAACATTAAGTTACGCTGCGCTGTGCTGTGCTTAGCGAAGCTAACTTTCTCTTGCTATGTTTTTCCTGCAATCAACTTGGTGTGTTGTCTAAGTCAGCAGGATGCGACATGCATGTGTGCAAGTGCTAAGTGCGAGCAAGACCTTGAAAGCATGGTCCGAGTAATCCCTGATGTTTTTCAATCAAAACGTAGCCACACAAAGCGTAGAGCATCATGTTTTGTTTCCTCATTTTAGTCTGAGTAACTAGGTAAATGGAACACACCATAGCGCATCATACCTTAATGTTGATTCACCCAAAAGCCTCACATTTTTTTGCTAATAGTTTTTCTGTGATCTATGTCTTTGTATTTTATTGTGTTTACATAGATATTAAATTAAATAAACAAATTCGTAATTTCTACTCTTAATAAAGCAAAGGCGCTCAGTATCCCCTCACGAGCGTGAACAGAAGTACCGGCCGCGTTCGCCGGTGGAACCTGAAGCTCTCGACGTGAAGCGACGGAAGGAGGAGAAGGTACTCGGCCATGTGAGTCTATGTAGTGTATGTGTCGGCTTCCAAAACATTCATGTTGCTTTTTGTGTTCTTTTTTCTCTCCTTGTGTTTGATTTAGGCGGTTGTTGCTCGGTTTAGTTGATACTAGCTTTAGCCCGCGGCTTCGCCCGCATGGAGGACGAAAATTATCCTACGGGAACGTACTACCGGGTCTACCGGGATAAAAGTGTCCTATGTCGCGACCCAGATCATAGTCTGTCCGTATGCCAACTTTATCCAAATCAGTTCAACCGTTAAGGTCTGAAAAGGTAACAGACAGAATTACTTTCGCATTTCTAGCTTAATATTACTAGCTTCTGCCCACGGCTTCGCCCGCGTGGATGTCGGAAATTATCCCACGGGAACGTGCTACTAGGACAAAAAAGTATCCTATGTCCTTCCCCGGGATGCCATCTACCTCTTTGCCAAATGTTATCGAAATCCGTAACATACAGGCAGAGCTACTTTCGAATTTATAATATTACTATGGATTACTATGGATATGGATATTAGTATGGATTTGGTGTAATGGGGGTTTATTAATATTTTCCTGAGATTTCTCGTATCGTGAGGAGTCACGTTTTTCATGCCCCCAGGGCAAGCAGCAAGAAGCAGTAAAAAACAGTGCTTGTACAAATGCACCTTCTATTTCGGAGTTATTTTTTGTTAAAGATCTCAACACAAATCCCACTCTTGCGTCACCTCTTACATGTTTATACATAATCATAATGTTTAATGTTAAAACAAATACAAATGATCCCAACTCAGCAAAAACCGTCTGTTCCAACTGCTTGTTTATACAGATGCTTTATAAATATGTTGCTGATAACGATGGCTGTAACAATACCTGTCAATTAATATTATTGCTGGTTTCTTAAAGAAATACTGTTATCAATGCCTTTATTAATGGTTCAATTACATTTCTAGGACAGCGACGCTGAAAAAAGTGACCAAGATCTTGTTGTTGATGTGGCCAATGAGGTAAGATGGTAACGATAGTGCATTCTGTAGTGTGCAAAGGATTTCAAAGCTGTGAATTGTATGACTTTGAGATGTTTTTCCAGTTTTCGTTTGCAGTGCATTGTGTCTAATCGATAGTTATTTTAATAAAGTGCACGTTTGTAAAGGTGAGTATAGACTAGAGCATTTACTTCTGAACAGAACATTGAGCATTCGCCGTTTTTTAATTTGATTGAACCGCACTTCGAACACGACGCTCGATGTTTTGTTACAACCTGATTTTAAAAACCAACGAGCGTATTGGTGTTACATTTTATCGGGCAAAGACACGAGCGGTTGGTCTGACATTACAACAATGAACGCAACGTAGACAGAAATGTTACAGGTACAGGTAAATGCTCACTCGCCGTGAGCATCATGTCGAACGCAGCGTCGAGCATTCGCTGATACTTTACATTACATGGAAATGCTTTTGGAAACTGAGCTTTTGCCTGTACTGTATTGTAGCATTCGTAAGAATGTTACATTACATGGAAATGCTTGAGAAAATGCTCTAGTGTATACTCATCTTTATATTATGGCTTGCATTCTATGCAGAGTATGTCTATAGAAATTCTAATTAGTTTCATCAGGACTGCCCTTATAGACAAATCAACTTTTAAAAAACTTTTTGAGCAATAAAAGCGATGATCTTCAGGCATTTAAAGCAAATAAAGTTGCATGTTTGTTTAGATGCATTTGCAGTGCTTGCTTATGACATAAGATTTAACAGGGATCACCAAGTTTTTATATGATTTGTTCCAACTTATTTATTACATGTAAAGGTATACATAACTTTGCTAAAACTCACCTAGTGTATAAAACAATAGAAATAGTGATCAAGATAAAAATGAATTACAGTATAGCATTACAAGGTTATTTTGATAGGTGGTCAAAATCGGAGCTAGTGCCGCCAAATTGTATTTTTTAAACATTTCAAGAGACATTTAAAAAATTAATTGCACAAATGTTTACCACCAGTGCCCCCATGTCAACGTCATTCGAGTGCCAAAAGATCCCTGTTGCAGTGTATGCAATATTACACGCTACAATTCCATCATTGTAGGAGGAGCGAGGGTCCCCCAGCGTGCGCACGGACGGCGGCGAGCGAACAGAGAACGGTCCGCGACCTCCTTCCAGATCTGGCTCCTCCTCCAGTCGCTCCACGCCCAAGAGTTCTAAAGACGTGAGTTGGTTGCTTTCGGATCTTTTTCACTATTTATTAGAGCCAGTTGTTTCAAGAACATATTTATGTCAAGTTGGGTTTATTATGAATTAATCTTCCAAGTATATATTCAGTTGAAAGTTTGACAAGATTATTGTGTATTATTCATTGTCTGTCATATAACCCATTTTAGAATTCAAATGCTGAATTAAAATGTCTCACAGTAACAGTCATCAAATTCACGGTGATGTCTAGCAAGAAGTTATTGCGTCAGTTGACTTCCAAATGTTGATTTTTGTTGGTAAAACAACCATAGCAAAAAAATAAACTATGCGAGTTGCTTTTGGGCGTAAACACCTTGGATGCTGTGCTAAATCGACGGAATGTTGACTTCATTTGATGCAAGAATATTTCCTTCTAATTGAACGTCCCTTTAATCGGACTCTCCAAACCCTTTATACTCCAATACTTAACGTGTTATTCCGTCAGGAGAAGCCGGGCACCCCGGGCGGCAAGCTGCCCCGCGCGCCCACGCCCACGGGCGGCGGGGGCGCGGGGGGCGCGGGGGGCGCGCGCGCCTACGGCTTCCCCGCGTACGCCGCCTACCGCGCCGCCGCGCCCGCGCCGCACCCCATGCACTACGACCAGCATCACAGGACCAACGGGATCGCGCCCGCTAAGCCGTCAGTACATTTTGAATAGAGTATTTTTGAATAAGAAAGAAAGAAGATGAAGAGACAAAAATTTAAAAGAGTATGCTTAGATAGTTTGATCATGTTGAGCGGATGAATTAAAGGCGACTAACATAAGGGTATTTTCAAGGCAGATGTGAATGGAAACGCCAAAACGTCCTAGAAAGACATGATATAGTGACCTTATTGGTGATTTTCTTCAGGAAGGTCAGAAGCGACCCGAAGTATGAACGCAAACGAAACAAAAGTAGTATGTAACGATCATAGCAGGTGGCGTTCTGTAGTTTCTGATTACCCCACAGAAATCTTAATAATAAGGCAATAGAAGTCGCATAGACGCGTGACCTTGTCGCCGCGCTTATGTGTTGGAGTACACAAGTGCACGCGGAGCGTTTGTTGCGGTTTCTTGTGTTATTTGAGACGCGGAGAGGTAAACATGGTGTTTTGCAGCATATCCAACTGCGGAAACTCGTCCAAAACTTGTAACTTAACAAATAAAGGAATAACATTTCATATGTAAGTACTTAATTTTTTAAATATTGTCGTTTTTTAGCAAATATAGACAAATCAAATATTTTCACTATCACTACTACGATTTATCACAAAAAACGATTTTTTTGTCAAATCAATAACCATTAACGCTTAAGCTTATTCATGTCTACTATTACTACTGCTAAAAGCAGCAATGAAATTATAGTCATACGCAATAAACAAAAATCGCCGTTTGCGTAAATTCTAGGTACAAGCCGCATGAGTTGGCCGCAATTTAGTGACGTGCTACTACTATTCTGTATCGATAATTATTTACGTTCAGCTTAATACTTCGTTTTACCAAATTGGAATGTATCATGTTTTTTTTTAATATTTAAATATGAGATGTAACCTTTTTCATTTTCAGTTTTCACTGTGTTTGTTTTCTTTCTATCTATGGTGCGTTTGTTTAGGTGATTAAAAAAAGGTAAACAATCTTCGTATGTCTTTTTATCTAAAAGTTGTTTAAAATTGTATCTAAAAATGTTTACAATTAGGTATTTACCAAAATTAATGTTAGGTAATAAACTAAATTTAATTATCCTTCGTATGTATTTTATACGACTACTTTAATATAAAAAGACATACCAAGATTGTTTACCTTTTTTAGTCACCTAAACAAACGCACCATAAATAGCTTACAAACCAATTTTTGTAACGATTAACTATTAATTCGTATTTTTAAACTACTTTCTCATTCAGAAAATTAATAGGAGGAAGGCTTATTATTGTTATGTACGTGGGTAAGTTAAAAAGCTTGACGAAAGAAATACTTTCAATAAAATTAATTATGTATTGTTGCTGGATTCCTTGGAGATTATTAACACTCAACGGAAAAATATAATTTATCGATATGAGCTCGTAATAGTTTGCACTGCAGCTGCACTATTCTTAAGTGAGAGTGAGCACGCAATATCATTTTTTGCTTTTCGCACACGTTTCTTATTGGCTGCAGGAGTCACGCCCCCTGACATTATGCGTTTATAAAAAATATTGCGTAATGTCATCGCATAAAGTTTAATTTTGTAGCAGTAATGCAAAGTGCATTTGTAGGTGTAATTGTGTATCTATTTTTTGTTTATGTAGTAGTAGCTGTGACCCGGCGACACTCGTCCCGATATAAAATTTAGTACTATAGCATTTCTATTGCCTTATTATTAAGATTTCTGTGGATTACCCCCATGGGGAGGATGTTTATGTATGACCCATAAAAATCATTGCTGTTAGAAGTTTTCCCAATACCAGCCCGGAGTGAATCTGTTCCCGGTTGGCAACAATAAGCTCGCCACCTATTACATGGGGCTTAAACATAATTGGCGAAATGTGGGTGGCAATTAACATATCTGCCTAATTCTTCGTCGTGGTGTTCATTCTATTTTTAGATCGATTTCAATTACTGTAAACTATCATTTCAGTGTAATTTTAATAGAATAAATTGTAAGATGAAAGATTCTATAAATATTATGATTCTGTAGGAATGCTTACAAAATATTTCGAAAATTGTTTTTTTTTTAATTGCAGATGAGTGACTATTTGTAATAAAATTATGGTAGCATTGGAATTTAAACTTTGTCTTGTATGAAATAGAATTTGCTGTTCAAAAACTTGGTAATTATTTCAGACAAACCCTATGCGCGATTGGATTTCTCATCGGCAAAAATAACGAACTTCCATACAAACTTTCATCCCCCGTAAACGGGTGAATTTTCAAAAATCCTTCCATTGTGCTTACTAGGAACTCTTGTGCAAATTTTGATGCTTCTAGACCTAGCGGTTTAGGCTGTGCTGTCAGTAAATGAAGGAATGAAAAGATTTTTATTAAGTAGATTCTGAATTCAAATATAATGGTAATCTGTCGAACAGACGTTGGCCTCGATAATAAAATTTAACTTTTTTTCATCAGTCAACTACAACATGTTCCAACCGACAGGGCCTACTCGTACCACTCGTGCGGTGGGCCCCTCCAGCCCGTGGGCTTCCCGGCGGACGCACTGGGCGGGGCCGGGGTCCCGCGCGGGGCCCGGGCCGTGGCCGCGCTACCTCACGGCGAAGTAGTCTGTGCAGTGGCGTTGTCACTGTCTGGGAGCTCGAGACATGCGTATACAGGGGGGAAAGGGTGTGTTAAGTTATGGGATATTAGCAACCCGGGGTCGCCGGCCGCGTTGGAACCGTTGTCGCAGCTTGATTGTTTGGTGAGTTTATACTTACGATTTTATTGTTTCCAAAATGTGTGATATTGTTCACCCAGATTTTATTGAATGATGGACAACAAAAGGTGAATCTTTTCAAAATCTTAGATAATTGAAAAGTAGCACGGAACATTAAAAAAACACCATGTACAACCTGTGCACCGAAAAACGCAAGACTGCCTAGAATAAAATGCCCTACCGTTTTATACCTCGAAACCATTAGCATGCTTTACAACCGGTTTTTGAAAGAAACCAACAGAAAAATTAACTTAAGTGTAGATGGTCAAACTCAAGTCTGTGATAGGCTGAAATAACAACAGCAAATAATTTCATTTGACATGAGTCTAGAGTAAGATCTTTCAGCTAATTTTTGCAAGCCAGACACAAGGATAACAAGCGAGTACATTAAATAATGTTTAGAACCTTACAAGCATAACTAAACCTAAAAATTCTTAATTCCAGCAAAGAGATAACTACATTCGCTCAGTGAAGCTGCTGCCGGACGGGCGCACGCTGATCGTGGGCGGCGAGGCCTCCAACCTGTCCATCTGGGACCTCGCGTCGCCCACGCCGCGCATGCGCGCTGAGCTCACGTCCTCCGCGCCGGCGTGCTACGCGCTCGCTATCAGTCCTGACTCCAAGGTACCAAAAACTAAAACTATGATAACTACAAACAAAGTAAAGTATGGTTAAGGTTGGTTTAATCAGGTTTCATTTGACTTACATATAAATTATTTTTTATTCTGTTAACATGAAATCAAAATCAAAGTATTTTTATTTCACATAAACCAACATGGGCACTTATGAAACGTCAGAAGCTAGGTGCACGGTTCCAATTGGTCGTTTCCTATGGAGAAGAACCGGCAAGAAACTCCATGGTTACTCTTTTAAAAATAATTGGCTTTTACAATGTTTTCGAGTTACAGTAGGTATGGGAGGACAGCGTAGGCCTGTCAACAAGTATCAGGTACTTGATAAAATAAAAAATGGTCTACAGATCTAAAGTCTACAAGGCTTACAAAGTCCTCACATTTACAAAATAAGGATGTATCAAAAGGATAAACAAAATATAAAAATCTACTAAAACCAAGAGATATGATTGCCATTTCAACTAAGAAAGAGGTGAAAAATTAAAATTGAGACCAGTGTTTGCCTTAGAGACTCCTAGATGTTCGATTTGTTGATCATTTAATTTTTTTTAAGTATCTGCTATGGTACTTGTGGTCAGGCCCACACTGTCCTCCCATACATATTAACACTGTAATTTGAAATCATTGTAATAACCAAATATTTTTCAAAGAATAACCATGGAGTTTCTTACCAGCTCTTCTGAATAACGAAGAATCTAGAAGTGTATATTAAAAATATATATTATTCATCAGGTGTGCTTCAGCTGTTGTTCAGACGGCAACATAGCGGTATGGGATCTCCAGAACCAAACATTAGTTAGACAATTCCAAGGTATGTGTAAAGCATTTAAATTCAATTTGTTTCAGTAAAATATTAGAACGAAAATATTAAGGGTTAACATTTTAGAAAAGTAATACAGTGGCTCATATACTGACTTGATTAGCACCTCTGAAAATCATGAAAATATATTTTTTTTTCATTTTATGTATCAGCACTCCCAAAAACGCTAAAATGATGTGTATGTCCAGGTCACACGGACGGCGCGTCGTGCATAGACATCAGCGGCGACGGCACGCGACTGTGGACGGGCGGGCTCGACAACACAGTGCGCTCGTGGGACTTGCGCGAGGGCAGGCAACTGCACCAGCACGACTTCTCCAGCCAGATCTTCTCGCTCGGATACTGTCCTACTGGTCAGTTACGTTATACTATCTTCTAAATAGAAAACCTGCAAGTCTAAATGATGATACCATTAGGTCAGGGAACGTGATTGGATAGACCACTGCTTAAGCTCCTACTTCAGCCATGGTCTACCCAACCACGTGGTCACCATCATTAATAGTGAATTCAGGGCGACCACGCGAGAAGATCGCGTCACGATGAATCTGCGACGGTTAGAATATCACCTTTTACGACGGTCCTGGAGCCAGAATATATTTTATTTTGCCTTATCTAAAAAATCATCTATACTCTCTCTTTAAACATTTTAAACTCGACATGATTTTCTTGCCCATATCCCAAATTATTTGGGGTCGGCGCAACATGTATTGTCTTCCATATATCTCTATTATTCGTCACCTCGGTAGTCACCCCTTTCTAGTCATAATTATCATCTTTCACACAGTCCATCCATCATTTCTTTGGTCTTCCCCTACTCTTATAGCCATCCACATTCATACTCAAATCTTACCTCCCGACAGATTCCTCATTTCTCCGAATCACATTGCCCTTACCATGGCAATTGATGTCCACACAACTTTTCAGTTTTATTATATGTACAGACGCCAGCACATCAACCTACTACAATCTGTCAGATTTTTGTAATAGATTTTCAACTTTATCGCTAAAGCATAAGGTTCAATGTTGATTGTGAAAATTTGACAGTTAGGGGTAGGTTGATGTGCTGGCGTCTGTACCTATATCAGACAAACAATATTAATTTTGGTATAGGGTTAAAAAAACACTATCACACAAAACAAAAAACACTATTCTAAAACTATCTGAGTTTGGTGTTTCCTATATGACTACTCTAGACCAAATAGCTGTAAGTGAAGGAGTACACCTACTTAAAACCTGAGGGGCAATTCTCCTAATTTCAAGAACATTCACAGTCTGATCTTGTCAAATTGTAGGGAAATTAGAGGTATTTTTGACAGATTGAGACTGATCTCAATCTGTCAAAAATACCTCTAATTTCCCTACAATTTAAAAAGTTTTTGACATTTGTTTGTCGCTGAGATGAGACTGCGACTAGATTTTGAACGTTTGAAATTACGAGAATTGGCCTTCAGATGTAGCCCATGTATTGTGCAAATCTTTTATTGGAGTTCGTAAATAAATACAAATAAAATCCTGGAAAATCTTTTAAAAGCAACACAATGAAATCGCTGCTTTTCTCCTTCAAATTACACTTGGCGTTCCTGATGACTGACCCGCTAAAAGAAAATCCACTAACGTAATTTTTTTTTTCATTTCTTCTCTCCTATAGGTTCGTGGCTAGCAGTAGGCATGGAGAACTCCCACGTAGAAGTTCTCCACGCGGGCAAGCCGGACCGCTATCAGCTACTATTGCACGAGTCGTGTGTACTATCTCTTAAGTTCGCGGCTGCCGGCAAGTGGTTCGTGTCTACGGGGAAGGATAACTTACTTAATGCGTGGCGCACGCCTTATGGAGCTAGTATATTCCAGGTATGTAATTAATAATTTTAGAGGTTGATTGATTATTTTGTACAACAAATAAACTCTGAATACTGGTGATAAAACAACAACATGGCAGAAAAAGAGTAACCGTGGAGTTTCTTACCAGCTCTTCTCCATAGGAAACAATCAATAAATTGCAACCGTGCACCCAGCTTGACATTTCATAAATGCCTATGTGAAATAAAATAATTCTAAATTTGAATTTTGACATCAAGAGCTACTGTATTTGTTTGAGCTAAATCTTGACTTATCACCCAAAAAATATGCCGAATGTTAAAACATTTACCTAAGATTGTATACAGGATATTAAGTATACAGACCATCAAACTGAAGAAATTTTGCATGATTACGATGTTGGTCCCATGGAGAAAGTGGTTCAGTTTGATGCACACCTTTCTGGTACATTTGGTATAAATTAGTTGGTGCATAACAGAATAGCTCTATTGACAGAATTTAAACCCAGAAAGTTATTTATGTTGCGATATACTCCAATATGTGTAAAGACCTTTTCCACACCAAGTGGCATTCAACTTCTCATATAAAACTTCTCATAATTTCCACAGTTTATGCTTAAACTGCAAATTGATAAGAATTTCTTTTTATTTGCAGTCCAAGGAGTCGTCATCGGTGCTTAGTTGTGATATATCAGCGGACGATAAGTTCATAGTGACGGGTTCTGGTGACAAGAAGGCGACTGTCTACGAAGTGATGTACTGAAGTGTCAGTGTCAGTAATCTCATAAGTCATAGGCAATAAATGAACGTTGATCGAGGTCCAGTGCGAAGAGAGCGGTTTTATATCGAGGTTTAGTTGGCTGTATACATTGATACTGTTTTTATTAAGAAAAAATTAAAATTATTGTCCGACTTATGTCGGTGGGATAAGTGGCTAATATGGAGAAAGATAGCCATTATCAAGAGGTTTATAGACAAAGTAGGCCTGTTATCGTAGGATACAATCCTCAGCAATGAACAGAACAGTATGTACTAAACTGAAAGTCAAAGAAGGTTCTCTCAATCTCTTGTGAACAACTTTCTTAGAGCTTAATTTAGAAGGAGAAATATTGACAGCAGTGTGAGAGGACTTACGTCTAGGACATTTATTTTTCTTTAGTAAAATATTGTATGACTTCTTTGGCTGTAAGCTTCTTGGTCAATATATAATAAGGCTTCAAAACAAACTCACAGTCTCTCTTTATAATGTTAGGTTTAGAGTAGTGACCTTTGGGCAGGGTGCCCAGGTGTTGTGCCTGTGACGATCTGGACAATATAACCGGTCCAGTAGTGACGGTTTCATATCAATCGGACTGTTGTCGTGAGTTCCTTGCTAAAAATGTTCCTCTTTAAACACATGGCTATATGATTAGATGCCCCGCAATAAATTATGTATAGTTTCCCTATTGTTGGAATGTTTAAGAAAATATACCAAGTATTTTTTACTTTCAATAAGCCTTATCTTTTTTAAACAGTTTTCTTTTATTTCGATTATATTTTCGAACCTTCGGGGTAACACAAAGTAACCTAGGTTATCAAAATATTCAGGCATTTATAAAGACTTATTTTTCGATGATAACAAATCTAATTTGGCCCAGGACAGCCATGACGATCTCAAAAATTTCTTGTATTATAATTTAGTGTTGCAAAGTTATTAATTAGTATTAAATTCAGCAATAACAAGACTTCCAAGCATTTTATTGTGTTATAGTAATTATTAACAATGTGTGCAGCCAACTAAAGGTGGTTGAATTAATTGTAATTTTAATGTAACAAATAGATCAATGTTGCACCGTTATACATGGATATTTTTAGTGTTATTATATATTTTTATAATGAAATAAGAAAATCATTTTTATTAATTTTCCAAGTTGAATCTTGTTTCGTGAATGGTCCATTTATTACGAGTATTTATTTTATTATTCTGATTTTTAAGTTCTTTTAGACTGATAATCTGAGTAGTATGACGATTTGATCATTATGCGTATCGTATTGTCAATTTTCGTCCTTATTATTAATTTGATAATGAAGCGTCAAAATACGCACACTTTGGCTTTGCATTTTGTCTCTATGCGTGGGCCAATGTCGGCCCCGCTCATGTTCCTAATGTATCATAGTTAAGGGCGCCAACTCGTTTTGAGTACGAGCAATGTACAAATACTGAAGGCCCTACATTGGCTCCAAAATGGAGTATTTGTGTATAAATAAAAAAGATAGTGCCTGTTCAAACATTTCATATTGAGTAGAAAATCGTGCTTTACAATTTTAGGTGAACAAGTTTTTAATTATCAAAACAAATGAAGGTTCATTAATAAATTGTTGACAATTTTAAGAAGTGGTGGGATATATGAGCGGTATTCGGAAGTATTTTTAATATGTCTCTGCTAAAGTTAATTGGACGAAGTTAAGGATATTTCCTTATTTAAATGTAGTTTCTCTGTGAACACGGACTGGGAAATTGGAATATTTGTTAAAAATTCAGAGTTCAGACTGTTTTATAGGAAAATATAACGAAAATTTATTTCCATTTAAATTCTTGCAATAATGTACTAAGAAGTTTGTTTTCTATCTGACTGAAATTTTTATATCAAAGTATATTTTATTGTACTTAAAGTTTATACAAATCGAATCTTTAAATATGAATTTCATTATGGTAATGATCTGCAAATTGTGATATTATTTCTTCAATGACATCTAAGTATACCGAGTATGCGACACCGGATTGACTACAAACATATATTATTATTTTACTACAAAATTGAATCGTATTATGTACTTTGATTATATTTATTATTTCGATAAAACTTACTAGTTTTATTTCTTATCTTATTCTTCTTGTCTAATTATCTATCCCAGAACTATTTTAACTAACAACAACAAGCCACTGAGCAGTGGCCCAAAATAATCACCATGTGAAGCCCTGACAACCAAAGCTGGTAGGACGAAATGGCTGCACAATACCAACAAGCAATGTTTACCTCTAACAGAATAACGACTGGAGTTGCATCTAGTAATATGTCTTGGATGCCGACTCTAATGTAATGGTTGAGTGATTGGGTCAAAGGCTAGGTTAGTTAGATAAGCTAGCTAAATAAAAAATATCTTATTTTAAACCGCATAATCTGCATGGGTACCGAACCACAGGTAAAACCACGTTGGTAAGATTTTTATCGACGTTTACAATTTCAGAACGGCTCTTCATGTCAAATAAATGTCATTCGTTTGACAAGCAAGTGATGAAGTGACAGACAAGTAACAGAAGAAATACTTATTTTGACAGCCGATGTGTTGGCAATCAAAATAGAAAATAATCCTTGGTTTGTTTACATTTTACAAAAATAGTGCTAAATACTTCTGATTTTGCAGGAACGGCTTTAGTACTGTCGCTATGTGCATAAGTGCATTCATTTCTAAGTTAGTGAAATAAAGCGTGAATCAAACAAAAATGTCTCAACCTAACCTATTGGACATAGTTCCTGATCAATTGTTTCAAGCCCATTACATTAGTGATATAGACCAAGTACAAAAGAAATTGCAATATGAAATTGAAAGGAAAAGGGAGGAATTGCGGGCTATGGTCGGGTAAGTCTGTCTAAAATTATCTGTGTAAAATTAAAAACATCCAACAAATATAAACCAAGATTAACATCACATAGTTTTGTTACCACATATCTTGCTTCTATTTCATCAAAAGTAGCTTGTTATCGTCTGCTACTTATAACAGGGTATGCAATTGGTTATGTACTTGCTTTTATTTAAATCAAGCATTTCCTGCGTAACATATATATTTATCATTTGAAAGGAACATTATCACCAAGTAGGTGCAAACTATGTTTGCATTAACACAAAACCAATCAATTTCAGTGAGAGATATAGAGACCTGATCCATGCTGCAGACACCATTGAAGAGATGAAAGAGACCACTAGCAGTACTCTGAATCACATTGGTGATATGATGGCTGCTTGCAAAAACTTACACAACACTCATTTGGTGGGCTTCAAGATTGATGACAAACCTTCTAAAGCTCAGAGGTACTTGTTAATCTTAACTTATTAACTACACACCAACACAAGAGTGAGCTTGAGTTTAAGACCAAACTCAAACAAGGTCCAAACCTCTTCTTTTGGTATGAACCGACAAAAAAAGGTTTGGACGAACCCTGTGGTGTCAAGCTCCATATCAGGCTTAAGCTTATGCAGACTAGTTCATAATCAAGAGAAGACATTGCTCTGCAAAAGGACAACTCAACTATATCTAATAATATAACTATCATACAACTTATAAGAAAAAAGAAATAAATATGTTTATGTTTCGTTTTACTTTTACTGCAAACATTCTTATCATTTGTTGTGTTATAGTTTTCAGTTCAACACAAACCCGGTACACAGTTTGTCGGTCCAAGTAAAGCTGTTGATGGAAATACCTGAAAAAATATGGACCAGCATCGAGACAGAGGACTATGTGAAAGCCACACAGTTGTTCATTATGGCCAGGCATGTTAATACTGGTAAGTCTAAAATAGAAATACCATTTTAGTAGTTTCTAAAATTTACAAACTTTTGGTTTGGTTGGTCTATCAAGGTAGAAATTGTTTTACCATACCTCTTATTGAGGCTCCTAAACTGTGTCCAAAGGCTCACTTGACCTACAGTACATTATATTTTGAGCAAAGGCTTCCCGCAAATCCTTACAGGCATGCTTTTCTAGAGCCACCTCGATCCAAACCTTGCGGTACGGGCCGGAATCATCTAGCTTATTGATCCTAAATTAGTAATGCATTGATTGTGCTGTAGATTTGCTGCTAGTATGAACTATAGTTACTCTGCAGAGTAGCTTTCGCAAAAAAAAAAACTATTTATTTTATTTCTTTAAATTAAGCTCTTCAACAATGAGTACACTATTACTTAACAAGTTGTACATTGTAAACTTAAGTCTAAGTGCCCCATTACTTAATGAAAAGCATATACTTTATTAAGCGCAGATAATAACACAATTAATTAAAACATAGTTTGAGTCTTCTGGTACGCGGTTGCCACTCCAGAACCTTTTGGCCCCATCGGTCATCTGTTCTGCGAGCAATGTGCCCTGCTCACTGCCACTCAATTCTTCAGGCTATGCCGGTTACCTTGGTTCTCCTGCGGATCTCCTCATTTCTGATTCGATCACGCAGGGAAACTTCAAGCATCTAAGCCCTCCCCATTACCCTTTGGGTGACTTTTAGCCTTCTAATAAGGCCCATTGTGAGTGACCACGTTTCAGTGCCATAATTCATCACTGGTAACACGCACTGGTCAAAGACTTTCGTCTTGAGACACTGCGGTATGTGGGATGGAGGTTCTGGAGTGGCGACCGCGTACCGGAAAACGTAGCGTTGGAAGGCCTCCCACAAGGTGGACCGACGACCTTGTGAAGGCCGTAGGAACCCTTTGGGTGCGAGAAGCACAGAACCGGTCGAAGTAGAGGTGCTTGGGGGAGGCCTATGTCCAGCAGTGGACGTCTTTTGGCTGAAATGATGATGATGGTGATAGTTTGAGTAAGTACACTGAATTGATTGCAATAAAATAAATAGTTATTTAATTATTTCACAGGTTTGCAACTCCAAATAGGAGGCAAGAATGTTAAGCCAGGTATGCAGTCCCTGCAGAGACTGGTGCAACAGCAGTGGAATTCCATAGCTAATTTCAACCAGACCATCATTGATGTGTGCCGACAGAAGCTGCAGGATGTCGAGATTAGTGTTGAGGTATGAAATACTTACCATAACATCACGCCTGTGATCCCGAAAGGGTTAGGCGGACCGCGGATGTGTACCATATAGCATTTATCTTGTAGTTTAATTTTCAGCCCAGCCTTTTTCCAATCAATTTGAGCTAATGTGTTTTACATAAAGCCATTCTTGCATAAATTCTAAACATTGACTGCTTGTCAGACACTGAAATAACAGCCATCAAAATTATTCTTGCAATAAATTGGATTAATCATAGCAACTAGCTTGTAGAGCACGCCTTGACCTTTATATAAAAAAGGTCTAATGTTTTTGATTCTAGGTAGCATATCTAGATAGTATCTTTACTCTATAGTAAAACTATTCATGCCTATTTCAGGTGGCCTGTTCCTGTCTCGTCAGCTTGTACCTCCTGGACTCCCAGTCTATGGTGGAACTACTCAACACATTGATAGGTCTGCACAGCAACAGTAGTCTCAAGTCCACGCTACAGTTTGACTTGGCACAGATCTTGGAAGGAGATGTCAAAGCACAGATTAAAGATAAAATTGTAAATGGAGTTAAAATTGTTTTGAAAACTGTTGTGTTGGTGTATTCTTGTTTTGTTGGTAAGTTAAATGCAACATACCTATAAAAAAATGCAGATTCTTGGTATTTAGTGTTATTCCTTTGTTTATGCGTGGCATGTTCATTATGACCCTGTATATTGATATCTAACTAGCCTGTATTGTCCCACTGCAGGGCAAAGGCCTCCCTCTCCCTTTTACACACAATTCTGTCTTTTGCGAGTGCCGGCCAGTCCCTACGGTAGGAGTCAAGCTCGTCCCGCCATCTTCGTCTTGGCCTGCCGCGATGGCGTCGTGCATTTAGTGGGACCCGGTCTGTGGTTCTCTTCGGCCAATTGTCATCTGACATGCGGCAGACATGTCCGGTCCAGTCCCACTTAAGTTTAGCGGCTTTCTGGGTAACGTCTGTTATCTTGGTTTTTTGGCGCGCAGTATTGTTTTCCTTATACGGTCAGAAATTTGAACCCTTAGGACACTGCGCTTCATGGCTCGCTGATATTGACATAATGATTAAATTACCATGAAAGACGCGCTCCTGAAATGCAACAACTATATCTTGGGCAACCTGAAATAGGTAAGAATAGTTTTACTGTAGAGTGAAGATAAGATGTAGTTGTTGCATTTTATGAGCGTTTTACGAGCTTTAGTTCTTATTCTTCTTATATAAAACAACAGTCTACTAAAGTTTTTTTTCTTTCTACAGATAATGACGGTGGCGCTGTTCTAGCAAAGTTACAAGATTTATTCAAAAGAGATTCGCAGCCTTTAATTGAACTAGTAAAGTTCAGTGACCCATCGTCTCTGAAACTACTGCCTCCTGCCATCTGTAACTACCGGTATTGTTGCACTGAATATTTTATTTTATTACCATGTTTTTCTTAAAATTTTTATAGGTATTATGTGCTAATATGTCGCTACAGAGGTTGAGAAAATTATTTGAAAATTTATAAACATTTTCAAAGAAAATATACAAACCAAACCCTTAAATTAATATAGGTATATATTTTGCACCTTATCTTGATGGATATAAAGTCGATATTTCTTTTGCAGTGATAACTGTGCTGCTCTTACCCAGTCCTGCTGCGGCCATAAGCCTACAGTGGACAGATTTTCTATGATCGCCTTCTTGTATTATGAACGAAAACCTTTGTATATAACTCTCCTGTATACCTTATTTGTCATTATACCCAGACAAACTTCAATGGTTACCAAAAAACTTTAACCATTTCTTTTTTAAACTACCAGGCTATCATCAAATAAAGAAGTGCAGCCACTAGCCAAGGTGGAGATAACGAAAGGAGTTCAGGACTGGAACGTGTGGGTGAAGTCTTTTATAGACACCAATGTGCAGATCTTGTTACAGAACATTACCAGGGTCAAAGTGCTGCACGAGATTCGGGAAGAGGCTTTTAAGATTGGTATGTATGGTTATTTTGAACAGTAAAACTGTGGTGGGAATCGATTTCCCCATAGCCATTCATTACTTTCTCTGTGTTGCCTGTTCATACTCTGTAGATACAAACACAAACACTATTAAGATTTATGGATCTGTATTCTGCATGTTCAGAAAAAATAACCTAGAAGTGGCGCGATCCAGTGCACGTTAAACAATGCGTGAAGCGTCACAGCCATCATTGCTTCGTTGCGAAAAAAAGGGATGGAGCTATTCTCTCTGTATAGCTCCATCTCTTTCTCGCATTAGAATAAAGATGCTTTGACACTTGACGATACGGCGGATAAATGGCAACTAAATTCACTATTCATCAACAATAGAAATCTTCCCATATTCTCCACAATTTAATTCATAATATCTTATTACAGAAACACCCGAAAACTGGTCAACAATATGCACCTCTTTAGACATACCAGAAGTGCACGTATGGTGCCACTACTACCAACCTTTACTAACCTCTCGCGTCCAAGCGATCATAGACGGACGATGGGTCAAAGTATACGACGCGTTCAAGACGCAACTCCTCATAGACCTGACCAAGGTATCCTCAGACAGCGAGGTGGAAAAGGAGGCGGATATCAACTGGTTTGTGTGGAAAGACCTTATTGGAGAGACGGTGATTGAGTCCAGGGGTGATGTTATTAAAGTCATGAATTCTTTGATGAAGGGTAAGTTATTGCACCTTCTTTAGATTACAAAGTGCTTTTAATTTGAGCGATACATTTTATTACAGACCGATGATAAAAATGATAACGTTGTTTTTGCTCGCATTGGGAATAGTTTACTTACGAAAAAAACAATGTAGACTAAATAAAAAATAAATAAGAATAGGATGGAAAAATATTTATTCAATGCAGACAGCAACACTGACAGAATCGCTTCATTCGTTCTAAATTCAAAATCCACTACATATACACACAACCACTACACAGACATATTTTGATACTCGTAAATAAATCAAAACCTTTAGGGCGATGCAACACGGGCGTAGCCAATGCGTTGCGTCGGCGGTGCAACGCTTGAGCGGTGTTGTCATCGCTGCGCTCGTGTAGCACTCACTGCGTCGAAATCACTGCGCTGCGCCGACGCAACGCATTGGCAACGCCCGTGTGGCATCGCTCATAGCGTATTTCCCGTTGACCTAGAATCATGAACTTAGGCAGAGGAAAAGGAAAAGACACAAGTAAAGGAAAACGACCGAAATCGTTAATTTGTAGTTTATCACATTTTCATTTTTGCGATTACAAACTTACATTTACAGTTGGAGAATTGACCGTGCGTAATGTATATCGATGTATGGGAGAACATTTTTTCAAAGTTAATTTTGTTCTTGGGATAAATTCATCCCAACTACGGAACCCTTCATTGTGCGTGGTCCGACACGCGCTTGGCCATTTTTTTATTTATATTATAGGTCTGTATGTCATAGAGAGTAGTGGTGGCCCAGTGGTAACGGCCGCGATTTACGTGTTGTAGGTCGTAGGTTCGAACCCAAACAGGCACTTTGTGTAAATTATTTCATCACCATTGCTCTCAAAACGGTGAAGGAAAACATCGTGGTGAAATCGGCATGTCCTAGAACCAAAAACTCGAAGACATGTGACATCTACCAACCCGCACTGGGCCCTCGTGGTGGATTACGGCCCACTCCCTCTCAGAGAGAGGAGGCCTGTGTCCCAGTAGTGGGAACATTCTTTATGTCATATTTCAATATTAGTATTTAATGCAATTAACGAATAATCTTGTATCTGAATAGGCTATTTATAATTAAGATTATGATGTTTATTGTTGTTATTTCGATAGAGATCGTGGCGATAGAATGCAATTCGTTTCAATTACGCATCAAAACATGTTTTTCATAATTGATCATTGATCATACTTATCAAAGTCAAATCATTTATTTCAAATAGGCACATAAAAAGCACTTTTGAGAGTCAACATTATTGTAGATTTTTGGTAATGACAGATTAATTTGACTTTTTAGTTTGTAATTTTCATAGATTGGGAAGCTCGAGTGGTATAGGTAGGCGAAAAAAAAAATTTGAATGCCCGAAGTTATATCATATCAAAAACTATAGATACAGTACTCTGTAAACGCTATCAATTAATTTTATTTACCTACATGCAGTTAAAGAATGTCCGCTGAACAAATATGTGATAACCCACAGCCATTTCTCAGTATTGATAAGTTCAGTGCCGCAGGTAAGCTGTGCATGCGACACTGATCGATTATGAAATTATAACTTTATCTTGTCTATGATACGGGTAACACAGTAGTCTAGTAATTGTTTGTCAAAAATTATCGAATATTGTTCTACATATTTAAAGGACTTACATTTTGATTATGGGCATGATTTCTTTGAAATGGAAATTATCGATAGTTTTGTTTGTTGTTTGAATGATATACATAATTTTGTTTATCACGTCCGGTGTCCGGCAATCGGGGTCGAGAAGTTTTAGTGGTTGGTCTCGTACTTACAAGGCGGGAGCACTTAAAAGGTCGCTGCCTGTTTCGAAAAATCATTTGATTTGTTGTGTATTGGTACAATTTTTGGGGCATATAAGACTAGGTTCTGCGCCTAGAATCTTAGAATCGTGCGTTTGGGCAAGATCTGAAGTGGTTCATAGATGCATGAGGGAATACGCATACTCATGACCCATCGATGTTTTTAGCCCATGTGTCACCCAGTGTCATGCAAACGTCTCTCCCAGAATCATGACTGCTAAAAGTGACGGTATTTCCACTAATTCTCAAAAAACCTTTACGCTAAAGGTTATGGAACAGCGATCATAATCAGTGATTATGATAATCAATTACTGTGACTATCAGTGATTACGATAGCTATGTTGGTGATGAATAATCACCGATTCCGATGTAAACCTGATGATATTATAATAAAGATCGTATCTCTCACATATCAGTGTTATCTAATCGTCATCAATGGATACGTTGAGCGCCATTGATCATGACAAAGATCTCTGATCGGCGCCATTTGTATAGCTTATGCGCTATCTTTCATCTTTGAAGATATACTTGATTATGCTAGAATGTTTTCAATGAATGATTAGCCCATTGCTAAGGCAATCTTACTGAGTTGATATGCAATTATTGATGCAGCCTGCTTGCCTGTAACGGCGCAAGGCCAATAGCCAAAATAAGGTCCCGATTTTTGGAATATGGTGTTGGCAAGGATGTATGTATACAGGGTTAGTCTTCAAAGACCAGCCAAATTTAAGGGTATGGTACAGACCATTAAACTGAACAACTTTCTCCATGGGATCAACATCGTAATCGCGAATAAAAATTCAGCCGGCCCATACGTTTAGGTCGAGTATTGAAGTTTTCTATGGGACAGTTGATAAATTTTTCACCTGCATAGGTATTGCGGGTATGGGCTTCTGCCTATAAATAGTAAAGGGGCTAGCCAGATAGAAATATAAAGCGATATACAACCCGTAGTTTGGCAGAGCCGTTAGCTAATGCAGACTCTAAGGTAGGTTTATAAGTAAAGCTATTGACGCCCAAATAACTATTAACAACCAGCTCGGTTATAACCAGTATCTGTACTATCCATAAATCTCTTTTCTCTTTCTTTTAGGCATGGCCCGTCAAGACCGCGGCTACACACCGACTTTAGAAAAACTTTGCCAAAGCTTAGATGACGAACTACAGAAACTTCTGGAAGACTTGAGGGTGTACCTGTACAAAGATAAGAAGAGTTTGGCTGGTAAAGATAAGCTTCTGTTTGCGTACGAAGACGAAGATGATATCGACCAGATTTACAGCGATAAGCATCTGATCGAGATGTATTTGAGAGATGTCTCTGATAGCAATATACAGAGGTATGTTGTTTGTTTTGCATGTGTAATTAATAATTATTAGGTGTGATCAGGTGACGTAAATCTTAAGGTGGAGTTGTTTGGTTTAGGTTTTGTAAGTATTTAGATTATGTAAAGGAATGTTTTAAGCCAGAAATGTAATTGATGTGTCATATAAGTTCATCCAAGTCACGATAAAGAAATTTTTTGTTGTTGGCAAAGTCAACCAAACTCATTTCTTTAAGTCATTTATTATCATTTGATCTGGTCTAGAAAGCCTTTTTACAATACTTTTCTTCACAGCATGCTACAATACATGAAGGCATGCTTCGAAGAACCCACCTTACAATCCACGGAACTACAAAAGAAAACAACTGCCATATACACCGCACGTTTCACGCAAGCGATATCCACCCTTATGCCACATTTACGCAAGTGTTATATTCCTGAAGAGCGCGACAGTTTAGGAGTCATCAATATAGACGATAGTGCCTTGAAAAGGTGGAATGATTTGTGTGTGGTGTTGAAGGTAAACTGTCAGTTCTGTTGGGGCAAGTGGGTGGATATTGTGGTGGCCAAGGTTGAAGATTTGACCAAAGGTTTGCCGCAAGCATTTACTTTGGAAGCGAATATTGATTATTTGATGATGGTAAGTTCTCTACAACCTTCTGGCTTAGGGTTTATGAACGTAACCTCTAATACCTGTTGTTTTTCTGTAGCAATGGGACGTCATCAAAATCACAGAAAAAGATGAAGAAGGGAATCCAGTAGAGTCTACAATAAAGGTACCAGCAGGACCTTCTCTCAAACTGCAAGAGTATCTATACGCCACAAGCCGAATCCTGGACGAAGTGGCCCCACACACCTTACCAATAGACACACACACGCTATTCATCGAAAGAGTTACAGCGATCACCTTCGCACACTATGAAAAAGTCATAAGAGAGAATGAGACAGATATAAATCAGAGGTGTGCGCTTCAACTACTGATGGATGTTCGGCATTTGACTTTATTGTTAGTTCCTAGAGAGAACAAGATATTTACGGAACAGTCAATAAAGATTTGTGAGTTTTTGAGACAGAAGATCGATCCGTTTGATTATGATGTGTTCTATAAATATATACAGACCAGTTTGAAGAGATCAGTGCAAAGAGTTCAGGTAAGAAACTATTTATAAAAAAGTTCAGGATAGGAATATTTTTCCCTCTTATACTTTTTAGTTCTTATTTCTCTAGTCATGTTTAAGAGCCTATACAACCTCAGCTCAAATCGTAATTTCGCCCCCACTACCCCGCGCCGCCTCACTCTTTATCTCGCTCGCACACTACTGCTCGCGGTCACGCGGGCACACAAGGTCAGAGCGATTTTGTTAAACTACCTACACTATTATCGGACGAGTATTATGGAATAAAATGTATCAATCATATTTTAATATTAACTTTTCATTATATATATTATGAACATAAAATAATACATCGCAAATTTAATTTCAATGTACCTAATAACGGCTACTCATCAAGCTATATTTTCCAGTATAAGCTGACTTCTCATTGTACGGAAAGCCTATACAATGCGAGATCAGCTTATACTGGAAAGTAATACCTTGATGTGTAGCTGTGCGCACTATTTTACCTACTGCTACAAAATACTAGTCAAGTGCGAACCAACTTTGCGCTGAGGGTTCCGCCCATTGCTTTAGTAGTAAGTTTGCGTTTTATAGTTTTCGCCGTGTATGTATGTAATGTGACAGCCGTTTGCGTATGTAATTATGTAGATAGTAGGTTTATGCAAGTACCTAATAATACATACATAAGATTAGAAATTTTGCAAACCGATTTTAAACCACTGCATAAATCCTAAAGCTACAAAAAACTAGTCAAGTGCGAGTCACCATTGCACTAAGGGTTCTGTAGGTACATTGCCTTGGTATTAAGTTTACACTTTGCCATTTTAGGTACAATTTTATAACATAGTTTTCGCCTTGTGTTAGTACTTTCTCAGTTATTATGCATCTACATTAAAAAAAATCGCCGAAATGTATATACAGTAGGTAGGTAGGGTAGGGTAGATAGGTATGGTATATACTATAAGTTTTTGGAAAGTAATTAAACATCTTCAAAATTATACAATATTTATTTTAGTTCGCTTATATTTCTAATTGGCATATTTCGAACATGTCTAGGATCGCATAGCTCAGGCAACATGCATGTTATATAAAAATGTTCTAATTTTGGTTCTATTTCTCCAATATTGGTCATCTCTCTCTATAATTTCAACTTTGATGTCTTTGTCGCATCCAGACCATACACCGAAAATACATTTTCGACTGCCGGTGATGTGTAATTGTCCCTGCACTTGTATATACCAAGGATGTTTTTATTTATGATAAGTTCATTTTTAGTTTTCCTCCAAAAATTCACTTTTTTCTTATCTATAGCTTCGTTCAAAGATGTTTTAAATGCTGTAATTGGACACTTGATTTCAATGATTGTGTCTTCTCCCACTATTCCGTCTGGAGTTGCACCTAGAAAAGGCAGCTTTTTATCTATGAAGAGACCACAAGGCTCTATTTTAATTTATAATTGTGATGCTATCTGTTCTGTAGCTGTTGCTTCATGCTCTATACCATGTTTCAAAGATGGCACATGGCTTAGATTCTTTGGATATATAAGATTGGTTTGATTTGATTTGGATATATAAGGTGCTATAAAAATATCTGCCACATCAAACACGTATGATACTTACAATTCTATATTTTGTAATGTAATATATGAACATTTGTTTCGTCCGAATTTATTTCTACATCTTTCGAAGGTATTTGGGTCCTGTAACAATCACACGTGGCAAGTTAATAATACCTACCTAGACCTTACATATTTTAATTTATCATTTGGATATGGAACCCTAAAAATATACTAAAGAAGACGAAATCATCCATAAAAGCAGACTTGCCGCATGAATAATCTATGTTTATTATGGAAATACAAATTTGGTACAGGTACGCGTGGCTACTTATCAAGCTATACTTTTCCAGTATAAGCTGACCTCCCATTGTACAGAATGCCTATACAATGTGAGATCAGCATATACTGGAAAAGTATAGCTTGATAATTATGTAGCCGTGTGTACTAATAACAGATCAGTTACATGTTTAGGTAGGTAGAAGATACTCACGAATTTACCGAAATATTCTCTTTATCACCATTGGCTTCAGTACTGTCTAAAGTGTGTAATCGACGTCTTCTAGAAACATACATTATAATATTATTTAGCTAAACTACCAAGGTACGTCAGTAGGTTCATAATTTTTATGAGGTGGTAGGTAGCACTACAGTCGAATAAGTTACAGTTTTGTTTCTCGTAGTTAGGTAAGTAGATACTTACCGAACATACTTATATTTTTTTATTACTTTCTAAGCGCTTGGCTGCTACACTACGGGTCGCGGGTTCGATTCCCGCACGGAACAAATATTTTTATGGCCTAAAGATAGGCCGGGTCTGGGCGTTTGTGAATGTGAAGATTTGTGTGTGTAATCTCACCGGCCCCCGATTCAGGAGAAATCCTGGAGTGGGGCAACATTATAAAAAAAAACAATAAGCACATAAATACCTACTTATATTTTTTTTATTAGGCATTCTTATACAGGCTTATTTTTTATCACCATCCAAATTTTTACAGGGTGTTCTACCCATGAATATGAACAAGTTTCACTATGGGACCAACTCTGAAATCACGAAAAAAAAATCTGCTGTTTCATACAAAAGTTCAATACCTACTTGACCAAAATGTATGAAACAGCTGATTTTTTTTCGTGATTATAGTTGGTCCCATAGTGAAAGTTGTTCATATTCATGGGTAGAACACCCTGTAAAAATTTGGATGGTGATAAAAAAATAAGCCTGCATTGTAAAAACAAAAACAAACCTATTTAGGTCACTTTCTTATTTTTTATAAAAGTTCCCCACACTGGATTTCTTCTGAATCGTGGACGGTGCGTTTACAAACAAAAATGTTCACATTCACAAACGCCCAGACACGGCACAACTATCAATATTTGTTCCGTGCGGGAATCGAAACCGCGACCCGTAGTGCAGCAGCAAAGCGCTTAGCCACTGCAACCACCAAACGTGTCGTGTGATATCTACAGTATCTACCTACATGTTTGTAATCACTAATACTGTAAGTAGATACTTACTTCATTATGTTTATCATAATTATGGGTGCCTGTTTCTTTACGCCAACTCGCTCGCTTCTTATTTTTATTACGGTTATTTCCCATTGCGCCAACAATATAAACCTAAGTACGTCAATATTTTAATTTTACGTCGTCCTGTTGCGTAATTTGTGTTCTGAGCGCAAGCGACACAGCTACCCCGTTCGAACGCCGAAGCGAGACTGAGCGGGGGTGTCGGGCATCAGGGAACGAACTTCAAGACGCCAATAGTTTAGGTAATTTCTTTTTACGGTGAAAATAATGGTAATTATAAAAAAATAAATAACATAAGACCTGCTTTAAACTAAGTTTAGTTAGTATGCAAAGTTTCATAATCTAATTTGAAGTATTTTTTTAATACTAGCGGTTTATTGTTCGGTTTAGAGGTAACTTTGGATTTTTTTTCTATCGAGAAAATTTTATGGAATCGTGTTTTCGGCTAACATAGGACTTAGCATTAATCCTCAACTTTACCATATCGATACCTCTGGGCTCAAAGGTCGTAAAGGACATTTGGGCGAAAATGACTTTTTGATACTGCTATACTCAGTTTTTAATTTTCTATCGATCTGTATATTCCGTTCTACGAAATTCGCAAAATAAATGCCTTTACGACCCACATAATTTGAGACGTTAAGCAAAGTTTACCGTGAAAATATGGATGTAAATAACACTTAGTTACCAGTGTGAACTCATTTTGGTAGTAAAGCAAAGTATAAAACAACTTTTGGGTGTAAAATACATAAAAAATATCAATTGTCTTATACCACCTTAGATGGTTAATATAATTCACCTCAAAAATTTGGATGTAAAGGACATCGTCTTTGCAAATTGTCCTGTACACCCCTACAATTTAAAATAAAAAAACAAACTTGTCCTTTACTACCAAAATAATCTAAGAAAATGTGTTGTAAGTAGGTCCTTTACATCCTTTACATCTTACATTTGTAAATCAATATGAGCTCTACTCCCTACAAAATGATATAAATTTACAATACGTTTGACTTAAATATAAGTACAACTTGATACACTTGAGCTGTAATAATAATTCTTTACGACCGTTTCCTTTTTTTTCTGCATAGTGCTGCCGTCTTTTAACTAGAAAGCCGTTAACCCTCAAATTGTCAATCTTCACTTTTTAATAGAAAGTGACAAAAAATCCTCGCTGAAGAACTATAGACCCATCTCATTTCTGAACCACGTATGCAAGCTGCTCTCGAGGGTCGTCACGAGCTGTCTCGCCAAGAGATTTGTCGAGTTCCAGCCGCCAGATCGAGGCGGTTTTCGAAAAGGCTTCAGTACCATATACCACATCCATGTTCGGCATATTGTACAGAATATCGCGGAGTACAACCAGTCACTGTACATTTGCGGACTACGAGAAAGCCTTCGACTCCATCAAAATATGGGCAGTTCTGGCCTTTCTGCAAGGATGTCGAATTAACTGGCGCTACATCGAAGAGAGACAAGAGTGAGAGAAAGATTGAGAGAACGCGCGCTCGCGTGCGGTCATTGAGATGTTTGTACGACGCTGCCACGATGACTGTTCAGACCCAGGATCAAAAAACCACCCCATCCAACTGGTCAGAGAGGTTTTTACTCAGCATCTCATCAAAAAGATTCTGTTTATAAAGTTGATAAAAGAAGAATTATATTTTCACTTCTTTAATTTTTTTTTACTAGTCGGACACATTTTTATTTATTTCTAATACACATAACCTATTTTACAATTAAACACTAAAATATTTGTAGATATTATGTGTATAATAAAAAGAAAGGATTAAAAAGAAAAAGACAGGAGCTCATTTAAAAAAATTCGGCCGCATCGCTGCCGCTGTCAATGAGATAAGTGCCCAAAAGGCTGGCAGCATTACCATGTTGGATGGCCATGCTTATTCTTTGGGCTAAAAATAGGCCAGGTATGGTCACGCGAAGACTTAACCAACCGCTTGGCGATGTCTCGAAATATTTGATGAGCACTTGGACCCTAAGGCCTTAGAGTTTCAACCCCAAACGGCTCAAACATATAGCGCCCAATAAGGTTGTTATATTTGCGCTGTATGAGATTTTCTGTTCCTGCAGCAGCCGCCTTAGCACAGCCCGCCGTGCTAGGAAGATAGGATGGCGCGAGGGTGTCGACACAGGTTGCACCCCACACCAAAGGCCTACCCAACTTCCAAGACATTATGGTCATTCCATCTGGCCTCTTCCCATCGTAGCGTGCCAAGCTATTGGGTTCTAAAACAGCTGCCCGACGGATGATGTTAATGCTGGCGTGCCGTGCCATCTGACCAGCGCTCTTGCTGCAAGATAGGCCATGGTGTCCGAGGCAGTCGACTGCTTCACCGCATTGACAGCGATGTGGAGGTCCGCAAGGAGCGCCCAGACGCAAACATGTAGCGAGCCAGAATGTGGTGTCACCCAGTATAGTGCCTATGTTGGGTGACGGTAGCGCCTGAAGCCAGAGGCCCGACTCCCATTCACCTACAGCCAGCAGGCGGGCACACTCAGTAGTATTGGTGGACGTATTAAAAATATTTATTTATAATTTAAAGATTTAGAGCTTTGTGTTCAATTACAAATAAACGATCTCAATTTGATAACACAAATGTACGTTTTATTAGTATAATTATGATATTTCATGAATATTTGTAAAGAAAATACAGTAGTATACACATAAATACATACAAAATTACATAATCCATTTAATACTTAAGTTTAATAATTAATTTATCCTTTCAGAATACCTTAGCGGGTGATCCTTAAGAACCTAAAAATTATTACACTTGTCGATTATTTCCTTATTTTGTTTAGTTTTGTGCAGTAAAGTACATTTACGCCCTTAGGTAAAATCATAGGATGAAAATTTGTAGGGTGTAAAGGACTTTTATTTTTAAATTTATGGTCGTAAAGGAAATCTATCTCGGTAAATACAGCACTAGGGTAATTTTTTAACACTGCCCTAGAGAATACTATAAATTCTAAGCACTTTTTTCCTAGGTTTCATTTAAATAGCTCAAGAAACAAAAATGTTAGAGTAAAAATAATTTTATTTTTTTCGTTTTTTGCTTCTCCTGAAAAGTCGCATTTTGTCCTTTACGACCTTTGAGCCCAGAGGTATCGAATATTTATTTCAAAATTAATGGTGCATTACTTTCGACATAACGGAGGATCATGCTAAGCCATTTGAGGTAGTATAGGCCCTTAAGTGTTTTACCTTTTATTATTACTTTTTAGTGTAAATTAATGAAATTAGTGCAGGTTGTAAATTATTTAAATACTTACTCAATTTAATTCAATCGATCATGGATCCGTGCATCCATTATTGTACCTCATCAAGCAACGAGATGGCGCTAGTAGTATGTAATTATTATCAGTCCGTTCACTATTCATTCGGTAAAACAACCTCACCTCACCAATTTTTTTAAAATCGAATGCATTTGTTTGCAAAACTGAATCTGAGGACTTTAAAAGACAGTCCAGGTTTTTAGAAGATGCTACTACCATTCCTCATAGCGTGATTAGTCCTTCATGAGTCACTAGAAAGAAGACCAGATCTCCCAGCGCACTAATTGCGCAACACATTATTTTGATGGATATTGCTAATCCATTGCTTCATATGTTCGAAAAATTTATCGGCTCAACAATGTAAATAACGCAATGAATGTTGTTGAACTGTCAAAATGTAAGTCATTGCTTCTGATAGTGTGTTACGCAGTTACCCTGCAGGTCGTATATTCAATATTTCCCCACAGACTCTCCTAGGCAGCTTGGTCCTCCATCACGGCCAACTGACTGCCTTAATCGGTACCAAACCGGTGCTATCAGGAGGTACAGGAGACAAGGCATCTGCACTCCTGGCTTCTGGAGACTCTCACTGGTTCTCTTTACTGCCAGTTGCAGCGCCACCCAGTCATCTTAAGAAGCAAGATAAGCCTGTAAGTAGTACTTTTGATAGGAAACGTATGAATGCTTATTTTGGTACTTATATTAGTGGGTATTTTTGTTGAAGAAATACTGGGGTGCATTGAAACACCCTCTGGCAGCGGGGCGATACTTAGATGTACGTCAGGCGCAATAAGACAATCGCCACGTTACCATCATATTGATAAGATTTGGTGACATTTTGAAACAAATGTTTGCAACAATAACACAACAATAATAATCTTAAAATTTATTGCACTTAATTAAGAATCACATTCAAATAATACTTGTACACCATAATAAGTAATAAGTAAAGTGAAAGCAAAATCATTGAACACTGCAGTAACTCTACCTACTTGGGAGACACCCTTGACAGGGCGCTGACATTTCAGAACCATTGCCATTCGCAAATCATGCTCCACCTCCTATCCTGTCCTCTGTGTCTCAAAACATGCAGTCAAAGTGACCTCTGCGTTGCCACCGGCAACGCCGTGGAAGTGGCAAAGTTTTGGCCCAACAAGATCTAAAATACAGTCTTGCCAGCGACACGAAGTAGAAGAAGTAAAAATCGTTTATTTTAACATTAAAATTACAATATGGAGGTAGCGTTGGTCCCAAATTAGGCACCGTCACTATCTAAGGCACCATAAACAGGCTATATGTTGTGGTAAAATTAACAGAACTTATAAATCTGATAACATCATACTATGTAAAACTAGATTCTTACAAATAAATAAATTCTGATTCTGATTAGTAGATTACGAACATGAAAAAATATATCGGAATGAGTTGTATTGTACGGAACTACGTAAGTACCTACTATAGGTTGGGAGATTTTTTTTTTTCTGTTTGCCTGTTATGGTCCAAACCCCCCGTAAATATGGAAAGGTTGGGAGATAGGATGGGTTTTTTTTAAAGAACGCGCATTTTAGTATTGTTTTTAATTTACTTTAAAAATTGAACTTGCTTAATTTATTGTTCAGAATGAAGATTTCTTCATACTGTGAGCTGGTATGAGTGATTTAAGTTTATTTACATTTATTATTCTAATTTTAGTTACTAGTCCGTTAACCATTGTTCTCAGTTTCCTAGATTTTTTTCGCTTGTGTATTGCTTACTAATAGCTTTCAATCAGTTTTTATTTATACTAATAGTCAGAATGTTATTGCATACCGGTTTTCTTGGTTATTGTGTTAATATCTAACTAATGTACTCGTATCATACACGGTAGTATGCAAACATTGAAAACATAACAATTTCTCGTATAATGTCATCAAGAGTGATTGAGTGTTTGTTTGTTTGTTATAAAACTGATTCTTTAAAACTTTTTTTTTTTATAAATAGTCCCGTGTTTTATAATGGCAGACAAATATTACCTAACTGTTATGCGGTTTATTTATAAACGATGATTAAAGTTCAGTGACGTTTAAACGTCAAAAATGTTTGGTTAAACAGTCGCTAATCACTACTTAACTTTAAGCAACGTTTATGAATAATGGGGTATATCACAGTCACTTTGAACTGTAATCAAATTAACAAAAAAAGGTCTTTTTTCCTAACAAAATTGTCCTTTCCCAGGTAAAAAAGAAGCCTGTATCATCGAGCCCCAACAAGTCGAGGTCTGACATATCTGATTTGATGACGAGCTCCTTGCCTATAAACTTCGCTAACGCACGCTCCGGCGCAGCTTCGTTCTTCAACTCTATCTCCTCTGATTGGTTCAGCGGATCGTAATGTAGTTATTATTGTTATTTATGAATATTATTATTTTAATGATGGTCAAATGGCTCGGAGTAGAAGCTAGGTGAGAAATAGGCGTTTAGTTTAGAGTTGATATAGACTCTATATCAACTCTATATTATAGAGGCTTCGCCAGTTCGTCTAGCGAGGAAATTAATTAAAACAAAATAAAAATAAAGAAAACATGAAAATATTCGAAGAAAAACTGAGTTTGAGAATTGAAATATTCGAATATTGAAATAAAGTTGTCTAATGATTAGTAACGAAGAGGTACTAATTACAAGAAGAAGTATAGATAATACAATTCACGAGCTCACATGTATATCTCTTATGTCATTGTAATAAGGTATAAATTAGTATGATTGACACGCGTTCGTGAATTGCAGCATCTGCGCCCAGGTTATTCTCAGGTAGCTGTTATTGGTTAGATTCGGTAAGTCATTGACACAGCTTTTTTCATAAGTGGCGGAAGAGTATCTACCATAGTCAATCAATGCGGGAACCGAATAATAAATTAGCATTATTTAATCATATGATGAGTACCTAGGATAGCCGTTTGCTGCTATCCAAGTCATATTTGACCAATACGTTATTAAAATATTAAATGTATTTAAATGATTACTTCAATGTAATATAATCAAATAAGTTATTCATGCCGTCGTTTTATTTTGTACCAGAATGAACCATTGTGATTCAAAGCCATTGAAGTAGGCTCAACGATGCGAATCGTCGAACTGGTTTATAATGCAATAATGCAACGAGTTATGTATACCCGATTGATATCGGGTAAAAAGGTGGTGTGGAATTTTAAACAGGTGTCTGGGAAAGAATATCCAACTCCCTTTGTTTAGAAAAAGACGATTTTATGATCCACAGGCCTATTTACAAATCACTTGAAACTGGTGAGTAGGTATAGAGTTTGTTGGGGTTATTCCGTTTATCCACCCCATAAAATCCACCCTAATGTGGATACGCGAAAAGGCATGTCCGAGAATCCACCCTAGGCCTAGTTGAATAAACGAAATTTATAGGCTTTTTTTTTTTTTTGGATGGGAAATCATCTAATGACTCCTCCCGCTCTGGGTGGAGCGGAAGGGAGTGTCAGACTCTTACTGACTAAAACCCACCCGTGTTCCTTCCTTAGCCCTTTATGTTCCGGGGCAGCGGTAACCCTTTCGGACGATCCCGCTACCCCGGCAGGCTTCGGCCCTGGCGGGCCCCTTCCTTTATGCTGACATCTCTTTGAGGCGCGCGTGGAACACATACGCGCCGTCCGGCACGGGAAATTTATAGGCTTAGGGTGGATTCTCGGACATTCGTTTCCGTGTATCCACCTTAGGGTGGATTATAAACGGAATAGCCGGTTTGTTGCGCCAGTTCTTCATCCCAGCTAAAGCACTAGGAAGTGGTGAGTGACTGTCCATGGAGCACCGACGGACTGTATCAAGAAATTTTGATGTTCAAAAAGTACTGATTCTCAGCCTAGTTTGAATAAATGACTTTTGATTTTGAAGGTATGTAAATATTGTCAATTGGGTAATATCTACAATTCTACACAGCTGTGGAAAGTACTAATAATTTTTCAGGTGTTTTATTTTACTCTTGAAATGGTTATTCTTACTAGAGGTATGATCACTATGTTTACAACCTTTAGGTTTTTGTAAGTAAAGACCAAAGTCAACTAAGTATAAATAATTTTATTATTAAAGAATCAGTGCAACAATCAAATCAGATCTTAAATTTAAATTAGTTCTAATATACCTAAATAACTACGACTTTTCTTCACCCTCCTTGATTTCGTCGGCTTTTTTGCCTAGGTACCTTCTGACGTTGTCACTGTACGTATAACGATCCTCCAAAGCTACGGGATAGATGCCAGTGTGGTAGTTATAAGGTGTTGAAGCAGGCCGGTCCCCATAATGCTTGTATTTGTTCCTGCCTGGGCCGTCGAGTTCCGGGAAACCATTAGTTTCATAGTAAAATGCGGGCTTGTAGGGGTTAAATCCGGGCTTGTAGGGGTTGGGGTGGTAACCTGGTAGACAAAAAGGTGACGAAAAATTAGTTTCGTTCTTAGTAAGTTTATGAGAGTTGTGGATTAACATGAACCGTTTATTTTGCACCACCTATAACAACTAACCTAGACATCGTTTTCTTTCGTCCCAAATTAGTATTCGATGTAGAGGGTCTACCCTTTATAAGTAGCAGAACTTTTTATGTCATAATAGGTATTATTTTGCATAACAGCGGATAGCATAAACTTCATTTCGCAGAAAATCGTTTGGCAAACACTCATTTATTGTATTCAGAACTAATAATTTTGTAAGTCAAATGCTTCTTTAGGCATAAATTTCATATTCATAACCATTAAAAAGTAGAACCATCATATTATTATTATCGCAGAAAGTTCACAGAATCAACTTTTGATTTCATAGGTACCTATCTATAATAATTGAAAGAATCATCTTTGACATTGCAGCATGCAAGCGAGCATGCAACATGCAGCAGGCATTTGTAGCATGTTGTGTAAGACATTCAATTTATTTGAATTATATCTAACCATTTGTTTATAAAACTTTTAAGTATTTTGAACTAACTGGACTTAACTACTACAATCAAAGTACAGCTATTAGGTACTTATGTTATCTATTGAACTCGACAAAGGAAAATAATTCTGATTCTCACAATTTCTGTAAAAATCTGAATCACTTCTAACGTAAAACCGCTATGATTTAGCGTGCAAATAATTTACTTTTTACAAAACTATAGGTAGGTACCTACGTCGTGTAACTTATAAAGTGCGATGGCCGTCGTGGCCATTGACTCCTTAAGTAAGTAGGTACGTGATCGTTATCCACGAATACACCTCATCTTTTGTCAGAGCATCTATGTGATAGGAATGTTAGTGTTTCAACTATATGTAAACTTAAAAGTGAGGTCGTTCGATATTGAATGTAAAAACAAGCCTCTAGGTTCGACAAATATTTTTCAAAAAAATTCTGTTTGTAGGTACCTACCCAACTAGATTTTTATGACACTCGCAAGTAAATTTTTCTGTCAATATTGTAGAACTACTTAGGTGGCGCCAGCATTTGCTAGTGTCCGATCTCTGAGAATGCCAGAACAAACTTTATCATAAGATAGGTCTGTCCGCTTTCCTATAAAATAATCTACTGCAAACTAGCTATTATATCCAGTAAACCGTGCTTACCGCCATATCCCGGATGTCCTTGTCCGAATCCGCTTTGGAAGCCACCGGCACCGCCGCCGTAGCCTCCTGTACCTATACAGATTATATTCGTGATTAATTGGTTTAGGACTAATTCATTAGGATTATTGGCGTTGTTCTGATTCGATAAGAGATTAATAATGATGATTTTCAGTAGGTAGCAAAGAAATATAAATATATACATATGTAAGTATATGGTGGGTGGCATTTATGGTCAGACTAGCTGCGCCCCGCGGTTTCACCCGCGTGAATATCGGGATAAAAAGTACCTAGTCTATATGTTAATCCTGGTTGTCAGCTAATTCTATACAAATTTTTTATTAAAATTGGTCCAGCCGTTTGAGCGTGAAGAAGTTACAAATATATAAACACACACACTCACAAACTTTCGCCTTTATAATATTAGTGTGATTTTATAGTTCGTTCTTTATTACTCTAATGAAGTAATGACTGAAAGGTTACGATTATCACATTTATTCACAAAGTTTTTGTAGAAACGATGGATGGATTTTGTGAAAGATAATACATATAGCTGACCTAGATTTCGGTTAATAGAGATGTATTGAAGAAAACATGCTGCGTCGACCGCAAATAAATTGGGATGGATGCAAGAGGGTGATGATGAGGTATTGTAGGCTGGCCTGCAATGGCTGTCAATATGCTAACCTCCGAATCCACTCGGGTAACCACCGTATCCTGCTCCCGGATACCCCCCATATCCGGGTACACCACCGCCGTATCCTTGATTACCGCCGTATCCTTGATTACCGCCGTATCCTTGATTACCACCGTATCCTTGATTACCACCGTATCCTTGATTACCACCGTATCCTTGCCCAAAGCCTCCTGGTGCACCTCCGTGGCCACCATTATAGCCATTGTAACCCTGGTTATAGCCGCCCTGGTTATAACTACCCTGGTTATAACCACCCTGGTTATACCCGCCCTGGTTATAGCCACCCTGCAAACCGGGTCTTAGCAGCCCATAGCCTCCAGTACTCCGCCTCTGTCCATCTATGATGTCATTGCTTGTGTCCCCCACTTTTTGAGCGACGGTCACGGCCACAGCACATGACAGGAAAATTATATTCTAAAAAAGAGAGGAAAAATAAATCATAATTAATTCTCGTTGCGTTTAATAACCTTGATTTAGTCAGTTTTGTTTATAAGTAAAACGATGGAGATGATAATATTATTTGGGGTTATTGATGCGTTTAAGGTATATTGAGCATTTATTTTGAAGAAGTCAAGAAATCATCTTATTGGACTGCGTAAAATCAGTCAGAATATAATCAGTCATACCTCTAGGTATATTTCTCTACTCATATTATAATAATCACTCAGGTATGTAGGTACCTATGTTTCAGTTTATACCTGCCTACAGGTAAATGAAGCCCTTAGTCAGCCTATAAAGGGGAAGGTATCTCATATAGCATGCTCCTAATGTTAATACCTAATACTTACCTATTTCACAGCGTTATTAGGTTAAGTAATGTCAAAATAACTGCTGAATTAATTAGCCTGATGATAGGTATTTCAAAATAAGATTTTTATTTTGATTCCCTCCATATTTCATTTGCAATATTATTGTTACCTAAAACACATTGCTCCAACAGTTAATTCATTCGTAAATGAGAACAAAGGCACATTGCTCAATGTACCGAGCAATTTAAACTAAACTTAACAATGCATGTCTCTCACTCCTCTTCCCTAAGTTTTCGTGTAGGTACCAAACCGAGGCTAATTTCGTTTTACAGAGATGTTCTTTGTTTCCTGTCTTACATAATTTTCTGTCTTCCTATGGTTCCAGATTAAAAAATAACATTACAAAGCATCACGTCTGTATTTCCAGAAAGGTTAGTCAGAGAGGTGTACCTATAGTACACTCACATTTCGCATGTACCTAATTAGGTATGTAATAGGGGGCCTATTGCCATCAACAGGGCACAAATATACTCCGGGCTGCCACTGAGAAATTGCTGAAAGAATAAATAACCTACTTTGCCCGCCCTGGGAATCGAACCCTAGACCTTATGCTCGGCAGAAGCACTAGCGACCACTAGACCAACGACCCAGGAGACAAGATAAAAAAAAATACACCTTGGCAATCTGCGGAGCAGTGTCGTGTTTAGTTATAGGTATTGGAACATTTGGAACACACAAGGTGTAAAGCAAATAAATTTTATCGACCACTGCCGCTTTCAAGAATATTTAGATTTATCAACACAATTCAGGAGATCAGAACACCTACCTAGATAAACCAGATAGGTACCTAACCTACCTAAAAGTATAAACTTACCAAAAATAAGTTATAAGTAGGTATCGTTTGTCACTTTAATTCATTATGAAACTCGAGAAACAAAAGACGGTGATGCAAATCTTATTTTTGTACAGACGCCAGCACATCAACCTACTACAATCTGTCAGATTTCTGTAATAGATTTTCAACTTTATCGCTAAAGCATAAGGTTCAATGTTGATTGGGAAAATTTGACAGTTAGGTGTAGGTTGATGTGCTGGCGTCTATACCTTAACTTATAGGTATCCTATCTTCAGGCAGGGGTGATGAAAGATTTGATAGGTACTACTCCCGCAGACAGGCGCGACGTGAATTGTAGAACGCTTTCTATGAAATTTTCACAGAAATAATTCTACTATACTCCATTTGTTCAGGTAATTAAATAAAGGTAAACAAAAAAACCACGTTACGTGGTTAACCGAATAGACGTAACACCAGTCAATTGATGGTTAGGTACAACTGTGACGTAGCATGACAACTGAATAGACTTTATTATGTTTGTTCAGTTAACTAAGTCACATGGTTTTTGTTTACCTTTATTTAATTACTTAAACAAATGGAGTATAGAGTCGCGACGCGCCTATATCTGCCCTCTATTACCGCCACCTGTAGGCTACTTAGGGAGGTAATTATTAGGTACCTAGGTAGGTACATTTGTAAATACCTATCACTCCTAATTCTATCTATCTACAAATTTTTTTTTTCTCAGTGGGTACTTAATCGTTTCTGCATGCATTGGCGACACAGCTTATTAACATGTTAAGTAGTAACATGTGGTTTAATTATAAATAACAGAAATGACCAATAAGATAAAACGTGAGTGAGAAGAAAGACTAATAATTGGACGATATAATATTGCAATAGTTATGCAGCCTATTTATGAGACTAATAAATCTGACGATGGGTAGGTACCTATGTTTTGGTCCTTCCTGTGGTCTTTAGTCCTACCTAATCTGCATTCGCGATTTATTTGCCAAAAATGTAATCAAATATGATTTTATGGAAAAACATCTTTAAATCCTACACAAAGTTCAGTTTACGCAACAACTTCAAACATTTTTATAACTTTTTCAATAGTGCTAGCCACTCTGAAATCAATAAATTTGTTTAACTTGAAATACTTAATATTATTTTGAAACATAAGTTTGAAGAGATTTTATGTTCGTTTTTTAATGCCATACGTAAATTGGTAATTAGGTACCAAAGCAATGAGGTGTACCTACGGGTAGTCAAGCACCTTACCTTGGACTTATATTTTTTAAATTCGAAGTACTTACAATATAAGTTGTGCCTACCATTCTTTATTCCATGCCTACCACGGACTTTCTTCTTGCTCTCGCCCGAACTTGCTTTTGTTGCGAGATTAGCAGTTGGTGAAATGTTAATCTAGCAGGTACCGCCTATTAAACTAAGTGCCTTACCTACTTAATATAATCTAATCTAACTAGCCTGTATTGTCCCACTGCAGGGCAAACGCTTCCCTCTCCCTTTTCCACACAATTCAGTCTTTTGCTAGTGCCGGCCAGTCATTTCGGTAGGAGTCAACCTAGTCCAGCCATCTTCGTCTTAATAATAATAATAAATCCATTTATTTCGGACAGAGTCCATATAAGTGTTAGTAACCATTCGTCTTAACCAATCGGTGTTTTTTTAGCCCAATTCTCATCTTCAACCTACTTAATACCGTGTACTTATTATATTTTTTTGTTGTATCGTAAACGTCACTGGACTTGATCGTTTGAAGATAACCTATCTACTTAGTTACTTTGGTAACATTGAAACTAATAATAGAAATATATAGTCAAACATAGCTTTTCTATTAACATTTGGATAATGTTCACTTATCATAGAATCTGTAAGAATACGCCTGGCGCCCAAAGTGATAGCTAGGCGCCATACATATCTAAGTAATGATAAGTTTACATGGGTTCAGAAATATCTACTTAGTTATCAGGAAAACATACCTATACTTCTACTATTTCGAACAATATAATTATTGCCTACCAGTGGCACAGCCTACCTACAGTGACGTTTGTCATACCTTAGGTATAGTAGGTCTGAATGACTAGGTACGTGTTTTGTTACGTAAAAAAAAACAACTGCCGGCGGAATGATCACAGTTTTATGCCAGTCCCGAACTATAATGTATTACAATCTAATTACTAGATATTCAAAAAAGATAATCATATCAAGATGATTGAATACCCAATTCGGAAACGGATAGCATCTTAACAATCCATAAGATAGAAGAGATAGGTTAATCTAATATCTAATCTATAAGATACATCAATTAATAATCTAAAATAGAAACCGCTCTAATTATCTTAGATTTTAGATTGTACGTTTTTTATTCAAAAATTATTTGTTATATTATTTTTTTGAAATGAAAATCCTAAGCGCTAACGTGGGAACCTGATTACGAGTTTTTTAAATAATATACCTACCCATAGAAATATTATATCTCTGAATATTTATCTAAATTACTTAGGCCCACTTGCGCCAAAAGTTGAGTTAAATTGGGTAACTCCGAGTTTAGTAACTCTGGGTAAAAGTGTAAAAATTTTAACTCTAACATTGTATTGCGCCAGGGGAAATTAACCTTAGGTTAACTAACCTTTTGGTTTTTTATTTTACGCTGGTATCATTACAGAGTATTCATTCTATTATATTATCCGGCAAAATATGAATGAGCGAATGATGACCGAAACATGTATACTTGTCTCTTTTGCGCTACAGTATTTTGTATATAATTATCTCCTTACTTGAACTTGACACCGACTTTTCATTTTGATCATTTGTTATTTGAAATTAATCATTGTCATTTTCACGTTGCGCGTTAGAAAGATAACCTAAACGAATTCTTTTATCACAACTGTTTATTTTCTTCCTTAGAGCACGGATTTCACGCCGTGTAAACGCGTAGTATTACATATTTTATTAGTCCGTGTTTTGGACAGTGATTTAATTGTAATATTTGTGTTTGTGCGTAAGTCGCGAGCATGGAAAAGAAAAACCGTTTACGAGGGCCTAATTTCACAAAGAGTGACAGTATATTGCTGTGTATAATAAATAACTTTAAAGATATCATAATAAAAAGAAGACGCTTTCTTTCTTTAGTCGAAATCTTCTATGAAAAGCTTTGTCTCTTTGTATGTTAAAATAATCAGACCGTTCTGCAATTGTTCTATTAAAAAAGTCCGAACTAATGTATTCGATAATTTCTTCGTCATCATCAGAAAACATTTCATTTATCATAATTGTAATCTTGTTTTAATAAAACTTCCAACCGCTACGAGTAGTCTCTATTCTCTATAGTTTGTTGTTACAAACGAACATAACCTCAAAGAAATAATTTTGACATTACTAACCCGGAATTAGTGACGTAACCCTCCAACATTGCTGGGTTAAAAATTTAAAAATTTAACTTTGAGTTACCTACTAACTCTGAGTGGCGCAAGACGAAATTATAATTTAACTCTAGCGTGGACGCTAACTCTGAGTTAATTAATATAACCCAGCCTGGCGCAAGTGGGCCTTAGTGTATTTTTTTTATTTGTATTTAGTTTTCATTATTTTTCTATTTTACAATGTGCCAGGTTGTTTTCTGCTTTTATAGGCCCATCAGACTGCCAGCGGAGATACCTTTGCCGATATGAGACATGCAGTAGAGCTAACTTGTTTTTTCTTTTTAAATTTGCCTATGTTATCGTAGACACTGGCCGAAAATATAATTATTAAAAAAAGTTAAAATGCTACATAAAAAACTCTTTTCACTTGTTACACGAAACGATATACCTTGTATTTTCTGGAGGACTCAATTCATAAAAAAATGAGAACTATATTCACTGCACTATTTTAAATAAATAAAAAATCGCTCACCAATGTATTCATGATCACTGCGATCCGCACTACACTGTGATCTGGTTAACAATGATCATGATCTGTTGATCTCTGCATTTATATTCTCACTTCTCGGTGGTTTTTTGTCATAAACGAAGACGGATAGTCAGTTTTAATTAATGCGGTTGTTATAATGTTTGTATACATCTTTTGTTTGTTTGATCTAACGGATGTTACGTGCAAAATTGACGGATTAGTGGCGCGTCTACATGGAATACGATGTCTTTAATCTGAATAAGGATTAAATTTAAAATGTTTTCTATAGTAACCTACCTACTTAAAAAGCAAATGATTGGAATTAATATCATCTTCATTCTCCTGACGTCATCCCAATTTATTTGGGGCCGGCGCAACGTATCTATCGTTTTCTTTCATGGGTACCTACTTCTCTATTAGTCGTCATCTCGGTATTCACCCCACTTTCTTCTAGCCATTATGGCTAGAAAGGGGTTGGCTCTTACGTGTGAATTGTGAAAGACCAAAGAAACGATGGATTGACCATGTGGTTAATCCATCGTTTCTTTGGTCTTGCCCTACTCTTATACATAATGTATAGCCATATAATGACCGAGATCGTTAAAATGATCTTGTAATGTTTAGTATCGTAATAATAATAAAAGGTCTTTCTCAATTTAATCGGATTAGCGATAAGACCAAATAACAGTAATAACTATATCAAGACTTATTCGACTAAATTATATCATTTTTCACTGGAATCAGAATTCCTTGACCCACACAAATTCTGTGAAAGAGACTGCAATAAACAATCACCTTATATATTTTATAGGAATTTTAGAATTATTTGGTGATAAAAATAACTACGGGTTTATAAGTATTTACGTACTTACTTATATCATGAATTCATGATATTGTTATAAATAGATAATTATTAGGTATTGCGATGATTTGTATCTGGAATGATAATAAACCAAGATAAGAAATACTTATGGTTCATATTTGAACGGGATCTTTGTCACTTTCGTTTTTCCTGTGTGTTTGTTGACGATGCCTTAGACTTGATGAAATCATTATCGAAGAGCGAATGGAGGAAATAAATAGAAAAGTTAGGAAGTGATTTGTTAATTATCTTAGGAAGTTATTTTCTTGTTTAGTTACTGGTATTAGAACTTAGTTGTGAGCGAGTTTGTTTATTTATTCAGTTATTTTTTTCAAGAACAGATAAGATTTTGATTATGATTGCCTTATAATTTGATAGTTAGTTAAATAAGAGATAAAATAATAAGGTAGGTATCGTCATGTGATTTTACAGTGATTTCCTTGTGTGAAAACGTAATAAAATTATATTATTATTTATTCATTAGATAATTATTTTATTGAATAAAAAGCGTTTAAAAAAAAAATTGCAATGGCAACTCATAAAACTTGTCATAAAAATCTTAAAAAAAAATACAAAATGGAACGTGATTCAAATTTTTGACAGATAGCAAAAATTGGCGGTGCGCTATTTTGAACGCAAATTCATTTGTTTTTTTTTTCTAATTAGATAATCACGTTGATAGTTGTGTGAATTAAATAAAGTTGCTTCGTAAGTGTATTTTTGATGTTTAAGTGTGGTTCGTACTTCATTTCACGTTGACTTTGTGATTATAATCTCCGAAGACACGTTACTCGGCAATCGCCAGTTCATTCACCAAGTTTGGTGATATCTACGGCAATGGATCTCGTCAAAAGGTCCATTTTCATAGTAAGTAGAAGGTTTGCAGACGTTACTGCAATTTATACCTAGATATAAGTACCAAATAGGTAGGTATCTATTGATACCATCGAGCATAATATCTTAATCACACAGATTTCTATCATAGGCATATCGTAGATAATCAAATGACTGCTCATTTAGCCAGCATGGGCCATTGTGTACACGACACTTAATAACCTTAGCTAACAATTATTCGTAGGTATTGGATTTGCGACTTAAATGCAGAAGAGAAAGTTCTGAGTCATGACCATGAGCCTCAAGGAATACTTACAAACGATGAACCCGTTATTAAGTATCATCACGACCAAATTCCTTCGGGGATAGCAGAATTATTAGGTAAGTGACTTTAATAATGTGGTGGATTCCCGAATTGTTTTCTTACTAACCGTGAGTTTTAGCAATGCCTTATTTTATTTGCTTGCCTTGCCTTGCATGGCTTCGTCGAGATTAAAGTAGGTACGGCGAACGTCGTGTTTCTAAAGATTTAAAGAAACTCTTATGCGTTAAAATTACGGGGACTATGCTTTACGCTTATTAGGAAAGATACGAGAATGAATAACAGATAATCACGTACCTACAACGATCATCGAGTTAAGCAGTAATTAGTTCCGTATTCAAGATAACAGATGTCGCTACGCGCCACGAATGGACTATCAGATAATACTAGCATCTACATATTTAACCCGAAGAGGTAATGTGTTTGTAGTCTACTACAAGTTTAATTTAATTATAAGTAAGGCAATTTTAGTATAAGTACCTCTAGGTACTTATACCTACTAAAATCACCGGACACCTATCGTGCAATGCTGATTATTTCGATGGACATAATGTCACGTTAATTGTTTTGGCGTGTTATACTTACTAATTAGTGATATTGATAATAATCACCATCTTTCTTGCTTGACACGCCGTCGGGTAATAGGAACCTCATCATCTGCCTAGCCTTTTCCCAACTATGTTGGGGTCGGCTTCCTGTCTAACCGGATGCAGCTAGATACCTACCAGTATTTTACATGGAGCGACTGCCTATCTGACCTTCACAACCCAGTTACTGGGTAGTCAGGGTACCTAATACGTTACCTCTTGGTAAAACTGGTTGTCAGACTTTCGGGCTACTGACGACTCCTAACGACTGTCAAACATCCACGAATGACAGCTGGGACCAACGGCTTAACGTGCTTTCCGAGGCACGGCGGGGTCTTGGTATGTGAATATGGTCACTCATCCACGGACCAACCGCGGCAAGCGTAGCTTAACCTGGTCGATCAACCTGATGCGGCTGTATTACTTAGCTACAATCGGGTAATAGGAGCCTATCCTTTAAAAAAATACAGTTTCCTTCAACGACGACCATGGAGGCAGTAATTGCCAGATATCTTTTGTACTTTTCGCTATATTACGTAATAAACCATTGGTACATTAGGCCACACACCAGTGGTGAAAAAAATAAGTTTAAAAAGTAAAACCCGACTACTGAAAAGGACGATACAAGAAAGTACCTTCTCGTGGTCGCATGCCACTGTACTAACATACTTATAAGCTATGGTAGCATGCGACCACGGGAAGGTACTTTCTTGTTTCATCCTTTTCAGTAGACGGGTTTTAGTTTTTAAACATATTTTTTATTTAATTATTTTCGTGCTTATTTCAGTAATATTTATATTTTTGACATGTGCTAATTAAGCCTTTTCATTTGATACCTAACAAGGTACCATACCAATATATATATTTTTAAATTCTTTACTTTGACTCCTCTAGAGGGCGCTATATTGAATTTAGTGTGACGTCATATAGCCTATAACCAGCGGACAGTCAAGCCGCTTCTAACGATACCTAATTTGTCAAATTATTATAAGTACTTTTGAAGTTATGAGAGAACAGATGAACATACATAGGTAGTACTTACATACATACATACCGGTCAAAATCATAACCCTCCTTTTTGCTTCGCCGTAGTCGGGTAAAAAACCAAGCACAAGCTGGCCTCGTATTCTATTGAAACCGTACTACAATAGGCCAGCCCAATTTCAAAGTGTTTCCAGCGACGCCGAAGTGCTTTCGAAAGCACACCAACCTAGCCGAAATTGTCAAATTTTCACAATCAACTTTGAACCTTATACTTTAGCGATAAAGTTGTAAATCTATTAAAGAAATTTGACAGATTGTAGTAGCTTGATGTGCTGGCGTCTGTACCTACTTAACACGAGTCCGCGTTCAGACTATACACATTAGCCCAGTTGGGATTCCCTACAAGTCAACTATACCCCACAAACGTGCGCAATATTACTAACCCATTATAAAATAATGCATCAACAACAATGACAATAATAAAGTGTGAATATCTTATTCGATCCTTGCGCCACCAATTATCCTTGGACGTTATGGTCACAATACTCTAGACAGCTATTTATTCTGCCTTAAACGTTATAGTATTGTTGAGTCATATTTATTATGTCCTAACGTTAGCTTCCGGATCATTCATTTGTATACGTAGTAATTAAAAGTTACTATAAGGCAAGGAACTGTGTAATTTGGTTAGAATAGACACTCAGTAGGTTGTTAGTAGAACGTAGAACGCGTCGAAGTTGATTTTCAGTCGATACTAGAATTATAGTTTAGTATATGGTAGGTAGGAATTATTTATGGTAAGTGACAGTTATACCTACATATTCCCTTGCTATGGCTACAGATTGTGGAAAGCCTTGTAGAGAACCAAGGTTTTCCTTTTAGTTATTGTATGATTATACATATTTCGTGCGGCCCCAAAATATGAACATACTTAAATTATATCTACCCATGTTCCAAGGAGACGCTGTACCATATTATCATTATAAAAACAATAATAAAACATAAACGTTTGTATTGTATTGTATGCATGTGTGTGCCTGTGCACGTAATTAAATATTTATACTAATTACTAAACTGTGGTAGACAAAATATTTTTTGAAAGTAGAGCTCACATACCTACCACATTTTTTCGTTTGCAATGTAAAAGAATTATAGCACTTGTTTATTGAAAAAATAGATTATTATTGTTTTATTTATTTACGTACTTTATTTGGTACGCAAACAAAGCGACGGTGTAACAAAGGGTGATTTATTAATACGTATGACATAACAGGCGTTGACACCAAAATGTGCCTGTACAGAATGATATTCAAATATGAATTAATAATATTGAAAATAAGTGAAAGATACATAATTAATATTGTTTTTAAAACCCATAACAGCTAGTCACCTACAACATGCTGGATAAACATAATTATTTGTGATCGTATATTATTGATAATTTGTATATCAAACTCGATTACAAACTTCTTATTATTACAACTTTATTCGTTTGGTTATTCTTGAAACCCTAAATATGAAAAAGTATACCTTCTTAAGTGAAACCACTCTGATGGTAGTATTTAGGTACATAGGTAAGTGAAAATGCCTTCATAAATATTATGTTGGTAATCCTAGAGTCCTAGAGTAGACATAAAGTTGGACTTTACCTAACACGTGATCAGATTTATTATGATCGTGCAGGTTGTTTTTCTTTACTATTTGCAGATATCGATAAACTTATGATTCGTATCTAGGTACCTAATTATGAATAAAGAGATTGGAATTTGACTAAAAATTAAATAAACAATTGTGAAGAGTTCGGAAGACTAAATAAATTAATTTCACTTCTCTGGCAATTTGACGATAGGTAAAAGCTCGGCCAATTCGTACATTAATTAGGTAATGCTTACTTATGCTTGCTTTTATTTGAACCTTTAATCTAAACAGCTGCTAATCACTTCATTCCTTTATTTATCATCATAATAATTCATGACAGTTACAGGTGACCTCGAGGGTAAACCCTTTAGCAAGAAAATCGATAACACGCTATCTAACACAAATCTGGTCAATACCAATTATTAATTTTAGACGTGGATTCTAGTTAATTCTGTTCTTTTATTGTTAGGAGTATGTAACGATCGTAGAAAAGAAAGAAAGAAAGAAAGAAAATACGTTTATTTGCGGTGAACATGACGCAAAAATGAACATAAACACAAAACTAAAATAAAAAAAAAGAAAGTAAGGGAAACATGCGTCACATCCACACAAAACGGCTATCGCTCAGCATTATGCTGGCGAAGCAGGTGGCGTTATATAGTGTCTGCTTATCCCCACGGGAAGAAGGTGTGTGTTTATGTGTGTATGTAATATGTATGTTTTATTCATTGTTCCGATAATAATTTGTAGATTTCTTCAAAATATAACTTACTTACGTTTTGTTTTACTACATAGGTAATATGTTCTTATCTACAGCTGGCGAAAAAGCCGTGATTTCCTCTGAATTTCTACGTTATTGTGAAGCAATTTTTCATAAAGGATTTTTCCTGGCGATACCATCTTCGCGAAGGCTTTTCACGACGTAATTTTCTATTTTATGACATCCATTCCAATGCCCATTTTGGCGTAACGATCGTCTGACATTCTCTTATTGACTTGAGCAGTACTTTTAATCTCTATTTCCGCTTTCGGATCAATAGCAGATGCTTTTTTAAATGTTTTTTCGTGTAGGTATAAATCAATTTCCTTACCATTGCTCCATGATCATAATTACGGTGTCTAAAATACGTGTGAAGCCCAAACATTAGACTTACTTTTATTGTAATAACCTTTCCTTAATATTATCAGTTTACACCTAATTCAGAACCAACTTGCCTATAAATAAGATGTTTCTAAAATACATAAAACATCCGAATATCACAGAAAACAAAAGAGGTGATTAACTAAAAGCAGATAACGGACCGGACAGCCAATCCGACAGATCGTGACGTATTGTAGTCGCGTGTGATTGGCTAATGCAGCAGGGCTCCGGCCACCGGATTAGCTAGCGCAATTAGCAGCTTAGTTCTTATCTGGTTAAGTGTACCTATTCAATATTCATAGAGTCATTACAAACACCATGTTTAATAGCTAAATGTTGCGTAGCACTAAAGGTTACTAAATGTGCTAGAAGGTATACCTATTTTCCTTTTACTACTACATTTTTAAGTCTTATTAATATTAGGTACTGACTATGGATCTCTGTTGAAAATATAGAAAATTCATTCAATTGAGTCATTCTTAATATCCATTGCAGTTTAGGGACCTACGCTAGTGTTTGATTCAGCAATTTTATCAGATGAAATATAAGGCTTTGCTAAAGCTAACTATGGCAGTCAGCAGTGTAGCTTTATTTAGGCTATTATGTATGAGGTTTCCAAAGGAAAAACCAAGTAGATATTTGTGTTTATAACACCATGTAAAAATATACTTTGTAATGCTTTCCAGCGTGTGGGTGCCTATTTTGTTGTTAGTGCAACCTGCCCCCATTGTGCTTGTAAATCACTCGTTTCCTGTTGCTACTCTAAAATAACATATTTTATTGCTTTTTACATTTTCTCAGGGAATTTTCTTTCATTTTTTGAAGCGGAAAAATGTTTCATACCAATATTCAACATGAAACTATTCAAAGAAAGTTTTATAACTATTCTTTGGCGAATACGCAGTTTGTATATTATATGTAAGTATATTGATTATCAACAGAAAATCCATTTCATTTGCATTATTATTTTTCAGTAGAAATATAGACTTTTAAATTATTTTAAAGTCTTTTTTACGTTATGTCAATGATATGCGTGTGAAGCATAAATTGGAACTGCAAATTTTTTAAGGTGTACGAAACTCAATTCATGATGCTCAATAACTGGTGAAATCGGCTTTTTTATGAACATAAAGAATTTTACGGTTTCTTCATGGTTACGGATCTCTAATACGCTGGGCCATCATTAAATAACAATAATATCAAAAAACACGTTCGTATTTACAACGTTAAGTTGGATTATTCGCATTAACTCTCTGTTTCTAGGAATCATCAATAAGCTGTAACGGATATCGCGATTACAATTACCTATCAATGATAAAATTGGGCACCGGACCGTAAAATGTAGTCGTGTACACTCCAAAATACTAATTTTACAAGCATATTATAAAATAAAGATACTAAAAACACTTGTTGCCGATACCGGTCTCATTTGAAAACTTTACGCATTGCTTCCTTATATAAATTACTTAGATTTAGATGTCATTACCCGCATTACCTACGAGTATATCCTTTAAGGTTAAGGTCTAATATGAGATAAGTAATGTTTGTAATGTTATGATTTCTTAGAATTTTGATTCAGTTTTTATAATATGTTATAATTTGCAAGGTCGTGTGATAGACAAGTTAATTAACTTGTCCATCAGACGACCTGTGTGTGTTATCTGTTGCGTATGTTTTGATACTTCATAATCATCATAATCAGCCTATAATGTGCCCACTGCTGGGACACAGGTCTCCTCTCTGTGAGAGGGAGTGGGCCGTAATCCACCACGCGGTCCCAGTGCGTGTTGGTAGATGTCACATGTCTTCGAATTTTTGGTTCTAGCCGGTTTTCTCACGATGTTTTCCTTCACCGTTTTGAGAGCAGTGGTGATGAAATAATTTACACAAAGTAAAGCGCCTGTCTGGGTTCGAACCTACGACCTACAACTCGTAAGTCGCGGCCGTTACCACTTGGCCACCACTGCCCTTACTGATACTTATGATAAACTAATTCTAAAACATTTTTGATATAATTTTTCGAATTTCTCACCTGTATTTCTCAAAAGATTCGGCAGTGATGTAAAATCTTTTGCAGTTATATCTATACAATGGTACCTAGATATGCTGTATGAATTATCATGTAAACTAATGAGTTTACATGGGAATTGATACAGCATACCTATAGCTACTGCTACAATTTGATAAGTTCGAGCGTATTCAGGAGTAGTTTCATTTATTTTCCAAATAATCCATAATCGATAGGTACTTAATATGAATAATTAACGTCATTCCGTTTTATCATTAGGTATTGCGGTATTGCTTACGAATCTAGTAATCGCGCAATCATGATTCGTACAGGTGACTCAAGATATGTAGGTAGGTACTTTTCTGGTTCACCTTTATTAACCTATTTGGTACTACTAAATAAGTCTAAAGGCCAATCACAACGTGTAGTTACAAACATGGCAGATTATATTTGCAACCCACTTGATTAAAAAGTTAAATACCTAATCAGTTTGCGTTAAAGGGCCCTTGTAAAAGTACTACTTATGTTTCTTGAACATTATTGGGTAATCAATTATTTGTCTGATTCCGCAACTTATTCAAATATTAGTAAAACATATTTTATAATAATAATTGAAAGTAAATTAATGCAAAGAAGTAATTTATAACGACAGGATAGGTAACGTTATTGAACTTGAAATTAATGAATTATGAAAGAAAAGACCCCATAAAATTCAAATGTTTATCATGACCCTGTAAGTAATGAAGGCTGGTTGCGCGTGCGCCACCTACCGCAGACTGCTTGTATTGAAAAGTACGTGACATTAGCTATTATTTACCTATGAATGGTTAAGACGTGCCATAGTGGACATTATATTATTGAGTATAAGCAAGGCCTTAAAAAATGTGCTAGGAAAAAATAACCTTTCCAAGATCCCTTACGAACGATAATGCCTACGAAAAGAGATGACATCTCAGCAACCTATCTTCCTAAAATATCTTCACATGGTGGAGTTTATACCAAATGCTGAGTATCTGCCCTTGTGAACGGTCTTTAAAATAATATGTACGTAGCCACATCAATACTCAACTGACACAACAATATCGTAATTACGAGTTGATACGCTTAGATACTGACGTCCAAACTTAACGAAAATTCCTGGAAAATTGGATTAGGTAGATTTTGTAGCAGGAAATGTTTTTTTTGGGCCAGCCAACACATGTTACACATGTTATCAACGAATTAAAACCTCATTGTAAATATTTTTGTTATCGTACATTCCAAATAAAATTTATGTTAATGTTAAATTATGTATCATCATCTGCCTAGCCTTGTCCCATCTATATTGGGGTGGGCTTCCAGTCTAACCGGATGCAGCTGAATACCAGTATTTTACATGGAGCGACTGCCTATCTAACCTCCACAACCCAGTTACTGGGTTATATGATACCCCTTGGCAAGACTGGTTGTCAGACTTTCGGGCTTCTGACGACCCGTAACGACTGTCAAAGATCCATGAATGACAGCCGGAACCAACGGCTTAACGTGCTTTCCGAGGCACGGAGGTCTTGATATGTAAATATAGCCACCCACCTACATACCAACCGCGGCTAGCGTAGCTTAACCTGATCGATCGACCCGTGTGGCTGTTATTACATAGCCACAAGCGCCACAAGCAGAATTAAAACGTTGAAGTAGTAACTTTTATGGTTCCTAAAAATCATTATCTAATGAACGAATTTGTTTCATCAGATCCGGGAAAATACACACGATTTACATATCTAATTTTATATCGGTTTATTGTTGTTGTTGAAATAGAGAGATTAGGAAAAAGAAAGTCTAATTTTTGTCACGATGATTCATGAGTAAAATACCTAGTATGTACGTTCAACAATGAAGATTCATATTTTGTTTGCGGATATTAATTTCTTACACGGTGTATGAGTGTGACCTATGTAATACTCACATATTTCAAATATTCTACACGTATTGCTCAATTGCAAGTTATTTTTGGAGCTTTTAAAAGCTTTAATAAAGTGGTTTAACAGCATTGAGGTAATAAAATGCCGTAATCGGTTCTACGAGACCATAACGCAGAATGGTAGTGTAGGTGGCGCTGCGGTCCTTCGGGTATCCGGACCTTAGCAGATATCTTTATTGGTGTTCTTTGATAATGTACTGTAAAGGTTGTCCACTAAAATCAACCTTATGTAGTGCAGGCTGGCTATAATTTAGCGCGGGTTTCATCCGAACATTCAAGCAAGTTTAGAACCGGGTTTTTGTTTAGGAAAAGACAGTGCTAGTTTAGTCGGCAATATGTCAGTCATAATAAACGTAAAGAAATTGTATCGTTGTTTGATTCCTTTCAAAGGGTCATCCACCCGACTACTTTATACGTTTATGTAAATTAAGAAAAATAAAAAAGCTTGTAATTGCCTGAGGTGAAGATGTGCGAAAAGTGCTGTCAATGTCTTTCTTTGATTGGATTGTCTGAATCTGAAACACCTTAAATTGTCCAGTTTTGTTTTAACTTAATATCGTCCATTATTATTTTATGCTTCCAACCAAGTTCCGCAAAATTACGCATCATGTTCTATGTTGTGGGGTTTAGTTTCCGCACTTAGTCCTTCTCGTGGATCATTGAGCGTGGGCCATGGCGGCCGTCGGTAGTTATTCCAATTACGCATTATTGTACGAAACTAATTTAAAATTGAACGATGGTGAAACGGGCGGTGAAATAAATGAAAATGTCTTTGTAAGTAGATATTAACGTATTACATAGATACCTAAGCACTTTAATATGCTTAGGTATCTATGTTGTTCCAAATACGATTTATGTATCGAACGAATAAGAATAAGACTTATATAAAATAATCTACACATGACAGAGGCCACATAGCTACGACGTTGACTTGCGCAATTTGCATGTAGGTAAAACAACAGTTTTGATAGTAGATCGTTATCATCTAAGATAATCTGGATTAAATCGATTTTTGATCGATGATATTGATAACCAATTTATTGATTTAATACGTAGATACTAAAACTATTACCTCAATAAACTACTTCTAACACGCCGTTTACAGAACAATAAAATAATTGGTATTATGTGTAAAGAAAATCCCCTATTCAGAGGCCATTTCTGTGGGAAGTTTTAGATAGATTTAAGGTTGTTGGATGGTTGTTCAAACTGTGCATTAGTCATGGGAGTAACTCAATTTATCAATTTCTACCGACTAGACCTTCAGTTGGCAACTATATAGCTAACAAAATACTGAAATACACATGCTATTAAAAAGCAGGCTTTTTTCCTACTAAGGTGGGATGTTCACAAACAATATGCTCTCCGAGTGAGTGTGTAAATACTCATACTCTTTTCGTAATCCATGTGGTAATTGTATGCTGATTTTCAACTTTCAATAGCATGTGTAGGTACTCCAAGCTTTACGCTAAATACGCCTGAGAAGTTCTTCACAGTACCTACCTAATTATTATGGCTTCAAACTTACCTACTAGGTGAAGCATGCACCCACGGTAACCTACGGCAATCGGAGCAAATACATTCACCCAACAATTACATTTACTACTGATTTGCCTTAGGAACAGGTAACAAAGTTGAACGAATCGGTGAATACGTAGGTAGATACTATAGAAACGGAACTATTACCTGAATAGAATCCACTTAATTAGTTCCCGCGGAGGAAATGCGCCATCTACGAGCCCATTGTTCGTTTGCTCCCGTGATTTTTGCCCGGGACACTCCATGGTAGGGTTAACAAAAACCTTGTTGATATTTTAAGGGACAGGTAACGTTTTTTATTTTGTATTAGCTGACCCGACAGGCGTCGTCCTGTACAAATTTCAATAATTCATGCAAAAATCCCAAAGAAAACTAAATTTACAGTTTTCCGAATTTTCCCAATTATCCGGGCAACTTTTCAAAATGTTCTTTCCCTAAAAACATTATTTGTAATATATAACGAACATTTAAAAGAGATAATTAACCAAATCGGCTCAACAGTTCTAAATTATGCGCTTACCAACGAACAGCATTTAATTTTTATTTATCTACAGATGTTACTCTTTATGATAAAAGTGCTGTTTTATGTCGCAGGACATAATGCAGTTCTGCACTGTGTGCACCAATAGCTATTTTTTTTAACAATCCTGTTATAATTTAAATGAAATATTAGAAGCAGTTGTTTAAATTTTTTATTTGTTACCTACTCATAAGAAATATAGGTACCGGTAAAACCTGATATCCAAATAGCGATAATTATGATCGATTAAATTATCATTATTCAAATCACGAAATTGTACCTACATAATTTTCCGGGACTTTTCCTAAACCACATTTTACATGGTCACTCGCTTGCCAGTCTAGGTCCGGGTAGACAAAAGACACATTTAGGTTCATCCGGGCGCTCCCGTATAAGTAAAGCAAAAAACCCGGTAATTCTGTACGTTGTCGTATTGTTCTGTTTTATGAGTTCTTTGAAGCAAGCTTTGAAACTCGTTTTGTACAGAACAGAACAATATCAACCAGATATTGTTCTGTTCTGTACAAAACTAGTAAAAATAAGTTAATAAAATTAATAGTTAGGTATAGAAAAACGACGTAACAGGTGATTTCTTCGATAATATCTTAACTAGATCTAGAACCGTTCGCGGTTGCAATAATATGTAATAATCCTACAAATAATGAGAATACAGAATCGTAGTCATTCTAACAATAGGATTTTTCAAACCTATCTACATAGATACGTTTTACTAGCTCATGTATTAGGTTTTTGCTAACCAAAACACACTGAGCATACTACCCTAGAGCCCACTTATCAATAATAACTTACTGTAAAATTTCTAAATAAATACTTACTGGTAATTCTACCTTAAAGTATTTCGCGAAAACTCTCCATGTGGAGTATTTGCGAAGTATTTTACGGAAAAATAAAAAATCCTTCTTGTTTTGTAGCTTCCTATACGAGAAATGATCAAACCTAGAGCAAATACATAAGTAACTATAAAATAATATTGGACAGAGAAATAGTGTTATAAGATACTACCTACTCATATACCTATTGTGGTATAGTAATTTTATTTTAGGTGCATCGTGTTCACGTCTTCTTCCTATTGATATTTTCTCCATGAGTTTTGCTTCATATAGACGTTCCCTATTTAGACAGTGTGAAGAGTGCACGTCTATGTAGCTCAAATTAGTTTGTTTTAGAAGATGTTTCCAATATTTTTAAGTTAGATGTCATGCATACCTGTTATTTGCATGGATACTGAAATGCTAATTTTAGTTGATATTTAATTTGAATTGTTAGTGACTGTGCCGTTGGTGTGGTTATTATAAATAAATAAATAAATATTATTATATAATTATTGTACCTATGCAAAATATTGTAAAACATTTTAAATGAGTAACGGTGGAGTTTCTTGACCATTCTTCTCCATACGAAAACTACCTTTTGGAAGGGGCGACTAGAATCAATTCGATTTTTATAATTTTAGTAATTTTTTACGATCAAAAGTGCCTTTTATGTTTCTATTTGAATTAATTGCTTTGCCTTTTTGACTCCTATATTGAGGCCGCTCTTGATATGGCAATAAATTACATAGTGCGAACATCTATGTCAATTGTTAGTTAAGCTAGAAACTGATTCATTAGATAAACTAAAATAAAATCCCCATTTTTTTTAACTCTTCAATAGGTATAGTTTTTTAACTTTCTTCTTATTTTGGTGGAGGTGTTTTGGAACGAAGTATCTTACACACGTTATACTCTGCACACACGAATGAGATCTAGACCGTAAAAATATTGTTAATTTATTTCATTGTGCCTGTTATTTAATAAATAATATACATCGAAAGAAACTTGGTTCCAACCGGGTGTCCGACGCACGAAACATCTAGTCGTTTTTTTACGTATTTTTAAATTAAATAAAGGAACAAATAATTTCAGCGTGCTTATTATTATTATCAATCAGGATTAGTTGTAATGATGTATTAAATATTTATCGTTTTCTTAGTAAAAAATTGCAATAATCGTCTTATCCTCAGATATGCAAATAGGTGCATAAATAAATATCTGGATTATCGGTATTCGGATATAAACTTATCATATTAACAGAAAATAAAAGCCATGAAACCATAATGCACTCATTTTAGTGCTAGATAGAATTATACTAACTGTAAGTTGTTTCAACATCCTAATATTCTTCTATCGTGTCGAAATCGATCTATTACTGCTCTGTATATTTACTTCGTGATTTTTACCAACTAAATTACAAATCAGCAGGGTTAGTGATTGTATTCATGAAATACATCGTGTCATTCAATCGAGCCGTTTGAACTTAGAATTGTATTGATTATTTTAATGGTTAAGGATTAGGTACACAAGGTGTACCTACACATCAAGCTATACATTTCCAGTTTTAGCTGACCTCGTGGTATATAATTTACTGGTTACCGGTATTTCGTACAATCAGAAGTCAGCTTATACTGGTTATGTACCTATATCTTGATGTGCGTACACTGTGACATAATTTGGTAAATACATATTTGTTACGGGTACCTACGTCTAACTTGATTGTTAGGTTCCAGTACCATATAACTTGATACTGAACTGCTAAGAATTTATTCCGCAAGGTTTATTGGTATAAAATATATTCTTTTTTTTTTGCGATAAAACAACGTTTACCGTGTTGACCTTCGAAATGATCCTAATTTTCTTAATACACATGCTAAAAAAAGTTTTTTTTTTTTAAATACATTTATTAAATCATTATTGATATTAAGCAGTGGTGGCCCAGTAGTATCTGCCCCAACTTACGAGTTGTAGGCCTTGAGTTCGAACCCAAATAGGCACTTTACTTTGTGTATTTAATTTCATTACCACTGCTCTCAAAATAGTCAAGGAAAATATTGTGAGTAAACCGGCATGTCTTAGAGCCAAAAAATCGAAGACATGTGGTATCCATCAACCCGCACTGGGCCCGCAGGGTGGTTTATGGCCCACTCCCTCTCACAGAGAGGAGGCCTGTGGGAACATTATAGGCTGATTATGCTATATTGATTTAAATCAACCAATCTTGTAATTCAGGAACTAAAGTCAAAGTCAAAGTTTTTTATTTGTAAACATAGGTGTAAAAATAGATGGTGTAAAATAAAATAGGTACAGAGATCTCTATGTTTTGCCGTTAACGCCGTACAAATAGCATGTAAGCATACGAAATTACAATTTCGTATTGAGACTTTTCTTAAAAATAAATGACAAGCTACTTAATAGAGACATTTAAAATGTTAGAAACATAACAACATTTAATATTAATTATAATATTTCATATGTATTAGGCATTTCTTATTAATAGGTAAGTAATAATATATACAACTGAAAAACATAACTATAGATTATACAATGTGCATTTAAACTAATTCTGCACATATTTATCCACATATCTTGCATTATCTTCTAGGTATTCATTAATGGAATAATATGCCTTTTGAGTTAGGAAATTATTGAAATATTTTTTAAAATAATTTAGCTCGTGTTTTGCTCTTATAGGCTCCGGTATTTTATTGTACAATCTGGGTGCCATGCCTAGAAAACGTTTTGTGTAAAAAGCTGTGTTTTGTGTAAATAGCTAAGTCTTTGATTGAAGACAGTATCTACACAGAAAATCGTAAGAGCATACAGTTAGATGGTAACTAGCACTGACATACCTCTAATAATGAATAAAAACCAAATGCCTATACATTATAACTATATAGAATTTCTAACACCCAAGAGCACAGGACTTTATAAGCCAGTAAGAGCCTGTTTAATAAGTATCCGCGTTTAATGGCAGCCGCTGTCAAAAGTTATAAGTAGCGTTAATTCTTTTGAGAAATGTGTCGCCTAATTAAATATTTAAAAGAAAGATATTAGGCACTCAAACTCAAAGCATTTATTTCAATTAAACCATTTACAGGCACTTTTGAATTGTCAAATAGTCGGTCAGTTAGTCAGAAAGATGAAGCCAGTTGCACAATCCAAAACGTAGATTTCTATGAAGAAGAACGGGCAAGAAACTCCAAGGACACTCTTTTAAATCGAGATATTACAAAATCTTGGGTACATTATTCTTGTTGCTTCTATATGTGAAAAAAATTAAAAAAAAAACAAATTAAGAAACAATTGAAAATATAAGATTAAAAATAAGCCCTGACAGTTGAGAGATGACCAGTCTCAACGGACGGCACCCGTTCACGAACATGACACGTGGATCAGAACCATCCAGGTCAACCATTTTGTAGGGAACCGAATGATCCAACACACGCGCCACCATCAGTTATTTAAGTGAGCATGACACATTCTCAACTGCCATGCTCTTTCAAGTCAACATCATAATAATTATCATAATAAACGAAGCCATGGTTCTTACATTTTCAAAATTGAAAAGATGCTTATAAATTATACAAAACTATAGTTTGCAATTTATTTAATAGATTAATAAAAATTTTCACTTCCAAACAGGAAGAGATATTTAATACTGAAGTATTCAACAATTAAAACTTGAGATAGAAATCAAATAAAAAGGGAAGCATCTCTCAAAAACAATAAAAAATAGGGAAGCATCTCTTCCAAATATTAAAATTTTAACAAAAAACTGCCTAAGGAGACAGTTTCTTTCTGAATAGGAATGTCCTAATTTATTTTAGAGTACCTAGTCATGCAGCCCACACTGTTACATAAAAAATATTTTTGATGTCTCAGCCTGGATTCCTTTTGTTTGGTATAAATGGGTGTTGTAATAAAGCAAGCAGTAGTCATTTTTCTAGTGTTTGCAGGTCCAAATTCTCCTATTTCGATCAATCATATACCGCTGAGTCGCGGGAGTCCAATGTTGTTGAGGTAACTAGTCTTGCACCTTTTTCGTAGAGACCTAAATTACCGTTTTTTTACTGGGAATAAATAACTTCTCTCCAAAGAGTGATCTACATGAATCATGTTTCTATGTTGATTGAGTTATATCATTTAATCATCTAATTAAATATGGTTCTAATCAGCGGCAGCGTATATCTAACGCATTTTTAAGGCTTAGGTACTTAATACTAGCTTTGAGGATTATTTTATTAACAGTCGGTAAACAAACTGTGTCAGGTTGGAGTCACCTACACATTTGGGTCCAGCCCCCGATACAGAATAATCCACGAATAGAATGGGCTGCAACGCTCAAGAGTCCGCCACCAAGAAGGAAAGCTCTTACCTTCGGCCGCGAACTTTTGTCCAGTAGGTAGTAGGTATTTTCTCGCTGGGAGCTCCCGCGTCTGACGCTCTCGTTTTGATGATTGGGTCACGAACTGCACTTGATAATGTTTATTAGGCTTCACAGGTCACTAGAAGGTCTATATTCACATTTACACACGCAGATTTAACGAGGAATCCTTTCATTTAAGTTTTTATCGCGATCGCACGTGTTCCGTGCGCCGGTCAGTTGTTTCTCTCTGAGCCATCGTAAAATGGCGCTAGCAGTCCGGCTAAATACACGTCCGTGATTGGACGCGACGTATGAGCGCGGATTTGCGCTCTGCGATTGGTTCAAGCTCCTATCTCGGAAGGAGACACTCAAAACGCTGCGGTTGCCCATTCGATTTCCGTTGGATATTTATGATATTAAATTAAGAATTTATGATTATGAAACATACCGCCCACCAAAATACACTTGTGTATTTTCTTACTTAGAAAATAATTTAAAGAAAATGAGAATTAGAACCTAGATAACGAATGCACACGAAGTAAAACTAGGGTACTAAATTTACGATAACTAAATTACTAACGAATAACGCACTAATCGATAAGGTTTGGTAAAGGACACAGCTTTGCCAATGGTCTGGTGAGTGAAGAGCCATCGACTGTGCGAACGGTTGCAACGCGCACTACTCCGTCCGGGCCAGGGTGAAGGTTCTCAACTCTCGCAAGAGGCCAGTGTAACGGAACAGCGTTATCAATTTTAATAATGACAACCGATCCTACGTCTAATGGTTTCGAATTTTTGGTCCACTTTGCCCGTTGAGTAAGAGTATGGAGATATTCCCGTTTCCAACGATTCCAAAAAGTTTGTTGGAAACGCTGTATTAATTGCCAACGATCGAGACGATTTATGTTGATGGAGGTTAGATCCTCATCAGGAACGGACGTTAACGGTTCCAACGTTAAGAAATGACCCGGTGTGAGGACATTCAAATCATTGGGATCAGAACTCAATGGACAGAGGGGTCGCGAGTTAAGCATTGACTCGATTTGGACGAAAACAGTAGCTAATTCTTCGAAAGTAAGCGTTTGTTCGCCTATGATGCGATACAAGTGAGATTTAACAGATTTTATCTGGATTTCCCAAACTCCACCAAAGTGGGGACTAGCAGGTGGATTGAAACGAAATTCGATATTCTCAACGTTAGCAGCTGACTGCATGAATGAATGAAGCTGATTATTCGCGCCTACGTAATTGGTTCCGCAATCAGAGTGAATGATGCTAACTCTACCACGGCGACCAACAAACCTTCGAAGTGCTGCTAAAAACGCGTCTGTTGACAAATCCGAAACTGCTTCGAGATGAAGTGCTTTTGTACTAAGGCAAACGAATAAACACAGATAGGCCTTGCCGATTTTGGCACCGCGAAGTTTTCCTAGTTTGATACGAAAGGGACCACCGTAATCCGTACCTACAACAGAGAAAGGCTTCACTTGATTGACACGAACAGCGGGTAGATCACTCATATACGGTTCGAGAGGAGTAGGATTTGTTTTGTAACACTGTAAGCATTTCGACAAACAATGCCGAATAGCACGTTTTGGGCACAGAATCCAGAATTGCTGAGTTAAAAGGTACTGCACGGTATTAATTCCTGCATGGCAGTTTTCACGATGAAACGCCTCTATTATCAGGTAAGTGAGTCTCGAATCACGAGGGAGAAGGGCGGGGTATTTATGCTCAAACTCGAGCCCTGATCTCGACAGTCTGCCGCCCACCCTGAGCACTCCCTGTTCGTCTAAGAATGGATTGAGTTTACGCATTTGTTTTGATAAAAGAGTTCTGGCATGCAACTGTTGAATCTCGGTAGCGAAGCAACGAGACTGAATATGCTTTACAATAATCATGAGCGCGTTATGAAGTTGGGTCCGATTTGACACAGAATTAGAAATACGGGTACGTTTACTGCGCAGGAAAGCGATGAATTTTATCCACACGCACAAGAGGCGCTGGATTTTGCGAATAGATGAATAACGTTCGAGTAAGATATCTATGAAAGAAATTATCGAATCATCGTGGGTGAGTAATGAGTGTGGACTCTTTTCTTCCAGTTCAAGTGCGGTTTTATCCAACACTTTGTCATCACCAGACCAAGAGAGGACAGGATGGGAAAGCCACAAGGGACCCGTCCACCATAAACGATTGTTGGCTAGTTCTGACGGAAGTTGACCGCGCGAAACTATGTCCGCCGGATTATCTTCGGAAGCCACGTGATTCCAACGAGCATCTGGAATGACATCGAGAATATGACCAACGCGGTTCGCGACGAAAGCCTTCCAACGTGAAGGGTGAGAGCGAATCCACGCGAGTACGACGGTAGAGTCAGACCATGCAAAAACACCAGTGCAAGGAAAAACAGATGAATATAATTCCTTAACGAATTTTAGAAGATCAGCGAGAAGGACGGCAGCGCATAATTCAAGGCGTGGCAACGACGTAGATTTGATTGGAGCTACTCGTCCTTTTGAGCAGACGAAAAAGACCCGAACTTTTTCGTCTGCATCAATAGTTCGTAAGTATACTGCAGCACCATAACCGGTTTCGGAGCTATCTGAAAACCCGTGAATTTCACAAGATTTTGTGTTTTTTACAGAGACACAGCGAGGAATACGCAACGATTGTAAGAGAGGCAGCTGTTCGAGATAACGGTTCCAGAAATTAACGACATCCTCAGGAGGATCATCATCCCATCCCACATTGAGGACCCACAGGCGTTGTATCAAAACCTTGGCAACGATTGTCAATGGGGAGAGAAAACCTAAGGGATCAAACACGCGCGCGAGTTCGCTAAGAATGTTCCTCTTAGTGCATTTCCTCTGCTGTGGACTAACAGAAAAAAAGAAGCAATCACTGAATGGATCCCACCTTAAGCCCAGAACCTTAAGAGTAGGATTTTCTTTGTCATCTAAAGTGACTGAAGCCGTCAAGCAGTGTTCGGGTGGTAAATCAGCAAGAAGCTCAGGGGTGTTAGTTGCCCACTTTCGTAGCTCAAAGTTTCCCCTCCTGAGCAACTCGATGACTTCAGTTCGCGCCTGTAGAGCGGTATCAAGGCTGTCAAAACCAGTCACAATATCGTCGATGTATAGCGCAGAAGATAAAACCTTACTTGCAATTGGCAGATCACGACCTTCATCGGAAATCAGCTGTTTGATGGTACGGCACGCGAGAAAAGGAGCAGAGGATACGCCGTAGGTTACGGTGTTGAGCCGATATTCCTGAACGGGTTGTTCATTGTTAAAACGCCAGAAGATGCGTTGGTAATCGCGATCAGCGTCAGCAATTTGGATCATACGATACATCTGCCTCATGTCAGCGGTGAACACAACGAAGTGAATACGAAAGTTAAGAAGAATTTCTGCAATGTTCGCCTGAAGCTTAGGACCGATTAAAAGAGTATCGTTGAGAGAAGTTCCTGTCGCATCTTTAGCTGACGCATTAAAAACCACACGCAGCCTGGTTGTGGCAGAATCAGGACGAAGTACAGAGTGATGAGGAATATAATATTTTCCGGTTTTAAGCTCGTCGATCGGAACAGTACTCATGTGATCGCTGTCTAGATAGTCCTTCATAAAGTCCCTATATTGTTTGTATAAATCCGGATCTTTAATTAATTTCCGTTCTATTGAATGAAAACAGCGCAAAGCGGTGTCGCGAGACCCTGGAAAAGATCTATCGAGGTTTTCCTCCTTGAACGGCAAAGTGGTAATATACCTGCCTGTGAGATCGCGAGTGTATTGAGTTGCAAATATTTCTTCACAGCGTTCCTCGTTCGGAGTTAAGCGTCGAGTGGTCTCGAACGATTCTAGCTCCCATAAGCGTTTGACTTCTTCAGAGAGACAGTCGTCTTCGTTTACGAAAAACGACTGGACGTCAGCCCCGCCACCAGCACCGCCAAGCAGGATCCAACCAAATATGGAATTAAGAGCGGCGGGTTGCTGTGATCCTCCACCCACACTACCAGGACGCAATAATGAGGCGAAGATCTCAGCACCAAGAAGAAGATCGATAGGGCCAGGCAGGTGACAGTCCGGGTCGGCCAGTGGAAGACCCTTTAAATGATGCCAAGACGATTTATCAATGCGAGTAGAAGGCATTTTACCGCAGATGCTAGGTAAAGTGAGCGCGTTAACATTAAAGAGGTTCCGGCCGTTGACACCAATCTCAATCTCAACTGTTCCTGAAACAGCTGCAGAAGACTGTGCTATGCCGATGACACGGCGAGAAGTTGAATTATTAGGAACACCAAGTCGCTTAACGGCACGTTCAGTGATGAAATGTGCTTGGCTTCCCGAATCTATGAGAGCGCGGAGCAATTGAAAATCACCCGACGAGTCACGAACTTGAACTTTGGCCGTAGAAAGAAGCACCACAGACTTGTCGCCGAGACTTGTCAGTACTTGAACTTTATTGTCGTTTGAGGTACTCGAAGAAGGTTGGACGGATGAAGAAGCTACACTGTCAGGCTGATCCAAATGAAGAAGCGTGTGATGGCGCTGACGACATTTCTGACACCTGAAGATAGATCTACATTCCGTGAGACGATGAGAAGGTTTAAGACAGTTGTAGCACCAACGGTTAGTTTTTGCAGCCTCAATCCGTTCAGCGACGGGAATCTGTTCAAACCGTTTGCAATGGTTGACAGAGTGATTTTCTGAACAAACTGGACATTTAACGATTGATTGCGCCGATGATGATGAACCTGATGACGAAGTAGCGGGCTTTGACTTCTCTTCTGTGTTGGAAAGAAACACGGTCGTGGTCTTGGATTTTGACGGATGACCAGTTGATTTATTTTGAGTATGTTTCTCTTGACTACGATTGACAGAGGCTTTGGAGCGATCTTGAGTGGAGAAGTGTGTATCTCTCACGAGCGCTTCACATTTAGTGTATAGGAAGGTCAACAACTCCTTGAAGTCTGGTAGCTCTGAGGAGATATGTTTTCGTTCATAAGCGCACCGCGTTTGTGAATCTAATTTCGACAAAAAATGGTAACAGAGCACGAAATTCCATTCTGTTGTCGGTAATCCGAGACCTCTTAAAATATTTAAATTCTCGTTTGTAGTATCAAGAGCACGACGAAGTTCATCTGGCGCGTTAGATTTTATGTTTATTTCGAGTATTTCCTTCCAGCACGTAAATGCTAACTCACGGTTATCTTGGTATCTCTGGCTTAATGTCTGGTAGGCCTCGAGATAGAAGGTGCCTTCGGGAGGGTAGGTGCGGATGAGAGAAAGAGGGTCCCCAGAAAGGCTTGAAAAAAGATAATGCATGCGTTCAGCGTCCGATAGGGATTTATTACGATGAATTAACGAATTATAAAGACTATAAAATCTAGGCCATTCTTTTATGTTTCCAGAAAATGTCGGAATGTTGATTTTAGGTAACTTTACGTTAGACATGCAAGAGCGATCTATAACGGTTGAATTTGATTTAGATTCTCCTGCATTGTTAGGAACCAACTCCATATGAATACTCATGATATTGAAATAAGCCTGGTCGAAGTCTACTCGGATATCATCCTCCTGTTCCTCTGAATCGCTGTCCACAATACAGAGAATATCGGAATGTGCCTCTTCAAAGCTGTCACACAATTTCTGTACGACGGAATAATGAGCAAGAAACGCGTTCAATTGGGCAGGCTCCTTTTGGGCCAACTCAGCGACTTCAAGCGTCTTCCGTAAACGATTCAATGCGAGTGTACGCTTACGCCGCAAAACAGGTAAGTCCCTAACAGTTAGTGCAGGTTCATCATTAGCCATGATGAGCGATTTACGTTTCTTAGATAAAGGATCCGCTTTCGACTTGCGTCTTGTATTGTATGACATTTTTAATACGATTGAAAACCAACGATGAAATTATTATATTAATTAAGTAACTAATAAAATTAATTTGGTACGTAATAAAAGTTCCCTTATCACAAGATAAGATAAACGATGAAGAACGAAAGCGATAAATGAATTGTAAGTCGAAGACTTATCGATCAACGAATAAATTTTAACCCGCACACTAAGATCACAGTAGGTATAGCGCGAGTATATTGAAATATTAGACTGGAAACGAATAGGCACTATACAAAGGATTAGAAAACGTATTGTTGTATAGCACGAGAAGTCCAAGTCTAAAACGTATTAAACGATTAGGCACTATACCTACCACTTCACTAGGTCGATACGGTTCACGAATAAATCGAGAATACAATATTAAATGGGATTAAGTACCTACGGAGATCGGTATAATAACCTACGCGTGCGTATGTATCCAAAACAATTGAACGTGTTTTTACGATAGTGACACCTGCGGAAACTTAAATAAATAAAGCGGCGAGATTTGCACTTCGGGAGATGTTGCTAGAACGACTAGCCGATGGGAAGTGCAAGCGAATATGATTCTTAGGCTAATGGCTTTAAGGTCGTTTTTATAAAATCGACTGTCTATTACCTAAGTACGATACGATTGATTACCGCTTTAGTGTATTTTACGGATTATAATCTTGCGTGTGAAACGTTGAAATACGAAAGTTAAAAGCCTAGACATGAACACTAGCTCGGACGGACTAGGAGAAATTGGACGATTTTGTTCCGAATTCGAACTAATGATACGCGACTAAATTGAAATGCGAATTTACGTGACGTGGGACATCGAAAAGTATAACCAACTTAATTTAGGTGGGTTATACCAAATGCGTTTTTCGTTATTATTACGAACCAATGAATTTCTACACGACAAACACTAATGTAATTTAAAGAACTAACCAACTGTTGTATTCGTGTTCACTCCCTATGCATTCGAACAATAGATTGAATAAAATAAGTTTGGAATTCTCAAAGTACCTACTAATGTTTTTTTACGTAATGGTGGTCGGTTGAAGTTTGGAATTTGTACAATGAAAATTTACAACTTGTTCGGTTGTACTGCAAGAGATAGATATACCTAAAATTGTGTAGAAATAACGTTGTAGGGGGAATTAGACCGAGTTGAATGTTTTTAGATCTAAAGTTCCCTGGTTTCGGCACCAATAAAATGTGTCAGGTTGGAGTCACCTACACATTTGGGTCCAGCCCCCGATACAGAATAATCCACGAATAGAATGGGCTGCAACGCTCAAGAGTCCGCCACCAAGAAGGAAAGCTCTTACCTTCGGCCGCGAACTTTTGTCCAGTAGGTAGTAGGTATTTTCTCGCTGGGAGCTCCCGCGTCTGACGCTCTCGTTTTGATGATTGGGTCACGAACTGCACTTGATAATGTTTATTAGGCTTCACAGGTCACTAGAAGGTCTATATTCACATTTACACACGCAGATTTAACGAGGAATCCTTTCATTTAAGTTTTTATCGCGATCGCACGTGTTCCGTGCGCCGGTCAGTTGTTTCTCTCTGAGCCATCGTAAAATGGCGCTAGCAGTCCGGCTAAATACACGTCCGTGATTGGACGCGACGTATGAGCGCGGATTTGCGCTCTGCGATTGGTTCAAGCTCCTATATCGGAAGGAGACACTCAAAACGCTGCGGTTGCCCATTCGATTTCCGTTGGATATTTATGATATTAAATTAAGAATTTATGATTATGAAACACAAACATTTCTGAGTATTGACTTTTCCAGAGACTGACTTTACTGTTTATAGATACGATATGACTGTCAATGGATTTTTGTACCCTCGAGAGAGAACTTAACGAGGATACTATTTCTTTGTATATAGAAACAAAACCTTTGTCACTCACCACCCTCTAAATATATTAAACTGAAACGCATCCCCAATTCTGTATAACAAACAAAGCGTCCTAAGTGGGTGCTTAATTAAGAAATGCTGAAGTGTTTTGATGGTGGCACATTAATTTTATCTTGTTTTTCTGCTTTCGCGACCAATTATCTTGGTGAGTTCGTGGGGAGTGTTCGTTGGGAGTTTTAATTTTATTCGCTTGCCCCAATTATATTTCGCTCTGCGATCAACATTCATAACTACTATGTATTCAAGAACTCGATCGGATATTACTTACGTATTGTTTCTGTGACATTCTCAATGTCGTGTTTCTCAACTGTTTTGTTTATGATTTTACCCGGCGAATTTCATACCTCAGAATCAATAAATACAAAATGTATGAGAAAATTAATTATCTTCACTAATATTTTTCCGTGTATTTTTCTAATGTTTTAATAGTTCATCATCTGCCTAGCCTTTTCCCAACTTTGTTGGGGTTGGCCTCCAGTCTAACCGGATGCAGCCGAATACCAGTATTTTACATAGAGCGACTGCCTACCTGACCTCCACAACCCAGTTACTGGGTAATACGATACCTACCCCTTGGTAAGACTGGTTGTCAGACTTTCGGGCTTCTGAATACCCGTAACGACTGTCAAAGATCCATGTTTTAATAGTTATTCTGCTATTTGGGGCGGAGAACAATCTAACAAATCAAAGATCATAAAAATCGGTCCAGCCGTTCTTGAGTTACAAATGGTGTAACTAACCTGACTTTGTTTTATTTATGTTTATACTAGCTGACCCGGTGAACTTCGCACCGCCTCAGAATTAATCAATTGGAAAATGTATGAGAAAATGTTTTTTTTTTTCGTGAATATTTCCCATGTTTTAATAGTGATTCTGCTATTCGCGGTGGAGACAAATGCAACAAATCAAAGATCATAACAATCGGTCCAGCCGTTTTTGAGTTAGAAACAGTGTAGCTAACCCAACTTTGTTTTATTTATATAAATTTCTTGCTTCATTATTAAATGAATCATTTGTGTTTTGGTTGGAGTTAAGAGCTTGAAGTGGTTTCGTTAAACATAAACAGTATTAATGTACTGGATAACATGACTTATCGCTTCGCCTCCTGCGTCCTCTGCTCAACATGGGGTTTTCACATAAAGTATTACAAAGAAAATGAGTTTAGGGGAATAGTGCTAAGTATAAGCCTTACATATAATATAGCAATTGGATTAAAATTTTTTTTGGACGGACGGATCCAGATTTCCGTTAAGACCGGAACCATTAACTTTTTATTTTAATATGATTTAACATAAGGGGCTATCAAGGTCTTCTAGTTCCTTTTAAGTCGTTAAACTTAAATTCGAGCAGGTCTGTATTAGTCGCTTCAATGAACGGATATTTCGTATTAGTCAGGTTTTTGACCGTGAACCTTGGCGATACCCAAAAAAGTAAGTATACGCAGATTTTACGATGAACCTCGTACTCTCATAATATGACTTTTAGAAGGTTTTTTCGCGTCAAGTTGATATGACAGCTTACTTAGGTATTTATTAGACCACAATAGTATCAGTTTTAGAGTCTAAAACTTATCAAGGCCTAACCTTCAAGTCCATACCACTGTTATTGTATATTTATTCACTATAATACTGTTCCATTAGACAGCCTAGCCGTATGGTATAATGTATTTATTATTTTCGCCGGAGGGTCGGCGCGTGCGACCCTTTGCTTGTCACACTAATGCCACAGAGTGCCTCTGACTGACACATAAGGCATAGACAAGTAATGAGGTTACGTCTGGCGCTAAAGCGCGGATTAAATTAATATTTTATTTCATTTGTTAATATTTTACATAATATATCTATTTTATTATTTATTTATTTCTGTAACTGACCGTGACATCTCTGCGGGCCCTATCAGAATACCAGCGATGCGACATTAATATTTGAAATGTCGCAGCATCATGCTGAGATAAGAGCCTTTTGGCCTCGTATAGGACTTTCTATTTTTTTTTTTTTGTTACTTTTTTTTATATACTTTTGTTTTTATTTTTATTTATGATTGTGTTTAGTTTGTGATCTTCCTGTAGGTACGAGTCACAATAAATACTTTTTCTTTCTTTCTTAAGTAACATTTTTCTATAATAAATAACTCACTATATCCGAGTCCAATGGTAGAATCTCTTCGCTTATTTTGTGGTCGGCCTCTTCGCTTTGTTCCCCAATGCTCCTAATTTCCCTTTGTCCCAAGTTACGTTTACCGTAAAAAAACCTTTGCAGAAGAAATGTTCTTAATACTTGACGTTCTAAGCGTTAATTAAGTGACGAAGGAATATGAAAAAAGTCTGTGATACTTTTTAATATTTTTACGTCAATGACAATTTACTTTGTCAAAATTTAATTTCGTTTTAGACCGTTTTACCCATAGAGTTTTACCATTAAAGAAACAGAATTATTTGTATTGCAAAATATCCGTAAATTAAATTAGTGAAAGTCGTCACCGATTTAAAAGGGTTCTCCATAAATCGTAAATGATGCATATAACATATGTATATTATGTAGGTATGGATGGAATAAGATATTGTGTCCCAAATTTTTTTTTTATAAGTATGAGGAGTATTTTACCATATGGAGTCGTACTTTTTCGGGTGGTTGGAACATCCGTATGAGTGGCCGAGGATCGGGTTACATGACATGCGGTTGAGGAAAACTATGTCCAGCTGTGGACTTTTATTAGGGTGATGACGTAAAGTGAAGCAATTCACTACTATCCAGCTTTTACTGGCCAGCGTAAATAATGATGTATCATACTTGCTACAGTTCGTAAGATGAATGAATAGGGGTCACGGTTTTAACCCGGCGTTCATGATTCCAACCACTTTTCTTGCGCAGGCACAGACACAGCACAGCAGCAGTACAGGCGCAGGTATGCGCTGTAGGTACTCAAGTACATAAGCTCCGGGAAGAAAAGCACCCAGCGCTTACTTGAGCGCTACAAATTCTTTGTTTACTTTACAGACATACCTAATATGTATGTACATAGTTACATAGGTTTTACAGTTTCAGTAACCTTTATTGTGTTGGATTTAGATGTATATACTTACTTGGTTATTGACAAGTTTACATAGTCAGCCTATAATGATTGACAAGTTTGCGCAGGTTTATTCCAAATTCTAAAAATCAAATTTACGTTTCATGATAAACCTTCCGTCACCATTCCAAGGTTTATTTTTGGTTAATTTTCATAATAGCTCTCTACTACCACATAGGTTTGTTTATAAATACTTATATTACAATGCTTTACCTACTAACACCGTCCACAAAGGCTACCTACCCCTGGCAATTCTTTTCATCTGTCGCACCCAACGACGTCATGGCCCATTGTAAATTCATACGAGAGCCTTGTCTTGTCAGCTATTACGTCTTATTATGCCTTACGAATATTTGTGTCAAGAACACAGGGCACTGGGTTTTTCTGTCTCCGCTGTAATGGCCATCAAATCGTCAGAAACTTGGTCATCTAGACTGCTAGTATATGGTTATTATGACGCATTGGATTCATGGTTCTTGCATGATCTGCGATTGCTAATTGGATTTTACGTTAAATTATTGCGTGTGTGTGTTATTAATTGCATGGTTTGTTGTTACGTTTGTAATAGAAGGCGCGGTGACACGAAATGTAATGACCGTTTTATGTTAAAATCAGCATCAATCGGGTTTCTCACTTATTTAGTAATGTAAGACAATGGGCCTACGTATTTCATAGCTTCATAGTTCCTAAACGTGTTGGCAGCAGTTATCAGTATGTTGTGTGTACCTACAAAGTATGATCCTACTTCACAATCACACTAATATTATAAAGGCGAAAGTTTGTGAGTGTGTGTGTGTTTATATGTTTGTTACTTCTTTACGCTCAAACGGCTAGACCAATTTTGATAAAATTTTGTATGGAGTTAGCTGAGACCCTGGATTAACATATACTTGTAGGCTACTTTTTATCCCGATATTCCCACAGGATCGAAACTTGTGCGGGTGAAACCGCGTGGCGCTGCTAGTGTACATATAAATATAAAGAACAGATAGATGTTTACAATATATAGGTCTTACATATTGTAAACATTATATTTGTGATCGGTAAATTACAAGGTTTATAAGCAGAGCGTGGAGATTCTATTAAACTTTTTTTTTGGAGTTTTCATGGGGATCGAATGTGCAGTCGCTTGTTTGCAGGGCAGATGGTGTTCAAATCAGGTTAAGATTATAGTAAACGTATGACACTTCACTTTTCGTCTCTGACCTGCTGCATAATAGAATGTGATAATGGTTGTTTACAGTATAGTATAGCATGCTCCTGATAATGTGAACTTAGAACTCGTTATCTATGTTTCTCTTCCTGCTCCAAGCTCCTTAATATACACTGTACATTATGTAAGGAAACATAATATACGCCCGGGGGAAAGCAGCATTAAAATATCGCGTTTCCTTCTACAATGATCTTCAAGGTCGACATCGATGACCCCGTTATGGTTGCCAATACAATATACAGCCAATGATATGTATATATAAGCATGAATACGTATTTTTTACTAGTTTAGGAATAAATGTGTGGGTGGAATCCACGACCTTACCTTGCCAATTTCCCCATAAAATTATCCTTATAATTTTACTAGTTTGCCTATTTAAAGCTACTTCAAGTTTGTTTGCTATAAATTATCTTTTTGCAAGGCTACTTAGGGATGGACGCGAACGAGGGTAACACCAAAAGTATAATTGAATCAAGGCGTGATTGTGAACTCTTCACCCGCGCATTTTTTTGCACAACACAAATAAATAATGGCAATAAAACCCTGTGGATTATTTTTGTGTGATGGCAAAGACATAATACTGTTTGCGAAGAAAGTATGTAAGTTAGAAAATGAGGAATATTTATTGAAACTTCTAATAGCATTTTGATCTTCTAATGATGATAGCCTTTATCCTTAACTGCAATGATTAGTAATATTATGAGGCAGTGATCGGTAATAGTTTAGTTTGAAAATATCGAAGAAGTCGTGGACATTTGCCGTTTCAAAGTGCCTAAAACCTACAGAAAATAAAATTTACCAGTGCGCAAACTATAAGCATGAATTCAGCATTTATGTTTTAGACCCGTAGCGTAAAAATTTTTCGTTGGACCCCCGTCTAGAATCATGTGCTGTAATCATGGTTACAGTTTATTCACTGGTTAAAATTTTATCTTGTAGGTATGTAGTGACCATCATAATAGTGCTAGAATAGAATAGAATAGAATAGGTCTTTATTTGCTTGCTAGGAAAAATATTTACAGGTATATTTTTTGTAGGTACGTAACAAAAAGTTCTGCTCCGAGGCCAATAGGTGAGTCAAAGCAGAGGCCATTGTTGTTTTGGTCAAGTTCATTAAAGGCCATGATTGACGCACTATGAGTGTATTGCTTTTTAGTCCAAAACTCATGTCATCGTCTGCCTAGCCTTCCTCCCAACTAACTATTTTAATTTAAATAAATTAAAAATGTTTTGGACTTCTGCATTCGGTTCTTTATCTTTTTTACTGCATTAATATCTAATTGATATTTTTATCAATTGTGGACTGCATCTCTCATTAGAATATCCCGATATCTTTGAACCGTTTTGTGTGAAAAGATTAAATAAATAAATATCTGAGCTTTAAAGAAGTAGAAACCAATTCGCGAGTAGGCACACTTTTATTTGATCGTCCTCATGATTGTACGTGCTTGTGCTTCATATTTTTTGTGTATATGTCAAAAAAGTATACGAGTAGGTATTTCGAGTCACGTAACAAATTAGATTGTGTATAATGACAAGGATATGTGATACTGTAGCTACGAGTATATAAAAAAAAATGTGTCGGAAGTTTGTAATTTCCTCTCGTTTTTTTATTGGTTGTTCATTGTGTAGGCATGCCTACCTACATATTCATTTGTGATTCAAAATCTCATTTGAATGCGTTATGAAAAAAGTTATTATTTTTGAGTAAACTAGGTACACAGGATTAGTTTGATACTATGGTGGGATAGGCAGAACCGGAATCAAGAGCTTTTATAAATGACTAGCAGCGCCCCGCGGTTCCACCCGCATATGTTTTGATCCCGTGGGAATATCGGGATAAAAACTATCCTATGTCCTTTCCCGGGACTCAACGTATCTCTATACCAAATGTAATCTAAATCGGTCCATCGGTTTAAGCGTGAAGAGGTAACAGACAGACAGACACACTTTCGCATTTATAATATTATAGCATGGATAGTATGGATAGGTACCTAAGGTCATTGTTTTCAAAACTCTCTGAACTGATACTGACGTCGAAAAATAGTGTCCATATTGTGTGCTTTAAGACATATCTATTGGTTCTTATATTGTCTAGTCTCTTTGATATATTCTTGGAAGTTAAGTTTTTGTTATATTATCCAATAAGGTTTAAATATTGATTCAGAGAAAAGATACTTCAAGTTGTACTTGAAATATCTTTTCTCTGCCTTAATATTTCATAACATTAGTTTTATGTAAATATACTTCTGTACTTTATGGGCTATTGGAACTGTTCTTATACTTACTACTTAACCTGATATATCGATGACGCTCAAACCTGGCAAACCTACTCTGCTACAACAGCATCTTTTATAAGTATCATGTTCTCATTTATTCGCTGTCATCGCAGCATTTGACCTCAATGATCTACTGGTCGCACGCACTACCACTGAGCATGAAAACCTGCGGAGCTATTCTGTAATATTATTACCCTGAAAACTTACGTGAAATGAGCTGTCAATAGTGTCAATCCCTAGCATTGGATAGAACGACAGCTCACTTCACCTAAGTTTTCACGGTGACATTTTTTCAAAATAGGCCTGCTGTTCCGGGTTTGATTTCCAGCTTGGGCAAAGTGCTACTGGGTTTATCCATGAAACAACGTGCCCAGTTGATGGCAATAGACTCGCGGCCTCCTATTACATGGGACTTAAACATAACTGCCAAAGGAGACGGGGATTTCTGGGCCCGATTGTAATAAGTTGAGGTATGGCTTAAAAAAAAGGTTATATTTTTCTATTTCAAAGTGTGAAAAATCAACTCAATTTACAATCTGGAAAATGAGATATCCAATAATTAAGTAAGGGTTACGAAGTAATTGGAATATCGATTCAATTATAATCGATTACCGTTACAGAGTTCATACTATTTAGGAAAATGCTTTCACCAGATGATTAATTCAATTAAAATAATTAAATCTCTTACAATTAAAGTATTAAGAGTTTAAACTAATTAAATATCAATATATTAAATATAATTAAGATAAATCAATTCACGTTTACTAATCGATTATTGTATTTTTAACCTGTGCTAACTCCACAGAGTACTTTTTGATAGACTGCTAACTCTGACTTGACATGCATGACATGACATCGACACTCGTTCCTCAATGAAACAGAAAAAGAAATCTTGGAGAAATAATAGAAAAGTACCCTAGAGTATATTTTCATAGATGAGTTCTTTCAGGAGGAAATGCGGTCGGAGAGACTTTTGAAAAAGCCTTAGTAATCATCTAGTGCGTGTGCGTTTTGACTGTGTTTCCTCCCATTCTTTTATTGATATTTTCCTCGACCCCTGCTTTCCTACGGAATTCTAATTTTCCCTCTTGTACGACCCTTGCCTTGCTACTATACCGGACACGGAGAACCCCGCATAAACGTTGAACTTGGACTTGTTATTTTGGATTCTACGAACGACCTACCGATTGGATATTGATTGACACATGGGTCGTTGTGTAAATTGTGGCTACCATTTTTTAAACCATTTATTTTGACACCGCACACGATCAGTTTGAAAAAAAAATGGGCCCCCCACAATCCTATGGCGACCAAAAGCCGCCATTTTTTCAATTTTAATGTAGCCAGCGACACTCACATGGTTAAGACGAATCGATTGACGTAAGAATCATCAAAATCGGCTTACGCGTTTGGTCTCTAGAACGCTACAGAGGAACAAACATAAATACATACAAATATAAATAAGTATACTGATAAACCCATTACCCTCCTTCGGCAGTCGGGTAAAAAATGACAATCGCACTTAAAAAATTGGCTGTTAAGTACAGATTATTACGTAACCTCACTTTTCCTAAATCTCTTTTACCTCGGCTCTCAGATTGCCAAAATCTGCAAAATTTTCAGTGATTGTTTTGTAATGTAGTAGCTATCAATTGACACCAATTTCATCTTTTTACATCCAGGCCCAAAATTGTATGAAAGCGTATCCGTCTCCTTTTGAGTGTGCTTTAGGTTGGTACCAACACCTCTGCCTAATCCTTCGGGGAAAGCAGGCGTGACGTTTTGTATTAAAAAAAAACTAGGTCAACGGGAAGTACCTTATATATTTTGAGAATGTCGAAATATACGTTTTTTGCTGCATAAACGGCCGTATCTTTTTTTTACGTTAACATAGATGTTTGATTTTTTCACAGCTTTAAGGGACTGTTGATCCGAGTATGTGGTTTTAATTTCAACTTGATACCTGCACGCGTTCCCGAGATAAAGGGTCTTGACAGACAGACAGACGGGCAACAAAGTGATCCTATAAGGGTTCCGTTTTTCCTTTTGAGGTACGGAACCCTAAAAAAATGCTGTCGCATGTTCAAGTTCATAGTATTCTCACTAAATGATGCTTAATTCAACTCTTGAGAAAAAATTAAAAGTCCTAAATATAAAAGTAATTTGCTTATATTTACAAATAAGTATTTAATAATATTTACAAAAAGATAGTATTCGAGTACATGATGGTTTAATATAATTCAGTAATAATTTATAACATGAGTGACATAGTACTTATATCTACAATAATTGCTACTTACATTGTGTTTTACATAGTGACAATTCCGCTCGCAATTTTAGGGCAGTTACTGTGAGCATAATATAATTAAGATTTAATTAAAACACTACTAACTTCTTACAATATTTTGGGATTTCACTGCCTCTATAAAAACATTAACTTATTGCTACGATTTCGCGTCACATTGCTTTGCTTTCTATTGTATAATTTAGATGTCTTTTGTGATCTCTCTACACCTTGGTATAGCACACACAACACACTTTTGTGTAGCCTCCGATAAATCCCTAGTGGATCCCTAGATTCCTAGTGGGTAGGTACAGTAGCGGCCATAAGTGCACTCCTACTCCTTCTTGGGTTAATATTGTTGACCTAGGGCTGCACTACTATGAACGCGACTGCACATACCAGTACCCTAATTGCGTAACACATTTTGAATCATCATACACATAACACATTTTGATTGCATCATATGATTGAAAAATTCGTCTGCATGACAACGTTAATAACGCACTGAATGCTGTTGAACTGTCAAAATAAAAGGCATTGGCATTCTAAGTGTGTTACGCAATTACCCTGCAGCAACTTGAAATCAGTATTATAGGTAACTTATTTGCAAGCGCACACAATGTTGCTCCCTTAAGATTAACAACGGACGACAACGATTTTTAGAATTACTTATTCAATGGTAATTGACAGTTTACTAAAAAATAAATAGGTTATATAATAATAATTTTGTAAAAAGGATAAATACTAAATTGGTGTGAGCCTTTTTTGATTGAATTTAAAATGCCGTCAGTGTCTTCATTATGACAATGTGAGTGGGCACGAAAAAAAAAAAAACATCTTACAATTTTATAGATGCGATTGTTGTAAAGTTGATTCTTTGTGGCTAAATAAATAAATAGGTGTCTTAATTTTATCCGAAACGATTGCGCAGGCTTCGGTTACCAACTATTTCTTCTTGCGTATGGATTAGTTTTGGCATCAGGGTATACAGTTTTTATTCTCGGTACTTTAAAAGTGCTTGGAAGACTTTCAAAATCGAAATTATCGGCTGCTGCCGCAGTTTTAGCCCTTCTGCGTCCAATCTCATAAAACAGTAGACATACTAGAGCTAAGATTATGAGGTATAGAAGAACCAACATAGTGATAGTAAGTGGGGTCCAAAAACCTTTGGTATCTTTATTATCCATAGGCGGTGTTGGACATGGATAGGGTGTCGACGCACCTGTGTCATCTGAATCAGAGTCAGTTGGTGTAGGGGTAGTTGGATCTAGGACAGGGGTAGTAGTGATTGGTTCTGGTTCAGGGGTAGTAGTGATTGGTTCTGGTTCAGGGGTAGCAGTGGTTGTTTCTGGTTCAAGGGTAGTAGTGGGTGCTTCTGGTTCAAGGGTAGTAGTGGGTGCTTCTGGTTCAAGGGTAGTAGTGGGTGCTTCTGGTTCAAGGGTAGTAGTGGGTGCTTCTGGTTCAAGGGTAGTAGTGGGTGCTTCTGGTTCAAGGGTAGTAGTGGGTGCTTCTGGTTCAAGGGTAGTAGTGGGTGCTTCTGGTTCAAGGGTAGTAGTGGGTGCTTCTGGTTCAAGGGTAGTAGTGGGTGCTTCTGGTTCAAGGGTAGTAGTGGGTGCTTCTGGTTCAAGGGTAGTAGTGGGTGCTTCTGGTTCAAGGGTAGTAGTGGGTGCTTCTGGTTCAAGGGTAGTAGTGGGTGCTTCTGGTTCAAGGGTAGTAGTGGGTGCTTCTGGTTCAAGGGTAGTAGTGGGTGCTTCTGGTTCAAGGGTAGTAGTGGGTGTATCTGGTTCAAGGGTAGTAGTGGGTGCTTCTGGTTCAAGGGTAGTAGTGGGTGCTTCTGGTTCAAGGGTAGTAGTGGGTGCTTCTGGTTCAAGGGTAGTAGTGGGTGCTTCTGGTTCAAGGGTAGTAGTGGGTGCTTCTGGTTCAAGGGTAGTAGTGGGTGTATCTGGTTCAAGGGTAGTAGTGGGTGTTTCTGGTTCAGGGGTAGTAATTTCTTCGTATAGTTGGCATTCACTTTCATCCATATTAGGCGGTATGTAACGGAATGAATCGACCAATACAATAGATTCTGGAGCCGCCACCCCCATGATGGATATCTGAAACAAAGAAAGTGAGGTTTAACGCAGAGTGAAACGCACAGTTGAACAGACACATAGGTACAGGGTGGAAATCTCGGAAGGAAGGAAGTTGAAGCCAAGTTTATTATAATTCAACTGGCTTCTGCTGGCGACTTCGTCCGCGTGTATTTTTTTTTAAATTGTTTTAACATAAAATATATCATAATTCTGTTAATCGGCGATACTGGACCTTCTCATTAGTGAATTTTGGGAATTGGATCAGGAATTCCGTAGGTTACCTCCTATGTACATACTAACTCACACTTTTTACCTCTTTATAATTTTTGTATAGATAATTTTAGTATCTACTTATGTTACGTTTATGTTTTAAGTTTCTCGGATATATAATTATACTAGCAGCGCCCCGCGGTTTCGCCTGCATGGATTTCAGTCCCGTGGGAGTATCGACTCAAACTATCTCTATACCTACCAAGTTTCATCCAGATCGGTTCAGCGGTTTGAGCGTGAAGAGGTAACAGACAGACAGACACACTTTCGCATTTATAATTTTAGTATGGATTTCTTTAACACACATCTTAGGCTTCTATTACGTCCAAAGACTTTTAACCAGGTTAGCATCAGGCGACTGTGAGGCCCAGTCTAAGAACCTCGATGAATTCCCAGCCATGATTTTTTTGTGTGTTTCTAATGTGTCTCGGTAAGAATCGTATTCTTGATGATACTTCCATATTTGAGGTCAGCTTTCACTAACCGTTTCCTGATAGTATCTTTAAAACATGTGAACCCTTTTGCATCAATAGTTCCTGGACGTAACGATAACAGTGGTTTCTATTTTAAAGGACGTTCCCCTGTTTCGCAGACAGAAATTTCGTTTCGCAGAAAATGTTTCATATAATATTTGGTGCTTGTATTTTTATTTCAAATATTATTGTTTAAACGACTATTTACTTAAATGAAACATATTTCACAGAAACGCAGTTCAATGAATTTTATAATCACATTTTTTTATTTAACAAACTAATCAAACAGTAGAATTATTTTTAACGAATATTGTTTGGTCGGTATATTTTTCCATGGTATTTTATTTCAACGAAAATGTAAAAAGATACGTTATGCTAGACTCATTCCCAGAAACACCCAAGATTGAACTTGAGGAAGCGAGCTCGGTCCTTGGGACATAAATTTAATTGAATTAACTATACAAATAATGGTTTCTATAAGCGATCTCGGGACTTGGGGCACCCCGACTTAGGTTAGGTTCCTTTAAACTCTGTAGACAGAAATAGGGGGGCGAAGCGGGGCTCCGTCCACAACGTCTTATTATCATTGCTTGTAAACCAACTTATACCCGCCACGTGATCTTCCCCACGAATTGAAACGTTTAAAATTGTCACTCGATAAAATGTTTTACTTTGTAATAAGTTTTATATTAACTAAACAATAAATATGAGGATAAAGAATATTTGATTTGTTATTCTATGATATAAATATCAAAACATTAAATTTTATTTGTAACAAAAATCTATGATTTAATTTTTTTCAAACTAAGTATTCTGCGTTCAATACGCAGAATACTTAGTTTGAAAAAAATATTATTCTATAAAATTATATATATGAGAAAAAAATTATGTGAAACGAAATTCTATGAAACTGTTGTCTATAAAACAACGTACAACCATTTTGAAGTTATAGGTTGCTTTTTCTTCGGTGGCTTCGGGACATCTACTCAATTTACCGCGGTCTGAAGACCAATTCCCATAATTAAAAACGTTAAAAATGTAGTCGCAATCTCATCTCAGCGACAATCAATGTCAAAAACTTGACTTGTCAAAAATGTAGGGATTTTTGAGGTGTTTTGGTCACGATTTTGTCGTATACATTTACATGTTGCCAAGTTCTTTTATAACTTTAAATTGTAATACCAAGTGGGTCAATTTGAATTAAATAAAAACTAAATGTTACCGCAAGATACGGACTGTGGCTAAATTTTCAATTACTTAAACAAAAAGAAAAAAATTAAACAACATTTCAATATTAGATGTGAATTTTAAAATCGTCCCCTATTTTATCTCCTTGGGTGATGATTTTACAAAACTGAAACACGTAACTTTTTATTTCTTTTCAAAAGCATACATTTTTTCGTATTAAAATACTTAAGAAATTTTGGGTTTCCCATACTAACATTCATCACCCCTTATAGGATTATTTTTATTAGACAAAAAGTATGTCCTTCCCCATGTATCTCCTCGCCATATTCCATCGAAATTCGTTCAGTGGTTTAGGGCTGAAATGTTAACAGACAGAGTTGTTTTAGAATTTATAATATTAGTATGGATTTTTTCGTTTCTACTGCATATTTTTAACCATAATTTAAAAGTATGGATTGAATCTACGTCTCCCACTTCCTAAACTAAAAAATCTTACGTATGAAACACATACGTAAGATTTTTTATATGTTTATGAAGCAAGTTATACTCTTTTTTACCGACTTCACAAAAAGGAGGAGGTACTATGTTCGGCTGTTTGTATGTTTTTTTTTTTTTTTTTTTTTTTTTTTTTTTTTTTTTTTTTGTATGTTTGTTCATCGATTACTCCGCCAATTGTCGACAGATTTTCAAAATTCTTTTTTTGTTCGAAAGTAGATAGTTCTGAGGTGGTCCCATTGTCACCAAGTTAGGATCTGATGATGGGATCTTAGAGAAATCGAGGGCAACCCTCAAATTTTATAGGCTTACTTATGGTTTTTCGCATATTTTATGAAGTATCTTGTGTATTTGCGTATGGTTGTCACCATCTCAGGTAGCTGCGCTGATGATGGAAGGTACAACTCCTTAACAGTAAGAAGTTACTCGAACAGGCAAGGACTGTTTTTACCGACTTCACAAAAAGGAGGAGGTACTATGTTCGGCTGTTTGTATGTTTTTTTTTTTTTTTTTTTTTTTTTGTATGTTTGTTCATCGAATACTCCGCCAGTTGTCGACGGATTTTCAAAATTCTTTTTTTGTTCGAAAGTAGATACTTCTGAGGTGGTCCCATTGTCACCAAGTTAGGATCTGATGATGGGATCTTAGAGAAATCGAGGGCAACCCTCAAATTTTATAGGCTCACTTATTGTTTTTCGCATATTTTATGAAGTATCTTGTGTATTTGCGTATGGTTGTCACCATCTCAGGTAGCTGGGCTGATGATGGAAGGTACAACTCCTTAACAGTAAGAAGTTACTCGAACAGGCAAGGACTGTTTTAGTAAATTGTTTTGATGTTTGATAGGGCATTTGCCACATTTGGTCTCATGATCATCAAGTCATGACCTGATGCTGCAGTCAGGATAGTCTGCAGAGTACCTAACTCCTCGACAACTAACAGCAGATATATCGTGTTTAGGCTCATTAAAAAGGGCTCGATGTGTGGATAAACGTACTGTTAATGAGGAACACCGAGACCTGATGCTGAAGCCAGGAGCATCAGAAAAAGTACAAACCTTGAAATTACAGCACCGTAGTCGTGTTTGGGCTCATTTTAAACAGGACTAAATTTTAAGTTCAATGCAATGTTGACATAAGTTTGGCCTGATGCTGCAGCCAGGATTATCAGCATCTAGTCTAATTAATGAATAAGGTATGCTTCAGAGGTGGTCCCATATAAATTGTATGAACTTTGCTTGGGTAGTTTTGGAATTAGCTTCAACAATACGTTTGTTTTCCACTTAGTTTAAATTAATGATGTTTATCTTCCTGTCACTAATATTCACATAGCAAGTAGTGTTATATGAATTTGTATTATGGGGTAGGTACAACTAAAAAGCGAAAAATAAAAACTTTTTTACAAAAAAAACAACCGACTTCCAAAAAAAACACTACAAAGTGAAAAATAACTTTAATTTCGGAAGTCGGTGTCAAAAAAACGAAAATGTGGAACCAACGACACCGACTTCCGAAATTAAAGTTATTTTTCACTTTGTAGTGTTTTTTTTGGAAGTCGGTTGTTTTTTTTGTAAAAAAGTTTTTTAAAGCTTATTCTTAATATTCCGATATAGGGCTGATTTTTCCAATACCAGATAATATTAACCGAGGAATAATTTTGAAATTTTGACAGTTCTTCCATACAAAATATGTCAGATATTAATTATATTCCACGAATAAAAAGTATCTGTCGATTGAAAAATCAGCAAATACATGAATGACCAGTAAACATGTTGGAATGGGCAGTTAGGTAAATAGTTCGGCAGTTCATAGGCTAGGTTGGTACTGCGATCAACCATGCGCGAGCCGAATTGGTCGCAGTAAGTAACAACCTGACCTGGCTTCGACCAGGCCACCCTGACCAAATGGGCTAGGCTAGGTTAGAGCTGTGACCAAACGCGCGCGAGCCGAACGAGCGCTACTTCCAAGTTAGATTTCTTACCGACTATTTCCGTAACTGCTCGTAAGTCATTTTACTGCCAAATATTGTTTACTTACGCATGTAAATACATATTTGTTATTCACTCATTTTTATTTAGTTTACAGCTCAGTTTTTACTGCCGATCTTGTTAATAAACATACAATAAACAACCTGCCGCTTTACGCTTTTTTTATGATTGTGTTCAGTATGTCAAAACGTAAAATCTATAGGTGGCTTTGTGACAGCTGCGCGCGCGCACAGATCGTTCGATCGTTGCCCAGAACGTTACCACTTCATATATTTCTTGTTTATACTTACCATCTTTTTGTAATGTATATTTATTTTATTTCTTATTTTGATTGTTGTTTTTTATTTATATGTAATCGTATGGTGCACTGGTTGACGTCATCCGCTGGCCGTCGCTGAAAACCAGCGCTGGGGCTCTGTCTCGTATAGGGTCTTAGCAATGAGATTGGTTCACTAATGTTTTACCAAAACTCCATTGACAAATTTTTAGTTTACAACCAAAGTTTCGTATACTATTTATTTCACAAACAACTCATTCCGCAAATGTTTTATTTTATAAACACTCGCCTTTCAAGCATTTATTTGACAAATGCTTCCCTTTACTAATGTTTCGGATGATATTTAATCATTTATACATTTTTCATTTAATATTTAGATTCTTTTTAAAAAATCAAGTTTATACAAAATATCACTTTATAATACACTAGCGACTGCATTAAAAACTGTATTATAATCCGTTGCGTAGTTTAAAAGATTTAAGCTTACAGACAGCGGGAGCGATTTTGTTTATACTATGTAAAGATTTTCTAAACCAGTCACAAAGTGATCATGACGGTATTTTCTATTTGGGTCAAATAATTTACAGGCAAGTATTTTTTCTATATAATCTAGTCGTTTCTGGCCACAGGGGGCCACAGTTTTAACCTAACATAACCGAACCATTTTTTTTTAATAATTAACCTATTCTAACTAGTTCGGTGCCGGGTAGCCTACTAAAAATAATCTCTTTTTTTCTATTAGCTCAAGTCGTTTCTGGCGCCCATATTTTATGGGAAAGTAATTTTTTTCTATATAATCTAGTCGTTTCTGGCACTCGCCGGCCGCTGCCGCGGCACCGCTCGCTTCGCTCGCTCGGCTCGTGCGAATGGGGTCACAGTTTTAACCTAACCTAACCGAACCATTTAAAAAAAATAATTAACCTATTCTAACTAGTTCGGTGCCGGGTAGCCTACTAAAAATAATCTCTTTTTTTTCTATTAGCTCAAGTCGTTTCTGGCGCCCATATTTTGTGGGAAAGTAATTTTTTTCTATATAATATAGTCGTTTCTGGCACTCGCCGGCCGCTGCCGCGGCACCGCTCGCTTCGCTCGTTCGGCTCGTGCGTGGGGGTCAGTTTTGTCCTGACGTATTTTTTTTTTAATAATTAACCTAATCTAACTAGTTCGGTTCCTTCTTCTATTAGCGCAAGTCTATGAAAGAATGAGTTTCATTTTTAGGCGTAATAATAAGTCAATATGTAAAACGTTTTTATCTCAAACGTTTTTTTATGAAATAAAATGAATAAAAAATTAATTGTTTGTCAAATAACACGTTATTAAACAAAAGTTTATCGGGTAATTATTTTGTAAAGTGAATTATTTGGCAAACTTGTTGTTGTATAATGATGAAACTATAAATCATGTTTTTGCAAATAAAAAAACAAAATTGTAAATAAATTTTTGGTGAACTGACAGGGCAGGGTTCACTAATGTTTCACCAAATCTCCATTGACAATTTTTTAGTTTTCCACCAACGTTTCGTATACTATTTATTTCACAAAAAACTCATTCCGTAAATGTTTTATTTCATAAACACTCGCTTTACAAACATTTATTTGGCAAATGCTTATCTTTACATATGTTTCGGATGATATTTAAACATTTTTTATTTAATATTCAGATTATTTTGGAAAAATCACGTTATACAAAATATCATTTTATAATATACTAGCGACTGCATTAAAAACTGCATTAAAATCCGTTGCGTAGTTTAAAAGATCTAAGTTTACGTCTGTAAGCTTAGATCTTAGGGGTCACAGTTTTAACCTAACCTAACAGTTAAAAAAAAAATAACCTAATCTAACTAGTTCGGTTCCGGGTAGCCCACTAAAAATAGTCTCTTTTTTCTATTAGCGCAAGTCGATGAAACAATGAGTTTCATTTTTAGGAAATTGCGTAATAATAAGTTAATATGTAAAACGTTTTTATCCCAAACGTTTTTTTATGAGATAAAATGAATAAAAAATGAATTGTTTGTCAAATAACACGTTATTAATCAAAAGTTTATCGGTTAGTTATTTTGTAAAGTGAATTATTTGGCAAACTTGTTGTCGTATAATGATGAAATGACAAATCATGTTTTTGTCAATCGTTGCTTGTCAAGTAAAGAACTGACAGAGCACCACTATCACTAGGTATCAATTTTTTTAATTAATTGTGCTGGACACGCTTTTGTCGCACATAGTGTTTATTCATATTTCTGTATATCTATACTAATAATAAAGCTGAAGAGATTGTTTTTTTTTTTGGTTTGTTTATTTGAACGCGCGAATCTCTAAAACCTCCAGTCAGATTTGAAAAATTGTTTTTGCATTTGATAGCCTAATTCTTAAGGAAGGCTATCGGCTATTTAAGATCGTTCATAATCTTTAGGACCTTTAGGAGCCGAGCAGAAAGAAAACAACGCGGACAGGTAGTTCTATGCGACAAGGTGGATCGAGGAACAAGAAATTTCACGCGGCCGTAGTCGCGGGCCGAAGCTACTCGTAGTAATAAAATAAAAATGTTTCGTCGGGATTTAATTTAAAATGTGTGGTTGCATACGATACACACTTACAGAAAGGCGCGACTTTCGTTTTGATGAACACCTACTAAAACATATACATTTAAACATCACAAGAATACTTACGTAGCCATCGTAAGAAACTGAGCCGGTTAAGGTCACCGTCAGAGTGTGCCATCCTCTCACAAAGCTTGGATCCGAGGCCAAATGCATTTCCATCCCTGTTACCCCGTCACCAGTCACGTCTATCATGTATGCTAATACAATGACTTGGTCGGAAGGATCCGTTGGTTCCATATAAATGTTCACTTCTATCGTACCACCGATGTTCATAGAAAAAATGAATGATGACACACAACTCAATTCTGGTAAAGGTGTAATAAATGAAGTACTGCGTACATTTTGACCAGTCAATTCCAAATCGCTGTACTTGCCAACAACCCAAGATGGCATGAAGACACAAGCCCCCCCCCACTCATTTATCAACCATTCATCGAAATTTTGCTCAAACGTGTACTTCTCACAATAATCACTGACAGCGTGTGTAAACACTAAAATCAAAAATATAAGCACTCTACGAATCATTTTTTTCGAGACATCTAATAGTTACAACTACTACACACAAAGTGTCTACTTATATTTTGTTCGAAAACATAATATCTTAATTATTCATAATTATTGATAAGAACGATAATAAACGATAATTTTTGTAGGTATTAACCATAAAGTGTATATCTTCAAATCCCTGTTTTATTGAAATTGATTAATGTTGCGGTTTTGTTTGTATGTAAAATCACGAAGTCAGGAGAAGACACCTTATATTAGATCTAAAAAATTACGCTACATATGAAAGTCTTGCTTTGCTTTTTAATAGTTAACATCTCTTTTCAACTCTTGTAATTTCTAGGCATATGAGATCAGCGATGGATATAATCCTAAAAGTTCTAGACTCGTCTAGTGTGTAGTTTCACAAATTCACATACAGAATTATGTCGCTCTCTTATTAACAATGATGATGATTATAATTTCTAGGATGACTTATTCATAAGCCGAGACTAAACGCTCCGTCTTGCCTGCGTTCTTGCCTGTAGGTACCCAAAAGCCATACTGCGAAGGTAAGACGGAGTATGTAGCCGGAACATTACATATTATGTCCGTTATATTGATACAATCTTTATAATAATAATATGCTGATCAAAATGAACCTATACTTCAAATGCAATAGGTACACTGATAAAAAAACAATTGCATCAATACTGTTTAAACTGGTTTTGATAGATTTTTGGACGTAGAGAAAACCCTTAAATTATGTTATTAATTAATATTAATTATCTTCAAGTTCCGACCTAAAATTAAAAAAAAAACGGAACCTATAAAATATATTTTTTTCAGTCTTGCCAAGGGGTATCGTATTACCCATTAACTGGGTTGTGGAGGTCAGATAGGCAGACGCTCCATGTAAAATACTGGTATTCAGCTGCAATCCGGTTAACCTGGAAGCCGACCCCAACATAGTTAGGAAAAGGCTAGGCTTTTTAGCGGCCTTCAAAATCATTATAATTTGCCTAGCCTTTTCTCAAGTATGTTTGGGTCGGCTTGCAGTCTAACCGGGGGTAGCTGAAGATTAGAAGATATAGACTATACAGGGTCAAATTTAATCAGCTAGCAAAACTCTGTAGACGTGACGTGTGTTTTTAGATATCGATACTCATCAGTAGGTATCGTTAGTCGTCGTTAGACGTTTATATCCACCCTCGCCTGCGGCTCGGGTGGATATAAACGTCTCGGGGTAAAATGGCTTCTTTTATGGACTAGTTGTACAATCTACTATTATCGTGTTTAAATATCGATACTAATCACGTCTGTGAAATTTACACAAAAAAAACAGTTTTTTTAAGAGATATTTCAAGTGAATACACTAAATGCAGTCGATGAATCTACTAAAACAATCATCAAATTCATTTATTTTTTTTACATATTGACACCCATCACGTATGCGGAGTTTCGATAGCAGCTCATTAATTTGACAATGTATACTCAAAAATGTATATAGACTCAAAAATTTAAAATAAAAGACGTCAGTGAGCCGGATTTGAACTAACGTTTTTGTTCCTTGACACTATATGCCATTAAAGTATATAGTTCAGGATCTTGCGCAGGTGTATTAATTACACGCAATATAGTGATTACAGCTGTACAGGTCAGCAAACGTTCCATAGACTGCTCAGTGTAGTTTTGCTGGGAACCTTAATTGGAACCGACTCGTTCTTGGCCGGTTTTTTATTTTATCTTTGGTTATTCAAGAAGCAACAACCTTCAAAATAGGTGCAAACCTTTTTTGCTCAGTGTTGTTACAGTATCTGCAAATGTACTCACGTCTACGTATGTATGTACATATATGGATAGGCAAGAAAATGCTAAAACCGCTTTTGTATTTTACTAGCAATGCCATGCGGTTTCACCCGCGTTCATTTGAGGAAAAAACCTACTAAAATATATTCCATTACTTTAAGATTATAACTTTAAGAAAGCTATTTTAGGTACATCACGCTATGATCCGTAAGAGTGGTACTATACTAAACCTCGCAGAGCTACCGGCAGCTGTGCGGATTTATTTTAAAACTATGATAGGTATCTCCTAAGTCATTGAAATCAAATGATATCAAGGACAATTTTTTATGTTGTTTAAAATTAAATACTTTTGATGAATAACGTATTTATTTGGATAAGGATTAATATCATGTTTATAAAAACACCGTCGCAAATAATGCAATATTTTAGAACTGATTACCATAAAAAAGGTTATTGTGAGTCAACCTTAAAAGATAGACACATTATTATGCTGTCGCGGACTTTTTTTTTTAATTTAAAAGGGAAACAATTCCGTCATACTTGATTTTTGCGTAACTTTAACCGTTTACGCAGCGCACGCAACGGAAGCTCTCAAAAGGAATAGTTTTTCCCGTTTTTGCAACATTTTTTATTGATGCTCCGCTCCTATTGGTCGTAGCGTGATGTTATATATCCTATAGCCTGTATAAATGGACTATCTATTAAATTCAAAAACAAATCTTTCCTCTTTATAATATTATAGTGTAGATAGACGTGATGATTAATAAAATGAATATAAATATGGATTCTTTACTAAATTAAATGAAAGTCTAAATATTGCAGAAACGTTTGATCTCGCAGGGTTGAGTTACAAGAAGACATTATAATATCTTTGTTATTACATTGCTTGTTATTAAGGTATATAAGCACTAATTCTTGACACTGAGTTTGTGTTGACGTCAGAGTATACATTTCTTACTCTTGGCACTCTGAAACCGCTTGGAAGGTCTTCGAAATCATCAATATCAACAGCCGCTGCAGCCGCTTTAGCTTTTCTCCGCCCAAGTTCATAAAATATCAGACAAATTAAAGCTAATACTATTAGTGATAAAAGAACCACCATTGTGATGGTAAGTGGGGTCCAAAAGCCTTTTAAGGTAGTTGGGTTTGGCGGACTTGGGTCAAGCGTTGTATCCCCCGGCGTTGCCGTGGTTGGGTCCATCGGCGTGGTTGGGTCAGACGCTGTATCCTCTGGCGTGGTTGGGTCAACCGTTGTATCCTCCGGTGGGTTCGGGTCAAGCGTTGTATCCTCTGGCGGGGTTGGGTCAGACGCTGTATCGTCCGGCGTGGTTGTTACAGGGGTAGTAGTGGGTGTATCTGGTTCTAGGGTAGTAGTGGGTGTATCTGGTTCAAGGGTAGTAGTGGGTGTATCTGGTTCAAGGGTAGTAGTGGGTGTATCTGGTTCAAGGGTAGTAGTGGGTGTATCTGGTTCAAGGGTAGTAGTGGGTGTATCTGGTTCAAGGGTAGTAGTGGGTGTATCTGGTTCAAGGGTAGTAGTGGGTGTATCTGGTTCAAGGGTAGTAGTGGGTGTATCTGGTTCAAGGGTAGTAGTGGGTGTATCTGGTTCAAGGGTAGTAGTGGGTGTATCTGGTTCAAGGGTAGTAGTGGGTGTATCTGGTTCAAGGGTAGTAGTGGGTGTATCTGGTTCAAGGGTAGTAGTGGGTGTATCTGGTTCAAGGGTAGTAGTGGGTGTATCTGGTTCAAGGGTAGTAGTGGGTGTATCTGGTTCAAGGGTAGTAGTGGGTGTATCTGGTTCAAGGGTAGTAGTGGGTGTATCTGGTTCAAGGGTAGTAGTGGGTGTATCTGGTTCAAGGGTAGTAGTGGGTGTATCTGGTTCAAGGGTAGTAGTGGGTGTATCTGGTTCAAGGGTAGTAGTGGGTGTATCTGGTTCAAGGGTAGTAGTGGGTGTATCTGGTTCAAGGGTAGTAGTGGGTGTATCTGGTTCAAGGGTAGTAGTGGGTGTATCTGGTTCAAGGGTAGTAGTGGGTGTATCTGGTTCAAGGGTAGTAGTGGGTGTATCTGGTTCAAGGGTAGTAGTGGGTGTATCTGGTTCAAGGGTAGTAGTGGGTGTATCTGGTTCAAGGGTAGTAGTGGGTGTATCTGGTTCAAGGGTAGTAGTGGGTGTATCTGGTTCAAGGGTAGTAGTGGGTGTATCTGGTTCTAGGGTAGTAGTGGGTGTATCTGGTTCTAGGGTAGTAGTCGGTGTATCTGGTTCTAGGGTAGTAGTGGGTGTATCTGGTTCAAGGGTAGTAGTGGGTGTATCTGGTTCAAGGGTAGTAGTGGGTGTATCTGGTTCAAGGGTAGTAGTGGGTGTATCTGGTTCAAGGGTAGTAGTGGGTGTATCTGGTTCAAGGGTAGTAGTGGGTGTATCTGGTTCAAGGGTAGTAGTGGGTGTATCTGGTTCAAGGGTAGTAGTGGGTGTATCTGGTTCAAGGGTAGTAGTGGGTGTATCTGGTTCTAGGGTAGTAGTGGGTGTATCTGGTTCTAGGGTAGTAGTGGGTGTATCTGGTTCAAGGGTAGTAGTGGGTGTATCTGGTTCTAGGGTAGTAGTGGGTGTATCTGGTTCAAGGGTAGTAGTGGGTGTATCTGGTTCAAGGGTAGTAGTGGGTGTATCTGGTTCAAGGGTAGTAGTGGGTGTATCTGGTTCAAGGGTAGTAGTGGGTGTATCTGGTTCAAGGGTAGTAGTGGGTGTATCTGGTTCAAGGGTAGTAGTGGGTGTATCTGGTTCAAGGGTAGTAGTGGGTGTATCTGGTTCAAGGGTAGTAGTGGGTGTATCTTGTTCAAGGGTAGTAGTGGGTGTATCTGGTTCAAGGGTAGTAGTGGGTGTATCTGGTTCTAGGGTAGTAGTGGGTGTATCTGGTTCAAGGGTAGTAGTGGGTGTATCTGGTTCAAGGGTAGTAGTGGGTGTATCTGGTTCAAGGGTAGTAGTGGGTGTATCTGGTTCAAGGGTAGTAGTGGGTGTATCTGGTTCTAGGGTAGTAGTGGGTGTATCTGGTTCAAGGGTAGTAGTGGGTGTATCTGGTTCAAGGGTAGTAGTGGGTGTATCTGGTTCAAGGGTAGTAGTGGGTGTATCTGGTTCAAGGGTAGTAGTGGGTGTATCTGGTTCAAGGGTAGTAGTGGGTGTATCTGGTTCTAGGGTAGTAGTGGGTGTATCTGGTTCAAGGGTAGTAGTGGGTGTATCTGGTTCAAGGGTAGTAGTGGGTGTATCTGGTTCAAGGGTAGTAGTGGGTGTATCTGGTTCAAGGGTAGTAGTGGGTGTATCTGGTTCTAGGGTAGTAGTGGGTGTATCTGGTTCAAGGGTAGTAGTGGGTGTATCTGGTTCAAGGGTAGTAGTGGGTGTATCTGGTTCAAGGGTAGTAGTGGGTGTATCTGGTTCTAGGGTAGTAGTGGGTGTATCTGGTTCAAGGGTAGTAGTGGGTGTATCTGGTTCAAGGGTAGTAGTGGGTGTATCTGGTTCAAGGGTAGTAGTGGGTGTATCTGGTTCAAGGGTAGTAGTGGGTGTATCTGGTTCAAGGGTAGTAGTGGGTGTATCTGGTTCTAGGGTAGTAGTGGGTGTATCTGGATCAAGGGTAGTAGTGGGTGTATCTGGTTCAAGGGTAGTAGTGGGTGTATCTGGTTCAAGGGTAGTAGTGGGTGCTTCTGGTTCAAGGGTAGTAGTGGGTGCTTCTGGTTCAAGGGTAGTAGTGACTGGATCTGGGGTAGTAATTTCTTGGTATAGTTGACAGTCACTTTCATCCATACCAGGCGGTATGTAACGGAATGAGTCGACTAAAACGATAGAGTTTGGAGACGCCATGCCCATGATGGATATCTGAAACAAAGAAAGTGAGGTTTTTGGTAGTTGTGTGACCTAAACCGAGGTTCAAGGAGGTATGGGTGCAAAGGAGACGACGGACAGGCAGAGAACGACAGAGAACGACAAGACCTCTCCAATCCACGTTATACGCACGATATACAGCACTCGATATCCTCCCGTTGCGGCTAGCATTTAGTAACGCCGTGCTACAACGCAAAATGCATGCCTGCTTTAAGCACACTGCATTTACAATACAGACAACTAAGTTTTATTTTATTTTTATTGCTGAATGGGCCCGCTCTTGACCTTGACCACGCCTGATGGAAAGCGTTGGATGAGGTCTATGATGGAACGAGCGTGCCCAGAAGATGCCTGAGGCACTGGAACTCCCACGCATCGACGAAACACAGCAGGCTGCTTGACGCCGGACTCCGGTGGGAGGGTGGTCCCAAACCAGGCGGGCGTTAGCCCTACCACCGCAAGGAAAGAATTGGCCAGTCAAATAAGGTGTTGGGTATGACTGTCCAGGATGCGCCGAGCTCTCGGTTCAGTTGAGTAACTGGCGGTACCAACTGCGCTACACGAGGAGGCTTCTTCATGCATCCCAAACAATCTATACATAGGCAATCTTACCGGTTTGCCTATGTAGGCAAACCGCTTAAATGAATCCTTCCCTGCGACCCCGCAGGGAAGGATTCATTTAAGCGGTTTAGGGGCGGGGGTAGGACAAGAAAGGGGACGGGGGGAGGCTTATCAAAACTCACTTCGCTTGCTACGCGGTTAGCGATCGCACGTGTTGACAGTTACGGTCCTTTTGTGAGAGTTATACATGAGATTACATTATCAAGGTGAGTCAAAATATCTTCGGACATAAAATTAATAGTCAGTGCAAGCAAATGGCTTTTAACGTATACGAATATTTTAGAAAAAAAAACTGGATAACATTTTTGTTGAATATCAACAAGATAACCTTTAAACAAAACCGTAGCAAAAGTTACTGGACTGTCGGAAAAGTCTCTATCTAGAATTGTACAACAAGGAAAATTATTGAAAGACAACGACAGATTAAAATCACCGAGAAAACCAAATCAGATTCGCAAAAAAAAGGGTGAAAAGTAGACGATTTGACAAAAGGCGTGGTATGAAGAAGTCACCCAGTTTTACCCAATTTTTCAAAAAATACCATCTTTGAAAACCTTGAATGCTGTGCTGTAGAGAAGAGTATGTATTACACTGCGGCAGGGAATATTTAAGACTATTATTACATGATCTAGATTTTAAATTTAAGAAATGCGTATCTAAAAGGAAACTCCTTATCGAACAGCCAAATATAACATCATAGAGGTGGAAATACCAGTGGCGAAGGCTCCATACAACTCGATTCCCACCGGTTTCCCTTCGAAAATTCAGAACATAACCACTCTATAGTCAATTCATCATTGAAATGTTCTTTTGGCATTTTTTTTTTGCTCCGGCCTGCCTCTGTCATAAATTCACCCTTCGCCACTGGGAAATACCTAAATACTATAAAAAAATATCGTAGAAAAGGAAGAAATATTTTATATGCTAATGCGTCTCATAACGTTTCGAAATGTTGGCAATCAAAGGATGAACACGCCATGCTGTCTCATAGCGGTAAAGGGACTGTTTGATCATCGTACATTGTGGAGGCCAAACTGGATTTGTAGACGGAGCACTGGTGATATTTAAATCCAATATTATGCTCTGTACACACTGGCCGAAATAACTGATTTAGATGCGTTGCTTACTGCATACTACGGGTTGGTGGAATCTGTCCTAAGATACGGGATTATCTTTTGGGGTAACTCAACCGATAAGGACACTATATTCAAAGCACAAAAAAAATGTATTAGGTCCATGTTCAAACTAGAAACCACTCGGAGTTGTAGGCCTTATTTTGAAAAATATAATATTTTGACATTACCATCCATTTATATAATAGAAAATGCAATGTTTGTAAGGTCCAATCCTAATCTGTTTCCTCGCATGGCTGAGATGTTTCCACGCAACAGACGTGACAACACTCAGATTTGTGTACAACAAGCCAGAACTACTCTTATGCGGAAGAGTGTCTTTTGCATGGCTCCAATAATCTATAATAAATTGCCAAAAAGTTGGAAACTTTTAAGTAACATGCACTTTAAATTGAAAGTTAAAAAGTTTTTAGCAGAAAGAGCTTATTACACCATTAATGATTTTTTATGTGAAAAATATTTTGAATGACTATTATAATTTTGACCTATTCAAATCAAATCAAAAGTCATTTATTCAAACTAGGCTGAGAATCAGCACTTTTCGAACGTCAAAATTTATTTATTTAAACTCTTAATCTATCATTACAGGTTTAGAAACCTAATGCGATAGCTAAGCCTACTTATAATATTAACTATTTTAAAATAACACTATTACTAACATTTACAAATAACTACACAATACATTAACACCAAAAATTACTTATAACTAAAACAATACTGTTATGTTGGGAGACAGGGACACAGCATTGAAACACGGTGGTTGAGCAAAGACTGGTTTATTGTACTTCGTTCATGTATTTCTCCTGCCTACCTTCACATGCATTGTTATATAGTATGGAACAATCATTCATAGTTATTTGCTTATACCTACAACCCCCTTATTAATTAATTCGAATCCAGTTTCACATACCATTATTTTTGTACCTATAATTACTTGTTTACATATTTTCTATTTTCAAATTCTTTAACAATAAAGAGAGGAAATAAAAATAAACTATTCATTTGGTCTTGAATTACATCAGCATAATGTAGGTACACAACTACACACCATGTAAATATATTTGAATAGGAACGATTAATGTTGATTTATTATAATAACTAGCTGCTGCCCGCGACGTCGTCTGCGTGAAGGCTCTACAGCACCAAAAATACCTAAGATGCCAGTGTCGCTATAGCATTATAAGTAAACAACTTTTAAAATAGCATTAAAGTATAAGTTTTTTTTGCAAGTGAAGCAAGTGAAGAGAGTTATATGGGAATCCTGCTGAGTTCAGTCATAAGATGTGACTTAAGGAAATAGAGAAAATAATGCAGGAATACATTGAGTAAAAATACGTGCAAAGGTATCATACCTTACAACACTTTCCTATAAACTACGTTGGTAGTTATGCTGCCAGGAGCCAAAATGTAAAGAGAGTCAGGACTGGTGACGCGGGAGCAAGCGACGTACAATTGCCCGTGTGAGAAGCAAATCGTCCTGAGGTCGACACCCGCTGCCCTCAGTGTCTGCCCCTGCGACTTATTGATGGTCATCGCGAAGCAAACACTCACGGGGAACTGTACGCGCTTGAACTGGAACGGGAAGTTATGAGGTATGAGGGGAATGCGTGGTATAAATACTGCCTCGCCGACGCCACAACCCGTAAGAATTTCCGCCTCAATGGTGTGTCTGTGGAGCGAGATGACTTTAAGGCGGGTCCCGTTACAAAACTTCGGAGGAGATAGGTTCCGAAGAAGCATAATCGGGCCGACCTTTAGCTTGATGGTATGCGCTAGAAGTCAACTTGCTGACAGGGAGTTCAGAAATCCCACGGGATAATGTGTGGCGTCATCTTGCTCGATAACAGTGTTTATCGAGGTGTAGACCACTTCATTCCCCTCAATTTCCGAGAGAATGCATTCGTTAATTGCTGCAGCCTGATCATTTTTGGGCGTCAAAATGGCCCGCTCACACACCCAAGAATTCTGCTGGTGCGGTATACGACTGATGTCCCCGTACACACAGCGAATGAGTTCTTCTAAGCTGGATACCACTTTACCGAGAGACTCTGGAAGCACCACCTGTCCACCTCTCTCTTCTGGTGGAGTGCCTTCGCCAAGACTTAGAAGGACATCGGAGAATTCTTGAGCACGTGCATTGCCGCCGAGTCGAGCTCTCATATTAATGGTCAAACGCAGCGTACGAACTCGTGACCACAACGTAGATCGTTTCAACGACGCATTCACCTCGTCAGCCCTCGATTCCCGCGTCACCACGGGAAGCTTTTGCCGGAAATCGCCACTGAACAGAACTGTGACACCACCCATCAAATGTTCGTTCCTGCACATGTCCTGCAGGATTCTGTCCACGGCCTCAACTGCCTTCCTATTGGCCATCGTACACTCATCCCATACGATCAGAGAGCAATCCTTGAGCACGTATCCCTTGTCGCTGTTACGTGACACACCACAAACAGGCGTTTCGGCGCTCTCTAAATCGATGGGAATTTTAAACATGGCATGTGCTGTCTTGCCACTCGGAAGCAGTGTGGCAGCGATTCCCGACGACGCTACAGCAATAGCAATTTTGCCTTACCTACTGACCTCTGCAAGTATGCCAGTGGTAACAAATGTTTTTCCTGTTCCACCAGGAGCATCCAAGAAAAACATTTTACCCTGGTTTTGCCCAATGCTTTCAAGGACGGTGTCATAAATTTGTTTTTGCTCTGAAAAGAACAAAGCAAAATGGTCATTTCGTATGGTGTTCATTTTGCCCGGATCGTAATTTGTCTCTGCGTTATACTCCCGATTTCCACGGTCTTGATGCGGTGATGATTGGGGAGCTGGTAACCCATATTCGATCAGTGGATTGCCGCCGATAGAAATGACCACATCTTGAAGTGAACTGAGACAGGTGTTCAGCACGCGTTCATCAGTTACTTCGACTTCGTCTCCAGTAGCACGCCTCAAAGCTCGTAGAAAATCTTCAGACAGATGATGGCGATACTTCTCCCACAAAGCTACCGGGTTCGCGACTCCGCAAAACACCAAGATGACGGCGAACAGATGACGCATGCGGCTGGGACTGTCACTGACGCTCGCCTCCGCGAGGGTGTCATCCCAATTTTGGTCACCGTCGAGAAAGTGACGTTTTACATCACATTTAAGTTTATAATTAGGTATACGACATGAAAATATATTAATTACCAAGCAATAATCACACAGATAAATACCGAACAAAAGTATTAACAGTCAATGTTTATTTTGTACTAACAACATGAAATTGATGAAGAAATGATCATCATCAATGAACATAACTTTTTTGTAATACTTAACACCGCATTTTTTTTTTATTGTCTTCCTCAACTCTGCTCAAGATTTTGAGGGTTTTGTTGGACCTTGAATTTGTCAAAACGAACTATACGATACAACTTTTATGAAGAAAATGCACATTACCATCTATGAATTTTAAGAATAACTAACTACTAACCTCGCCAACATGATCAAATTTAAATTATTAATTTCCAAAAATTGTTAACATGTAACTTGATTTGATTTTTATGAAATCTCATAGATGGCGCTGCTTCTAAATTTTCTTTGTACTACTAACATTAATTAAACTATGTTTCTCTGCCCAAGTTACTTAAATGGCGTAGTTTTTATAGTGTAAAGCTAGATAATAGCATGGCTTACTCAAAAACAACATTTAAATATGCGTCGTTAGATTACACGCTGTCACAGAATGCGTAAGAAAAATAAAGATTCACAGCTCCTCCCCCGTAAGTGATAGCGTGATAATATGTAGCCTATATGTTGACCCGACCTCTTAGTAATATTCATGCAAAATTTGATGTAAATCCATGCAGCACTTTTTGAGATTAGCCCGGACATACATACAGACAATCAGACAAACAGACAAAAATTCTAAAAACTATATTTTCGGCTTCGAAATCGATTGTAGATCACGCCCCAAGTATTCTTTTTAAAAAATATTCAATGTACAGTTTTGACTTTCCTACGATTTTATTATATGTATAGATTTAACATTCACTGTATTTTTGATAATTTATTGTGTTGGTATAAATATTACATGCGTATATCCCCTTTGTATATAAATTTTTATTTTATTACAATCTATGTTTAGAGTTAGTTTTTACATAATCACATGCAATTTTTTTTTTTTTTTATTTTTTTTTTTTTTTATTTAATATTTAGGTTTATAAATTTATTTATTTATTACACTTATGTTTTTAAATCAGCGGCTTGACATTTGAGTGCTTCAGGTAGATTGTCCCCAGCGATCAGGTGGTTTCACTGTCCTGCCGGAACGAGTTTTATAATAATTAGTGGTGCAGCTGTTATGGTCTACGTGTGTCGTTGTTGGAGCACTGGAGCCGCTGTGTGACTCATCTACGGGCATGGTGCGACTTTGTGGGCTGTCTATAATTATATCATCATATGTATTTCTGCAGTGTTCATGCGGTTGTTCGTCATTACGCCTATCTGAATCAATGATTATATGTTTTCTATTTCGTCTTAAAATCTGTCCTGTATTCATTCGAATTAAATAAGATCGGTTTGCTAATAAACGTTGAATAACTCCATTAGTCCACTGATTATGCATTTTAATTTTTACTTTTTGATATTTTATTAATGGTTTTAGTGTTTTTGATCCTTTATCAAAGTATTTTTTCTGCTTTAATTGTCGATTCTTTAGTTTATTTGATACATTTCCCTGCAATTTCGGTTGAAGAAAATGTGGAGAACACGGAATAATACTTCGTAATTTTCTGTTGTATAACAGCTCGGCAGGTGAACTTAACTCATTACTTATTGGCGTATTCAAATATTCTAACAATCCTAAGCTGAAGTCGGTATTTTGAAAGGTGGTCTTTTTCATCATATTTTTAATTGTCTGGACAGCTCTTTCGACCTGTCCATTTGATTGTGGGTACGTTGGAGAAGACGTTATGTGTTGAAAACTCCAGTTCAACGAAAACTCTTTAAACAATTTAGAAGAAAATTCCGGACCGTTATCTGACATAACCATTTGTGGTATTCCATGTCGTCTAAATAAATATTTTATTTGTTTGATTACCTCCGAGGATGTTGTCGAACACAATTCAACAACTTCTATGAACTTGCTATAATAATCTATTACTATCAAATAGGATTTAGTGCCGTAGTGGAAGATATCCGTGCCTATCTTGTACCAAGCTCTGTCGGGTATGTCATGCGGAATTAACGGTTCTTTTGTGTTTTCTTTTCTATATGTTAAACAGGCCTGACAGTGTGATAAATAGTCCTGTAATTGTGAATTCATATTAGGCCAATACATGATTTCTCTAGCCCTAAGCTTACATTTTTCTATACCTAAGTGCCCTATGTGTATTTTCTGTAACATTGTTTTACGCATACTTTTTGGTATAATGATTCTATTGCCTTTCCATATAAGTCCATAATTCACTGTTAACTCATCCCTGCTATCCCAATATGGTTTTAATTCATTGGTAATTTCACTTTTATGCATGGGCCATCCTTTCTTTATTATTTTTTTCAATCCCTGCATTTCATTATCTTCCCTAGTCCATTTTTGTATTTCTAAAAAATGTGAGTCTGTTAGAGGATTCATCGTTGTTATGGCACACACTTGTGCTTGTGCTTCGAGATGATCGCGCGTAGTGATATTATCGGTATGTGGTAACGCCGCTCGTGATAATGCGTCCGCTATGTATAGATATTTACCTGGTTTGTATATTAGCGTAAACGAATATGGTTGAAGTCGCATTAACATTCTTTGTAAGCGTGCTGGCGCATTCACCAAAGGCTTGTTAATAATACTCACTAATGTCTTGTGATCTGTTTCTATCGTCACATCGTTACGGCCATATATGTAGGTATAGAAGCGCTCGCATGCAAACACACAGGCATATAATTCCTTTTCAATCTGAGCATAATTCTGTTCAGTTTTTGTTAACGATTTCGAAGCGTAACATACGGGATAGTTGTCCTGCATTAAACAGGCACCTAAACCATTTTTACTCGCGTCTACTGAGATGACTATGGGTTTCTCAAGTGTGTAATATCTTAACACGGGTGGACTAGTTAACTGCTTTTTTAACATTTCAAAACATTGCTCATGTGTATGATCCCAGTGCCAAGCTACGTCTTTTCTTAATAACTCGCGAAGAATGGATGTTTTTTCTGAAAAATTTGCAATGAAATTACTAACATAGGTTATCATACCTAAAAATCTTTCTACATCTTTTACATTTTGTGGTCTTGACATATTTTTTATAGCCAATACCTGTGACTCATCGGGGCAGATGCCGTCTTTTGTTATTTTATGACCTAAGTACGTTAGCTCACTTAAACCTATTTTACATTTACTTTTATTTAATTTTATGTTTATTTCCTTACACCGTTTCAAGACTGCACGTAATCTCTGATCGTGTTTTTCCTTTGTTTCTGCGTAAATAAGGAGATCATCAATGAACAATATAACACCCTCTATGTCATCGAAGTGTTCATATAAACGTTTATGGAAAATTTCTGACGCCGATGATATACCGTATGGCATTCTCAAAAATTTAAACCTTCCAAAAATTGTGTTAAATGTACAGAGGTCTGTACTGGCTGGGTGTAAATTTACATGCCAAAATCCCTGTTTAGCATCTAATGTACTAAAATATTTGGCACCGGATAGGTAGTGGGTTATTTCTTCAAGGGTAGGCAACTTAAAATGTTCCCGCTTTATTGCATTGTTTAAGTCACGCGGGTCTAAACAAATCCGGAGGTCTCCGTTTGGCTTTTTAACAACCGTCATGCTATTTACCCAATCGGTGGGTCCCTCAACTTTTGCAATTATACCCTGTTTTTCCATTTCAATTAGTTTTTCTTTTACTTGTTGTTTTAACGAAATCGGTAACTTACGTGGAGCATGAACTACAGGTTTATACCCATCTTTTAATTGTATTTTATATGTACCTGGTAAACAACCCATTCCTGTGAATATGTCGGGAAACTCATCTAATATATTTGCACAAGTTTTACTTGACTGTTTTATACTCATTACTCTTTTTAATAATTTTAATTCATCACATGAACTCCTACCCAAAATGGGAGGTGAATTAGTGTCAACAACTATAAATTGTAAGATGTATGTATTGTTTTTATATTGTACTTTGAGATAACATTTACCAATGACTTTAATCTGACTACCTGAATAACCCTGTAACTTCATTGTTGTATGGACTAATTCATCTTTCGATAATTTAATTTTAGTTAGATATTTATTTGGCAAGACATTGACGTCGGCTCCAGTGTCCAGTTTAAAATCGACATGTTTATTTCCTATACATAATGCTACCGTCCACTCATTATTAGAATAACTATCAATCGCGTGAATTACCTGATCGCTGGAGTCTTCTCGTACCTCGTACACACGACACATTCTTGAATAATGGTTCATTTTTCTACACTGACTACATCGCTGACCATACGCTGGGCATTTATATTTGTCATGGCTTTTACCACACTTTCCACATACTGCACGTGATCTTCGACGAGGCTCTCCTAGTTGTTCGTGTACGTGTCCTCCTGATCTCTGTCCACCTCTCTGGTCGCGATCCTGGCGGAAGGTCCTAGCATCACCACCACTGGAACCAGGTGAACGCCGTTTTCTATGACGCGGCGCCGAGCTTCTTGCATAGTGAACATTTTTTTCTTCCTTCTCTTTGTTGGTAACTGCATGTACATTATGAGTTTGTTCCTGATTCTCGTTTTGTATATTTTTCGCTTGAGCTCGAGATACTTCCGCTAATCTACAGATATCTATAGCTTTAGATAAGGTTAAGTCTGGTTCTCTTAACAGTCTTTCTCTGAGTCCACTGTCTTTAATTCCACAAATCATTTTATCACGCACCAACTCACTGCATAAATCTTTGAACTCACACTTTGCTGCTATATTTTTCAGTTCGAATACGTATTGTTCAATTGACTCTAAATCTCGTTGGTCACGGGTAAAAAATGTATGTCTTTCTATGGTTATATTCTTACGTGGCAAAAAAAATGAGTCGAAGTCTGCTAGCAAGTCTTCTATAGTTTTGTACTCGCGTGTAAATTGTTCATATACCTCCCGACATTTTTCTCCAATTATATGTAACAAGATGTTGATTTGCACTATTTTTTCTTTACGATGTAGTTCACAAGCTTCATAATATATCTTGAACGCCTTTTTCCATTTTTCCCATCCTTTGCTTAAGTTTCCTGATGTTACATTTGTTATATCATTTTCAAATACGAACGGTTGCGGCGGTTGCAAAATGGACTCCATTGTGTGCTTCGTTTGTAATCTTACTTCTGCTTCTTCGAATGATTCGGAATCACTGCTACTTGTCATCGACGTTTTCCTTTTATTTCAATCCTATCTTGTTTTAGTTTTTTAATACGGCTTACTAACTTATTTAGCTACCGGCTGCGCCATGTTATGTTGGGAGACAGGGACACAGCATTGAAACACGGTGGTTGAGCAAAGACTGGTTTATTGTACTTCGTTCATGTATTTCTCCTGCCTACCTTCACATGCATTGTTATATAGTATGGAACAATCATTCATAGTTATTTGCTTATACCTACAAATACAACCTTATAATTATAACAATGTAATCTTCACAGAAAATTAACTTAAATAATAATATGCTTTACATTAAAACAATAAAAGAAACAATAAACATAAAATTACACTAATTGTTGCTTTCGTAATATATTATATATAAACTTACTCTTGCAAGTTCACTAAAGTAACACGAAAAAATGTCCAACCTATTCTGAACTTCGTTAACAGTACGAATTGCTCGCGTGAGAGGTGCTTTGGCCAGCAGGTTGGTTCTGGCAGTTGGCACAGCCACCAGTGGCGGGCGCCGCCGCCTCCACACGTAGCGGTCGGGAACAGAAAACCGCAAGCACTGAAGCACTCCCGGATTGTGCTCCTTACCCCGGAGTAATTTAATTAAATAGACGACAAGAGTAAACTGTCGTCGCACCCTTAACTCATTATACCCGACCATGCCCAGCACAAACAGGGTGGAGTACATCAGCGGGTACAATGGATAAACCCCGTACAGTCTGAAGTACAAGTGACGCGTGAACTTGTTCTGCACGCGCTCCAGCATGACAGAGTACTTGGCTTCATGTGGAGCCCATACGACAGCACCATACTCCAAGTGACTCCTGACTAGAGCGTCGTATAATACCCTTATAGTCGTAATATTAGTGAACCCCTGTGACTGCCTAAGTACAAAGCCGAGGTTTCTGTACGCTTTCTTGCATATCTTAATGATATGCTGGCGAAACGTAAGATCTGGAGTGAGATATACCCCTAGATCCCGCACTTGCGTTACTCGCTGCATGGGTATCGCCTCTGCTTTGTACTCATAGCGGACCGGGGTGCGCGCACGACCAAAGGATATTACCGAGCATTTGGACACGTTGAAGTACAGCTTATTGTCATGGCTCCATTTCACCACTCTATCAATGTCACCCTGGAGTCGCTAACAGTCTGACTCATCCCTTACCTCAAGCAGCAACTTGAGGTCATCTGCGAACAATAAACATGAGCCATGTCTGACGACCTCCGGCAAGCTGTTTATCGCGTGATGATAAATTCAAGAGGCCCCAAATTGCTGCCTTGGCTTACTCCGGACCTGGTGAAGTACGGCTTCGACTCGTTCCCATTGTAGTCAACGTACTGTTGACGGTCTCTCATATAGCTGACAAAGAACTGCAGCAAGTGCGGCGTACATCCTACATCTGCCAGCTTTCGTAATAAGACATCATTGTCCACGGTGTCAAAGGCTTTTTTTTAAATCAAAGTACGCCGCGTCTACCTGTACTCCAGCGTCTACTGCCGGTATAACCTGTGCCATGAAGTTAAGCAGGTTGGTGGAAGTGCTGCGTCCGGGCCGAAAGCCGTGCTGCGCGTCCGACAGTTGCGCTCGGCTTGCCCCTGTATACAGCGTTGAATAGCGGCTTCAAAAACTTTTGCCGGCGTCGACAACACTGCAACTGGTCTATAACCGCTGACATCTGGACCTGCTTTACCCTTGGGTACTGGAACGACACGTGTAGTCTTCCATTGATCCGGGAACGTCGATTGCTTTAAGCACGTGTTATATATGTAATGCAGCGGGTTTGTTAAAACTCTAGCACAATCTCTAAAGAGAAACGCTGGTATACCGTCAGGGCCAGATGATCGTTTTGGCTTGAGGTTCGTCAGCGCATCCTGCACATCTTTGAGACTCAAGGTCTCTATATGTACCCGTGCACCGTACAAATTACATAAGACAGTCCCCCAAAACGCCCGCCCTTCGCCACTTCCTAGTGCTTTCGCTGTGGAGAAGAAATGGCGGAACAAACTCCCCATCAGCACAGCTGTCTGTTCAGTTAGAAAATAATTGATTTTATACAACACTAGGTATGAAAAGTAATTAACGTTACAGGACACAGGACATTAAATTGAATTATTTGCCATAGGTTAGCTAGCCACGCCAAGATACCAACAAATACAATAAACACTATACGTACTAAAGCAAAAAAAAAATAAAAAATAATAATGTACACAAAAAAAAAAAAAACTTACTACCAAAATAAAAGCCTCCAGGTATAAAGGGCGTGACAGCTTAAATATTTATGCAATGCTGGGTTCTGTTTACATAGGTGTCACTTGAAGTCACTAATGATAAACTAGGACCATCTAAGCAAAATAAATAAACAAGTTATTACTAATAACAACAATAATAGGTTCCTCTCTCTGGAGCCCTGACCGCCCGGTAGCTTGGACCCTGTTCCCGATACCGGTGGGCTACTATTTTTTTATATTTTTAAATGTTTTTCTATATTTTATACTTATGCTAATATTTAAAAATATAATTTATATGTAAATAATGAAATAAAGGAAATAATAATATTTGTTTTGACTACTGACTTTATATAATGTTCCATGTACTATGAGTGTTATATTTTTAATTTGGATAATTTAATTGTAATTATATATTTATATTTAAATAATTTTATTAGCTTGTATAAATTGAATGACTTAAAACATTTTTGCTTATAAGTTACCTACCTACTTAAATATTTGTATGCCATTGTATAAGGCAAGCACGACGACCTGTTTATAATACTTTTAACAACTTGAATGCTATTTTTTCGTGTGTATACTCATGTTTGAACAAATAAAAATTATCTTATCTTATCTCATCTTACCACCTATTCACCGATAACCGCTGTGGCGTCACATATCTTAAGAACTGTCCAGTGCACTTTTCGCCTCTTGCGTTGATACGCTATGAGCACCCGCTACTAGCACCTCTCCCGGTTCCCGTTCTCGCCCTACCCCCGCGCCCCTATGCCCCGCAGGCGAGGACTCAATTAAGCGGTTTGCCTGTAGTTGTATCAAATTCATATATTGTGGAATCCGCTGTTTTAATTACCGCTAGCCGGTTTAAAAAACAACTCCGTTATGAAAAACAACTGAATGACGTTTAGCGATTTTTCATAATTACTGAACTTTAACAAGCAGAATTGCATAAACGTTTTGTGGGTCAACGATTAGAGGTTAATGTAAAACAGCGTGGAATGAATTTTGATTCGCCCTTAGAAGCCAAAAGCTTATTGTGACTGCAGATAAGCCATTCTGTATTACGTCTAAACCTGGGTAGCAGTTTGGCGCAATGATAATTCAGCTGAACGTTGTTTAGCGGTTTTACCTAACGGAGCTGTTTTGTATAACGGTTAGCGGTTATGTAAAAAAACGGATTTGACAATCCATCTACGACAACATGTAAACGGCGATCGAATCATAAATTGCGTTTCAAGGGTTTTTACATAATATCTAGGCGTTATACATTATGCCTTAGACATTAGTATGCAAACGGACGGCGCCGTATGAATTATATTATACAATCTGCCTTCAACATATACAGGGTGCCGCCCGTGAAAACCCATCAGAAAGCCCTCATCTAGTCATTCTGTAGATCAAACCAAGTGTGACTGTACAAAAATAATTGCTGGCAAACCTAAATTGGTGTGAAAAGTAGCTGTTTACGGTAGCGCACAATATGTAACGCAAGCAAAATTTCGTACAGTTGTCGTTGCGGTATTAAAAGTTAACTTTAAAATGTAAAACTTGTGTTCGTCAAAAGTACACCTTTGACCTTTAATATTACCGTAATTAGAACGTTCCCAGGTATGGTCCAATACAAAAAAAATATCACAACGACGACGGGAAGACCAAGTGACTCTCGGTTGTGTTAAGCGACTTTACACGCCGGTTATGTTGATTTAAGGGCTAGAGATGTGGAAAAATTTCTGGTATGAGGATCTCTCTGAGATTTTGGTGCGACCGAATAAAAGCATTATATGTTTTACTTAGGAAATCGATTCGCAATTTTGTAAAATATAATTTGATAATTTGAGACACGCCTCTCGCACCGGTTTCACTTTGAAAAATAAAAGACGTTTTTGTAGGGTATACAAATGCCTGTATTTAATAAAAAAAAGCTAAATATTTATCTAATAGTGGCTGCCCTAAAAATGGGATTCAAAAGTGGGATCCAACGAAAATAAATCCTTTTCAGGGTTAGGTAGATTATTGTCCCAACACTGTTAATAAACCGTATAGAAGTTCTAGGCGGTTCTAGCATATTTTCCAGTCTCCTAACAATGCACCGAGGTATTACCAAAATAAAATTATATCAAAAAGTTCAATCATAAAGACCGAACTATTTTGGTTCCTTGTAGATAGACTCCCTGAGTGTTACATTATACACCAATTTTGTGCGGACTTTTACAACATTGAATTTAGGGCGACTATGTATGTTGTACCTAATGTACAATCCCTTGTAACAATGTACTGTCCCGGAACTTGATTGTTGAGCAGATTGAAGCATAACGTCAATTTGCCATGTTACAGCCAATTCAAACGAGTGACTAAGTATGAGAGTTGTTACTTGAAGTCACGGTCGATTTCAGTAGATAGATAATTTGCTGGTAGATAGTTAATTTGCTTATCAATCAAGGTTCCTGACTACACATAATAATCGGTATATTAAAACATCATACTGCACTGATATCCACATTCACAAGTAGATTATTTGCCTACGTAATTATACCTGATTATGTATAATCGAAATATGGGTGTATTATAGCTACACCACTGCCTAACCCTTCAAGGGATAGAAGCGTGATATTATGTTATGTATGAGTGTGCTCCTGCACCCGAATTGCGTAACACACTACCAATCTCGATCTGAATCATTTTGAAGCATATTGTTAATCCATTGTTTCATATGTTCGAAAAAATGTCTGCTCAACAATGTGAATAGCGCAATGAATGTTGTTGAACTGTCAAAATGAAACCTATTGCTACTGATAGTGTGTTACGCAATTACCCCGCGTATCCTAAAGCTATAATGTTACTTCTCTTTGTCTTTCATTACACTGGTTGAGTGGAAGTTAAAAAGAAGGTAGGTACCTGTATCCAAACTGCAATGTTTAGTAGGTATTGCTTTTAATTTCACATTATTGCTATTATATATACCTATATATTAAGTTAATGGTGATAAAGATACTATAATTTTGTAGCCGTATATTAACAAATCGTTTATCATGCATAACAAACTCCTACTAAAACATTGTTAATTTATACTCACAAAGCCGTCATCAATATTTGCTTCGGTTAAGGGTAAGGTTATCTTCAGAGTGTGCCATCCAAGCACGAAGTTTGATTCCGAAGCCCTATTCCAAGCTTGTCCTAACACAGTGTCAAAATGCTTGGCCCCAATCCAGATATGGTCGTCCAAATCAAATGAGTCTATATAAGTGTTCACTTCAATGGTACCGCCGGACCTCATGGGAAATTTGAATGACGAAACACAGCTAAGTACAGGTAGGGGCCCGGGCGTTATAAAAGTAGTTCTTTGATCTTTTTCATTACTCAAGTCAATGTCACTGTACTTGCCAACAACCCAAGATTGCATGGCGTCGCAAGACCCCCACTCATGTGTCAACCATTCATTGAAATTATTCTCAAACGTGTACCTCTCACAATTATCACTGACAACGTAAGGCACCAATATTATTAATAGTAACACTTTGCGACTCATTTCGTCTAGCCACATACAACAATTACTGCGAATAGACACAAAACTTTTACACAATAATTTGAGTTTTGTATTTTTTCGAATATGTATCTTAATGTTTTAATATTCAGAACGGATACGGATAAGATAGCACGCTTTATAAATGATTATTTAGCACGTAGCATTGAATGTTTATCTTTGTATTCCTGTATTTATTGACACCGAATATTTATACAGCGGTTTTGTTTGTACCTATTTAACAATTTTGATGTCGAGAGAAAATATTGTATTAGTCCACCATAAAATTGCTTTACCACCCTAAGGCCGAGTGTTACTTGCACGTCATAAAATGACAAGGTCTATTTTTTGCTTAAAAGATGAATGTGACTGTTTGATACTTTTGTCATAACTGTATGACTGTAGTGACGTAATTTCTTTTTACAGATTTAACCTAAGAATACGATTAAATGTTTCAACCTAAGTCAAAGTTTACTATACTGTGGAAGTAGGTTAGCAATTTCGCGGTCGAATATTTCGATATATAAATGAGGCAAAATTTGAATTTTCATGGGAATTGTGCAGTAAAAAGTTACTGGTGTACGTACCTAATTCGATAGCCAACGAAAAGTTGCCATTCATTAAAATATCAAAGGGTCACAAACAAACTACAATACTAATTTCTTTATTATTTTATTTTTTTAATCGTTAACAAAAGATAATGCATTTGATTACACATAATCTAAACTAATATTATGAAGAGACATTGTTTGATTTTTTGTATGTTTGTTTGTAATGGATAAACTAAAAAAAAAATACTTAACCGATATTTTAATTTCTTTCACCTATTGAAAGCTACATTATCAGCGAGTAACATGTGTTATTTTTCAAAAAAATTAGACATCCTTACGAAAATTGGAATAATGTAACCCAAAGTATCAAAAAAATTGCCTAATACCTAAGTCATTATTTGACGTGCGCTGCGAAAACTAGCGTTAATACATAACATACGAGTACTACATGTTTTTAGTACTCATCATTACCCATAAAAAATTTCGCGAGGCTATGGCTAACCATTATAGTCAAGTCACGGTAACCGTTTTTTGTTTAAATTAGTCATCAAAACACGGTTAGAATCGAAAGATGATGACATTCGTATCATGATATTTATCCTTATCCAACTAAGTTTCATAATCAAGGTTGATTTGATTGTGTACATGTAAATTTCTCTTTAAACTATTCGAATCGGACCTTTCGTTTAGAAGTTACGTTTTTGAAAAATTCTTCTTGCATATTTCTTGAGGAAGGTTATTGGCTACATAACATCACGCTACAACCCTTAGGAACCGAGTAAAAAGAACAAAAGCCAGGAAGAACGCTATGCAAAAACGAAGGAATAGAGTAGACAGGAAATGTGGCTGTTATTATAACCCCTTACTAATCATCATCATCTGCCTAGCCTTTTCCCAACAATGTTGGGGTTGACTTCCAATAAACGTATTATCTCAGATGAATACACACCGATTTCTTTCTTTCAGTCATCAGTAAATTGAATTTCGAAAGAAGAAGACTAAGCGTTGTGTAACTATACAGACGCTATAAAACGTTTATTAGTACCTAAGGGGTTAGTATACCCTGCCGGGGTAGCGGGACCTGCCGGGGTAGCGGGACCTGCCGGGGTAGCGGGATCGTCCGAAAGGGTTACCGCTGCCCCGGAACATAAAGGGCTAAGGAAGGAACACGGGTGGGTTTTAGTCAGTAAGAGTCTGACACTCCCTTCCGCTCCACCCAGAGCGGGAGGAGTCATTAGATGATTTCCCATCCACAAAAAAAAAAAAAAAAAAAGGGGTTAGTATACCTATAATGTGGTGTTTTACAACTTCTATGCGAACGAAGTTGCAGGCAGAAGCTAGTATTGAATATGAATATCAATGTAGGTATGTTGTAGTATTTGATACAGTTGTACAGACGCCAGCACATCAAGCTACTACAATCTGTCAAATTTCAACTCTATCGCTAAAGCATAAGATTCAAAGTTGATTGGGAAAATTTGACAGTTTCGAGTAGCTCGATGTGCTGGCGTTTGTACATATTGAAAGAAAATCTCACACGCTAAAAATATGGGCTGTAATTTTCAATATTTTAAAATAGGAACTAGAATTTACAATCAGTTCCTGACACCATGGTGATACTAGACAAAATATACGAAGTGGTTCATAAAAGACAAAAGTGTTTCTGTCGCTACAATAAGTCTTAAAATGACAGAGGCAGCATATTTATAGACTAATAGACGATACATTAAATACCGGGCACATTTTCGAGCAACATAACATGAAATGAAACACACGTTGAAACAAATTCACCTAGTTGCTATTAAATTGGACGGCAAATTTGTGCTAAGTGTCACTAATCTAGGTATATCTAACACAACAACTAGGAGAATTTGGCTTTATTATTAATCTGTGCATTGCAATCTTTATTCAAATCTCCAAAACAGTTAAAAGTTGCTGCCTTACAAATTGTTCCAATAAAACAGAAGACGAACTAGCAAGGGATCGAGGAAGAGGGGTGGGGGGGGGGGGTCAGGGGGGGTCAGTGGATCAGACCGGAATAAGCTTCGATCAATTATTGATCGAAGGGAATAAGTAACTCTTTTTAATCTCGTAATTCAATTTTTTTAATAGCATTTTCTATGTCAGGTTGCATCGTCGTCGTTCGTTTGATACGAATCCGCACCCTAATTGCGTAACACACTATCAATCGGAATCTGAATCATTTTGAAGCAAATTGCTAATCCATTGCTTCATAAGTTCGAAAAATGTGTCTGCTCAACACGTAAATAACGCAATGAATGTTGTTGAACTGTCAAAATGAAACCGATTCCGATTGATAATGTGTTACGCAATTGCCCCGCCGCGCCGCCGCGCCGGTCCAAAAAAAGTAGCCATTTCAAACTTTGGCGTATTCAAAATTGGTGATTGTTCAAGGAATGCATCTTTAGATAATTTAACTGTCATGCTCAACTTAAATGGTCTATACTGCACCCTGATTGCGTAACACACGATCAATCATAATCTGAATGGTTTTGAAGGATATTGTTAATCCATTGCTTCATATGTTCGAAAAAAAAATCTGTTTAACAATGTAAACAACGCAATGAATATTGTTGCACTGTCAAAATGGAAGCCATTGCTACTGTTAGTGAACCCCACTGTTCTAAATGTGCTTAAAAAGAATCCACGTTCCCATTTCTGTACGGAACTAGGCTTTTATTTAAAAAAACTGTCACCAGCTATGCTTATTTTTTATTTTACGATTTTTATTTTTAGATTCATATCTAAAAACACACAATAAAAAACCTCGCACCCTGCGACTTCTTTTTGTTTCCAAAAATTAAACACAAACTTAGAGGCACACATTTTACGAGCCCTGAATCGGCGGTGAATGCGTTCCACGAAGCCATTGATGAGGTCCCTAAGGAAGACTGGTACAACTGCTTTGTACAGTAGTTTCAGCGAATGCAAAAATGCATTAATTGCGAGGAATATACTTTGAAAAGCAATAAATGTATCGTAAGTCTTATATCTAATTTTATTTATCAGAATTCAGAAACTTTCAGTATGCATTAAGTACCTACGTAATATACAGGGTGTCTGGTAATTAATGGATAACCTCTTAAGGGGTCATTGTACTTTTTTTGATTTTACATATCTCGGGACCATGGGGTCCCGGTCCTTTGGAAGGCGTACGAGGGGCCGAAGCCAACTCGCAGAGGCCCCTTAGGAAATTTTAATGAAATGCGGCACCATTGTACTTATTATTATGAACAACTTTTGCTACGGGACCAAATATGAAATCGCGAAAAAAAATCAGCTGTTCCTTATAATTTATGTTCGCATAACTCGTCAAAATGTAGGAAACTGCTGATTCTAAATGACCCCTGAAGAGGTTATCCATTAATTACCGGCCATCTGTATATACCTACATAAGTATAAATAAGGTATCTTGTTGGACACTTCCTTGACCGCTTGAGGTTTGATCATTTGTGCAGACAATAAAAGTTTACAACTCCTTTCTTTAATTTTTTTTGTATGTTGTGAAATTATGGAAAGGGTTACCGGTAGGTCACGCTTTCAATAACGATGATGAAATAATGATGACTAGGTAGGTAATAGGTAATACGGGTTGGTGTCCGCAATGCGCGTATTTTAATGATGAGCAGATAGAGACTTCGTATGTGTGTCCCTTTTGTTTATATTTTTATGCATAAAGTACATGTACGGTCAGCAACATAAGTCGTTTTTTTATATATAGCATCTCGCAGATTATCATATGATAGCCTAACTGGACTTTCCTACCTAAGATGTCATTGCGAACATAGAAGGGGGCCCCCATCTTTCGCAAGAATCTGTTCTGTAAGTTGGTTAAAGTGTAAAGGGAATATACAGGGTTATTGGAAAAACACCAACAACCTCTTAAAAGGTCATTGTACTCATCATTATGAACAACTTTTAGTATGGGACCAAACCTGAAATCGCGAAAAAAAAGTCAGGTGTTCCCTATATTTTGACGAGTTATACGAACATAAATGTAGGGAACAGCTGATTTTTTTCCCGCGATTTCAGGTTTGGTCCCATAGTAAAAGTTGTTCATAATGATGAGTAAGTACAATGACCTCTTAAGAGGTTGTTCGTGTTTTTCCAATAACCCTGTATAGTATCTACCTAACTAAATTAAATTACAGCTGATGGTGTATTATTCTTTTTAGTTACCTACTCAATATTCTATTGGGGTGACCGGTCATGCGCTTGGTAAAAACAACATTGTTTCTTTGGGGAAGTTGTTTAATATGAAAATATATTTCAAAAGTTTTTGTGCTCAGGACTCCACTTGCAGATTGATGGAGCCTTTTGGCAAATATGACATCATTGATTCACAAAAGTACCCAAAAGTTGTTATAATTTTGCATTTATCTCCAAATCAACTAACCGAGTAGCTTTCATTGCTACTTCAATTTGAAGCTAACCCTTTTGTGAAGATTTGTCGGTATTTAGAAGTTGGAAAATATCTAATAATAGTAATGACTAAAAGTTAAGTAGCAAAATTAAAACATCGTCGGGGTACACCCTAAACAAAGTTGATTATTTCAAAAATTTACTGTGACACTAAGCAAACTAATTATTTGAAAAACATCCTCATCTAATGGGCTATCCAACGAGCTATCAACTTTATAAAAAATATTGATAGATGCCCGTCAATTGTTTGATAAAGCTGGCAAAGATGGAAAGACATACTCGCTAAAATTAACGAAAACATTAAACAAACGACTTGTTTACGTTGTAACACTTTTCTATTCAAGGTTTTTAACTACGAACCTCTGCGTTCGATATCGTTACTGATGCAATGCTCAGTGATAGTTCGTTTTGTGACTTTTGTTAAACCAACACTTCTGCTTAGGCCGCCAGTTGCGAGTTATCTAGATTAGATCATGAGATACAAATTTATTTCTAACCTATTTCTAAAACAGCGAGGTTCGCAAATCGTCTGTTATACAGGATGAATGTTTCAAGTCAGCATGGATGGCCAAATCCGAAACTATAGGTAATACCGAAAAATACTTAAAGGAGTCACGGGGTCGATTTTGATGAAAACTAAAACTGCATCTTTCAATATTTGAAAAATCAATTGCTCTAGCTAGCACTCAAACTAGTAAATTAAAAAAAAAAACAGCTTGTGTTTTGCACCGTCCGATGGTGTCGTCAGCAAGTATCTAATTCTGGGAAGTAATGACTCCAATGACATTCGGCAAAGTAAAGTTTTAGTTTCAAGCAGAAGATCCAGCTGTTTATCTAAAATAATCAAGGAAAACTTTAAATAAGACAATCACTATCCAATCTATATATCTAATTAATTATTAGACTGTCAATTTCCTTCGCCGTAATATATGTACGGTCACGAAAGGAGACAATTTACCAGAGTCGTCAGATATAGTTGAAGTTTAGTAAAAAACCGATGGATGTTTTCGAATAGAATTTATTTTAATTAATAGATTACGATCAGTTAATTTATCAAATTAAATTTCATTCGAAAACGTCCATCGGTTTCTTACTAAACTTCAACTATATCCGACAACCCTTGGCAATTGTACCACTTATAGTATAAGTTAGCGTAGGTACACTGTCCCGCTATCTACTGCTAATTGCAGGTTCAAATTCGTCAAAAAAAAAGACTGTCAAGAAAATTATTGATAATAAGTATATTTAATGATTTTTACATTTAATATTCAGCATTTCAATCCCTACCTACCTATCTCCCACATGGGACTGACGCAGAACTGGCAAAATGTGGGTATTATATAAGTACATCTCTGCCTAACCCTTCGAGAAGAGAAGGCGTGATGTTGTGTAGTTCAACGGCAGCCGAATTAGGAAAAAACATATTACGAAGGAATGGATTTGTGAATTTCCTTCGAAATTCATCGTGTTGTGTTTGTAGGTATGTTACGCATTTAGAGTGCAGTTCGGCCCTTCTTCTTAGAAGAACTAGTTCGGCTTAGTCAACACTATTTTGTTCTAGAATAAGGTTTGGCCGGTAACATAATTATGTTTAAAACAATTTTAGTTGGTTTTTCACGCTGCAGACTAGAACACCTTTCGACCAAATGCAAAAATAGGTAATATTTCCTAAATTAATCAATACGCAGAAGCTGAAATACCACTGCGTGAATGCGGGATATAGTGTGAGAATTATGTAAAAACCTTACTTCGGAATATCAATTACTGAATTTTTACCGCGGTTTCGCCCGCGTGGAGGTCGGAAATTACCCCACGGAAATGTACTACCGGGATAAAAACCCAAATGTCATCTAAATCCGTTCGGCCGTTTTTGCGTGATTGAGTAACATCCAAACGTACATACCTACTTGAACTTTTGTAATATTAGTAGGATTGTTCGCATATATACCTAAACGACTCGCAATCGTCTAATAATGTAAACGCTAAGCATTTCCGTGAAAAATCAACCATCCGTAATAGCCAGGAAAAATTAAAAAAAATTGGACAATCCAAAAGTGTACGACTCATAATGCTCATTTGATCGTATAAAAACCATAGATATAGATATTATATGGTTCACTAATGTTTCACCAAAACTCCATTGACAAAATTTTAGTTTACAACCAACGTTTCGTATCTTACTATTTATTTCACAAACAACTCATTCCGCAAATATTTTATTTTATAAACACTCGCTTTACAAACATTTATTTGACAAATGCTTCCCTTTACAAATGTTTCGGATGATACTCGTATTTAATCATTTATACATTTTTCATTTAATATTTAGATTCTTTTGGAAAAATCACGTTTATTCAAAATATTATTTTATAATACGCTAGCGACTGTATTAAAATCCGTTGCGTAGTTTAAAAGATCTAAGCTTACAGACAGCGGGAGCGACTTTGTTTTATTGTACTATGTAAAGATTTTGTAAACACAAAGCAATCATGACGGTATTTTCCATTTGGGTCCAATAATTTACAGACAAGTATTTTTTTCTATATAATCTAGTCGTTTCTGGCACTCGGCGGCCGCTGCCGCGGCACCGCTCGCTTCGCTCGCTCGGCTCGTGCGTAGGGGGTCACAGTTTTAACCTAACCTAACTGAACCATTTTTTTAAAAATAATTAACCTATTCTAACTAGTTCGGTTCCGGGTCGCCTACTAAAAATAGTCTCTTTTTTCTATTAGCGCAAGTCGATGAAAGAATGAGTTTCATTTTTAGGAAAATGCGTAATAATAATACCTATGTAAAACTTTTTTTATGAGATAACTGAATAAAAAATGAATTGTTTGTCAAATAACACGTTATTAAACAAAAGTTTATCGGGTAATTATTTTGTAAAGTGAATTATTTGACAAACTTGTTGTTGTATAATGATGAAATGACAAATCATGTTTTTGCCAATCGTTGTTTGTCAAGTAAAAATTTGTAAATACATTTTTGGTGAACTGACACCATATTATATTGGTTAGTTTTTATTTAATTATAATTAAATTAATTTGAATAAAAGACCCATTTTCAATAGGGTTCCTCATATGGGTGAAACGAATCTATATATAATATAAAAAGAAATGACTCAATTGATTTTTTCGCAAGCTACAATGTTTTCAGGTTTCATACTTGAATGACGGGATTTTTTTTAGAAATATTTTTATGTTTTTTTCGATTAGGTAGGTAATGCATCGCATTATGAGTCGTGCAATTATGTAAGTAACGATTGAAACTTACTATTTGCATTGGAATTATTGATACATAAATTGATAGTTACAAAATTAGTAGATACTTTCGCCTTCACGCAACGTTTATATTATCAACAAAACGACTATCTTACTAAGTAAAACAATATAAAAACTTACATAGCCTTCATACGTTTCTGAGCCGGTTAAGGACATCGTCAGAGTGTGCCATCCTGGCAAAAAGTTTGGATTCGAGGCCGAATGCGTTTCCACTCCTGTTACCCTGTCACCACCAGTAATATCTAACAGGTTTGCTAATACAATGACTTGGTCGGAAGGATCCGTTGGTTCCATATAAATGTTCACTTCTATCGTACCACCGATGTTCATAGAAAAAATGAATGATGAAACACAACTTAATTCTTGTACAGGTGTAATAAATGAGGTACTGCGTATATTTTGACCAGTCAAGTCCAAATCGCTGTACTTGCCAACAACCCAAAATGGCATGAAGACACAAGCCCCCCCCCACTCACTTGTCAACCATTCATCGAAATCCTCCTCAAACGTGTACCTCACACAATAATCACTGACTACGTAAGACACTAACATAAATAATATTAACACTTTGCGAATCATTTTGTTTCGCCACATGCAGCAGTTACTGCTTTAGATACAAAATCTTTTTAATTTATATTCCGAATAATATATTAATCGTATACGTATCTTAATTATTCATAATGGATTTTGATAAGATAAAATCTTTAGGATTGTATAAAATGAAGTCACCCGGGTGCGTTTGTCTGTCTGTGCAGTATTTGTTAAACTACTTGATGGTTTTTAATGCGGGTTTCATTATAAAATTATAAATCAATTTATCTTTATTTGTGTACATAAGTAGTACATAAAAGGTCTTGAAATATTAGGTTTATCTGATCTGTATCTATGAAACTATGTTCGGACTTTTAATTTGCTGCAGTAAAATGACAGCTTATGTGTTACCACTTTTTTACGAAATTTAATAGTGATGTGACAAAAGGATGGATTCATTCAATTAAGATTCAGTTCAAAATCGATCAATGTTAAATTGATTTTATAAAAAAGGATATTATATTTAATAAAGTCCTTACATATGAAATTGGCGTTTTATATGGAAAAAGCAGAACGATTTTTTAACATGAAATGATACATATATTTAATCAATAAAAGTATCTGTGTACCATTGCTATGCACTAAAAATTGTGGGAGCGTGAATCAATAAAATCTTTGGGCGATTTAGACTACTTCATCGGAATAGATTTTTTCGTCCTTCCATGAAACTGTCCAAATTCCGAAAAAAGTGGTAATCTGTTGGAGCAAGGTCCGGTAAGAATGGTGGGTGTCGGAGACATTCCAATCGCAGGATTTTTAGAGTAAAAACTGAAACAAAAATATATCTTCTTATTTCAATATTTCTAGAGTGGTAAGGCACATTGTCCTTATCTACTTACTGCGTTCGGCTTGAGTTCCACCACCAACACCAACCACTCCTCAAAACTCTTCTGCCTATATTTCGACATGATTTTGGCATTAAAAGTTTTACAAATTTTTAGTAGACTAGATAAACGATCAAAATCGGCCTGGCTTCGTAATTTTTTATGATCGGGTAAAGTTGTAAATACCATATTTTGAACTATAAATAATCTAGACTGTGAATGAAACTACAAAATATGTTTTTATCCGATCAATACAAAGAATATTTTGATTGTTTACAGTTAAATCAAAATTGGTAAATTTCGAATATCCTGGCCTAAAACGATGGTTCATAGCGTTTTTATCACATCACTAGTAGAGATAGTGTGGTATCATTTTTTGTACGAAATGGCAGTATAAAATGTTATTTTACTGCAGCTAAATAAAAGTCCCACCATATGTATGAAGGATGCATTAGAACAAATAAAAATATTCTTGCAAATGTTGCATCACTGCAAGCAAAGTTTTGCTTGAAAAAGCAGTCAGTAGTATGTTCTCAAAACGCTGAAGGAAAACATCGAGAGGAAACCGGAACGTCCTAGCCAAAAAAAAAATCGAAGACACGTGACATCTATCAACCCGCACTGGGCCCGCGTGGTGCATTACGGTCCACTGCTTCTCACCGGGAGTAGGCCTGTGTCCTAGCAGTGGGAACATTAAAGGCTGATTATGACGGTAGGTAAAGCTGGCGACTGATATCGAATCCTTCTTTTTAATTATTGTGTAATGTCGTAATGCAGTCTGTATGCATCTAATTTTAAGAAGTTCAATCTACAATTTTATTTTAAGTTGTCAATAAAGAAAAAACAATATTAGCATAATATTGTGACAAACAAACAATACAGTATTAGTTCAATTATTATGTTTTATCGTTTAATTCTGAAAAGAAGATATGAATCATTAATCGGTTCCACTAATTGAATACGGTACTTACAGACAAAAGTAGGTAGTTATACGTATAATGGTGGGGTTTACAATAAAAGTAGTTGTATTTGCAAATTTTTCACAAATAATATAGTAATTTATAATTAGAATTCGTTAACCACCATTTTCACTTACTTTGGCAATTTTGGATAAAATATATTTTGGCGATGTTTTTAGAAGCAGTCATGATATGCTACCATGTTTAGTTGTGTGTTTATTTAAAAAATAAAAACTTTTTATAAGGTTTTTATGACTTACTACGTATTATCAATTGCCATAAATTATTTTACAAGTTTATAGCACATTAGATCATTCTTTTCATTGGAACTGTATATGAAGTAGATACTGCGTGTTATCGATTAGTATTAAATAATAGTTTCATTGTGCCATAAGTAGGTATACCTACATGTAAAATTGCTGATGACCTAGGAGTGGTGACGGCATCTTCTCGGCCTACAGTCGGCATATTACCTAGTCTAGGTTACCGGCTCGAACTACGTGCTGTACAGAAATGAGCATCAATATGTATGTAGGAACACTTACCAAATATCAAAAGCGATTTTCTTGTGAAGTACTGATTATCCCTTTAAAAGAAGACCTATTTTACAATTATAGTTATACCCTATTTATGCTCGTGGCTGGTACATTCTAGATTATTCGCAAAGCAATCATTTGTCATGAAGAGATTGCGCGATCGAGTTTTTTGTAGGACTGGGGAAGAAACTACTACTAATACTTGCGTATACTTTCATCACCTGCAACATCTTTCTTTCTATCGTACTTATGCGACCACTACAAGAAATTCTTTTATTCCACGTATCATGATATTATTTATGTGAATTTAAACCTAGGAAATAAACATTATCATTGCTTAATAATTATGTTTATTGTTGGTACACTGCTTAGGTGATTTAGTTATTTCATTTACACCTTGTATTTATACACTTACGTAATTCCGTGATGGGTTTCATCTTATAATATGCATACAATTGCTGCGACTGTTGGCAAGTAGCTGTACTTGCCAACAACCCAAAATGGCATGGAGATACAAGACCCCCTCACTCATTAATCAACCATTCATTGAAATTTTCCTCAAACAAGTACCTCACACAATAATCACTGATTACGTAAGACAATAATATAAATAATATTACTATATTGCGAATTATTTCGTTTCGCATTAGGTAACAAGTCACCGCTTACTAAACCGTTATCTCCTAACTGTTCTTTTTATAATTAAATCGAATACGTATCTTCATTATTCATAATGTTATGAATACGGAAGAGATAGTATCTCTAACTGGATAAAAATAAAACGAAGTCAACTTGATGGTATAGTTGACCTCGTAATTGCTTTACCACCCTGAGGATGAATGTCATTTACCATACAAGTATTTTTTACAAGATCTTTTGAATCTTTTACTTATAGCATTTACCAACTCATGTTGGTAAAAGCTATGAACATACTAAAAACTGAAACAAGGAGAGTAAATATAGAAAATAAAATAATAAATTCTACCAAGAGTCAACAGCTACTACAGGAAAGGATGAACTATTAAAAGGAAAGAAACACAAAGACAACCGCTTTAGAATATCAGAAATAAGTAATATTGAAAAAAACGATGGAATAAATAAAGCTATAAAAGAACTAAACACTAAAAGAGACTGAATTCCAAATGTGAAAACTATAGATGGGAACCACACAAGCAAAATACCTGAAATACTTAAAAGACAACTATCGAAACCTATACCAAAGAGAACTCAAAAGTAATTACAAAGAAAAGTAACATTAAAGATTCAGAATCAATACCGAGAATATTGAAGGAAGAAACACTAAGAGAAATTAACACAAAAAGATCGGACAAAACGACTGGATCAGATCAAATAAAAAAATAACTACTAAAATCGACTATACCAGTGATTGCTCCTGTATTGACAGACATGTTTAACGAAATTATAGAGACCGAAAATATTCCTACTGACTGGACTAAATCAACAATAATAGTCGGGAACTATCGACCCATTATTTTAATGTGTAATGTATAGGTTAATGTGTATGTTAAGTTTTCTCCAAAATAATATTATCTCGAATACCATGGTACTCGACGAAAACCAATCAAAAGAACAATCTAGTTTCCGTAATAAATTTTCAACCATGGATCACATACATTTTCTAACACAAACTCTACAAAAATATAAAGAATACACAAAACCTATTATTTAGGTTTCATTGACTTCAATAAAGCCTTCAATTTCTAAGAACATGAATATATCTGGAAAGCAATGCATAGCCCAGGAATCTGTATTCCTGTATTGGAAAGTACCTACATGACATACGACTACTCAGAACATAATTATATTCTAGAAGTACTGCACAAGTCAGGGTGGAAACAACGGGCGAGGAGTTCCCTATAGAGAGAGGCGTCCGGCAAGGGAACCCTATCTCACCTAAGTTATTCTCAGTAGTTCTCGAGATGATATTTAGAAATCTTGACTGGAATGAAAATGGACTCAACATAAACTGCGAAAACTTAAACCGTCTACGCTTTGCAGACGATCTAATTCGGTTTTCTGAGTGCCCACAAAGGCTAGAGCAAATGCTACAGCAATTATCAGATCAAAGTGCGAAAGCAGGGCTGTCAATGAACGCGACTAAGACCAAAATAATTATGATATTTACTTAGGACAATTGTCCTAAGTAAATGTGGTCTTCTACGTAGTCTCTACAACTAATACTATGCGTAAAGAAATTGATAGAAGGACAGCTATCACTTGGTGATTTTGATTGCTTTGCGATGAGATAAAGAACAAAAGGTAAAATGTAGGGAAATTAGAGGTATTTTTGAAGATTGAGTTGAGACTGTAAACGTTCTTAAAATTACGAGAATTGCCCCTCAGATATGTGTCAATCTATAATCTATCTATATAAATAAAACAAAGTCGGATTAGTTACACCATTTATATCTCAAGAGCGGCTGGACCGATTTTTATGATCTTTCCTTTGTTGGATTTTTGTCTCCATCCCAAATAGCAGAATAACTATTAAAACACGGGAAAAATTCACGAAAAAAATAATAATGAAGATGATGCATTTTCTCATACATTTTGTATGAAACAGCTTTATTAATGATATCTCGAGAACGGATTGACTGATTTCGATTCTGAGGCGTTACGAAGTTCGCCGGGTGCAGATGGTTAAAGATAAAAGGAAAAATTACAACATGTGTATTCTGCCGTGGTCGACCTATGGTTGCCAAACAAAACAATTTTGTCAGAAAATAAATGTGTATCGAAATAGTATAGAAAGAAGTGTAGTTGAAGTCAAGAGATGAGATAAAGTGAGATCGAAAGAAGTAAAAAGTATAACCAAGTTTAAAAATCTACTAAAAGTATGTAAAACACAAAAACACACAGACATAATATGGTTAGAGAGAAAAAAGAGAAGAATAAGAATAATATTTTATAAAAAGCAGTTACCATCTTCTTTTTTTTAATACAAAACAAATGAAAGTGTTTTAGTTTAGTTTGTTAGTGATCTACCTGTACGAGTCGCAATAGATACTTTTTCATTCTTTAGATGGAAATCTTTACAAGAGGCCTTTGTTGAAAGTCAAGCGGTTTAAAAAGAGCGCATCGAACGCCAGTTATTTAAAGAAAATAGTTTTAAAGGTAATAAAAAAAAACTTTTAAAAACATTGTAAATCAATTATTTTATGTTGGAAAAATATAAGTTTTACGGGCTTTTACAGTTACCTACATATACGCAAGGGGTAAATAAATAGGTTCCGTATCCGTACGACCATCTAAAGCAACGGTTTTATCGGAAAGCGGTACCCGTCATGAAAATCTATAATTTTCACAAGTATCATTCAAGTATTTGACACCAAACACTTGAATTTGATGTCAAAAAACAATCTATATTTGGACAGCCGTTATTGTGTGACCATTCACCGCTTTCTTAAGAAACCAAGGCTTTACAAAAGGGTCAATCAATCAATCAATCAACTCAGCCTATTGCAGTCCACTGCTGGGCATATGCCTCTCCCATGGCTGCGCCACAACACCCTGTCCTCCGCCTTCCGCATCCAGTCCGTCCCAGCCACCTTCTTTAGCTTGTCCGTCCATCTATGTAGCTGGGGGCGTTCCAAACTACGCTTGCCGATACGCGGTCTCTACTCCAGAACTCGTCTGTTCCACCGGCCATCGCTCTTTCGACAGACATGGCCAGCCCACTGCCACTTCAGTTTGCTTACTCTACAAGCTATGTCGGTAACTCCGGTTCTTTTTCGGATAATTTAATTCCTGATTTTATCCTTCAAAGAGACTCCGAGCGTAGCTCGCTCCATAGCACGCTGAGCGACCTTGAACTACGTTCTAAGAAAGTTTGCGATAGGGTATGTCAGACCAATCTGACTCACACTTTTCTCTACTGCAAAGTTAACTTTGTTTAGAACGTTAAATTGTGACTATAGCTATTCTTATTACTCATCATCTTCCTAGCTTTTCCAACTATATTGGTATCGACTTCCAGTCTAACCGGATGCAGGCGATGCAGCTGAATACCAGTATTTTACATGGAGCTACTGCCTATCTGACCTCCACAACCCAGTAACTGGGTGATACGATATCCATTAGTAACACTGCGTGTCAGACTTTCGGGCTTCTGACTATCAGTAACGACTGTCAATGACCGTCTACAAATGAGAGCCAGGAATAACTGTTTAAGGGCTCGTCCACACCACTTCGCAGCGACAAAATGTGGTCAAGCAGTTGTGTTTGCGATGTGGCCGGCCGCTAGTGCGCGGTTTCGCTGGTGGTGGTTGCGTTGTGACATGGCCTTGATGTGGTCGGTAGCGCCGACAAGGTTGATTTCGAGGGCCAAATGTAGCCCATGTGAATAAACTATTCATTTGCATACAAATTAGTGGCTGTCAACGTGTTGTCGTTGTGGTGTGGTTGTGGTACGTATGATCGTGCCTTAACATGCTTTCCGCTATTTTTAATACTTATATTATCCAAAATGTGTGACATATACCTATTTGTATTTTTAGGTAGTTTGTTTGTCGGTCTGCCAAGATAATTATGCTTATTTTCAAACACAATGAGATAGTTGGAATTGATTACCTAGGAGGGAACTAACGTCATTGAGTCTAAATCCATATCCATACTTATCCATACTTATAATATTATAAATTCGAACGTAACTCTGTCTGTCTATATGTTACCTTTTCACGCCTAAATCACTGAACCGATTTAGATGAAATTTGGTATAGAGATAGTTTGAGTCCCAGGAAAGGACATAGGATGGCTTTTATCCCGATATTCCCACGGGATCGAAACTTATGCCGGTGTAACCGCGGGCCGCGAAGTGTGGATATAGAAATAAAAATATATGCAGATCAATAGATCGTCTATCTTGACAAACTTTTACTAAAATGAAGTTAAGTAATACTCACGTAGCCTTCACTAATGTCTGCTTCGGTTTCGGGTAAGGTAATCTTTAGAGTGTGCCATCCACTCACGAAGTTAGATTCCCAAGCTCTATTCCAAGCTTCTCCTAAGAATTGGTTATGAAGCATTTCTATCTGGTTGGCTACAACCCAAATTAGGTCAAAAGGATCCGTTGATTCCATATAAATGGTCACTTCAATAGTACCACCGGAGGTCATAGAAAACATGAATGATGACACACAACTCAATTCCGGTAGAGACGTAATAAATGAGGTACTGCGTTCATTTAAACCAGTCAAGTTCAAATCTCTGTAATTGCGAACGACCCAAGATGGCTCGGAGACACAAGCCTCCCCCCACTTATTTGCCAACCATTCATTGAAATTTTCTTCAAATGTGTATCTCACACAGAAATCACTGACTGCGTAAGACACCAATATTAATACTATTAATACTTTGCGAATCATTTCGTTTTGCATGTGACAACAGATTACTGTTTAATAAACCTAAAATCTCGTTACTGTAAGTTTTATAATTTAATCGAACATGTATTTTAATTATAATATGTACTGAATACGGATAAGATAGCATCTCTTAATGGATTAATATTCTGTTTTTGTATTTAAATAAGGATTTGAAACTACTTGATGGATATAAAATATGCAATAACAATACAATCAGCGTACACTTTTCCTAACTATTTTGGGGTCGGCTTCCAGTCTAATCGGAGGCTGCTGAATATCAGTATTTTACAGGGAACGACTGTCTGTCTGACCTCCGCAACACAGTTAGTGGGTAATCACGATATACCCCTTGGTAAGACTGGTTATCAGACTTTTGGGGATTCTGACTACCCGTACCGACTGTCAAAGATTTACGAATGAGGGCCGGGACCAACTGCCATATCGAGATATGTCACGGATGGTCAGCCTTCCACGAAGCGACCGCGGCAAGCGACCCGTGCGGCTGTAGTCGTGTTGTGTGTGTGTCTGTGTCGCGTCCTAGTCTCACAACCCTTCTGTGTGGCCTGCACCTAAGATGACGAAAAGATTTTTTCATGCTTTACAAAGCTGTACTCTGTGGTTATAATATTTATGTATTAGGTAATATGTCATTGTCTACACAAAACTAGATGCCCGTATGGATTGAGCTGATTAATATCCGAAAAACAGCGCGGTGAATTTATGTTTTTTTAAAATAAATAATTGTAGAGCTATCTCAAATTTAGCCGCACAAAACCCATTTTATTACAGATTACGCATAAACACTACTTACTAACTCGAAATTACTAATACAATATTTCAAAAATAATCATCGGCTAGTTGTCGAATTCTAAGTGGCTCCTCAATTTATACGTCTGGATTGAGAAGCCACCTTATCATACATACGGACACAAAATAAAAGGAATTAGATACCTACGTAGTTTCTTTTATTCCGTGGTAATCATCATCATGACAAATGTGTAAAGAACCTGTTAAACACATTAATTTATGTTTTATAGATTATAATTAATCACTCTCTCAAATCAAAATGAGACAAGCAATTTCACTCATAATATCATTTTGAATTGCATGTAAGGAAGTTTTGTTTTTGGTGTTATGAGGATCTTTGTATTTAAATAGCTACAAAATTAACATGGAAAAATATTAATATACCATTTATCGCGTTACGATAAAAGATTTTTTCATGCTTTACAAAGCTGTACTCTGTGGTTATAATATTTATGTATTAGGTAATATGTCATTGTCTACACAAAACTAGATGCCCGTATGGATTGAGCTGATTAATATCCGAAAAACAGCGCGGTGAATTTATGTTTTTTTTAAATAAATAATTGTAGAGCTATCTCAAATTTAGCCGCACAAAACCCATTTTATTACAGATTACGCATAAACACTACTTACTAACTCGAAATTACTAATACAATATTTCAAAAATAATCATCGGCTAGTTGTCGAATTCTAAGTGGCTCCTCAATTCATACGTCTGGATTGAGAAGCCACCTTATCATACATACGGACACAAAATAAAAGGAATTAGATACCTACGTAGTTTCTTTTATTCCGTGGTAATCATCATCATGACAAATGTGTAAAGAACCTGTTAAACACATTAATTTATGTTTTATAGATTATAATTAATCACTCTCTCAAATCAAAATGAGACAAGCAATTTCACTCATAATATCATTTTGAATTGCATGTAAGGAAGTTTTGTTTTTGGTGTTATGAGGATCTTTGTATTTAAATAGCTACAAAATTAACATGGAAAAATATTAATATACCATTTATCGCGTTACGATAAAAGATTTTTTCATGCTTTACAAAGCTGTACTCTGTGGTTATAATATTTATGTATTAGGTAATATGTCATTGTCTACACAAAACTAGATGCCCGTATGGATTGAGCTGATTAATATCCGAAAAACAGCGCGGTGAATTTATGTTTTTTTTAAATAAATAATTGTAGAGCTATCTCAAATTTAGCCGCACAAAACCCATTTTATTACAGATTACGCATAAACACTACTTACTAACTCGAAATTACTAATACAATATTTCAAAAATAATCATCGGCTAGTTGTCGAATTCTAAGTGGCTCCTCAATTCATACGTCTGGATTGAGAAGCCACCTTATCATACATACGGACACAAAATAAAAGGAATTAGATACCTACGTAGTTTCTTTTATTCCGTGGTAATCATCATCATGACAAATGTGTAAAGAACCTGTTAAACACATTAATTTATGTTTTATAGATTATAATTAATCACTCTCTCAAATCAAAATGAGACAAGCAATTTCACTCATAATATCATTTTGAATTGCATGTAAGGAAGTTTTGTTTTTGGTGTTATGAGGATCTTTGTATTTAAATACCTACAAAATTAACATGGAAAAATATTAATATACCATTTATCGCGTTACGATAAAAAGGCACAAACGAAAAATAGGCATTTTAGAATGCACATTAGTTACCTATTTTTCAAATTAATATATATCAATAAACATCATCGGACAGCTCGACACCGGCGGGGTAATGGCGGATCACACTTACAATGCCTTTCATTTTGACAGTTCATCAAAGTTGCGGTATTTATGTTATTGAGCAGAAGAACTTTTCAAACATACTTGTGTCGCAATGGATGAGCATTTTCCTTTAAAATCTTCTGCATTGTGAAATTAGAGTGCATCAGCTCGTCGTCCGCTAGGCCTCAACCCAACGTATGAACGTAACCGCGGTGCCGTTGCATAAAAGCCGTATTGATAGCCGTCCTCATATTAAACTATTTCCTTATTGATAAGCATAATTTTGTCCGTAAAGTCAAACATCACACGATGCCGTCATTTTCACGACGATAGGCATGGTGTAGTTTATATAACTTCCAACGCTGTCTTAAAAAAGCCAAGGATTTGAGGTATTTAGCCTGTTTTTTTATGTTATCGATAAAAATAATTTGTATTTCATTTCCTGAAGTGGTAGTCACTCGTCTTTTAAATACCAAAAGTGTTCATTTTATACCTTTATCTGAGTGTCTTTTAAAATTTATGTTGAAATTAATTAATAGATAAATATCGCCTGATTAGTTTACCTAATCTCGATCAATGCATTAAACTTGTATCATGTTCATCTTAAGTATAAATCGAATAAAATTATTATTAGTACAAAAACATGGTATCGACTATCGTAGTTTCGGGAGATAACTATAAACGTAGTCCTACTAATAACGTGCATTAATTTTATAGCTGTGCTTTTCTCATAAGGAATAGTAGTGTAATTAAATTAATTATTAAGCAATAAACTGGCTTGACGGGCAATTATGTGTGGGCAGTTTAAGAAATTGGAATTAGTAGCTAAGAAATCTAACTTGGAAATAGCTCTCTTCGCTTGCTTCGCTCGCTCGGCTCGCGCGTGATTTGACACAGTTCTAACCTAACCTAAAATGGCTTAGGTTAGGTTAGAACTGTGGGCAGGATGTCCTGGCTTAGTTACTGAGACCAATTCGGCTCGCCCGTGGTCACAGTTCCAACCGAACCTGTGAACTGCCGAAGTATTTGCCTAACTGCCCATTTCAACATTTTACTGGCCATTCATTTATTAGGCTACTTGAGTATTGCATGGTACTGACATTGTAGGATGAAATTGCCGAACAATTTTTTAGGGTTCCGTACCCAAAGGGTATAAACGGGACCCTATTACCAAGACTCCACTGTCCTTCTGTCTGTAGCTCATGAACCGTTATAGGATAGTTGATATTTTCACAGATGATGTATATTTGTTGCTGCTATAGCAAAAAATACTAAAAACAGAATAAAATAAATATATAGGGTGACTGGTAATTAGTGACCGATATGTTCGTATAAATGTCGTCTCGTCAAAATGTAGGGAACAGCTGATTTTTTTTCGCGATTTCAGGTTTGGTCCCATAGTAAAAGTTGTTTGTTATCATGAGTACAATCACGTGTTTAGGTATCGGTCACTAATTACCAGTCACCCTATATAAGTGGGGCTACCATAAAACAAAAGTGATTTTTTTGCTGATATTTGCTCGATATTAATAACGGCAACAGGTAGACGCTAGAAATATTCACAGAATATTTAGTTGTATATTCACTTTAAAAATAATTAAATTAATTAAAATAAAATAAATATTTAAGGGGGGCTCCCATACAACAGACGTGATTTTTTTGCCGTTTTTTGCTCGATAGTAATAATGGCAACAGGTAGACGCTTGAAATATTTACAGAATAGGTATTTAGTTGTATACTCACTTTAAAAATAAATAATTAAAATAAAATAAATTAAGGGGGGCTCCCATACAACAAACGTGATTTTTTATATATGTGGTGTTAAATATTGTACGGCGGTACGGAACCCTTCGTGTGCGAGTCCGACTCGCACTTGGCCGCTTTTTAAATTTTATTACTGTTAATGTTTTACTGTCACACTAATTTAAGAACCGCCAGAAATAAAATGACTGTTCGTTGTTTCTTTCAACTGATAATGATAACCTCCCTAATGTTTAAATAACAGTTGTAAAAATCGTCTAATTATCACCCTTTATTTATTAGCAGAGTCCGCCGAAAGCCAGTTTGCATGGACACTTGAGCGTGTTTTACGAGTCCACGGCTTTTTTAATGACCCTGTTTGAGATTCGTAATTAATTCGTTGTTTAATTGTTTATAGTAAACGTCTATAAAATCACTTGTTTCTTGCGGCACGCACTTGTTTTCATCTTTTTTTCGGAAACGCACTGTTTCGACGCTACTTTTGTTGTTTTGTTTAGCAGTGGCTCAGGTAATAGAAAATAGATCTAGTTGTATTAATTCACGATTTATTCCGGTCTGATCTCCTAACCCCCCCTCCACCCTCCTCAATCCCCTGCTAGTAGGTATTTTGTATACGGCGATTGAAACATCAATTGCGGTTCAGGGACTTACATAATGTCTAGGCGTTATACATTTTGCCTTAGAAATTATACATTACAGCGACAGTATGCAAACGGACGGCGCCGCGCCGCGGCGTGACTTATAATCCATCATTATCATTATCAATCTGCCTCGACATCCATAAAGGATCACAAATATTATATAGGTAAGCATATCATCCAGGTGACAACGCCAGGCGTTAGGATAAAAAGATTCAGTTTATGAGCTGTACTCATACATACATAGATCTTACACCTATATATCTATACATATTATAAATTACCTATAGTTGCTTTTGCGTGTAATTCACCATCATTTAGAGAATTTATTCCGGAAGGTTTATGTGTTTAATACACGGAACAGATTAATATTTAAATTCCATTTAATTAATAAATCTCGATGTTTTGTCAAGTCGTACATAAATCGTGCGAAGCAGGGGCGGGTCGCTAGGTACTTAGTACTAAGTGACTGTAAGTACACGTTTTGTAATTATGAGGTAATAATTTAAGAATTGTCCATTGAATCATAAGATTGAAGCTCAAACGAAATAATTATGTTTTGTCTCCACGATCCTTAAATCCAAACTGTTATCTGAACTTATGTTAAATGCAAAAGAACTTCGTCAGAAGTAAATAAATAGTTGGTCTCGATTAAAGGAGGAAAAAATTTAAACAACGTGTTTTTCAGTTAGTTTATTAAACAATAATTAGGTTTCATAACACACATTACACATACACATTAAAATCCCTTTAAACCATTCAAAAATTAAACAAATAAATCAGTATATCTAGAAGCACTCTAATCCCTCCATCATAATATTATTATTGTTGTTGAGTACTTACCTATGTCAATATCTGTCAGAACTCTCATTTTTATCACCCTTATCCAAAGTGTATAAGTCGCTCTATCTATACTTCTATACTAATACTAATATTATAAAGAGGTAACATTTGTTTGTAAGTTTGTATGTAGGGGGTAATCTCCGGAAGTAATGAACCAATTTTAAAAATTGTTTCATTGGTAGAAAGCTACATTATTCGTGAGTGCTATAGGCTATAAATTATAAAGATATCATGCATATTAGCCGAACTATCTCAATTTTTGTCTAGCCAGGCGGAAAAAAATAGCTCTTACAACAGAGTTATTGGCATGCGCTGCCTTAACAGTTGTATATAATTGAAAACAATGTATGGCAACCTGGTCCGCTTTGAATAGTTCTACAAAAAAGTCCGCGACACCATATTTCTATCTTTTATATTTTAGCAGATATAGTAGCTTTTATGTGTTAAAAAAAGTATTTTTCGACGTACTTACCTTTGGACGATTTTTTAAACAATAAAATATTAAACCTTATCGAAAAAAATATTATTATGATCACAAGAATATCGTAGAGATACGATTTGCCCAAAACAGTATGTCAATTGGTTAAATAGTTTCGAAGATAATATAAAATTACTAAATCGGAAAATGCCGGCGTCCATTCACGAACCGCATTAGAACGTGCTTTGTACGGACGTTTTATCCATTTACCCATAGATGGCGTTGTGCAATAACGTAATTTTTCTGAATCGCGGTGTTAAGATTTTCCGTGGATTAATGACCCTCTCCAGCTATTATATAACGTTCGTCGTTAGGTAGGTGAGTTATACGCAGTTGGTTGGATGTTGTTGGTCTTTAAAATTGTTTTGGTTGCTCGGTTTCTTAAAACACAAATACTACTTCGTTCTCATTCTTCGAGTTCGAAGCTGTGGTATTTCTGTTTTTGGGATATCATCGGACAGTTTCAGCGATTTTACATAATGCCTAAAAGGAAATCACAACTTTCCCGTCAGACATCCCAGACAAGAGCAGCTCGAGTACGCCGTACGGAAGAGTCTGCTCAACAAGCAACAAGGGATAGGGAGTCTAGCGCTGCGCTGGGCGCTCGCCGAGGCTCGCTAGCCAAAGCGCGAGAACATCGCAGAACCGAACCACACTCATAATTTCATCACAAGTTAAAATAATGTTTACCGCCCAACGAAGTGGGCACGGGTCAGCTAGTATGATAGAAAATTAATCAATATATATATTATATTGATTAATTTTCTATCACAGTTCTTTTATTTCGGGAAGTAAAATTAAACTTTTGACATTGGGGTCGATTCTCTTGTTTGTCAACTAAAATAAAATTAGAGTAGGTAGGTATTATGTCAGATATTGCTATCTTTCACAGTTTAAAAAAAAATCATAGGTACTAATACCTTATTATAAGTATAGGGGAAAAATTTGTTTGTAAGTTTGTATATAGGTGGTAATTTTTGGATGTATTCGGATTTGAAAAATTCTTTTTGAATTTGACATCACGCTATGACCATTAGGAGGCGAGCATAAAGAAAAAAAGTGAGAAAGAACGCTAAGCGAAACGAAATGATAGCGCGGGCAGGTAATGCTATGCAACGGGGTGGGTCGGATGAAATTTCACGCGGACGAAGTCGCGGGTAGAAGCTAGTAACAAATATATAGATAGTGCCATCCACGAAGACGCGCCCCACTCTTCTTACTAATCGCTAGTGGTTATCGCTAGTTAATTCCGCTAGTGTTTTAGTTTTTTGATACAGGCTATTTACCCACTAATAAGTAATTACTGTGTATCAACAAAACTAAAACACTAGCGGAATGTTGCACACTTGTACTGTAAGCGATTAGGAAGAACAGTGGGGCGCGTCTTCGTGGATGGCGCTACCTGTACCTAGTGAAATCTCGGAGTAGGTACTTGTATAATATTTAGTTTTTTACTAACTTGTAGAGGACTGCGCTGCCACCGGCGATGCCGTGGAAGTGGCGAAGTTTTGTACCAACTTAATGTAATAAAATGTCGTGGCACTGACACGAAGAAGAAGACCAACTCGTAAATAGGAGGCGGTTAGGCTTACGATGTTTTTTCCTTTATATACTTACTATCCGTGTATTGCGCGGACGACGTCTTTTCTGAGCAGTGCGGGGGTTAATAATTTATTAAGTTCCTCATCATGGACCAAATACCGAAATAGATAGAAACCCAGTTTGGTCCGATGGTTAATTGATGCGGAAAATAGTACAATAATCAGTTTTTGGGAACCGGTTGACGGAAATGTATCGAAATCACAGGCGATCAACCTATCAGACATTTCCATGTTTTTGAGGATGAAAATTAAAATAGTAGATTATTTGATAATTAGAGGCTAATGTTTATATTTGAACAATTATGGAAGTGCATCGTAACATTTTTTTTTTATTTGGCTCGCGCGTTTTTTACTTTATCATACAGCCTGCTACTTGTTTATACAATGTTCGTGATTTATCTCTTTGGTGATTGGAACTTTTACTAACAATATCCACATTCCAAATTCAAATCACTTTTAAGCCCTAGGGATTAAAGGGCTATTTTAGTACCTGTTTACGAAGAATACACTAGCTTTTTTTGAATAGATGTGATAAAAATGTATTTGAAGTTCAACGCTGAAAGTATGTCTAAAACCAGGTCTTGTGTTTATTTCGGCAAAGTATGTAGTTCCCGCCCATAAATCTATAGGTTCATGTTTTGTGTACTTGTCATAGATTTCCGCAAACAAACGCTTGATACCGGTAGGCGCTAAGCAGACGAGGGACAATTTGTCCGTGACGACAGAACATATGGAAATTGTGCAATAATGCACACGAAGGATAAATATACTGTTGGGATTCCCAAACGTTCTATAATCGCAGATAAATTGTCCATCGTCTGTTTAGCGCCTAATTTAAAATAAGTAATGTTTGCAAAAACTTGTAACAGCAGCTTAAAGACTCCGTAGTCCGTAGAATTTATTTTTAACTAATCGAACCATCTATTCTATTCACACCTCGTAATACGAACTGCGCTCTATGACATCTGACGAAAAGGCCACACAAAAATCAAATCACTTAGCAAATCTTAATATTATAAATTAATTGTAGTTTAACTGTGTTAAAGATTCACTCAACTTCTTGTACTCAACATGCTGATTGCTAATGATGAATTAATGTAACATGGAGTAAAATTAAAGTTATGTGTGTTCGTCTGTGTGTGTGTGGGGTGTTCTGTGAGAGAAAGTAGGTATGGGAGGGTGTGCAGGTACTGTCACATGTTACTTTTTATTAAATAATACGAAATCAGCCATGTGCCCGATGAGATTTTCCATCGGCAACGTGTCAAGAATCAACATTTTTTTCTATTTTTATTGCTGAACGGGTTCTTGACTTCGACCATGTTTAAAGTTTCTAACGTTCATACAAAGTTTTAACCCCCTTAGGGGATGAATTTTTCAAATCCTTTGTACGTTATTTAAGGAACTCCTCTACATAATTTCATGCTTCTAAGTAATTAATTAACATAGTTTTTATTCTGTGGGCCAATTTCTGAACAAAAATCTTGTTAGTCCTACCACTTCAGAAATGCATTGTAATAATTATGTTTTTTTAATTATTTATGTTCCTTTGCTAATTTCATTAACTGTACGTTATTATTATGTTACTGCATGTTGTTAATACATACCTACTTCATGTATTCAATATTTGCATGCCATCATTACATGGCGGAATGTGTCTTTGCACTACAATTTTACATTATCATCTTTTGTACCTTCTACATTTTATGCAAAGAAACGATTTTGATTTGATTTGATAACAAATAAATAATATAAACTATTTTATACCAACTGTGCACACGCAAGATGCGCGTGTGTACAGTTGGTTTTCTGAATAGCAGGAAAACATATCTAATAATTGTCTAAAATTGTTATGGAAAGTCTTCTACTTTTCTCGTATCGACATAACCTGCATACTATTACAATGGTGGTAAAATTATAGCCATTCAGTAAGTCGGTAGAGGGGCTGGCTGTACCAGAGTGCGCAAAAGGGAATGTTAATGTCATTTAAGTGTCTCTATTCTTTATTATTTATTAATATTTTTATGAGACAAAGTATTAAGCTTAAATTGTTTAAAAATTACCGATTGTTTTGAACTTAGGTATACCTGTTTATACAGCTTTAATCCGATGAAGATGGTTAAATATTATTTTGATTTAAGTTTATGCTTTTTCTAAATATTTTTTTATATTTATGTTTACGGTAAAAGTGTTGATAATTATTATAATAAATCATAATACAAGAAAAAAAAACTTACATAGCACAAAGACGTTCCCTGGCTGCTCAAGTTCACTACCAATGTATTCCATCCGTCTGCGTAATTTGGGGCAAGGGGTGAGATACCAGCGGTTCCTAGAGTGGTGTCAGCACCATTTGGCACATACTCGTTCGCCAATACGGTTATTTGGTCGTTTTGGAAGTTTGCCTCCATATAAACAAGCACTTCAAGTTTGCCTCCAACAGTCATTGGAAACAAGAACGATGACACACAACTTAAAGCTTCTAAAGGCTTAATAAATGTACTACTGCGTTCATTAGGACCGGTCATACCAATACTATCATAAGTCCCGACTTCCCAGAAGTCGTAGCCGGTACAGATCCCCAGATCAGTAAACTGGTCATAGAAGTCATCTTCAAATGTATAGGTTACACAAGATTCACTAAACGCATGCGACACTAAAAGTGTTAATAAAAAAAGTTCTCGTAACATATCGTTTGTCAACACCAGTTTCAAACATGTATGTTTGCCAATAGGCACAACATTTACTATGATTATTAAGCTTGCGTTATAATCAAATATCATAATTATTCACATATTAATCGAGGATAAGATAACGTTCTATGTAAACGAGATAAATCAATTGATAATGTTTTTCGTAGGTGATATTAAAAACTTAGACTCACTTTTGTCTTTCTTAGTGAAACATGTGTTTTGCGGCGGATTTGGCTGCCATTAAACTAAATATTAATATTATTGCCATACAACGTGGCAATGCTGCCAGCCTTTTGGGCACGTTTCCTATTGACAGCGATGCGGACGAATTTTTTGCTGCCCTTTGATTATTTCCCCTCCCTTTTTATATACTTGTACATATTATTATTTTAAGACCGCTTTATAAATATTGTAAATATTTTGATTTGTAAATAAAAGAATATTATTAAATGTATGCTATAATTTTAAAACGTAGCTTAAGTTTCACATACAAAATAATTGCTGGGTGATGATGAACATATTTTTTAAGACGCTGAAATACTATTAATCTAGATAGAAAAACCTCTGAACCCTCAAACGTCACTGAACATGAAACATTTGAAGTAAAGTGACAAAGATTTAAAAGTGTACTTTTTTCCCAGTCATAAGCGAGACTAGGTTTCGGCAGCACTTTTCTTCTGATATGTAAGTCGATAAGTTACTTATTTCGGATGTTCTGGCCGTGGTTTAGTTATTTCCTGTGGTAGTTTTCATGTGGTATAAGTTATAACCGCTTCTTGGAAATTAAATTAATCATTGTGCGTTTGTCACCACTGAAAAACCAAGGCGGGCCTCACAAGATACATTAATAGGCCGTCAGAAAGTAGCAGGTACGTATACTGTCAATAATTGTAAAGGGCTACATTCTTCCGTCCGTGGGGCCAATGCTCGGGTTTCCACAAAAGAAACTATTGGGGCTATAGTTAGCGCAGCACTTGTATAAGCTGCACTTGAGATCTGAGCCGTCCATGAGCTTGTAGCGGCATGTACAACGCCACATGCGAACTAAGCAACACATTGACGTCACCTAAAAATTCTGCATCGCGCAAGCATACTTTACCGCGCAACTAGCATATACCTATAGAACGCCCCGACATCAATCGTGGGGCAGTAGCCCACCAGACATAACATCCGTCTAGCCTGGTTGTATATAGGATGAGTGAACTTTGCACGTTTGCACTTTGACGTTCTATAAACTCTCTGTGGAGATTGTCTTTGCTCGTGCTGACTTGGGTTCGAAGTTTGTTTAGAGATTTCCAAGTCGGTTTTAAAGTGGTATCGCGTGCCCAGGTTTACAAGGCTCTCAGATGGTTTGATAATATTGCCATTGGTTAGACTAGCAGGAACAACGCACTCAAGAAAGCTTCCACGGCTTTTTAATCTCTAGGGCACCGTGACGTACTTGTGCATTGATCACCTAATGCGCGCTTGTTTAATTTAACCTATTCTTCACTGGAGACTTGAAGACTTATAGCTATCTGGAAACAGACTCGGGCAAAGAGTTTTATTTCTTAGCGGTAATTAATATATCTATTGATGGTTCAAGATACCTTCTGTTTACGTTTTTTTTTAGTTAGTTGAGACTGTCCTACTGCTGGACAGGCATTTTATTTACTTAAGTACTATTTACTAAAACAACAACTTATTTACATATTACGTTATTGTTTCTTAGGGGTATTATGGTTAGAACCGGTTGGAAATGCTTTTGCCAAAAGCTGTGCATTCTTTCCATTTTTTTCATCCAGGTGATCTAGGTAGGCAAGTGTTTTTATTTATAGCAGTTTATTTCCACAAAACGGCACGGCCGCACGGGAGTGCATACTTCGAAGATACAAACATCGGAGGCGTCGGTGCACCATCTTCGACGCCAGACACCATGGCTTGTCTGCGCGAATGAATCATGAATCATACAATTCCTTAAAGTAAGACAGAATATAATGAACATGTAAGATCACCGAGATTCAGAAGCACATCAAGAAGCTTAGGTATATAGAGAGAATATTACAATAAGTAGGAATGTCAAGGAGTACAGAACTATTTGTATTTCTGCTAAGTGACTCACACTAGGTAATATAAAATAAAGTGTCTGTTACAAGACGGATGTTATTCCATTGCAGTAAAAAGTAACAGTAAAGTTAGTTCAAAGGGGTCGCCGACTTGACCTCTGAGTATTACCAAGGAGCAAAGTATGAAGGTCGAACCGAACTTTGCAATGCAAAATGAAATCAAATGTCAAAAAGCGGAAATCAGCTATGGGCTTCATTTACCATTCATTTATTATAGACAAGAGAAACCAGCGACATTTCTAAGCATCGAGATTTCTGTGCTAAGTTAAATGTTAGTTGTTTATAATGGAAGAAATTCTGAAAGTAATGATGGTGAAAACCGCATCAAAATTCATTGAGTATTGTGCAAAAGCACGAAGGAAACAGACGACGACAAACAATCACGAAGAGCGACTTCGTTTATTGTTTATAGATTAGGTATAATAATATAAACTGCCTTAGTGTGTAACAAACAAACAATATAATTTTTTAGGCTGTCATTTTTTTATTGTGTTTTTGGAGATAAATGCACATGACTAGATTAACCGTTATTTTATCTATCATTCGAGGCGAGTGAATCTGCTAGGACATCTTTGTGATTGTCACTTCTCGTCATCGTCACTAATGCGATATGTTCGCATTCTAAATACTTGTACTTGAACTAGATCTGAATGACCCGTACAAGGAAAGAGGTCAATTTTGAGTTGTAGGGATAGTGCTTAGATTTAATGTTGGTGTTGTGTGTATTCAAACTTTACCACATTGACAACTAGTAGTACTTCTTTACACTTACGAGTATCTTTCAAACCAGGATCCGATGACTTTTTATTAATGAAAATCATTTCATGTATATTTTATGATTGTGAAAATGCTAATGACCTGATAATAGCACGCGCTGCACTCGCTATCGGTTTAAATAAGTTTTATTTGTATCCATTTAATCGCATTGATATTTACGGATTTTGTTACACAACTAACCCTGTATCTATCTTCTATATATATAAAATTCAAAGTCCTGACTGACTGATATATCAACGCATAGCCTAAGCCGCTGGTGCTAGATATGTGAAATTTGGAAAGTGTGTTCTTTGTGAAGAGTACCATATCAACTAAGAAAGGGTTTTTAGAAATTCCGCCCCTAAGAGGGTAAATGGGGGGAGGGTGAAATTTCACGCGGACGAAGTCGCGGGCAGAAGCTAGTTTCAAATAAATGAATTAGCGTGTGAATTAGCGTGTAGTCAGACAGATTTGAGATGAAGAACATGAATATATCAGAAGGCACTTGGTTTATTTGTACAAGTAATTATGGTTTTCTTTTAATCATGTAGAGACATTAAGGTTTTCATAACTTATTTCCCGTATAAAAATAATTCGAAGATGGGACCTTCGGACAGCCAATTTAGCCCTTACTGGGGAGTAATCCAAGGTCCATCTTTTCAGGGCTAAAGCTTTTCTATGTAGGTACTAAAATCATAAAGTTTTATATCTAATATAGATTTCAAAGGGATCAAAATAATGTCAGTTAACTTGGCTCTAGATTGTATTCAAACTTTGTAACTATTTACATCGCGATAAAGTCTGAAAATGGTTGGTATTCCTTTTAACATTTAACATTCTTTGTTCAATATAAAAATTGTGTTTATTGGGCACTCAATGCCGAATCTATATTCTAAGCAATAAACGAGGCAATGCCGTATAATCAGTCCTCGAAACTGGGTTAATAAAAAATTGTATTTGGTTATAAATTAGTATTACCTATTATTAGGTTGTACAAAAATACCATATGTAAATACTGGTATTGAAAAGGTTGCATAACGATGATGAACTAGGCCAATGCACGTATAATCTTATTGCTGAGCGTATGTAGGTCTCTCTATATTTTTCCATCTGTCTCAATTCTGCACTAATTCTCAATTATTTGCTGTAAGTCCAAAACATCATCAACATCATTCTCTTGCCCTTATCCCAATTTATTTTGGGTCAGCGCAACATCACATTTTCTTTCATACCATCTAGGTAGATTGGTTTTAAAATCATCAAAATCAAAATCTTTTATTTCACATAAACCTACATGGGCACTTATGAAACGTTAGAAGCTAGGTGGTCTTATTATATTTCACAACACAGTTTAAAGATGCGACCCTGTTTGTTCTATGGGTCCATATCCATAGCTCGATTTCCAAGAGGCAGACATGTCCAGGCCTGCCTAAACCATTTAAGCTGGGTACCCTTTTAAGCCACATCGGTAACACACAATATATTTAGTAATAGATAAATTATACTGTTTTCTGTAGATCAAATTATTGCCCAAAAGGTATACCTATCCGAATTACAAACCAAACTTATAGGTAAAACGGTGAATTATTGAAACGAATAATACAAACGAAATCACTTTATTAAATTGGTGTGGTTTTTTAATCTGAAAGCAAAAAACATTATCAATGTATGTCATTGCATTGATATTGCTGTTATAAAATACTTAGGCGCGAAAATTTTTGGGGTATTACACAATTATTTTATTTTAGAGTAGATAGGAATTTTTGTTGTGTGTACGCACAACAGGATGAGGAAATTACAGAAGTTACTGCTGTACTGTAACAATAAAGTGTATTTTTGTAATCTCCAAAATGTACCTACATGGATCGGAATTATAATTTAAAAATTATTTTGTATATTTTATAATAGCAATGTAATAGTAAATGTGCGCCTTTTCTAACGACATTCAACACATATGGCTAGTTAGCTTGGTCTCGTTAATCCAGACAATGTCACTTTTTGGCCCAATTTGTGCTTTGTGTAAATTATTTCATCACTACTGTTCTCAAAATAGTGAAGGAACATAATTATTATCATGAGGAAACCCGCATATCCTAGAACCAAAAATTCGAAGACATTTGACATCTACCAACTCGCAGTGGGCCCGCGTGGTGGATAACGGCCTACTCCTTCTCATTGAGAGCAGGCCTATGTGCCAGCAGTGGGAAAATCTTAGACTGATTATTAGGCAGGCGCTTTACTTTGTGTAACTTGTTTCATAACTACTGCTCTTAAAACGGTAAAGGAATACATTGTGAGGAAATCGGCATGTCCTAGGCACCAAAAATTCTAAGACATGTGACATCCACCAAACCGCACTGGGCCCGTGTGGTGGCTTATGGACCACTCCCTCTCACAGAGAGGAGGTCTGTGTCCCAGCAGTGGGAACGTTATAGGCTGATTATGTTTACGCATATGCTAATAAGACTCTGCAGACTCTTATAATCACGTATAAAATAATAATAGCACTAGCACTGGTGACGGTTAGTGTTGTTTTACAATTTTATTTGCTTGTCGTGCACAGAATCCAGGTTTAATTTAAATTTAATGATGCATATGTTAGTAGTATAGCTACAATCACTTTAAGCCAATACGATGATATCTTTCTAAAATTATCAGTAGGCGCCATGTAAATACAGAGCTTAAAATATCTACGCTTACTTGATAAGCTAAGGAGGTTCTTTGAGTGGTAATAAAAGTGCTACGTCTACTAGCCATGGATGTTACTATTTATATGCACTAATATTTTATGCTGGTATCTGTATTGTCATCGGGAACCAAATATAGTAATAATTAATAATTCTATGGGAAAAATAATAATTGTATGGGAAATTTGCTACTCTAGGCTAAATGTAAAACTTTTGTTAACGTTTTTATTAAATAAATTATAAATTATTACAGCCCTTGTGCAGCTGCTGTTGTGATTGATTGTTCAAAACAGCAACAGGCACATAATAACGTTAGATGAAAGTTGTCTTAAATAATAACAGACGCACTGGTCGATCGATTAGGTTAGCTTGTCGCGGTTGGTCCGAATGGGTGACCATCTTTACATACCAAGACCTCTCCATGCCCCTGAAAGCACGTTAAGCCGTTGGTCCCGGGTGTCATTTGTTGATCTTTGACAGTCGTTACTGGTCGTCAGAAGCCTGAAACTCTTACCAAGGGGAATCGTATTATCTAGTAACTGGATTGTGAAGGTTAGATAGGAAGTGACTCCATGTAAAATACTGGCCAGTATTCAGCTGAATTCGGGTTAGACTGAAAGCCGATCTTGGGATCGTAGTTGGGAACAGGCTAGGCAGACGTTGAAGTTGAAGATGAAGTTGGATTTCCTAAATCTGGTTAATTATGTTGCAACGATTTTGCTGCAATTCTCGTGGTGTCTTGTAGCCTGGTAATATAAGTTCTCCCCTCGACCTTTTCCTACTAACACCTAACTAAATCTATCTGGGGAAAATAATAACATATTAACATGGCATTGGTCACGTTATGTCATTCTGAACTTGTTTTCGTTCAACATGAGTTCATAAATAAAATCACCCATATTATATACGCATACGCATACTCATGGCTGTGTTATGGCGTCATGCTATGGGGAAATAGTGTTAACGTAGATGAACTATTCATAATACAAAAGAAGTGTATAAGAATTCTAGCCCAAATACATAATACGGAGAGCTGCAAACCATACTTTATAAAATATCAGATTCTAACTCTGCCGTCAATATACATTATGTACTTGACATTTGCGTACTTGTTTTTAAAAAAGTATACGCAAGTTCACTAAAGTAGAAGATACGCACAACGTCAACACTCGCCATAAAAGAGGTTATGCGCTCCATCCTCAAGAATTAAAATGTTAAGTGATACCCCATATTATGTGGCAATAAAATATATAATAAGTTGCCCAACATGTTTAAAACTGAAAAATCAGTAACAATATTCCAAAAAAGTCTAAAACTATACCTAATCCAAAAATGTTTCTACTCAGTAACTAGCTTAAAATAATGATGTTCTCGCATGTACAGTCGCCAGCACATCAAGTTTCTACAATCTGTCAAATTTCTTTAATAGATTTTCAACTTTATCGCTACAGCATTAGATTCAAGGTTGATTGAGAAAATTTGACAGCTTCGGGTAGCTTGATGTGCTCTCGTCTGTACAAAAATGGCGATCTGTCCTATACAAACAAAAATATTTAGTCTATCCTATTTAACTTCATATAAAATTATAATTATAATTTGTACCTACTACCTGAAATATTATTAAAATTCAATTTTGACATAACTATAATTTCTCAATTTAATTTTCCTAATATAAAAGAAAATAATTAAGTAATAATAATGTTTAATGCATGCTAATTTAGGATGATAAGGGCAGGCGAATGATAATTGCAATGCTTGTAAAGGGCTTCTAAGCTAAGTCATAAGTACTAACATAACACCAGCATTGTACACTTAGTTCGCAATAAGCGTTTTGACTTTGACTTAATTATTTATTCAAACGTAAGCTGGTATCGGGGAAAAAGAAAAAACTCGCCTCAAGCGGCAAATGTCTATGTGAACCTCGAAAAGTAAAATCACGACAAAACCAATGTGTAATGTAAGAAATCTTCGAGTTATCTAAACATTAGTTTAGATTTTCTCTTCAATGTATCTTTAAATTTTCAAGTGAAGATTTAAAGAGATATTAAAGAGAAAATATTTGTTTTTTTATACGTTCGCATGTTACACTTTCACGCTAAAACGAGGATATTTTTTATCCTCATATTCCCACGGGATCGACACTAATGCAGGTGAGTCCGCGGGGTGCAGCTAGTTTGTTAATAGTTAATCTGTTTTCTTCATATATATTAACGAGCAGCGCCCCGCGGTTGCACCCGCATAAGTTTCTCGTGGGAATATCGGGATAAAAATTATCCTATCTCCTTTCCCGAGACTCAAACTATCTCTATTCCAAATTTCATCTAAATCGGTTCAGCGGTTTAAGCGTGAAGAGGTAACATACAAACAGACAGACACACTTTCGCATTTATAATATTAGTATGGATAAGTATGGATTAATCAAATAAATTGTTACGTTAAAAAAATTAAGACAAAATCAGGCCAATTATATTTTACACAGACATAAATTTTTAGGAACATTTTCGTGCAACCTACCTAACTAGCGGAAAACTGGGTAAACAGTTTACAATCTAATTAAATATTAAATTAAAATTTCAATATTTACAGTAAATAAATTATATAAGTACATTACAAATACACATATTCGTAGTTTTTCAACTTATACCTATGTATATTAAATAAATATTCAGTATTCTAGTAATTATTAAAAAACTTAAAAAATAATGTACAGATAGTATTATAATAAATTATTAAAAAGCATAATTAACAACTAAACATTTCTCGCCAGCTGGTCGATACTTCACGTGACTAGAGGGCTGGGTCGTTCTTTGGCCAAAGAATTAGCATTGTCATTCAACGTGGCTATGCTGCCAGTCTTCTGGGCACGTTGCCGGATGACAGCGATGCGGACGAGTACTTCGACGCCTGAGTGTCCTTTATTTTTGTATTTATTTGTATAGTAAGTTAGTTAGTCATTTATTTTAGCATCTAGTGTAAATAGTTAGTTACATTATTTAGTTAAAATACAAAATATGGACCAATAAAACATTATCTACTAAAGTAGGTTAAAATCCTCAATCAATAATTATTTTTGATCGCAGGATTAAATTATCCTACATTGAGTTTAAAATATTCGTTTCAAAATTAATGATCTTGACTATCATGACAGAAATTTTAATAATTCTTCAAAGAATAACAACAACAATGTCATGTTAGTACACCACTTCAATATAGAAAATACAAATAGACAAACTTTTTCACCTTAGCAGGTGCACGCTGGTGTTCACATAACGTGATAATTATAACCATATTTCAACACAGTAGTTAGTTAAGGTATCTCACTTGTACCACTTAAATTATATGAAGAGGTGCCACACAGTAGGCCTGTTTTAAAGCAAGCGAAGAACCAGATAGTAAATCCAATCCCGGTTACTACAGCAACAGAACTCAAAGTTATGACTGAAATAACAAAAGCGCTTAATCCTGCGATGTCTTCAGTGTCAGGGCTTTCAGTGGGATCAGCCAACGTGGTTGATTCTATTGTAGTGGGGTCAGTCACTGTGGTTGATTCTATCGTTGTGGAGACAGTCACCGTGGTTGAATCTATCGTTGTGGGGTCAGTCACCGTGGTTGATTCTATCGTTGTGGGATCAGTAAACGTGGTTGATTCTATCGTTGTGGGATCAGTCACCGTGGTAGATTCTATCGTTGTGGGATCAGTCACCGTGGTTGATTCTATCGTAGTGGGATCAGACACTGTGGTTGATTCTATTGTAGTGGGGTCAGTCACCGTGGTCGATTCTATCGTTGTGGGATCAGTCACCGTGGTTGATTCTATCGTAGTGGGATCAGACACTGTGGTTGATTCTATTGTAGTGGGGTCAGTCACCGTGGTCGATTCTATCGTTGTGGGATCAGACACTGTGGTTGATTCTATTGTAGTGGGGTCAGTAACTGTGGTTGATTCTATTGTATTGGGGTCAGTCACCGTGGTAGATTCTATCGTTGTGGGATCAGTCACCGTGGTTGATTCTATCGTAGTGGGATCAGACACTGTGGTTGATTCTATTGTAGTGGGGTCAGTCACCGTGGTCGATTCTATCGTTGTGGGATCAGTCACCGTGGTTGATTCTATCGTAGTGGGATCAGACACTGTGGTTGATTCCATTGTAGTGGGGTCAGTCACCGTGGTCGATTCTATCGTTGTGGGATCAGACACTGTGGTTGATTCTATTGTAGTGGGGTCAGTCACAGTGGTCGATTCTATCGTTGTGGGATCAGTCACCGTGGTTGATTCTATCGTAGTGGGGTCAGTAACTGTGGTTGATTCTATTGTAGTGGGGTCAGTCACTGTGGTTGATTCTATCGTTGTGGAGACAGTCACCGTGGTTGAATCTATCGTTGTGGGGTCAGTCACCGTGGTTGATTCTATCGTTGTGGGATCAGTCAACGTGGTTGATTCTATCGTTGTGGGATCAGTCACCGTGGTAGATTCTATTGTTGTGGGATCAGTCACCGTGGTTGATTCTATCGTAGTGGGATCAGACACTGTGGTTGATTCTATTGTAGTAGGGTCAGTCACCGTGGTCGATTCTATCGTTGTGGGATCAGTCACCGTGGTTGATTCTATCGTAGTGGGGTCAGTAACTGTGGTTGATTCTATTGTAGTGGGGTCAGTCACTGTGGTTGATTCTATCGTTGTAGAGTCAGTCACCGTGGTTGAATCTATCGTTGTGGGGTCAGTCACCGTGGTTGATTCTATCGTTGTGGGATCAGTCAACGTGGTTGATTCTATCGTTGTGGGATCAGTCAACGTGGTTGATTCTATTGTAGTGAGGTCAGTCACCGTGGTTGATTCTATCGTTGTGGGATCAGTCAACGTGGTTGATTCTATCGTTGTGGGATCAGTCAACGTGGTTGATTCTATTGTAGTGAGGTCAGTCACCGTGGTTGATTCCATCGTAGTGAGGTCACTCACCGTGGTTGATTCTATCGTAGTAGGGTCAGTCACAGTGGTTGGTTCTAATGTAGTGGGATCAGACACTGTGGTTGATTCTATCGTAGTAGGGTCAGTCACAGTGGTTGATTCTAATGTAGTGGGATCAGACACAGTGGTTGATTCTAATGTAGTGGGATCAGACACTGTGGTTGATTCTATCGTAGTAGGGTCAGTCACAGTGGTTGATTCTAATGTAGTGGGATCAGACACTGTGGTTGATTCTATCGTAGTAGGGTCAGTCACAGTGGTTGATTCTAATGTAGTGGGATCAGACACAGTGGTTGATTCTAATGTAGTGGGATCAGACACTGTGGTCGATTCTATCGTTGTGGGATCAGTCACCGTGGTTGATTCTCTCGTAGTGGGTTCACTCACGGTGGTTGATTCTATCGTTGTGAGGTCAGTCACCGTGGTTGATTCTATCGTTGTGGGATCAGACACTGTTGTTGATTCTATTGTAGTGGGATCAGTCAACGTGGTTGATTCTATCGTAGTGGATTCAGTCACCGTGGTTGATTCTATCGTAGTGGGATCAGTCACCGTGGTTGATTCTATCGTAGTGGGGTCAGTAACTGTGGTTGATTCTATTGTAGTGGGGTCAGTCACTGTGGTTGATTCTATCGTTGTGGAGTCAGTCACCGTGGTTGAATCTATCGTTGTGGGGTCAGTCACCGTGGTTGATTCTATCGTTGTGGGATCAGTCACCGTGGTTGATTCTATCGTAGTGGGGTCAGTAACTGTGGTTGATTCTATTGTAGTGGGGTCAGTCACTGTGGTTGATTCTATCGTAGTGGAGTCAGTCACAGTGGTTGATTCTATTGTAGTGGGGTCAGTCACCGTGGTTGATTCTATCGTTGTGGGGTCAGTCACCGTGGTTGATTCTATCGTTGTGGGATCAGTCACCGTGGTTGATTCTATTGTAGTGGGGTCAGTCACCGTGGTCGATTCTATCGTTGTATGATCAGTCACCGTTGTTGATTCTATCGTAGTGAGGTCAACTGTGGTTGATTCTATTGTAGTGGGGTCAGTCACTGTGGTTGATTCTATCGTTGTGGAGTCAGTCACCGTGGTTGATTCTATCGTAGTGGGGTCAGTAACTGTGGTTGATTCTATTGTGGTGGGGTCAGTCACTGTGGTTGATTCTATCGTTGTGGAGTCAGTCACCGTGGTTGAATCTATCGTTGTGGGGTCAGTCACCGTGGTCGATTCTATCGTTGTGGGATCAGTCACCGTGGTTGATTCTATTGTAGTGGGGTCAGTCACCGTGGTCGATTCTATCGTTGTGGGATCAGTCACCGTGGTTGATTCTATCGTAGTGAGGTCAGTAACTGTGGTTGATTCTGTTGTAGTGGGGTCAGTCACTGTGGTTGATTCTATCGTTGTGGAGTCAGTCACCGTGGTTGAATCTATCATTGTGGGATCAGTCACCGTGGTTGATTCTATCGTAGTGGGATCAGACACTGTGGTTGATTCTATTGTAGTAGGGTCAGTCACCGTGGTCGATTCTATCGTTGTGGGATCAGTCACCGTGGTTGATTCTATCGTAGTGGGGTCAGTAACTCTGGTTGATTCTATTGTAGTGGGGTCAGTCACTGTGGTTGATTCTATCGTTGTGGAGTCAGTCACCGTGGTTGAATCTATCGTTGTGGGGTCAGTCACCGTGGTTGATTCTATCGTTGTGGGATCAGTCAACGTGGTTGATTCTATCGTTGTGGGATCAGTCAACGTGGTTGATTCTATTGTAGTGAGGTCAGTCACCGTGGTTGATTCTATCGTTGTGGGATCAGTCAACGTGGTTGATTCTATCGTTGTGGGATCAGTCAACGTGGTTGATTCTATTGTAGTGAGGTCAGTCACCGTGGTTGATTCCATCGTAGTGAGGTCACTCACCGTGGTTGATTCTATCGTAGTAGGGTCAGTCACAGTGGTTGGTTCTAATGTAGTGGGATCAGACACTGTGGTTGATTCTATCGTAGTAGGGTCAGTCACAGTGGTTGATTCTAATGTAGTGGGATCAGACACAGTGGTTGATTCTAATGTAGTGGGATCAGACACTGTGGTTGATTCTATCGTAGTAGGGTCAGTCACAGTGGTTGATTCTAATGTAGTGGGATCAGACACTGTGGTTGATTCTATCGTAGTAGGGTCAGTCACAGTGGTTGATTCTAATGTAGTGGGATCAGACACAGTGGTTGATTCTAATGTAGTGGGATCAGACACTGTGGTCGATTCTATCGTTGTGGGATCAGTCACCGTGGTTGATTCTATCGTAGTGGGTTCACTCACGGTGGTTGATTCTATCGTTGTGAGGTCAGTCACCGTGGTTGATTCTATCGTTGTGGATTCAGTCACCGTGGTTGATTCTATCGTAGTGGGATCAGTCCCCGTGGTTGATTCTATCGTAGTGGGGTCAGTAACTGTGGTTGATTCTATTGTAGTGGGGTCAGTCACTGTGGTTGATTCTATCGTTGTGGAGTCAGTCACCGTGGTTGAATCTATCGTTGTGGGGTCAGTCACCGTGGTTGATTCTATCGTTGTGGGATCAGTCACCGTGGTTGATTCTATCGTAGTGGGGTCAGTAACTGTGGTTGATTCTATTGTAGTGGGGTCAGTCACTGTGGTTGATTCTATCGTAGTGGAGTCAGTCACAGTGGTTGATTCTATTGTAGTGGGGTCAGTCACCGTGGTCGATTCTATCGTTGTAGGATCAGTCACCGTGGTTGATTCTATCGTAGTGGGGTCACTCACGGTGGTTGATTCTATCGTTGTGGGGTCAGTCACCGTGGTTGATTCTATCGTTGTGGGATCAGACACTGTTGTTGACTCAATTGTAGTGGGATCAGTCACCGTGGTTGGTTCTATAGTAGTGGGATCAGATTCTATTGTTGTGGGATCAGTCACCGTGGTTGATTCTATCGTAGTGGCGTCAGTCACCGTGGTTGATTCTATCGTTGTGGGATCAGTCACCGTGGTTGATTCTATCGTAGTGGGGTCAGTAACTGTGGTTGATTCTATTGCAGTGGGGTCAGTAACTGTGGTTGATTCTATTGTAGTGGGGTCAGTCACCGTTGTTGATTCTATCGTTGTGGAGTCAGTTACCGTGGTTGATTCTATCGTTGTGGGGTCAGTCACCGTGGTTGATTCTATTGTTGTGGGATCAGTCAACATGGATGATTCTATTGTAGTGAGGTCAGTCACCGTGGTTGATTCCATTGTAGTGGGGTCACTCACCGTGGTTGATTCTATCGTAGTAGAGTCAGTCACAGTGGTTGATTCTATCGTAGTGGGGTCAGTAACTGTAGTTGATTCTATTGTAGTAGGGTCAGTCACCGTGGTTAATTCTATCGTTGTTGATTCAGTCACCGTGGTTGATTCTATCGTAGTGGGGTCAGTAACTGTGGTTGATTCTATTGTAGTGGGGTCAGTCACCGTGGTTGATTCTATCGTTGTTGATTCAGTCACCGTGGTTGAATCTATCGTTGTGGGGTCAGTGATCATGGTTGAATCTGTGTCGAAATTATTTAAAACTGCTGCGGTTGGAAATAATATAGGTGGTAAAGTAATTCTGGGCAAGGATACAAAAGGCTGCATTGAGGAATATAAACTATTAATTCTATTATACATGAAATCTTTTAATAAAGGATCTGGTCTGTAATAAACGGATCGGACGATGACGCTAGACGCTTTAGAAGCACGTCCCAGGAGGACAACCTGAAATTGATAAAATTATAATGGTTAAAGCCCGACGAGACTCGGTTTGTTCGTTTCTATTTTCATTATGTAGTTAGGGGAAGCATTAGGAGCCTAATGTTTTGATTGCAGTTATTCAACTTGTGTTTGAGCACAATATGTCATCACCCTTGTATATGTGTACCCCAAAGGAGAAGGCAGATATAATTAGCACGTAGAAATATTTGAGGCCCTTAACGATCTCATTCGTAGAACAAAACAAGGAATAAAAGCGTAAGAGGGAATCGTCTTTTTTAAGGGCACAATGTTGAGAAAAGCTGTAAATGACGTATGAATGGCAAAACGGAAGATTTTTCTCTTTGTTATGTGATTAACATAATATTGAACCTACTTTAATAACGACTAATTAGTAGTCACTTGAAATATTTTTGAGTGAAATTATTTTATATGATACCAAAAGCTAATACTTACAAATCCATTACTCTTCTTGACAGGAACTTTAAGTGTATGAGATCCATTGAAAACATTTCTTTCAGTTGCAATTATGTCGGCTCTTCCTACCAGTTTGTCATTTCCGTCCAAAGCTTCATAGACCAAAATAGACACAATATCATTCTTAGAAGCGAATTGAACAAAAATTTTGGCTTCTAACACTCCAGCAGGTATTTGGCTGACTTCAGATGCCACACAACTTAAGTTTTCATTTGGAGTCAAAATACTTGCATTAACGTTTTTATGAGCAAAATACTCGGATCCTTGTATCCAAGCAGAAGTATTAACACAACCGCCAATTCTTTTGTTTGAATTGAAGGTCAGATATTGTTTAATTTGGTGCCCAACACAGCAATGATATGCACATAAAAGTATAAACAGAGGCCGCGTAAGCATTTTACTCGTTCACGTTAAATAAAATAATGCCATCATATTTTTTTCTATATTAAAATCACTGATACTATTTTCGGTATCTTAATTGAAGTTTGATAAGCAATAAAATTGATAATGGTTGTTAACAATATAGGCGGCGGAACTCTATCAAAAGAATAAGTATCAATATCCGGTTGAATCGAAAGTAAAGCGGTATTGACAAGTGCGAAGAAGGTATATTGAGATCATTTCATTGTAAAACCTTTTGAGACATATATCTTTTTATTTATTTATTTATACGTATGTCAACATTTCCCGTGGGTATAGAGAGATAGTAAAGTGTATCCACATTTCGCCACAAATTCGACAATAATTACCAAAACTAATGTTTCAATATATTATCGACGACATGCGGATCCACAGGACTTCACATTACACTCATACAGTCTGTAAAGCATTCAACATCATTATTGACCTATACCGCTCGTTTCTAAATTTTCCAATGATGTAAACAACAATGGACGCTCGAAATTGAATAAAAACGATATACAAGAACATTATATTATTTAAAATAATATAAAGTGTTCTTGTATATTGTGTGTGTAATATTACCTAAAATAAATATTCTTGTATACCGATTTTATTAAATTTCGAGTGGCCGTTGTTGTTAACATCTTTGGCAAATTTAGAAACGCCGTACCTTACATGGGTTATTTTTATTAGGCAGCTGAGAAACATTATAAACCTGTGTGTCCATTTCATCAAGTAAACTGCTGGGTGGGTTGGATACGTATCTCTGACCACCAATCGAACGTACAGTACTCTGTATGTACCTACGTCTGTTCTCTGTTTCTGTAATGTACGCACCCTAGTCTAATACGTGATGCGCGACGAGGTAAAAAACCGCTATCTTAATGTTAGCTACTGCTGAAACATTGAAGATATCTTTGTTATCCATCCAGATGTTATCGTTATAAAAATAATATTTCCAGAATTGATCATGTAGTTAATTAGGATGTTTTTTGGAGTTTTCTTACTAATTATGCATTAGGGTTGTATCTTATTAGAAATAATGGAAGCGTGTGCAACAGATTTAGAATTTATTTATTGGGATATGACTTAGTTTATTAAACACTTGATCATTATGACCGACCGTCACTCATTAATAAAACCGCATGCTAGTATTTAATACAATTTATTTATTTGCTTTCATGCGCATCACACATATTTACAATGCATAATTTGCTATCTTAAGTGTGCAAATATGTATGAAATCAGGGAGAACAAATCCATGAATTAAAAAACCATAAATCGGATTCGAAGTGCTTGTCGAGGAATATCCACACTATCGGACAGACAGACACAGATACTATTCGCCGACCACTACTGAGACGTTGCCTGAGGTAGCAGCGCGTTGCGGGAGGGGTGTGGTGACGTGTTGCGAGAGCTCAATGATTAGTCAACTTGTGACAACTATCACCCCGGGTTGAATCTAGTATCGTTAGGCCGGAGTTGGGGGGTAAAAGGGTTTAAAGCTGGTAGGGGTTGGGTCCTCGATTATAACGCTACCACTCTTATTAAAAGGTAATGCATATTTTTCGACAAATTAATAAAAAAACGTCTACCCTAAATCAGATAAAAAGCTAAACGAAACGTTAAAATGGGCGATTGACCACCAAATCTGTCCTAGTATATTGGCCGTGGTGCCAGGGAAGAGGAGGCACCCTCCCCTCACTCGCCCCCTCCCTCCCCTCACTCGCCCCCTCCCTCCCCTCACTCGCCCCCTCCCTCCCCCCTCCTTCTGCCAAACGATACTAAATTTTTACCATTACCCCTCCCACACCGCGCAGCTACCTCTGGCAACGTCTCAGTTAAACGGTCGCCCTATAGGTAAAGAGTATAATATTAAACTGTTAACATTTACTTATTTTGGGGCGAGGTTTAAGTTTTGACTTGTCATTTATTCGTAAATCAAAATTAAAGAAGTCATTTTGGAAAGTAATTTGTTTGTAAAATGCGATAGCCCTAAAGCATCGCGTGTTTTTCTTTAAAAAATATATGTATTTATGTAGGTACTCAATTAAGATATTTATCAGTTTTGCTTGCTCTGCACGATAGCATAAAAGATAACAGCGTAATTCTGCATGATGCACAGTGTCGTAAGTTTTGGATTTTCATGTCCCAAATAACTCGTTCTAATGTGACTCCATTATTAAGTTTTGATTTTTATACTTAGGCAAATAGCATACGAATTATCAACATTTTGTACCCCTCTGCACCTAGGTAATCACACTGGACATATGACAGTCCTATGAATCAAGTCTTGTGAAAGATCTTACACTAGGTAGAACTATCACGTATGTTTTTTCTTACGTAAGCAGGCACTTTCCTACTCGGTAAATCTGAGGATTTGCTATTGATCTGGTTTTTTCTGACTCTCTAGTCTCTACACATAAAATAAAAGTTTTCAAGTATAAAATAAAAGGAAATGGCAATATATTCAAATACCATCGAATGCTTTCACAGCAAAACGGTGAATACGACACTCCGGGGACGCGTCACAACTTTTTAAATAAATATAGGCGAATAAATAATACCGGTGTGGGCGATGCTTGGGGAGTTGAAGGGAATATTTCATACCTGTTTCATTTAAATAATACCGCAAAATGTTCACCACAGATATAAGAAGAAATAGTGATATCTATGCAATAAAAAAATACGATGTGGATAAAAAAAGTTTTTGGGTAGACTGAGGACAAAATTAATAGGTATTAATTAGTAGATTGTTTGCCAAGGCAAGGGAGCAAACAACTATTTTGAAGGCGAGAGTACGTCACTCGAGCTTAAAATAGTGTTGCTCCCGAGGTGGTACTGTACTTTTTATCGCCCTCTATGAAAAAATAAGTAAGTGCAACTTATGAATAAGAATAGTACGTTTATTTATTTAAGTACATATAATTTCCCGTTGTACCGTTTGCACCATTGACCTGCACCATCAATGGTGCAGAAGAGACAATTAGTTTCGTTTGCACCATTAATGGTGCAAATGAAACTGCATTGATAGTATGGTCTCATCTGCACCATTGAGAATGGTGCAAACGCAACCGTATTGATAATATGGTCTCATCTGCACCATTCCTGAAAGTATTTCCTCTTTGCATGTTCTAATATTATTTGTCATGGAGTAAACAATTACGAGCGAAGGCAAAATGCTTTTCGCGCGTTTTTTTTTTCACAACCTTTTTTTTTTGGTCGCTCGCGTTTTGCTTTATCATAAAGCCTGTTACTTGTTCGTACAATGTTCATGATTGATCTCTTTGGTGATTGGAACTTTTACTAACAATTCCAAAGTCAAATCACTTTTAGTCCCTGGGGAATAAAGAGCTGTTTTAGTCCCTGTTTACGAAGAATAAACTAGCTCTTTTGGAATAGATGTGATAAAAAATACGTTACAGTAAGATCTTTCTCAGAAAATTCACACAATTAGCTCACTGAGGATGGAAGAATAAGAAGTTAAAAGGCTTCTAAAAAGAAGACAGGAACTCCAAGAGGGACCTGAAACTATTTGATTGTATTACGACTAAAATTGTTCTAAGAGTATCACGTTCCGCTGTGCTGTAACCGTTTATGAGTGGACAATTATCTGTATGTAACTTAACTTTATTTACCGTCATAGAATTATACAGCAGTATTATTATAGTCAAGGTTTATGGATGGACTGTTTGATGATTACGATCAGCCGTAGATAGATCATAAGATCTAATATTGATAACGATATACGAGTATCAAGTCAATATAAATAAATAGTATCAATTGCCACAAATTCCATAAGAATGATATCATCAGTATGGAAAATATTAAACGATAAATGATTTTCTTTCTGTAAATTGGTTTGCACAAACACTTTTACACGTCAATCATATTTTTAAAAACTAGATGAGGTCGGCGTTTCCTATCTGACTACTCTGAGAAGAAAGGCCGAAACAAACTCAGAGGTCACAGTCTCTTTTAAAGTCCAGACATAATCTTGGTCAGGGTATATGAAGACCATAGATCGATGTCTGAGATGGTCTTGTTATGTGTTATGAATAACTTCGATTTAAGTACCGATTCGCTAAGTCCGGTTACTCTTATAATTAATTACCTGACTATTGAAATCTTTGCTCTAAGAAATAAAAGGCTTTTTTATTTATTTATTGAAATCTTGGCATGTCCAAAAGTCGTTTTTTTGGGCTTAGCATTACATGGTGACTGTGGCTTAGAGAGAGATGAATATATTACACCTATATATATACAGGGTGTCCAGTAAATAGTACGACATATTGCAGGGGGTGATAGCTTGGGTCAATACCTACCAAAACAACAAAATATATGTTCCGCAAAATGTTACGGATTTACAGTTATACAAATTTTTCCGAAAAATCTCTACCTTGAAACAGATTTTGAAGTATCTCGTAATGAAAAATTTATTTTCTAGTTTTTTTTTACATCAAATTATTTGTGAATAGTTACTCTACTCATTGGTAAGTCTTTTTTCTATCAAAAACAAGATCTTTTTCAAGAAATACCATTTTTTGTTTAAATTTTCGCAGAACGATTTTCTTATCGCTACCTACAGTGGTGAAAAAAAAAGTTACATTTCGCGGAACATATATTGTGTTGTTTTGGTAGGTATTGACTCAAGCTATCACCCCCTGAAATATGTTGTACTATTTACTGGACGCCCTGTATATATACATATATACAGGGTGAATTTTTCAAGTGGGCGTGGATGGCCAAATCCGAAACTATGAGGAATAGCGAAAAGTACTCAAAGGAGTCACGGGCTCGATTTTGATGAAAACTAAAACTGCATCATTGGATTTTTGAAAAATCAATGTTTCTAGCCAGGAATCGAACCCGTTAATTTTGAAAAAAAAAAAACACTGTATTAATACTGAATTCAAACGGTTTCGATTTCTGGCTAGAAGTATTGTTTTTGCCTTCGTTCGTAATTGTTGACTCAAATTAGGACTTTACTTAGTTTTATAAAAAATGATTATGTCTTCCTCAAGTAGTGATAATGCAACGTACTATTCTTATTCATAAGTTGCACTTACCTATTTTTTCATAGAGGGTGATAAAAAGTAGAGTGTCCACCTCGGGAGCAACACTATTTTAAGCTCGAGAGACGTAATTTGAATCCCTCGCTGCGGCCTGGATCCAAAGAATCACTCTCGCCTTAAAAATTGTTGTTTGCACCCTCGGCAAACAATTACTATTCTCGAATCCCGTGAATTTTCGCCTAGGCTTTATGGGTGCTTAATTGTTGCAATTTGGTCACACTGTGACGTTCTGGAAGGAATACGTCAAATTACAAGTCACCCTGTATCTCTTTCTTGCCCATTCTTCTCCATACGAAACTTTGGAAAAAAAAAAAAAAACAATTCTATTTTCTCGTAAATTTTAATGATCAATAATGCCTTTTAATTGCCTCCTTGAAATAAATTAAATATTTGACTTTGATTTTGAATATGACTTAGCTCGATCCGGGGATCGCTTAGACCACTAGACCAAAGAGGCAGTAGATAAGCGCCTATCATTAAAAGAAAACTGTCACTGGCGAATATGCACAAGTTATATTTTATCAGGCGGCTATATGTGGTTAATGAAGTAATTTTTTCGATTGCTGTAATAAAATTGGCAGGCGTAAACTATTTATATTTCTGGCTGACCCAGCAAACTTCGTACCGCCTCAAAATTAATAAGAACAAATGTATGAGAAAATGAATTATCTTCATTATATTCCTGGATTTTTCCCATGTTTCCCAATCAAAGATCCTATAAATTGGTCTAGCTGTTCTTTAGTTATAGGTAAATGTTGTAACTAACCCGACTTTGTTTTATGTATATAGATCATTAACTAGCCTGTATTGTCCCACTGCAGGGCAAAGGCCTCCCTCTCCCTTTTCCACACAATTCGGTCTTTTGTGAGTGTTGGCCAGTCCTTTTCGTGGAGTCAAGCTCGTCATTATCGTCGTTTATATTATAGTTCTATTTAAATTCTGTAAAATCGTAATGTTTCGTTAAGTTTATTATAGTAGTTGTTTTATGCATGTTGAAAAAACCAACATAGATAATTCGGGGACAGTCTAGCGCTTAAACAACTTTAGTGAGTGCCTCGCTAAAACTTCGTTACAAACCAATGTTTCTATATTGTCGTTGTCTTAAATTTTTTTATCAGGATACCGTGAGGTATCGTGAGTTTCATAATCAAGCATTTACTCAGTTTTCAGATCGTTCTGTGATTACCCTGTTACTGTCGCCGTTTTAGTTACCTCCTCACCTGCTACGTTTTGTGGCATTACTGATGGCAATCAATTTAATCGAAACATGATTATACACGCCTGATTTAAATGCATTAGTTAGGTAGGTATATAGTATGGTTCGTGCAGTTAATATAAATTGAACGATACCTATAATCTTGACATAATACGGATTATTTCATCCCGAAATATTGCTATTGATCTGACGTCACTAAACGGATAAGTATTGTTCACTGATTCTTTATCCGAAATAAACTGTCTTCAGAGATCCATAGGCATTAGTAGATTCTGGTACTAAGTACCCGTTGTACCGTATGTACCATTGACCTGCACCATCAATGGTGCAGAGGAGACTAATTAGTTTCGTTTGCACCATTAATGGTGCAAATGAAATATCTCGTAAGTACTGTAGTACCCCGTGTCCTAATATAGGCGATCGTCGCGTGTTTACGCGATCGTTGAACAAAATGAATGCGACAATCACGTATTTGAGCGACGAACGACGAACGTGATCGCTTCATGTATACAGGGTGTCCCGTAAATAATGGATCAAACGTAACGGGTAGGTAGCTTACCTCATTTCCAACAACTAATTTGAACAGTAAAAAAAAACCCATAAGGTAACCAAGATAATTTTTTTTTTCGATTTTTACTATTTTCTGTACCAGCATTCAGTGTTTTTAATGCTGTTGCTGCAAATGGTATCATATTTAGGTGTGATTTTTGTCATACATTTCTGAATAGTTTACTAGTGTTATAAGATACCATTTTTTTAAATAACATTTTATTTGCCTTAGAAAAAAAATCTTGAATTGAAAAGTTTTGTTTTTACGATGAAAAGACCAGAATTGGAAAAATTCTCCTGTAAAAAAAATGTATGACATCAAAGTGTACCATTATTTTAAAAACTTGTAAAATTACTAAGGTTTGCAAATTGGTATAAAACTTACGTCTAGTCCTTGCGGTTACAAAGATATTGCTACTCGTATGAATGTGATGAAGAAGACAGAACAGAAATTAAAATGGTACAATCTAACTTTTCTTTCTCGTAATGGCTTATGCTTGTAATCTAAGCATGTGGTTAAGCGTGTAGCGTAATTCCGAGCCGATGACGTCATCTGTTCGGCATTTGGGACCGCTACCTGCGGAGTTGCACCTCACTCAGTGTGAAAGGGATAGATAGCGCCGCTTTTGTATTTTTGGTAATGTTGCTTGATTTTATTTGTTTAGTTGACACGAATCTCTCTTCGAGTTGATACGTACGTCAGACTACTTTCGCTCCCGCTGTGCCTAACTGTTGTGTTCCTTAAAATTAAACTTGTGCGGTGTATTTGGACTTTGCTTTGCCTAACGATTTGGAACTGTTTGTGTTTTGGACGAATGACTTGGCAATCCTACGGACTTCGAAAACAATCGTTTGTGTGTGGTTGTACGTGTGTGCAGTAGTACGATGCCTCGTTACGAGTACACGCCACGGGAGTATGCCGAAATGCATTTTATCTACGGAGAAGCAAGAGGTAATGCCAGGGCGGCCGCAAGATTGTATCGTGAAAGATACCCGAACCGGGATCGACATCCCGACTATCGCGTATTCATTAGAGTGCATAACGCGCTTCTTGAGGGAAGAATTCTTGGCACCGGAGTTGGGGGTGCCAGTGAAGGGCGATCGTCACAAGTCAATGACGAAATTATTATTCGAGAAATCGAGGAAGATTCGTCGGTCTCAATTCGCGTCATAGCGCAACGCACAGGTATTCCAAGATCGACGGTACATCGAGTTCTAAAAAGGCACCGGTTGCACCCATATCACGTGCAACGTGTTCAAACGCTGACGTCACGTGATTACCCGCAAAGAGTAGCATTTTGCCAAAGGATGCTTAGAATGATACGGGCGGACCCACAGTTTTTTAATAAAATTTTATGGAGTGACGAGTCTTCATGCCGGCGAGATGGATATCTCAATTTGCATAATTTGCACAGTTGGCAGCTGGTAAACCCACATTTGATGCGAGAGGACAGGAGCCAACATCAATTTAAAATAAATTTATGGGCAGGAATAATAAATGGGCAAATAATAGGGCCCTTTGAACTACCAGCAACTCTAAACGCCGAATACTATCTGCATTTTTTAAGGAATGAGTTGCCAACGTTATTAGAAAATATTCCAGAAGACGTGCGGCAAGCAATGTGGTTACAAAATGATGGATGCCCCGCTCACTATGCGACGGCAGTAAGGGCGCAACTCAATGAAACTTACCCTGACAGATGGATCGGCCGATTAGGACCAATTTTGTGGCCTCCGCGATCTCCGGATTTAAATCCCTTAGATTTTTTTTATTGGGGATGTTTAAAAGACAAAGTGTACAAACAACGAATAACGTCGGAAGAAGAATTACGTCAGCGCATCCAATCTGCTGTATCAGAAATAAACAACAGCCATTTTGTCCGTCGGATAAGAGCTTCCTTTATTAGGAGGTGCAGACTTTGCATTCTCGTAGGGGGACGTCAGTTTGAACATTTACTGTAAAAACAAAATAAACGATTTATTTGTATTTTTTTTTTTAATTTAACCTCCTAAGTTTTTTCATACGCTGAGATACCTAAACATTTTTAAGAAAATAGTTGAATTGTGCACACTTTTTCAATTTTATTTTATTTCGTAATTTTGCACCTCTGTCAGATTCATAGCAATATCTTTGTAACGACAAAGACTAGGCGTAAGTTTTATACCAATCTGCAAACCTTAGTAATTGTACAAGTTTTTAAAATAATGGTACACTTCGGTGTCATACAATTTTTTTACAGGAGAATTTTTCCAATTCTGGTCTTTTCATCTTAAAAACAAAACTTTTCAATTCAAGATTTTTTTTCTAAGGCAAATAAAATGTTATTTAAAAAAATGGTATCTTATAACACTAGTAAACTATTCAGAAATGTATGACAAAAATCACACCTAAATATGATACCATTTGCAGCAACAGCATTAAAAACACTGAATGCTGGTACAGAAAATAGTAAAAATCGAAAAAAAAAATTATCTTGGTTACCTTATGGGTTTTTTTTTTACTGTTCAAATTAGTTGTTGGAAATGAGGTAAGCTACCTACCCGTTACGTTTGATCCATTATTTACGGGACACCCTGTATACTATTGGCAGCTGCATCCGGTTAGACCCTGAAATATTTGGGAAAAGGCTTGGCAGATGTATTTAGAGAGAGAGAGAGTAGAGTCACTCGTGGGTACGTCCGTAAAACCATTCCCCAAAAAGCATGGCTGTATCGTTTTGAATGAAAAGTAGGTATGGGTGTAAGTAAAATAACATGCACATGAGGTGTCCATATACCTACGGCGGTAAAGACTTTCCATCAGGTGGATCGGCACCGTCGGCTTTTTGCTAACCCAGCATACTAAAATATTTTGGAATATGGAATAACATTCTAATCTTAAGGCGGCTACATGACCGATAAAACCGGAATAAATCCCTAAAGCGTGGTCTTTGTCGGACTGCATAGAAAAGAAAGAGAAACGCGATGACACAACGCTGGTAATTTATTGTAAAATATGAAGCAATTGTCTATTTACAAAAAGTCTATTGTTTGGACTAAAAAATTAAAACACTAATGCTTTATTATGTTGTTTGTAGAATATTCTGACAAAAAATCATAATGATTGTATGTATATTAGTACCTATGGTTTTTTATTATAAAAAGAAAGTTTTTGGAGGTACCTTCATGTTTTTTTTCTATCGTATCAAATTAGTTGTATTATGTTTTCAACAAACTATTTACCTAGCATATATCCTGAAGATCATCATATATTTTTCTGATTTTGTTTACTGTAGCTGCAATAAACCTTTTTTTGTTTCTAAAACTTTTGTTTTTTGCGTTTAGGTCCTGTAAACCCCTTAAATTAACCATGATAATGAAATTTTTCGAGTAGGTAAGCGGATTTGCAATCTAAGTAGGTATAAGACACAGAAAATTCGTTTTAATTTCATGTCTTGGGATCATTCATCAACAAATAGGTACTTTTGGGCTATCGCAAGCTTATCAGTTGGTATCGAACACTTTCTTCGAATACCTGGGTGTGTCTAATCGAGTATTATCGGCTTGCTTCTAATGAGCTTACGTGTGGCAGCCTGCATGACGATGCTTTATGAAGTTCATGACTATCGATCATATCATAAATCATTGATAAGTATTTTCTGTACCTAAACCTGTAAGGGAATATTTTATATATTACCTCAGAATAATTAATATTAGGTGGGTGTTTCTTATATTGAGTTAGAATAAATCTATTCAAGTTTTTTGTCGCTGAAAAAAAACACAGGCTCAGGCAATAACACTCTTGAATCATAAATATTAATTTAGTCCTTTTGTCGACCCGACCCGGTCTTCTAGCATTAGCTAACAAGAGTAGGTATCTCTGTCTGCACAACCAACATACGGGGTTAAACAAATGTTATCTGCACAGTTTAACGATGTAGACGAGAAAGTATCGTTATCGTTGATCGTAAATCGCACGGAACGATCGTCCGATACGTAACGATCGCGTTCGGAATGGATTCCGTTTTGCATTGATCGCCCCAGTACACTGCATATTGTTACGCCTTTTTATGTACGAACTGTGTGGGTGTAAACTACGCAATATGTGATGCGCGTTACTTTTCTGTAAAAGTTTTCTTTTGCGTGCGTTATAAGTTTTTAACATTATACACATTAATACAAACAATTTGAAAGTTCAGTCAACTAAGGCACATCTTGGTGACAGGACTTTATCTTGGTTTGAAGAAAATGGTGTACCTTGATGAATTATGAAAATTGATCCGGTAAAATGCTGGATTAGTAGGTACTTGTGTATGTACAATGGCACCCACAGTCAATCTCCACGGTCGTGGAGATATCAATGACCGCGATTTTCAATCACGGATCGCAATTGAGATTGACAAGATTATTAGGCTGTATACGAAACCAAAATTCAAATACTAAAAAACCTCTGCGAAGTGATGACGTTTAACCCAAAATGCAACATCACAGTAGAAGAAGTTTGTCCAGTGTATTTATATTTTTATCTTATTAATAAATTCTCTATGAAATAGCACAGTGGAAAAATTGCGCAACATTGGTTGCCCCATGTACTCGCCACTCTTAGTTGTAAATAGGAATTGGTCTGGCTGATTGGTATTGGAAAAATGGGAGTTGCATTTAAATGAGAGAACTTTACAGTTCATTGGAAAAATAATTTGCATTCGTATTTTTTAGATTTGTAACGAATTGAAATGAATTAGTCAATTATTAAAGAAAAAATATGCAAATATTTTTAAACATAAAAAAGAAGAAAGAAAGAAAAATTGTTTATTTTGAACAAACAAAACGCACAAATATACATAAAATATTTACATAATATAAGCTAAGATTAAATTAGAATCCGCGTACCGGAAGACGTAGCGTTGGAAGGCCTTTCACAAGGTAGTTTGATGACTTGGTGAAGGCCGCAGGAATTCGCTGAGAGCGAGAAACTCAGAATCGGTCGAAGTGGCGGTGCTTGGGGGATGCCTATGGCCAGCAGTGAACGTATTTCAGCTGAAATGATGATGAAATTGGAAATTCATTTTTAATTTATAGTTAATTTAGTTAAGGTTAATTTAGTTCATTAGAGAAATCAAACATTTCTGGAAGTTATGGAGACCCAGAATCTATGGTTTGATGCAAAATGAAATTTGTAATTATTCATAATGATGTACCTACAATTACAATAGAGAGTATTCTATCTCTATCGCTATCTTAAAACCAATTTTGAGTAGGTCTGTAAGTGAGATCTACTCAAAACGGTTTTAAAAAGAGAGAGAGAGCAAACTTTTTGATAAAAATGATCTTTAAGAAAAATTTCGACAGTACTAAGTAGGGTTTTTCGTAGGTAATTTTGTCTATACCGAGATTATAATTTTGATTGAATTCATATTTCAGGAAGTGAATAAATGCAATTTAAAACTTTATCAGTTATCACGAATCAATATACTCATATTGGAAATGTCTGAAAAGATCAATAAGTTTTGATTTTTCGTGAAATTGCTATTATTCTTTCGGTGGTTACCATAATATTTGTCGAGTAATCGATTTCAATAAAAATTTCGTCTTGTCGGCAAATGACAGCAGATCCTAACCAAACAGTTTGATCGATCGGCGGCTTAGGCACTTAGACGAATCGATGGATTTGGATTGTCAAATCAATCTATTGTAGGTATAGGACCTCATAGTAGGTACTACTTATATCCAACCTGGTTTTAATGCGTTCGCTTACTTACTAGGTAATCGTATTCTATAGACTAGTAATATATAATCAGCATATAATTTTCCCACTGCAGAAACACAGGCCGCGTGGCACGCGGGCCCAGTCCGTGTTAGTAGATGTCACATGTCTTCGAATTTTTGGCTCTAGGACATGCTAGTTTCCTCACAATGTTTTCCTTCACCGTTTTGAGAGCAGTGGTGATGAAATAATTTACACAAAGTAAAGCGCCTATCTGGGTTCGAACCTACGACCTACAACTCGTAAGTCGCGGCCTTTACCATTGGGCCAACACTGCTCTCATAGACTAAGAATACCTACACCTGTACCTACTAAAGGTCAGCGCACATCGGCGGACGGCGGGGCAGGATATATTTCAAATTTACCGACATAAATTCGTACGTATCTAATGGTAACAAGATATAGATTCCAAAGCTCAGGTGCCGACCACGAAGCATCAATTGTCTCTGCGGTATTGAAGAATGCGCTGGTAGATACCGCGACGGGATGTAACGACATGCGACGGGACACGACAGCATGCGGCGGCGTGAGGTAACTGCAGGTTGCGAGGGTATGCGCCGGAGTCCGCTTGCGTACGATCTCTCTCTGCATTTCCCCCTGGCATACTACGGGATGCCGCGGGTTGCTGCCGGCATGTGGCAGCATCCAGTTGTGCGCCGGCGGCGGCGACCGCTGGCAGCACCGCAAATCATCAGTGTGGCAAATCCTCCTCGATGCCGTACCCCGCCATCAACCGGTGTGTAGTATCGCTTTTTTAAATCATGAAATTGTTTAAGAATGTTGTGTTGCACCTCTTTAGGAGCTGGTTATAATGATCCAGAAAATTTAACTAAACAAAGAACAAGACTATGGGCTGATTTTTCCAACGCCAGTCAATTTTATCCGAGGAATAATTTTGAATTTTTGATAGTTCTTCCATACAAGAACTATCAGACGACAATTTTGTTTCACGAATAAAAGTTATCTGTTGATTGAAAAATCAGCCCTAAGACAAAACACAACAAGTGAAGCTGACCAACAACAAACAACTGTCACTTAGAACAAACTACATTTCGACCGGCTAGTACTTGTGGTAACACCAAACCAATATAAATTGTAACAGTTAGGTGCAAACTAAAGTGTAACACCTGACGTGGAAGTTCAGCCGACGTTGACGCCCAACCCTCGTCGAATTAGAATTAGAATAGAGCTTGATTGGCGGTGCTGAGCTCCCAGACAAACTTCCCTGCGTTTCGAAGTTCACGGATTGATTATATAGAAGGGTAAAGATTACATAGATATGTAGATAGTTTTCGTGGTGCTTGTCTTGCAAGTGCCTTACCGTTACGACCAAGTCTCACTGATAAAACATGAACGAGATATTCTGATGTTACCAAACTACATTTACTTATGTATGTGCAAAGTTCAGGTTCAAAACTCAATGGGGTGACGGAAAGTTGGGGAAAATTCTACCGAACGAGTCTTTATGTGCCTGCCTTTGCATAGTTATCAATTCAGCCGAAAGACGTCCACTGATGGGCATATGCTACTTCGACCGGTTTTATGCTTCCCGCATCCAGCGGGGTCCTTCGGCCTTCACAAGGTCGTCGGTCCTTTTGTGGGAGGCCTTCCAACGTTACGTCTTCCGGTACGCGGTCGCCACTCCAGAAACTTTCGGCCCTATAGGCCATCTGTTCTGCGAGCAATATGCCCTGCCCACAGCCATTTAAGTGTTACTTAAGTGCCTTGCAGAGTATGTATCTAATGATAAATCAATTTTAATCAATCTGCTGTGTCGTGAAACCGCAGCTTAGTCCTTGTGGGAAAAGGTTCAATACTTCATGCAGCCCCAGTAACTCTGAAATAGCTTAAAAAATCAGGCTCCTCCTTTAAGTAATTGTAATCATAATAAATTGTGATTTCAGCTCGCCTATACGAATAATTTAATAGAAATACTTAATACTAATACACGGTGTTACGGTTTCAGGTCAAGTCAAAGACGTTGGGAATTGTATTAAATTTTATTGTATTTCCGCATTGCGGTGTACTATGTCCCCTAAACAGTAACACAAAGGCTGTCACACTGTGCTCTTTGTGTCTAAACGAAAGAATTGGACTTTCCGCCTGAAAGCAGCTGAAAGCCATCCAATATTAAAGTGTCGTTTAACATCACAGATTTATTAGTTACTGTTTTCTTTTTTTTAAGTCTTTTTGCTGAACGAATAACAACAAGATATAATTTCATTTAGCTTGAATCCCCGTCATCATAATTATTACCAGTTTACAAACGTCATGACATGCCATAACTTAATTGACTCTTTTTTGACAGCCATTTGTTTAAATGGACCATTTATTTGAAACAAATATGTACATATTTGTTTCAAATAACACACACACATGGCACTATCGAGACATCATTAACATATAAAATAAAATGCATGTAAATCATTAGACAACCATCTAAATTTCTATCAAGTAGGTAGTATAATGAAGGTAGATATATGTATAGGTACTCTACAGATTATTGGTTTTTGTAGTAAGTATGTATCATTTATTTAATCCACTTTTATTTCTACGAAGTAGTGAAAAAAATTTCTATGCCTAGTCTGTTAGCACAGGTTTTAGAAACAAACGAAGAGACTATTTTTGCACATTAGAGTAATCGTAACTAAGTCCATGGGTGTCCCTACTTGATTTCAACACAAATAAAACAATATATTTGGCTAATATCATACGATTTTGCCATGACATCAACGAACACTATTGACTACTTATCTGATAAGAACCTATCAAAGTTATGCCCGAATTGTATTATCTGCAGGGATTAACTATTTCTTAGATTTTCATTATCGAATCGCAATTTAGACCTAATAGGTAGGTATGGTTTATTAGTAGATTGGGTATAACTAGTTTATTTAGGTGTGTTTCAATTATAAAAAATAACGTATCTAAGTGTGTGTAGCCACAGTCCATTTTTAATAAATGTTTGCTTGTTCAACAATATTGTACCTACTTAATTGCATTATAACCCGCTGGTGAATAAAGCGATTTGCAACAATATAGTTGATAATCGAATTGCATCTCATTATATCACAGTAGGTTTACCTAGAGTGTTGTCCTCGGGGATAAAGGTGTCTTTGTCTTGGGCGAGCTTGAATCCCTAGCTGCACCCGGGACTTTAGTGATAGGTAACTCTCTCGCTTGGCTCAACAGTTAACTCTGATCTTCCTCGCTTCGCTCGGGAGCACCAGAATCCCATATCCGCTTAGAATTCTATTAGTTCAATATAGCGCCCATGATATAAGACACTGCTTTATACCCTTAGTGAATAATCTATTATTATTTTGAAGTACCTTCCTACCTAATTCATTTAATCGACGGACGTGCGAAAACGTGAAATTTAGAAAACAAGGGGATTGGACTATTACCCTAATCTAATCGTAATAGATTACGACAACCAATCAGAAAAGTGTAGGTAGTAGCAGTGGCGACTTAGTAGTTATATCTTTGTTTGTGTCATTGTTTCTATCTTTGTTGACTCGATCAGGAACGTAAGCACATACATAGGTACATTTGTAGGTTTTGAAGATTTTAATGTTTGGTGTGCTGTTCATTTATGTAAAACTAGCTGCGCCCCGCGGTTTCACCCGCATATGTGTCGATCCCGTGAGAATATCGGGATAAAAAGTAGCCTATATGTTAATCCAGGGTGTCAGCTACCTCCGTACAAAATTTTGTCAAAATTGGTCCAGCCGTTTGAGCGTGAAGAAGTAACAAACATATATACACACCCTCACACACACACTCACAAACTTTCGCCTTTATAATATTAGTGTGATTAGGATTTTATTCATTAGGTAATTGACGTACCTACGAAAATAACTGGTGACAATACCTGCCCGGACGAAACTTTTGTGACGGAGCTCGTAATATCGTTTTTGTTATTTTCCTCTCCTATTTTAATAACATTATTTATCCAAAATTAAACCCTTATTTATTCATTTTATTATAAAACTATAACCTCCTATAGTGTCCTACCTAATCAGAAATTCCGAATGGTAGACAAAGTACTTCTTCTTCTTTCCGATTCCGGTCCCATCTAAGTCGTCTCATCATTTCTGTCGAGGTCTTCAAACACGTCCTGCCCAGTCATTTCAGCTGTGTGCCTTTTGGGACGTCTGCTAAAGGTTCAAAAATGATCCGTTAATTTAACAACTGTGCCTAACTAGTCTTCATAGAATTTCGTTTACCAAGCATAAGTCTAGATAATAACCTGTGCTGATAATCCTCAAAGTAACGCACGTGTTAAATCAATCGATCAAAAAATTGCAAGATACCGTTGCCTTATCCGTTTTAAAGAAAACCTCTCACGTGACATCACTGTTGCGTAAATCAAGCTAAGGTGACAGGTTATTGCCTGCGCGCAGTTAACGCTTGCGTCCCCCAAATCCGTATGAATTTATAGCTCCCTCCAGTGCAAAAGTTGGCAGGGCTAACTTGTTTGTACGGACATCATTGCCTTGCTGTTTTTGTGAAAAGATAAAATATGATGATGTCATATGAATTTGGTGTAATGATCTAGGAACACCATAAAGTACTGCACCTTTGATGCAGTACATTATGGTGCTCTTACATTAGGTAAACAAATTAGGGTCAGTTTCAACAGATAGTTACGATATTTATTAACGTTTACGGTTTTACGCACATGTCTGTTCCGGGCTTATCAAAGTACTTTTCAGTACTTAGGTTAATTAATGTAAAGATGACCTTTAATTTTGCACTGCAGGGCTGGGCCTCTTTCATTCCACTTTGTAAGGACTCTTTTTAATGTTTTAATTATTTTCATATGAACGGGACTTTAATTATGAATGAACAAACGACATTACTTTCATTCCCCATATTTCAGTGAAAAAATGCAACTAACAAGTTTCTAAAATTACCGAGACCCCAGATAGAAAGAACCCAACTCAAGACTCAAGCATTACTTAATACTATTTAGTTTCAACCAATAAAAGTAATGCTTGAGTCTTGAGTGAGGTTCTATGGGCCTAAGAGTCAGTCATTAAGTCCTTAATAGTAAGGTGAAAAACCATAACAATAAATTATCAACGCACTAATAATGTGACAAAGTAGAAAGAAAGTCCATAAACCAACGTAATATGTATAACGTAATCGAGCTAAATTCACTACATTCAATGGATTCCATTGTAATACAACTGATATATCATTGCACGGAAATAAATGCCTAAGTTTAACCCCCAGAACGCATCTTTTATCTTTTCACGCTTCATAATGAGTCGTTCAATAAGAGCCACTTCATGATTTTGCAGCATGTCCCCGTATGTTAGTAGGCAGAGGGAAATTGCACTTTATGTGTGAGAGGATAAGGTTATTCTTAAAAAGATATTTATATGAATATATTCATAGCGCCTCCTTTAAAATTATTGACTACATTTTGCACGTTTATGTTAAGTTTGGATAAAGTAGGTATTATTGTTTTTATGCAGTGTAACCGTAAAATGATACTAGTACCTAGTGTTTCAATTAAACATATTATATCTCCTAGGCACAATATGAACATTATTTTTGTTAGGAACCTATTAAACTAACCGATCTATGTATAATTGTATATCACATGATACTATGTTTCAATAAAATCAATAGAACATTTTTTGTGATGTATTTTATTAAAAACAATAATTTAAATCTTGGTCTCTCCGCTCTGTATTACAGCTTTCGATTTTTCAAACAAGTTATTACGATAAAATAATTCTGAATATAGAATTAACGTAAGTAGATATTGAAATGACTTTTGTGAATATTATTTCTTATGCAAATAATAGGTATAGAAAACATTGAAAATTACTGTCGCTGTATCGTTAAATCATGTTTAACAAAATTGATGTGTAGTTGGATCAGGTTCGTCAAATGTTACGTCCTATTGTTGAAAGTAAAGTCTAGTGTATTCAAAAAATCTTTTTATTATATTGAGTTTGTACAAAAATTAAGTAGAGATTAATAAATAGCTTCTTATCCTCTTTCTACATAGTTATCCCCGTCGATTGTTGTTTATCGTGGTGGGAGTCAAGCTCCTTGCACCACCTTCGTTTGGGCTTACCGCTATAACGTTTTTTTTTTTATTTTGATCCCTGAGTGGGTTTTATTTTTGCTAACAATATTATTTTAATTAATTAGCGAATGAGCTTACGGCTCTCTTATCTAAAAAATAATTTTAGAAGTAATCCCGTTACAAATTAAATCCAAAGTCGATGAAATACATACTTCTAACTTAAACTTATATACATGTTTGTAATCTACAGTGGAGACAGCCTTACTTTCAACAATATGACGGCAGATAATACTTTAGCCGAAACTTCGTCTTCAATAGATTTCACAGGTGTCTGCGGAGTTAGGTGGAGTGTAACTGAACGAATCAATCAGAACTATGGACTCTTCTGCAGTCGAACCGAGTAGGGTAATCTGAAAATAAAAGAAAACAAGATTTTAGTAATAATTATGCCTTGTTTATGATAGACGAAATGCAGTATTACTTACTTAATGAAAACAGTGTTAATTATGTAAATGTGCATTGAAACTTTTACGATTTCTGTAGATCCATGTGAATAATACAATACATCAAACTATTAAGAAAAGATAAATTAAAGTCATGGTGTAAAATACTTAGTTGTTAAATTGTAATTCGAATTGACTGAATTTTTGAATGACATAACAATATAAAAAATAGAAGATTATCATTATTATTTTACTGAAAAAACTGTCTTTAAGTAGTCGTTATGTTTTAATATTAAAATTAGCAATCTTTACAACGAGTTAAATTACGAAAAACGTGATCGTCTTCGATCACTTATTCGCTAAAATTCTGAAACACCTGTTTCAGAATTTCGACTTCATTTTTATTTTCTACTTCTATTTTTCTCTATTCAACCTAGCCCCGTTTAATTAGTGAGTATTGTGAATATAATAACATCTTTGCGAAATGTGAAAGTAAGGTAGTGACAACGGGCCTAAGACTTTTAGTGATATGAAGGGTTACATTAAAAAGTCATACTTACATAGCCGTCGAAAATTGAAAAGTCTGTTACAGTCACTTTCAACACGTTCCATCCTTCAACGAAATTAGCGTTAGAGGCGTAATATAACTGGAATCCAGCCACGGTGTCTTCTCCAGAAGGTACGCGCTTCTTAGCCAAAACTATTATGTAATCCAGAGCTGAAACTGATTTCATAAAAGTGTTCACTTCTATAACACCTCCTGGCATCATCCGGAACACGAACGAAGATATGCAGCTCGATGTTTCGTTAGGGGAAATGAAAGTCCTGCTGTCAGGATCAATTGTGTCAATAGCCAGAGAATGGTAATCTCCCAGATGCCAGGAAGAATATCCATTGCATAGCACATTATTAGTATCAAATGAATTGTCGAAGTTGGCTTCGAAATTATAAGTGACGCAGTCTTTGCCCGTGCCTATTGGAGCAACAGTTGTGACCGGAACTGGTGTTGTAGTTTCTTCATCTTCATAAATTTTGCACTCCTCGTTTGCAAGTGCTTTTGGAATATATCTGAAGGAATCAATGAGGACAATAGATTCTGCTGATGCTGAACCCAGGAAGGATATCTGAAAAAACATTTTTTATTTTTGTTTTAGAAAAAGTGACATTTACTTACACATTAAAGACTTTCTAGCTGATAAGATTTATATTAAAATCTTTGTAAAATATTGGAATAAAGGAAGAATAATAAATTTTTCCGATTGAATAAGTTCCCATGATAATGAAATCAATGTTATCAGGTGTAAAACAGATTTAATCTACGTTGATACTGATGGACGAAACCAAATATTTAGAACTTCGAACTATAATTAGGATACAATAATAGAACTTACGTATCCATTAAATCTGCCGCTTCCTGATAGAACAACTTTTAAGACATGCCATCCGTCAGCATAGTTTGAAACCAAAGGTGAAAGTCCTGCGCTTCCAATCACCACATCACTGGCTTCATTAGCAATTTTATTTACAAGCACAGTAATTTGATCAGTGATTTCTGCTGATTTCATATATACGTTAACTTCCACTACACCACCATTACTAGCTTCAAATGGAAATGAGGAAACGCAACTGATGAAATCTTGTGGAGAAATGAATTGAAGGCTCTCTGAGCTTGGGTGATCAACTGCTAAAGAAGTGTATTGGTCTAATTTCCAGCGAGAGAAGCCGGTGCACAACCCCCTGTCGCTGTCGAATAGGGCATCGAAGTCTGTTTCGAAATTGTAAGCGACGCAATCCTCAGATTCTTCTTGTCCCACTGGGCTTGAGGTCACAAATTCTACATCGTAGACGTGACAATCATCGTCGTATAGTGGTGGGATGTATCGGAAGGAATCAATTATCACTTTAGACCCCGGTGATGCTACTCCGAGGAATGATACCTGAAATAGGAAAATAAATCATATTTGTATTCAATCGCGAAGCGCTTCTAAAATAATTATCGTAGAAATTACTGTTCTGGGACTCAACTCAGGTTATAATCGAAATTCAATAGGAATGAATGAATTTAGAAAAGTTAGCAAAACAATAGTGATTTTGGTAGGACGATGGCTTTGATTATTTTTATGACGTCGATAGTATAATCGGACTTTAATAGGAATTAATGAATTTAGAAAAGTTGGCAAAACAATAGTGGTTTTGGTAGGACGGTAGGCTTTGTTTATTTTTATGACGTCAATAGTAGGTATTATCACTGTTGGTAATCTATGGAGCTATTCATAGGTATAAAACATATTTATTATTATAATGCTTGATAAGTGTGGCGCGTCATAGCCATTTTTAATAAAAAAGCTAGGTGGCAATTTTATTGTGCCTAAAATTTTCATGAATAATAGAAACTTCAGACCGTTCAGTGTTATTTACATGAATTTTGATCTATGTTTACCAAGATTTTGCAGGTTATTCTCAGCCTCTGTTGAAGGCGCACACTATAGATTTCTTACAAATTAATAGTGATAAGCACCATATTGTTTATTGATACTCAAACGTATGTACAATGATAGTACTCAAGACACGGTTATGTGGCATTTTCTACTAGTCCATCACCTATTTATTATCAAAAGAAGTAGTCTTTGTCGATTTGAAAAAAATATGATAATTCTTTGACCTTTGTTGTTCCACTGTTAAAAGAATAGGTACCAGTAGGCTTTAAAGATAATTTCCAAAGATAAAATTTCTATTAAACTACTAATTATAGGTAAGATAAAAATAATTAGGGGATTATTACGTTTTATAGACTTGGCAAAACTTTATAAAACACATTTTAATCTATCTAAAAACCTGCTCCATCATTACGACATCGCGACGCGAAGAGAATAGTGTAACGATAAAATTAACACTTAAACAAATTCAGATCAGATGACTGCTGATTCCTATGAAGCTTTCATTCAGTTTTCATTCACTGTATTTACCGTGTTACTGTACAACAACACTTATGGTATCGTCTGTAATCCCATAATAGGATTAAAATATCGAATTTATGAAAGGGCTTAAATTTAATTTCCTTTTATCCACCATAAATGTAATCTGAAAAACAATTAAAACAAAAATAAAACTTACGTATCCACTAAAAATCCCAGTGCCGAACAAATTTATTCTCAGAACGTGCCATCCATTAAAGTAATTGGTGCTGAGGGGCGTCAGCATAGCCGTGCCTGTGACGACATTGTTCCCACTGCTCGAGACCTCGTTAGCAAGCACGACGATCTGATCCCGCTGCGATGTTGACTCCATGTAAACGTAAACCTCCACAATTCCGTTCGACCTCATCTCGAAGCCGTACGACGACACGCAACTCAGGGTCCCATCAGGAGTTATAAACATATCCGTTTCTTCATTAGGACTGAGTAGGTCAAGAGTACTGTAATTCCCCAATTTCCAGGTTGCCATACCAGCACACAAAGAGTTGCCATTATTGAAGTTATCATAAAAATTTGATCCAAAATCGTATGTAACGCAATTTTCACATTTTATTGCCGAAATCGCTAGCAGCAAAGTCAATAAATATTTTTTATATTCCACCATATTCAGACATTTACACACAACTGATACTTCCAACTGTCGTGTAAGTGTAGTGATTATAGGAATATTAAATTTATCGTGGATAAGATTACATTATTATATACGTATCCGGCATATTGATAAAGTGCAATTGTTTTCTTTTTATCTTCGAGTAGCCTTTTGCTTGGCGGCTTCGTTTGCAATGTGTTTATACAAGTATTATAATATTATTTTTGTAGTTTTTGACAAAAAGAAACTAACTATTAGCAAACACATATCATGGTATTTTCTGCCGGTAATGTTTATTTTTATTAGGATTCATAAAATCTAGTCTGGATGACCTTTTATAGATCTTATCTACCCGTCATGACAAAATAAGTGGAAAAGTTGCATGTGCCTATTTTTACAAGCTTTTTCATTGATTTGACCGAGAAAATACCTAGTACTAAGAACTTTACACTTTATCAAACTCTTCACAAGTTGTAGGTACGAACTTACTTACCTACTTAGTTACTTACCTTTTACTTTTAATATTCAACGTTTCCACAAACTGACAGACGCCGTGATATTCTTCTAATTCGTTTTAACACAAATAATATGCAAATAAATATTTATTGTTATTTGGAACAGCATACATAGATAACATAAAGTGTGGCAGAAAGCGACCACCTGATTTTAATCTGTGGATTCTGAGTAACATTGGAGGAAGTCAACAATGATTTCATTACAATAGTCGGTGATTGATTTCTAGAAAGAGGTCTTTAGGTTTCCTATTGCAGGTTTTGTTAAAAGGAAATCTAGATGGGAAAATTTAAGGAAATTTTGGAAGGAATTGTAGTAGTTAAAATTACGTTACAATGGGTAGATAATATGCTTAGGTGCTTCTAGCAAGTATTCAAAAACTTATTTCTAGTTCTGGTCTATTTATGTACCCATTAGAGTTTTTGGTTTTTTCTTAGTTTTGACTTTCTTCTTAGTTGCTAAACTTGGTGTAGACGATTTACTAATTCCGTGAGGATATAAGAGGAAACCTGAAAGTCTTTTGTGTTGGTGACTGAAAAATTGCGTGGAAATCAGTTGTCATGGTATGAATGTGTGACGCGGATGAATGAGGAAAATGTCGTGAGGAAAGTGTGGAAATTAAAAGTAGAAGATGATCAAAGAAACGATGAATGGACTATGCAAAAGATGACATGTCTAGAAAGGGAGTGATTACCGAGATGATATCTAAAAGAGAAGTATGGAAGAAAACGGCATGTTGCGTCGACCCCAAATAAATTGGGATAAAGGCAAGATACTGATGACTTCGCTTTTCACTACCATCGCTCCAATTTGTACACGTCTTTCGACTAAAAAATACGTCCTGAAACAGTTCTGATGTGCAGTCCTTTCACAGCTATGTTACATATGACGGCAACCTTATAGCTGCGCTACGATGATTGTAAACGCTGAATATACAGTATGTTAACTAACAGAGGGCGTACCCGTTAACCCGCAATAGTATAGCATCCATACATGCTAAAAAAATATTACCATTCGAAAATAAAATGTTTTTATATTTTTTTATATTACTTTATTATTATTTATATTCACTAAAAATGTTAAATTGATACGTAAAATAAACACTCTGTACACGCGTACTTGAAGAACGGCAACGTCACAATTTATTTATGAATAACGGGCCGCGTGTGCGGCGATCTTTTACGTATCAATTTAACATTTTTAGTGAATATTTTAATATAAAAAAAATAAAAACATTTTATTTTCGAATGGTAATATTTTTTTTAGCATGTATGGATGCTATAGGTACTATTGCGGGTTAACGGGAACGCCCTCTGTTAGTTAACATACTGTATAGAATAATACGAGTTTTACGAAATTTAAACTTTACCAGTTCCTAATCATGTCCACCAACTGACAGGTGTCAAGAACGCATTCTGTGGGTGGCCGAAATTTGTAAACATGTTGTTTTGTTTTCAATTCCCTAAAAAAAAACAAGCTGGTCTTTTGTGTCCTGCTTCTGGGGTTTTCTGATTTAAATATTTGATAAATCATTCTGATTTAGATCATTGATTTGTATCATTTGATTTGGATCATTGATTTAAATCTTAATTATTATAATCTAGCAACCCTGGTATAAACATTCCAATTAATTGTGTTATTTCTAAAAATAAATAGCTTATCGTAAAAGAAAGGTCTGTATACTGTTGTATGCACTACAACTAATTGCAATCTTTATTAAGTATAATTTTCATCTATAATCCAGTAAAGAAACCAGCAGAGGAACTATTCTCCGGAAAGGTTATGTGGTACCTACTTCTCCACCACGCCGTTCACCAGCAATAGTAGAACCACATCGAAGCAATGGGTTCTAGATATTGTAACCTTATTATCATTAGTTATTGCACAAAGCAAATAAGTTTACTACGACTATTAACACCAAATAAAATATCAATGAGACTGTAAATAAATAAATAGGCATAAAATTCTCCGAAATGTAGAATAACAATAAAATAATAACGCATTATGTTTTATTGTGTAAAACTTTACTACTGTGTAGGTGTTATCGATCTAAGTCAGTAATCGAAAATCGACTTGACGTTTCACAAAACGCTAATAAATAATAAACTTTGTTGTGTTGTCGTTTTTGTTATTTTCTTGTTTTTTTTTAAATTGTATTTGGCAGTGGTGGCCCAGTGGAAATGGCTCCGACTTACAAGTTGTAGTTGTAGGTTCGAACCCACACAGGCGCTTTACTTTGTCCAAATTATTTCATCATCACGGCTCTCAGATCGGTGAAGGAAAACACCGTGAGGAAACCGGCATGTCCTAGAACCAAAAATTCGAAGATATGTGACATCTACCAACCCGCACTGGGCCGGCGTGGTGGATTACGGCCTACTCCCTCTCACAGAGAGGAGGCCTGTGTCCCCGCAGTGGGAACATTATAGGCTGATAATGCATAATATATTTTACCTAACCTACTTAAGTATGTATATGTGTCACTTTTTAATTTATAAATTGTTCTGTACAACGCATTGGGATTCAATTATGTAATATTGTGCATGTAATCTTAAATAATTAATTAAATAAATGTTAAATGTTGCGCCTCAGAGGCAAAGCTTCTAAGTTTTATACTGCCACACTTTGTAGTAGTGCACCTATCATGGCGCGTTTGTATGTTTGTATAAAGTTTTAGTCTCTCTTCTATTATCCCAATGTAAGACAAATGCTTTCCAATCCCTTTTCCTTACATTTCTGTTCTTTGCTAATAAGGGTCAGCTTTTTCGGTTGGAGTCAAGCTCAAATCCTCAGTCAGATTATTAACAGTAAAAAAATGCAATATTAACTCCGAATAAACCTAACTATACCGACGAAACCTTCATAATAATAGGACATGACCGCGTCTGTAATTTTGAACGAAAATCCATAAATCACCCAGGGGTTTGTTTGAGAGGTAATCCGATGAATTCGGAGCGTGTCAGGCGGCCGGATGTAGGTGGCGCCCGCGCGTGACGTCACCAGCACTTCCGGTGGCGTGCTGAAGCCTTCGGTATATTTTGTTAGCCTATTTTCAAACAGTTTATCTAGACAGGATACAGGTAATTTTTAACGCCCTTTTTAATAAGATGAAAGGGAATTTACACAAGTGCTGTGCTTTTTTAGATTGCGTCAGTTAGTAAACTCAATTTGTGTTATGACTTTGTCATACAACATTTTTTATGAGTTTATACTACATCATCTGCCTAGCCTTTTCCCAACTATGTTGGGGTCGGCTTCCAGTCTAACCGGATGCAGCTGAATACCAGTATTTTACATGGAGCGACTGCCTATCTGACCTCCACAACCCAGTTACTGGGTAATACGATACCCCATGGTAAGACTGGTTGTCAGATTTTCGGGCTTCTGACGACCCGTAACGACTGTCAAAGATCCACGAATGACAGCCAGGACCAACGGCTTAACGTGCTTTCCGAGGCACGGAGGGGTCTTGGTATGTAAAGATGGTCACCCATCCACGGACCAACCGCGGCAAGCGTAGCTTAACCTGATCGATCGACCCGTGCGGCTGATATTACTTAGCCACAAGCCTCTCTTATGAGTTTAAACTACGTAAGTAAGTAATCATAGGAAGTCATCTACCTAGCCCAACTGTGTTGGGGTCGGCTTCTAGTCTCACCTGATGCAGCTAAAATGACTGTCTATTTGACCTTGACAACCCAGTTACTGGGTAATACGATACCCCTTTGTAAGACAACATAGTTATCAGACTTTTGGGCTTTTGACTACCCGTAACGACTGTCATAGTTCTACGAATGATAGCCGGGACCAATTCCGACACACGGAGGGGTCTTGATATGTATAGATGGTCACCTTTCCACGGACGAACCACGGCAAGCGTAGCTTAACCTGATCGATCAACCCGTTCGGCTGTTATTACTTAGCTACAAGCCGTCATCATAGGAAGTAATATCAATAAAAAGTTGTTCGGCTGTTACTACTACTACTAATATCCATAAAAAATATTTTGTGATAGTTTTAATCACTGATTATGTGAAAATTGTCAAATACCCAGCCGTACCTCTTACGTATTTTAGTATAGCAGTAGGTACCTACCTGCGTTCTATATAGAAATTACGATAATTATAGTTTCAGCAGTAATATGAATCAACTTTCGATACAATATAATTTTATTCAATTACGGCATACGGTAATTACCTAGATCTTATCAGTAATTTGGAATATATGTATATATATAGCTTTAGCTTTTAGCCTTTGCATAACAGAACCCAAAAAATAAAATAACGTACATAGCTAAGTAATGGTTTAGTCTAAGTAATCTAAAACATATCGGTTCCAGTGCAATTACAACCACATGAAACACTCAACTTTGTCTGTAAGGTTGGCAAAAAGTCGACGAACACCGTGATATTACAGCATATAGGCGGATATAGCCTCTTTTTATCAGGGGACCCATAAGCTTGTTTGTCCATCATATTACACAAGACAACTCTTCAATCGAATTATTGGAAACGTCTAGCAAATTTTAATGTATTTTTTCATTATTTTTAGGAAAATTATGATCGACAAGTTTTCCTTATTACGGACCACGAAGGCGTTAACTAAGTAGTTCCATATGTAAAACGTTCAAGTTTCTTGAAAATCGTTTAAGAACTTCAGATGCATGAATCAAGTAGCTAGTTTTAACTAGTTTTACATGTAATCTTGGATGGTCATTTGCAGATTGCTGTAGTTATTAGCAGACAGAACTCATAAAGTCAACCTATTAACGTATTCATAATCAATAAAACTCTGCCTAATTATCATAAAATATTGTTAGATCTTGATAAGTTTTAAAGATTATATCATAGAGCAAATGTTTAAAGTAGCGCAAACAGTAGCAGTCATAGACAATCTGGAAGATAACGCTTTGTGTTTGATGTAAACTATGATTTGATTTGAATCAACACATTGAGTACCTAGGTACTCAGGTCCTTAACTTCCAAACTTTGTTTTAGAATTTTATTTAATTGTTTTGTGATGTTTAGCTTGTGGTTTTGTTCATTACTTGTATGTTCCTCCTACCTACTTTGCTATTTTTGATATTTTCTTTAAGTTTAAGAGTAGGCTTCACAACAACTCACAAACTATTGTAAAAGCTAAATAAATAATATATAATTGAAAAATTCTCGGTTGACGGCAAGTTTGGCGCAGTTGCTGGGCGATTGGCTTCTGCACTGTGCTGGTCGCGAGTTTGATTCTAAACCGATGACAAAGAGTTTGGCAGAGACTCGGTAACCTTTGATATTTTTACTTCTCTGTTTAATTTTCTTTATATGAATTGACTTTATGTTTACTTCTAAATTAAATTAACTGCGTCGTGGTGCAATCGGGTCGTTGGTCGTCTTTTCTGTTTGTATTTTTTTTTGGATTAGTGAGAAATAATTAATCAGCATTGTAATGTTTACTCTTTCAAACAAATGCGCAGAAGGGAAGTGATATACCTACCATTAAACGTTATTTAAATATAATGATTAGTCAGTGAGCTTGTTATAAGTCGATAAGATCCTATTCGATAACTCTATTAGCTCCGAAGATACATTGATAAAACTATATTCCTTGTAATCGACTAAATCTTGAACGAAAAGACGATTTACTTATCATTTTGTTGTTTATAATCGCGATTATCGGTATTATAATGAAACAGTTTTTTATCGATTTCATTTATCACGGTTATGGTCGGAAGACTTGGATTTCACAAGAACATGTCTTTGATCAAGGTTTGCAATAACTTTTGACATTGTGAAGACTTACAATTTTATACAAAGGACATTTTTGTCAATCCTTTTTATAAGTGGTACCTTCTGCCCTACAAGTCCTACGACTGCAATATACCTCTTGCGCCGTGATAATGAGGGATACCTCTCTCTCGTGTAATGTTCGTGGCAATCAGACGAAACTAAAAAGTTTCAAAAGAGTGGCTTCAGTTTTAAAACTAAAGTAATACGTTTTCGTCATCTATTTATTATATTTATCTAGTATATTTCTCGCTCATTTTGTTTTCTAAGAATCCCTTCTTACATTTCCACAGCCTTCCAGACCTAAATGACTATGTAAAAATATCAGCTAGCCAGCTCACCGAGGCAGAGCCCGAGACGAAAACAACGCAAGTAAGCAATACAAATAAATAGGTTCATGAATAATGCGGTCTCTAAGGTAAGGTGTTTGCCTTGCTGACGACACTCGTTCCATTTGGGCACACTCTCCCCAGACTTAAACTCTCATTGTGGTAATAGCACATAGTTTATATAGTGAGTCCAACCGAACGGCGTAATGTCTTATAATATTTCACATGAATTGCCGTCGGTAAGGTACGCTTTCGCTTTTTGTGATTTCAACGATTTGCAGGTAAGCTAATTTAGTAAAGCGGTCGTTTGGAACATGATCGCGTACAAATATTAGTCTAAAATGTGGTTAATATTCATAAATATTTACTTTATATTTCCATGAAAATTTGAAGTACATATAGATACGGTTAGTTCGAACACATAAGTTAATGGCCACCAAAACGCATAAGCAGTGTCAGTATTTGGTAGGTAATTATGTAAAACGATTTAATTTACTTAGGCCTAAAAATAATCCGTGTTTTAGTAAAGAATAAATAAATAAGGTAATAGAAATAGGCGTGATTTATATGTATTTAAAGAAAGAAAGAAAATAAATTTATTTAGCACAGACTAAAAGACACACAATACACCAGATACATACGAGTACATTAGAAAAAACAAATAAAAAGTGTAAAGTCCGATGTAAGAAATTAGCAAGAAAGTGTACACCTCACGGCTGCGCCAAAATGTAATTTTATAATAACTTTGGAATTTTGAACCACGGCTAATAACACTTTTTTTTGTGCGCGGTGGAAATCCTATTGGACTTCCTCCATCGTGGGGGTGACAGAGGGGCATGCCGGACTCTTACCGGCTAAAACGACCGCGGTGTTCCACCTCTACCTATGGCCGGGGGTGCGGGATTCGCATAAGCATTCACCGCTCCCCCGACAGGCCTCGACCCGCTGTTCCTCAGCGGGGCCCACCTCCCCGTGCAGTCATTCCTATAATGGCCGCACCCTCTCGACACTACCCACACGCAATCATATCGAGAACCTACTCCTACCTATAGTGACAATGAAACACATTTCAAAGTGCCACCGCCGCCGTGCATTCTGTGTCCAATACCCGGACCACAATTATGGTCACTTGTCATTGTAGCCGGTCTAATTGAGGTGGTTCCCAGATTATAGTGCTTTCTAAAGATCCTTGGAATAGTTAGTACAATTAGGTCCGTATAGTACCTACTATAGAGACCTAATTGTACTTGGATTATAGGTGCCTACCTATAATCCTGGACTCCACCAAAGCGGAGATGTGCGAAACGGAGAGGAGAGGAGATGCTTGACAGATAGGGTGTATCCACCGAAGTTGTGCGGAAGTATCTACTGGCTAGACCAGAGCAGAGATGTGTACTGGCTAGAGCGGAGCTGAGCTGCATGCGGCGAGCATTGGATGTGTCACGGGCGCGATGGGCAGATTGTATAATGCGGGGGAAGTAGCGGTGCTGCTCGCCGCACCGCGCCGCTCACATCTCTCGACTCCGTTACGCACCGTCGCCAATTATTATTGGCGGGTATGTTCGCTCACACCTCTGTTTTGTTCGAAGTAAGATGAGACATCTCGTCTCCTCTTTGTTCAACCGTATCCACTGACGCTAACCGGGGACGAGATGTGTAAAAACGAAATCCTATTGCTTGTTTCTAACATATCTCCTCTCCGCTCGTCTCGTCTCTGCTTTGGTCGAGACCGGGCCATAGACTTCGCATTGAAAATGAAGTTGGTTGAGGTTTTAAATTTGGATTAAATACTGAACTTGAATATTATTATACTTACCTTCTACTTTTATATTTTGTTTTTCTGATAAGATGATGAAAGAACTCTACATTGCACATTGAGCATACCGAATTATTTTATAATACTTACCTAAGCTAAGCCAGATCAGCTCAGCTATAATATTTTACAAATGGCCATAAAAGTGTCAAAAATATCTTAATACGACATTTCCGCTGTCATTATAATGAGAAGAAAAAAACTATTAATGATTTTGTGTACTTATTTTATGAACAGTTTGAAAGTGACCTTATACCTACATAGTTTTTATTCGTCCTGATAAATCCAGGGCACGGCGCATGTGCCCCAGACATGGTAGCCGATGAACCACCACGGGGTTTCATTCGATGGCTAACAAAAACTACGACTGTCAAAGATGGCTTCCATCTGGGAAAGCATTCATGGAAATTTTCTCATGAAAAAACCCTTCCCTATGAGGAAACTTGCAGAAAATAGTAGTGTAACTACTATCTACTGCAACCTTTGTGATTAAATTTGTAGCAATATTCTCCGACATTACGGTTTTTCTGCCTACTAATCATGGCTTGTCTGGCCACCAGTGGCCTATTGGAAGTAGCCACTTTTTGTTACCTACCAGGTTAAATGTTGAAATAAGACCATATTATTAAAAAAAAAATACCTATCTATATTTCGATTCAAACGTTTCAACGCGGAACAACTGTATCAAGAGAGTTCATTCTATCAAAATAAACGTTGAAAATTGTTGAAAGTTTACGATGGGATGGACAGCTAATGTCGTAACGTCAATACAATAAATCCGTTTCAACACAGGTGAGCCTCTTGCCATATTAAAATGTAAATCACACGGCCGATTTAATTTCAGGGTTGGAGAAGCTTAATAGGTGCATATAAGTTAGAAGAGGTAGCGGAGACGATATGAGTAGGTGTATTAGGGGATTTTTTGTCGATGATTATTATCAACAGGGTATGTTTCGGCGATTGACTGGTCACACTGCGCCCTGGCGGGGCAGCAAAGTCAATCTGTCTCAATCTATAATCTAAATCAATGATAAAAATTCAGATTGATTTTGTATGAAGCAGATTGACGGATACTATATTTGATCACAAAATATCTAGATAAGCTAATCAAGATTGCGTCACTGTGCGCTATTTTAGAAAAGTACTATACAAGCCTTGGCCACAACTAGGCATTGATGGACTTACGTATGTGTGCCTCGGCTTCGCCTCGGCCCATATTTACACGTTTGTCCATGAATGCCTCTTTTGGTGGCCGCTGCAGTAATGTACTATTTCTCAAACATGCTTGGAAATTTGAGCATTATTTTACAACCTTCTTCGAGATAAATCGAAATTGCTGTACTAGCCAAATAAATGCGAGCAGCGGCCAGTAAAAGTTGTATCAAAATCCATATCTGTCGTGGTTTAGCGGCGAAATAAATTACATAGTAAACTCATATCTGTCGTGTAATATAAAAATGGAACGATCTTTGACTCCGAAACATGGCAACCAAGGAGGTAACTTATCAAAGGTTTTATTTAAATTTCGAACTGGCTTGCAAATAGAAAGCTGTTTATTGAAAAAAAAAAACAAATCAACACTTTAACGCGAGAAAAATTATTGTTGTTCTTTGTAATTTCCGCGCTTTATTTGAGAAAAGTAGGTACCTACTATACAAGCCTTGGCCACAACTAGACATCGATGGACTTACTTATGTGTGTCTCGGCTTCGCCTCGGCCCACATTTACGCGTTCGTCCATCAATGCCTCTTTTGCTGGCCGCTGCAGTAATGTACTATTGTAGTAGGTACCTATGTAGGTAGTATCTACCTACCTAACTCGTTAAAGCATTGCGCCTTCATCCTGAAGTAGTTTTTATAGGTCCATCATCTTCCGTAGTTAGTAGTCTGCCCATTACACCGTATCATGACCGTGTTAGGAATGTGTCAGGCAAAAAAAATATTCTTTGTATTGAAAAGTATGAGACTATCCCCACTAGACCGTTTCGTCACCGACCAACAACGCCGCGTACCATGCAAAGAGCGTCAACAATCATTGTCGGCGAGAATACTTTTTCGGTGGTAGGTACCTACGGTAGTTGGTTTGGCAACGTTGCGCGCAGGCGGCGAAACGGTGAAAGACGGGTTATAACCGCATATGATGACCATTCTAAACCCGTTATAAACGTGTTATAAACAGTATTCGTTTTTTTTTTGTATTTTGTGTTTCATGAAATTTGGCAAGAAGCAATTTCATGTAGTACAAATAAAGGAAAAAATCCGAAAACCGTAAATTTGTAATTAGATAAAAAAAATATTTCAAAACTATTTACATACTTAAAAGAATGTACGGAGCTCTCGGTGCGCGAGTCCGACTCGCACTTGACCGGTTTTTTTTTCTGATTGGCGACTACAGACTGTATTTATCTGTAACTTGGTAAAATGTAAGTGGTGATTGTAAAGTGGTACCTACAGGCTCTCTTACTAGGTCTCAGTTTACCAAACATTTTATTACCTTTGCATGAATTATTTCACAAACTATAACATTTATCGCTGCCACTTGCGCCTTGTGCGGCCTCCTGCACTAGTTGGCTCATCTTGCCGGGCCCGGGGCGCCGTGAATGCCTCGTCCAAACAAATTGCGTTAACTGCTGACCCAATGAAATATCCTCGTGCAGGTCCGTGTTTATCTTCTATCTTAACTTTGTCGACGCGTACATACATGCCGCGCTAGTAAGTTAGCACAGATTACTTACAAGTTGCTACGTTAGTTCTAGTTGAGATATTCTGCTTGTAATATTTTGTCTGAATTTGGTGTCATTTATTTGTGTCGAAAGAAAATTACTGTTTTAGTGGCTTTGGTGGTTTCATAAGACTGATTTGATGATGATCATTATCTAAGCAATCAGTTACAAGACCACTTTTCTTTAGATCGTGTTGATTGATTTCTTAGCTTTCAGCAATTTATTTAGACTTGGTTGCAGGTATAATTCATATCATTTAAGTTCCCAACTATAGTTACACAAATTATTATTGTAGTTTTTACACAAAATCTCTGTAAGGGTTGATTTACGGTGTTGGGAAAAATATTTCTCTGTCGTCTAAAATTACAAGGTAAAATTAATTTTATCAATAATCTCGCAAGTTATTATTAATTTGTTTGAACTGATTGTGTTTTGAACTAAATACAGAATTAGGTATATCGTTTGATTAACCTGCATTATTAGGTACAAGCAGGTCATCTGATTAAGTACACAACATAATTGGTTATCAATAAAACTTTCTAGATACATAAATAATTGGAACACTCAGTTAAACAATAAAGATACGTATCACAATAAAATCAAACGATCAAAATATTGATGCTCCAATAATACTAAACGAAGATCGAGGACAGAAGGTCTTTGGCCCGACAGTTTTACAACAGGACAATATTCCGATAGTAAAAATACCAGAACAATACTAGGACAGTCTAGGGCTTCCAATCCCGCAACCTATCTTCAATCTCGGTATTTGCGGGATCCCGCATAATATTTATATAAGGTAATTAAAACAATGAAATAATCAACATAATTCACTTTTATTTACTATTAGCAAGAGATCAATCAAGGTGCACTATTAATTTATAGAAATCTAATACAGGTAAAATAAAAAAAAAAAACAATCTAAATACAATTGCAAAAAAAAAAAAAAAAATTTCAACACATTAAAAAAAAACCATAAGACGTGTGCGAAGAAAACATAACATGTCAAATGTGTCGTCAGCAAATGGTCGCGTACATGCTTCCCTTCAGTCCCGCAAATCCCGCGGGATCCCGCATCCGTAATTCCGTAACACATGGGTCTTGAAAATGACTGGAGTTTCCGGAATACCGGGATCTTGGTATTGCGGTATTGGAAGCCCTAGAACCGACTTATCAAAACATAATTTCAAACAACAAGTCACCAAAACTATAATAAAACCATTATCATATAATAGATAAAACTTCATAAACAGAATAGGAAAATATTCGACTAAATAGGGCGAAAGTCTGAGACATCATTATTATCAGTGAATATCGTTCATAGTCTACTAAATTAAGTATGTAGGTAGGTAGGTACTGTACTTCTAATCTTGTTAGCAATACACTAAGTGGTTAGGTACTGGCTGATTAAAATCTAACTAATTCGAATGCTCTAGGTACTCGATACTAAATCAATATCAAATCTTCGAAATCTAGAACAAAGCCTAGATTTTATAAGATACCAGGCGGACTGGAGAAGAACTGCTCTTTTAATGTCTTAAGAGACAATGAAAATATAACATCGAAACAATGGGCAGGCGAGTGCTGAGGTATGTACGTAGAAAACCGAAACTCGTATCAAAGGACCATTACTATAGTAGTTTCAATAAATGCTATTAATCTTGAGGTAGATGTAGGTATAGTTTGTCTTAAATAAATTAGATCCTAATTAAACACAATTCAATTAATCTAAAGTTTTGAACTACTGGCTCTTGTGATGCAGGACGTCCTAGTACAAGAGCCAGGGCTACACTTATGTTTGTGTCTTAAAGTGAAAATAAATAATTAATTATTATTATATTATTCTTATAATTTTGATTTTGAGGGGTCCGTGGCTAAATAATAACAGCCGCACAGGTCGATCGATCAGGTTAAGCTACGCTTGCCGCGGTTGGTCTGTGGATGGGTGACCATCTTTACATACTGAGACCCCTCCGTTGGTCCCGGCTGTCATTCGTGGATCTTTGACAGTCGTTACGGGTAGTTAGAAGCCCGAAAGTCTGACAACCAGTCTTACCAAGGGGTACCGTATTACCCAGTAACTGGGTTGTGGAGGTCAGATAGGCAGTCGCTCCATGTAAAATACTGGTATTCAGCTGCATCCGGTTAGACTGGAAGCCGACCCCAACATAGTTGGGAAAAGGCTAAGCAGATGATGAGATGATGTATTCTTATAATTTTGAGATGGCAATTTTTTCTCTGAATACAATTTCAGGAGTTTTCAAATAAATCAACAAAAGTTATAAGTATTAAACAGTGTCTGCTTTAAAATCGCTTTTAATAGAACGTCATTTATAATTAAAGACAAATAAAATCTTCAAACAATCTCAAAGTAAAGTTTGACCGACAGTCCAAACTGATATCATTCTTCCACGTTAACTGAGAAGCAGTCCAAAAAATTACACCTTAATAATTCATACTGCCGTCTGTTGTTGTCAATCTTTGTTTCGTATCTCGGCAACGGCAAGAGACAGCTGTCATTTGCAGCCGCCCTTATCTCGCTTTGTTTGCATGTTTTCTGTGATGTTAGGGAGGCTGCACGCGGCCGGTAATAATTGTAGTGGTTTAGGAACTGGAGATCTAAATTGCTTGTTGTGGTTTCTTTTCACCTTATGCAACGGGCTCTTACGAGCACAAAACGCCATCGCACGCTTTATCGACTGATACTATAGTAGCATTGCCAATTGATACGAAAATATTAGTAGATATCAGACCGATTAATGTGACGATTTCTTTGATATGTTTAATAATATTGAATGCAGTGAGACAACAACGAACATGATGATATAAATATTTTGTCAGGCGTAAAGAACCATTTATTTGTGTTAAGTACTAATACAAATAGCTCAGTCTTCTTTTTATACTCAAATTCTTTTACTAACCTTGAAAGTATTAGTACGGAAACGTCCAAATTTAGAATCCCCTAAAATTAACATATTTGCAGATCCTTCCTTTTTAGATCTAAATCACGGACAAGGCCGCTAATAGACTTAAATTTTCATTCTCTTTATTTATCCAACTGTTCGTCCGCTCCAGTAGAGATTCTTGATAAAGTTTCTTCAGTTTATTTAAGTGACGTCGCATTGAAATTCTGTACGGAGCTTATATTCATTGAACTGACTCCGCAATCTTGTTTCTTTAACATGAGTTTCAAAGAGGTTGGTTCAACGCTGCGTGGAATACAATGCATGTTGTTCTATGTCTGTTCAGTTTGTTAGATTTAGAACTAAGTGGAGATTTTGTGTTGTGTTTAAAAAGATATATTGACGGTGAAATTTTCAACTTTTCAAAGTGATTTTTTACTCCGATGGTGTAATTGGTGTAAGTGTGAGGCTAAATAAATAATTAATAAATAAATGTCATGACTAAGGTCGTGAAATAAAAAGGATATATTGAACGTACCAAAAATCATTCCAATAACTACTAGGCGAGTCTATTTTATGTAGCAGGCGCAATTTTGAACTCCAGTATTCAGAAAAATAGTGCAGTACAGTTTTCCAGCCTAAGAATTCAGGACCTCACTACATGAACGACCATAACGTAGCGTAGGTAATCAGTTTATAAGATGACCATTTAGTTAAATGCGTAGGGAGTATCGTGTGACCGCTGTACCCTAGGGGACACCTGCTGTTACCAGTAATTTCTTAATAGCTTGTTACTGAGGTCAAGTAAAGGTTTTTATTTTTAGCCGACAATGATTACTACCTTTTGTTTTGCTAAAATCCTGTTGGTCAAATAAAAAATAAGGGTGTTAGTTATAGAATTATACAAAAAGCAATGGTGTGTAGACAAATGTTACTTTTATATGCTAAATCTGGTCTGAATATGTACAATACTTATGTAGATGTGATGTTATGTTTCCGATCCTGTTACAGAGGGTGCCAATGGGACTCTATTACTAAGCCTCTGCTGTCCGTCCGTTTGTCCGTCCGTCCGTTTGTCCGTCCGTCCGTCGGTGGGCTTGTATCTCATAAACCGTCATATTTATTGGTTTGGCGTTTTTTGCCTTGTGGTACGGAACCCTTCGTGTGCGAGTCCGACTCGAACTTGCTGGTTTTTTATTGTACTGTCCTTATCAGACGATACCATGTTAAATTATACTTGAGGAAACACAAAAACGTCAAACTTACATCTACCTAGATATGTAGGTACTTATATACTCGTAAATTGCTACTGTAAAATGTAACTCCTTTCATTCAGAACCTCAACTTTCACACACAAAAGGTTCTGAACTTTTTCAAACAAAGCGCGTTTTCTTTCTTTCTTAACGGAGCTATTATATTAGGATTAACTTTTACATTTAAATATATCACTAAATCTCTAATTTCTGCAGGCGACGTATGTCAAAACAGTAGGTACACGTGAGATTAGTTGTATCAAACGGGAATATTCTGAGAAAAAGATTATATGAAGGTCTTACTTTATTATTTGCCTAGAGTATTATATTTCTTTTATTTTTGCAATCTTTTCTAAGAATGATTTGGACTGACTGATTGAACTGAAATCAAGACAGGGAATTATTAAGCATTGATAAAGTTTCACGTTGACATTCACGTGTGTGAAATTACAATTGTTTTTAGTGATAAATTGAACGGTAATATTTTTAGTGGAAAATGAATAATATTATTAGGAATTATGTCAAATAAATATTGTCAGGACAAAGGTACAGTAAGCCGCTCGTCAGTGGTTCAAAACCAGTATAAGCTGGGCTCTTACTCTATTGAAACCCTTACTACGCTGAGCCAGCTTATTGGGACTACAAGACCTAAAGCGCCGTCACTGTCGGACTGCATAGAAAAGAAAGAGAAGCGCGATGACACAACGCTGGTAATTCATTGCAAAATATGAAGCAATTATCTAGGTATTTACAGAACATCTATTGTTTGGACTAAAAAATTTAAACACTAGTGCTTTAGTATGTTGCTTGTAGAATAATCTGACAAAAAATCAGAATGATTGTATGTAAGTATATTAGTAAGGTTTTTATTGTAAAAAGAAAGTTTTTAGATGTATATTCATGATTTTCTTCTATCGTATCAAATTAGTTGTATTATGTTTTCAACACACTATCTACCTAGCACATATCCTGAAGAATATCATATATTTTTCTGATTTTGTTTACTGTAGTCGATCATATACTTTTAGGCATTATAAAACTTGCGTTTTTTGCGTTTAGGTCTTGTAGTCCCCTTAAGGTCAAAGTGTTACCACTGATGTGCGGTCGACTGTACCTTTTATGTCCAACTTTTTTACCATATCATAATCAGCCTATAATGTTGCCCCTGCTGGGACACATACCTTCGCTCGGTGAGAGGGAGTAGGCTATAATCCACCACGCGGGCCCAGTGTGGGTTGGTAGATGTCACATGTCTACGAATTTTTGGCTCTAGGATAATAATATGTCGGTTTCCTCACGATGTTTTCCTTCACCGTTTTGAGAACTTCAAGGGGACAAAAATTCTGCAACCGTTTCACACTTAGGGAAGATGGGTACATCCACCAATAACAACCCAAGTATATTTTCTCAGAACACATCTTCTAAAAGCCGCTAACATTTATCAAATATTATTGGCTTAGTCCGCAAACATACCGTACGTGTTATCTTTGTAACGTCGTAACAAATTTGCGGTGTTAATGCGTTTGCCGTGTAAACTGCGCGCAGCCAACATTAGCCGTGTCAGGCTGCTATAACATTTGAACGGGAACCTAGCGATATATCAAATGTATTGACAATCAACTTAGAAAAACTGGCTATTGGTTTCAAGGAAGCTCGCTGATACTTTTATGGTTTTGCGGGCAAAGTAAAAGCTTTATTTTATTGTAAGCTTAAAAAAAAAAAATGTCAAAAGAGATATTTTTGTCAAAGGACTAGAGATAGAAACTTCCCCATGTTAGCCTTAAAAATATAAATAATAATAAATATTTTTTAAATTAATTATAACAAAAACTCTTTATTGTTATTTGAATTTGTTATTTACACTTCAATACCAGTGATTTTGTCTAGATTACAAACTTATGCAATCCGATTTTGTACTTATTATTTTTGCTTCTATCTTGACTTCCATAAATGTAAAAATATACATAAAAAAGATAAATAAAAAAGTACGGAAATTCCCCCATTTCGTCTTGAATTAAACTAAATGACCTAAAATAAATTGGATTCTATAAACAACATAAATTGTCCCAAAGTTTACACAACATCTACAAATTACGAAAGGAACCGATAAAAGAAAGAGCAAGGACCAAATCAAATGAACGATTAGGCCCTTTAAAATTCAACTAAACCCCGACGAGTTCCGAAAAAACTCTCAAACGATTGTGAAGCTGTTACAAATAATCCGAATGTAACCGAAGATTATTTTAAATCGACGTTAAGAAAAGTTGTCGTAATAAAAATCGCTTTATCCCGTTTAATACGTCGGCCAGAGGATTAATGACTGTCCAAGTTTCTCCTTAGACATAAAAAAACGTACAGACAAAACTTTGTTCCTTAATAATTTATTGTGGGGCCCTAAGCCGTGGCCTTTTTTACTCCCTCCTTCTAATTGTTACATGAAATGGAACGGCGCTCTTTTTTATTTCTTTCCCTGTAGGTGACATTTAAGGTACTGTGGTTGAAAGATTAATGGGAGGACCTTTTGGTGTCAAGGTTTTCCGTTTTAATTGGTTGGTTTCTATGGATTAATCTGAGCTTAGAAAAAAATAAAACAGCCCAGTTACGATATTTAAATTTGAAATCCAACAGTTCAATTACAGAGTCTGAAAATAAAGAGTATGAAGTAATATACCGTGTTACTGAAGCAGATTTAATTAGGAATGGCGGGTACCTCGCAAATCCTGTTGGAAATCATATGGTTAGATGCTTTAAATATCCAATAAAGTTTGAGGAAAAAGGTGCTATACAGTATCTCTGGCTTATTTGAAATGTCAATATCAGTCTCTTTTCAATTTTGGATATATCAAATGAAAGTTATCTCGTGTAATGTCATTGCCACTTCTTTTTGCCAGCACAATACATGTAAAATAATTGGGCATGTGTAAATGAGTCTTACAATAACTTTTCATCAAGTAAAACAAGGATGCCTCATGCATATAAAACGCATTGTATTAAACAACTTACGAACTCAAATCTCCATAATGTGTTCAACAGTATTCCTGACTAACATAATATAATAACAAAAAGTTTGAAACATCGCTGGCATTAGAGCAACACAAAGTTAAATAAAAACTAACACAGCGAGACGCAGCCTGTATGTTGTTAACGTTAAGGTGAATATTCACGTCACCAGTTTTATAAAAAAAATATAAAACATCAAAATTCAATACTGATAAAACAAAATAATTATTTGAAATGCATTTAACTTAAACTATTACCTTTGTACCTACCCATTTGGACCTGACGGTTAAATTGTGTAACTATTATTAACCGTTTTTTAATAACTTCGAATCTCTCCCGTCTCACCTCTGATCAGATCACTCGGTTGAGGAGCTTAAATAGATAACTTTGTCGAATTCATCGCTATTGATAGCTAATCCGAGTTGCTCCAAAAAGGGACACAACTTTACTTTTAAGCAATTAGCGACCCGCCCATCGCACGGGTGCAATCTGCTGATGTGGAGACATGTCAAAACATATAGATTTCTGTGCTACATCTCATCAGTTAAATATAAATTTATTTTACACATAAGCCAACCGGAATAAATTATCTAAACGATGTCGAAAGCTTCATCAAAATCCGTGCGTAGTTTAGAAGGACAACGTGAACACACAGACAAAAACGAAAAGTGACTTTAATTTATAATATGTATAGGTAGGTATAGGTCAAAGAAAGGTGGAAGAATATGAGGGAGGCCTTTGCCCAGCAGGTATAGATTAATTTTGCATAGGCATATAAATATGCTTATGCGAAATAATTATCTTTTCTCAAACATGCTTGGAAATTTGAGTTATTCCGGTCTGCTCTCCTGAACCCCCCTCCACCCCCCCCCCCCCTCCTCGATCCCCTGCTAGTTCGTCTTCTGTTTTAAACTTTGTCTTATCAAATTTGAGCATTATTTTGACAACCTTCTTCGAGATAAATTGAAATTGCTGTACTGGCCAAATACTTGCGAGCAGCGGCCGGCAAAAGTTGTATGAAAATCCATATCTGTCGCGTTTTGCAGCCAAATAAATTACATAGTAAACTCATATCTGCCGTGTAATTTAAAAATGGAACGATCTTTTACTCCGAATCATGGCAACCAAGGAGGTAACTTTCGAACAGGCTTGCAAATAGAAAGCTGTTTATTGAAAAAAAAATTGAACAATAACGCGGGAAAAATTTTTGTTGTTCGTTGTTCGTCATTAATTTTGAAAAGTAGTTGTATATGACAAAAAAAGTTCTGCCTAGGTACTGCTTAGTTTTAATTTCCGCGCATTATTTGAGAAAAGTACAATAATAGCCTTGGCCACAACTAGGCATTGATGGAGTTACGTATGTGTGCCTCGGCTTACATTTATACTTTCGTCCATCAATGCCTATTTTGCTGGCCGCTGCAGTAATGTACTATAACTTAGTACCTCTGTGCTCAAAAATATAATTATGTTGTATTCTGTGTATTGTACTGTGTGTACATAAAAAGTAAACTCAACATTGTTTTGAATGCATCAGGCAACAACTACCCTTTAAAGCTTTAAACAGACTATTATAAACTAGAAGAAGTTTAGAGAAACAATAGCGAACGAAATTCGTTGGATCTAAAATTAAACGTGGCGTGGAAAATATTCGTGTATATTTATTACTGTCAGTTGAGCAAGGTTCAGTGCACTTTATTGGGGATTATGTGGTGTTTAGGATGGTATTTGGCATCTTTTGGATTCCTTTTGTTACTATAAATGCGAAAGTTTTTAATTTTATAAAGAAAAATATACGAGTTATTTATTTTGGCTTTCTAGCTTAACATTTATATACTACCTACTGGATAAAAAAAAAATAAGATTGAGACGTAAAAAAATGTTCACAACACTATTTTGGAACGTGTTGTGAAACATTAATTGCTGACATATTTCAAAAGATATACGAGTATTTACCACAAGTAAAACTATCTTTAGGTATAACTTGAAAAGGATTCCTCCGTTTCTAATAATACGACGTAACGTACAACGTTCTTACAGAGAAAATATTGTCTTATCTCATCATCACCATTTCAGCCGAAAGACGTCCACTGCTGGACATAGGCCTCCCTCAAGCTCCACCACTTCTACCGGTTTTGTGTTTCTCGCATCCAACGGGTTCCGTTGTCTTATGTAGTGTATTATTATTATCTATTTTAGTGTGGGTAGTTGTCTGTTTACATTCAGTCTCTTGCTTCCATGAACAATAGGTATAGGCTGTCATTAGAAATATCATGTTTCAAGGAACTTGAATCAAACAGGAACGTCATATTTGATCATGTTTGCGATGACAATCATAATTGTTCTTCAAGTTTATATTCTGGTATTCTTTTATGGATTTTAAAACCCTACCTTGAAGTTTGTCCTAAGTTGGTATAGGAGTATATGGTCATGTGGTGTCTTTTCCGGATAGGATCAGTTGTGCGTTGTGTAATTGTTGTCTTTAAATTGTTATTTTATGTTTCATGACAACATGCAACGCTTGTTTAAAACATAAAAGAGATAATTTTACGCTTGGCATCATTACATCTACGGTAGATAGCATAGAATAAATATACTATGGCGATGAGACAAATATTGATTGATATACCAATGCTTCATCCCGTCATTCGAAATAATTTCAGACAAAAATTTTAGCTCGGGTCTCCTATTTCACAACACAGCATGGCGGCTACAGAGAAAATTGGGTAACAACATAACAAATCGTCTAATATACAGAGTAACACGCAGCCGGCTGAACAATGTATGCTGGCGCCACGGAAAAGTGACAGATGGAGAGATAATGTCAGAGTGAAATGAAAATTCAAAATGAGATAAAATTGACTTCTCTTGCAAGCATCATATTAATGCTGTAGGTACATTAATAGCTCTTGAAAATGAAAGGTTGCTATTGTTCGAATGGTCAGCGGTGTGTGGCACTTCTCAGCATTCCCGCTCGATTCCCTTTTTGTTATAGAGGACTGTAGGTTGGTTTGATTTCCAGGAGATGAGGGAATGTTGCAACTTCCAACAGCTATTTTGTAGTATGAGGTGGTGGAGATTTTTTTTCTGGTGTATTGTCTAGGAGGGAAATGCCGACGCATTTTAGTGATTGATTTAAAAGTTTGTGCTATTGCCATATCCTTTAAACAAAGCATAGCAATGGTGCATGGTGCTAGATATGGGTAAGGTGGTTTGTATAAAAAAAAACCCACAGATATGGAGCGTTACCTCACTATACGAATAACTCTTGGTTGTTCCATTCTTACTTATCCATGGCAAACTCCAATGTACATTATTACACAGTACGTTACTCCTCAAAATTGTAGTTTGATGTTGAATAATTGACTCGTGATTGGTATAAATGTTCCACCATATTGCTAAGCCGATTTGCGGTATCTATCGTTTTATATTAGCAGTAAATGTGCCCACTGTAGGTACGCTAGATTAAATGTAATGGATTATTCACTACGTGCAATAATCATGTTTACTCGTTTTGCTTATCTTGTATTTTATTTGTGTATGACACAGAGGAGGAAGTTGACAGTTGTGCTAATACAAATTCGTAATTGGAAGAACAATTTACTATTAGAAAATAAAAGGTGTATACTTGCAAGGGATAGAACCTACGACTCTCAGTTCAAAATCAAGTATTACTCGCAACACTTTAGCTTACCCTACGAAAATCAATGAAGTGCTTGTTTATTCCTGGTATAATTCTCACCAAGCAACCTCTCAATTACATTTTCAACTTAAAGGTTTCACCCAACCACGTAGATATCTTTATAACCCAGAGACGTGATCCCAAAACAGCACAGTATACCTACACGTTACAATATTCTTAGAAAATGATGCGTGAAAACATGGTTTAATGCACCACAGCCGACTTGATGGATCTAATAAAAGTTGGCCACCCTACGTGACTCCATTATGACATAGTAAATAGAAATCTCAGTAGCGTAATTCACGCAAAAATGATATTTCAGGGCACGCAGACATGGATACGTGGGTCTAAAAAAATACTTTTATTATTTCAGTTTCCCTTTTGCGACGTTTTGGCGTCCATTTACTTAGTGAGATCTTATATAAGTTTTGCTTTGGGAACGTTGAAGTATATCTAGTAAATTCGTTGCGCTACTGCCTTACGATATTTACTGTGGTTACGGACGGACTATAGAGATTTTAAGCTATTCCTCTGAAACAAGGTCTGTCTCTTTTTTGTTATTTTGCAATAACGTTTGAGATGTAGGTACTGGGAATCTGCTTGTTTGACGTAAATTCAATATTACTCTGTTATCAATAATGATAGCTATTTGTAAAACGTGTAAAATGATTAGGAGATATTCTCAACTTTTTAGGACGCTAAAGTTAAGCTCTAAAACTGTCCGTAAAACCATCAGTATAGGTTTTCGATAGCTGGCTCTATACTTTATCAGAAAGGTAGGCAAAACAATGATTGCAGTACTCAGTTATAGGAGGTCCCTGTTTAGAAGTAGAAGTTTCTTTTGAAAGATTCACATATCTACCTTCTTTATGAAGTGCATTCCTACAATTTTAGCGAAATAATGTTGTTGTACAAAATCTACTGCTATAAACAAAGGCGCTAAATTAAGTGGTTACCTTTTATTTGTGCATGATATACGGTGCAAGTTAGCTAGTTGGTCCTTGTCCAGACTTACGAGAGTTGACGTCAGCGAGTCAGGAAGTTGTGCGACTTGCACCGTCCGATGTTGCCTTGGTGTTATGGGGCGCACGAGTTGTGGAATAGCCTGTGACTGATAATCATCTATAATATGATTTATTCTCTAGTATAAAACAAAGTCGCTTTTCGCGTCTTTCGGTGTGACCACTTAGATCTTTTAAACTGCTCAAAGGATTTTGATGCAGTTAGAGAATTTATTCTGGAAGGTTTATATGTATAATACATTACTATTTAAATCAGATTCACAGTTATCTCAATGTTTTGAAATGTTGTCACATCAGTAAGTACTTACATGGCACCCGTGCGAAGCATAGGTCGCTGGTATCATTATTGTGGATATATTTGTTTGTGGCAGAAATGACATATCTTCACTTGCGCTAAGTATAATTTTATGATTAACTTAAGCAATAAATTTCTTAAGTCTATTGTTTTGCTTTTTACGTAAAAGACAATTTGTCAGTTTCAGGCTTTATTATATAGCCCTTTTAAAGAAACAGGTTTTTGCCAAAATTACTTGTTTACTCAACTGAAAGCTTAAAGCTAAAAAGCTTGAAAAGGTATACAGGTGGAACGATTTGTCACTTACTCCAACGCGTGTTTATTAAGTAAAAGTCTGAGTCGTGTGAAGACTTAATCGATTACCGACATCTGAAGAATTTGAAAATGAAAACGACTTTAACACCCTTTGAGCATTTAATGCTCAATGTGCGTTAAAGCATGATCAATGTGAACAAGAAAATAAATAAAACAAAAATTGTAGCATTTGTAATAAATACCAGAGAATATTGGTACTTAGCTTATTGGGAAGCACTCATTGTCTGAATTTAGATGACAACAGCAGTGGTTGAAGTTGGCGAATCAGTTGGTAGAATCAGTTTTCGCTACTTGATTTACTTCCTTAACATGTCCTTAACCTATAACTGATATCAAACAATGTCTGCTTAAAGATGATGCTGATTCCAGCATAATAAGTGGTAGAGATGATAATAAAAGGCTAGGCTGGTAAATTGAGCATTGGTGGCCACGACTTGTACGTGTTGTCGTGTCGTAGGTTCGAACCCAGACAGGCGCTTTACTTTGTGTAAATTATTTCAAAACTACTGCTCTCAAAACGGTGAAGGAAAATATCGTGAGGAAACCGGCATGTCCTAGAACCAAAAATTCGAACACATGTGACCTCTACCAACCTTGAGCCCGCGTGGTGGATTGCGGCCCACTCTCTATTACAGAGAGGAGGCCTGTGTCCCATCAGTGCGAACATTATAGGCTGATTATGCTATGTTATGCTGGTAAATTAAGCTCAATATCATAATCAAGATGCAGCAGTTCTCAACGTTGCCGTTGTCAAGATCAACTATGAACTTCATGAAATGACGCCATATATCTCTATAAAATTACCTGAGTGACTCGATTCCTGTACCATGTAGTACTTGAGCAAAACTTTATTATGTCTTAACTAGCGCTCCAACTCTTATTACATAGTTATGCCTAAAACTTGCTCAGTCTAAACTATGGCTTGTCTTGTAATAATAAACAAATTTTAATTAAAACAATTTTCTGTGTTGCTTCTTTGTTAGAAGCACGTAGAGAAATGTAGTCTTAAGGAATGTGGGTAGCTCTTCATCTTCATTACGGAGTTTTTTTAGTCTGAAATATGGGAAGCTTAGCTTAAGTAAGTAGGTTGTGGGTATACAGTCAACAATAATAAAATTCAAGGTATTTTACAGGTATGTTTTTAGTGGAAGGTCAACAATTAGTTACAAGCTCATAAATACACCGGTATTTAAAGCACCGGCTTTAGAGCAAAACTCGCAAGAAATTTCATGAAAATTTTGTACCTTTTCCTTAAACAAGGATTATTATTTCTGTATTAGTGACCAACAACTTCATTAAGTACTCAAATTGATGATGCTGCCCCTCCAAGGGTTTTCCCGTAGGTAATAATAGAGAGACGATTAGGTATGCGTTGGTGTAATGTGAATATTTCTTCATAATAACTTTTATTTTATTCTGATAACTATCACATGACACATATATCATAACATCACGCCTGTAATCCTCGAAGGGTTAGTCAGAAAAGTGTAGTTACACCCAGATTTCGCCAGTTATGTGTAAGTCTCCTAGATCATTTCGAATCTTTCACAGAGTTCTAGAACTGTAGTTCTACGTCTAGAACTTTCATTTCCACAATTATTTTCTCATTACCAGCTATTTTTCTCCCACGATCATAATTTACTCGCATTAAACACACACTTCTCGCCTCATCTCCAAGTAATACTGTTAAAAAATATGATCTAGCACATAGAATATAATTAAAACAGTCGTAACGTCCATAATATCTTGTCCCACTTCCTTTATTGGATCGTTAAAGCAAATTTTCAGTAGCCATTAAATATTTTTTATTCGTTCATTGTCTAGTTTAATTAACACCATCGTTATTTTTCGTCGTAATTCAATTCTTAATAATACTGAGTTTGTTTTATTATGTACCTACTTGAAGTTTTTGGTTACCGACACAAATTGGAGTTATGATTTTTGTAAATATCGTTTTTCTAGAAATGGTTTAAAAACAGATATTAAAAAAAAATGTAACGGACGGAAATCTAAAGCAATTCTACTTCTTACTGCGTGAAGCAACTCTTGTATGCAAGAACCTACATAGACAGACAACCCGAAAAGCAACGAAACCAAGAGGCTTAATAATGTACCCATCCTAACTTAGATTTACAGGCTTGACCTTTAGAAGCTTTAGAGTCATTCCCAGAATATTTACAGCTGGGCAGAAAATTCATGCACAGTTACTAGCTACCCTAAAATAAACATTTCGAAGAAAAAATAATAGATAACACAACTGTTTTCCCTAACGATAGCAAAGATCAAAAGGAATACGCTTCGAATAACACCAGAAATTCATCATTTTACGGACGAAGTAATCGGAATCAGATATCAAATACGAAAATAAGGATTTGTAATGATGAAGCAAAACTGATGGCTGAACTATGACCCGTAGATCGCAAAGACAGTTGAATCTACAAGTATAGAGCAAATAATGTTGATTACGGTTGCCCAAATAAAATAATTAGGTAGGATCAGAACCAAGGCAGACAAATTGATGATTATTTTATATTGTTGTAAGTAAGTGGGCAAGAAAAACACGGACCATTTTTCGTTATTCTTTGCTTTCCGCCGATCACCTTTCATGACATCCAAAAAGTAGATATTAATTTCGGAAAACAATCACTATAAATCCTTTGTAAAAAATATTTTGATAAAAAATCTATAAATCCTACTTATATTTCCGAGTATTAGGAAATAGAGGAACTGGTAGGAAGGTTTCTTCTACTTATAAAACTTTCCGTTTCGTGTCGTAGTTGCGGAAATCTAAAAACGATATCCGCGCGAAGCCGCCGGCAAAAACTAGTCCGACATAAGCATGTACTCCATAATTTCCTGCTTTTATTAAGCTGTGTATTCACAATACAAATATTAGTCATATGTTGCTTGATATATCTGCACCATTTTATCTTCATGTCAGACTCATAGTCGACGTACATAGTATTCTCGTAAACGGGATAAAATATCCTAATCACAATTTTGGACAAGCAGATTGGGATGGCTGAGGCTGAATCCTGTACCGATTGTGCTGATTATGTTCATCTCTTTATAATTCGCTTCGCACATAATAATTAAAGTAATAGCTAAACATGAAGTCGCCATGACGACATTCATTATGATGTATGTATACATTTGTGTCGAAATTAGGAGGATTTTACTCTAAGCCAGTCTTTGATGTAAACATTCTTGTGTAATATTGCTCAGCTAGTGAATACGTAGCTTAAGTAAGTTTATTTTCTTTACACATCGTATCCGCGGGCCGCAAGTGCAAGTTTATCGTTAATACTCAAGATTTTATAGCCGATAATAAATCTAGCGAACTGTTGGAGTTAATTAAATTTCATTAAACTTACCGACCGCCGCGGATTGGCTCGTATAGAATTATGGCTTTAAAGATAAAATGTTAATTAATTACTACAGCTTCTTGAAAATTATTATGTCTTAAATAGGTAAAAGTGTAGGGTCATCCTTTACACATTGTCAATGAGATAACAGACCCAATTTCATAGAGGATGATCCTGTTACCATCCACAGGGATTTATTCCAATTTCAGGCCTACTATTGAGAGTTTTTTTACAGAACCTAAGCTTTATTCTATACGGGAATCAAATCCGGGATTGAAATATCAGCAACAATGCGACTACAAAAAATATTGTCAGTTATTGGAGTCAGTTTTATTGTATTCTTAGGCTTATGTTTATTATACTAGCCGAAATACATACCTGCACAGTTAGATCACTGGTTCCAGACGTAATTACGCTTATTAATTCATAGATGGATGTTCCTGGCCAGCCTGTATGTATGTAATCCCTTAGTTGGCTTCTTACGACGCCCTGGGGGAGCGGCAAACTAGTCTAATCTGTGACCGGTAACCACTTACAATTAGAATACATTAATATTTGTCCAGTATTCGATGAAGGTAGGCACTAAAGTTCACGACACATAATGTGTTTAAACTTGCACTTGGTACCAATTTATCTTTTGTTTTGATTCCATAGTGAACTGAAAAAAGATAATCTGCCTAACAAGCTAAATAAGTTAACACTTACTTGGGTTTTCTTTCTTAGTTTCAATTGTTTTCAAGTGTTTGTATCATAATAACGTTATTGTTGTTTTCCTCGAGAACAGCACTTTTTTTCGGGATGAAAGGTACCCTATTTCCGTTTCTGTACACCTGACAAGTGACGACGTATACGCAAAATTTCAGGATGATCGGTTCAGTGGTTTAGGCGTGAAAAGGTAACAAACAAACTTACTTTCGCATTTATAATATTAATACTTATTCGTAGATTGTAACTAACCCACTGCAGGACAAAGGTCTCTATTGTACAGGCAAAGAAAGAGCATTTATCATAATGCTTAGGTACGTTTTGCATCAAGATTGACAACTCGTTACTCGGTACGGGTCCATATCTATAGATAAACCTACGTGGTTTTAAATGACTTTTACAAATAGAGCCACGTGTAACCTTCTACATACTCGTAGTAACAATAAAAATAAAACAAAAGTGACGCGGGTACCAAAAAAGAAATACACCGCGAGGACAACATAACGAATTTAGGTAGAAATAAAACTAACGTCCCAACTTTCCGCACATAAGAAATTTAATGAAACAAAGGATTTTCTTTCGTCCAGTGAATTATTATCGAATAAAATACTGGCGACAGGGAAGAAAAGTTACACCCCGTAAAGGGGCCGAGGGATACCGTTGCCGACGGCGGACGTCACACGAGATTTTATTCCACGAAATACAAAGGAGACTTGCCGTCACGACATCCTTGTGGCCATAAACAAACAAAAAAATTGTACTACTAAGAAAAATGTGAGCGACATAAATAATGTAAGAACGTATTTCTCTTAGTTTGTGAGGGAATACCGACCAGCCTAACAATCTGGATCGTCCGGCGTCGTCATGTGTGAAATCCAAAACCTACCTACCTACCTATTTAGGGTAAGGGCGCGCGGTATTAGGTAAATGTAGCTTGCATGTGACTTTTAGCATATTTTCGCTTTTCCCTATCAGGATGAGCAAAAGCTGAAACGGATGTTTTCTATCATTTTGAAAATGTTTGAAAAAGTTTAATTATCGGTCCGTGTTTACACGTTTGGGTTAAATAAGTTCAAATGTCTGACTAGGCTATAGACAATCAATCAATCAATCTTAATACAAAGCATTACAAAACCCCACAAAATTCGATCAGAATAATAAAAATCAAAGATGCCTACGAACTTATAAATTAATCCCTGGAATCCCATTAAGATAAGTTCCTTTTTCACTCAACGGTTTTCTTCTTGTGCCAGTTAAAATGGAAATTACGAGTACATCCATTAAAGCAAGATTTATGACACAATGATTATCTTTAAAAGGTACCTTACCATGCACTCTGAGAGAACGCGTACGTCGAACCATTTCAATAGCACATTTATCTATGCCTCGGGGAAATATGTTCCACATGTAATACGTCAAAGGAAGGATTACATGCATTGTTTCTGAAGATGGAGCAGATTATTAAATTCTAAACGCATTTGTGTTTATGTGAAAGCTTGTAATGACCACGTGTATATCACAATGTCAGTTTTATTAATACTTGGGCTTGAACAACTACGGGGGTTGTTCTTAATGTTATAGATTTTTTACCTCTTACTGGGTGCTTATCCTGCTTTTCAGTAAAACCTAGCTAGCTAGGAAATATAATTATAAATAATTGAATGAACGATATTATGGTTAGCTTTATTTGAAATAGGTCGCACCAATAAATATTTCGTTTACCTACTTATGTATCCTGCGGTTGAGTGCCATAACAGTTTAAAGTACCGAACAGCCCAGCTTTTCCCGTGGAATCCTAAAGCTAAGCGGTATCAAGTCAGCAGCAGGTTCAGGTGGGTGCCGGAGCCCATTGCACTGACGTAATCTCTTAATTGCCTCTTACGGGAACTAATGGTCAATTGCTAGTCCACGTGATGCAGTAGTGCCTCTAATCTTTAAACTGTGCAGTTGGGGCGGTGAAATGTGTTTTTGCAGCTTCAAAGCACAGCTGCATTTGTTTTGTTTGAGATGCAGGTTGTATCATTTTGCAGATTTGTCAAAATGTTGTCTCTGATGAGAAGTATAAAATAAGTTCCTGAAAATATTGATTTGCAAAATTACGTAAAACTAGGTAATACGGGCTGGTGTCCGACACTCCACGTCATTGCGCGTATTTTGCGTGCGGTAATACTATTACCTACGTGTAATTATTATCTGACTCGGTTTAAAAAATGTTGCATCAAATTATACTCTCAAATGCAAGTGAAACCCAAATCAAAGCTTAAAGAATTTCATAAAGATTTGATCTTGTAACATGAAGGTAAACAACTAGCGTCTACCAAGAATATCCATAACATTGAATTTCAAAATATCTTTTAGAAAGTCTCCTTAGTTCTAAAAGTTTTCCTCATACTTATTCAATAACATGCCACGTAACATCTCATGAGAAAGAAAAGAAAAAGAAAACCATCTACATAGTCCAGTATCTACGTGTGAAAGAATGTCAAACTAAGTAGTTGGTACAAATCTTAGAGGCGCCGCGGGACTTTCAGTACTTAGAGCTTAAAGTCTAGTGTGCGCCCGAGCGAGTATTAACACGTTCATGTAACTTGTGCGGACGCACTTATGTAAACTTATGTACTACAAACTTAGCTTTATTATGAGAAAATAAACATGAGAGAATGTTCTGGTGACAGAAAAGGGGTTATTGTTAGACTTTGTTGTAATTCTGATGCTAATAAAAATAAAGTGTGGTTGTCTGACATATTACTTTATCATCATAATCATTCACAGTGTGGAAAAAATTAATGTCGGGTATAAGCCTGTCTATTTTGTACTATGCAAATATATATTAAATGAAATTAGAATTTATGAAATTCTGATTCATTGACAATGGTAAAATTTGTAAACGATAAATAAAACTAAAAATATTGTAAAAGTTCATAAAATATGGTAAAAATTTATAAATTATAAATGTGATAATCCACTCCATTTCCCATTACTATTTTTAAGACAGAGCAAAACCTTTTTAATATAAGTATTATTGTCACAGTTTCTGGGTTACAATCATTTGAATATCCTCTTTACTACACTTGGTTTCCTTTTGTCTTTTATCTCACATTGAACCTGTGCCTAAATATGCCAAAATTAATTTGGTCAAGATCTAGCCAGACAACTTTAGAATTAAATTCCCAAACACCTGGTGCAAGCTGGCAGCTTGTTACTCCTCACCACCATCTAATAATAAGAACAAATAGTTCATCTCATAGTTTCAATTCTATTAGCAAGTCTACAGAAACCTGACTCCAAGTAACGTCTTACGCAAATTTAATATCAAACTGTCTGTTGAATTAAGGAGTATTCATATTCAAATTATTTGAAGGCATTCCAGTTAGACGTAGGTGTCCGTTACGACGTTTTAAGACGGCTAAGACCCCAGAGGGTACCGGTGAGAAATGTAGGCAGGATCACCTGAGTGTTTCGTTTTGGGGAATTATTGAATATGTCGTTGTAATCGATGCTTGCGGAAATGCCATTTATGACTAATTAAAGGCTTACTCGTACATTACCAGCGGGGTAATTACGTAACACACTAGCAGTAGCAACGGCTTTCATTTTGATAGTGAAACAACATTTATTGCGTTATTTACGTTGTTAAACAGACTTTTTCGAATATATGAAGCAATTGATTAGCTTTCATGTCATGTTAATCTACAACTTAGTACCTTTGTTGTACACAGGTAGCCCAGTACATCGGCGAGATGTGTCGCTACCTGCTGGCCCAGCCGGCGCGGCCCACCGACTTGCAGCATCGCGTGCGCATCATGGTCGCGCTCTGCCATCTGGCAGGAGATGACGCTTTGATGACGCGATGACGATTAACGCTTCAAAATGATTTAGATTGTGATTGAAAGTGTATTACGCAACTAGAATGCTGATATTTTGTATATTAGAGTGTGGCATTTTAGTAACAACAGTCTTGTCACTAATATTGCTAGAAATAAATTATAAACTGTCCTAGAATCAAACATTCGAAGACATGAGAAATCTACCTACCCACACTGGGCCAGCGTTGTGGACTTTGAACCGCTCCCTCTCATAGATAGAGGCCTGTGTCCGAGCAATGGGAACAAAATAGGCTGATTATGAGCCAATTATGTAATTAATTATAAACTCGGTTAATTCAAAACGCTTTTTAAACTATTTCCAAAGAAAAATGGTTGAATTTAAGTTGTTATGACTTTCAATTCTGAAAATTGTTCAAGTAAAATCTTTGAAAACATTCCAAGATGGCTTAGTCAATCGGAATACTTGGAATATACGTTCAAGCTGCCATTTATTGACGTCTGCCCGTGAGCATCACAAAGTTATTGATACTAAGAAAGGAAATTAGAACCGGCGTTTCGGCGAATTTACAAAGTGAATTTTATGGTAGTGGCTACGGTTTGTACCGATTAATTATTACTATGACCTCTTAAGGGCGTCTGCTGTCTAGGTTTGTTATATCTCAATCGATAGCCATTGTCGAAGAAGATACACGTTAAGCTATAAATCTACATGTAATATCTAATCAAAGTAATCACAATCATTTAAGTTGTGAAAGTTCAAATCGTCACGCCAGCGTTTCTTAAGCCTGTCTCGGTGACGACGCCCATCTTCAACTTCGTCCAAGTCCTATCCTCTGAAATATTGAAGAAACAATAACATAAGAATAACATCACGCCTGTAATCCCCGAAGATTTAGGCAGATCAATACGTACACCCACAATTCGCCAATTTCATGTTTAAGGAAAAAAAAGCATGCACAAACAAAATCAAGAAAAGGCATGTAAATGAATGCACTATTGTTTTATGATAACAGAGAAAGTAACATTCATTAAATGAACCCTCCTGAAGTACATTAGTGATATAAGTTACCAATCAATTATTTAAATACCCTTTATGTCTTGCATTATTTTTCAAATCAAAAGCTTATTACGTATGCAAGAATAGCGTTCCATTTCATCCATTATGAGATGAAATTCAAGACTTTAGCACCAAGCAAAAAACACGTATTAATAATAAAAAAATATATCCAAGTCAAATCTTCTTATCTCGAATTGAAAATCATTGGTTGCGTTGAATCCTAGTCGATCCTATGCAAGGGGAAGCCGGGATCCGATTTTAACTAAATTGAGTTTTATAAGATGTCTACCTTTAGTCGGAATGGTATCTTATAATATTGGGTCTACATTCTATGATATTGGGTTTAGTTTTTGGAATAAAGTTCTTTAACACGCCTTGGGGTAGGAATTGACTCGTAAAAATCGTCATGTAGGTAACGAAAAAGCTTTACGCCACCTCCATGCGACTTTAGAGAGATGGCTTTCATAGTTTTTGAGAGAGTGCTAAAGCCGAGTGAGGTCAAAATGTAAACCCAAAACGATCTACAATTTTTAAATTTTTCGTCATGGGTGTCGTTTTCGGGGTTTTTGAGATGGCTCTGTATTAAAAACGCGTATTAAATTCACACTTTTTGTTTCTCTCTATCTCTTTCTATTATATACGAGTGTTTGTGTGTGCGAGTATCGCGTAATTATGTTCCTGACGGCGCGACGGGTCCCCCGACCACATACTTTTTTTTTAGTATTGCGAAGCTTTTCTTGATTTAAAATAATAAACTAAGCATTTGATATAATCATAGAAGATGACGTGATCCTAATGCTTAAAACTAAGTAGACTACAGTAAAATGTATGCTCAAAAAAGATTACAGAGTTTATGTACCTGACTGTGATTTTAGAACGGGTAGCGTAGCGACTTATTTCCAGCGACACGGGTTTTCATGTTTTAAGTAAATTTCTAGTCTCTTGGAATAATGTAAGGATAGACTCAAGTTGTCGACGGCATTTTCATAATAATTAGGTACCTCATCATAAAACGTAAGTACCTTTCTCATGAACGATCTTATTATTCGAAGAAGAACAAGCAACACACTTATCGCCGACATCATGCAGCATTGCTGTGTTTATTTTGAAAGATAAGCCTATATTTGTGACTAAAACTTACTCCCAGACAACTAAATAAATACCAGTATATGGCTATCATTCAATCTGCACAAGATAATCCTGGCTTAATAAGCTAGCAAATAACGCAAATTACCTACAAGCCAGTATGGTTCGGCAATAACATTAATTGATTTCCATTCGGTGCACCTGATGCCTCTGCATTTAATTACTGTGTGTTCATTGTTAATAGATCTGTTATTATATAAATTGAAGGTAACTTGCTACTTGTTTCACACCTGATGATAAAATACTTAATAACGCAGAATAATCTTGGAACCTGTTTTACGAAGGTTCGCATATTATAGCAAAGTCAAATCGAAATATAAAATGGCTTAAAGCTATAGTTACTGTTGAAACTTCGATCAACGTCCAAAATCAAGGTAAACAGAATTCGAGTTTAGACAGCAGGCACTTTCTCGATTCGTTAAAAGGCTTATTTAGTACCAGACCTTTCAAAAATTGCTTACCAACTCGACCATGAAAACTTTTAAGTACTTACCTAGTTTCAAAAGTTGACGTTTCAAGCCTTCTACATTTATCATTTAAAAGGGCCATTAGCTACGTCTCTTGTTATTAAAAATAGACCCAATTTCAGGTGTATTTAGTCAAAACTTAAAAGGCCAACTATCAGTGGTTCATCAAACATTCAGTTTTAACTGACGTTAATGGCCGTTTTGTGAGCAAATGTAGTTAACTAAGCTTAATTAAGTGAGCCTGCGCCCTAACGGCTCATTGTTGTGGTTCCCATAGCATCCTCGAATAACTATGTACTTAATGAGATATATGTATAGCCCTTATGCTGTACACACTGCTGGGTTCAATGATAAATTTATTATATGATTAATATTGGACTTTTTCTGAAAATGCTTAACAGAGTTAAGTTTACTTTATGTTTAGGATTAATTAATTATGGTGTACAAATTTGACAAAAATAAAACCTTCTTTATTGAAACTTACCTACTAGGAAGGTATGATAGATATGAGAGAAACCTTAATTGGCAAGACCTAGACCGTCTCGTTCAGTAAAATACATTTATAAACTCGTTTCATTTTTCATTTCATATTACCCTACGAGCAAAATACTCCCAATTTAATGCAAAAATCAAAATAAAACGAGCCTTCAAGCAAGTCCAAAATAGAAAATTGCCAATACAATCTCCAAAATGCCACAACGTATGCAAAATTCTTTCCAAACTTTTATGTATGCAAACGTGTGGCTAAACTCTTGGCTGAGGGGTGAATAAAAATCTAATCGCCAAAGCCAATATTAAGTTTAGTTCCAAAATCTAATTGATTTTATTGCCCGTTCCCTCTGAAAATTTGCTTGAGGGGAATAATATTATGTTTGCGATCGAATTCTGATAGATGGAATAACGATATCAAAATTAGGGATGTGTGAATAAAATAAATTGAAATATTGTAAGTGTCAATAAGCCTATTATAAGATTGTAGAATTTATACACAAAAAACTGTTCGTCGGTTTTCATAGTTAGTAAGTTAACTAGGCTGAAAAGCTGACTATTATTTACAGAGACCAAGAAAAAGCAAGTAGGTATTTCCTGTGTTCATTAGTGGGTAGACTTTATCCAATAATAATAGTCTAAATCGGTGATAGTTTTTCAAAATTTTATATGGCATTTAGCAAACAGTAAATTAAACTATTTGTTCTTAGGTATATAAGAAGGTTTTTATTGTTGCTTCTGTGAGCGTAAGTGCAAGTGAAATTTTACTCTGTAGACGTAGGTACACGGTGTGATGGTAACAAAGTTGTAAAAGCTTCACGACCGTGTGTACCACACAGTACTTGTTTTACTGTTATTAAATTTTCGCGATAACGTTGTCGGCTCGCTGGCCTATTAAAGAAGAATTGTTGGCAGTCGGGTGAATTTATTTCCAGGTGTTTATAGACTAAGGATCCCTGAAGATTGCTTTTAATTAAATTTAAATGTAGGCCTATTGTTCCGTAACTTGATAAGGCAGGTTTTTAGTTGAGTTTTGAGGGAAGACTCGGGTTGTAAGTAATACCACAGATAATATAATACTCTAGTGTAATACATAAGAATTTGTTCGTGTGTGTTTTCTCTTTGTGCAAGTAGGTGAGTGTGCGCGTTTCGTGGTTTTCTGTTATGTAGTACTTGGTTAGTGGAGTGGTACTAACGGGGAGTTATGGTTAAAGGTGTAAAGTTAATTACTGGTTTATTTATGCTATTACTTTGGAAATAAATTTCTGAAGTATATATGTTACCGCTAATGTGCAGAAATCAGTTATTATAGAGTGCAGATTAACTTGTTATGATTATCTGGTTAAGTCCGTTAAAGTGGAAAAAAATTTTTGTTACGGGTCAAACCCGGAATGACAACTGGTTTGGCCTAGGCGAAACCAGTTCATCCTAAAAGCGGGTTTGGCCGGTAACATATTTCACACTTTAACGGATTGTACCCGGCAATTTGCAGATTACCTAGTTAATGCGCATATTAAAGTATTCCGTATTTTAACGGTAACATAGGTATATATTATTTCAGAGGTTTATATAAAGTCCAAGATATAAGCATATTAGCATACATAATACACACATGCATGTCTAAAATGGTCCATAAGCGCAAATAACAAAAAGGCATTCGTTAGTGTATAAGCTTTTAACTTTCGTGATCGTTACTTAAAATACCTAATTGGGTGCTATTTTCATACAAAACAGTTTCAGTAATGAGAGATCGCTAAATTAAGAATAGTTGTGGCTTTATTCAGCTCTGTTTATTATTAAATCTAGCAACATCGCTGGGGATTGAAGTATACAACAAACTAGGGTGAGGAATAAATTCTAGATAAAATTTGGCTAGACACTGCGACAGGTGAACGTGATTTTAGATTCGACGTGCACTCGAGGGAATTTGCGAGATTGTGATATTTATAGCGAATATATAAACCATTGCTATGGAGATTTATACTTGCTTAGAACATATCTAAGTAAATATTAGTACAGTTTAAATTTAACTGGAAGATTGATTAACTAAAGTCTATTCAAACTTATGTTTTAAATTAATATTATTTCAAGTTAAACAAATATCAACTTTATGTTAATAATAATTAAGTTGATTTCAGAGTGACTAGGACTATTGAAAAAATTATAAAAATGTTTGAAATTATAGCGTAAACTGAACTTTATTGAGTAGGATTTAAAGTTATTTTTCCGTAAACTCATATTTGTTTACATTTTTGGCAAATAAATCGCGCATGCAGATCATATCAATGGGTAGATAGTAATACTGACTTTGAGTTTGTCATTTCTGCTTCATCATCATCATCACAGCTGTGCTGAGAACAGGCCTCTCTTTTCTTGTGAAATCCGCAAACTCCTGTGACAGCCTCATCCAAGTTCTACTCGTGATGGTAACAATGTCGTCCGCGCATTTCTGCTTACCATCACGAAAATCAAGCGGCATGATGGTCACATACAAGTGATGTATTTTAAATTTAACTCAAAATACCCCATCTATAATAGATACAAACTTATGTCTGCCTGTACACATAAACCACGATTGTCAAGTATAAATGGCAGCCAATCAAATTAATAGCTCTCCAAGCGATGTTATTGCATTTCATTTAGCTAAAGCTGGAACGTAACATCTGAGCCTGTTATATTACCACTTAACGTAAACAACAAATGTTATATTAATCTCAGTTGTTTTCATAAGTATTCAAGAATATGACGGAGTTGTTTGAAAGCATTTCGGCTTGATGGGTTTCGTTTGAGATTTTCAAGAGTCATTCATTAAATTGTTTCTGAATTTGTATGTCTTTGTTTTAAGAGGTATCGTGATTAGTACCGTAGCTTGTACAGACGCCAGCACATTGCAAAGAGAGCTAAAAGACATTGAATAAAAAAAAAAAACAAAGTAACTGTAACAATATTCTCGCATCATACTATATTGTTTCTCCGCTGAATTTATAGGGTCGCGTAGGTTTTCTTTGGTCCCTGGCCACTGACATCAAGCAATGGACAAAATTGTGATTTTTTTTTACACTTGAGTACGAGGGTTTTGACTACGTTGTATGTGTATGTTTTATTTCTATTTTTTTAATTTATTTTTAATTTGCGTTTTGTTTGTGCAGTACCTACCTATAAACAATTTTTCTTTCTCTTTTTGTCTGCTTTCCCTTATATTAATAAATAAAAAAATCATCGAAATCAAAATTATTTTATTTAAGTACTTACCATGAACCTTTTTTGTCACTTCTGAAACGTCAGAAGCTAGGTGTATGATCCAATTGCTCGTTTCTATGTAGAAGAGCCGACAAGGAACTCTACGGTTACTCTTTATAAAATGATTGGTTTTTACAATGTTTTAAAATTACAATGTTAGTAGGTATGGGAGGACAGAGGAAGCCTGTCAACAATTACCAGGTACTTAACAAAATAGAAAATGGTATAAACATCTGCGGTCTACAAGGCCTACAACGTTCCTACAAAAATATCCATATAAAAGATAAATAAAATAATGAAAACAAAAACCTGTTTAAACCAAATGACATGATTGCCATTTGTACTGTAACAAAACTGAATTAATATCTTGTCAACAAAAGCCACTAATTAAGAGTTGCAATTAGATAAAGTAGGTATATAATGTCAAATAAATGAGAAGATTATGTAAAAATAAACATCGTAATTTGGGAGCAGTTAATAGACATTTAGGTACATAGATATGCCGTTCAAATCAAATCAAATCAAATCATTTATTGGTTTGCAAACATGGGTATTTAGTACATAGATGTTTAATTTAAAGAGTTCTCCATGCTCTACCGTCACATGGGCATGCAAAACATATAATTATTTAATTTACACAAATTTAAAGTTAATATAATTTTAAATAACAATTAAAGAGAACAAAATAATACAAAATATAAATTTAACAAATTTAACATTAACGAGGTACCAGGGAAGCCATATGTGAAGAAGGAATTATTGCCGAACTTTATTGTAACAATAAATAGATTTAGATCTCGTGTAATCCTTCTGCACTCATTCACAATCTTGGTTAGGTTTTTATGTTAAAAAAAAAGTAAATTAAAAAAAAAAATAGCAAAAGTATGTTTTAAACATTATTTTGCTATTTACGAAAACAATTTCAGTACTAGAGCAATAAAATTTGCTTCGCTATCATAATATTTTACACTTAACAGTCAAATAAGTATTTGTGGTGCACTGGCACGCAGTCCACAATTCAAATATTTGATTTAATTTTTTACGTTCGCAAAGCAGTCGGTAATTAATTAATATGATGGATAGTAGACTTAGATATTTAGTGTGATATTTTGTGACTCAATTAATGATGGCATGCAGAATTGCTACTGTTAAATAAAATTTACATTTGGAAAACAAAATGGTTAAGCAAGCATTATGAGGTTTGCAACTTACTAGAAGGTTTTACTGCCATAGCCAGAGAACCCTGCTACCAAGACTACGATGGCTCTGTCAGGATTTAATTTAATACAGCCTCACTTTTACTTTAGGTAGGTACCTATCTGAAAAACTTAATGCTTCAGGCCGTAGACGTATCGGCACAGTATAGATACATTTCCGAAGCGGCTAGCTTCGCCCTGTAGGCATGCGGAACTTGCACTGTAAGATAAGCGGCTTACTCTGTGATTATAGTTACTAGGTCAACAATATTAACATATTATTGTTCAACGTACTTTGAACCCTGTATACCCCCGGGAGGAAAATACGTGAAACTCAATGTTGATTTTAACTAAGGGTAAGTCCACATTGTTGGAGACGCCCCAAATGCCCTCTCAGATACCCCCTATAACGCAGATTTCTTCGATGTCCGTTTGGTTACATCAATGGTGAAATTCGTACACCAGACAAGCTCTAAAAAATGTGCACTTTCCTATTTTAACGCTCAATTATTTGGAGAATTGGTGCCTGTATTTTGGTCACTGCTTGGCAAACGTGCACGTGTTTTTCATCCAGGGAATAACTACTTACTATATACTATAAAATAGGCTATATATAATATATAATCGCTATTGAAGTATATTGAGTCGTGACTATACATAGTTCGAGCCCTGAGACCTAGTATCACCTAATATGCAAGCTGAGAGGTGCTGCCACTCCCTTTATTTATTTAAAATTTAATATTTCAAGCACATAAATGTAGTAGCGGACTTTTTTTACAAGTCAATCTTTGGGTGATACAGAGACAAACAGTGGTAGGTGCAATTTAGAAAATTCAATTAAATAATATTTTTTTTCTTTTATTCCTTCACCTTATCGCTTTTACATACTTACATAGTAGGTACGGACGGAGCAATGAGACTTGCAGCAGTTATTCTATATGGGCCGAAACACATAACCGCGTTGCGGCGCCGCTCCGCTAAAATTTGCAGTGGCGTCAGCGCCGATTCTAGCGGCGCGGTGGAATTCAAGCGTTATGACGTCCTACTTGTTGACAATGATTCAGTTTGTTTCTATCACTCTTGCAAACAACACGCGTCAACCCGGAAGCAGTTTGACATCGACTTATTTATATCTTTGGTTCAGGTAGGTATATTTTAAAACAGAGTAATGTCTTCTTAAAAAATAAGTTTCTTACGACGATCCCTGGCAGAGACATGTATATCCACAATAAAAAATCACGAGGAACTGGTTACCCTACCACACGACAATAAAACGCTCTTTTTCGCGACGCTGCAACGCGCCGCAACGCAAACTGCCGATTATAGCGTTGTGGCGTCGCAACGCGGTTATGTGTTTCGGCCCTATGAGTCTCAGATTATATGACACTGATTGCGTCAGACTACTTCAACTTGTTTGTTATTGTTTTTCTACAGTCGGGTTTTTTTAGATTGTTAATAGTTTTTTTTCCTGTATTCTATTTGTGGAATCGGTTAAAGATTCATATCTTCTTTGATGGATTTATCGATAAAACATAATAATATATCTAAAACTTACTGCACTGTTCGTTTGTCACAATATTATGCTAACAAAGAAAAATTTTTCATTCATAACAAAAAAAAATTAAACTTCTTGTTAGGTTCAGATTATCTTTCGTTACATTACATCCGAGAGTAATATAACGACTATATTCCTCCTAGTATTATTAGACAGACGTTATTATCTACTTACAGTACATACGCATTTAGTCAGTTGTATTTATTTTTGTAGTTGGTTCAGGTTGCTGTATTGAGTAATTGCTGATGGAAAACCCTAATATAACACTTTACCGGAGACCAGGGAATCGAACCCAGGACCACATGCTTAGCAGTAGCGCTAGCGACGACTAGTCCAACGAGGCAGTGTTTGTTTTATTCAAATTTCTACGCATATTTCGAACGATTCGTAAAAAAAAAACTGATGTTACATAATGTCACATGCTAACACTTTATGAGGGTTCCCTATACATATAGGTACAGAGAGAGATCAGCTAAAATGTGTAGTAATTAAAAACCTTATAATATGTTCACTATGTTGACAAATAAAGATTGATTGATTATGTTTTATGGTTCTAAGCCCGCATTCAAATCCATCAAGTAGTTTTGTGAATAGGTACACAGGCGGACAGACGGGTGACTTCATTTTATATCATTTAGAGACTTTATCTTATCAGAATCCATTAATGTTAAGATCGTATTCGATTAAAATAAAATGATATATAAAGAACGGGAGGTCTTTTCCCTGCAGTAGGACGATACGATACAAATATAAATTAAAGAAATTTTGTGGCACTGCGTGCAGCTAAACGAAATGATTTGCAAAGTTTTAATATTATTTATATTCGTGAGCCACGCTGTCAGTGACTCATGTGTGAGGTACACGTTTGAAGAAAATTTTAATGAATGGTTGCTAAGTGAGTGGGGAGTTTGTGCCTCCATGTCAGATTTTGGTGTTGGCAAATACAGCAACTTGGACTTGACTGGTCCAAATGAACGCAGTACCTCATTTATAACGCCTCTATCAGAATTCAGTTGTGTGTCATCATTCATATTTTCTATGAACTTCGGTGGTCTCGTAGAAGTGAACATTTATATGGAAGCAACAGATCCCGCTGACCAAATTATTGTTTTGAGTTTCCGGTTAGACATGAATGGTGACTGGGTAACAGCAATGATTTCAAATTCGGCCATGGATCCAAACTACGTGAGCGGATGGCAGACTCTAACGATGACATTACTTGGACCAGAGACTTATCCTGGCTACGTAAGTATTGACATTGTTGTACATAGCAGTTGTTTGTCGAATAATTATTTGCTTGTAATATAAATGTCGCTTCGCGCCTAGGATAAAGGCAAAAGTGTCTTGAAATCTTAAAACTATCAATCCTATGCACATAGTAACTAAGGTCTATTCATTATAGCCTGTTATTTTCTTAAGTGAAAACACCTTTAGGCGCGTTGGGCATTTTTTGAAATGGGAAAAAACCATTGAACTCGCGACACTGTTACACCGCGCTACATTCAGATGTGTTCGGCTGTCCTCGAGAGGTACTCGGTTTTAATGTCTTTCCGATATGTCAGTGAGTGATGGCAAAGTATTCTGTTAGTGTTTTTTTATAAGACGATTAAAAAAATACACACATAATTGTTAAAGTTTTCACTTCTGTCGGCACTCCCGGAGTGCCACTTTTTTCCTAAGTGTGCATACACACGAGCGACACGCGTCGACGTTGGTGGCTGTCGCCAACACGCGTCGACGTTGGTGGCTGTCGCCAACACGCGTCGACGATTGCAGTTGCCTCTATCATCGGCGCGTGTCGCTCGTGTGTATGCACACAATTGTTTACTGATAGATGACCTTCCACGAAAATGCTTAGGCCACTTTTAAATTATATTAGGCGAATAGTTCGCCAAATAACTCACCAAATTATTCGTGGACCAATACGATTACCTTTGCATGTTTGAATTCGAATCATTTTGATTCACGCCAAAAGCTCGTTAAGTATTTGTGGCGCACTTGCCGCACACACTTTACTCAGTAACGGGTTGCCTCCTCGAACTTTACCCAACCTTATATCCCACAACCACCAACAAACTCACTTTCTGTGTTGCAGATATCCATCATGGGCATAGCGTCTCCAAATTCCACTGTTTTAGTCGATTCCTTCCGCTACATACCGCCTGGTATGGATGAAAGTGCATGCCGACTCTACGAAGAAGATTCCATAGCCAATCACCCCAGAGCAAAGCACGCCAAAGCCAAACATTTCAGAGCATAATAACTAAAGATATTTGCTGAAATCTTATTGTATAAAATAGCTGCGATTTGTCTTACTTGATACATTTTAATGTTGAAAGTTGTTGTTCATTCCCGAATTTTATGATGTAAGTCACAACACCCGTCTAGTCAATTTGTCATTTATTCCCAACATAAATAAAAAATCGTTCCATCTGCTGAAAATCTCGCACATGGACATGAGTTGCCTAGGTTTGCCTGGAAGTCTTTAAATAGATTTCGGACTAAGGTAGGCCGAAGCAAAGAAAACCTGCTCAGGTGGAGATACACAGATGACTCCACCCTGGAGTGTAAATGTAGTGCTGTCCCACCAACAATGTGTCCAGCGTGTCCTGTTGTCTGCACGCTATAGGTGTTGATGGACGCTATTGAAGGTGCCAAGCTCTCAGCCAAATTCTGGGCTGACTGTAAAGAGGTTGCCATCGACACGCTAAGGAAAAAAAAATCATATTCTCTAGCGTAGCCACGAACTATTTATAAGATTAGGGCGTGGTTTAAATATTTAAATAACTCACAGTTTAGGCTATAGTTATTTCATGTTTTACCATTTCAGGGTGCTATGAAATATTACACAAATTCACATAAATATCATGATGGAGATTACTTGGAATATAGGTATTCTACATATAGCATGCACTCATCGAAGACTGACGGACTCAAGAGATAGGTTACAGGTAAAAATGTTGCAGATGATAAAAGTAATTTAAAAGCCCAGTTCTAAAAAATACTTTAAAAGCGATTTTCTTTTAAATAGGTATTGATTGAAATTGTATGATTTCATTTTAAAACCCTATAAATTAGCTGTTGGCGATTTTTTTGGATAAATTCTGCTTGGATGTTGTGTATCTATTGGGCAGTAGCACAATACAGATTAGATTAAAGGAATATTAAAAGGAAATTGAAAAAGTACCTAATGTTTGAACCCTCGATCTAACGAAGATGTTAGTTATGTTTAGTCGACTTTACCCACAAAGAGTAATGTATAATTCCAATGATGATGATAGTTATGATCTGTTGCTGAAATGATATTTAATAACACGACAGAAACTGTTTTTTTGCTAAACCATAATGGTTTTCATGTAGAGTAATTGTTTAAAAAAATGTAACGATGAATTCTCCGAACGCTCATCGAAATCAATTTCACAAATCCCAGGACGTCTATAATAAACCGGTTATTTAAATTAATTGCGTAAATTGCAAACTGACTATTTATTAAAAACAAATTAATGAAACGATACATGAACACACACTGTAATTAATAAAACATTGCTTTTTACATTTTAAGTACAATATTTATTACTCATTCAGCAATTCAGCATGTAGGCATAAATTACAAATATGTACAGCCAACCAATCAGTGGTAACACTTACACAACGAAAACCACTCTTACTGCATTGACATTAAGGTGCTTTCAATGTCAAATTGTTACCGCAGACTGTACCTATTTTATAATTTATTTATTTCGGTAACTGCCCGTGACATCACAGCGGGCCCTATCAGAATACCAGCCAGGGGGGGCACACTTAGCACTGTCATCAATTTCCATAGACGACAGCGACATCTGCAGTTTGGTGGGTTAAAAAAACTTGGCAGCCATTTTCTTGTTTGTCAAATTGTCAAACAAATGTCATTGTCGCCGCCGGCCATCCGCCATTATCATTGTCAACTCCGCAACTCCGGCTTTCCAGACGTTGATGCGCTTCCCGAAATCCCGAGTTTATCTCAGCTAATTATGTTAAAATTGTTACTTGTTACTGTTATTTGTTAAACCCTGATTGTGACCCTAAACATTATAATAAAGATTCGCTACTTATAGTAAGTATGCTTAACTATAGGTATGTGTATATTTATTAGAGCCTTAGGTCACCCACCAAACTCAAGGTGGCAGCACTTTCCATACATGCAAATTTTACCACAGAGTTGTCACTCTTTCCCTCTATCAAACTCAAACTCAAACTCAAAGCATTTATTTCAATTAAACCAATTACAGGCACTTTTGAATTGTCAAGGGTCGGTCAGTCAGTAAAATGAAGCTAGTTGCCCATTCCAAAGCGTAGGTACCTATGGAGAAGAACGGGCAAGAAACTCCATGGACACTCTTTTAAATCAAAATAATATGTTTACAAAGTCTTGATTACATCATTCATGTTAAAAATTATGTATGTGAGAACGATGCAGAACGTTAAAAGCGTCCATAATGATAAGTCGAGAAAAAAAAGCAATTCAAATATTAAATTAAATTAAAATAAGCCATGGCAGCAAAGAGATGACCAGTCCCCACTGACGGCGCCCGTTCACGAACATGACGCATGTCTATAGTTACTTTACTCTTTGATACCAGCGCTGTGACATTTATTTTTTAAATGTTGCAACATCATGCTGAGATAGGAGCCTTTTAGCCTCGTATACCTAGGACTTTTTATTTTATTTTTCTTTTTATTACTTTGTTTTATATAACTTGGATTTTTTATTTATATTTTTTACTGTGTTTAGTTTAGTTTGTGATCATCCTATACGAGTCGCAATAAATACTTTTTCTTTCTTTTCTTTCTTTCTTTACCTGAAAATGAACTTTAACCTTCTAAGGGCTGATTTATCCAACGCTAGATAATTTTATCGGAGGAATAATTTATAATTTTTGACAATTCTTCCATACAAAAACTGTCAGACGTCAATTTTATTCCACGAATAAAAATTATCTGTCGATTGACAAATCAGCCCTTAGTGGCATGTTTTCGGTGGCTGCGAAGGAATGTGGCCACAATCCCCACGCTTGGCATTGGTGACCTCATAGCATTGGTAAATGTTTTTGCTGCACATTTGGTATAATTTTCTCGACACCCTTTAAAACACTCACTTTTTTTCAACAAAAAAGGCACCAAAATTGTTGTTTACATTTTGTAAAACAATAAAAATGCGATCAATTTCCTCCTACAGAATCCATGATAATACAAAATAAGCTCCAAACTGAAGAATTCAAAACCGACCTGTTCTAAAATATCCAAAACACACTAAACCCCACAAAATTAAACTCTCACCCATAAATCAGAAACCGATACATGTTCAGTAAAACTGTGGCATAACGCCCGATCTAGGAGACACGTAGAAAACTTGCACCCAAGTAGGGTAATAAAACAGCCTTGTCTCTAATATTGCCCATTACTTGCCGGCGCTTAATTTATGCCGTTGCTAAGTCATAAGGTAGGACAAGGCAGGGGACGGATGTTGAGTTACTGGATGCGGCAAGTAATGACAGCTCAATTTATGTTGTCATCAATCAAGTTTGGCTTGCAGACGTGCCCAGACGTACGTGGAATTGAGGCCTGTCTGAGTTGTACGAGATTGGTTTATGTACTAAAAGGGAGGCATTCTGTTATGATGAATATTGGACTAAATAAACTGAATTCTCATGACTTTAAAGTGACTTGGAGTTAGTAGGAGACAAACAATTTCACCATAAGGGACAACAAAAAACAAAAGGAGGGTGTTTACATGTCGTGATGTTTTTGGATACTATACCTTATGTATAATATGTACTCACAAAGTATTAAATACTTATTTCGACAATTTCCAGCGAGATTTCTTACGAATACATCATGACTTTACGTTTTCAATGACATAATATAATACCCAAAAGAATAAACAGTCGTGTGATTGAAGCCGCGGGCACTGGTAGTACTCACTAGTGCGCACGTAGTACTCGCCGTTTGCAGTACAATTATTTAAAAATAATCTGTCCTAAAGCCGGCGGGGAAGAGGTGACTTTTTATTTTGAAATCGTCTCTTACTCTCTTTCCTGTTGTCTCGAATTTCATGTCAACTCATATAATTATTACACATATAAGATTTCAACCAATCTTCAACAGTAAGGTGGGGTTTAAACTGATTAAGCTTTCAACTGAAGATTTTACAAGTCTTGTTAAGTATAAATAAACCCTCAATCTCTTCTAGTCGTTTAACATCATTGCTCCAAGACTTGCCAACGAGAAGGGAAACTTGACGATTTATTATCATACTGCTTTCTAAAAGTTTTATCTTAAACGCTAGGCGGCGTTAGCTAACGCATCTTGTGTTACACAGTTTAGTTTTAATCTCACCACCCTCATGCTCTTGTATTTTTCATTATACATGATCCAGTTTCCGAAGTTTCAAGAAGAAATTTATTTAAGTGTTTCTGATGAGATTTTTTGTTCTTTCATTAAAAATTCTCAGTATAGAAGTATGTCTGTAATAAGAACGTTTCTTGATATTGACGGTTACATCATTATTCTGAAGAAGTAAAGAATCACTTTCCGTATTGCTAGAGGCTTGCCTATAAATGACTGACTTTAGTGATCTGACCAAAAGTTTTGACATGCGAACCTAATCAACACCCTTTGGCAACACCAAATAAATTATCACTGCAAAGTAGACTTCTCAACCTTGAACCACTAAATAACAACTGATAAACAGACACCCAAGATATGAAGACGCACTTCAAAACTTGGTAAACAGACACTTTAGTTACGTGTAACGTGTTCGCGCCCGAGGTGAACGCAAACGCAAACTTTGACGTGACAGTTTCATTCTGTGATTGCCGCGTTACGCCCCTGCGTATGTAAATTCACAGTTAACAATCACAAATACTTTGAGATGTTAGTAATACTCCTTGTACGTGTTTCCAATTTGATTTTACTTGGTAAATGAAGAGCTGGCTTCTTATTAGTTATTGTATACTTTTGGGTATTATGAATCTTTGAATCATGATTTAAATATGTAACAAAAAACCAAAGCACAAAAGTATGGGTATTTCTATAGAACTCTATTCCAGCATATCTGTGATTGAAGATTTGAAACAGTAGCTACTCTTTGTAAATGTAGAAAATTGGTAAGCAGTATTTATTTAGTCTATAATAAAAAAATACAAATATTATGCTATAGCTACCAAAACTACTCGGTGAGATTTTTTGTGGAGAATCAAACGGCAATAAAACAAAAGTCAAAGTTATAATCCAATTTTAATGCAACACGAATTATTTCTTCGAGTTTAGGATACCTTGTCCGACCATAATTTCGTATTCCAGGTCTTCACACGGCCCGTAATTGATAATTTTGATTGATTTATCGCATTTTATACAACGCTTGTTGGCGTAGGTCACGCCGTCCGAGCCACACACGGGTCTATATATCTTTGGACATGCACAATTAAGAGTTTTCATTGCGACTAGTGGTACGAAAATTGCGAAGCAGAATAGTATTGCTTTCATTTCGTATATAGGATATTCGATGAAGATCTTTGAAACAATTAATGGACTTTAGTTTTCAGGAGGTTCTGGTTCCGAAACATGCGCTGTTTTCACAAAGTATTCTGATCTTTGTTTTGTACTTAGCCACTTTTAAAACACTTCCAACCTTATTGAGTTATTTCGGTCACCCAACTAAGTATTGCATGCAGTATGAATTTATAGCCGGATCAAGAAACTCTGTTAGAGATTAATTAGAAAATACACATTTCTACAATGTATACGTAATAACTATATTTTATACGATTAGTTTTAGGCAGTCACAATTAGCCGATAAAAATTACAATTCGATATGCAGTTAAAACGCAGTGAGTAAAAAATTAAGTCAATCCAGTCTAATTCCAATCTGGAAACTGATTGTGCTATCAGTATTGAAATTATGGTTTTATTTTCAAGCCCTATAAATTGCATGCTGGCAACTTTATATGTATAGATTCTGGTTTGACGTTGTGTACCTACCGACTGGTCAGTAGTATCGTTGATTAACTTGGAATATTCAAAGTAAATTGAAAAGTACCAAATTGGTTTGAAACCTCTATCTAACGAATAAATTAAGTTATGTTTAGTCGACTTTACCCACAAAGAGTGTTGTATAATTCCAATGATGATGATCTCAACATAAACAAAACAACTATGTCTGTCTAAGGCGGACGGTAGGTACCTTCTATCCATCTCATGCTAGTAACTCTTAAACCACGTTTTACTTAAATGCCTATATCGAATTGCTACTTCTTATCAAATAATTATGATTGCTTAAAACTAATCGTATTTATTAAGGCAACTAATTAATTAAATATTGTAGAGGCATGTTTTAATTAAAATGCAGGGGTGACTGGTGGCCCAGGGCTAACGGCCGCGAATTACCGAGCTGTATGTCGTAAGTTCGAACCCAGTCGGATGCTTTACTTTGTGTAAGTTATTGCATCACCACTGTTCTCAAAACGGTGAAGGAAAACATCGTGCGGAAACCGATATATTATCCTAGAACCAAAAATTCGAAGTTATGTGATATCTACAAACCCGCACTGAGCCCACGTGATGGATTACCGCCCACTCACTCCTACTGAGAGAAGGCATGTTGGGACACATGCTTTCTCTCAGTGAGTGCAGTGGGAACATTATAGGCTGATTATAATGTATTAAAATATTTATTAGTGACCGCCGTATTTCTTTTACTAGTTGCATCTAGTTGTTACATTTGCATCTGCTTAGACTAGAAGTCAACTCCAAAGGCTGCACTGATATCATTAACTACAGAACTTGGAGCAAGCCTCCGTAATCTAAGCCCGAGTGAAGAACGTCACAAAGGATATCAAATCCCCATCCTCAGCTGTATTAGTTGTCACAAAACTTTTTCTTCCAGTTAGCTTAACAAGGAGAAACTTGTAACAAGCGTCAAAGGGCAACACTAAGTCAAAGACATGGTTATATTTTTAGAACCAAAGCGGTAACTTTATCTTTTGAATTCTTTGTGAGTTTGTTTGTCCGTCAACGGATCTTGATGTTTACTTTTCACGATCTAACAATCAAAGTGGGTTTTGAAAATATTTAAATGGACATTGGAAATTATCTCAAAGGTTTCATCATCATTTCAGCCGAAAGACGTCAACTGCTGGACATAGGCCTCCCCCAAGCACCTCCACTTCGACCGGTTCTGCGCTTCTCGCATCCAACGGGTTCCTGCGGCCTTCACAAGGTCGTCGGTCCACCTTATGGCGTGTGGCCACGCTACGTCTTCCGGTACGCGAATAACAAAATATTTGAATATAATTATCTGTCCGTAGCGTGAAAAGATAACATACTTTTCACGCTTACCGACTGAAGGGATTTGGATAGGCCATGACCTGAGTTAGAACATAGGTTACTCTTGATGCCAGTCGTACGTTCCCGTGGGATAATTTCCGAAGTCCACGCGAAAGAAGCTAGTTATACAGATATGTGAAAGTAACTCTCGTTCCGTTACCTTTTCATGCCTTAATAGTTGAACAGATTTCGATGATATTTGGAATAAGTGGACTATGATCTGGGTTAGGGTATAGTATGCTCTTATCTAATATGTCCACGTTCCTGTGCGATAATTTCTAAACTCTTCGCGGGTTAAGCCGCGAGAAAAAGCTAGTCATCATCAGCCTAGCTTTTTCTCAATTATGTTGGGGTCGGCTTCCAGTCTAACCGGATGCAGCTGAATACCAGTATTTTACATGGAGCGACTGCCTATCTGACCTCCACAACCCAGTTACTGGGTAATACGATACCTAATATGCAGCTAGTATGAAGTATGTGAAGCTAGTGTATGTATTATAAAATAACGTTTTATGTTGGCGTAATGCTGCCTAATTTAAGCTAAGTAATGATTTTTAATTTACGTCTCTGACTACAGCAGTTGGACTATTTGGTAAATAAATAAAAAACATACCTACGAAGTCGTTTAATATATGTATAAAGTAAATGATGGTCGCTCGAAAATGAGGTAAATAAAATAAAATATTTGAAACCCAGCACCTTTACAGCGAAGAGTCGAGTTTTCATAATCTGATTCCCTTTAATGTGACGGGAAATGTTAATAATATTTACCTTCCATCTCGTTATATTTGGATGTTTAAGAATAATTTATGAATTAAGTTACTACGTTTTTTTTACGTGCGTAATGTTTTTAATTCCTTGTAAGAGCGTAAGGTATAATTTATGGCCAGGGTCTCACTACCTATAAGATTAGTGGACATTAGAAAACAATGGATGGTATTACCACAATACCACCATAGTGTGGTTCCTTACCTTAATACCAATGTTCCATCCTTGTGTATTTTGGAATGTTGGATTCTCAGAAGCAAAATAATGGTCATCTTTACCTGGAAAGCATAGATCTTTATAATAAGGATTCCTGTTTTCCAGGAAAATACAACTCATAGTACTCAAACTTATTTAATGTGCTTTTATTATTTTATTATTATTCTATGTTTTATTATTTTACGGAATTTGTTGTTTTTATGTTCCGCTGTAAATTTTTTTCTTTTATTATGTATTAGGTATTTAATTTGTTAGCTTAGTTGTTCATTTTATTGTGCATGCTGTGGTCTCCAGTAATTGAAAGAGTACACCTACACTTTGTCGTCCATTAACTATATAATGTTTAGTGTAAATCTTTTGTTGAAGATCCTAAAATAAATAAACTTCTACCACTTCCATATCAACATCCTTCCTTATCAAAAAAACTTCCAGACTATTCAACCCTGAAAATGTAAATAATCAAATTGAGATAGAGGTTCAATTGAAGCCATGTTTTTGATATGAGGATTAATCAACACCCTGTGGCAACAACTAATAAATTGTCACTGAAAGATATACTTCTCAACCTTGAACTTCTGCACTAAATAACAACTGACAAACAGACACCCAAGATATGAAGACGCACTTCAAAACTTGGTAAACAGACACTTTAGTTACGTGTAACGTGTTCGCGCCCGAGGTGATCGCAAACGCAAACTTTGACGTGACACGTGATTGCCGCATTACGCCCCTATATTTTTACACGGTGTCCTGCTGCTACCTTTAGCCGAGGTGCTGGAGTGCTTGCGCATTTCGTCACGCTCCCCCGGCCAGGTGTTGGCCGCATTACGCCTCTACGTATGTAAATTCACAGTTAACAGTCACAAATACTTTGAAATGATTTCAGTAATACTTCTTGTACGTGTTTTCAATTTGATTTTACTTGGTAAATGAAGAGCTGGCTTATTAAGTTATTGTATACTTTTGGTGGTTATGATTATTTGAATCATGGATTTAAATAATACTAGCTGTAACCCGCGACTTCGTCCGCGTGGAATTTAACAAAAAAGTTATTGTTCAGTTCGCAGAGTTTGCGATAACTTATTTTTTTTTTTCTAAAATTTAAGTAGCCTTAGTTACTCCTTATTACATCAGCTATCTGCCAATGAAAGTTCCGTCAAAATCGGTCCAGCCGTTTCAGAGATTACCTGGAACAAACAGACAGACATAAAAAAAAATGTTATTTTGGTATGTGTACCGTGTATACATCCATATGCATTTAGTAAAAATGCGGTTATTTTAATATTACACTCCAATTTTATTTATTTGTATAGATGTAAACAGAAAAACAAACCACAAAAGTATGGGTATTTCTATAGAACTCTATTCCAGCATATTTGTGATTGAAGATTTGAAACGGAAGAGATGTAGCTACAATAATTATGTAAATGTAGTAAAGTGGTAAGCAGTATTTATTTTGTGTATAATAAAGAATTAATACAAATATTATGCTATAGCTACCAAAACTACTCGGTGAGATTTTTTGTTGAGAATCAATCGGCAATAAAACAAAAAGTCAAAGTTATAATCGATTTTTATTGAGTTATTACGGTCTGATCACCTGAACCTCTCACCACCCCCCCCCTCCTCGATCCCCTGTTAGTTCGTCTTCCGTTTTAGTTGATAGTCAACTGTATGGTCATTTAGAACATCCCGCTCTAAGATACCTTGATCGACTAAATATAAATAGTCTAGGTCTTCACACGGTCCATTACTGACAATTGTGATCGATTCAAAGCAACTCATGCACTGCGCGTTGCCGTAGGTCACGCCATTCGAGCCACACACGGGCATATATACAAGTGGACATGGACAATAATTACTTTCCATTTTGACTAGAGGTACGAAAATTGCGAAGCAGAAATGTATTGCTTTCATTTCGTATTTAAGATATTCGATGAAAGTGTTTGAAACTTGAAACGATGGTTTGGCTTTAGCTTTCTGGAGGTTTTGGGTCCGTTTCAGGCGATGTTTTCACAAAGTATTCTGATCTTTTCAACTTTGTGCTGCGTAATTTCTCAATGTTGTTTTGTACTTAGCCACTTTTAAAAAACTTCCACCCTTATTGAGTTATTTCTGTCAACCAACTAAGTATTTCATGCAGTATGAATTTATAGCCGCATTAAGAAAATCTGTTAGAGATTAATTAGAAAATACACATTTC